>OX243972.1:8097762-9461762 GCA_945859745.1 Synanthedon formicaeformis
GATATAGTTAAAATGACTGGTATCTCACATACATCACAATACGATATATTGTCGGTCCCACGATCTCTACTTCCGTAACAGAATCGGAGGAAATGAAAGCGCTATTGTCTTAATACGATGTTACCACGATAATAATATTTCAAAGCAAATAAAATATGTTTATAATGTAGGTATTATTGTGCAGAATCCAAACTGGGGCGACGCTTTTTTTGTACTTCCTTTGAAAGCCACGTATTTTTCTAAGTAACTTTTTGTTTTTACTGCACCTATATTGTTTTATTAAATATATATTTTAGTGTATATATCAACCGACAAGCTGACGGTCGATTTTAGGTCAAGGTAGGTCGTTACATAATACTGATCTGATATTATAAAGAGGAAACATTTTATTGTTTGTTTGTTTGAATTGAATATTTTGAAAAATTCTTTCACTGTTGGGAAGCTATATTATCAGCGAGTAACATAATTATACTATATATTATAAAGTTAAGAATGGGTATAAAGCAAACAAAATTTGTAATTTCACCCGCGTGGCCCCTTGGACATGACAGTGACACAAAATACGTAGAACTACGCACAACATGCGACGGAAGATAGCGCATCTCGCTCAATAAAAATGTTATAAGTGCCAAAAGTATTAAATATTAATTATTCGTAAACTACAATGTCAAATGAAAAATTGTTACATACAACCTTAGATAATATGTGAAGTGAAATTACTGATACACTTTTAGCTTTGTAATGTGTGTCATTTTGAAAATAAAACTAAAATCGATGGAAATGAGAGCTCACTTGGTGGTCTTGTAAGAAGTTAGTTTGCCTAACCAGTTTATGGTCGCTGTATTCAGTGTGTCTTACTAAGACGGTTTTAATGTAATATAAACATTTATGATCTCTTCTTTTTCTATTGATCAAAAACGTAAACAAATATAGCGTCGCCATGGTCACTGGACTGTTTTAAAGATGGAATTTGTACATTAGGCATTATCAAAGAGAGTTGGCTCAGTGATTAACTCATTTAGAATTTATTCGTATTGTTTGTTTTAGTTCTATATCGTAAATTGTTTGTTTACCTTTTTGTATGTAACATAATGCAATTCTATTTTTATACATTTATAAAGTCAATTTGTTTGTAAATTATTTTATTAGTTAAATTTTAACCTCATGTTATAAAACAAAGTCGCTGTATGCCTCTGTCTGTGTTTGTCCTTACATCTTTTCACTAAATGATGAATGAAGAAATGATGAATAAATGAAGAAGGTCTGTGTGTTATAATTTGTAAAAAAAATTGCATCCATGCTAATCCGGGGTAATGCTAACACGTTTTAGTATGAACATTATATTTTTTATGTATTGTATTACGGTCAATTGTCCTTAAAAAGTTAAATGAATTAAAACCAATGTAGTATAAACTTATGAAATGTCAGAATAGTGAAAGTTTAAGCCTTGTTAGTGCTTTTATTATATAGCCAAGGTCGAAACCAATTAAGGATTAACCACCGTAGGTAAGGACTTACAAAAGTTAAAGGTATTTAGAACGAGGACGTTTTGTCGAAATTCAATGTAAAAAGGAAAGGGTTAAAAAAAACCTATCAAAATATATAGCAAACATGTATTTGGTAATTGGAATTTAAGCTCTTTAAAAAGACAGTAGTTTTTCGAAGGTGTTTATAGAAAATCGATTTATTCCGCTTTATATAATTCAGCAAATCCGAACATAATTTCGCTCAGACTGTCGCGGGGTCAACATGGAAAGTGAAAAAATAAAATAAAATGTTATGTCATTGTTAAATACTTCATTAGCAATATTTTTCAGTTATGTTCAAGTTAAGCTGTATATACCTAAGAAAAGAGGGCTGTTAAAAACACTGGTATTTTTTGGTATTCTAAATTCAAATCCTCCTGGGAGTATTTGAATTTCGAATTGAAACACGTCCATTGAAGAGTCTTACTTTTCTTCTTTCTATGTTAGGGTTGTCAGAGAAGGGATGGTAGTTAACAAAAGATTATTTTTAATCCCAATTTAATTTTTAATTTAATTTAATTTATTAATTTTTGATTTAATCAAATTTTTTAATTAATTTAATTTTCTTTTAATTTAATTTTTTTTTAAATTAATTTTTTTTTATATTTAATTTAATTTATGAATTTCATTTTGGACTAGTTTCATTCTCTCCTATGTCGTTTTGCCAACCTCAATTTTGTGACTGACTGATTTCAAGGCACCCAAGTCGGGGAGTCTCTGTGTCATCACAATTTCTAACTTCTGCAGATTCCGTTTCATTATTCTTCTTATAAGGTTGAGGTCAATGCGTTTCGTCCATGATCGTCTAAAGGATAACACATATGGATTTTATAGGACAACGCGTGGGCAAATGTGGGCGTTAATAGTCTAAAGATTATCGTGTTATTGCCATATATATATATATATATGTGCTAACACAGTTAGCCTTTTAATGGTACATGTATTGTTATTATTTTATGTTTATTCATTTCTATTCTAATCTTTAACTAATCTTTTCCATGTCTGAAAAAACCTGGCGTCTCAATTGCACCATTGTAATAGCCAGCACATTATTATAAATAATTAATTAATTTTTAATGGAGACTGGCTGTGTCGTGGACAAGGCCGTGTATGTGTACGTGTACGTTACGAGTAATATTTTCTTTGAACGAATTATATGTATGTATATACTTAAAATCCAACGAATTTGAATAGATACCGTTTAACCAAAAAAATACCGTATGTTATTGAATTTTAGATATAGATGATAGATATGCAGCTACAGCGTCAAACTCTATCCTCAGATTTAGCTATCATAACTTTTCTGAATTGCCGCCCAACACTACACTATGGATACAAATTCACATAAAAAACTCCAAGCTTATCACAAAATCTAACTACTTATCTATAGATTTGATCCGTTGACAGTTATTACGCAGTTCGTAATGGTAACGTATCGGCCGAGTACCGTTTGCGGTGCAAAACGTAATGCAATTGATTGGCATCGATCGATACAATCAATTTAGGTTTCACGATTGGAAACATTGACTCCCGTTGCGTTGCGTGGCTTCTTAGCGTAACATGTACGCGATTTGTATGGACTAACTGGTTATTTAAACGATAATAAACTACACAACAGATAAACTGGCTTTAATATGAAACCAATAACGAGTAACAGCGTGGTTTCTGAACAAGAGTATAATGTGAATATAACACTTAGTATTCTTGACTTTTTTTATTGAAGGCAATAGGATCCTCAATAGTTCCTAGATCCTAAGGCATAAAGCATAGTAAGGTCTTATGCGTTATTATGCATAAGACAAGGACTTTGCATGGCAAATTGCGTTCTGCTGTCATGACAGTAATGAAGAAACCATCGATAATGTTCTACAATGAAAGCAACAGTTTTCAAACACATAACTTTAACGAAACCATTGAGGTATAATGTAATAAAATAACGTACTAGAGAAGCTATGAAATAGTATCTACTGTTTTGAGAAGATAAAACAATGTAAAATTTACCTTAGATGAAAGATCCGCTATGATCTCATTCTTTTCGTCGATCTGCCTCTCTCTTTCTAACGAACGACGCGCGTGGGCTGCTATCGAATCTCTTACTCTAGAACCTTCTAGTGTGGCGTAAGCGGCGACTGCGTCTGCGCAGGCGGCTGCGAGAGCCCCCCGTCTGAGGGTCTCACCATCATCGCCGTCCAGCGAAGTTAGAGAGAGGTCCGAATGAAGACCTGGAAACCGCAGACATTACCTTTTTACTTAGGATATTATGACTGATCATAAGCTGGGTACGTAACTTAATCATAAGTATGATTAAGGATATCTTTTATCCTTAATCATACTATAATCAGCAGTACACTTGCAGCACTTGTGGCGATGTTTGTGTTATAGGCGACGGTAGCCACCTACTATCAAGTGGACCTGTCTGTTAACCTTAACATAAAAAAACTTATGTCATAACAAAAGCCTTGTCATAGCAAAGTACTTTGAAACCATTGGTAACAAAGGTCGATAGACATCTAAAATTGTGATGGGGGACGAAAGACATTATTGTTTATGCAAATAATAAGGCGGGGATAAATTCTCGGGGACGAAGTGGAATGATTCATGACTACAAGGAATGTCATTGCAGTTACAAGTACGCTATGGACCTCGACAGAAGAATTGATAGCTGTCGACCCTGAGCATTTGATAGCCCAAGGTATTAGGCCCCAAGAGCCTTTAAGAGCCAAGGAAAAATCTAGTTAAAGTGTCTAAATCTTATAAGTAAAGCAAAGTGTTCCATTTTTTCTAACACTTTTGATGTATAAAAAAGCAATTTATAACCAATAAAACGTAACTTTCTCCATTATGTGAATGATTTCCCGACACTTTCCCACAAAGAAAATCATCATCGTTGATGTAATCTCGCGTATTGTGCACGCTGTTGACCAATAAGGAACTATATGACAACACATTTAATCTGATTTAGAGTCTCGATACAAAGTTATTTCACCACCTATATGGACCTAGGCAGTTGAAAATTAAAAAAAAAAGTTTTCTTTTTGGGGTTTTGTGGGTGTAAATAATTACACATTTGAAACAAAATAAGTGCTAATCCAAATTGCACAATTTGGAGATGAAGATAATCAGAAGGTGCCATTTCACTCAAACTTTGAAAAGGGTTGTATGAGTTCGGAAACACATGTATACCTAATAATAAAAACCTTATATAAAGTAAACAATTAAACACAAAAAAGTTTAGTAGCTTTTCAGATTTATGTGACAGTCGGAGAACGATAGGTACAGTCGGGGTAAGAAAAGGTTCGTCATATTAAAGTCGACATTTGCTTGCACTTTTTCCTTTCCTTTCGCGTTCTATTAGTTGTTTGCTTAGTGCTTTAGTTTTAAAAGGTTTTAAAGGGCTTTAGTTTTAACGAGGAATGAATTTGAAAACTAACGAAGGTTTTCGTACCCCGACTGTACAATGTTAAAATGCGAAAGTAACTCTATGTCTGTCAATCTGTTATCGTTTCACGCCTTAACTACTCAACCGATCAAATGAAATTTTACACACACGTCGTCGTCAGGGATACAAGAAGGGATCCAGAAAAAAAGTACTGTTCGCAAGGGAAAAACATCTAATGGACGAAATACACGATCAGTCCATCGCGTCAAATTGACTGACGTGAAGCGAAAATTTGATCGTGAATGGTAAAAACTGCTGGCTTGATGTCAAACACTGGATTTCAAATCGCGCCGTTGGGTCACGTCAGTTCATCGCGCCAACTGATCGTGAGTGTAGAAACCAAGGAGGATAGAATACATTTTTTATCCTCCTTGGTAGAAATACTACGCCGGCTAAACGCATAAATGACAGAAAACTGGACTGATCGTGTGTGGGCACAATTTTTGGCGTGGCTCCATTTGATTTGAGTCGTTTGGAGCCACGTCAAACGATTGATCGTGTATTTCGTCCATAAAAAGACTAAAGGTCAAGCGTTTTATTGCTTATATGTATGTTATATATTATGTACTTTATTTTTCAACGCGGACGAAGTCGCGGGCACCAGCTACTGTGAATATAATAGTAATACTGAAGACTAGAAATTATTAAAATTAGAAAAGTTAATTTTAATACCTTTTGATAATAAATGTCAACACAATATATAAAAAAAAATTAGCACATTATCAATAGGCAAGTCGTGAATCGTGACATCTCGTACCAAGCGGTGCTGGAATCGTGAACGTTATGTACGGTTATAAAAATGATATCATAGACATGCTTCCACGTTCTAACGCATTTTTTGAGAAGTAGTTTATTGAAGTTCAAGTCACTATAGTAAATATAAGTGGGTGAGTATAACGTGGACTTATAAATATTCCATAAATTTATTTTATTTATTTGGAAATCTGGAAAAAATAATAATAATAATAACTTAATAACTATTTTCAAAACTAAACCAAAAAAAAAAAGAAAATTTAATCACAAATCATTGAGAAGTATTGAACTGTATTGTCTTTACCTATTATTCACATTCAAAAATAAGCTTAAGGGTCTGTTATATTATAAACTAGCTGGTGCCTGCGACTTCGTCCGCGTTTAAAAAGGATAAGTAGCCTATTCTGTGTCCCGTACGTCTAAATGTTTATCTACCAAGTTTCATGAAAATCAGTTGATTCGTTTAAGAGTTATGGAGTTATACATACTTATATACATACAGAAAAAAATTCTAAAAATGGTCAATTTAGTTTTAGTATCATGTATAGAGCCTATAAACACGATATCTCTGAAAACAAAGTAACTTACTCCATGAACGACCCTTACAGATTTTTTATTATTAGTATTGATAAATAAATACAATTTCACCTTGAAAAAACATTTCCAATCGATATTACCTGATGATTATAAAGTTAGAATGTTTCCATATTTTATACAAAGTAATTTAATTCTATATAATATTATAAATTCGAAAGAAGTTTGTTTGTTTAATACGCTTTCACGCCTTAACTACTCAAGCAATAAAGCTTTGGTGATTATATTACCATAGCTTTAAGTTAAGGTTTACGTTATGTGTAGGTGTAGCCTTGAGGTTACTTAAGTGCGATGACCATTTTGAGTTGACACGCCATACTCCACATGATGTATTGGTTTTTCCTGCACGAATTCATTTCACGAAAGCCTTGAGTGAGTGACTAAGATAATTTTTCTTCGAATACAGTTATATTTGCTAAAACGTTTGCAAGATTCGGTTATCGCTGTAGTTGTTTGTTAATCCACACAAATGGAGGAACATTTTCAGGACGAAAAAGCTCTTGAATATAGAAATATTTTACCCAGCAATAAATTCAGATATTAATTCCTCAACGTAGAATCTATTATATATAAAATTCTCGTGTCACAGTGTTTGTAAACAAACTTCTCCGAAATGCTTGACCGATTTTTATATTTTTTTTTATATATGTTCTGTAGGTCTGAGAATAAGATATAAACTATTTTTATACCCTAAGCGATAAGGCCCCAACCCCAATTTTTTTTTGGCAAAACACGTTTGAAAAAACAGCTAGTAATTTAATAAAATTTAAAAGAAACGAGACATTATTTTATTTGGTATCAAGCAACTTGCCCTGTGGAAGCTCAGAGGAGATTGGATTTCTAATCCAAAGATCGTGGGTTCTGTCCCCACTAGGCGTGTAAGAAGCAAAGTGCAAAACAAGATCTTTTTAACTATTGGAAATCAGAACTACATTATTTAACAAAATTATTGATTATATTACTGCGATAAAAGGCATTAGCAAACCAGAAGTAAAAGCTAAGACTAATATTATAAAGAGAAAAGATTTTTAATTTTGTTCGTAATGAATAAACTCAAAAACTATAGAAAGCTACATTTTCAGGGAGTTACATACAAATTTTATGGAGTTACGCGAGCGAGGTCGCGTGCAACAGCTAGTATAAAGTCAATTTCATTTAAATAACACAAAGCAATAAATAATATTAAAAGTTTTAATTGTTCAAAGGCCTGATACTAGCAACATTGTAACTAACAATTCAAGTGGGGTAAGTACATGAAACAATCAATACCGGACTTGAATCAATATCGTCGTATCAGTCTATGTACTTGCATCAACAAAACATTGTACGAGTAAAAATGTTAATGGTGGAAGTATCGATCGAATCGCGTGATAACTTAGAAACTCAATATTGGGGTTACGTCCGAATTTGACTGTAGACGAAACGAGGCCAAACCTAAGTAATCACTTTCCATTTTTTTTTGCTACCCAGTATCTACTGACGAATGCCGGTTGATTCTTTTATTAATCGTCTTTTAGTAAATTATGGTCGAGTCCCTTAAAGAAATCTGAACAAATTTCCCAAATAACTCTCTTTAACAAAAAAAAAAAAAACCGAATTCAAACCGTTTTCTCATTGATGCCATTGTCAGAACTGGACCAAATTGAAATGGGACCACACGGGAAGCACTAGCCTTCAAATAAAAAAAGAATGACATGACGTCGGTCCACTTGGTAGTAGGTGGCTACCATCGCCAAGGACATAAGCAAGACCAGGCAGGATGCAGGTGTGCTGAAGACCCCGCAGAAATTTGTTTACAGCACGCTTGAAGAATAGAAGCCCATATTGTAAGTTCTTGGCATTCTTGGCACCCATTCATGGCAAATGTGTGCCAAGAAATTATAATTTTACCATTTCAAGGCCGTTAAGACGGCTTAATTATTCCCACGGGCTCCAAAAATAATTTCTTTTTCGCGGAGCTCTTGGGAATCAATGTATGATAACTATAGTTTTGGAGTTGCTAAAATGCAAGAGGAGACTTGCTAAAATATACTGAATTTTCTTCTTTAAATTAAGTACATATTTGGTAGTTGTCAATACATTTTTTTAAGAACCATCAAATATTATACCTGAGTCATCATCATGTCCAGTGTTCAGTTGTAACGCTAATGCTCGCAGCTGCTTGTAGACCTGGACAGCCTCACTTCTTAGCCAACCGTCACCCTCATCTTCTGGTTCTGATTCCATCTCAGCGTGAAGACTTCTTGCTGACTCGTTGACGTCTGTAGAATCGGGAGAACCGATGCGTTCTGCGAGTGTGTCATGGGATCTTTGCAGGCGTTCCAGCTCTTTCAGCGTGTTGTGGTACAGATGTTCCTGGAGAGTTTTTAAAATTATTTCCGGTGCCCTTTTAAGAAATTTCCAAGATACACTTTATAGATAGAGTCTTTCTTAGTGAAATGTTGAGGTGGCTCAAATAGGAAACATAGTTAAGAATGCTGCTTATAAAGAGTAACCATTGAACCCAACCATTTTACTTATTTATTTTGTAGGTAAATAGAAATATTTTTAGATTACCCGCAAACTAAATAAATTCAAGATCACAAATTCCTAAGGCTTAGTTCACACAAGCGACCTCTCAATTAACTGTGCTAGGCAACGATATTCTAGTAGTTATATGTAGATTATAAAATATCGTTGGTGCTAGTGAATAATGTAAACTTCACTTAGAAATAATGATTATTTTATAATACATAAAATAGCCAAAATAAAGTAAGAGTTTTCGCCTTATTATTAAAAAAAAGTTTTGAATAAATTAAAACTATACAAAAAGTAGATATTATTTTTTAAAAATTTATATCGTATTTATTAGAAAATTAGCTTCAATTTAGAATATTAATACAATTTTTTTATAAACATAATAATAATATTATTGCTTAAATTATATTCTTATAATTATAAAGTATTGTTAAATCAAGCATTTATAACGCTATAAAAATAACAACACATTTATAAATCAGCTGTTATAACATTTCCTAACCAAATACTTATATCGTCAGAAATGATGACATTTTAATTGCTATTGTTATAATATGTAGCAAGACCGAGACGGATATTACTGAACAAGTATTCTTTTTGCGAATGTGGCGAAAGATGTTATTTTTTTTTTATTAATTTGCATCCGGCCACTCACACGAGAAAATTAATTAACAAAGGAATTGTTTAAGATTTTTATAACAAAACAATCACTCGACTCTGACTCGGTTAGTTTTTCAGGCAGCCATTCACGGGCACTCCATTTGGCAGCACTCCACTTCATCACTCCAAATTCATGCATTATCTCATCGTGAATGTAAAAAAACTACGTCAATTGTGTAGCATCGCTTCGCGTGTTGGATTTACAAACATTCCAAAATCCAATGCGGCGCGGTTATAATGGCCGCAGTCCAACTCACCGGTGAATGTGGAACTCGCGCGCCACTCGTGTGTTTAAACCGAAATTCATTTTAAGCTCATTTCGTTATACGTTGTGGTAAATTTGGATGTCGTCCATCGATGCAGAGCGCTGCCAAATGGAGTGCCCGTGAATGGCGGCCGGTGGTGCTTCTGACAGGTCTTATTGGAAATTTATGGAAAAGGCCTATGTCCAGCAGTGAACGTCCTGCGGCTAAATTGATAATGATGATGATGAAAAATGTGATTTCTTATATTAAAACTGTAATATATCAACCTTCTATTAAACTAAAACGTTTTGTCTAAATTAATAGTGCTAATAAATATAAATTAAATCGTAAAACCTTGACTAAATACACTGAACTGCAAAGAAAAAGGATCGGTTAGAAAATCTTCAATATCTTCAAAAGTATTTGACCTAGCTATAAATGAAATAAAGACTAAATTAATGAATATTTTAATGTTCTTAAATAAAAATAAAATTTATTTAATTTAATCTTTATTGCATAAAAGCTAGGTCAGGTACTTTTGAAAATATTGAAGATTTTCTAACCGAGCCTTTTACTTTGCGGTCCAGTGTTGCAAGCCCTCTTTAGTTTATTAATTTTATTGTTTTTCAAGCATTAAAATTAATATAATAAAGAAGGGTTGCAGCTATTTATCCATCACTGCCTATTATATTCTAAGAAGTACAGAATAAGTTAACTTATTATTATAATCTTATTATAATTAATTGTCTTATTGCTATTATCTATTGTATAACAATAAGTACCTGTTCTTTCAACTGTCTCTCCAAAGCCGCTATTCTGTCATTCGCCTCTTCGAGTTGTTGAGCCAAGTTTTCTTTATCGTTGAGCGAAGTTGTTAATCTTCGTTCAAGGTCCGTTTTCTTGTCGCTGACAATTGCCAACTCGGCTTTCAGTGACTGCAAGCTTTGTACATGATCCTGTTAAAAATAAGTTGGTAAGATAGTAACTTGTAGCGGAAGGGCACACTTCTTTGGCATCCTGTTTGGCGACAGTACAGTAACCAAGGCCTTGCAGAAGTCGTGAAATAACGTACGATACCGTATCGCTTATTATTTTTTCTATGTCTGTAAGTAAAGTCTAATGAACTGATTCCCTAGATAGCAATAAGTATCCCCACCGAACAAATAAATGTGAAATGATGTGCCCTATCACTACCTACCAAAGCCTCTATAAAAAGTGTATTTACATAGATTGTTTGAAAATTGGCTCTTTTTTTTATTAAAACTAAAAACTAGTTGGCGCCCGCGACTTCGTCCGCGTTGAAAAAGAAAAAAGTAGCCTATCCTGTGTCCCGTACGTCTAAATGTTTATCTACCAAGTTTCATGAAAATCAGTTAATTCGTTTAAGAGGAACATACATACATACAGAAAAAAATTCTAAAAATCGTCAATTTAGTTTCAGTATCATGTATAGAGCCTATAAACACGATATCTCTGAAAACAAAGTAACTTACTCCAAGACCAACCCTTACAGATTTATTATTAGAACCTTTACAGATTTATTATTAGTATTGATGGGTTTGCTCTTGGCCAGCATCTAGCCATGTAGCTAAGGTGAGGCCTGTGATAGAGCGAGCTCACCCAGAAGACGCTTATTGACTCCAACTTTGAAAATATTTGGGTTATATGAGCTCAGAAACATATGTAGACGCCGGCAGGGAGTTCCAAATCTTGCTTTTCCGAGAATCAATCCTGGTACCCTGGGGCTTGTCAATCGTAGTACTATAGGTAGTGTATAGGGTTGAAATTACCTGTAAACTGGTTTTTCTCATGGAGCATTGATCTTTGAGACCTTCGAGCTGGGCCAACAGCTGTGCTTCGGTTGCAGAAGATTCTTTCAGCTGCACTGTGAGTCTTGAATTTTGAGCTGTCAACTCCGCAATCAAGTTCGCTTTCTCTTCGTCTCGCTGTTAACAAAAAAAAAAATTTAATAATATTATATATATATATATAAAATACATATATACAATTTTTAGCATAATCTACATAACAAGCAGACTTTATAAGACATTTTTTTAATTATTCTAGTGCTATACTGTCACTGCAATCTTAGTTTTTTAAAATGTAAAGTTGGCTAGCAGGCTGATTGTACAATTGAAGATAATGACGATTACAATAATCTTTTTTTATGTTAAGATCGAAAGATAGTCTGACTTGATGGTAGGTGGCTACTGTCGCCTATAACACAAGCCACTCTTATTTTTATGTGGCTATTTTTAACTAAGTATATAGATTCGTCCTAGCACAGGTCATGGCACATGGCTGCATTGGGAAACGCCAAGAATATTTCAACCAAGTTTGTACCGAGTTAAATTCAAAACCTTTATAACCTTACTGAGATCGACATCAAGCGTGGTTAATCGTACTAATGGGTGTAACGAAATTCTCGTTGACATGCAAATGTAACCCTTTCGCCACTTGTAAATAAAGTGTACATTAGAGTTCGGTGTACGAAGTTTTTCAAAGACTAATCAGAAGGTCGTCAGCGGGCGTGACGACTGCTTCTTTCAACACTACTTGCCGAAAGAAACACAAAATTAATGAGTTCTTTGAAGAGCAGATGATCATACTGAAGATTGAGCCTTTACTCTAAAAAAATTGTAAAAATGGTCAATTTAGTTTCAGTATCATGTATAGAGCCTATAAACACGATATGTCTGAAAACAAAATAACTTACTCCATGACCAACCCTTACAGATTTATTATTAGTATTGATGATAATATATGTTATCCAACAACTGTTATCCCTCTTTCCATAAATGAAAACCGAATTACAATCAGTTTAAGCTGTTTCTGAGATTAGCGAGCACAAACGCACAGACAAACAGACAAATAGATAAACAGACAAAAATTCTAAAAACCATTTTTGATTTCTGTAACATAAGTACGTGTACAATATTTTTTTTTATATTTAATGTACAGAAAAAATATATTTAATTTACAACCTGTTATTTTTTTCTATGAATATATGTATATGACTTGCGGTACTGACGTATTAGAAACTGTTGTTTTCATGTACTCACTGTACCTAGACACATTAAAATCGATATAACGAACGTGCGTCACAATGTCATACTCTACTGGGCCCTGATTCTGTAACGCAATTTCGCGATTCCTTACTTCAAGGAATCGCGAAATGGCGTCAATTCCTTAAATTGTTACGACATCTGGGCCCTGATTCTGTAACAATTAAGCGCTGTAATTAAATTCTGATTCTGTAATTAAGCAGGGCCCTGATTCTGTAACGCCCTTTCGCGATTCCTTACTTCAAGGAATCTCGAAATTACGTTAGAGAATCAGGGCCCTGATGTTGTATTATGATGACTAGTAATGAATTGGTTATTATATTATATTTATGGTAAGAGAGGTAAGAGCCTATTTCCCTTTCCCTTCCTAATAATAACCTTATCCTTAATCCTAATGGTCGGCAGCACATTTTGACGGTACTTATAGCCATCTATCAAGAAGTGCCTATCAAGTATTTTAAAAAGTTTTGAAATATTTTAATTGTAACTGGCCAGATGTAAAAATATTTAAACACTAGGTGTTGCACGCGACTTCGTAAGCGTAACTTTATAAAATACTAGCTGGCGTCCGCGACTTCGTCCGCGTTAAAAAAGAAAAAAGTAGCCTATCCTGTGTCCCGTACGTCTAAATGTTTATGTACCAAGTTTCATGAAAATCAGTTGATTCGTTTAAGAGTTATAGAGGAACATACATACTTACATACATACATACAGAAAAAAATTGTAAAAATGGTCAATTTAGTTTCAGTATCATGTATAGAGCCTATAAACACGATATCTCTGAAAACAAAGTAAATTACTCCATGACCGACCCTTACAGATTTATTATTAGTATTGATGGTAAGAGAGGTAAGAGCCTATTTCCCTTTCCCTTCCTAATAATAACCTTATCCTTACCTAAATCTAATGGTTTGCAGCGCATTTTACAGCACTTGTGGCGTTTCTTGTGTTTTAGGTGACGATAGCCACTTACCATCAAGTGGACCGTCAGCCTGTCTTGACAGCCCCTTTAAAAGTAAACTTAAGAAAAATATCTTAATTGTAACTGGCCAGATGTAAAAAATTTAAGATACATATATAAATTTTTACAAGCAAATAATAATTATCTAGATATTAAATTTCATATTTACGACTAACAAACATACAGCCAGAACTTAGGAGTGTCATAATTACCAAATTGACCCTGAAAGCCTCCCGTGAGAACGGTATTATTCAAACCTATTAACACGCATATTTCCCTAATAAATATTGCGTAATAGGTACTTTGTTTTTTTTTAGTTCTTTTGATCTCTTTCCCTGTTTTCCTACAAGAATAAACTGGAATAATTTTATAAATAAAAATAAAATAACATTTTATTGTCTTCTTTGTTCTTGAATATGTATATTAAAAAGATGTTGCAAAACTTTGGATCCCTCTTCAAGAAAATTGCGCGGACGGAGGAATGTCAAATTAGGTACACGTAAAGTTTATATGGAGTAGGACCGGAAAAAGTTAGTATTTTTAATGCATTAGAAGTACAGTCTTAGTTTCAAAAGGTTCTAAGACTCTACGGCTTGATAAAGAAATGAATATATGAAAACAGACGAAGTCAATGTTCCCCTGGAAGTCAAAGTAACCCCGTTTGACGATAGATATCAATCAACTACATTTTCGTAACCACTGCTTAACTTTATAACTTCCACTAAACCTAAATATAACTAAAGAAGTTTTTCTTAATTTTTTTTAAATAATAAAACAAAAATTAAAGAATAATTTACACCTAATTAAAGCAAATCCAAATTTCAAGCGTAGTCAATTCGAGAACCCCTAATGCGAGGAATTTTCCAAATCCACTTAAGTTAATAGGATCGCTAAGGATTGGTAACGAGATAGCCGAAATAATTTGCAGCAAGCGGGGGTGTAATACACCTAATATGGCTTCATGTTTAATGTGTCTGTCAATTCGCATTATTTGTGAAGGAATTCACTAATTTTTTGAAGTGGGCATTTTTTTAGGTGGGAAAAAAAACCCATTGAACTCGCAACACTGTCATGTGATGTAATGTAATGTAACCGAAACCTCTGTATATTTTCAGATATTTCGCATAAATTTAATTTAAATAAATTTAAAAAAGAACAAGAAAGAGAATTTTTCAATTCGAACCAGTAGTTCTGAGATTAGCGCGTACAACCAAACAAACAAACAAACTCTTCAGCTTATTATATTAGTATAGATTTGTTACTAGTTAATGCAAAAACGGCTGAAACATTTTTATCTTGAAAATATTCAGATATGCTGCGTAAAAAAAGTATCTAGAATAATTTGGAAATTAAAAAATATTTAGGCACCCAATAAAAAAATATTAAATTGCACTCAAACAAAGTCGCAGGCAGTCGGTAGTTATAAACATGTATGTATGTATATAATCATATTTTGTCGATTTCCGCTTGGTTAGTTTCCGTTTGCAGGGAAGCCTCGACTTACTCGTAGCCTTGGCTCGGTTCGGTAGCGTATTTTCAATGCTAATTGCACATGGCGAGTTTGTGTGGCTGTTTGTATTGTCAGTTTTTTCTCAATTTTTTTAAACGGCCAAGGCTTTAAAATTACTTTTTATTGACATGTAACAGTACACCATTTATGTTTAAATTATACTTATACTAACTTAGACCAAGATTTTTAAAATACTGTACAATATCAGATGAAGATGATACACTACTTGGTAAAAAACTAGCCGAAAGAACAACATTGTTCTTTTTTTAAATAATATTGTTTAGATTGCGCAATATCTCTGAAACTTCAGATATTCTAAAATATTCAAAAAAATAGGACGTAAAAATATAATGCATAAACATTCTAGGAGTATAAACTCCTAAAGACTAAATACACAAATAAAATTGTATGTCCCTCAAAATAAGCATATGGGATAACCATCACATGGGATATAGGATAGGAAGCGAAATCTTGCACAACTTTGAAAAGTTCATTCAGTGATGTTTAAATGTTAAAAATAGGGATTTCGGAATCAATTCCACTATCCCCATCAGGGATCGGCAACGTCGCCTTTCCTCGCCTTGATTGACAGTACGTAAGCCGTCAGCTTGCCTGTCACTCTTTTTCATAACAGAAAACTACCTAGCAACGACACTAGTAAAATATAGACAGCCACGATTCTTATACAATTCAAACGCAACTTACCAATTCCCTGTTCATAACTGACAACTAACATAAAATAGAATTATTGTCATAACATACACAATTTGCTGCTTAAAAACTAAAGGGCCACAAAACAAATCCTTCATATTGTATGTTGCAAAAAGACTTACGAGGCTCGTATGATTGTTTTATTCAATATTTAATATATTTTGATAATTTTTTTATATATTCAAAAGTAACATACGCTTACTCTTCTAGTATTCAGATGTATAATATGCATATATTTGATATATATCTAATAAGAAAAAATAGATAAAAAAATAATTTAATTTTTTTCGATTAGCTCTCCTGTAAAAAGTGTAATTTTGAGGCCCTTTAGTTTTTAAGCAGCGAATTAATCAAGAAATAAATACTGTTTAAGAATAAATCATGTTTAAAGAAATACAGAATTATAGTATAATATTAGCTGTTCTACGCGACTTCGTCCGCGTAACTTTATTATAGCCTATGTAACTTCCTAACAGTAAAAATTGAAATTTTTTCAAATCGGTCCAGTAGTTTCAGAGCCTATTCAATTCAAACAAACAATTAAATCTTTCCTCTTTATAATATTAGTAAAGTATAGATTTATTCATCGGAAAATGTTGTATACCTGTTTAACAGAATTGTCCCTTGTTCCAATTTTCCCATTGAGTTCTTTAATGTCGTTCTGCAGCTCGAGGAGCCTCGCTTCATACTCGCCCTCTGTCGTGTCCAATCGTCTTCGAAGCAGATGTTTCTCTTGTTCCAACTCCTGTGGGAAGAATAATAGAGGGTTAGTATTGAAGATTCATTAAAAGCTAATTGTGTACAAAAATCTGACGATTTTTCACTGAAAGGTGACCAATGTTAATGATGACAAAATGAAAGTCATAGTTGAATCGAATCATCATATAACTGTGCGAAATATTGAAATGTAATCACACACAGCAATAAAATTTATTAAAGTTATGTTGTGTTTATAAGAAACGCGATTATATACTAAAACCTTACTCGAGAACCACTCTATCCATTGGTGAAAACAGCATGAAAATTGGTGCAGTTGTTTTTGAGTTTATCGCGAACAGACAGACAGAGACGCAGCGGAGGATTTTGTATTATAATATGTAGTGATAGTGTGAAAAATCACTAAAAGACCGAAATAATTTTTTGCCAACTCCAATGGAACATAAGTTCGATAGAGCTGAAATTTATGAGTGGAGATCGTATTATAACGCAGCTAAAGTCTGTTTTTTAATCTCAGACAAAAATGACACATGCAAATGTTAAGTTTGCATATAATGATACCATGTAATGTATGTAATGCATGTCACATGTAATGTCATTTTTGTCTGAGATTAAAAAACAAACTTTAGTTCTTCCTTTCACAAGATAAACCAGCATTATTTCGTTGCGCAATTTTTTTATTTGTCCTGCATATAAATTCCCCGTAATACTAGCAAGGGACGCGAGTCGACTATGGATCCAGGATGTTTCCCCCCAAATATTTTCAACCTCTGACAGGGGGCGGTGGTCTTGGGGGGCGACTGCCGCCCGTCGTAAGATCCCCGAGATGGCCGGCGTACCTCCAGTTTCGGGTACGCCGAGGTTCTGACAGGGAGCGTAGCCCTTCCCGCGTACGATAGCCTTGGCGGGGCACCGATGTCGTGTCATAGCGTTGAGTTTAGCCGGTACATATCCGGCATAACCCCGCAGTGTCCTCTACACTGCCGGGTATTCAAGAGGATTTCCCAACGTTGAAAAGACCGGTCTCACTTGAAAATCATTAGGAAGGCCTATTGCTATAAGAGTACTTTTTACGGCTGATATGTTAATGATGATGTTGTTAGACCAATATATCTATGAATTTTCCTATATTTCACAATATCCATTTCGTGCCGGATCTGCAATTAAATTTAGCAACAAATGCCTTGACATGTCTGTCCATTGTGTCTGTCTAGATTCAAAAAATCTTAACAATGAACACTACGCTGTCATTGTCTACAAATTACTGTCTCTGTACCGAATATGATCTCGAGTGAGAAATGAAAAACCAGTTTGTAATATTAATGTTATGACTACTGTCTAGCATTGTATAGCAAATGTAGATCAGTGATCTCTATAATGCGAGAATAACCTGTAAAGCCTAGATTTGTTAATTAAGCTAGATTAGTAAAGTTCTAGGTCATATACCCGGAGACCGGGGATGTTTAAAAACCGTGTAACCTTTACTTTCTGAACACACTTTGAAACAATAGATGGGAAATGTATATATGAAGTGAGAACTGCAGGAAAAACCTTTGTCGTAATGCTTTGTTCTTCCTCACCGGAAATACTATTTTTTCAGCTATTTTTTGTAATGCTGCTGAATCGATTTCATCGGTTTATAATTGTTTAATGATTAGTGAAAGAAAATTAGTGAGGAGGTAGAGATATAGAGTCTAGAAATTTCAGATTTTTAAACTAAGTAGTTATGCTTTGATAGCAACAAGACATCCTTTTACTAATTCATGATTTTATTATTGTAAAGTTTCACGAAATTGTGATCAATTAGAATAGATTTTTCGAAAAAAAAGTAACATAAAAACATTCATACATCCAATCAACACTGACAAACTTTCGAATTTATCATATTAATAGTTTTATATAAAACTATTATAATATATATCAATACTTCATTACTCCTATACGACATATGTTTTTACAGTACAAAACAAATATTTTCAACATTTTCACAATTCAATGAAAGAGTTGAATAATTTGTTAAAATATTGTTCACACTGAAACATATTTCTTTTGTTTTTTGTCGAATAATGCAAACAGAATATAACGCGTCAGCAGACATTACTGATTGTGAAGCAATTGTGCAAACATGCATCTACGTAATGCAATACAACCAAGACTGGTCTGAATATTACTTAAGTAAAAACTTAACAATCAAATGCGACTTATTATCAACTTATTGTCCAACTAGGTGTTGCACGCTACTTCGTCCGAGTAACTTTATAAAATACTAGATGGCGCCCGCGACTTCATCCGCGTTGAAAAAGAGAAAAGTAGCCTATCCTGTGTCCCGTACGTCTAAATGTCTATCAACCAAGTTTCATGAAAATCAGTTAATTCGTTTAAGAGTTATGGAGAAACATACATACAGAAAAAAATTGTAAAAATGGTCAATTTAGTTTCAGTATCATGTATAGAGCCTATAAACACGATATCTCTGAAAACAAAGTAACTTACTCCATGACCAACCCTTACAGATTTATTATTAGTATTGATATATTATGTTATTCGCTGATAATGTATCTTTCTATAGATGAAAAAATTTTCAAAATCAGTCCAGTAGTTTTTGAGTTTATTCATTATATACAAACATACAAATCTTATAATATTATAGTATAGATATAGTATACTATAGTATAGATAGTATAGAAGTCCCAAAACTATGCGAAATAAAGGGTAAGTACCTTAAATATCGTAGATAGAATATTTTACTGAAAGAAGACTATGTTATTTTTTAAAGTTAGAATAATACTGGATTCAAATTTTTTTTTTTAAATTACGTTGTCTTCGGCAATAAATAATATTCTTGAAATTTTGAATCAAACATTAAGGATATGGTATTAGAAAAAGATTAGAAAATGGGCTCTGGCATCCCTTACTCACTCACTGAAACACAACAGCAAACGTGCTGTTATTTAACGGTGTCTGTATTAACGGTGTCTGTGCTGTTATTTAACCACTCCTGTAAAGGAGTGGTTGCCCATGCCCAATGCTGCCCAAATGACTGCAAAACGCAGTGTACCCTGCTACTACTTTACCCCTCCAAATCTAGACCTGAGCCAATTTTGAAAAAGTTTATTTCCAATGTTGACCCTGCCGAGACTCGAACTCATACTTCAATCATTCGAAGTAGGCATATGGTTTTCTTACGCAGATTTCCCTATAGTATTTCCACCATGGTTAATGTCTACCCTATCTATCCCCCCAATTGATGCCTAGCATTAGAAACCGAGCTGTGTTCATTGTGATGTCGACCCACATGTCTGTTCATCATGATTGCCATCTTACCTCAATATTTGAACCATGACGAGAAAGCACCTCGTCATTATTGTAATTGCTTATGGGATTTCACAAAATTGTGAGCTCCAGTGCTTCTGAACAAATGGGTCTCTAGCAAATCAGGGAAAAAAGTCTCAAGGGGATACCCCAGCACAATTATATCTATTTTTATCTATACATTTATGAAATAAAGCAGCTGTCCGCCACTCCTGTTTCTCCGTTAACTTCTAGCGTACTTTAATCCTGAGATGCCCCCGGACCCCGGCCACATACTTCTTATTGTCTTAGATACTTCAGGTAGATAGAGGTATAGAACGTGATTAAGAGATATATGAGAGCTTCAATAGATCTGCAATAGCGTGAGGAACTGCAAAGCGAATATTAGCGCTTTTAGGAGTATTATAGCTCTACAATGCCGATAAAGCCCGCGTTAGGGGTAAATTATTATTGCCCCTAACGCGGTTTACGTAGTTTATTGCCTTCGGTTAAGCACTCAAGATGAAATAAAAATATTGAATTCAAAACGGATCAAGGCAATGCAAAATTTATATGGAAGATTATAATGGCAATGTGGTAAACCTTAACTATTTTTAAGACGAATAGATTAAGCACACACTATAATTTGTATAAATAGCTTAAAAACCCATTAAGGATATCCTTTTAATGTGCCAACCATTCACCAGCAAATGCGTCCTTCTAGGTGCATTTATAGAACCACACAGATCGTGACAACAAGAAATGAATATATAATGTACTTCGTAATTAATATCAGGAGACAGTGTATTTTTCAGTCGTATACTGAGTAGTGACTACCCCCTAATAGAATTCGTCGTGGAATAACAGTGTTTTAGCAAGGGATGCGAGTGCATATTGCTGGTGGCAACATATTTTGTAATCAGGCGGTTTGCATTTTAATTTTAATTGTTTAAAAAGGACTGCAAGACTGATCGCATGATTAGAAGGGAAAAAAAAGTATTATAAATTACTCGACACAACGCTCTCTCTAAAAGTCTTACTGGGACCTCTTAGGCGACCTTTAAAAAAACTTTAGAACTGTTAGTTACTGTTCGGTAATTATACTGTGCCCCAAGTCATTGATCATCGATTAGGATGCGCGAGCGCACGGACAATGCAATACGCTCGTCACGACCATTATTGCGTTTACGATTAATATATAGGGAACAGGGATGAATTTAGAATGGATTTTCTTATTTAAAAATTAATAAAAGAAATAAATCGGGGCTTTGTTGTTTGATTGCTGATTGACGGAACATAAAAATAAGGAGAGTAGAATAACTAAATACGAGTAATACAATACTTAGTCTGACTTAGTCATCTTAGCCCTTAGTCACCTTAGTCATTGTTTGTAATTTTACCGTGTAATTTGGTACAAATGGAGTTTCATGAGTTTCATAGATATTTGATTTGGTTTGATTATTTTTCGAAGGTTATCTCCATTTACAAAATCTGAATTATCACAGGAAAAATTATCCAAAGTGTAAGTTTAAAAAACGTCATTAAATGCGTCAAAGCATGCCTTCCTAATAAGGCATATCTGGACGTAAATATCACAGGAATTGACATTTACCAGTAGACAAAGATGGCAAATGAGATTATGAACCATCTCTATTGTTGTTAAGTCCGTGTCTGCTCAGTCTCGGTCGTTTCTTGCATACTAATTCACGGCACACATACTCACCGAACTATCCCACAACACTTTCACTGCATCAACCTCTCGAACGTAATGCACGCGTTGCTTTTAATAAGGTTCTAAATTAGATTACTTTCGCACTTAACTGCCGCGAACATCTGACGTTTACTTTTTTATTAAACGAGTAATAAAGACACGTATTGGATCACATCCAAATTGAAAATCTATTCTTTTTTGTCTTGCAAACCAGAATGTCAGTCAAGTAGGTTTTAGAACGAGAATCATTTTATTACAAAAAAAAAATTAGATGATTCTATACATTGTGTTCGCTATGAGCCTCAGTGTTAAAAAAATTCTGGATGAAAGGTACCCTATGTCTTTTCTTGTATTCCTGACAATGTGTATTGCAATGTGTATGCAAAATTCATTGTTAAGTAGTTAAGGCGTGAAAAGGTAACAGATAGACAGTTACTTTCACATTTATAACACTAGTTGGTGCCCGCGACTTTGTCCGCGTTTTATGTTTTATATGGCTTCCCTGAAGTAATACTCACGTAACAGAAATGTATTTAGTAAGGAATAGATAGAAAAGTTTGGGTATGTTGAAGGTCCAGTTATCAACTTATAAGCGACTTATCTTATCAACTTATAAGCACGGTTGAACAACCGTACTTATAAGTTGATAATGATCTTGCGATTGTATTCTCTTTCATGTAACGAGTGTCCTCAATACATCATAGCTTCATTCTTGTAAAAATTAAGGTTAACTTGTGATTAAAATCTGGCCGATACATTTTAGTGTGTGTGGTGTAATTCAAAAGCAAACAACTTTATCACAACTAATATTATAAATGAGAGAGTGAGTTTTTTCGTTTGTTATGATTTCACTTTGTTTTAATACTTATCGATCAAATGAAATCATTTATTTTTCAAAGACAACAAAATAACTTTTTTGGAGTCAAAAAAACTTTTTTGAAGTCATCATCATCAAATTTTGCTTAAACGTTGAGATACAGAAAAGTTCATAGAGTACCTTTCATGCTGAAAAAGTAATGTTACTGAGATATCATTCAAAAATAATAATAAAAAAAGTGCCTGTCAATATTTATAAAGATTAATGACACATAAGAAAAAGCACGTCGTGGGCACAAGCTAATATGCAATCATATACCGTCAGTGACCGTCAATCTCATAAAATTTGTATTGTAAATTCTATTTAACTTGCTGTTGTACGCAACTTCGTCCGCGTAACTTTATAAAATATAACCCATATTACTAGCTGATAATAACTATAGAAAAATGTGTTTCTTGACTCTTGTAACTTAGACCAACCATAGCTTTAAGGTCACACGGAATGCTTGACTTGGGCAATGGCTTCCGTAAAAAATGGCCATTGTTTCATATCAATGCAAACCGAAAAACTGAGTTCATATGAAAATGTGAGAAAAATGTCATGTAGGTAAATTAGTACTGTTTTAGTTTTAATGAAATTATGCTTTCTCTTTGGTAGATTTATGAAATATTCGCTGTCGCCCGGGACTTTGTTCTTGGCTCTTTATCTATATCAATATTATAAAGAGAGATTTGTATTTTTGTATGTTAGTGACGAATAAACTTAAAAAACTACTGGGCCAATTTTAAAAATTCTTTCAACTACTATTAGGGATATCATCAATATCAATAATATTAATAAATCTGTAAGTGTATGTATATAATATATGTATGTATGTTCCTCCATAACTCTTAAACGAATTAACTGATTTTCATGAAACTTGGTATATAAACATTTAGACGTACAGGACACAGGATAGGCTACTTTTTTTCTTTTTCAACGTAGACGAAGTCGCGGGCGTCAGCTAGTAAATAATAAAGTTACGCAGACGAACTCGCGTGCAACAGCTACTAAATAATAATCATACTGTAGGTTATTTTCATGTACAAACTGTATCATTGTAAATTTTATCAAAATCCATTCGCGTTTAATAGAACTGTACATCTGTATGTACATAATATATTATCTATGATAACATTTCATAATATTATACGATCGAATTTCAACATTCATAAAATAATCAATGAAGAAATATTATAATTACGAAATATGGTTATTTTTATTGTTATTTACTTACATAATAACAATAAAAAACTACTGTAACTTAACAAGCGTTTCCGTGAAATAGTTACAGAGAGATAAAATATAAGTATAAACATAATATACTTGGAAATACATAGCTCTGTGTATCTTTATTGATCATTATAATGGATTAGGTAATATTCTCGTTAAGCATTGCTCGCCTATTTCCGCAATTAAGAGGTTTTTTTTTATTGTGTTAAGTCACAGTTCATGTGAGCTAATTAGTAATCTTCATAAACACTAATTAATGATAGTGATGTGCAAAAACCAATAATGCTCATGTGAAAGTCAAATCATACGTTGTACATAATCTCACTTTACATAATGTTGAATCCGATTTTACTTTATTCGAATCATTGGTGTCCTGATAATCATGTTAACGAAAGTTAACATTCAAAATTAATTTTCGAAAAAAAAAAATGTTTTAGATGTTAGTACGAAATGACTGATGTCCAATCTATGCTAATATTATGAAGGAAAAGATTTATATTTTTATCTTTTCAACTACATTACGAGTATCAGCGAGTAACGTAGGCTATCAATCAATACTACTAATAATAAATCTGTAAGGGTTGGTGATGGAGTAAGTTACTTTGTTTTCAGAGATATCGTGTTTATAGGTTCTATACATGATACTGAAACTAAATTGACCATTTTTACAATTTTTAATTTTTAGAAATAGAACATACAATATGTTCCTTCATAACTCTTAAACGAATAAATTGATTTTCATGAAACTTGGTTGATAAATATTTACACGTACAGGACATAGGATAGGCTACTTTTTTCTTTTTCAACACGGACGAAGTCGCAGGCGCCAGCTTTTATAAATAGACATTTTTAGACAAATTTAATTCCTAAATAATCTTGTATCATCTTATAAGTATGTACTTATTCTATTCTATAAACGGATTTACACTGAAGCTACTAATTTTAGAACTGCCAGCTCATTTAAAATACTAGGTACTATGCGGATGATCTATTTGCTTTATTAAAACCTAGAAACTATTATGGTTGTTGGAATTCCAAACTACTTTTAATTCAATTTTAATGTATGTAATTAATTGTTTATTACTTAGTAATAATAATTTTCAGCACAAAACGTAGCAAGGTGACGTCAGGCACAGTGCGTGTATTTAGGCTATAAAACCTATCGTAACTCCATAATATTACATGTTACCAAACTTTTACATCTGGCCTGTGCATGAACTTGACCGAATTTTTATTACTTGTATCCGAAGCTTGCCAATATTACATGTACCTTAAAGCAGTAGTGGGTATACTTTGTGTGTGTGCTTGCCCGACTCGACTTTTTTTTATTATAAATGATGGCAGATAGGCCGACAGTCCGCTTATTAGTATGTTGTTTCGGTTTCGAAGGTATACAAGTTTGCTGCCAAACCACGACAAAGAGGGCGCTTGAGCAAAGACAGATAAGGAGGGTCAGCGCCGACCGACGGAGTGGCGGCGAAGAGACTAATGAGCTATCATTTGAAAATCGACTTTAGTTACTTCAGTATGTGATTGAAAGTGGTATAATAATAAAAAATACTCTCGCGTCGGCATGCGCGGGCGAGTGGCGCGCGGTGAACCTTCAGCTAAAGAAACTAAAGTCGATTTTCAATTGATAGCGCTTTAGTCTCTTCGCCGCCACTCCGTCGGTCGGCGCTGACCCTAATCAATATACTAATAATAAATTTGTAAGTGTAGGTATTGTATGTATGTATGTTCCTCAATAACTCTTAAACGAATTAAATGGTTTTCATGAAACTTGGTAGATAAACATTTAGATAGACGTATAGGACACAGGATAGGCTATTGACGTATTCGTATTGACGTATTTTCATTATGTATGTTTATTGGTAAAACTTATAAAAAGAATATAAAAAGTTATGGTTTGGTAAAAAAATTAGAGTTTTTAAAACTAGCAACACTATTTGATACAAAAGTGCACAGAGCAGTATGCGTTTTTCCCTTTTTTTATTTCAAATATCGAACTCTCATTTGACTCTTATGCGTCACTTATTCCACTTTCATTGTAACAATTTCGAAATAAGATTTTAGTTGTGCAAACTTAAAACGGAGGCTCTTTATTATATTATATTATCTTGTGCACAATTTGCGCGATAATATTCCGGTTAATCAACGTGTATGCAATTTTTTTTTGCATTTTTTATGTCTTGATAAACAATTAAGATACCATGTATCAGTTGTTGTAAGAAGATGCTTCAAATTACAAATCAAGCAAAGCAAGGACGTCGCGTCTGTCTGTTCGCGATAAACTCAAAAACTAATGCTGTTTTCACCAATGGATAGAGTGGTTCTCGAGGAAAGTTTTAGTATATAATTTACAAAGTTACGCGAGCGAAATCGCGGGCAGAAATATACTAGATATTGATAAATTCGAATAAATTTTGTTTTGTTTTGTTTAAAATACATTTTTTAAATTGAAGTTCAAAATGAAAGTTTTAAGTTAGATATTAGAGTATTGACACTTTGAAAGCTTTCTATGTTTGCGATTCATTCATTATTCAATAAATAATTGGGTAAATAAATAACTAACTCATATGAATTGATAAAATTTAAATACTGCCAATCGAATAGAGGTCAAAGTCATAGACTATGAATTAATGGCAATAATTATATACTTTAATAGCAATGAATTAATAATTTGTTCAAGTTTTCATATAAAACAAGATATGCAAATATTTGTCGAAATTTCGAATCCACTTTTCAAACGAAAACAAAGTCTGTCTGTTCGCAATAAACTCAAAAACTACTGCACCGATTGCACTGCTGTTTTCACCAATGGATAGAGTGGTTCACGAGGAAGGTTTTAGTATATAATTTACAAAGTTACGCAGACGCAGTCGCGGGCACCAGCTAGTAATATGAAAAAGTGAAGATTTTAACTAGTCAACAGATCATCGTGAAATTTTGCATAGACGTTCTCAGTGAGTGTCAAGGTCAGAAAGTAGTATTTACCATCCAGAAAATAGTAGTTACTGTTTTCGTAAGATGATCTAAAAAAAATATTCCACCCCTGACCAAAATATAAGAACAATAAAGATGGATAAAATGTTTTGAACACCTAAGAAAAAGGGGCGCGGACGAAGTCGCCGACAAAAGATAATCTTCCATACATAGATAAATGATTGGTCTCGCTACGCTCGACTAGATACGGCCCTACCTAAAAGCAATAGCTCCGTAAATGCGGCAACTTTTTATTGTAGTGTGTGTAAAACATCGTCACTATTTATCACTTTTTACACAGTTTAATTATATTTTTACACAGTTTCACTACACAAATTGGCATTTTATCATGCCCAAAATTTAATAAAATATTCGGAACGTACATATCACAGACAGTTTGCAGTGTGACTAGCTCGGGTGCGCCGAATTCGGCGTACTAAAAGTTGCCGCATTTTTCAAGTACGGCGGCTGTATCTAGTCGAGCGCAGCGAGGCAATCAAATATCTTTGATTCCATAAATATAACATTTTGCCCATGGGATTTACACCTGATTTTATTGTATACCTGATGTAGTTCAAATGTCACTCTAACCACATGTGTTTAAGTTTGCTTTTAGCTTGCAATTCTGTAATATGAAATGCTATTTCATTTCGTTTCTCATCGTACACTTCCTTTCAATCTAACTAAAGTATTACAATGGTAACACGAATTCCTTATTGCACCGTATCACGGCAAACCGAATTGGGGTCACTGGAATACAAAACTGTAGAAAAGTTACTTCACATACAAAACGTAGGCAACTTACCTATTGTTCTTTGTGGGATATTCTATGTTACGTTATATAATTGACTGTAATTGTTTTAGGAAATCATAGAGCGCTAACTCCACGCGTCTTTTCTTGATTGCCATGGAAACATGAGATCTCTCCTCTGTTTCTTTATAGTTCACCTAAGATAATTACCAGAAATGACGATTTTAACCTTTCGCTTTATAAAGCACTGGCTGCTGCCCGCGACTTCGCCCGCGTAACTTTGTAGATTATATACTAAAACCTTCCTCGAGAACCAGTCTATCCATTGGTGAAAACAGCATGAAAATTGGTGCAGTAGTTTTTGAGTTTATCGCAAACAGACAGACAAACGCGGCGGAGGACATTGTTTTATAATATGAAAGGATAGATCATAAAGCTTATAAAGGCATATTTTAAAACATAGCCTATGTTACTCGTTGATAATGTAGCTTTTTGTAGGTGAAATAACTTTTAAAATCGGTCCAGTAGTTTTTGAGTTTATTCAATACAAACAAAAATACAAATCTTTTCTCTAACAAATTTAGCTAGAAAAAAAAACGAATCTAGCTGTTACAAGCGAATGTCACTCGTTGAAGGTGACAATTTTAAAATTGGTCAAAAATACAATTTTTTTCACTTTATGTATAATATTAGTATAGATGTAGACAAATACTAAAAACCATTCGAATTGTGGTTATATGACGTTAGTTCACCTTGTAAAGCATTGGCCAAAAGAGGAACAAAGTTATCCCACTACCTATTTCAATTGGCAGTTCAATATATAAGGAAACCATTGACTTTTATTTGAACAAACAAACAAAATGAGAAATTAGCAAACACCTTAGATATATCTTGGATCTAGATAGATAGATAGATAAATTTCATGTGGATGCTACCGACAGTCCATTGTCATAAATCCTTATTATCAAGATAGGAAACATAAATTAGGCTAAAGTTGGAATTCATCCAAATATCAATAAAAGATAAAAGTTTTATTGATATATCGTTATTAGTTTTGTTGATGTTGTAGCTGCTTTCGTTATAAAGAAAATAAACTCATTGTGAGAGGATAACGTCACTAATTATCTGCAAGTGCTTAGTACTATTTTTGCATAATTTTAATAATGAACTACAGTTATCTGATTTGTTATTAAATTAAGATCAAACTCTACTTAACAATGTCACGTTTTTACTCCAATAAAACATTAAAACAGAAGGCGATAGACACACTCACTTTTACTATGAGGTATCGAGATTTGATAGAGACGAAATGAGTTTCAGTTTGAAATTTCAATTTTTATTTGATTTATAAATGTTTAGGCTTTGCCCATACTAAAAATAAAGAAATAATATTTTTTTTTAAATATTTTTTAATTAACTTACGTTAATGTGAACTTCTCTATAAGTAGACAAGAACAATAGAACTTATCTATTGTTCTAAGCTGAATAAGCTGAGTAATGTAAAGGCTTTCTGTAAAAAGCTTTTCAACACCCATTTACCTGCAACAAGGAAATTATAATTTAATAAAATATCCTTAATTATAATAAGAGTTTCATTTTTACATTTTTCTAATTATAATTTTTATATACATACAATAATAATTATAATATTTACATCTACACTAAAATTGAAAAATATTATTAGAGTACATAAATCCGCACACAAATTCGCAAAACCGTGTTTAAATCGGGTGTAACTATGTACATATACAATACAAAGAAACGCCCTTGTAGCAACAAATCTTGAAACAAAGGCTACGATAAAATCACAATACGCAGCCCAGCACACCAAGTTACTGCACTCGAGTGTATTTCCTTCATAAAACGCGTATGTAAGTCACGAGAGACAGCGGGGTTTTATTAAATACTAGTTGGTGCCGGCGACTTCGTCCGCGTTGAAAAAGAAAAAGTAGCCTATCCTGTGTCCTGTACGTCTAAACGTGTATCTACCAAGTTTCATGAAAATCAGTTAATTCGTTTAAGAGTTATGGAGGGACATACATACATACAATACCTACACTTACAGATTTATTATTAGTATTGATTGATTGATTGATGGATTGATTGATTATGAAAACCTTACCAATTAAGAGATAGAAATTTAACATATCAATTAGACAATTTCTTCCTAAATGGTTTAATTCTTTGGAGGAATCTTTACAGTATTCCGAATCATCACCTGTTATCCGATATTTAACCGTTTTAGTCCTATGTTGACGTTTACACTATTTTGAAAAAAATTCTAAATATTTTATGAAAATTTAATACAATACTATTCAATTTTTATAAAATATTATTATTATTTTTTTAATTTTTAGTTAAATATCATTTGACACGCACGTAAAATTAACTGATCAAAATAAATATATAATATTTTTCTAACTTGATTACAAGTTATGTAGAAAATCAAAACATTTTATACAGATTTAATTATACCGAGAATCTTTTTAATTAGTCAAATGTCTATTGACGTGCTTTTAAAAAATTATCATCTAACTTGGTTTTCAACTAACTAAACTTTTACACTATATAATTATATATTCTTATCACTTGGATCACACGTTATATTCGCCAAATTATCTGTATATTGTATAACGAATTACGAAAGTGGTTAAGATGTTGTGGTGACATCGAGACCAAGGCCTCATATAAATGCTCTTTATGTAATTTGTATTAATAAATTACTCACTTTTTTATTGTTCTACTAATGTTAGTTCTTATTTGGCTTCACACGGATGCAATTTTTTTTGCATATTATATATATATTTATACAAACCTTTCTCTGTTTTCATTAGTTCCCTTGGGTGGCTTAGAAGAAGCTAGCGGAGAAACAAATGAAGCGTACTGAGAATAAAAACAAAAAAAACATTGTAAAAAAAATCTAGGAAGGTTTGTTATATATAATTTGCAAAAAAAATGTCTGTTGAATCCGGGGGCTGTCGCTAGTACAAGAGTTTTTGGGACGAACCAGGACACTTAATATTGTTATGGGACTAACGAGGAAATTTTCGGAATGTGGGACAAACTATCGGGACGAACGAGTCATAAATTGAAAAGTTTATTAAGGTACATTTATATTTAATCTTTAATATGTCATAATTGATTCATTTTAGCAAATATTAAAAATATTTACATACTTATACTAGCTAGTAGCTACACGCTCCCGACTTTGCCCAGGTTCATAATAAAAACTATCCTATCTTTTATATAATCGAGAGATTATAACTGTTAATACCTATGATTCTTTGTTTGAAGGAAATGAAATCATTTCCCAAGGCATGAAATAATTTTCCGTAGAAGTAAGTCTTCACATAAATAAACAATAAGGTTTCATGTCAAAACCCCATAATTGTCACGATTCAAAACGATGGTTAGGAAGTTGTTCACGACTGAAGTTAAGGGGCACGTTGTGACCTCACGATTGAGTTATTGTGGAGACCTCTCGTAACCAAATGTAATCAGGGTCTTCTGTTGTGACACGGAGAACCGTAATTATGACATGATGAGGAAATTTAAGAATTTTGTGACGAAAACGACGACGCATTGTCTGTAACGTCGACACTCGACTCACATAATGATAAGTCACAATTAAAATAACATTCTGTATATATTTATTTTTGAATAGTAGGAAAAACTTTGAAATAAGCCAAATTATTTTTTATAATCCCGATACCCGATTTGTTACATATTCATGTCTTGAGATATGAATATGTAATTTAATAAAAAAAAAATCAAATATCAAACACAAAAAAATAGGTGTAGGTTTAATAGACTACTTCCTTGCCTTCTAGATTTTTTTCCTACTAAGGTTGGCAACGCACTTACACACTTATGGCGTTTTTTTCTTTGTGTTTTCAGGCTGACTTTTTAATTGATGGTAGGTGGCTACCGTCGCCTATAATACAAGCAACGCCACAGGTGTTGCAGGTGTACTGCCAACTACATTAGGTAGGATTAAGAATAAATGATTGGAAAGGGATAGGGAAATCTCTGGGATCCCTTACCACTCACCGAAACAGCACCGAAACTCAAATGACAGTACACGTGCTGTTATTTACGCTGTTTGATTTTTATTTTTATTTTTAGTCGCATGCGTATAATATGCGCGGGCGCACTCTTCATTCGGTCCAATGAGCGGCGTCGAAAGAGGGGCACTGTGATGTAATCTTGATCGTGCTTCCGTATTATACGTTGGACAATTGCGTTTTAGAGATATTGCAATCTCTATTACCTATATACTAATATGCTAACTATAACGGCCGTCACTGGCTCCCCAAGTGACTGCAAAACTCAGTAGCCCTGCCAGTACTTATAACTTTTATACTTAGGGCCTCTTTAACCAACTATAAGTAAAGTTTTGATTAGTTACTTTTAGAAATCATTTTCTATTTTATTGAATGATGCACTCGGTTTACTGCATTATTCGATAGGCGAATTTTTTTTATTATTTTCTTTTTAATGTTTGGGACTTTTACTGTACAAACAAAGATATATCAGCTCCATTATTCCCGATTACCGGTGACTTTAAATGACAGATAGCCTACTTGACAGTTGGTGAAAGAGGCGCTGAGTTTATTGGCGAATTGGCGCGCAAACGTTACTCTATCTTGTGTCAATTTCATTGAAATTACCCCCTTCAGTATAATGCTACTCGAAGATGGTGAAACTCGTACGATTTCTTACCGGTGACTTTAAATGGCGGTTAGCCTACTTGACACTTTACTCAGAGAAGGTGAAAGAGGCCCTTATAATTATAAGTTAAATTATGTGATTGTAGGTTGTTTACATTGAGGTATAAATACCGAAAGAGGTTCACTAAAAATCAGTATTCTATACCAATATCCCGAGCCAATACAATACAGTTAATATATTTTATTATTAAGAAAAAATAATAAAAGAAATAATTATATTTCGCAAATGAAACTTATTTTAAAAGAGAAGGAAATAGGAAAGTAGAATCGCTCTTTTCTTGTCTGTTTTTTCTTCGTAGAAATCGCTTTCCAAAACGACGCGATGTTATATACCTAAATCAATTTACTTAGGTATAAATATTTGTATAAGTTTATTGTATTGTATAATATTTTTTGGCCATAACAGCATAAATATAGCAGGTCCACATAAATACTATTAAAATAAGTAAAATTTTATGTATTAAAAATGTAAAGCGACAACTTTAAAATTGACGATAAGACTCAGCGACCCTGAATTAACACGTGCACGAAAAATGCAATGAACAAACGAAATTACGATTTGTTCATTTTCCGATAACCTTATCGCGAAAGCAATATTAAACTTGCATTATTACTTCACTAATACCATAGCTAACACCACTCGATTTGATCAATACCATAAATGCATAAAAATGACTAAGTAACACGATTTCGCGGTTAAAAACATTTGAAAATGCCACATATTATCTATATACTGTTTATTATATTTTATTAACAACCAGTGACTCGCTCCAGGCTTCGCCCGGGTTAAATGAAATATCATTAACAAAAACATAGGATAAAATAACCAATATAAAGTACAGACAAGGTACTTACAATCAAGTGGCCTAGTCTGCTTGTCTGAAGATATTCACTTAGGAAACCTCCACAGTAACTACTTGTTGGCTGACACAGTAACTGCACACTGCAATATTATCTTGTATATCTCAGAAAGTAAAAAAAGAATTTTCCCTACAACTCGGAAGGAAGTGAATTTCACTTTGAACACATCAAAACTTTCTTTATCCGTTGAGTTTTCTACTTTGTCTATGTATGTAAGTTGTCAATCTAACTAATTATATTTATTTTGAGAAATGCATTAGAAAGAAAAATCTGGTCAATAAGATTAAAAGCCATTATTAAATTTTTGTAGGTATACATTATATTTATTAAGACTATATGATATATATGACGACACGTTTTGTCTAGTGACTAGTAACCCTCGCTGTTAACCGAACGGTCGCGGGTTCGAATCCCGCTAGGGGCAAATGTTTATGTGTTAACATTTTACCTTTGTACCTGAGATATGGGTGTTTTGTATTTATAATATGTACGTATTTACAAAAAAAAAAAGTAATTAATGTAGTATATCAACTGTCTGGAATCCATAATACAAGCATTATTTGCTTACTTTAGAACTAGATGGTGCTGTGTGGAATGTGTGAAGATATTTATATTTATATCTATACTTATAAAATCGTTTGTCCTGACTGACTCTATCAACGCACAGCCTAAAAAGCTAAAAAAAAGCTAGTTCTAAGCTAGTTTAAAGCTAAGTTCTAAGTCTAAAAAGCTGACATTTATTTGGAACAAAGCTTTAATTTCGAACATTACATTCGCTAAGAAAGTAACTAAAGGCTATAGTATATTAGCAATAAGCTGGCAAATTTTATATTTTTTAATTTTTTAATAAGGTTCATCTCAAACAGTCGAAGTTTTAGTATAACTTTATAAATGCAAAAGAGTGTGATGTATGTTCTGAAATTGTAATAAAACATATAATTGTTTTATAAAAAAGTATTGACCAAAGCGAGAACCTTATGAATGTATTTACTTAAATATCTAGGTCACCTAGAGCCTAGATGGCAAGCTTAGTTGAGTTGCAGGCATAACTGTTTATACCCAAAACCGGTAACTCCAGAGCCATAGAGATTTATAGCTTTACAGATAGGAAATCCACTTCCTAGAAAATTGTGCTAACTAGAAATTATTTGACCGTTGTCTCTTTTTTATTACTGTAATATAAATAACATAAATTTATTTATATACCTAAGCACTATTAAAAACATTAAAATTAAATTATTATTATTTATTTAAAACGCTAAGCGCCTCTTTCACCAACTACTAGTAAAGTGTTGATTAGTTACTTTTAGAAATCATTTTCTGTTTTATTGAATTATGCACTCGGTTTACTGCATCATTCGACTGGAGTTTTTTTTTAAATTATTTTCTATTTAATGTTTGGGACGTTTACCGTAAAAACAAAGGTATATCAGCTAAATTATTCCCGGTGACAGGTGATTTTAAGTGACGGTTTTGTCTACTTGACGCTGGTGAAAGAGGCGCTAAGAGATAATTAAAATTAGAAATAATAAACGAATTTTTTTATTATTTCTGATTATTTAACGACTTTATTTATTTACTAGCTGGCGCCCGCGACTTCGTCCGCGTTGAAATAGAAAAAAGTAGCCTATCCTGTGTCCTGTACGTCTAAATGTTTATCTACCAAGTTTCATGAAAATTAATTAATTCGTTTAAGAGTTATAGAGGAACATACATACATACAGAAAAAAATTCTAAAAATGGTCATTTTAGTTTGAGTATCATGTATAGAGCCTATAAACACGATATCTCTGAAAACAAAGTAAATTACTCCATGACCGCCCTTACAGATTTACTACTATTAGTATTGATTGATTAAAATAAAACTTGGGAGTTTTCAATCTTCCTATGGAAGTTGTAATCTATTGGAAAACCTTTTAAAAGTAGGTATTGCATGCAGTTTGTTTGTGGAATGTAGATCGACCGGTCTAGGTCTCTCTCTAGTGCAGTGTGCTTCGTTAAAATGTTATGCAACTTTTAAATAAAACAGAATAGTTAGTGTATATTATAAATGAGTACTAATATTATAAATGCGAAGTAACACTGTCTGTCTGCAACCTTTTCACGCCTTAACTACTCACAATCGATCATCATAAAATTTTGATATACTTTGTCAGGGATGCAAGAAAGGACAAAGGGTACCTTTCACCCAGAAAAAAGTACTGTTTCTGAGTAATCGTCTAAGAATATAAATAATTGAGCGCCACTGTCGCGTGGCGGCGCCACCGTCGTCACAGCGATAACGATGTCAGGGTCGATCAACTCTTAATACGATTTAATTTAGGACCTAAACTGGATTGCATTTGCTTATTTCGTACCATCAACTTTTGTATGAAAGCGATTTTGTTTAGGAACCCAAATTAAACTGGTCTGAACTTGAATCGTCTTTTAAAAGTTGATAGTAGGTCCCCAGGCGTTATTACTCATATATTATTTTCTTTTTCAACGCGAACCAAATCGCGGGCACCAGCTAGTTTATCATAATCAATATGTGAGGATGGATGTTTGAATTTGTTAGTGACTTCACGCAAATACTTTTGAAAAGATTTTGACGAAACTACAGTAATATAGTCGCGGTCACAGGTAGTATAAAATAATGTCGCTGTCCAAATATGTCTGTTTCTGCGCAAACTTCTTCTTCACCATCACTAATAAAACGGATTTCGGTACAGTTTTCACCAATGGAAAGACCGATAAATGAATATACCTAATTTGCATAAAAAATTCGTGCGAAGTCGAGGGTGGGTCGCTAGTTTATGAAAATCCCAAATAGAAAAGGTTTAAATTGCTGCACCGCTTTTTTATTGTTCGTCAACAAACACCTTTGTCTAAGACGTCAACGTTGATTTCGACAATTTGAAACATTTCTATGATAGTATCACTTTCGCCTTCTGTCCCAGTTTCTGGTTATTGTTTGGCCGAATTCTCTCGCAAACTTATTACTTCGCTTTTGTATTCAAATTTAAACTTTATTGTCACCAGTTAAAGGTCAATACGAGCTTAAATTGGGATGGTTTGTTGCTTGTAGAATGTTATTATTTTGCTGCGCAATCAAAGTTTAATGTTAATTAAAGAAAGTGTGTAAGACATTATCTTCATTTTGATTCAATAAAGGGACAGGCTGACAGTCCCCGAGATGGCAAGCGTACCTCCACTTTCAGGTACGCCGAGGTTCCGACAGGGTGCGTACCTGGATAGCTGTAACGGGGCACTGATGTCGTGTCATGACGTCCCCGCGACTCCTTCCACCATAGATTTAGTATTACTACCGTTCAGTTAGCCTTCCATCTACTAAGCGCTAGAAAGTCGTTAAGTTTTAGCCGGTACGAATCCGGCATAACCTCGCAGCGTCCCCTATATTATGCCGTGGATCCCATAGAATTATATGTTAGTGTATCCATGAGGATTTCCCAACGATAAAAAAGTCAGGAATACGTCTTTTTTGCTTCGATAGTGGGAGGCAATACAAAAAACAAATTGATAAAAAAATTATTTTGATTCTTTAGCTACATATCTATCATCTACATCCAAAATTTAATTACACAACTCGATAGCAAAAAAGTAAAAAATATTTTTTGTATATATGGTATATTCGAATTCTTTGGATTTAAGCATATAACATTTAACATATAATACGACAAAACAACACCCCACTTAAAATCTAGGTTTTGCTAATGTTGGTGAATGTTGTCATACCTGTAGGTAATTGCCTTGCATAACTAAACTGTGTCTAATATTTTAATGTAACCAAATTATTAAATAAATGTTTGGTATGTATACTAAGCTGTTGCTCTTATAAATAACAAGGTATTATTAAAATTATAAACTTTCTATAGAGTCCAAACACGCTATATCTGCCGTAAGTTGCTGAGGAGTTGCGTGTCCCGCAGACTACTTGATGCTACTGCAGAGGGCAGAGGGCTTAGTGTGATTTTTACTCGAGCAAACGTTAACCACTAGGTGGCGCTGCTGCATTCCCATACAAATTGAAGTTTACGCGTTCGACCAAGTTCGACGCGTTTGATCGAGGCCTTTGTCATTGAAATACCACCGAATAAACAACAGTATACCATATACATTTGACATCAATCTATTCCGTGGTGGTTAGTGAAAACCCTATGAAATTTGCTGGTGGTTTTCAAACCCTCAAACAGATCTTCATAGCCAAAGCCAAGAGCGATCCCCCGTTCACGTCTCGGTCCATCCAGTTTGGAACCTATGATCTTATAATATAAACAAATACACAGACACACGCGTCATCCTTATCCAACCTTTTTCAGATTTTGCGTTAGGCCGTCGGGGTTTAAAAAAAGATGAGTTCTTTTTTTATTTCTTCCTCATAGAATCTGCATTCCGCACCGATTGTAATTGTAAATTTTAACTGCATTACTGAAATTTGATCTTTTGCAATAGAGAATTTTTTTTCTTGTCTTGTATCGTTGTCTCCCTCTAACTAAGATAATGTAAATAATTGTTTAGATGTTTCAAAACTACGCAGTGTTCACGGTACGCGGGCCCAGGAATGAGGGCATAAGTCTGTGATTTATTGGACCATTGCGCCGGCCGGTTATAAATTTTGTTGGTCAGTGTCAATTGAGTCGAAAAAAAAAATAAAGTTAGCAGATCTGCTTCAATGGGTTTCAGTTGTTTTGGAAATTTTGTTGAGAAAAAATGTAAACATTACACATGACCATTGTAAGCATTGTATTGTAGACTTTACATCAAAGATTTAAATCGAAAGATGCGGCGTAATCTCCTCGTGCCATACTAAAAACACACCGAAAATTCTTAACAATGGGTTGGGCGCCGGCGCTCAACCCAACTACAGTTACACGCCAGCTACAGTGAGTGACGGTCGCTTGTTGAGAGCGTCGATATCGTCACAGTCACGTTTGAAGTAAGGAATGTGTTGTCTGTGTTTAAAAGTGTGTTTAGACAAAGGTAATATGTATTTTATACTTTTGTCTTTAGTATAATGTATGTTGTATTTTGGAACACACTTTCGCTAGTAATGCCGCATCTCTCGATTTAAATCTTTGCTTTACATCTATCGCTACCTGAAAACATATACTTGGGTAAGGTCGTCAAATTCGCCTCATCAATACTAATAATAAATCTGTAAGGGTTGGTGATGGAGTAATTTACTTTGTTTTCAGAGATATCGTGTTTATAGGCTCTATACATGATACTGAAACTAAATTGACCATTTTTAGAATTTTTTTCTGTATGTATATATTAACTGATTTTCATGAAACTTGGTAGATAAAGATTTAGACGTACGGGACACAGGATAGGCTACTTTTTTTCTTTTTCAACGCGGACGAAGTCGCGGGCGCCAGCTAGTATAATATAAAAGTAACAAAAGTTTATGTTACCGGATAACTTAAAAGTAACATAAAGTTTCTATAAGGGCATGACTGGGAATCGTGGTTTTTGAAGAAACGGTGAAACAGACAGAAGCGGACATACTTTACACTAGTAATAATATATTAATAAAATAGTAATAATATTTCACTAGTAATATATTATTATATATTACTAGCTGCTGCCCGCGACTTCGCCCGCGTAACTGTAAATTATATACTAAAACCTTCCTCAAGAACCACTCTATCCATTGGTGATAACAGCATGAAAATTGGTGCAGTAGTTTTTGAGTTTATCGCGAACACACAGACAGACGCGGCGGAGAACATTGTTTTAAAATATGTAAGGATATTTTTATTTTGTAATACGTATAGATTTAAAGGCTACAGTTTTATTATAACTTAATACAAATTGCAAGTGAACAAACAACGTGCCCTATTTAAAAAAATACCATGTCTATTATAATGTCAATATAAATACCAAAGCATAATTATGACTCAGATAATTCTGTTGTGAAGTAAAAGGGAATGAATTAAGTAAACGGCTTGACATTTCAATATTATTGCTCTAGTTATAAACGCAAGTGGTACTTGCAGACTTAATAAAGAGCAAACTGTTAATTATCTTTGAGTTATCGCTACGCTTCAAGTATCGACCTCACCTCTACACCTTTTCATTTTCTTTGTCTTAGTAGATTTATATAATAAAAACCTTATCAAGTTTTTCTTGGGCGAAGCCGTGAACGGGTCGCTAGTTACATTACAAAACTATGGATTCTGAAGAACCAAGCAGTTCATCAGGATCCCCTGAGGGAATTCTGATGAACCAAGCAATTCACCAGGATCCCCTGAGGGAATTCTGATGAACTAAGCAGTTCACCTGGATCCCCTGAGGGGATTCTGATGAACCAAGCAGTTCACTAGGATCCCCTGAGGGGATTCTGATGAACCAAGAAATTCACCAGGATCCCCTGAGGGGATTCTATATGAACCAAGCAGTACACCAGGATCCCCTGAGGGGGTTCTGATGAACCAAGCAGTTCACTAGGATCCCCTGAGGGAATTCTGACTAACCAAGCAGTTCACTAGGATCCTCTGAGGGGATTCTGATGAACCAAACAGTTCATCAGGATGGCCTGAGGGAATTCTGATGAACCAAGCAGTTCACCAGGATTCCCTGAGGGGATTCTGAAGAACCAAGGAGTTCACCAGGATCCTCTGGGGGATTCAGTTAGGGGATCCTGGTGGACTCAGCCGATTTACCTAGTTGCTAATTGGCTTAACCTGATCGGCTGCTGTAACCACCCCCTTACAGAAGGCCACAGAAAAATAATAGCGTTTTGTGTTTCGGTTAGTGAATAAGGGATCCAGAGCCCATTTCCCTATCCTCAATCCATTAAAATCCCTATCCTTAATTCTATTATGTTCGCAAGCACACTTGCAGCACCTTTGACGTTGCTTTGCTTGTGTTATATTGGCGACGGTAGCAATCATCAAGTGGCTTAGCATGTTTTTAAGCTTAACATAAAAAAGACTCTTGTGTGAAATTTGCCTTATTTCATAATTATAAAAATACCTACAATTTAAATAGTATAATCTATAACAGATACAGACTGCTACGTCCTGATAAATATACCTTATCTGTAACATCCTGTATAATGAATGAGAAAAATTGTCCTCTATGACACCGTGAGTCACCGTTGAACTATTATTTTGTATCCAAAATTCGGCACAAATGAATAGAATCAATCGGCAAGTGTGCCGATGACCTTTAGGCCAATGCTTTGGTTACGGTCTAATAGGTGATCATTCATTTATTTACTCCTACATTTCGAATGGTGTTCTATATTCAAAATTTCAGTTCATACGACTGTCGAATATACTTATTCCAAATTTAAAAATTGTCTGTTAATATTTTTATATCGTTTGTCGTATATTTTTGTCAGGCGTTGAATTTTTTATGATTTCTCGGGAACAGCACTTTTTTTCCAAATGAAAGGTACTCTGTATTCCAGACAATTTGTGTATACGAAATTTTATGATGATCGGTTGATGATGATGAACAAACGAACAAATAAATACTTATTTTCCAGACAAGACTGTTCTTGTGTTTTATTATTATACTTAGGGCCTTTTTCACCATCTCTGAGTAAAGTATCAAGTAGGCTAACCGCCATTTAAAGTCACCTGCGTACGTGTTTCACCATCTTCGAGTAGCATTACTCAAGCGTAATTTCAATGAAATTGACACAAGATACTCGTGACATTTACTCGCCAATAAGCTTTAATTGAAAAGTAACTAATCAACACTTTACTTGTAGTTCGTGAAAGAGGCCCTTAGAAGATAAAAAGTTCGTAATTTGAAAGTTTCTACTCAATAAAAGTGTAGGTTTTAAGAGTTACTTTAAAAGGCATTATTTATTAAAGTGATTCCGTCAGTATATGTGGTGGTGAGTAAGCTGTGATGTCATTGGCCTGTGGAGTGACTCATGGAGGCTGTGCTGAACACGACCTCGTCCACAACCGGGTTATAGAGAAACGGACATTGGCGAAATAACCTGTTATACTATAACGTTGCTTGAATTTATTTCAATAACCATGTGCGGGTTTTAGCACTGAATACTTATAGCTAGGCCAAAACTGGTCAGACTCAGAAGTAGCACAAGACCAAAACAAATGGCCAACTTTGGAGAAGGCCTTCTCCTGTGAAATCGGGGTTCTTGCTCAAAAAGTAAGTAATGACGAGCTCGTTGGACGAATGGCAAGGGTGCTTGCCTTACAGCATTATGTGCTGTTGTGTTTCGGTGTGTGAGTAAGGGATGCCAGAGCCCATTACCCCTTCCCTTCCTTATCCTTTATCCTTAATCCTTCTATGGTCGGCAGCGCACTTGTAGCACTTATGGCGTTACTTGAGTTATAGGCGACGGTAGCCACCTACCATCAAGTGGACCGTCAGCCTGTCTGTCGACCTTAATATAAAAAAAAGTAATTCTATTTTATATAATATATTTGAGTTTTCTTTTCATTTTTTTTTTATAAAAAAACTACATTAACTTTAAAATATAATACCTACACTACCTACCGGCTTCGCACGGGTGCAATTTTTTCTACAAATTATATACAAAAACCTTCCTCGTTTAACGCTCTTTCCAATAGTGAAAACCGCATTAAAGTCCGTTGAGTAGTTTAAAAGATCTAAGCGTAAATACATACGGACAAACGTCGGGAAGCGACTTTATTTTAAACTAGCTGGCGACAGCGACTTCGTCCGCGTTGAAAAAGAAAAAAGTAGCCTATCCTGTGTCCCGTACGTCTAAATGTTTATCTACCAAGTTTCATGAAAATCAGTTCATTCGTTTAAGAGTTATGAAGGAACATACATACATACAGAAAAAAATTCTAAAAATCGTCATCGTCAATTTAGCTTCAGTATCATGTATAGAGCCTATAAACACGATATATCTGAAAATGAAGTAACTTACTCCATGACCAAACCTTACAGATTTATTATTAGTATTGACTATGTAAAGATTTTAGTCAGACGTATAGTGCTAGAAAGTTAATTATTGTCGCTCTAAGGCAAAGACTTTATAAGTATTTTGGGAGTATAGACACGGCGTAGCCCGTAAATAATGGTAGTAGTACAATTCGTCCACTCGAGATTGTCCACACGAGAGAGAAAGAGAGAGAAGTGGACGAATTCGCACTGTCGCTCGCTAGTGCTAGTATGATTTTAATACTACCAAAGATTTCGGGGCTTTCTGCTTGCTACGCCGCATCTATAGTTCAGATCAATGCTCTAAGGGAGTCAAGGCATGAAGCTGTTAAAATGCCTAAAGTTCTCGCCACACCAAAAGAGAGCCATTCTTCCACATCAAAGGATATCCGACACCCAAAAATTGTCAGTCGGTGAGCCGCAAATAACTTTGGTGATAAAACATTCAACAAGGGGGAACTCGATCCTTCTCGTAACACACAGACGAATGCAACACAGAGGCGGTAATAATATATTAGATCAGAAAATAGAATAGAATTACATATGCTACTCTAGGTGGCCGCTAAAATGACGCTGTACAAAAAAATGTATTTACTGAAGCACCTTTTTTTTAAAAGTGATCGACAATACACGTGTCCAAAATTAAATTATAGAAACTTTAATAAAAAAAAATACTTTTTATATAAGTAAATATATTTTTAAAATATTCATGTTAAAATACAATTAAAATAAATTTCTAACAGTATACTACATAAATGCTGAGAAATAATTCTGTACACATGTTGATACATTTTTTTTCTTTATTTTAGACAAAATGATAATTTTGTTTGGCCTAAAATTAAGTACAAAGTGCATGAGACTGTACTCTGGAGAACACAAAGAACTGAACTGAATAGCTCCAGTCAGAGAGCCCAAGGATCTCTTATTATGATCTTATTATGATCGAATTGTCTAAAAAATGCATATTTTTAGAATTAATTTACAATAATTTTCAAAGGTGCAACTGAATGACATAAAAACAAAAATATAACACAGTGTAACAATAACATAAAATTCAATACAAAGATAACGTGACTATAAAAAGGTTAAAATAATGGTAAGTATTTATGGCTTATCATAAAAACACTTTATGTAGGATTCTTTATGTATTTATTTTGTGTCTTATGAACTATAAAATAAAATGCTATTTTCGTTCATTCTTTTTATTAATAAATTCCCATAAAAAAATTGGGATGATATAAAAAAATAGTTGAGAGCGCCATTTTAGAGCCCCAAGCCGGAAGTAACTTAACGCTCGAGTATCTGCCGGAAACAGTTGGAGGGAAGCTGTATGTACACGAATACTTGAAGCTTTTATCTTAATTGGCTCCCAAGCGGTGCGGATTGTAGATAATACGCGGATGTGAAATATTGGAACAAAGATTAGATGGATAGCTCTCGTCTATAATACACCGGACGAAAAACACGTGTTTCTATGAGACCGTCACAAATTAGATAATACAATAATATAGACAATTCTAAGCACTTTTGATAATAATATTAGTAATGTTCAAAAAATAACATTTTTTATATAAATAGAAAATAAATAAAAATGAGGCGCTACATACACTAAATATTCTCTGGATCAAATTGGAATTTTTTTTTTCAAATATTCGTTAAAGTGCGATAAAGGTTGTTATGAACAGAAAAATTATAAAAAAAAATATGCTTTTATGCTTGCTAATAAACGGTGGGTGAAGCCGCGCGACACAGTCAGTGAAGGATAACGTTCGATAATAATGTAACTTAATTTCTGAATTAATTCAACGAAAAAATTCTATTGGCTATGCCATATGGTTCACCACTCACCACATAATAGGAATAGTAACATTTACTAATTCTATAGGTCACTACGATTATACGAATTCAAAATGACCAAAGGTTTAAATAGGGCCACGAAGTTGGTTGCCCTTACAAAAACCGTTGCTCATAAAAAAGTGTTATAACAGTTCTCTGGCGGTCACTAAACTGAAGTGGTCTATTGCAATATGGTACGTGCCTTCGAAGCAATTTGTTGCACTTAAAAAAACATACAACGACCAGCTGTTGTCACGCACGTGCCGCCAAGGTGCTCCCCTGACATTTGACGACAACGCAGCTTCCGAACAAGGCTTCAATGACATCTGGATTGCACCGTTTCAACATACACATGAGCTTAAAATAGATAATCTTTAGTACCACTTGCATTGCCATTATAACCCTTTTATGACACATAAAATGTGTAATCTATTTGCAGACATAAGTTAATAGTTGAAGATACATCTGTAAGTTTTTTATAACCTCAAATTTATGGCACACTAGATTCTGATTCTGATGAAAGTTTACAGCAATATAGGAACATAATATATAACATAGAAATATAATACAGGCTATAATTTATAAAGATATGCGAAGTCGCGGGCAAAAACTAGAGTTCCACTAATATAGAGTAATAAATATGAACCAGTATTATTACTTGTAGTTACGCGACTTGAAAATTGATATTTCCTATGTTAGGAGCCGCGTTCTGCATGTTTATAATGTAAGGCATATATAGTGATCCAAGGCTTGATAACTTAATTGTATGATAATTCGCGATATAACATGTTTACTAATTAGACACGGAATTCAAATATTAGTCATAATTTAGGCGCAAACATTTATATGTAGACAGGACGTGTCAAAATAGTCGTAATAAATAAAAGTCAAATTGTCTGAAGAATTTAGCGAAGTACTAAATTCTATTAGTTCTAATTAAGTTCTTAGAATATAATAAATATTAAGAAAGAAATCATGTTGTTGACTTAACACTCCACAAATAACTCTCAAAACGACATTCAATTTTTTAAATACCTTTACAGGTACAGTCGGGGTAAGAAAAAGTTTGTCAATCGTCACCTTAAAGTCGACATTTGCTTGCCTCAGGGCAATTATCAGTCATGCCAAAATTTCATTTCAAACGTCTGTCAGTTGTCTAATTAGTGCTTTAGTTCAAAAGTCTACGACTGATAAATTTGAAAACTGATGAAAGTTTTCGTACCTCGACTTTAATCTTTATATAATTTGAAATTTCCGCATCCGTCTGTATGGCCGCCAACTGTATGGACTTTGACTTGATTTTTTTAATATTTTAATTTAAACCTAAGATTTTCAAATTGAAGCAAGCAAATTCTTTGAAATCGGCCAAACTGGTTACATTGTTGGTATACAGTACAAAATTTCGATATAATATGCGATTATATTATAATTCCAATTTAATAATTCGATTTCAATAAATGCAAAGAGAAGAGCCAACTTTGCAAAGCCTTAACCCGCGTGAGTCGGTGAGTCGGTAAGTCGATGAGTCGATGAGTTCGTCGATACTAAATAGTATATATTGATAAAATATGATTATTTCAACATACGATCAGTTATTTATAAATGCTAGACAAAAGCAAAAGGCTTTAGTGTTCAATAAAAATGAAATCCGATCCGTGTCATTGTGAAACCGGATCTCTAATAAAACATCAAGGTTAACGGACTCGCAAAACTGAATCGTTGTTATTATAATATCTAGTGCCTTTGTTAATATAATAAATGATCGGTGATGGTCAGTTATGTACATACGAGTACATGTATGTAGGCATTATAATCAAGTCTTTGAACACAAAAAAATTAAAACAAACTCAAACTACTTCTACTCACAATATGTAAAACCAGTTCATTTTCGTCGTTTCTTCATTTTCTGTATTATTATGGTGATTTACCTGAAAAAAAATATACAAAAATTAATTTTACTCAAACGTAAGCGTAATATTATTATAACAATTATTTGAATATAACGCGTTTGTCGATCAAGTGCAAAATTTGAATTTTTACAATTGTAAAATTTCATATATTTTCGACAGTAGGTAGGTAAGTTCATATATTTTCGACAGAATATTATAGAAAAGAAGAAGAAAAATAGAAGATTAGCCGATTATAGCCGATCATAGGATTCTAGGATGTTTGTATTAACGCCATAAAATAACCTTTGATTCAAATCAATGGTCTACTAAACATTCGAGTCGAGTCGAGTTGAAGGCAGCATTAAGTTGGATTAAAAGTAAATTATATTTTTTCATGTGACCATGTTGAGTGATTAGTCTAGAGACGGTCTAACTAGAGTCTAGACACCGTTCCAAATAGAAAATACTTATTTAAGTCTTAAAAGGATGAGTAAAAAAATGAAAATTGTAGAGGAAACATATAGTTCTGTAAGAGTGTTTACAGTCGCTAGACGGGCTGCCCAATTTATGTCATTGAAACTGTTTACTCTGCCACTACTAATAATGAAATACTACTACATATAAGAGATATTTGTAATAATGAAATGAAACTCAATAAGAGGCGATGTTTTATTGTCCTTCTATCAATATAATGAAATCGAACCACAATATTATATGAGCTATATCGTGCGATATCGTGTTAGTGCGGTGTACGCATACTCGCTCACCGCAGTATACGCGATTGATAGCGTGACCAACCCACTATCTGAACAGTTTAGATTACATCTTTCGCGTTTCTTTGTAATCTTGTCGTGTTTCGCGATTATTTCTTTATTTTATCTACAATACACTATCAGTTACATTAAGTATCTGTATGCTAGAGAATGGGTGTGACCGACATATGATATAGGTACTATAGCTGGTGCCTGTGACTTCATTCGCGTTGTAAAATGAAAAATATAAAACCTGAGAAAATATCGCACCTTCGGCTAGACAAGGGCATAACTGCACTTTTTGTAATTTTACAGGAGACCCATTTAAAGTTATTTTTTTGCATTCAATGTCGTATTCTTTTGCTTATATTGTTTTTAAACAATTCTTCATCAAATAAGCCCTATAGTCTTGTAAATATTTTTTAATTTAATAATGTTTTTAAGACATTTCTGCATATATTTTAAGTTTAACTCATTTTAAATTTTTTTTAAGATGCCCTTGTCTTACCGAAGGTGCGATATACCTATAAGTATTATAACGCCCAAATTCTTTATATTTTTTTAAATATTTTTAAACGATCCCTTGGGAACCTAATATTTTTTTAGGATAAAAGGTATCCTACATATTAATTCAGGTAAAAACTACAGATAGGCACACAGATGTGCCAAATTTCATATAGATATTTTTTCAAGTTAAAATAAAAAATATATCTATATTTTATGAAGATTTATAAGATAGAATATTTATTTTGAGGAAAAGACCCAAGATGAACTCCTTTTAGACGTAGTGATCAGCTGTGAACAATTACTTTTCAACGATACTTACTCAAATTGTTTTTTTTTTTTTTATACCAAATTACATGCGTATAATGTGTATGTACATATAAATTCATAATTCTTGAAGAAATAACCTTAAGTGTAGGTAACCTAGCACACTTAATATATGTATTCTACTGTATTATAAAGGTTCGTGTCAGCTATACATTAATCCGATTAAGACAACGCAAATCGATTGCGTCAAAAATTACAAAAGCGAATGGAATTCACAATGAACGAGGAAACGAGAGGGGGAAATGGAAATAACAAAGGCATATTGATATTTTCCCACAATTTAACATGTGACAGTGTGGCCACGAAAAACGCGAAGCGTAGAAACTCGCCCGTATCGATTATCTATGTCTTATGGCCACATTTAAAGGTACTTAATCGCCTGTAAACAAATTACAAAATAGAGTCAGACATATGATTTATCCCCATATACTAAAACCAGACTAAAACAGTATCTATACCATTACTAAACCCAAATATAAAGAGCAGATTTGTTTTTTTGTATGTTTGTAATGAATAAACTCAAAAACTACTGGACCGATTTTGAAAATTGTTTCACCTATAAGAAAGCTAACATTATTAGCTTCTATAGACTATTTTATTTATAAAACTAGCTGGCGCCCGCGACTTCGTCCGCGTTGAAAAAGAAAAAGTAGCCTATCTTGTGTCCCGTACGTCTAAACGTCTAAATGTATTCGTTTAAGAGTTATGGAGGAACATACATACTTACATACATACAGAAAAAAATCCTAAAAATCGTCAATTTAGTTTCAGTATCATGTATAGAGCCTATAAACACGATATCTCTGAAAACAAAGTAAATTACTCCATGCATGACCGACCCTTACAGATTTATTATTAGTATTGATTACGCGGGTAGTAATAAAATAAAATCGCTCTCTGTTTCTTCGCTAACATCTTCTAAAGTTTCTGTATATATAATTTGCAAAAAAATGCATACGTGCGACGCCGGAAGCGGGTCGCTAATTTAATTTAAATGTATTCAAATAATAGAATTTAATACATTTTGTATTAAATCTTATGTAGCCTTTAAAAGAAGCCCTCTCATTCATTCCTTAATATTATTTTAATATTTGAAATAAGTAGGTATACAAGTCGAGCAAGGTTGTTAAGACACGCACAGGGTTAGCGTGCGAAGGAATGTAAATCGACGTGATTTTTTGGGTTTATTACTTTAAATATATTCGTTTAATTATTCCGTTACGTTATACCTAGAAAGGAAGGTAGGTACTTTGCAAAGTGTATCAGTATGAATTGTTAATTTTCATAGTTAGAAATTGGCAATAATTACCTTGGTTTCTTTTGTATTAAATTTGAAAAGGATGCTCTTTGTGGTAATGTACGGTATTGCTGTACGCCTAGTTAGTTTTTAATGCCCAACGCAAAAAACAGGGTGTTATAAGTTTGACGTGTGCGTCTGTGTATTAATTTTGGAAATGATGCTCTTCTTGGTAATGTTCGGTATCTTGACCTGATTCTGCAACATCAAGTAATCTGCGGGACATTCGACTCTTTAGCAACAGAAATAGCGTGTTTGGTCTCAATAGAAAGTTAGTTATAATTTTAAATTTTAATTGTAGCTTGTTTAGTATAATATATGAACATAAACAGCTTCAGTATTAGCCCACGACATCTTCAACTAGATAAATTAGATTCATAAGATACTGTTTTTAACGCCATGATTATATTTATTGGGAGATGAATCTTCATATACTTCTGAGTAACTATTTTAAAGTTATAATGTAATAGATACTCGTATACTGGTAGAATAAACATGAAGAGTGTGTTTGTTTGAACTACCAGTGGGACTTAATTAAATATAGTTTTTGCATTTGATAGGCCAATTATTGAGGGAGGTTAGGCTACTTTATCATCACGCAATGATTGAAAGAATGCTAAACTAAAGGTAAATAGCACGTGAAGGGCGATGATTACTGACGATTCGGACACAAAATATTCGGACACTAACTTGTCCCTCCTACTGATTTCTAACTCTGTGTCATATCTAGTTGAAAAATTCGTTTGTTTGAATTTTTTTTTAATTTCCAAACCTTCACCTCAAAAGTAATTTAATAAATGATAGTTTCATTAAAGTTTATTTAACCACGCCTTCCGACCTTCGTACTTATGTCAAAGCCACAGCTATTGTTAGAATAAAATCGATATAAACCAACTGGTGAAAGGTTACCTAAGTAGAGTATTTGCAGTCATTCATTGCTGTCATTTTTTTCTATACTTATTTCTGTTAATACACTAAATAAAACTGAGAAAAAATATCTCAATTTATTTCTACTGGCCTTGTAAACAGGGTTCAAAGTCACTCGACATGCTTCATGGGTTCGAGTTTCTCTGCGTGACAGTATTCTTGAAGAATACATCCACAGAAGAACTAGTCATTTATACAGTGGCATTTGAATAAAATTATTTATGATTTGATAACCGGTTGTGAAAAGAGAAATATAAATCAATTTTCATGGCTGCTTATAGTTTGTTTTTTAATCTCAGACAAAAATGACATTACATTTGACATGCATCACATACATTTCATGGTATCATTATATGTGTCGTTCATTGTAAAAGTGAATTATCTCCTTGTAACTGAATTTTAGAATAACGAGCTTTTTGCGAATTATAGTGTAGGAAAAAAATATAAGCATTCGTTCATTGTTTTCATCTATGGGATTTTAATGCAACTATTGGAGTTACTTCACTTTTATATTGAAAGATATGACTAAATGTGATACCATTAGGCAAGAAAAGATGTTTTTAAAAATAGGGAGTTACACCACTTTTACAATGAACGACACATATGCAAACTTGACATTTGCATGTGTCATTTTTGTCTGAGATTAAAAAACAGACCGTAATAAAAAAGGTTACGAAAGACCATTTAATTCTGTTTTCGTAGCTGGTTATCAATAAAGAAAATATTGAACGTTCGTAGCTGGTATGAAAATCCAGTTACGAACGTTGACTACTATAGTCACTTACACTTTACACTAATATAGTCTATATACATTAGAATAACGCGTACGAAGTCAGGCGAAAAAGCTAATCTGCTACAAATCTCTATTAAAAATATTGTGTTAGTTTGTATACTACTCAAAAACTCGAAAACTAGCCGACGGATTGAATTGAAATTTTTACACAACATTGCATTTAAACAGAAGAATGATCTTAATATACTTTTTTCCAAAATTCCTACTGAAACTGATTTCTTTTTATAAAAAAAAAAAAAACATATTTTTCATACGTTGTTAGAGCAACCATGGAACGTTGCTGACCGAGCCACAGCGAAGCGTGGCAGGATTCAACAAGTTAATTATAATTGATTGGGAAATATAAACTATTTCGCAATAATTCCTCACGCAATATCTAAAGGCGATACCAGACCAGATACTATTAAATTCGCCTTGACATACCTCCAAATGGATCTCTTAAAAAAACAGTCACCACCTAACGGTATGCCTGTACGAGTCGAGTGGTACATGAAAGATGTCTAATTTTAAATAAAATTCCGCTTCGAGATAAAAATATTGATACAAAGTGGTATTGACAATCAAAGCACTTCTGGACTGGACATCAGCCAAAGGAAATAAATAAATAGATAATGGCGTAAAATGTGATGGTACAATTAAATTTCTAATGAAATAAAATGTCCTATAAAATACAAACAAACTATACCATTAATATGTTCATGTAAGCCTTAATAATAAAGTCTAAATGAGAGTTTTGATGAATCAGTGAACTTTTCCGACTTGCTATTGAGTACAACGCGCTAATATGCTGTAAGTTGCTGAGGAGAGTGAGGAGTTGGGTGTGCTGCTTTCAGATCAAGGTTACCATGTGATGGAAATACTATCGAAGTAACAGTTATAACACCTCGTTTTTTCATCGGGCGTCAGAGGTTAAAAGTAAAGACCTCGGATTTGTCGCTCAGTTAATCAGCAACTCGACAATTGCGATTGCAAAAGATAGGGTATTTATTGTATTTGAATTGAAACTCGACGATTTTAACGCCAACTCTTTAGTTTCAGTCGAGGTCAACGTCATTTTGAACGAGCACGACCCGAGTCGTTTGAAGGAAACGCCGCATCATGTTCGCGTGATGTGTATCAGAGGCTAAGCGTTCATTTTTTAAAATGAATTCACGGAACGTACATTTTAACTATTTTGCAGCTGTAAGCGTTTACAGTGGGAATAAAATAATGAGGAATTTTGTCAGAATCAGGGCCTCTTTCACAAACTAAAATTAAAGTGTTGATTAGTTACTTTTAGAAATCATTTTCTGTTATATTGAATTATGCACTCGGTTTACTGCATCATTCGATAGCCGAATTTTTTAAATTATTTTCTATTTAATGTTTGGGACGTTTACCGTACAAACAAGGGTATGTCAGCTCCATTATCCCCGGTTACCGGTGACTTTAAATGACAGATTGGCCTACTTGAAGTTTGTGAAAGAGGCGCTCAGAATATTGGAATACTTTTTTAAGGGTGTACCTTTATAATAAACTATATTTTTTGTCTTCAACCTTTTCATTGCTGCCATCTTTTATATTTTTTAATAAATAATAGATAGATAGCCGAGACAAGATAATAGGTATTTACCTATAGTGTTTATTTTCCTGCTACTATCAAGTCTACTGTCAGCCTGTTTGTCATCCTTTATATTAAAAAAAAATATAAATTCAAACGACTGGCATTATTGGTTTGATATTTTTTTAATACATTATTCAAATTGATTCCAATGTACCTACTCTTGTTTTCTAACTGGGAAAGTACATTCTTTTAAGATTACAATCTATCCGTAAGGTTAATGAACAATTGTAATTTAACCTAGATCACTAAATTGATTACCTATCTATTAAAACATTTTTAGACACTTTTTTACAATGTTCTTTATAAGTAGCACTAACTTCACTACTGCCTATATCCACCACCGTCGTCCCGCAGCCCTTATCATATAATCTGTCCACTGAGTAAGTAAGTCGAGTTTTATAAAAAAAATAATTCGTGGATAAATTAGATTTGTTATAAAAAAAAATGTTTCGTACTACATTCCTAATGAAATCATTAAAACCTAGTAATCAATACGAAAAAAAGGCAGTCACAATATTTTTTTTGTCCGTTCCTAATCGATTTTTGTTCGCCTCAAAACAACGGTCAAATACCTGGAGTTTGATCCGAAAAACGTTCGACGACTTAAGAAGTCAATCGTCTTTGCTTTTTTTATTTTTAAATTCCAAGGCTAAGTGAACGCGCTTACTTAAACCAAATGTAACATTAAAGTTGCTATTATTAAAACAAGCGTCTATAATCATGTGAAGAGTAATAAATTATAGTACTTCGTTCGATTTTTGAATTGACTTAAAAGTAAAGACGCAGGACGTCAGTAGAGGTTGCGCAAACGCATCGTTTCTGGTGATTTTTCATCACCGCATCGTCAGTCAACCGATAAATTTGCGTCATATTCGCGCCGGATTCGTCGCGTCCATTTAATGTAATAAATAAATACAATAATATTTAATGCGACAAGAAATAATTTATACTTAATAAAAAAAAGGCGTCATGAAATATTTACGCTAGACAAAAATAAACAAAACTGGTTCCTTTAGATATCTTCTTCCTACATATTATAAAACTGTCTGTCTGTTCGCGATAAACTCAAAAACTACTGCACCGATTTTAATGCTGTTTTCATCAATGGATAGAGTGGTTCCCGAGGAAGGTTTTAGTATACATGTATAATTTAGTAACACATAAAATAGTGCGAAGATCCTGAGGTATCATGTAAAATAATAATAATCATGTGAAAGCAACGAAATCGGAATATTTAAAACTAGCTGTTGCACGCGACTTCGTCCGCGTAATTTTATAAAATATAATACATTCGTGTCTGTGAAACCATGGAAATAGGTACAAAACTTCAACCCAATCGGTCAAGCCGTTTAATAGTTGACATACCGACAGCAGCGCCACCTACCGGGTCCAATTGTATTTTTAAATCATCCAGGAAACCATCGAAATCATCAATACTAATAATAAATCTGTAAGTGTAGGTATTGTATGTATTTATGTTCCTCCATAACTCAACAGATTTTTATGAATCTTGGTATATAAACATTTAGCCGTACAGGACACAGGATAGGCTACTTTTTTCTTTTTCAACGCGGACGAAGTCGCGGGCACCAGCTAGTACCCATATAAAATTTCAACCCAATCGGTTCAGCCGTTTAGAAGTTATGTGAAAAAGATAAGTACGGAAGGATAATTCTTACTACCCGTTTTCCTGAATTTCATTCAAGACTAGCTTTTATCTGTGACTTCGCCTTACCTCCTTTTATTAGGTTTAACACATTTATTCAAACTTTAATGCTCGTATATTTGATTTTTAATATACTTAATTAATTTTTAGATGATAGAGCCTATTTCCTTATCGTTAATCCTTACTTGACTTGACCTACTATCCTACTTTGAAGACACGTTTGGTCTAGTGGCCAGTAACCCTAGCTGTTAACCAAACGGTCGCGGGTTCGAATCTCGCTAGGGGCAAATATTTATGTGTTAACATTTACCTTTGTACCTGAGTCATGGATGTTTTGTATTTATAATATGTATCTATTTACAAAAAAAAAGTAATCTATGTAGTATATCCACTGTCTGGTATCCATAATACAAGCATTATTTGCTTACTTTGGAACTAGATGGTGCTGTGTGGAATGTGTGAAGATGTTTATATTTATTTATTTTCCCGCGGTAAAAAGTAGCCTATGTTCATCAGGGATAATGTCGGCTTCTAATGGTAAAAGAATTTTTCAAATCGGTCCAGTAGTTTTAGAACCTAATTAATACAAACAGACAAACAAACAAAAAAATCAAATCTTTCCTCTATATAATATTAGTATAGATATAGATTAGTATAGATGTAGACAAGATGTATTGGGTCTCATAATTCTTCACAGCTTTAAACTTAAAAATATCAATCTAAAAATAATATGAATTAAAATTGATTAAAAAACACATAATATATGCTCATAAGCCTATAAAATATACAAACCATTGTAAAAATGTTATATAATACACAAGCACTTGCCTCCAATAATATAAAATTTATATTATGTTTAAGTAAAAATAGCAAAAAAAAAAACAGTTAAAATACATTGTGTAAGTAATTAACCGTTAAAACTAACCATATGACGGAAGCAGATGTTAGTGATTCGTGTGCAGTCGATCATAAAAACATCTGGTACAAAATTTTATAGTTTCTCTACAAATCGTCGTGCTGTTTATAAACTTTTACGAAACGTTTATCCAAATAACAGTTCGCTGCTTAAAAACTAAAGGGTCATAAAACAAAAAAATCCAAAAAATGTTTTTATTGCAAAAATACAATCACAATTCTTCATATTGTATGCAGCAAAAAGACTTTTTTTTGTTATGTTAAGGTCAACAGACAGGAAAAATATAAACAGACAGATTTATATTTTGATATTTTTTGGATGGATGTCATGGATGTTTTGTATTTATAATATGTATGTATTTACAAAAAAAAACTAATTTATTTATTATATCAACTGTCTGGTATCCATAATACAAGTTGCTTACTGTGGAATTAGATGGTGGTGTGTGGAATGTGTGAAGATATTATTATATTATATTAAATGTATCTAGATTCTAGGCAGTGGGTCAGAGAAGTCGCGGGACACAGCCAGTTAAAATATAAAATCCTTGAAAGTATGAATATATACGGTTTGCTTAACATTACATTAATATATGACAGCGTTGTTAAATGTCGTAACCTCAGAACGTTGCCTCCCCGTGAGTCAGATACCAGTTTTTACTGAAGACGGATGTTGTCTATCCTTCCAATCAACTTATGTGTCTTTCTTACTTTTCAGAAAGAGTTGGCGCATTTTCATATAAAATATAACTTTTTTAGATAAAAAGTGTGTGTTTTTTAAATAGGAGAAATAATTTTCAACAATTTATACAATAACATCCTTTGTAATTGTCACTTTTTGTGTAAATCTTTTAATGAAAAATATTCTGGATCGACACTTGACAGATAGCAAACAAAATTTGTAATTTCACCCGCGTGGCCCCTTGGACATGACAGTGCCAAAAGTATTAAATATTAATTATTCGTAAACTACAATGTCAAATGAAAAATTGTTACATACAGCCTTAGATAAATGTGAAGTGAAATTACTGATACACTTTTAGCTTTGTAATGTGTGTCATTTTGAAAATAAACCTAAAATCGATGGAAATGAGAGCTTACTTGGTGATTTTTTTCTATCGAGAAAATTTCATTATATTATGTTTTCTGTTAAAGACGTCACTTTAATTTATAATGTATTTATCTATTTAAAAAATTAATTAAATTAGACTTTGTTTACTTAGATAAAATTCAAATCTAGGATTGGCTATTTCTCTTTATACCCGCTCTTAAGTTCAAGGCTTTAAATGCCCTACCTTACGAATCCAAAATTATTCATTTAAATAGCTCTTAACTTCTATAATATGTACTAACTATAAATATGTCTAAATATTATAATGAATTAATTTTGAGTGTCAAACTACCGAGACCATTTACGAGAAATTCGTAATAAAAATTCTTTTAAAAGTATACTTAAATAAAAAGAAAAAATAATGTGGATATATATGTGTTATTAACATATATTTATTATGAAATATGTGTTTACTAAGTTTTTGTTTTTAGTAGTCACAAAAAAGTACTCGTATGTATTGTATTCATCAATCAATCAATCAATCATAATTAATACTAATAATAAATCTGTAAGGGTCGGTCATGGAGTAATTTACTTTGTTTTCAGAGATATTGTGTTTATAGGCTCTATACATGATACTGAAACTAAATTGACCATTTTTAGATTTTTTTTCTGTATGTATGTATATATGTTCCTCCATAACTCTTAAACTAATTAACTGATTTTCATGAATCTTGGTAGATAAACATTTAGACGTACAGGACCACAGGATAGGCTATTTTTTTTCTTTTTCAACGCGGACGAAGACGCGGGGGCCAGCTAGTAAAAAATTAAAAAACGACTGTCGTCTGTCGCTCCGACTAGCGTAGCAATTGTCAAAACCACAAACGTCATTGTCACTCTCGCTTCCTTTTTTTCACTGCTTTGGACATTATAACGTTTAGTTTAGTCGAATTTTTATGGAAAATGGTCGAACTTTCCCCGTCTTCCGTAATTCATCTTTGAAACTGCTGTCGCATGTAATAAAATACTGGACAATGGAGAACTGTCAATAGACTGTTGATATTTGATTGATACTTGATAAGCTAATTTTACATTTTCAAAAAATATAACACAAGCATATCAAATAGCATTGAAATGACAGCGAAATAATAAAACGGACACGTATAATGGAATGAAGTTTACCGAACCAAAACCGAAACATGTCATGTATCTACTCGTACTTACTAAACATTACAATACCTATTTATAACCATCCCTTTATTTTTTAATGCTTATTTATTTATTTACTAGCACATTAGATAAAAGATTTCAAATTACTTATTGAATCATCTGCTTTTTACGTGCTTTTTATCGGTGAGAAGTCGTAAACGAGAAAGAACGAGAACGTGCGGCCTCAATAGGTACTCATTTAATTATAGAAATCCTGTTTAAGCACATATGCTGTTGTGTTTTAGTTGAGCACTTGTAAACTGGACAGTTCGTCCGGCACCATAACTACTTCTTTACCTAAGACCTTTGGAAACAAGGGACATAGTACTCTCTTTTGGAAAATAATAGCACTTATGCAGTTATAAGCCGGGCAGTACGGCCGGTTTAGATACCTTAATACTTAAGGTATCTTAATGTACGAAAGAAAAACAAAACAAGGCTTTACCTGTTATACGAAGGAATGAATTATCTAAATTCATAATTAGATACTAATAAACATTATAGTTGGTCATTAGTTTTGACTAAAATGACCTTAACATTATCGATTTAATATATTTTCTATCGCACACAGAGTACTTAAGTATATATACCATAACTAGACCGAGTCTAGTACAATGGAATCGATTAAACTAACGCTAGCCCATTGATTATTTATTATTATACTATTAATCAGTAGGTAAGTCAAGTATTATATGGACAATTTCTACTGCTAGCCAATAAGGTTTTAGAAACAATCAAATAGGTATTTAAATTATTGCATACTATTTCTGTAATGGCAATTACGGCGAACCTTTTTAGAAAATCACCGCGAAACCAACGCGCATGTTCTAAAATCTGTACATCTACCATGAGTTTACAATGACCGAACTCGCTAGCGAGAGCGTAAAACATTTATATGAAAAACTGTCAACTCTCAATGTCAAATTAAGAATTTACCATATAAGTATTTTACGCTCTCGCTAGCGAGTGCGGTCATTAAAATATTATAATTCATCATTCATGGCAAAGGTACATAATAGAGGCTAAGGCGAATTTTACAAATTTAAGGGTACATGTTAATTGTTAGCCACTAGGTGCCGCTGGTTCATTCCCATACAAATTCACGTTTACGCGTTCGATGCGTTTGATCGAGTAAAAGCATAGAGTAAATAGTAATTAACCAGTATACCAGTAAGTACTATTTACCTACTCTATGGTGACTATGGTAAAACTCACACTACAGCACACAGGCACTGATGGAGATTAGAGCAAAATATTTATGAAAAAGTAGAAGAACGTTCAAAACGTTCGGTACGCGATCATTCACACTCGCCTACAATATTGTATATGTAGAAAGAGTGCATTTACATTCATTACCATTCGGAATTACATTGCTACACGCTTGCTTTGAAATTCAACAAGAAATTTAATATAATGCGCAGATATTTATCATAGACCCACTTTCTAAAAGTGCGATTGTTATAATTGAAATTTTTAAAATATTCTTTCTTACATAGTAGGTATAAATTGAAGTCGCCTTCCGCATCTTTCTATCTGTATATCAGCTAACTATCTCCTAAAACAAGCAGTTGATTTTGATGCGTTTTTCACCATCAGATAGATAATGTTTCAAGGAAGTTTTATTATATCCTCGCATAGTATAAAATGAAGTTGTTTTCCGTGTCTGTCTGTAATTCCGCTTACTCCTAATCCACGCAACGGTGGATATGGTTTTCACTTATGGAAAGAGAGATAGACTAGTAAGGTTTGTGAAAAAAATGTTAGGTTCCTGGGTCGTATTAATTCCTAAAAATATATAAAAGTTGGGAACCTCTGTCCTCACAGCGATAAAGATGTTCGCTATAACTCATGCATACATTGTGAGCTAACTCATACTCATATGAGTGTACTAATTGTATACTAGATAGCTTAGCTATAGCTCAAAAATAGTAATACTAAAAATTAAGATTTTTCCAAGAATAATTTGATACTCTCGGCTATCCACTCGAATTTACTTGAAAAAAAAAGGATAAATTTAGAAACCAAAATCAATATAATAGATATTTAATTACCATGCCTTTTTAATTTTTTTTACATAAATATAAAATTAAACCCGGATGTAACCCGACCCTGCCAGGATTCGAACCTGGAATCTTCTGATCCGTAGTCAGACGCGTTATCCATTGCGCCACAGGGCCACATTAACGTCAGTTTGAATGTTTCGTTCCTATTCTATTTATTATATGTATTGTCTCAATATTAAAAAAAATATTTTTTTAAACAAATGCAGAACAATTTTCAGAAGTATTTATTTACTAATATGAAAGTTGTCGATGAGTAAGTTTCTAAGTTTAAAGGTACAGAAGCACAAGCAAAAACCACTATGGTTTTGTGACATCCAGAAAAATGCTGAGCGTATTATAACATATAGTGTTTCATCAAAATTATCTATGAAATATCAAGAGTGTCATAAATTGCTATGCATTGATAAAACCATAAAATGTAGCGGTAATCATTATGAATTTCAACCAATTAAATTCATAATGACAAAAGCATAAATATTTTTTCATGATTACCAATTTTTTTTTAAACTGACGCCCGACGTAATAAACAGGGTATAGCCATAAGTTTGACGTGTTTGTCTGTGGCATCTCAGCTCGCGAACGGATGAACCGGTTTTGATCCAGTTTTGTGTTTCTTTGAAAACTGACGTCATCGGAATAATTGTTCTTAGCTATCTGTTTAGGCGTTTGAAAACCATCAACCCATTTCCTAGTTAAAGAAAAGATTTCACTAATTGCGACATTATGTGAAATCGAGTAGGTATATATTGTCACTTCGTTCTGCAGCATGAAGTGGTTTGCGGGACTCGCAGCATGAAGTAGTTTGCGGTACTCGCAGCATGAAGTAGTTTGCGGGACTCCCAACTCCACAGCAACTTACATTAGTACAGGCAATAGAGGAGCCGTTTACTCTTATCCATAATGCACTAAATTACTCTTTTTTTTAAAATAGGTTCAGTATCACGTACTGACCCTAAATGCACAAAAACCTTACAAAGTAGGAGGGCGAAGTTCCGCCATTTTGACAAAAACCGTTTCGGCCTATATCTCCGTAACCGTGCACTAGAAGCCAAAATGGTAATAACCTTTATTGTATATAAATAATTTGTTTTTTTTTCTATCACACCGTTTAAAATCTATACTAGGTATACTAATAGTTCATATGGAACTGGTGAACTAGACTAATAAGCTTCATCGTATTTCTTTTTTTTGACGTGTCGTTGGACGGACGTTTTGTAAAAATATTGCAGTTCACAGATAACATCTCATTAATAAGAACTAATGACGTATTCACGTTTTAAATGTGCAACACTTGTAACGTTGCTGTCGTGAACTTCGCTCAAATTTTGAAGGCGACCACAGACAGATTTCGCCATCAAGTTTCTCTTGTGGTTTTGACTTAAAAGGACACTAATAGATGGTCATATCATCATCACTACTAATAATAAATCTGTTCATGGAGTAAGTTACTTTATTTTGAGATATCATGTTTATAGGCTCTATACTTGATACCGAAACTAAATTGACGATTTTTAGAATTTTTTTCTGTATGTATGTATGTTCTTCCATAACTCTTAAACGAATTCACTGATTTTCATGAAACTTGGTAGATAAATATTTAGACGTACAGGACACAGGATAGGCTACTTTTTTTTCTTTTTCAACGCGGACGAAGACGCGGGCACCAGCTAGTTTATAATAATCTTACATACTAAGCGAGGAATTCTTGTATGCCACGACGATCTTGCAAACGGCTCTAACGATTTTGACAAGAGTTACTTAGGGGTTTTTTAGGTCTAGAAATCGTTCTGTTAGGGTTTTATCTTCGAGAAAATTCGTTTCAGGTAGTTTTTTTAATGGAACTGTTACAAAAGTAATACCGTTTGCTCGTTTTATAATATTTTGAATTATTAATTACTAATTCAAGTATTCTTGAATTTTTTTCTATAGATAATGTTTCATATACTTTTTTTCTTACATGTAAAAAACTAGGTCACACAGTCAAGTGTAGGTAAATTAAAAGACTTTCTGTCGTGTGGCATCAACTGTTATTTTTAGTTTAAAAACTACTCGGTAAGCGTTCTTATAATGTACGCGATTTCGTCCGTGTTTAAAAAGAATAAGCTATATATGAGTTGGTAATAATGCTCAGATCAGTAATACTCAGATATAGTATGTTTTACTAATCTGAGTAATATAGGTATCGCCTGACTTCTTTAACGCTGTGACGAGTAAAACCGAAGGACATATATAGCCAGTTATTAGTAAACACCTAAAATATGACTCCGAAACAACAAACAAACAACAACAACAACAAACAAACAAACAATCAAACAAACAACAACAACAACAACAACAACAACAAAAACAATCAAACAAACAACGACGACGACGACAACGACAACAACAACAACAACAAACAACAACAATAAAAACAAACGAGAGTCAGTTAGTTCAGCGGTAATTGTAACGCAATTACCTAAATGATCAGGTTGTCGACGGTGATTGAAGGATTGAATGTTCTCACAGGAAATAAGGAACAAAATTAGTGCCTACCTCGTAATCATTAAATTGCGGATAATATCACGACGAATGTTTAGATCACGACGCTACAAAAATATCAAGGTACACATTAAGAATCACTAACGTTGTGCTTATACATATTATAAAACAAAGACCTTCGTCGCATCTGTCTGTTCGCGATAAACTCAAAAACTACTGCATCGATTTTCGTCCTGTTTTCACCAATGAATAGAGTGGTTCTCGAGGAAGGTTTTAGTGTATAATTTACAGTGACGCGGGTGAAATCGCGGGCAGCAGCTAGTAATAGGAGCTTTGTAGGCTTTTGTAGGCGGCTTTGCAAGTACAAAAATAAATAAATAATGTACGTTAAGTTAATTGAAAATTAAAAATGATTTCTGTGGGCACTGTCATTAAATAATATGTATGTGGAAAATTTCACTGGTGGCAAATGGGAAAAATATTAAAAAGTTTATCTTTTCGTGGCGGGCGGGGAATAAATTATTCGTGGCAATAGAGCGTAATAGTAAGCCGGAAATTCTTCGCACTTTCCAAATATACTCAACATTATGCAACCGATTTTTCAGTCAACAATGCACGTATAGGTAAATAAATTTTTTAAAATAATTTATTTGTTTCATACAATTTTTTCAATTATTATTATTATACTAAAAAATATTTTATTTCATGCAAGTTGGATATTGTTACAATTGATATTTCAGTTTCCATAACAAACTTACTGATATTACTTATCTGTGAACTTTTTTTATTAAATTCTAATATACTAGTTTATATCATTTCTAATTATAACATTCGCTGATTGCGAAATGTTAAAAATATTCGCATTTCTTAAAAGTCTGCAACTTTACTACTAGAAGGTCGCCGAAGCCGAAATTTAGTTAATTACTTTATTCATTAAACTGGCATATACGTAATAATACATACACGTGCAATCTATGACGTCATAATAAGATTAGGAATAAGGTTTTATGGATGAAGTTTAAATTTTATACATACAATATCATTAGATCCAAAATAACTTTGTAAAATGAAATAACAGTATGTGTGCTGTGTTTCGGTGAGTTAGTAAAAGATACCCAACACGGGCTGTATTTCTCTATTTCATTCCAATTCCTTATCCTTATCTTAATCTATATTATACTAACTAATATATAAAGTTATACTAATATATAAAGCTGAAGAGTTTGTTTAGTTGTACGCACTAATCTCATGAACTACTGGTTCTATAGAGAACGCGGACGAAGTCGCGGGCACCAGCTATTATCTAATAAAACTCAACTGAAGGATTAAAAAATAGTACTAATTCGGATTTAAAAATAGAATATTTGGATTTTAATGATAATGAGAGAACTTGGCACATCACAGCATTGGTGTTATGATTGGTGCAAAAACTCATTATCCGCTTGCACCGGATTCGTTTAGACACGGGCGCAAGGTCGCGACCTCAATCGTCTTGTTCGGTGCACACTCTCACTTCGGCAACGAAACGGCACAACGGCAAAACAGGACAACGCCAAAATAACACTTTTCATTTTACACTATTGTTGAGTTGGCCCAACGAAGCAGGTACTACTACAGCTACGGAATTTGCGTGACAAATGCCAAAGCGGCATATAAAAAGTATGCCTAAAACCTATTTATTCGTAGCCTAAAACGGAATCATGGCGGAGTCTTGCCTTCGCGCGTCGATGGTAAAAGGTAGTATAGTAACGACCAAGTTATATTATTGATTTTAAACTCCAATGTGTTGTCATATTTTCTTTAAATGTTTGGTTGGTTTTAAATGACAAATGACAGAGTTGTTGCTCTACGCATGTCACTTTTAAATGTTCCATAAAGTTCGTATGGCATGCGAAGTCCACAGGTGTAATACATTGATGGGTTGGCCTGTGAGTAGACACTTGGCACACCACAGCACAGCATTGTTATGGCATATGATAGCAGGTGCTACAAGTGCGTTGCCGATCATAGTAGTATGTAGAAGGGATAGGGAAATGGGCTCTAATGGTATCTCTTACTATCTCACCGAAACACAAAAGCACGGTGGTCTTCACTAAGGGGTGATTACTGCCACCCCTTCCATAAGACCACCGGCTGCGAAACGCAGTGCGCCTTGCCACTAAGTCTTTGTTTATTTATATTACTTACCTAGTTAGTGTAAAGTTACTTTGGGTCGAATAGAATTTTAAAATCCTAATAAATCACTACATAGTCGGTAAAACATAAAACGTTCGCTTCCCCTCTGTCTGTCCCTAATATATATGCTTAGATCTTTAAAACTATGCAACGGATTTATCGGACATACAATTTAAATTTCATCCATAAAACCTTATTTTTAATCTTATTATGACGTCATAAATTGCACGTGTATGTATTATTACGTATAAAGTAATTGCTACAGTTCTTTTCATGCCGAACGTTACAATGTTAGCTTAATGCGCACGCGCATTTAATTACAGTTATTCTGTGTGTTTGTTTGTACACAAGGAAACCATAAATACTTTTGCAGGTAGACAGTTTTTTTTAATTAGAAACTTTCATTTTGTGCCATGTTCTAATGAAAAAAAAAAAAGATTTTGGCATACTTATGCCAAAATAAGGTACTGCATAACGATAGAATTTATGAAATGTAATATGATTGATTATGTAATAATAATATGTCTATTATATGACATGACTGTAAATCTGGTTATGCATGTAATAGCCAATCTAAAAATTAAAAAAAAAATGGAAAAAAAATTGTCCTCAAATCAATGTCACACAGAGATTATGTTATACGTTTTTTTTTTTATTTATATTCATTGCAAAATTCTCATGAAAAAAAAAATGAGTCCTGCATTACGACAGAACGTTCTAATGATTTTGTAACTATAAATTGAACGCTTATCAAATATGATTATATTGATTATGTAACATAATTAAATGTCTAATATATGACCGACTTTAAATCTAGTTATGAATATAATAGCCGATCGTTTAATATTAAAAAAGGGCCCAAATTGTCCTCTCAACATATCACTAAGCGCCTCTTTCACCAACGTCAAATAGGCCAAACTGTCACTTAGAGTCACCTGTCACCGGGAATAATTTATATGATACACCTTTGTTTGTACGATAAACGTCCCAAACATTAAATAGAAAATAATAAAAAAATCCTATCGCCTATCGAATGATGCAGTAAACCGAGTGCATTTCAATATAACAGAAAATGATTTCTAAAAGTAACTAATCAACACTTTACATGTAGTTTGTGAAAGAGGCCCTAAATGTCACACAGCAAGATTGCTATAACTACATCTAATCTACATTTTCAATTTTACTTTATTTATTACTGCGAACCTATGTTCGTACGTGGTTCGCACTGTGTTCGAACCTATGCGCGAACCTATGTGGGGTTAGGAAAATGGGCTATAAACTTACTCACCGAAATACAACATCAAACATGCTCTTATTTCATGCTATGCTCATGCTGCAAAGAGGTGATTATGCAGGCAGACTGACTGCCTAATTGACTGCGACACGCAGTGTCTTAAACTGAAGCACTAGATGACCTAGCTAGATGTACTATACCCAGTTTACATTGTCTTAATCATAGCTATTACTATGTTTAAAACTGAGTTAGACGATTTGTCCATCAGACGTTAACATAGCAAAGATGAATCATTAGGATTATTTGATATTCAAAGCATACAATCGAGCCGGCACAGTAGCTTAGGCGTAGAATATAAAGAACTCACTGTCACAACTCTCATAAATTTAACCCCTGGCCATGGTCTAGATTCAGATCTAGACCTTATAGTGCTGAATTATAAATGCTAAGGTACTTAACTACTGTAGGATACGTTTCCATGGATAAACCGATGAAATATTTGTGATGTAATTTAGGTACTATGATCATAGGTCGAACTTCCGAGAGAATTTGTGAAAAAACATCCTTACGTAATAATAAATTGAATTGAATAAATTGAATAGTATACCTCTACACTACATATAGCCGCTTTTCGCGTTTGTCAGTCTTTATATCCGCAAATCTCCTCCTAAACCACGCAAAGGTTTTGATGCTGTTTTCACGAATGGAAAGTTATCAACGAGAATTGCAGAAATGAGTTATGAGCTAAATATATAAAAATACATTGCTCATAGCATGAAAAATTTTAAATTTTTAATACACAGCTATGCTAGTGTATATGTATACGTGACTAAATTTACAATTTATAATAGTTTCGACCTTTTAACTGCCATAGAAAGTTATATCCCTCAAAGAGAAGATAATTATATCCTACGAACAGGTTTTATGTGTGAGAACATATTCACTTGGAATTAACTAATTAACTAAAAGATAAAAAGTAAAAAAAAATATCGTTTTAAATCGCAAAGCATAACTAAATTAGAAAAGAATTAATTTTTTTTTATGTGAAATGTCAAACCACAAAACAAATGCTAAAACCGGATTACTCATATTGACCTCGAAGCGAAGTTATGTACTGGTCGGTTCGCTACTGGTTTTTGCTCTCCGCACAAGCCCTTGCACTTCCTGATATATATACTTACCTATATAATAATAAGCTCAAGCGATTGTTCAAGAGTGCAAAGAACTATTGACTCTTATATGAGGTGACTCTAGATTGACTGTAGGCCTCAAAGTTCAGGATCGGGATAGTATTTTACTTTTACATTTATACAGTACTGGCTGCTGACCGCGACTTCGCCCGCGTAACTTTGTAAATTATATACTAAAACTTTCCTCGAGAACCACTCTATCCATTTGTGAAAACTACATGAAAATTGGTGCAGTAGTTTTTGAGTTTAACGTGAACAGACAGACATACAGAAGCGGCGGAGGACTTTTATAATATGTAGTGATACCTACATATATTATATTATCTTAATCCTAACTAATATTATATATGGAAAAGTTACTAACTTAATTAAGTATCTAACTAACTAATCTGAAATTTTGCACAAACGTTGTCAAAGAATATAGAAAAGGACCTAGGGTACATTTTGATAGAGAAAAATAGTACTTAACTACTGTTCCCGAAGGATAATAAAAATAAAAATACGCCTAGCAAAATTATAACAGCGATAAAGATTTAATAAAAATTGCTCATATTTTATTTATATGTATTTTTAAGCATTTTTTCAACGCGGACGATGTCGCGGGCATAAATTTATATATACATATAAAAAAATCTACGTTGTCTGACAGTCATTATATATATACATAATAACTAACAATTCCTAATCAAATTTGATCATCACCACAATAATTGTAAATGAATCACTGATAAATTTGGAAAATAAAAGACGCACCCCGACAGTTAAGTGATTGGATCATAAACAATAAATGCCATTAGAAATAAATCTAATCGAAACCGATAACAATAATGGCAACAAAAAAATCTATAACTACTTAATATTATAAACAGAGAAGATTTGTATTTTTATTTGTAACTAGCGACCCGCTCCCGGCTTCGCACGGGGTGCATTTTTTGCTACGTAAAAACCTTCCCTGATTATCCCTCTATCTATGAGTGAAGACAGAATTAAAATCGGTCCAGCCGTTCTCGAGTTTTGCGCTTACACATTTAGTGATTCATTTTTATTTATAACTAGCTGCTGCCCGCGACTTCGCCCGCGTAACTTTGTAAATTATATACTAAAACCTTCCTCGAGAACCACTCTATCCATTGGTGAAAACTGCATGAAAGTCGGTGCAGTAGTTTTTGAGTTTATCGCGAACATACAAGCAGACGTGGCGCAGAACTTTGTTTTATAATAGTTATGTATGGGAGATGAAGAGACTCAAAAACTTAAAAAAATATTTCACCTATAGAAAGCTACTTATCGGCGAGTAACATTGGTTATTATCAATCAATACTAATAATAAATCTGTAAGGGTTGGTCATGGAGTAAGTTACTTTGTTTTCAGAGATATCGAGTTTATAGGCTCTATACATGGTACTGAAACTAAATTGACCATTTTTAGAATTTTTTTTCTGTATGTACGTATGTATGTCCTCCATAATTCTTAAACGAATCAACTGATTTTCATGAAACTTGGTAGATACACATTTAGACGTACAAGACACAGGATAGGCTACTTTTTTCTTCTTCAACGCGAAAGAAGTCGCGGGCGCCACCTAGTATTTTATAAAGTTGCTAGTGTTCATGAATTAATTATTTAGTACGTCCATTATCACTTGTTCAAATCTTTACAGCATATTTAGTTAATAAGCGATACCTGACCTGACAATGCCTCATTGTGTATAGATAAAAATTATACCTATTATTTTCAAGCACGCATTGTTCTGATAAAAATTGTTGACCTAAAAAGGTGTTTTACCTACTTTTGTTTAATCAATCTGATTGGGATAATATTTTTCCCACTACTTACATACTTAGTCCAATAGTTTTTGAATTTATTCATTACAAATGTACAAAAATACAAATATTTTCTCCCCATAATATTAGTATAGAAGTATAAATGTCAGTAGATAACTAATATAAAATTAAATGTTTTTATTTATTTATTTTTAAACTATTTTTATTTATTTATTGACATAAATAGTTGAATCGTAGGTATACTAAGAATATGTGGATAAACGCGATTCTTCTATATCTATATTAATTTATACTCTATATCTTCAATGTATGATCTAAGATTTTTATAGGGTTTAACTATTGTTAATTGGCGACGATAGCCAACTTTACACCGAACTTTTGCAATAAAAAACACCGAATCTCTACTGTTATATTCTTATCATCTTTGGTTCTTTTATAGCAAAAAATATTCATAATGGAGTTACCTCCATTATGTGACACCTCATAGTCTTTAAGGGCTATAATAGTATTACAACAGTGCTACTAATCAAATCTTGGAGCGCTAAAAGAGTGGCAAATGGCGCTGAATAATAACTCTTAACATTGGTCTATACAGGCAACGATATTCTATAACTATACAGGTAATAAAACAGCTTAAAGAGATTTATCATGTACAGTATAGAAAGTGAAATAAGTAATTCAGAACAATTTATTGCTTCACATTATTCACATAGTGTTGTTTTAAATAATAACTACTGTTAAATTAGTTTGTTGATGTATTAAGGTACGATCAAATGGTACTAGAGCAACTACGTCGTACTGTTAAAATATCACTAGGTACCATAATTAGTGGTAATGGCGATACCACTAGTATCACTAGTACTATTAATGGTACATTCCAATGGTACTAGAGCAACTCCATCAACTTATTTCCTGATAATGTTTCTGCTCCTCAAGAGACAACTTGTAGAAAAGATTCGCAACTTTTCGTTTTCAGTATTATTTTTGGTATCTAAGTGGACTATTAATGCTGTGTCGATAGGAAAAAAGTTAATTTTAGTTTCAGATCTAAACTAAAATAAAACTTTTCCCATCGACACAAATAGGTCAATGTAATGTATCTTTCACAGGTACTTCTTGTCCATGGCATGAATTATGGTAAACTGTCGTAAGATACTGATAGGTATAATATAATATTCTTGTGAGTAATGTTTTTATGAGTTTACTGATGTTTTGTCTGTCAAAAGTTTAATGCTTGTTAATCTGATAAAATATTGATAAAACAAGACATTTTATCTGATACTTAAATATGACGAATTTTTCAAATAAAATGTAAAGTAATATTTTAAATTGATCGTATAGAAACATATTTATTACCATTAAAGATCAATTTTAAATATTTTTAATAACATTTAAAATATAAAACAAAACATTATAAATATAATAATATTTTGTTAAGTAATGCAGTATACTTATGATAGGTGCCGAAGGTCTTCATCATCCACTTAATATTTTTAATAGAACATAGGAGCTTATTAACTCAAGTTAGGTTTTTTCAGTAGATTACCTAATCAAGAACTTTAAAACAATCTCTATTCATGTTCCAACTATGTATTAGTTAGGGCTTTTTCCAATGAGCTGTAACCAAATTCCTGTAGAGTCGGTAGCGCACCTGAATCTCTCTGATGTAATTCCTATAGACCTAAACCTGGTTCCTATAGACTCAAGTAGACCGTCGTTCGTTCGCTATGCCACTCTTTATGATATACAAAAAAATATATACAGTTTTGGGTACGGTAATGCTAATGGAGTCCTGATTTTGATTGAACTCTCTTTTCGTTTGTTATTTATTCTAAGGGCCTCTTTCACAAACTACAGGTAAAGTGTTGATTAGTTACTTTTAGAAATCATTTTTTGTTATATTGAATTATGCACTCAGTTTACTGCATCATTCGATAATCGATTTTTTTTTAATATTTTCAATTTTATGTTTGGGACGTTTACCGTACAAACAAAGGTAAGTATATCAGCTAAATTATTCCCGGTGACAGTTGACTTTAAGTGACGGTTTAGCCTACTTGACGTTTGTGAAACAGGCGCTAAGTTAGATAATTAGAATAGAAAAACAAGTGACTTATTCAAAATAGGAAAAACAAAAGTATTATAGAGATTATCTACATATCTATAATTATAATAGAAAATATCTAAGACAACACTAGATTTTAACGCATTGGAAATTGCACAGAATAATGTTTTGAGTTCTAGATGTGAGGAATTTCATTACTATATCTCTTATCTATAAATGTTGGAATATCTTCAAACACGTCATTTATCAAAACAAGATAATGTCACATACTAGAATTCACCGTCTAAGTATGTTTTTCAGTATAAGTAATACTATATACGGCGAATGGTATTGACTCATAAACAAATTATGTGCAATAATTACATCTGCATGATTAATAAGTTTATGAAGCTTCGCTCTATATTTAAATACTTATGTTCTACTAATAATAAATCTGTAAGTGTGTGTGTATGTATGTTAAACGAATTAACTGATTTTCATGAAACTTGGTAACTAGATAAACATTTAGACGTACAGGACGTAGGATAGGCTACTTTTTTCTTTTTCAACACGGACGAAGTCGCGGGCGGCAGCTAGTTATATGTATATAAAAACCCTTTAGCAAAGTTGGCTATACTGGCTGGCAGCCGCAATTTCGTCCGCGTTGAAAAATAAAAAAATATAACACATGAGAAAATATATGAGTAATAATAATATAACTCCCGACATCTTTATTGTTGAGACGACGAATAATAGTTAAGGCGCGAAAAGGTAACGGACAGTAAGTCAGACATACCTACATAGTTACTTTAACATTTACAATATTAGTATGGACTATGTAATGATATCGATCCTGAAAATCCATTTTAAATAGAAGTTCTAAGTGTAACCGTTGACACAGAAATCAACATTACAAATTTTACACTACAAGAAGGTTACAAAAGACAAATAAATTGTCTTTAACCGTTCAAAACAAAATGTGCCAACTAACGATTAATATTTATGCAGAAACTTGAATAAATTAAAGAATTTTTATGTAGAAATTGTGAGGCAAAAAACTAAATTTCTTATGAACTGTTTTCGCGCAACTAATTGCTACACAAAAGATTTCCGTGAAGAGCGTTCCACAACAAAAAAAATGTACATTTACCGTAAACCACGTAATAGGTGTTACTAAAAGTTTAGAGCAACATTAAGCATTTTTAACTTTAAAAGATTAATTATTGATAAGAAACTCTAACTTGGAAACCCATTTCCCACATATTACAATAACAATTCAAGATGAAACGGTAAATACAGAAGACCATTGTGTCCAGAACAGCATTTGCGCTTTTTTGTTCAGATCCATTCGATAGCACCTTTATAAACTCTAGGATAAGAGAGACACCCAATTTATTAGTAAAATACTAATAAAAATAACTTCTTTATCAGCTTACGAATCTATTCTGTACCTACATATCTAACTATACTAATACTCGTATTATAAAGAGGAAAGGTTTTAAATCCCACCAATTTAAATCTGTAAGGGTTGGTCATGGAGTAAGTTACTTTGTTTTCAGAGATATCGTGTTTATAGGCTCTATACATGATACTGAAACTAAATTGACCATTTTTAGAATTTTTTCTGTATGTATGTATGTTCCTCCATATGTAACTCTTAAACGAATTAATTGATTTTCATGAAACTTGGTAAAAAAGAAAAATGTTGCCTATCCTGTGTCCTGTACGACACAGGATAGACTACTTTTTTCTTTTTCAACGCGGACAAAGTCGCGAGCAATAGCTAGTTTTAAAATAAAGTCGCTGTCCACCTCTGTCTATTTCTCCGGTAACTCAAATCTGTTCTAAATCACCCAATAGATTTTGATACGGTTTTCACTAAAGGAATGAGCGATAAACGAGGAAGGTTTGAGCATATAAGTTACATAAAAAATGTAGCAGTGCGAAGCCGAGAGCGGGTCGCTAGTATTATGTCCTGGTGCTGTATGAAGAAACAGATCATTTTCTTCACTGCAAGACTTCACTTTTATTTTCGGTTTCCTCACTGTATTTCCTTTATAGTACCTAAAGCAAGTGGACAAAACTCAGAGGTTCCTCTGCAAAGATCACATTTAACTTATTTTTAAACTAGACTCACCTCAACTTTTTTGGAGTACTCCTCGGCCAAACGCTCCTGTTCTTTCTTAAGCTCCTCGTTCTTCTCCAAAAGTGCTTTTCCCAACTCTGCAGCTAGCAGCAAATCCGATTCCTTCTGCTGCAATTGACTCCACACGTCTGGTTCTTTTCCGGTCATTGCGACCTCTGTATCTCTTACCGCTGACATTTCTTTGACGTACTCTTCCAAATCCTCATAAAAATGCTCGTCTGCAACGCTCAAGACTTGTGGAAGTCTTGTGCCACTCCTACTTCTACTTCTTCTGTGCTTCGTAAGCTGTGTCGATATTGTATCACCGTTTCCAACAAATTCTGTAGCGTCAGTGATGAAATTGGGTGATTTCGGATCGGGTGGTTTTGTTTCAGTGTGTTTGGGAATTCTACTTCTACTGTTTGCACTAAACTCACCAGCCATTTAAATCAAATTAGGTTTACTAAGGGAAGTGAATAGTGTAAATTTTTAAGTTTGCACTATTTTCGTGTAGCTGTTTTTTTTGAAAAATTTATCAATAGCCTGCTGGACCTTCACACTTTTTGGTAGTTTCACGTTTTTGAATATGTTCTTTTGAATGGCGAAATCCTTTTTCAATGCCATTTTAAACGAATCACAGTTTCGTCCACATCTCCGGGTCACTGACACTCAACACTGCACAGACGAACAGTCGAACATGTTCCAGTATGTATACTTGTTCACTCGCGGCGCGGCGACGCAGTTGCCTCGACAACGGACCGGACACAACAGAGCGAAACGATACCTTCCACTTTGAAAGAACCTCCACTGTCATAGATTAAACAAGCAACCAGACTTGCAGTTAACTGGTAACTAAAACCACAATAAATTTACAGCTTTAGTTTCGTGTAATATAATAAAATAAGTTAGTTTCTGATAGAGATACTGCGTTAGCGTTATTTTCAAATAGTTTGTTAATATTTATACGCATTACAAGATATTATGTCTGTGTATGTACGGATATGTATGTACTTGTGTATATTTCTGTTATTTATTTTTAATATTTTAGTTCGCTAGTGGTGTTCATTTGTAAATGTTTATCTCGTTTATTATATATTATCTTGTGTATTAATGTAGTTAGTGTAAGTAAACCTATAAATAAATAAATAAATAAACAAACAAATAAGGTATGTTCAGTTAAGGCTGTTCTAAAGTTTATTGAAATTTGAAAAATGTTTTCATTCCTCAATATCCGAGTCGAAATTTGAAACTTTATAAAATATACATTAAATATACTATTTACATTGAGTACACATGTTATTTATTTACAACGTAATACATTTTATGAAACACTTTTTCAATTAATAGAATAGACAAAATACAAACGGAACAGTGACATGGAATTAATGGAATTGAATTGTTGAAACCATAGAGAAAGAAAAATATAAATATAAAAACATAAATAGAAGAAGCTTACGGTCTTCTTCTATTATTATTATGTAACATATACTTTCGTTTTAACTTTTTCTTTTTAGTTAGAGGTGCCAATTTACGTTCTCGGCAACAAAGAACTAAAACGAACGTTGTGCTTTAGTTGATGAGTTAAAAAATCTCGTCTGCAAATTATTCTTTGACGCCGCCCAGCACGTGCGTCTGACTGAAACAGCAAAACAATCTCCCTTAAAACGTCTGTCGAAAGAAAAGGACAGATATACCGTATCAAGGTAACTCGAAGAGAGTGGTCAGTCGAAAATGGTGAAACATAATATTATTTTTATTGTTGTTCAACTGGTAGGAAGTGATCTCATATAGATCCTATAAAAATACGCATTTGAATTTAAATCATCAAGTTTACCAAAAAAAAAATTGCCTTGACTTTTTAATTTTTTTTTGTCATGATGACCAAAAAAGTCAGTGGGTGTATTTAGTAAAAAATAATTCGTAGTATGCTATTAATATTCCCCCATAGGTATCACTTTTGTAGAGTGATACCTACTGTACTATTATTACAAGTTTTTTTTAAGAAAATAATATTTATGCGAGACTACTTCTAAAAATATTTATATTTAAATTTAAAGTTGGCTTTTCGCACAATTCGTGCGAAACAAAATTGTGCGAGACGACTACTAAACCAAAATGACCAATAGATACATTTTCCTATATGTTCAATACAAAAAAAAAACCTTTGACGTTTTGTAAATTGTGAACAATTTTATCTTAGTTAATGCTCGACATCCGATAAAGTTAAACCGATAAAAATAAAAGATAATGAATAAAAGTTTTTATTGCAAAATAAACAATCAACAAAACGCTATCTGATATCAAGCAAACAGTTTTCCCAACATGATCTCACCTATAAACCTGAACATCTACGTAAATATATCTCAGGATAGAGCAGACCAATAAAATAATCCATACTTTTCCATACTAATATTATAAATTCTAAAGTAACTCTTGTCTCTCTGACTGTCTGCTACCTTTTCACGCCTTAACTACTCCGCCATCATCATGAAATTTTGCATACACGTTGTCAGGGATACAAGAAAAGACATGGGGTACCTTTCATCCTGAAAAAAGTACTATTCCCGAGTGATCGACTAAAAATATAAAGAATTGGGCGCCACAGTCGTCACAACGATACCTACCGATTTCTCATACGAGTATATTTTCTTTTTCAAAGCAGAAGAAGTCGCAGGCAGCAGCTAGTTAGTGTATAAAATCAGAAATTTTTAGGTTCACATTCTATATACATCCAAAATAATTTTAAGATTATCGTCATCTCAGCCGTATCACTGCTGGACATGGACCCCCCCCCCCCCCCCCTTTTAGACTAATTTTCTAAAAGGACCGGTCAAAAGCAGCCGCTGGAACCCCGAGTCTTTTGGTAGGCGCCTTCACCATTGAAAAAAGGCGATAGGGAAGTCAAAACATAGGTTCTGCTGCCCCTGAGACTTTTTTAAATCTTCCAAGGAAACTGAAATTAAAATTGAAAAGATATTCAAATGCAAAGAAACATGTGAGGAGTCTCGTTTCTTTATTTTACTGTCCATTATTTGATGACAAATTTGGAATAGGAAACTATAACCAATTTTTTATTTGCGATGTAAGTTGGACGTAAGTAAACGGAAAGCGTCGAGTTAATTATCACTCTCATGTCTAATGACGTCACACATCGTTTCGCAATTCGTAAATATTGCTTGCACACAGTATATTAGGAAAATGTATTTTATTTATAATTTAAGATGTTTTTTTAATCATAATAACTTTGTCTATCTATGGGTTATCTATATTATAAATAGGAAAGATGTTTGTTTGAATTGAATAAGTTCCGAAACTACTTGACCGATTAACAATAATATTCTAACACAATTTGTCATGAAGAACTAGAGAAATCCATTTTCTACGTTCGTTTATTAAATTCAACATAAAATTTAAACGTGACTATCCACATATTTCTAGTCGCAATTCTATTGTGAAACCGCCATCGCCGCTTGGTAACTGCTTGTATTGATTAAACAAATGAAGAATACGTTTGTTGCATTTCTGTTTTGGAAAATTTATAAATTTTCGAAACGATGGCGGCGCCTAACGATGAAATGGAAATGGAAAAGATAGCTGAAGATGAACTGTCCAAATTACAGAGACAGGTAATTCTTACATAGCACCTGTTTAATAAGAGTTCAACCAAACTCTTCTTGTTATCTTGATTCTCTAAAGTATTTACCTAAATAATTTTTTTTTGGAACTTCTTGTAATTGTGAAATACTAGACATTTTGAGAAACTAGACATTTTCAACATTCTGAGACACTAGAATGGCAAAATGGACATTCTGACACTGGAAATTCTGAACCTGAGCCATTATTTTGGACATGAGTTTTGGAAATGAGCAGTTTTTTTTACATTAATATTCAGAATTATCAGTATTCTTAGGACACCAACGAAATCAAGTCTTATACTATGGTCTTAAGACGGTAGCAAATACCAAATCAAGTAGGGGTCAAGTTGTAATCCTCTTATAATTATATATTTTCAGTTCAGAGTTATGGAAATAGATCGAGCAAATGTGACGAGTAGTGCTCAACCCAGCTTAAGAGTTCAGAGAAACATGATCAGGAATTTGAACGCCGAATTGGATAACATCATGATGGAGTTGAAGGTAAAATATATTTTTATAAAATAATAACAGTTTTAACTATTATAATTAAAATGTTTTGAATATATTTAAACCTTTTCCAATTGAGTTGTAGAGCGAGGCCTATGAAGGAGCTGTTGAAATAGCGAAGCTCTGGGCGATTGCTCTGCTCGCCATATCCTAAGTCTAACTGCAGTTGTAGTGGTAAAGAGAGCGCACAGCGCTCCTGATTCTTTCAACTGGCCAACTGGTCTGGCAGCAATCACCACAACCTTACAAAAGTATCTATACCGTGAAATAAAATCATGTGAGCTGTTGCGTTTCGGTTCGTGAATAAAAGATGTTAGAACCTCTTCACATAGTCCCATATTTATACAGGGATAAAGGTGCCACTGTGCATGGTCCCCTCTATATGGGTAGAAACGTTGTCCCGCGAACTTTGGAACGTTCCATTATTAGTCTCGCATTTGTTTTACTTCCCTTATAATATACTTATTGTGTGATGGAATATTTCTACAAACTTAAAGTTCAACACAACACAACTTACATCATCATGATAGATTTCTGACTCACATGTCGATGTCATCGCTTAACTTATTCTGAATTCTGCACATATTCTCTCTTCAAGTATAGTCGTGTTAGTCACTCTAATCGTTGCATAAATATTTTTGCAATATTTGTTGTCAACTATTATAGTTGCATTGTAAAAGTTTTATACAATCTAAAGTTTCTGCTTATCCGGACCGTTAACCTGTGACTCCCTATCCAAATAATGCGGAACTCCGCGTCTATATCGCGTAGCACGGTGGTAAAAACTTAGGATACGTCTACGCATTAATTAGTAACAAGTCTTGTAAGGTCGATAAAATATGCAAACAGAGGATACATTTTTTCTATTTTTTTAATGTTAAGGTGACAGACAGACAGGACGGTCCACTTGATGGTAGGTGAGGTGGTTACCGTCGCCTATAACACAAACAGCGCCATAGGTGCTTGCTGCAAGTGCGCTGCCGACCATACAAGGATTGAGGGACGGGGGTAACATTTTTTTTCGATTAAACCTTCCAGTTAACAAAAAGCACATCAAATCTTAGGAAGGGGTAGGATAATGAATGGGCTTTATAAAATGTTTACAAACTAAAATTTCCATTTTTTTCAAATCGGGACCCCAAATTCTTTCCAGTTAACAAAAAGCACATCAAATCTACTGAATAACGCTAGAACGCGAGAGACGTTGGTTTCATTGCTAAAAGAGCACGAAAAATGTTCTGCGGAAGTAAAGGCACATCGCAGCAACATCAACGAATTGAACTTCCTACTCAAACAGGTTCAAAAAGAGATCAAAGGTTTGAAGTGCAAAGGATCTGGATTTGAGGAGGTATTATTACCTTATGATTATATATAGGTACTGTTATTTTATCTTTAAAGGAAATATGTTTATATTTAGTTCTCCAAATAATCATTTAAGGCAAATCTAATTCGACTAGCGACTGAGTTCTTTACAAACGTATGTAGTATATTTTTATAATGAACATAATCAGTCGAAATCAAAATCAAAATATTTTTTATCAATTAAGTTTCTCCAAGAACTTGAAGTCCCTTGAAATACCTTCGAAATCAGAATTACTCAGACAAGTAGAGATTTCAGTTACTTTTTACTGTGGTGTTTTAGTTTCTTTGATATTACTCGATAAAATAGGTTTAGTAATCCCTAAAATTATTTAGATACAACCTATAAATATAGTTATTTTGAATTCAGACATGTAAGCAATATTAGAAACTGAACAAGAATTCATAAAACTTGATTTCTACTTTGTAGGAGTACGCAAAAACGTTGACAAATCAAACAATGGTGGGCCAGTTGGAGAACAAATTAGACACGGCGATGAAAAAATTCAACACAGTTAACACTGAAAACTTCAAGATGAGGCTTGAAATTGACCGTTTGCTTCGCGATCGGTATAATCTTCTATATCTCTATATCTATACCTACTAATAATTATTGTAAAGCTGAAGAGTTTGTTTGGTTGAACGCGTTAATTTCAGGCTATATATTTTGAACGCGGACGAACTCGCAGGCAACCTTTACTATAAAAAAAGTCAGTCACTAGAAGTGACTTTGACTTCTCGCCGTCTGTCCGTCTGTATGTACGCTTAGATCTTTAAAACTACGCAACGGATTTTAATGCGAATTTCACAAATGGAAAGAGCGTTAAACGAAAAAGGGATCTATATATAATTCAATGCGGGCACCAGCTAGTAATTATCAAAAAATTTGCAAAAAAATCATCCGTGCGAAACCGAGAACGAATTGGTAGTCTAAGCAACGGATTTTGATACGGTTTTCATATAAAGGAGATACTTAGTTTGAGTTGTATAATTTACAAAAAAAAATTGCATGAGTGCAAAGCCGGGAGCGAATTACTAGAGTATAAGGTAAAAGAAAGAAATATCCGTAAAAATCTTCCCAATTATAGAGATGTTCTGACGGATCTTAAAGATAACATAAGTAACCAAAGTATAAGTAATAATAATAATAATAATGCATTTATTAGCTCCACACAATCACAAAACCACAATATACAGACAATGTTGACTTAATTTTTTTTATATACACAGGCAATGGTCGTAATTGTATGAGAGCCTGGTGCCCGTGGTAGGTATTGAAAAATACCTGTGTTACAGGTCACCAGGTCCCACTCCGCAGATTGCACAAAGCTTTAGTAATTCAAAACAGCAAGCAAAATCAAAATTAGCAATTCAGGAATTTCGAAACCAGCAAGAAAATGAACAAGGCTCTTTTTTGTATTTTAAAAGAATAGTTTTGAGAGAAGTTTATGCACTAATTTTAATAATACACTTTCATTCCAGTCAATCTTTCAACACGATTTGGAAGAATCAAATCAAGAGATTGATGGACGGCAAAGCTCAGATTTTGGAGTTGGTGGAGCAAGCCATCATAACGTATGATCAGCGGGAGGAATGGTGTTCAAAGCTAGAAGCTCTGAAAGAGAAGGCAGCAGTCGATTACAGGAAACATTGCTTGGTAAGAGCTTATTCTACTTATGTTGAAAAGGAAAGGATATATTAGGGCCAACATTAAATTTCTTTCTTTAAAAATTAATATAATTTCACACGAAATTTAAAATTTAAGAAAATAATAATCGTTCTTTTTGGTCTACATTGTTCATTCTACAATGTTCTTTTGTATTTTTTTTTTGTTTAAAATTAATTGTAAGTAGGTACCTTCTTACTAAATTTTTAATCATTTTTCGACGACTCTGGTGTGCGATAAAAACTTTTTTTATGTAAATAAATTTAAAAAAAAAATTCAGTTTAGAAAGCTCATTTTCAGACTGCATTTTAACCCATATTTTATTGATTATATATTTTTTTTAATTACAAATAAGCTGTTGATTTCGAATCTCGTTTCACACTTTGGGAAACATCTTAAGTAAAAAGTTGTTTAAAAATATTCCAGGAAGTGCGTGAACTGCAACGCCAACTGGACCACAGCATGAAGCTGGAAGACTTCCTGCGGACCAAGGGTACTGTCAGGTTGACTGCTGCTGATGCGAAGGCCGAGGCCAAGAGGATAGAGCAACAGGAACAGGAAATGAGGACGTACAATAACTACGTTAACATCTTGGATGCCATTAAGGTACTAAACACGAATTCCTGGTGGGTAGGCAGCACACTTGTACTCTACCTGGTGTTTTGTGTCCTTAGGTCTGGTAGCCACTTACCATCAAGTGGACCGTCAGCCTGTCTGTCGCCTTTAATAATTAATAAATAAATGAAGACGTGAGTGCATGAAGGCGGTATGTCGCATAATTCCAAAAAAACGAAAAAACCCAAAAATGCGACATACCATATTCATCCACTCTCGTCTTCAAATAATATTCCACACAGCACCATCTAGTTCCACACTAAGCACTAACTAAATAGATTACTTTTTTTGTTAGTTACATACATATTATAAATACAAACATCACAATTTTACAACATTACAATTTTACACGCCAGACGTGGCAGTGCATGAGGTGGCATATTAAAGCCAATAAGAACTGGTTCACATTAACCCATGTCACTTGTAAATAAATGATTTGAATTTGAATTTGAATTTGACTTGGGTACAAAGGTAAATGTTAACACATAAAAATATTTGCCCCTAGCGGGATACGAACCCGCGACCGTTTGGTTAACAGCTAGGGTTACTAGCCACTAGACTAGACCAAACGTGAAATTTCAAAAATATTTTTCAGGAATTCACAGGAGACGATGACGTCGACAAATTAATACAAGAGTTCACTAGGCGGGAGGAGGAAAATTATGCTTTATTCAATTATATCAACGAAGTGAATAATGAATTGAAAAACTTGAGCGACAATGTCAAATTGCTTAAAATTAATATTGGTATGCCTGTATTTATTTTTATTATTAAGATTATAATTATAACTAGCTTTGTCCCGCGGTTTTATAACCGCCGTTTAATTTAAATTCTCAAAGGCATGCACAATTGCAAATGTCGGCTCTACTTCAAGAAATGAAAAATGGAAAAAGAACTGCAAAAAGATTTTTTCCAGAGATTAGCCCGTCTATCCAACCAACCAAACAAACTTATCACAGCTTTATAATATTAGTATCGATCGAGACAGGTATCGATCGGTTATCTATACTTAATATTATAAAGACGAAAGATTTGATTGTTTGAATTAAATAGGCTCGGAGCCTATTCAACTACTGGACGGATTTGAAAAACTCTTTCACTGTTGAAAAGCTATATTATCAGCGAGTAAAATGTGCTATAGTTTATAAAGTAACGCGGATGAAGTAACGTGCAACAACAGGTAGTGAGTATATAAACAGCATTCATACTTGAAATTTCAGCCATTCCAAAAAGAGGTAGGTCTGGGGTCTCATAGCTCTTTTTTAATATATAAGGACAGCATTTGCATTGCATTGTAAGTAGGTATATAAAAAAAATGATTTCTACATAAGCGAAATAATCGATTACAAAAGTGACACTCAATGGTTTGTTACAGAATTGTTTCATTTTCGCACGATTTTTTTGCGAATTTGCCGTTAGAAATAGCGTATTGGCCAACAAGTGTGACATGTGAAAATTGTGCTTGTTAAAGTTGTTGTAATAATTATTTATGATGTAATCTCGTTGGATATTTAACGATTAGATTAAGTAGTCTATGAAATAATTGTATCCACATACAAAGTCTTGTGAAACTTGATTTTTGTACTTTTTTCCCTGAGACCGTGTGGTCCGATTTTGGTTATTTTCATCCAACTGAGAAGAATGCAGCAGAAAATCTAAAATATTTTGTGTAATACGCAAAGTGTGATTAAGAGTTGTATTTTTGAACCCCTCTCAATACTATACGGAAGGCATTAGCTCGTTTAAACATTACAAAAAAAAAAAGGACAAATTCAAGACTTTATTCCCCAGTTTTCTCCTCAAAAATCTAAATTTTTTTTAGCATTTTTTCAACAACTCTATCAGAAGGAAAACATTGCGTTTGTGTTTGCGTACGTTTTTCTTATATATAAAAGGCGATGTGTGTATGTATGTCCTCGTATAGACTCCAAAACCGCTGAACCAATTTTGATGTAACTTTCAGACAATCTTCAGATTAGTGCAGCGGATGTTCGTGTGAAGTTTGGTAGCGATCGGAGGCGGACGAAGTCGCGGGCAAAAACACTAGTAATAAATAAATATTTACTTACAATAGTGCGAAAACTCATTTAGGAAGTAACGTTTGTAAAGAGAAAACGACTTCTCTTTTAAATATTCACTCAATTCGCAGAGGACGAAAATGAAAAGCATCAAGCCAAACTGTCGAAGCAGCAGGAGAGCATAGAATCTCTAACAGCTGCACTCGAAGAACGCAGAAATGCTACGGCTTGCGCCCGCGCAGCTTGCGAGAAGAGCACAGAAGTATTGAACTACTTGCTGCATCAGATCCATACACTGGCTCTGTAAGTTGTTCACTAGATGGCGTTGACTCAGTTTTATTAGTCCTGAAGGAAAAGCTAAGCAAGTATCTAGATTGGCCCCATGCAGGGATCGATAAAATACTACTTGGGACTAATATAGAAGGCGGTACTTGAAATGACTTGTATTTTCAGAAGGTTCCTCTTTGCACTATCAGTGGCATAATAATTCAGTTTTGATAATGTTTACTGTTTTATTATATACTATCCTGTGTCCCGTACGTCTAAATGTTTATCTACCAAGTTTCATGAAAATCAGTTGATTCTTTTAAGAGTTATGGAGGAACATACATACTTACATACATACATAAATACATACAGAAAAAAATTCTAAAATTCTGGTCAATTTAGTTTCAGTATCATGTATAGAGCCTATAAACACGATATCTCTGAAAACAAAGTAAATTACTCCATGACCAACCCTTACAGTTTTATTATTAGTATTGATATTGATACATGTAAAAAGCAAATATTAGAAGAATAGATAAATTATTCTAAACAATAAAACCTAATATTCTTGTAAGGATTTGTGAATGCTAGATACTAATGAGATCTAGGTTGAGAAAAAAGGTTGGATCTTTCTGAAAGATTGACGGACAGATAATATTATAAAGGATGGGGTTTTTTTGCATTTTAAACTGGTAGTAAAATGTAACACTTTTAATGAATTTCATAATTGGAAAATTAAATTGTTTTATAGGTATAAAATACTAAGGTACACTCCATAAATATCGACGGCGAAAAGTGACAATACTCGTATACCTCCTAACAATTTTGGTAAAAATTACATTCTTATGCCTTTAAGGTCTATTTCTGCGTGTTTTGATAAAACCTCCTATCCGTATACTCTATATTCTCTATACAAATCAAATAGATTTATTGTTTATGAAGCTTTCAGGAAACTAAACTTTTTTTTTTCACTTTGTGCAAAATTTTGTCTATGTCAGTTAGGAGGTAGTCACTTCGCCGTCGATATATAGGTAGGTAATTTATTTATTTATTTTAAATATTTCTAGGTCATCTGACTGCGGCTCGCTGCCTCTCCTGAAGTTACTTGGCAAATCGGTGGACATAAATGTAACAAACGCGCGTCTCTACATCAAAAGTTTAGAGAAAACGATTTTGGAAATGGTTGAAATCATAAAAATGGACGAGGTAAGTCCAGGAAAATTTACTACCAAATAAAAATTTGAGTCCTTTAAGGGAAGTTTCTAGAAAATTGTATTATCGATGGGTGAAAAAAAATTCTAATCCAACTTGCTATGTGGAAAAAAAAATAAAAAAATCCTCAAAATAAACAAAAATGGTTACAAAAAAGTTACAAAAAAGTTTCAGACAAATAGTTTTACATTAAATTTTTATAAAACTTTTTTGCTTAAAAAATTGACAAGGTTATAGAGGTTTATTAATTTTTTTCTGAGACATAGGTATTAAAAAAATATATTAAAATTATTTAAAACAAATAGAAGTTCTTTGACCGTGATGCAGTTTAAAAAAGTAGCGACATCTGTTCAGCTTAAATAGAAACTTTATTTCGAAACTACAACATGAAAAAGTTCTACAGATAAACAACAGATGACGCCACATAAAGGTACATATTAGTTGTAATAATTCCCGTCAGATGTCGCCGTTTCGGCAGGTTATATCGCGCTATCGAGTTGTAACCGCGTATCGACGACCCAATTTCCTTACCATTGTACCGACAAGACCTTACTTCATAGGATCATTTCTATAGTAAGCTCTTCGCTAAGACATTCACGCTATGTGAGTATCGAAACCGCCACGATGATGAAACGTGGCGCGGCGCCCTGAGCGTGAGGCGGGCGATGGTGGTCCACCATCAGCCCTCGATGATCGTTCGCTTTTCCCTTCGGGGAAAAGAGTGGGGCGTTGTCGCTGTCTGAGTGGTATTTTTGAAAACTATTTTATTTATGGAATAAAAAAGAAAAAGTCCTAGAAGGGGGCGGCGTTGTCGCCTCACGGACGTTGTTGTGGACTGTGGATAAAACCATATAACATGAGTGACCATTATTTAATTCTCTAAAAAAATGCGTGTTTCTAAAACCATTAATTTTGCTAATGATCTCATATGTAAGACATTTAATAAAAACTGATTTGATTTTTAATATTCTTATTTAATTTAATTTAAACGGAACAGAATTTTTATTGGGTACATAGTTACATACTAGCCCAAAAGCTAATGTAGCCCCATTTTTATTGAAACTAAAAGAAAACTAAACCTTAGAAAATTCAAAATAAAACGAGACCCACATTTTATGCTTTATAACAACGAAATTTCCATTAAGGGGGTAGTTGATATAATTATAAATATGGTATGCTAGCTTTGTTAGTTTCAATAGGGAAGTAAAAATGAAACATGAGTTACCATGGAATTACCCGTGTCGGTGTCGCTAACTTAACTCGCGTCGTCGCATCTAACTAATGAGTGAGTGGTAATTTTTGAAAAAAAGAACGATAAATATTTTAATATTATAAAATTTATAAATCAATACTAATAATGAATCTGTAAGGCCTATCGCCCACTAGGCAGCCAGGCTGCAGCATCCAATTGAAGTTGAACATATGACGGTGTATGGGAGCCCGCGCACTAGGCAGCCACAAATCTCCGGCTGCGGCAGCCATTAAAACGCGCCTGATTGCACGGCCAGACCGAGTAGTTTAACGACACAATTCAATTACATTAATTATAAAACTAAAAAGCCTCCTCTCTCCCTATTTAGCTCCCCCTCTCCCGCTCCCCCCTTGATGACTTAGTAACACCTGTTACAGAACGAATTATTTCCTCTGGTCACACATTGACTCATATTCGGCTAAATTTGATGTAACATTCATTGGTTTCAGGCTTTGCAACGTCAATTGGAGGCAAAAGAGCGAACGCCGCCATCGACTCGACGCCGAAGAGCTCGACCAACACCTTCTCCGCGCGCCCCGAGACGCACTCCACCACCAACCCTTTTGGCAACGCAAGCCTAATGGGAGTGTGGCTCTTTTATGTTAAGATCTACAGACAGGCTGACGGTCCACTTGATGGTAGGTGGCCACCGTCGCCTATGCCGACTACAGTAGGATTAAGTATGTGATCGGGAAGGGACTCGCACTAAATCAGTATTAATATTATAAATGCTAAAGTTGGTACGGATGCATGTTACTCTTTCACGCAAAAACTTTTGCATACACGTTGTCAGGGATACAAGAAAGTACATAGGGTACCTTTAATCTAGAAAAAAAAAGTAATGCTCCCGAAGGATCATCTAAAATTATGGAAACTAACTCCTGGCTAAATGTAATAGCAATAAGAATGGTCGACAAAGTCGCGGGTACCAGTTAGTGATAAATAAAACTATCTGTGGGATTGTCACAAGAAAACTCGGGGACTTCAATTTATTTCATCAAGTCGTAAATTTCATGCGAAAAAGAAATAATCTTATGATCTTGAGTTCAAATTATACAAAGCAACAGAGCTATGTAGTTATTGCACTTTGCGTTATAACATTATAACCAACTACTAGCGCCATCTAGCGAACTTTTAGCAAACCTTAAAGTTTAATAAAATCTTCATTTAACAAATCTTTTTTTTTACTACATTAAACACAAAATATATAATTTAAGTTATATTGTCCTATTAATTAAAATAAAATAAAAATCTTTTTTTAATGCATACTAGCGGCCTGTTCCCTGCTTCGGACGTATGCAAATTATATACCAAAACCTTCGTCGCGAGAACCACTTTATCCATTGGTGAAAACAGCATGTAAATCGGTGCAGTAGTTTTTGAGTTTATCGCGAACAGACAGACAGAGGCGGAGGACTTTGTTTTATAATACATATGTAATGATAAATCGCAACAGCCAACAGTTTTACCAAGAAGTAAGTCTTTACTAAATAAAAATCAGTCCGGAGTGACCCTGAGCGGCAACCCTCGCGCCACCATACTGCTCCCGATCATGACGTAAGAGGAGGACCTCCGAGACCTACTCACGGCGCGGAGGAGGTCCCTCTCGGGGGGAACCTCGCTTGTTTGCTCTACGTTCGTGTCTGAAATTTAAAATACACGAGTTATTTATTTTATAATTGCATTATATGTTTGTTGCATTATATGTTGTGTGTGTGTGTGTGTGTGTGTGTGTGCGTGCGCGCGTGTGCGTGTGCGTGAGTGTGGCGTTTGGGTATAAGGAAGGCAAGATAAGATGATACCAGAACAACTTTTTTCGGAGTGAAAACTTTTTTGTTTCTCTCTCTCTTTCTCTCTCTGTCTATCTGCCTGTCTCTCTCTCTCTCTCTCTCTCTGTGTGTGCCCGTGTGTGCATGCGTGTGGTGTTTAGGTATAAGGAAGGCAAGCTAAGATGATACCAGAACAACTTTTTACGGAGTGAAAACTTTTTTGTTTCTCTCTCTGTGTCTATCTGTCTCTCTCTCTCTCTCTCTCTCTCTGTGTGTGTGTGTTTAAGTATAAGGAAGGCAAGATTAGGCATAAGTAAAAAAATAAGAGAACCAGTAGGTCACTTGGTTTTCACTTCTGACGTTTTGCGACTGAGTTTTTTTTTTTATTTCGGTTCTTGGCGACCGGGACCAACGACAGTGACCCGTGACCGCATGTAAACAATGTAAACTAGCTTTTGAGCTTACAGATTCGCCCGCATGTTTAATTAAAAGTAATCTAGCTAGCACTTTCGCATGTGGACAAACTAAGTACATTTTAGCAACTATTTTAGGAGAATGTTTACCTAGGATCCCTTGGCTCCAGTTGGTCTTCCCGACTTGTTGCCAGGAGGGAGCCTTCGAGGGAACCACCAACGACACCAGCGACGTCACCATCTTGTCCACCTCCAGGTCCGTCACCTCCCACAGCATGCCCACCACCATTGGACTGGAACACCACTCACTCATTTCAAACATTCTCATAATATAATCAACGAGTGTTTTGCAATATCTTCCTTGTGTGAAAATTGGGATTATGCATTTCGGAATTAAAAGGAAAAATAAATAAATAGAAGATCCTTATGGTACTGACAAAATGAGGTGCGAGGTAAAATGGGATAGTATTTCTCAAAGATTACCAACCAAAAAACTATTAAACTACATATTATGTGGAACTAAAAATAAAACTTTTTAACAAAAAATAAAACCGCCGAAAAAACTGAAAATCATAAAACTGAACGCCGCGCATCACTCTTTACGTAATTTTTGCTTGTTTGGCACCGACTCAAAATTACTTAGGTAAAATAATAAGATTATTTTATACTTTTCAGTTTTTTCGGCGGTTTTATTTTTCTTTTAAAAGTTTTATTTTATATTTTTTTGTGGCTCTAATCTAATATTTACTACATGCTTAATTTTTAATTTGTCACCCCCATTTTCCCACCCTTAGGGTAGGAATTTTTTTTCCAAAATTATACGAGACCAACTTTGATGTATGGGTATGTACATCAAAGTTACATATACATTAAAAAAAGAATTATCAAAATCGGACTACTCTGTAAAAAGTTATGCGTGGTTATACGCTACAATCGGTGAGTGAACAATCAATCATCCCCTGTTTTCCTACCCTTAGGGTTGGATTTTTTTTTTCAAATTAAAATGTGACCCCCTTGGGGGTGCACGCTTTCAAATAAAAAAAGAATTATCAAAATCGGACCACTCTGTCAAAAGTTATGCGTGTTCATACATAAAAATATATATATATATATGCGTCGAATTGAGAACCTTCTCCGTTTTTGTTTTTTCGTTTTCGTCGGTTGATAAAAGCAAAAGCTTCAAAGGGATTTAATACCCTTTAAGAGTATCAGTTAGTGGAGTGAGTACGCAGCTTCACGTTACATTAAATAGCTTCACGATGAAACCACTGATCTCTGCTCCAGCACACGGTATCACTAATAATATCATGTTCGGTATAATATCACTTGAACGGTACACTCCGCGGGATACGCACTATCTCTGCACCGAATTTGACCGTTTGACGTTGGACAACACGCCACTTGCAGCAAGTGTGGCCACTAAAAAAGCTAAAACTTAAGGTAAGGTACCTGCCGGCAATGTGCAGATGGTGGTGCGAGGCGGCGGGCGGTGCGCGTCGCGGCGGGTGCGTCAGTCGCACTGAGCCGCAGCCGGCCAGCAGAGCCGCGCAGCGCGTGCCCCTCGCCTCCTCCACGCCCGCGCCCCCTCCTCCCCCCGCCGCCAGACGGCATCCGTCGCCGTGGCCGCAGTACCTGACCAGAGCCAAATTTATTCATCTTTTCTCTCCAGACTGCCCATCACGGCATGAGATTTAAGGCACTCTTAAGAGTGCGTATAAAGCAAACAAAATTTGTCATTTGACCCGGGTGGACCCTTGGACATTATAATGACACAAAATACGTAAAACTACACACAACATGCGACGGAAGATAGCGCAACTCGCTCAATAAAAATGTCATACATAAGTGCCAAAAGTATTAAATATTAATTATTCGCAAACTACAATGTCAAATGAAAAAATTGATACATAAAGCATTAGATAATCTGTGAAGTGAGATTACTGATACACTTTTAGCTTTGTAATGTGTGTCATTTTGAAAATAAAATTAAAATCGATGGAAATGAGAGTTCACTTGGTGATTTTTTTCTATCGAGAAAATTTCATTATAAGTATTATGTTTTCTGTCCGAGTCTTCACTTTCATTTATAATGTATTTATCTATTTTGTAAATGTTTTTAAATTGGACTTTGTTTACTTAGATAAAATTCAAATCTAGGATTGGCTCTCTTTATACGCGCCCTTAACACTCTCTTTCTAGCCTCTGCAGATACACACAAGTGTAAAAATAGTGTTTATTTGTATATGTACTTCATAGAGCAATATAGTGCTTGCCCTAGTTAGAGTAATCTCGCTACTATTTACACTTTGCAGATTGATCTGTGAGCGTCAGCTCTATTAATACTATAAAATGCGTAACGATCGTAGGAAAAATTAATCGAAAGAACAAATTAATACAGGACGAATTGACAACCAGCAATCATTATTATGAGAATGTTTGTTTTAGTTCCTCAGTACACAATCTTCGATTTCACAAGTTTTTAAAAAAAGTTTAAAACTTACAGAAAAACATCGCTTTCAACTATGTACTGGAGGAAGGTGGCCGGAGTCGGAGTTTCCCCTATGTAACCCTCCCATCCGTCACACCAATACTTCACGAACGAACTCATTCTCTTCTCCATTCTGTCTAAATTTTTCTCTGAAACATTCATAGTTTCTTTTCAGTCACGAGATAAAAAAAAAATTAAAGGCTAGTTAGTATACCTTTGTACGCGCTCTTAAAACAGATAATACAGATGAAAAAAATATATATGTATATGTCACCGTAAAATTGTACGAACCGTTAGTTTATAATTTATCTAGTGAGATTATAAACTGTCGACAGATTGTGAACGGACATTAAAATTTACAATCTAACGCCATCAAACTACTACAACATGGAACCCGCGTGCCATACAAAACACTACGAATTTTATGGAACATTTAAAAGTGACATATGCGTAGAGCATAAACTGTCATTTAAAACAAAACAAACATAATAAATAATAAGTACGTAATTTAAAGAAAATGTGACTTTACGTCAAGTCATTAGAGTTTAAAATGAAATAGTAGAAGTTGATCGTTACTACCTTTTACCATTGACGCGTGAAGGCAAAAGTCCGCCATGATTCTGTCAAAGGCGTTCTTTTTATGTGCCGCTTTGGCATTTGTGACGCAAATTCCATTTACTTTTGTACTTTTGTAGATCTATAGAGAATTTTTGTTGGTCAAATATCACAATTTGACGGCTAGTCATGGTCAGTTTATAAACTTACGAAAATTTAAGCGTTAGATTGTAAATTTTAATGTCCGTTCACAATTTGTCGACAGTTTATAATCTCACTAGATAAATTATAAACTAACGGTTCGTACAATTTTACGGTGACATATTATATACCTGGATTAATGACGTATCTTCCCGTTTTAGTTTGAGCGTTAAAGTATCCATCAATCACATTGTCCTCGTGCACCTTGTACAGGTAATACAAGAAGTGTATATTCTCCATTCTACATACAGGATGATGATTTAATATCGGCAGTGTCTCCCAGGGGAAAGTGTCTAGCAACTGAAATTAAATTATTATTTATATTAAAAACGCACAGTTTCTGGAGTCATCTGAAAAAAATATGTATGGTTGCAGTAACCATCCCCATACAGAAGATCATCGTGAAACAGCAGCACTATATGAAGGGTAGACTCTATGTTTTAAAAAGTGGTCTAAGAACACCAGTTAATTAGTGGCGACCATCGATCGATCTACTACAACTATGGATTTTGCGTCACAAAAGCTAAAGCAGCACACAAAAAGTACGCCTAAGGGTCAGCGCCGACCGACGGAGTGGCGCCGAAGAGACTAATGAGCTATCATTTGAAAATAGACTTTAGTTACTTCAATATGTGATTGAAAGTGGTATAACAATAAAAAATACTCTCGCGTCGGCATGCGCGGGCGAGCAGCGCGCGGTGAACCTTCAGTTAAAGAAACTAAAGTCGATTTTCAATTGATATAGCGCTTTAGTCTCTTCGCCGCCACTCCGTCGGTCGGAATCGTGGCGGAATCTTGCCTTCACGCGTCGTTGATAAAAGGTAATAACAACCAAGTACTACGTTTGATTTTAAACTCCAATGTGGTGACGTCAAGTCACATTTTCTTTAAATGATACATTGTTTGGTTGGTTTTAAATGACAGATGACAGAGTTTATATACTCTAGGGCGCATATGTCACTTTTAAATGTTCCAATAGAGTTCGTAGTGTTTTGTATGGCGTGCGAAATCCATGGTTATTGTATATTGATGGTGGCTATCTATAGTTACCTCGTCCACAAGTAACACTACGGGGTGTCGCTTGGCTCTCTTCAAATCCCAACTTTCGTTGTCCTTGACCAGTGTTGCCGCTTGAGAAAACGCTTTTATACCATCGGCAACACTGAAATGATGGATTTTGGCAAAACATTTCGACAAACACTCGAAGCACAGTTCGTTTAGCGACTTAAAATTCTTGTTGCAATTCTGGCAGCCGTCTACAAAAGCCTCTCTGACGTCATCGGTGTTGCCGTGCTCCGTTAAAATCCTCCGAATTGTGAACCTCACTTGTTGACCCGACAACACTGGGCTGCTCTCTATCAGGTTGTACAGGAGGAATATTTGTCTTTGAGTTAACTTGAAAAATCTGTAATAATTATTTTATTAATTAATGCATATTATATTTAGTAAATTGCATTTACAAATCTGCAGTGAAATACCCTTACAGTAGACATATTGTCCACTTTGTGTTTCAGGTGGATAGAGGACAAAGGAATACCCTCACATGTTCCTTGTCCAATGAATAAGTTTTTTTTATATTTTATGAATCAATTAGAAAAATTAAAATAGAATAAAACAAACATAACAAATAATTATTACGCTAGTATGATGAACAAATCTATAAAAAAAAATCTATAAAACACCATCAAAGAAGCGAAAAAATAAATAAATAGGAAACAACTCACCCCCAATCCTTAATAGTATCGTTGACGACTTTTTTAACTTTCTCCTTAAGGCTCGTATCAACAAGTTTACCGGTTAACAAACTTCCGTAACCGCTGAGCCATTCCTTGTCCATCACATTGACGACACTCTGATACAAAATTGCATAGGTTTTTTACTTTTAAACCATAATAACAGATGCCAAGCACTATCAAGAATTGTATTAAACGTCAATAAACGCAAAACTTAAAATAAAAAATAAGTGTCTTTAAACATTCCAGCAATACGTTTGGTCTAGCCACTAGCTAGACCAAACGTATCGTCAAAACTTGAACTACATATTACTTTACAGAGGGAAATAAACTTTACAAAAGAAATCTGATTAGACCACAGAGTGCAAAACAGGCATATTGCGTTTCACTGTCGTTTTGGCAGTCTGATACTGTATTTTTTTTTTATCAAGGCAGCACTTTAAAAACAAAGCTTAAAAGCTCTTTGAAACCTACCTTAAGCCTGAGATCAACTTCATCCCTCCGCTCCCAATATTTCTTCAACAAACGCTTATTGTTCAATAGGTGAGCATTGTCTATAATACTATAATTCTCATCCAACAATGAATATAATTCTTCAAAAAGTGGCTTCTCGCCCTCTGAAAATTACATTGAATATTTAAAATATATCCTCACGTGCCTCACATATAGGATAAATTTTATCCTATAAAAATTAGCACCAACGAATGTGTTTATTCACCTATAACCATTTACTACCCACACTTTATTACAAAAAAAAAAAAACATGATTTTGATGTAGATGTCTACCTTTATACTCTCTGAACCTAAGCAAAGAAAGAAATGATGTCATTTTATTTTACAACCCACTCAGGAATACCTCTGCCTTCATATTTCCATATAAAATATAATATTACAAAGAGAGAAAATTTGTACTTTAGTACGTTTGTAATGAATAAACTCAAAATTTACTGGACCGATTTTGAATATTCTTTCACTTATAGAAAACTACATTATCAGTGAGTAACATGGACTATATTTTATAAAGATACGCGGACGAAGTCGCGCGCAACAGCTAGTATAAATGCCATTCCATCTATGACAATGAGTTTTACAACATCGAGTGATTAAGTATCTCTACCAAAGCGATCTTGACAACACTTTGGTCACTTTTTTTTACAAATTTTGATTCTTTATTTGCTACTAGATAAAATACGTATCATTAGTAAAGATATCTGTTCAGTATTTGTTTTATTAAAAAAATGTTTGAGAACCCTGAAAGTTTGTTCCTGAGAAATCATACAGAGTAGCCAATTAGAATAAGGGTCTCTTTCACCAACTACAAGTAAAGTGTTGATTAGTTACTTTTAGAAGTAATTTTATGTTTTATTAAATTATGCACTCGGTTTCCTGCATCATTTGACAGGCAATTTTTTCTTTTTCTTTTTAATGTTTTTACTTTTACCGTATAAACAAAGGTGACTTTAAATGGCGGTTAGCCTACTTGACAAATGGTGAAAGAGACCCTTATACAACTAAGTAAATATTATATTTAATAATTTAATCTTACCTTTAATCTTTAATTTAATTGAATCTTACCTTTGTGAACATTAGCCGGTATATTGAGTGTGACAGGATCGAGACCGCAGTCGTCTAAATAATCATTGGTGAACAGGCTCAGATATATGGAGGGCATTTCTTGTTTGTATTCATTAAACAGTTTCAAATTTTCATTCGGATTGTATGGCGCTGTTATTTGTATTATCGTCCATTCTGAAATGCGAAATTAATTTTTTAACAATTTTTACATAAATGTTATACCTAATACTTGTTCTGCGTCCAATAATTTATTTTACTTTTCACATTTCGAGTTAGTGAAGTCCTAATGTGTTACTAAATTGGAATAAACTATTTATTAAGAAAATTTAATCGATTTGATGACTCGTTTGCTCTAGTGGCTAGTAACCCTAGCTGTAAACCAAACGGTCGCGGGTTCGAATCCCGCTAGGGGCAAATGTTTATGTGTTAACGTTTTACCTTTGTACCTGAGTCATGGATTTTTGTATTTCTAATATGTATGTATTTACAAAAAAAGTAATCTATGTAATATATCAATCAACTGTCTGATATCCATTATACAAGCATTAGTTAGTTTCTTAGTGTGGAACTAGATGTTGCTGTGTGGATTGTGTGAAGATATTTATTTATTTGTTTTTTAATTTAACACATGGATTTGTGTTAAATCTGAGGCTGGAAGATTCTCGAGCGAAGGCCACAGACAGACAACCTGATATATACAAAATTACAAATACATACATATACAACTGCTACTATCATATTGAATTTTATATAACATCGCTAAGCTACTAGAGTTGAAGGCAATATTTTTAACAAGATAAATTAAATAAACAGGACCTTTTTGGTAAACTCTTACCTTTAGGCAATTCTCTCAATATCTTCTGAAAATTAACAACATTATTCTCAGAACTAAATCTCATGTAAGTCTTATACAGAGGCAGTTGTTTTTCTACTTCAAAGGGCTTCAACACTTCCGCTACCTCATCCAATTCTTCGGCTAAGATGTCTAGTAAGGTTCCTTCTGTTTTTGACCTGAAATACCATTTGTAAATTATAAGTGATGGCAGAGTATACTGCGTTTCATAGTCATTTGGGGCAGAAGACCACCATGAAATAACAACATCTGTGGTTTTGTGTTTCGGTGAGTGAGTAACAGACGAAAGAGCCCATTTTCCTATCTCTACCTTAAGACTACTATAGCTGACGGTCATTTAAATAAAAGAAATGCATTAAAAAATACTTATATTTAAATAAATGCAATATCACTACATAATGTAAAACTAATCTAATCGTGTACATAATGTACACGATCAATCATTTGGCGTGACGACAAACTGACGTGACGCAACGGCGCGATTTGAAATCCAGTGTTTGACATCAAGCCATCAGTTTTTGCCATTCACGATCAAATTTTGGCTTCACGTCAGTCAATTTGACGCGATGGACTGATCGTGTATTTCGTCTATAAGTCCTCCGCCGTGTCTGTTTGTCTGTCTGTTCGCGATAAACTCAAAAACTACTACACCGATTTTCATGCTGTTTTCACCAATGGATAGAGTGGTTCTCGAGGAAGGTTTTAGTATATAATTTAAAAAGTAATGCGGGCGAAGTCGCGGGCAGCAGCTAGTTTCTTATATAAAATTACAAATAACACTTACTTCGAAACATTGGCTATCAGATCTTTTACAGGTTTTACATAACTAGTGATTTTATGTTGTCGGTCAGCTGGAACAAAAAAAAATTGAATATGCAATTAATTTTTTTTCTATTCAAAAATCTATAAAAATATCAATTTAATTGATAATTTTACTTTGATAAACAACACTCAAAATTAAGAGAAACTAAAAAAAGATAATATTTATTTACATCAAGTAGTTAGGCAAAAAATTTTTGCTGTTTAAAATTTTTGTATTCTTAAGATAATATTCAAGCGAGGTATCTAAAGACTCAAGATTTTTTCTACAAATGCAGACATAATTTAGACAACAGAAAAAATATGTGCCTCTTTCACAAACGTCAAGTAGGCCAAACTGTCATTTAAAGTCACCGGTAACCGGGGATAATGGAGCTGATATACATTTGTTTGTTCGGTAAACGTCCCAAACATTAAATAGAAAATAATAATAAAAAATTGGCTATTGAATGATGCAGTAAACCGAGTGCATAATTCAATATAACAGAAAATGATTTAGTTTGTGAAAGAGGCCCTATGAGTAACAAGGTTTAATGTACACTTTTATTTTGGAGTAGTGTGTCAAAAATGAAAATAATTATTCCAATTACCTGCCAGCTCTACTTGTTCTTCTCTGTAAACAGCCATGGTTCTTACAAATGCAGAAATTGACTCGCTCAAATGGAAAGCACATTCTAAATCCTTCTGAGCCGCTAAACATTCTTCCGCCAATAGTTTTTGTCCACCTAATAAAAGGGAATATTATTAAATACTAGCTGCTGCCCGTGAATTCGCCCGAGTTACTTTGTAAATTATATACTAAAACCTGGCTCGAGAAACACTCTATCCATTGGTGAAAACAGCATGAAAATCGGTGCAGTAGTTTTTGAGTTTATATATAATATGTAGTGATGTAAGATGTAAGGATGATTCGGTAAATGTAGGTAAGTTAAGCATGTTATAGTTGATACTTACAATGATAATTTAACGGATTAGGATACACAGGTGTCCCTTTAACATATTCGTTAAGCGTATTTGTAAATAAATCTGAATCTTCCATTTTTCTAACTTAATTAACTAAAATTGGTACTTAACATAATAGTTCTGATTGAGCTAAATATATTAACTAAATGAGATGAGAGGATTTATAAATTGTCGGCCTGATAATAATATTATATATTAATTACACACAATAATATTATTTATACACAATAATATTATAATAAGTTAGTTAATAAAATTCAAAATTCAAAAACGACCGAACGAACCAATTATAACCTCAAGATGACATTTACAACACGTAAATGTCACCTTGATGTGATGACATTTGACAATTATTCACGTTCCGAAAAGAAATTACGGCCTGGATAAATATTCTTTAGTTGAAAAAGAAAAAGAATGAAGTTTACTACCTGGTGCCCGTGACTTCACTCGTGCCTCTTTTTCTCATGACACATTATGTCAAAAAATTTATAATAAAACACTAAGTAAAATTTTAACGAATAATTTTTTTTTTTTACTTCTATGACATTAATTTTTTTCATCCGTTGCATGGTTGATATACATGAGAAAGTGTTGGTCAGCAGCAACTGTTAAAATGGTAGGGGAGCCCAAGAGGGGATTTTTGGATTTACTCGAGCGCGTCAGATATTGCCAATGTATATACCCCACGTGTCTCCGATAACGGATATGTATTAATCTGACGGTTTGGTTGGTGGGTTTGGCGGGGGTGGGGGTAAAATTTTAAATACAACTCGAGGGCGTCAGATTTACAGAGAGGATCTTAAGTGAACCTAAACTAAGCTCCCATTTAAAATTCAGACGATTCGGATGTAACGCAAGCTCGTGGCAGCTTTTTGAAAATGCAAAAAATATTTTTGACGATTCTCATTTTGTAATACTCGAGCGCGTCAGATTTTCATACAGATTCAGCCTAAATTCCTGATCGTGCTGATTCTTAATCGGCCGATTATATGGAAGATTTTTTAAAATACAGCGCCTACAAAATTTTGAACGCCTGTAGACGCTCAGTGCTCACCCCACCGCTGAAATGAAAAACTTCATATAACCTTATTTTCTTCTTATCATCCAATCTTCAAAGTCCAATAGGTTCCCACGACGCTCGAGTGACTACAGATTTAGCATCGTGGGCTCCCTAACCAAAAAGGAAGCGTTTAAGTAGCATTTCATTACGGTGCTTTCATGAACTACGAATTTCATACATACTTTGAAAGTGAAAAAATAATAATTCTTGTTATTTTATTATGAACCACTATTTATGAATTTATTGTTGGCTTATTTATGATCCACTATTTAATGGTTAATCGCTTACCAGTTAGTCCTTCCTTACTAGGCAACGCTTTTTTTTTGGCGCATTATTGTTTGCGACAGTGGCGCCTCTACAATAGTTTTACATTTTTAGATAATCCCTCGAGACGAGAACAGCCTTTTTTTGGATGAAACGTATTCTGGATGCCAGATCCTTCCTGATCGGTACTTTTTTACTGATAAAAGGTACCCTATGTTCTTTTTTGTAGGTATACCCCCAGACGTGTATGCAGAAATTTCATAATGATCGGTTAAGTATTTTAATTAAGGGATGAACAAACCAACAAACTTGCTTTCAGTTATAATTTTAGTTGCGACCCGGCTTCGGACGGCAATTTTTTCATGCATGAAATTTGCATGAATGAATGGAAAGTTTGTTTACATAAGTACAAAAACTTTCCATATCATTTTTGCCATTAGTGAAAACCGTATCAAAATTCGTTAAGTGGTTTAAAAGTACCTACAGTCACTTTATTTTATGATATGAATAGATTCATCAGAATAACACATCCTTCATCGATGTATCCTTGCATATTATAAAACAGTCCTCCGCCGCGTCTGTCTGTTTGCAATAAACTCAAAAACTACTGCACCGATTTTCATGCTATTTTCACAAATAGATAGAGTGGTTCTCGAGGAAGGTTTTAGTATATAATTTACAAAGTTACGCGAGCGAAGTCGCGGGCAGCAGCTAGTTAGCTATATCCGAACAATTAGTGGGCTGCTATAATCACTCATAGATATCGGAAATACAATTAAAAATACGCGAACGTAATTGCGGCATAAATATGAAGAGTGATTTTGCAGTCACTACAATTTCAGCCTGGCATCCTACAGGACAAATTTTCAGAAATGAAAAAAAAAATACCGTTACGGTTATCAGCAGTTACCTACAGTGTAACTGACACTAATCTAACCACTTCTGGTTTATTGACCCCGTGACCATTCGCGCATAGGATTTTTTTACGTGTACTTAATTAATATTTCATTTTAGTACGTAGTATTAAAATTAGCAATGCTTATATATGTAATTTTTTATATTCATCATAGTTTACTAGGTACCTATAAGTATGTAGGATTCTAGCGACCCACTCCTGGCTTCGCCCAGGAAATTAGGTTTTATGATATATTTATATAAAAACTAGCTGGTGCCCGCGACTTCGTCCGCGTTGAAAAAGAAAACCTAATACCTGAAAATGACATCGTTATAGCTGTGACGACGGTGACGCCAAACTCTATATTTTTAGACGATCACTAAGGAACTTTTTCCGGATGAAAGGTTCAGGATACAGGACATAGCCCTATGCTATGTCTTATATCTCTTACAACGTGTATGCAAAATTTCATGATGATAGGTTGAGTAGTTAAGGCGTGAAAAGGTAACAGACAGAGAGATACTTTCACATTTATAATACTAGGTGGTGCCCGCGACTTCGTCGTTTTATGTCTTATACAGGTCTATGCAGGTCTATGTCTTATTCTGACGATGATTATTGTAGTTTCATTGAAATCCATTCAGTAGTTTTTGCGTGAAAGATTAACATACATACATACAAACTTTCGCATTTATAATATAACTAGCTGGTGCCCGCGACTTCTTCCGCGTGGAACGATGAAAGGTACCCTATGTCCTTTCTGGTGTCCCAGACAATGTGTCTGCAAAATTTCATGGTAATCGGTTCAGTAGTTCGTGAAAGCGTAACAAACAAACTCACATTCACAATATTAGTAAGGAAAGAATTAGTATGGATTCCGTAAAAAAATATCTAACTTGTGTGTCGGTCACACAGCACAAACCCCATCCCTTATCCTTCTATGGTCGGCAGCGCACTTGCAGCACATATGGCGTTGTTTGTGTTATTGGCGACGGTAGCCACCTCCCATCAAGTGGACCATCAGCCTGTCTGTCGACCTTAACACAAGAAAAAAAAAGTGAAACTAATAAATATTGTACAAACCAAAATGCTGCCTCCATTCTGTAATCTTAAACCGAAAATTACGGATAACGTATCGTAACCATGTACCAAATGTATAAAGAAGCTTTAAACAAATTAAACAAATGGATATAGTTAAATTGTTTATTTTTAAATAAATAAACTTAATGTGCAAATTAGTAAATATACAATTTGCTTATAAAAAATTGTAGACATTCGTCGTTAGGAATAAACTCTTGACAACTTCAAACACTTTGTTAGAAAAAAAATACAACAGTACATACTTGGTTACTCTTATTATAAACTAAGCAAAAAATATTCTTACAGCATATAGTGGCACTGAAAAAAACCTAATTTCATGACAAATTACAGTATACAGGTATTTATTTAATGTAAAAACTTGCATCCCATTTTTTTGGATAATTATTTTCCAAATAACATATTTTAGCATTTTTGAAAACTATTATATTAAACTATAAAAAATTAACTTTGTTTAAAATTATATGGCCAAAATATAATTTCGAGTTTTCTCCAGTGAACTTATAAAATAGGTATAAAATTATTATGCAAGTACATATGTAGGTATAAATGCTACAGACCTAAAATTCTATTTTTCATAAGCATTAGCTGGAATACTGTTAAATAATACAAGGAAAGTGAAAGATACGTAATAATATGCACAAATACTTGTTCATCACTACGTTTTCAGGTAAAATAATAACATAAAAATAAACTATGAGAATGATTTCAACAGACTTATGTTGGTATATAATAATTTTTTAAAAAATCGTATATTGGACAAAGTTATTGGCTACCTAAACATAATTGATTATACTTTGCAAAAAAAAAGTTACATTTTCATCATTTCATTTGTCTTAAAATACAAATAGACAGAGTAACCAACTTAATTTATATTCCTTAACTGAATTTTATGTAAATTCTAAACTTTAAAAAGATTTGAGTAAAGTTTTTACTGAAACCTATGTTTATTAAAATCTAATTTGTTACTACAAATTAGTTAAGGCTCCTTCATCGCTTACTAAGGCACAAAAAATTATTGTAAAAACGTTAGAAAGTCATTAACAAAATTAACTTTTTATACAAAACAAGTGTAAATTACGTTTCTCTAAGAACCCTTCCAAAACTACGTTATAAAATTCATAATACTCGACACTACTCACAATAAATATTTATAAGTGTAAATTATCTGTGAATAATTAATCAAAGGCGTTCGTCAGATATGACTTGAAGGCACAAACAATTATTTTTGAAAAAATCATTTAACCTCACCCAACTATTCTACTAAACATTAAAATCTTACTACCATTACAGTATAATATAACAATGATCTCCTACACTTGTATAATTTAGTGAAATGTATATATTACAATAAAAAAAGCCCTAATGTGTATACCTATTATTGCCCTTTTTCGATATGTTATTGTAGCAAAAAATATAGCTACATAACTACATTAAAAAAATTGATTAAAAAAAAAACTAAAATTACATCCAAAAAGTACTCAATCATAATTTCTCAACAACTAAGATAACGTAGATAAACCAAGCTGATCTTATTTACAATTCAAAATGGTTGGCGCTAAAGACCTTGAAATTTATCACATACAAGTTTCACAAGAGGCAATAGCCAACATAAATAAATAAATATGTATCAAATGTATATTTATTATGACGAGTAAAGCGGTAAATGTCAATTTCGGGCGAGAGATCCTAGTAGCCATTCTAATATGCGCATTTATTATGAACCGAGCGGTAATCTCCGCTCAAATGAGCATATAGTGTAGGCGTCTTAGACTGGGCATTACACGACCTCACTGCATACTTAATTTATGCCATTCCATACATTTACACCGCTAGTGAACAACGTAAACCAGTCCAGTTAATAAACACTACATCTCAGTCATAAACACAATTGAGATGATCAATTAAAGAATATAAAAGAAAAACTGTGGCACTCAGAAAATGGAAGAATATTCAATTATCCTGAGCATCAAGACATATTATTTATCCCCAATCTTTTGCTAGCGGGGGATGCGTCTAACACTCTCTCATTAGCTTTATCCTCTTCCCTAAAATGAATTCTTGTTATTACAATATCTCCAGTGCTGAGCGTTTGGGATCCGACTTCACTTTTCTTAGTCTCATTGAGATCATTGCATTTTAAATCATCAAACATGGAATTATGGCATTTGCAACAACAACCTTTTCTATCCGAATCAATGTTCAGTATTTGACTCAAATTAGACCAGTCTTTGTTTTTAAGCAGCGGTAAAGTCTGCTCCATTGTTTGCGAAAACTTGTCTTCTAATTCTCCACTAAGTGGCGCCACAGCAGACAAAATTGCTTCCAGGCGATTTATCTTTTCCACTTTATCCATGTTTGTATCAGATAAAATCTCATCCATCATTTGCATGGACTCAGTGAGACTTGGCGGTTGCGTAGAATGTGGGGAAGAAATGCAATCTGAAGGGTTTGACTCCAAACTGGCCATTTCATTTTCCCTTTCATCATCTTCAGAGTCCGAATCTTTCTCTTGTCCGATAGCCTCAAGTTTCTCCAACTTCTTTGATATCTTGTGGCAACCTTTAAGTTTTTCCTTTTCATCTTCAGTGAGTTCCAAATATCTTAGCAATCTAATTTCCCTATTGCTTAAAACAATATTTTTAGTTGTCTCAGACAATTTCATTTTTAACTCCCCAACTTCTGTGTTAATTTTTCTCTGTCTTTTGCGCAGTTTGACCTCTGTAGGTTGAATATGCATGAAAACTTGTTCATTACTTAACTCCTCAAACAGCTGCTGGTTTTCTGGTCTAATATTTGTGGACATATAGGTGAATATGGCCGGATTAACTAATGATAAGACATCAGAAGCTGCATAAATTATCATGTCCTTTGAAAGAGGTCTTCTAGCCCAGTAACGCTGATCCCTGCGGTACACATTCTTCAACTGTTCTTTCATCGGATTCATAGGAGCATTATAAAGCTCGCACAAAGCATTCAGACTTAAGTTCTTGACTTTGTAAACGGGCACACCTTGCTGCTGTAACTGCAACACGGCATGGGCTGCTTGTGTATCAAAAACATTCTTCAGTGTGATCTCAAATTGATTGTGCAAATTAACTGAATCGTTGCGACAGTCATGTATAATTTTGATAACATTTTCACTCTCTAATAAATCTTTTATTTTTCCCTCCACAACCATAGCTGGACATGCCAAAATATCCAATATATATACTTCACCATTAGTCGTTGCAATCTGGCAGAGAGTCAAGGTACCCTTGAGACCAAGATTAATACCCTCACAATCAAAAGACACAATACTTTTTCCATTACGTTTTGAATACATTATACTGTCGATCAATGTGGCGCATTCCCTAGCACTGGCTATGACGGTTGTGCACTGAAGCACTTTTTGCCGCCACGCATCACCCATCATATTATTCCTCAAGCTTGGCGTTCCATTAACTTCTTCAGGTCCACGGGAGTTTAAATGAATATTAACTCTGTCTCTGACCATATTTTCTGCTAAATTCTTTATAACAATTGAATTAATCCTTTGTTTAAGAGTTTGGTTAGCAATGTTGGCTTGGGGGCCACGGGGAGATTCAATAGGACTGAGTATTCTATTAGCGGGGCTTCTTTTGCCATCGGACGGCGTCGGACTGGAAACAGTTGGAGGAGGGGGAGACAAGGATTTCTCTTCAACCACAAACTTTGGTGCATCAGTCTTTACTTTAGGTTTTGCATTAAGATACATTACGGGTATTTTTGGTTTACTTATAAGTGTTACAAGATTCGCTTGAACATGAAAACTGTCTGAAAACAATTTAAGAAAAGCACTCAAATCTGACGGCGACTTGAACATCTGATACCAATACTCTTGTGGAAAACGCGAGATAATAAGGTGAAAAAGTTGATCCACCATAACGGGGCCTTTAGCCTCGATGCACTGCGCTACATAATCTAACAACTGTTGGGCAGTATCAGTATTAATATTAGCTACAGGTAGATTGTGAAATTGCTCTGAATTACCGTGTGAATTACCTCGCCTATGATTGTCACTGACTAGAACAACGTTGTCCTCGATGATTTGAAAGGTATCGGGATGCTTCATTAGGAATTCCTTGAACTCCTTGATGCGCTGACCGGAGATGTGGCGCACTTGCGGCGAGGCCTGGCTGCGATGCCCGAGCAGACTTTTGATGGGCACTTCTGTGCCTTCTCCGTACTGCACCATCTTGCTGGCGAAGTACTCCTTCGCTTCCTCGATGTAATCGTTGTTGGACGAAGGACCAGCCCCGCTTGCGTGCTTCTGGAATGTGTTGAAATCAACATAGTCCCCGTCTATGTTGAACAACGCCGGGTGTTGGGCCAGGAACTTCTTCAGTCCCGACTGTGACCCGCCAGCGATCTGCCGCATCTCCTTGGTGAAACCCTTGGCACCAAACTGGCAGGAAAGATCGTGCAACGTTCTCGGCTCGCCTTTGTCGAGTAGGCGTTCCACGAAAAACAACAGAGTGAGATTTCTGGCGACCTCATAATCCATTGATTCCATTTCTCTGCAGTTGGTGCCAATACAATCTTACACTAAATTTTTTTACGTATATGTGTCACACAAACACCATGAAATTTTTCTTTCTCGTCGCAGGTTGGTCGACCACAGACAATATAGATGTAGAATAGAAAATAGAAATGTAGGTAGAGAACAGAAGTGATTGTAATATTGGTATTTATTGCCATAACAAAAATAAGACAAAGAAAATTCAGTAGATTAAATAAAGTATTAGAATGAAACCTAATAAAGACAACTTATTTAGCAAATAACTTTATTATTCGGTATATTTTATTTGGTGAACAAATGGTCTTTTTTAATTAAAAGCCTAAAAAGCAATCCTATCCTCAAGACTATCTGTTTATTGGAAATTTCATTGCGATTTGTGATCAATAACTTATAATTATGGAGATATCCACTCAACAAATGAAATGACCGCTGTAGGCTGTAGACAAGAAAGGTTTTTCTATTTACCCTGTGCTCAAGAAAATGTCACAACGTGTCAAGGAAAGGAATCCTCTTCATTTGTTTGTTTTTTGTACGCTATGGTATATAAATGTCAACTTGTCAGTTGTCAAGTTAATTAATTGCTATAGTATTTTTACATTTTTTTAAATTTAATATTACCTAAAAAAAAAAACTAAAAAGTAACTGGTTCTGTTATTAAATTTAAAGATTATACATACTTTAAAAGATGTTTACTTATTAATGTTTTGATTTGTATTATAAAATGTCCATTTGAAATATAAGTGGTGAAACCCAGTTATTTCCTGTAAATTGTACTATTTACATTACAATAATAGCAAAAACATTTAATAATGGTGAGTACTGAGATCGAAAAAACTTCGTTTACAAATTTTCTTCTAGTAATAATTTGTAGTCTACCTTTTAACAAACTTGAAATGTTATAAGATATAGAAATTGAAAGTGTTTGGCTATTTTACGTTGTATGCAATAAAATACCTATTATTTGTTGAGGGGCGTTATCCAACGCCGATCAAGAATTCTCAAGTACTTATACGTTCGGCGATCTCAGTAAATATAGCTGTTTTCATTTGCCTTTCTCTTATTCTTTTCGTCAAATTAAAATCTCTTATACTTACTTATGTGTAATGTACAATCAGTAATATTGCTATGACTATTGACATTGACTATTACAATAAGTTAATACATTTTAAGAAAATAGGTGAAGTTTGGCTGTAATTGGTCTTAGTTATTTTTAATTTAAGGTTGACTTGATGGTAGGTGGCTACTGTCACCTATGACCTATAACACAAGCATAGTGGAATTAAGAAGGGATAGGGCTAGGAGACCGGCCACGAGACCTCTTGCCATCCACTTTTTTTATTTACAATACTTTTATTCAATTTTTTTATTCAAGTTTGTTTTCTGTAAGAGGGTGGTCACTGCTGCCAGATGGGCTGCCCAAGTGACTGTGAAGCACGGTGTGCTCTATCACTACTAATTATTATTACTTACTAGCTTACCTGGCAAACGATGTTTTGCCAAAAAATTAAATAATAAATGGGGTGGGATACCTTTATCACTTAGGGGTATAAAAAATAGTTTATGACCTATTCTCAGACCTACAGAATATACACCAAAAAATTCATAAAAATCGGTCAAGTCATTTCAAAGGAGTTTGGTTACAAACACTTTGACAGGAGAATTTTATGTGATAACTAGCTGCTGCCTGCGACTTTGCCCGCGTAACTGTAAATTATATACTAAAACCTTCCTCGACAACCACCCTATCCATTGGTGAAAAAAGCATGAAAATTGGTGCAGTAGTTTTTGAGTTTGTCACGAACAGACAGACAGACGCGGTGGAGGACTTTGTTTTATAATATGTAAGGATATATAGATTAGCAAGACTTTTAGTTTTATAGTTACAAATTCAGTATCTAATTTTGAATTTGTGTAAAGATAACATTTTATATGAATGTGATGTCACGTTGTCAGTTTTAGTTTTAATGTTTTCTTTTTTCTTTTACAGTTGGTGTTAGTACTAGGAGACTTACACATTCCATACCGGTGCAGCAGCCTGCCGCCACAGTTCAAAAAACTCCTACTTCCTGGTAGAATCCAACACATATTGTGTACTGGCAATCTATGCACTAAGGAATCCTACGACTACTTGAAGACTTTAGCCAGTGATGTCCATGTTGTTAGAGGTGATTTTGACGATGTAAGTTTCACATTCTTGGTTCATAATGAATAAAATAAGTTGTTTTATATCCTCCAGGCTATTAATATTATCCATAATCTAACTTAAATCCATACACTAAACTCGTAAAGTTTAAGAGTTATGGCCTATGAATTTAGTGTTTCAAGAGTTTAGAGTCTAAATTGCATCTTAAAGTCTAAATCTAATGCAAGCTTATTTGTTTCTTTTGTTTAAAAATTTATACCCTCAATTTAGGATTTCACACAGGATTAATGATTAATTTAGGATTAATGACTGTCAAATTTGATTTGAATTTTCCCATTTAGAGCAATCTACCCCACTGTAAGACAGACTAGAATTCATACCTACCTTGGCTGTCTAGACTCTAAACATTTATTAGTAACTAAGGCATTATAGTTACTCTGTTTTTTTTTTAACAGGGTACCAAAAATTTTCACTGCATTACTATTGGTCCATAAATTCCATTTATCCAATATGAACGCGCCTAAGGTGTACGTCCCGCCCCTAACAATGCCTTAGGCGCGTTCTTATTGGATAAAAGGGTTTTATGAACCAATAGTAATGCAATGAAAATTATTGGTTCTCATTTGTTAAAAAAACAGAGTATAGTAGGTGTAGTGTTTGTGTATCATCATCATTAGAGTCGGCTTCTTCATTGCTGAAGTTCTTGCCCACTCTGAATTGCCTTGGTGGCATTGACCACCAGCTGCTTCCATTGTACCCTGTCCTCAGCCTTTCTCAAAGCCTTCGCAACTGTAAGGCTTGTGAGATGCACAACTTGATCTGTCCATCGGCTAGGAGACCGGCCACGAGACCTCTTGCCATCCACTTTTCCAACAACCAGCTTCTCCAAGTTTCCTGGTTCTCTGCCGGCTATGTGTCCAAAGTAATTGAGAACTCTTTGATAGCAGGTGGCGGATAGTCTTGGATAGGTGGCGGAACTAAATCATAGTTATATACACTGTCTCGCGTTCACCGTATGGTGGCAACACTGATGAGTATTCCGTAGGCCGCGAGCCAGAGCAGAAGGTGTGAATTGTGTGACTTGCCACATATAGTGAATTTCCGAGTCAGTGCCCCTCATACACTACAGTAGGCTATTGCTATGATTGTTATGTAACTATGGCTTGTCACGTAATTTCAGAATTCAACCTACCCTGAACAAAAAGTGATAACTGTGGGTCAGTTCCGAATCGGCCTGGTGCACGGTCACCAAGTGGTTCCGTGGGGTGATGAAGAGTCATTGGCACTCGTCCAAAGACAACTCGACGTGGACATCCTCATATCGGGTCACACACACCGATTTGAGGCTTATGAGAACGAGAGCAAGTTCTATATTAACCCTGGATCAGCAACGGGGGCGTACAGTCCTTTGTTCAGGTAGTTTATTATATTTTTTGTCATTTAATCTAATTTTGTGCTATCACTACTTAATCTATCTATCTCTATCTATGTATATAAAATTCTCGTGTTATAGTGTTTGTAACCAAACTCCTCCAAAACTGCTTGACCGATTTTTATGAAATCTTTTGTGTATATTGGATAGGTCTGAGAATAGGTCGTTAACTATTTTTCATACCCATAAGTAATAAAAAAAAATGTTTTTTTTTTGGCAAAACAATGTCAGCTACATCTATTCACGGAAACGGGCCCATAGAGCGCTTTCTCTTTCACACAATTCCATACAAAAGACAAGGACATAAGAATAAGAATATAGCTATAAGAATAAAAATAAGAAACAACGCATGGGAAGAAATTTCAGATATATTAAAGATTCCAAAAAAAGACATTGAACACAAAATTCACAATCTGAGGTCTCAATTTATAAGAGAAAGAAAAAAGTATTTATACAAAATCTCTACATGATATTCGCGTAAAATCTTAGATCTTCAGTGATCTTAAGAGATACTAAGATCACTGAAGACACTTTCTTTTTGTTGCAAGTACTTTCTCACCCACCACCTTTTCTTCGTTTCTTTTTCGTATGATTTAAATGCATAGTTATATAAGACGCAGCTAACAATAACTCTTCGGGCGACATGGTTGAATCAACTAAGTAAATGTGGACGCGAGACATGATGACGTCCCCCATTTGTCCCCTAGTGAATACGAGGCATTAAACGTACAAGACAGAGGCAGGAGCGTAGCCTGCCATGGGCTCAGTGTGGGGCAGCAGTCTAAAATAATATGTAACTAGCAAACTATACCTGCGATCTTACCCCGGTTAATTATTTCATACAAAAAGGTTAAACCCACACCCTATAGTACCCTGTATCTGTATGTAATAATTCGAATTATCGAAAACACTTATTGCTCACCTACCTACACCACGAAATCTTCCATCCGAAATGTCGACTGACGACTGCCGAGTGTGAACTTTCTTACGGATATTAAGTATTGTAGTTAGTACCTAGATAATTAAGTTTTTTAGGTTTGATTAGGTACCTTACAGGTCAGAGTCACCCTGCCCCACCGTGGCTACGCCCATGGACAGAGAATAGGCTACTTTTTTCTTTTTCAACGCGAACGAAGTCGCGGGCACCAGCTATAAGTCATAAGTCTGTTTCAGTGAATAAGGTTTATGTACTTACTCGTATATTTCAGGAATCCAACACCATCGTTTGTTCTCATGGACATCCAGAGTTCGACGGTGGTCACATACGTGTACAAATTGTATGGGGACGAAGTCAAAGTGGAGAGAATCGAATACAAAAAGGCATAACATTAACAACTGGTTCAAAGTAAAATAGGTAATTTTAATATTATTGTTTAGAAAACAATTATTATGGCCAATGTATTTTTTTTTTTCAAAAAACAGCAAATTATCTCAGCGACTTTTTTTACGTCTAATTTTTATTTGTATATTAAGCATGCAAAAGTTATGTTAATATTGTATAGTTTAAGGTATTTTCGTTGTCATATTTTTTTTTTTGCAATAAATTAACTAAATAAGTTAATGTTTAACTAACGAGTTTAAGAGAAAAATATGTAAAGTATGTATGTAAAATAAATTTGGTATTCCCATGAGTTTGTTTAAAAATTATTTATTTAACCTCTGCATTAAAAGAGATGTCTTTGTGTGAAGACCTATTAAGAAATTGAACCGAAATTAGGAAAATATCTCCAAAATTTTTTTTTCATAACTCCATCGCCAAATTTACATATGGGGGTTGAAAGGATAGTCCCACTTTCAACCCCTTCAAGGATAGGGCATCCTTTCAACTTCAAAGTAGCGATGGGAAAGTTTAATATGAAAATAATCTTATAATATAAATAGCTGGCGCCCGCGACTTCGTCCGCGTTGAAAAAGAAAAAAGTAGCCCATCCTGTGGCCTGTACGTCTACCAAGTTTCATGGAAATCAGTTAATTCGTTTAACGGACGAAATACACGATCAGTCCATCGCATCAAATTGACTGATGTGAAGCCAAAATTTGATCGTGAATGGTAAAAACTGATGGCTTGATGTCAAACACTGGATTTCAAATCGCGCTGTTGCGTCACCTCACTTCATCGCGCCAACTGATCGTGAGTGTAGAAACCAAGGAGGATAGAATACATTCTATCCTCCTTGGGCTCCTTGGTAGAAACACTACGCCGTGGCATCTTCCCGCCCTTCCGAATCATAGCTCATGTCAACGTCACTCGACCCGGTCAAACGCATAAATGACAGAAAATTGAACTGACCGTGTGTGGGCACAATTTTTGGTGTGGCAACATTTGATTTAAGTCGTTTGGAGTCACGTCAAATGATTGATCGTGTATTTCGTCCATATGAGTTATGATGAAGGAATCTACATACACACAATACCAACACTAACAGATTTATTATTAGTATTGATGATAATAATAAATATCTTCACACATTACACACAGCACCATCTAGTTCCACATTAAGCAACTAATGCTTGTATAATGGATACCAGACAGTTGATATACTACATCTAGATTATTTTTTTTGTAAATACATACAAATTATAAATACAAAACATCCATGACTCACGTACAAAGGTAAAATGTTAACATATAAACATTTGCCCCTAGCGGAATTCGAACCCGCGACCGTTTGGTTAACGGCTAGGGTTACTAGCCACTAGACCAAACGTGTCAACTAATAATCTTATCCAAGTATAATCACACTTATGTTGTGATAATAAGTAGAAGAAATGATGTCGTACTTAGTTTCATGACTGGCTGCAATTTCCATACTAATTTGCATAGTACTAAGACGGCAATTGTATTCAAATTACATTTTATACTTTACTGTAACCAAGAGGCGTGGCTATACTAGCTTTTGCCCGCTACTTCGTCTGCGTTGAAAAATAAAATAAATATTAAATTAATATAAAGCCTGACATCCGTATTGCCACTTTTGCCAGGTTTATATATTTTTATTTTTAGATGATCCCACGGGAAGATAACTTTTTTTCTGGGTGAGAGGTATCCTATGTTTTTTCCTGTATTCTTAAGAACGTGTATGCAAAATTTCATGATGATTGGTTGAGTAGTTAAGACGTGGAAAGGTAACAGACAGACAGCTATTAGTAAAGATATAAATAGGTACCTTAATGGTGCAAAGCTACTTCATAATCAGCTCTTTATCGTATCTTGTGTAAGCTTTAGTGATCCCCTACGTTGTAGTACCTACGTAATGAAATAAGTTGCAAACACTCTAACGTTGCAACCTATATTATTTAAATCCCAACAGTAGAATTTTTCGCTAGTTCAATTTGGGTTTGCTGGTCAGAGGAGTCTGAAGGCAACTGAGCTTGAGTGCCCACCGCCTTTAGGAAGACCACCGTGAAATAAACAGTTACATTTATTTTGGAAAATGCTTAGGTAAGTACCAGCACTGTGTTGGAATGAGTGGATTCAGTGGCGGATTTACCAGACGGCTGAGTCGGCAGATTTTATGGGTGGCAAATTTGGCCAAAAAACTATTTTTGTCTTACAAAAATAATATAAAAAAATATTATTATACAAGTGACCTAGAAATTGCTCGAATTCTTCTCGAGAGCTGATACTGTGGCTAAGTTGGAGTACCTTATTACATCAAGTTTTTTTTATATTGTTATGATTGTGAACTAGAGTATCGAATTGCAGGGGTTGTAGGGGCGGGAAAATATGAATAGCTTACTGGTGGCAAATGTGTAAATCCGCCACTGAGTGGACTGCGCATATGCGCAGGCGCATCGCAGTAAGGGAGGCCGCACCTGTAGGCCCTGGGCCGCACATTGGCTACGATCAAATATATAGGGAAATTTTTTACATTTCTTCGTATGAAAATTTAATAGTTTTCTCTGGACTCGATTTGACAAGTAGTGGCAGAGTACATTGCGTTTCGCAGTCATTAAAAATATAATAATAATTAACTAAAATAATATAATTGCATTACATGCATAAGGGTAACAGCTTTTTCTTTCTCTTAAGGGTAAACTAAAAGCATAATTATTAAATATGAACGTAAAGCTGCACGATTTGGTAACACCTCTACTTATGTTCACGTAACATGCACAGTGGCACGTAAGCCACTATAGTGCGACCACTTCAAAACTGTTTCATTGTCACCCCTGTTAATCATCTCTTTTACATAGAAAAATTTAGGCTTAGGTTTAGAGCACATTAGTGGTAGCCTGTGGCTAAAATATTATCAAAAATAAAATTTAACTGTCAATTACAAATGATTACAAAACATAAATTATATTTGCAATAGTGTATGAAGTAACTTGGCGAGCTCGCTCTCAAGTAACATCATTACACCGGCGGAATAGAAGGCCTCGTAGGCCTCGCGTTGCCTCCACACGAGAGGCAATTTGGCAAAGGTTTGTTTACAAACAAAGCGCGATAAACAGGAAAACGCCTTGACTTTTTATAAATGAGAAAGTTTCAAAAACAATAATAAATTTAAGGAATCTGTAAAATTTATAATCTGAATTTTATAAATCTGAAATATTTACAGGAAATCACTGAGATTAAAAAAAATTTTTTTACCAAATTCTCCAAAGTGTAAGCTCAGTGTAAGTTAAAAAAAAACAATGGTCTGGCTTTGAATGATGTTTAGGACACAGCGTTTGCAGTCAAATTTGTCAGCCCGTCTGGTAACAGTAACGTGTGAATAATGGATGCCAGAGCCTATCAACGTATTCCTTCCTGATCCTTTATCCTTCTATAAGGTCGGCAGCACAATGTACCTATGTAACATCAAGTGAAACGTCAGCCTGCCTGCTACACTTTACATTAAAAAGAATAAAATCTGATCTACAGGATAAGTATTTGGAATGTTAGATATTTGGAAAAACTGCAAAATTAGTTCCATTATGACGAAAAACTTACTAAGTAGTTTAAAGTAATGTTAGAAAATTAGTTTTCATAAAAAGCATTGTAAACTCAGTGAATGTTGCGAGGCTTGAATCCCACTTCCCAGTAGTACATACCAATGCAAGCTGTACGCCATAGAACACATTAATGTCTAGCAGCAAAATCTACTATCGCCAGTACCTAAAGCGTGCCCTGTAGGCATAGTTGCCCTGTTGGTACAAGGCCAGAGTTCATTCACACAGAAATTATGTAAGGTCTCACTAAGTGTACAGCTATTGGCATGCTTCTAATAATATTGTTTGAATCAACGTGGGTTGTATTCTTTATAGAAGTATCTATCGACTTGCTTATTACAAGATAAATTTATTTGTATAGGGAAAACTGTTAGCCTTTAGTAACAGAAGACTCACCATGAAAAATCAGCACCTCCGCTCCGAAAAATAAATGCTATCAAAGATTTAAATCGAAGATGCGGCGTAATCTCCTCGCGCCATACTAAAAACACACCGAAAATTCTTAACAATGGGTTGGGCGCAGGCGCTCAACCCAACTACAGTTGCACGCCAGCTACAGTGAGTGACGGTCGCTTGTTGAGAGCGTCGCTATCGTCACAGTCACGTTTGAAGTAAGGAATGTGTTGTCTGTGTTTAAAAGTGTGTTTAGACAAAAGGATATGTATTTTATACTTTTGTCTTTAGTATAATGTATGTTGTATATTGTAACACACTTTCGCTAGTAATGCCGCATCTTTCGATTTAAATCTTTGAATGCTATTTATATTTCGGAGCGCGAGGGAATGTCAGCGGACTTTCCTATCCTCTGTTTTTTTTTTGTTATATAATTAAATACAAATTCAAAATATTAGGACAAAATTTCAGTCATTTCCAATAGTCATATTTTAACATCTATTAATTATTCCGACGATACCGACGATTGGTAATGCCGATTCTAACTACATAAAAATATTTACCTCAAGTCTGTTTTCAAAACACATCAAATTATCACGCATGACAATATAGCGAACGCTATGTACCCACTTACGACATACTTTTCTATTGAACAAACCTTCGATTGTTGAATGTTACGTGCCAAAATACATGTCGAATATTTCATACGAAATTCAAAGTGAAAGGGAAAGCTTCAAAAGCAGTGGTTGAAGGTTCAACAGCAATGGCAGAAGGTTCAACAGCAGTGGCTGAAGGTTTAACGACAGTAGCTGAACGTTTAAAATCAGTGACTGAAAGAGGAATGATTGTACACATTGTTGCTACCATCTAAACTAGATCATCGTATTGGCCAACAGCTGTGTTATTATAATAATTACACAGCTTGAGAGTAGGTAAAATAAAATTGATAGTAATTGTAGTTTTTTTGTAAATACTATTTTGTGTAAATATATTCAAACATCGAAAGAAATTTAAAATTTTCCCGAATTTAGTTTTATAATCGTATAATAGATTATTTATAATCTAATAAAATTATTAAGGAAAATCTGGTATAAATAAATAATTATTATCGGTACAAAAACAAACGTTTTCGTTATCTGTTAGTTGGAACACATTGGCCCAAATTGCATATAAATTTGTGAGGTGTCTACGTGAATTTTCGTACGTAGCACCCGTAATAGACGTCCCGATTTCTTTTGACAAACAAAACTATCGGAGCGTAGACAATATTAACATTCTAATTAAGAAATAAAATGGTATAGTTAACGCTTAAAGACAAGGTTTAGTTTTGAACCGAACAATATTTAGTAAAACCAGATAAAAACAAAACAACAACATGTGCTTTGCCGGTTGAAAACAAACTTGATTCCCCCCACCTCCGCAAAACAAACATGGCGCGAAGCATAAAACCAAACGGTCGTTCCAAATTTGAAACAGTCTGGTCTGCTTATTGCGTGCGGACCCTTCAGTATCTCGACGCATGTTTGGTTTGGCGTCTATAAAGTTGTAGCGGCTACTTTTACTTTTTTTAAATAAATGTGCCTCCTTGTTACGTGACGTGGAAGTTTGTGTTGAAAAACATGGCGTTTTCTTTAATAAGAATCGGATGTAGGTCCGCTTTTGTTAGCTTGGAGAGATGTGCGGTTTTAATGTCTTGTGCCAGTGGACAAAATCAATTTAAGGTACGTTTGTTTCATGGTTTGCTGTTAGAACATAGAGTCAATGATCCCATGTACCGCAAGTGCGGAAGCGCTCTATTAAAGTTGCTTCGATGGCTACTTAATAAAAGAAGCGTGACATTAGTATTCTAGAAAATTAAAACTGTTAAACACTTGGGTTATTCAAAATTATTTAAGTTCCGCACCTACCCATGGTTTTGCTTGTGTAACCACCTAACATCAAGTGCCCGTCAGCCTGCCTGCCACACTTTATAATATTTAAAAAAAACAATGTTAAATATAGATAATTAAAGAGTTTTTATGTAAAAAAAAAAACATGAGCTTTTACAGGCGACATTGTCCTCGTCAAAATTTAAAAAAGTTACTGAAATCCTTCACATCTCGTCAAATATTATAGAAATATGTTAGTAGTAAATAAAACAGTCAGAATGATATTCCTATTAAAGTACTAGGTAGTTAAAAATTCGTTTTGTAGCATATCTGTATTTTTCTTGATGAAATGATTTTTTTTTAATAAGTAAGTAGATAAAAAAATGTTTATTCTCAAATTTTTCACAAAAAGTAATTGGCTTCTCTAGGGAAGAACACACACAATTTTGAAATTGAATTGAAGTTTGAATTGAATTTTAAATAACTGCACGGACCAAGCCGCCGGCAAAAGTGATGTTTGTATATTTATTTATAACAGCATTTTGGTCTCTTTTTTAAATCAATATAGGTATTATTCCTGTGAAAATACCTATTCTTTAACTTTCCGATTTCTTACTCTACACAGCGTTATATCTCTCAGTTGCATCTTCTAACTAAAAAGCATAAAATAAGGTCCAATTAAATTTAAATAATAATTATTTTGATGATAACCTGACCTAATATTATCAAAACTCCGTATCGTATCCGTCGATACGAAATTGCTTTTTTAAAATTTAATTTAAGACTTTAAATTTAAAGCTTTTAAGTTCAATTTTGAATGAAAAAGTAAATATTTTTATACACGATTGTATGTAAATATTATGTACTTGTTTAATTGTATGTTTAATTTTCACATTGTATAACCGACGGACTGTAATTTATCAACGTGAAAAAGTCATAACTGAACCATTTTGTCAACTATTTTATTATAAAGTCCTCAAAAGCCTTTATTGGTTTAGGTAACTTTTATATAACTATGCAGGTACCTAAATTATGTATTGTACTCGTATATAGTGTCAACAATTCGTTGTTCAAATATGTTCTTGAAATGCAAAATGTTTTCATAATTACTCTTGCCTGAAAAGCAATATCAATGAAATATGTAGGTATGTATTTGGAATGCCTATTTGTAAAAAAATATCAAAAAAGTCTACGCGTATATCATTCCAATTTTTTTTAAATAATAATTTTTTATATTAAAAGCCTACGCGTATCATTCCAATTTTTTAAAATTTTTTTTAGCTCTTTGGTGGTGTAACCTTCAAAACAACGGGTGAGAGATACCTGTTCAATTCAAGGTCAATCGATCAACCGTCGAATTAAAAAGGGCTGTACTACTATAAAAATAAGGTTTAGTAATAGTATTGATTTTTTAACGACTGACATCTGTTGAGCATATTAATTAACGAACATTACTTATAGGCGGTTAATTTTTTTTGTCTATATTTTTTAATTGATCTTAGTAGGTACCACATTGCCAGTATGTGTGGTTATTATTTTCACACGTCAAATAATTATAATTATCTTTCAGGCATTTGCTAATTGTCAAAGATTTTCTTTATAAACTTAAAAATAAAGAAATAATTTGTTTAGCGATTTTTTAAAAATCATTCACCTCTATGTTTACTTACTTCTTTTTATGTAAATAAAATGCGAAAGACCATTGTTTAGATATCTACTTTGAGAATAAGAAGAGGCTGATAAATTTGATTGCATTTTGCAGTCAAATTTGTCAGCCCGTCTTGTTGCATTGACTCTCTCTCTCTATGTTCCTCTTCAGTCGTGAAGGTCAACTTCCTGAACCTGTCTCTGTCAAGAGCCAACTGGAATAGCTGCTCGACCGGGGCAATCCCAGTCCACCCTCAGATATTTCGGAGCAGACATCTATCGTGCCTAAACACGTAGCCAAGATATTCAATCTAGAGTTTTTTTTAATGGTTTTCATTATGGTTAGGGAGCCCACGATGCTAAATATGTAGTCACTCGAGCGTCGTGGGGACCTATTGGACTTTGAAGATTGGATGGTAAGAAGAAAAAAAGGTTATATGAAGTTTTTCATTTCAGCGGTGGGGTGAGCGTCTACAGGCGTTAAAAATTTTGTAGGCGCTGTATTTTAAAAAATCCTCCATATAATCGTCAGATTAAGAATCAGCACGATCAGGACTTTAGGCTGAACCGTCTGTATGAAAATCTGACGCGCTCGAGTATTACAAAATGGGAATCGTCAAAAATATTTTTTGCATTTTCAAAAAGCTGCCATGAGCTTGCGTTATATCCGAATCGTCTGAATTTTAAATGGGAGCTTAGTCTAGGTTCACTTAACATCCCTTCTGAAAATCTGACGCGCTCGAGTTGTATAAAAATTTTACCCCCACCCCCGCCAACCCCACCAACCAAATCGTCAGATTATTTTCAGCATGTAATTAATCTACCATAGCTTAATCTGACGCGCTCGAGTGACTCCAGAAATCCCCTGTTGGGCTCCCCAACCATTATCTTTCGGGGCATTTTGACGCGTTGGAGAACGGTTTCTTTGACTATCCTTTATGCATTTGACGAGGAAACTCATTTCTCTATCCCTTCTAATTCTTTTGTCTTTTTTAATGTTGCCAGTGCATTTGCTTCAGCTACAGCGTTGCTTGTGATAACCACTTACCATCAAGTGGACCGGCAGCCTAAGTACCTGCGACCTTTAAGTTCGTGACATTTTTACGAAAATTCGTACACATTTGTCCCATCGTTGTATTAAAACTTCGAATGGATGGCAATAAATTGTCGTCATTTAGATAATTTGGCAGATGCGGGTCGCCTCGGTTTGTGATTGGTCCTCAGTCCTCACTCGTTTGTCGGCCTCGAAACGTTGCCATTTGCGAATTAGTTCACAGTTATTGACTATTAACTAATAAAAGAACTGCATTAGTTCACTTAGTCCAGGTCATACTCAGGGAAAGTCTCACAGATTTTTCTCAGAGTTGAGCAAGACTTGGGTCTTCGGTTCAGTCAATACAAACTGAAGTCTCAAATCGGAGTTAATTATCTGATAATATAATTGAATTTAAAAAATAATGGGTGACGTCAAAATTTCCTTTCGTTTTGTTCGTAGTTTTTATTCGCTTTCATTCATACTTTTTAACAATATGTGTACGATCTTTCGTACATTTTATTAACAAGAAAAGCCAAGATGAGATGTATGTCAAGGAAATCAGCTTATTAATCAGCTTATTAAGCATATGGAACCATCCCATTAGGAAGTAATAAAAGGACACGTATCGGTGTTTCTCTTATTTGTACCAAATAAATAAGGAAATTATACTTAAATGGGAGCACGTATCGATACATTTTCTACGTGCTAACAAATAAATTAAGCATAGTAAACTAAATCTCATGGTCGAAACGTGGAAACGTGACAATAAGAAAAACAAAACATATGTATATAATGTAATTAATTTACATTATATTTTAGTGTTCACATTGCAGTCAAGTTAACTATAGCTACCGATGGTTGTAGTCTTCTTAGACAAGTATCAAGACAAACCTTGATACTCGAGATCACTCACTTTACTATGTAAGGGATTTACAACTCCTAACAATATGCAAGTACAGACTTTAATAATAAAATAAAATAAAAAGCCTTTTATTTCTATGCAGTATTTTCTGCAACCCCTCTGCAGGTGAAGGCCTCCTCCAAAGTTTGCCAGTCCTCTTTCGATTGGGCTTTTTGAATCCTGTTGGTGCCCGCTGTATTTCTTATTTCGTCTTCCCATCTAGCGTAGGGTCTTCCTCTCTTTCTATTGCCTTGTGGGCCTTTCCAAATTGTCACCCTTTTGGTCCACCTCTGGTCTTGAAGGCGCGCAACATGTCCAGCCCACTTCCATTTTAGTGCTAGAGCGTGTACTACACACGCTACAGTACAGACTTTGCAAAAGTCAATTTATAACATCGACAACTTGGTTCTAGAAAGTGTGCTAAGTTTCTGGTTTCAGGGCGACCTCGGGTTATTTTTAAACTCATCGCGATGCGATGCGGGTGCATAATAGTACGTCTCCGTCATTGCACTAAATACAATGAAAACGGTTTCTACACTTAGATCAACATAAGACAACTTATTATTTTTTATAACTTTATTTACTTATTTATAATTAAATTTTAAAAGTAAAAAAGTTTATGAATATTTTTTTTAATAACATCGCTTGTTTTATCGGTAAACTTTTCAGTTTTTAACCTACACTTGTTTACATCAGCAGATGACATCATATATAGATAATGTTGTGTAGATAAATTATAATGTAATTAAAATACTGGACCATAATTAAAAAGTTAAAGTGATGTGCTGCATACTTATTCCAATAAATCCGAGAAACCGTTTAGTATTAGCATAGAGTAAGTAGTTACCAGTAATTAAGTAACTATTAACTCTATGGTATTAGTAACCGTTATTGTATCATCTCATCAAACATTTATAATCTACCTTTTTAATTGTTTTTTTTTATAAAATAAAATAAGGTAGGTAAGTGTTATAAGAAGTAAAGAGAATCAAATAAGAGTTTTAGCCAATAAATTCAAATAAGTGTTTTACCAATTTTACCATTATTATTATTTTTAGGAAGATATGAATCAAATAGGGGCTTAATATTATTTTAATTCTGATTCTTATGATTATTTATTAGAAATGTTCAAAGTTTTAGGGTAATTTTCATTTACACTTCTGAGACGGTTAATTAAATTATTAAGTCCAGTTTAAGTCTAATATTCTAGCTAAGTTTGTAAAGGCGGCTCTAATTTCCATTATATTTTGGAATTTCATATAGGTATTTTGTGTCTGCTGCCAAAACAGGGCGAGCCTTCTAAGAGCGTACTTAGAAGTCGACAATCCTGTTTGCATCGTCCTTGAAAATGTACCTACAGAGTTGAAATCGCAAGCTGCAGACAAATAAGTACGCGTTGCACATATTATGTACTTCTCGCATAATGCGGTCATCGCCCTCGATTATCGCTGCTACTAGCCAACAGCCAACTCTGATAACTTATGCATAATTGTAGACAGTCATGTTTTGTTTCATTTACATGACAGGCATAGATTAAGTAATGATATGTAGTAAACACAGGTATTAGTATAAAAAAACTCAAAATGGTCAGTTATATACTCGTATATTGAGTTCAAATGCTCAAAGAGTAGAGCCTGGGTTTGGACGATGTCCTTTAATTTAAGGAGGAAATTGTAATGTCGACCGTAGTTCAGTTACTGGACTATGGATACATAAACTTGTTGATTTAAAGGATTATTTATTTTATTTACTTATTTATTCATTTATGTCTGACATCTCAAGTCCATAGTTCAAGATCACAATAAAACAAAATACAAATAACACTCAATAAACATACTACATCGCAATTAAAAATAAAGTGTGGCACATAATAAATTCTTGGCCCTGATAAAGTTGTGAATAATAATGAATTTGAGGAATATGAGGAATTATATTTTTGTTTCAGTATATTCACACAAAAGCAGTGTGCAATGGAAATGTGTGCTACCTCCAGGAAAAGCCTAAAGAGAGAGGAGACCTGGTGGAAATGGCAGTCAATGCTTTGCGTAGGAATTATAGTAAACATCACGGCAGACCTGAAAAGGAAAGGAGGAAAGAACAGTCCGACAGTGACAGCGATAGTGACGCGGATACTGAATGCAAGGGGTTAGACAGAGTGAGTATGCTTTTTCCACTTTCTTTTTTTCATTTTAACTCATTTTCAGCTCATTATTAGGAAGCATTAGGCACACACTGCGTTTAACAATCATTGGGCAGGCAGCCCCTCTAGCACTCTTTTATAACTTACCCCTTACAAAAGACCATAATTATGTAAGGGAAATCAAATCCCATTATCTTATTCCCCTATCTTGTCTCTTTTCCTTTCAGAGTCGACAGAGCCTGACCACTATGAAATAACAGCATTTGTGCTGTTGTGTTTCGGTGAGACAGTAAGGGAAGCTAGAGCCCATTCCACTATCCCTTATTCCTAATTCTCTATGGCTGGCGCACCCGTGACGTTGCTTGTGTTATAAGCGACAACGGTAGCCATTTACCACCATAAATAATCTTTCCTTAGAGTTTTAGCTTTATTTTAATGAAGTTACTACGTGGTGTATAGGTATTATTTGCACATGTGGTTGTGGGTGATTGCATTTCCATTGTTTATTTAACTCGTGTTCTTGTTTTATATTGCATTAGAGGATTTTTTTTTCTTAACTATTTCACAAATAAATTCGAAAACTCCTGACCGGGATTAGAAAGTACGTGTGGTATTTCAGCAACCTAGAGTTTCAGTCACTGCCCTATATTATATGGGTAATCTATTAGTGCAACTTAGTTATCTGATAAAGTTAACAAGTTTTTTGTTATTATACATATCAGTTAGATATATAAATGAATTAACCGAAATATTGTTGATTTCAGTCAGAGTTTTGGCGACGCAAAATGCGCACAGTCCACAATATTCTGGACGTGGACAAAGACGGATTGATCTCATTCAACGACTTCCTTCTCTTCAGCGAGAGGTTCAAGTCTCTGGGACACTTGGACGACAAACAGGCCAAGGAGTTCACAGCTATTATTAAGGTACTGAGCCACTATGATTTATTAGTCGGGCTGAAAAGTTCGTAGGCTAACATTGAAAAAAAAAAAAATTTTTTTTCATAAAATTTGATCATTTGAGTGTTAGTCTACGAACATTTCAGCCCAACTGTAAAGCTTTAAAAAAGGGTCTTGCAGTCTTAAGTAAATTGTCATAATAATGTATATTGTCATCAAGTGAGGTCAGGTCAAGAGGCATTTTTGCTGAATGTTCGTCCATATATTCGATTCTATCGCTCGCCTATGCCGAACAAACTATTACCTAATTGTATAGCAATACTAACCATTTAACTTATTTATTAATTAAATAAAAAAAAAAAATTTAGTCCCTCTTTCACAAACTACATGTAAAGTGTTGATTAGTTACTTTTAGAAATCATTTTCTGTTTTATTGAATTATTATACACTCGGTTTACTGCATCATTCGATAGGCGGATTTTTTTTATTATTTTCTATTTAATGTTTGGGACGTTTACCGTACAAACAAAGGTATATCAGCTAAATTATTCCCGGTGACAGGTGACTTTGTGACGGTTTAGCCTACTTGACGTTGGTGAAAGAGGCGCTTAGAATACTAACCACTTAGCAATTAGTGGAACGTCAGCCTTCCAGCCTTTCTTTACCAGAATGTAATCTGTTAAAGAGGGTTAAACTTTCTAATAGATACTGTGAATTTTACTTAGTAGGAAAGACCTAGGAGAGTTGACACAAAATTTACGTATTCGGCCATTACTTAGATTTGCGAAGAATGTATCACTAGAAAGCCAATTTCATCCTTTAATTATGAATTTAAATAAATAAGGAATTAGCATTAGATTTATTTAAAAACTAGCTGGCGCCCGCGACTTCGACCGCGTTGAAAAAGAAAAAAGTAGCCTATCCTGTGTCCCGTACGTCTAAATGTTTATCTACCAAGTTTCATGAAAATCAGTTAATTCGTTTAAGAGTTATGGAGGAACATACATACATACAGAAAAAAATTCTAAAAATGGTCAATTTAGTTTCAGTATTATGTATAGAGCCTATAAACACGATATCTCTGAAAACAAAGTAACTTACTCCATGACCAATCCCTACAGATTATTATTAGTATTGATCAAGTATTGATATGGTTTTTCCACATCAAGTCAGTTTGTTTCAACTCTCCTAGTACCGAGGTAAGTTGAAACAGGTACCAAGGTATGTTGAAACAAAGATAGAGGTTAAAGCTTTTAAGGAAAAAAAACGCAATTAAGATATTAAAAACGTTTTGCATTTCGCTGTTAACATTTTGCTTCTTTTTTTCCTGAATTTGTGTCAACTTACTGCCTATTGTATTTATCGTAATGTTTAATTCCAGTTAACGTGGGAGGAGCAATGGGGGGCAATCGACCCTTACAACTACGTCACCGTAGAACAGTATTTAGAAGACATGCATCACGTGTTGAACGATAAGACGTTAAAAAAGAAAGTGCATCGTTGGCTGCCCTATTTGTTCAAGGTAGGTTGATTGGCTACCTTTTATCCCATACAAATTACAGATACTTTCGTGTACCATTTTGAAGCGCCGCCGTACGAAAGTAATTTTGACGTTTGCGTATTTTTAATCCATAGATAAGTATAATAGTGTCTATTTTTATTCTATTTGTTGATGTCTTAGGGACTGTAAGTTTATTTGTGTCCGCTTGAGTTTTGAAACATGAAGAAATGTGTATTCTGTAAATGTCTTTATCATGCGGACATCACTAGTTTTAGTTCCATGTAAAGTCGGAGTAAGAAAACCTTCGTCAGTTTTCAAAATCATTCTTTTATCAAAATCGTAGACTCTTAGTACCTTCTGACACTAAAGCACTAAACAGACAACTGACATATGTTTGAAATGAAATTTTGGCATGATTGATAGTTGCTCTGGTGTAAGCAAATTTAGACTATATGGTGACGAACCTTTTCTTACCCTGACTGTACTTACACTCCATAGGCTCCATAGCCTACAGCGAACGGCGATTTTCAAATAGACATAAAAATAATTTGACAGTTCCAATTCCAAGTGGTTGATTGGACAATTTGGTTAACAATGTCCGCATTTACCCTAAAACAATCCGGTGTAACCTAGTCTGTTTATTTCAGGCAGTGGACAAGGATAAGTCTGGATTTATATCAGTGAAAGAGTTCAAATTGTTCTACGAATGTCTGGGATTGGGCAACGAGCACGCAGCCATCGCGTTTACTGTTATAGACACTAATGGGGTATGTTGTGTATTTCATTAACAATTAATTCAAATTAATTGTTCTCAAAAGATTCTCAGAAAAGTCTTACTCGCTTCAATTGCAAATATGTTGTACAACAACAATGTTGTACGTATCGCAAATTTACCTTTTATTTAAGCATTTTTACTCTAATTATTGAGGCCCTCTCTTGACGAGTAAAGACCCATTATAAAAATTCTACTGGACCAATTATAAATTCTTTATTAAAAACATAGGCTATATTTTATAAAAAGTTACGCGAACATAGTCGCGTTCAACAGTTATAAATTAAATTCGCTGTCCGCTTCATCGCTAATTTCTTCTACTATACACTCAGTTTTTGACGTATAACGGATTTTATACGGTTTTCACTAACAGAGATAGTGATAAGATGAACTAGAAAAGTTGGTGTACCTAATATAATTTGAAGGAAAAAAAGCATCCGAGTGATGCTTAGTACTTATTTATTCAAAAATGTACACAAATCTGATCCAGTCTTTTTATTTCACACACCGATTTAATTTTTTATTCAAACAAGCAGTTATATTTTTTATCTGCCTATTTAGCTGGTCTGATATTCTAAACGACTAATCCTTCTTAAGTTGCTTGAGTGAAAATTTCAAGACTAAGCCTTTGTAACAATAATAATTAATGTTCGTACCATTGGACTATCACCGAGCAAATGCTATTAAATGTGAAAGTAGCTCTGTCTGTCTGACTGCTACTTTTTCACGCCTTAACTACTCAACCTCGATCATCATGAAATTTTGCACACACGTTCTCAGGGATACAAGAAAGAACAAAACTTAGGGTATCTTTCATCCAGAAAAGTACTGTTCCCGAGTAATCGTCAAAAAATATAAAGAGTGGCGGCGCCACCGTCGTCACAGTGATAACGATGTGAGGCGTTCGAGATTGTTTAGCTAATTACAGCTGTGACAACATTCACCAACAATATTTTACCATTTTTTTTGCTAATTTACCAAAAAATGCTATTGTTTCAGGACGGTAAAGTGACACTGAAGGAGTTTGTGAAACTTGGAAAAGAGTTTTTCTTCACAGACGACGAGAATCGAGTTTCCAAAATGTTTTGGGGACCATTAGTCGAACTTTAGTTAAGTTTTTAAGGTTAAACTTAAGTTACTTAAGTTAGATTTAAACCGAATGCATTTTGAAGTGTTAAGTCAGTTTTTAGTATGTAATTTGCTTTTCATTTACCTACTTATATATTTTTAAGTAAATGAAAAAAAAAAAATGTGTTTCGTATGTGATATTGAAACACGTAATTTAATTAAATCGTCGAAGCTTAAAATATTTTTACGAATTTATAAATGGCGTCTATTTTTATTCGCCAAATAAGTCTTTTAAAATGAAGTGAAATGTAAAGGATCTATCAATAAAGTGTTTTTTTTTTACAAATTATTTTTTAATTTAAAACCAAAATTTGTTTTTATAGGAATTGTTGTTGAAATTAATTTATTTTGATATCTCTTTCTATTCCAATTTTCAAAACCACTGTCACATAAACTTAAAATATTAAGTTCTGAATCAAAAAAAGTTTCTGTGCTTTTTAAAAATTTTTAATTACTAATTAGATTTTCATGAAAACGAAAGGATAATGGAATAAATAATGTACATAGATTTTTTTTACAATTTTAATAAAAAAAGGAAAATCGAATGAACTTAAAGAAATTAACATAGTTTTTATCTAATAAAAAAAACTCGCAGAAAAACAATAATTGCAAAAATATTCATTTATTCTAATTATTTAAATAATTATAATAATAATGGGAAAAAAATCTATTACAGAATACAAATTAAAAGTATTTTTGGTGACGTCATGCAGCGAAGCATTAAACATTAATAATAATTATTAACACTAGGTGGCGCTTTTTCTGTATTCAAAATGATTTTCAATCAAAATTCCAGTCGACAATGTCGCCAATGGCGTACGTTTTTTGTAAGAAGAAAATAATAATAATAATTAATAATGAAAAAGTTTAGGTAAGTAACTAATTTTTATAGAAAGAAAATCAATTTAACTAATTTTTAACTAAAACAAACTCACAACAGATTTTTTTTGTATCATGCTATTAGATTCAAATACACTAAACCAAAAAAAGCTGGAGCTTTTTAATAATTTTTACAAACAAATGAAATTTATATCGAAACTGATAATAATATTAAATTCGTACGTAAATAAATTTCTTAGCAAGTTTAGGGACATTTTTAAAGAAAACGTCTAATTTAATTTAGAAAAAAAAAATTACTCCAAACAAAATCGCTCCTTTTGATTTTCTCAAAGCTTTTTATAACTTTTTACAATTTTCACTTTAATTACAATTCTTTTAAGAATACATGAAAAAAATATGTGAAAATTAAAAAAAAAAACAAACACAAATAATTATAAACTAACTTATTACTATCATATATTTAAAAAAAAAACACTAAAAGGAACAAATTAAACAATAATGAAAACTCTCGTCGATAGATGGAGTCACTGTCTTAGAGCATTTTCTACAAATACAGTTCTAAAATAGTAATTAAAATAATTTATACTAAAATTATTTTAAATACTAATTGAAATCTGGAATGGAGATAGATTATCCGTTCGATAACAATAACAATACAGATGAAGCCGCAGACAAAAGGCAGTTTATTTATTAATAATAATAATAATTGAGGTTTATTTCGTAATAGAAAAAAAAATTACTCAATTTCTTTTTAATAGTTACGATTATGATCGTTTATATAAAACTAGCTGGTGCCCGCGACTTCGCCCGCGTAACTTTGTAAATTATATACTAAAAAACCTTCATTGAGAACCACTCTATCCATTGATGAAAACAGCATGAAAATCGGTGCACTAGTTTTTGAGTTAAACATACCAAAAATACAAATCTCTTTAATGAATAATTATTAAACAGTCGACAGTGACTCCCTCTATCGACTCGACAGAGTACCAGAGGTTTTGTTTAATTGGACAAATCTTACACAATACTTAACTTATCTTTGAGCAATTTCGTGTCTTCTATTAACGACGATATTTGACTTGTTCTGTAACAAACACAAATTTAATTTGTATTTTACTCAGTAATGAGATCCATTTAATATATTTAAAATATATTACGAGTTAAAGTTGAGCGATATTAAGTACTCACTGCTGTTGCAATACGGACGATATTGTGTCGCTGTGCGATTTACCCAACGCCAGTTGCTTCTTTTTGTATTCCTGCTGCCATTGTATCAACTGAAAATTAATGAAACAAAAAATGTTGGGTGAAATGTTGGTGAAAAGTGGGTGAAAAGTTGGTGAAAAGTGCTGAGTATAAGTTTATTGGGTGCAAAGTGGGTTTATACCTCTGCGCACTTCTTCTGCTTGAGTTCCTTGAGGGCCTGCAGCTGTTCGCGCAGTGAGTCCCCTCGACGGGCGTAAAGCTGGAGCTGAGACAGCAGCTCTCTTTCGCACCCGCTCATGCTCGACGCGCCGCGCACTCCACGGATCAGCGCCGAACACCTGCCGATTGCGACAAATACAATCATCTATCTCACTTACATACTGCACACACACTCATATACGCACACACACACACGCAAACTCCACGCATCACGCACGCCACGCACAAATGCATGCGCGCACACACACACACACACACACACACACACACAAAACCACACGCATTCGAAAAAGCGCGCACAGATGTACTGTGCACTGACTGACCTGTATTTAAGATCATCTTCGTGTTTTTCAGCCAAAATGCACTTTTCTACGAGCACTTTCGACATCGCCCTCATCTCTTCTATGTCTTTCTGAAAACACAGATATACATATAATACAAACATTTCAATTATTCTAGATCACATGAAGACGTGAGTGGATGTGATATGTCGCATAATTCCAATTTTGAATAAATCGAGGTTAATTTTTGAGATAAGTCGCCACGGAACTGATTTTTGTAATAAATTATGATGCAAAGTTGAGTAAACAACCTAATATATTAATGGTATGATAGCAAGTAAACACTTCTATTATTTAATTAAAAAAAAAAATACCTCCCTCTTCCATTATCAAAAGTAAATATTTCTGAACTTTTTGCTTTTTAAAATTAACTGTACTTAACACCTTTTTCATGTTTTTATTTCCCAAAAATGTCTTAAATCTTAAGATCTTAAGATCTGCAATCATTTATTTGGACATATTACCTTCATCAACGCGAAAAAACGAAAAAACCCAAAAATGCGACATATCACCTTCATCCATTCACGTCTTCACATCATAGATCACAACTAAGATGTAAAATAGGTGTGTATTAGTGTCTTCGCCCTTGATACACTTGATGACGCCATCTATCGGATTTGGATCGAACTGCTTGTTGATATTTTTAACGAAGCGTTTTTCAACGCGGAAGAAGTTGCGTGCAACAGCTAGTTATAGTGTAGAAATCATTAGTGCAAACCGCATTTATTGAATAGATATGTGTAATATGTACCTGCAGCCTCTGACACCAGCTGTTCTGGTTTTTGGTGAGGCTGATGAGGGCGGCCACCTTCCTGGCGATCGCCTCCTGAGCCAACTGCTGACGCTGCAGATACTCAGCGCGAAGAGTGCCCACAGCTTGAGAACAAATCTGAAATGGTTTACCATTATGTACTTTGTCTATGCGCCTCTTTCACCAACTACAAGTGAAGTGTTGATTAGTCACTTTTAGAAATCATTTTCTGTTTTATTGAATTATGCACTCGGTTTACTGCATCATTCGATGGGCGATTTTTTTTTTTAAATTATTTTCTATTTAATGTTTGGGACGTTTACCGTACAAACAAAGGTATATCAGATAAATTATTCCCGGTGACAGGTGACTTTAAGTGACAGGTGGTTTAGCTTACTTGACGTTGGTGAAAGAGGCGCTATGATTAATAAAAAATAATCAGTAAAGTCAAGTGGGGGACGATAGTGTAACTAATGAATGAAATAATTAATTTTGATTTTTAGAAAAAAAAAAACCGATTTGTATGAGTTTTGTTTTCTAAATATTCATATTAGCTGGAAATAATATTAACAATAATTATACATAGATTAACGCAATTCTTATTTGCTGTTAGTGGCCATACAGAAAACGTAAAAGAATATCACCTCTAACATTTCCTTTGGACTCGGTTCCTCCTTTTTGTTGATTTTCAGTATTGGCTGAGACATTTCTCTCTTCAATACTTCCTTTATGGTCTCAGTGAAATGCAAACTTTGTTTCTGTAAATATTAAAACGACAGATTAATATTCAGGAAGAGAGAAATCGTAATACATATTATTCTTCACACAAAATGCAAACATATAGGTACATTTCATTTAGCAGATCTAATTATGTTTCATTTTATTTTATTGTATAACATTTGCGTCAGAATATTGCTCCTGAGTCATCCTGAGTACTCGTGATGACTCAGACTCATCGTGGCTCATGATGATGAACTGACTTTGAATGAAGAAAATTCAACATCGATGCATTTTTTTCCCAAGTAGAGTGAAATTTGCATAAAAATACCAATAAGGTTTAATGATAATTTTTCATAAACGGCATACGAATGAAACTTACTTTTTTCAAAAGTTGATTGATCTCCTCTTGATTGGATGTCGGACTGTTTATGTGTATATTGAAGAATAACTCTTCAAGGTCTAAAGGCTCCAGTGTTCTAAAAAAAAAAAAAAAACACCTCGTAATTATACATACGAATATCTGAGTGAAATTAGTTTGAAAAAATTGTAAATCATTGTCATTACTCCATTTTTTTTTATGTTAAGGTCGACAGACAGGCTGACGGTCCACTTGATGGTACGTGGCTACCGTCGCCTATAATACAAGCAACGCCATAAGTGCTACAAGTGTGCTGCCGACATAGAAGGATAAGGGGGATAAGGGAGGGAAGGGGTAAGGGGCTCTGGCATCCCTTACTCACTCACCGAAACACAACAGCACATAATGCTGTTATTTCACGGTGGTATTCTGTAAGGGGGTTGTTACTGCCCCCAGACGGGCTGCCTAAATGACTGCGAAACGCAGTGTGCCCTACCACTACTTTTCAAATCCAGAGTAAATTTTGAAAATTACATTAAAATTTCCAAAGTTGACCCTGCCGGGAATTGAACCCGTGGCCCCCGAGATGATAGGCAAGCACTCTTGTCACTCATCCAACGGACTCGTCAAATTCTCAATATCAACAATGAAACGGAACGCTAAGTTTTAAAAATCATGTTCCTTCACCCGATAATAAAATATTTCGAAAACAGGGGAATTATGATTGTTTTTAGAGTTGTAATGAAAAAATATTACATTTTTACTCAAGAAATGTCAAAAAATTGGTAATGATGTCAAAAACTTCTAAATAGAAGAATATTTTCGGGCTACTTTTTCTCAAGAGTTTTTATTTTTTTCCCGAAATATTGTTAAAGAAAACATCAAGCGCCCTCTGCTCAGGTTGCTTCAGTAGGCTTCTGTTGAAATATAGGACGCCAACTAAGAAACCAGACCCCACTAAGTCTGTGGTGACTAACAACTGTCACTGTCAATTCTATATATTCACGCCTTTGTTAATGTTATTAGTACTTTTCGTTTTAAATATTTCTCTTCATAGTATTCGTAAAGTCTGACCTGGCGATGAGCGTGTTGTCGTCGCAGAGCAGCAGGAGGACGGGCAGCGGAGGAGCGGTGAGGGCTCCTCCGGCCGGAGGAGTCCCCGTGCACACTAGGTATTGCGCGCGGCTCCACTCGCCGCACAGCGACGACAGCATTTCCTCCATCAACTCTATCGAGCCACAGATTAATTAATAGGCGCAACAGATTGCACGCACTTAGCGACAACAGCATCTCGTCCATCAACTCTATTGAGCCACAGACTAATCAATAGGCGTAACAGATTGCACGCACTTAGCGACAATGTTGGCCGCCTAGTGTGCGTGTACGCTTACTGTTTAAGCGGAGTCGACAACATTTGTTAATAGCTGACGAACAATGACAAGTCTTCAATTGACGAAGTTTTTAACTTTCAAAATAATTTAAAGACAGTGTTGGAAGAAAGAGTTTACTACACCAAACATGATTTTTTTAATGATAAGATTTAGTGCTGGAAATTATATACATTTTTGACATAAAAACTATACCAATTTAAAATCTATTCAAAAATTTAGCTAAACTCACAGTGCAAACTGAAAACTATTTTGTTCCACAACTATTTCACCTGTAGGTTAGTTAGTGACAAATGGGCAAATGAAGGCTGTTTACCATCATCGGCACAGGCGTAGTTCCTCAGCTGCTCTACCAACGGCAACGAAACTGTGTGGACGCCGCCCACGTGCACGCACAAGTAACCGTTCTTCGAATACTGTGGACACACATAATAATAGTCTAGATAAAAATTCAAGATCTAAATTCTTATACGAATAGTAAAGTTGCGCGGTTACCAATAAAATTTCTGTCAAAATTTGAATAGTGAGACCAAAGGGAGACAAAAAAAATTGGTGCAATGTTATAGAGTTGAACTAAGAATTAGTCAATTTTAAAATTTATAACTTATTCTGATTTACTTGAATATGCCAGTAAAATAAAACTAAAAATGTTATAAAGTTCATTCTCCTATCCAAGCATTTAAGCCCTATTCTCTCGTTGCTTAGGATTCGTATATATCTATGAGGAACATCATTTCGAAGGCGGAAAAATCCAAATTTTTCTAAATAATAAGACTACAGGCTCGCCTATAGTATTTACACACAATAATCGCTCACAAACCAATGTGAAAAAGGTACTGAACTGTTTTGATATTATATAACACTGGCTGCTGCCCGCGGCTTCGCACGCGTAACTTTGTAAATTATATACTAAAAACATTCATAGAGAACCACTCTATCCATTGGTGAAAACAGCATGAAAATCGGTGCACTAGTTTTTGAGTTTACCGCGAACAGACAGACATACAGACAGACGGACGCGGCGGAGGACTTTGTTTTATAATTATTTAGCGACGATATTTTGACGAGCCCTTTGTACGATTGGTAAGAGTACTTGTCTAACGCCTCAGAGATACCCTGCTGCCGTTAACGAAGGACCGAGTCAAACTATGTTAATTTATAGCGTTTTAAAACTGAAAACTCACCGGATATAGGTGTACCGGATATGAGTGTTCAATCTGCGCTCCGTTTGCTCCCAACCCTAGACTCAATTCCACTGTTTCCACTACGTACAGTGCGTAGCCGTCGCTGTCTTGCTTGTAGCTCTGAAAGTAAACATTCGGCATAGTTATTAAACGGTACAACTCATCATTCATAGTACTCCCCATTATATCTTAGAACTGGCTGTTGCACGCGACTTCGCCTGAATATATATATATATATATAACTTTATAAAATACGAGTATAGCCTATATGTTACTCGCTGATAATGTTGCTTTCTATAGGCGAAACCATTTTCAAAATAGGTCCAATAGTTTTTCAGTTTACTCATCACAAACATACTAAAATACAAATCTTCTCTATTTATATAATACTAGCGGCCTGGGGCCCCTACTATCAACTCTTAATACGATTTAATTTAGGACCTAAACTGGATTGCATTTGCTATTTCGTACCATCAACTTAGTTTTTGTATGAAAGCGATTTTGTTTAGGAACCCAAATTAAACAGCTCTGAATTTGAATCGTCTTTTAAAAGTTGATAGTAGTTCCCGGCTTCGCACGGATGCAAATTATATACCAGAACCTTCCTCGAGAACCACTCTATCCATTGGTGAAAACAACATGAAGTAGTTTCTGAGTTTATCGCGAACAGACAGACAGACAAACAGACAGACAGACGCGGCGGAGGACCTTGTTTTATAATATGTAGTGATTAGTATTGAATGCTCACGTTTGGCAGCAATATGCAGTGGTACAGTGCCGCTGAACAAGTGGCCACGACCACAACGGGAGGCGTGGCGCCACTGTCGAGCACTGCTATGGAGCACGACTCTGTGCCGTAATTGTCATCAGCCGGCGGGTACATCACCAGTGGTCCTTGCAATTTCGGCTCAGTTGGACTGGAAATAACAAAACCATTGCCCACGTTAAGAGATAATTTAAATGTAGGTCCGGTTCTTGTGTAAGCCATAACGATCGTATACCCATTAAGCTCATCAAAGTCACATGATATCATGTACACGTCGCCGTTCCCTCGCAAAATGAGAGCAGATTTCATGTGAGAGATGATCGAGAAGTCGACAGCGGTGTCGCCGAGGCTGTCTAGAATTGTGCGTCCGGCAAGCTGCGGTTGAAGTGTTGGCTTCTGTCCCGTCTTCAGAGTCTTGATCAGTCTGGGAGCCTTTTTTGTTAATGTGTAGTAAACCCTAAAACATTTGAAAGAAATGTTTTTAAAATTACAACTGAATATCCATCCAATGAATGAATATCATATGTATAGGGACACAAAAAACGACGAGGGGCAAGCGAATGTTTTCGGAACTAGCAAGTTTATTTCCTTAAGACTTTTGCACTTCAATAATATTGTGATGAGCGATTATCTACGAATGGTCGTTGGGTTGTTCACGATAAACTTTTGCTTGAGACAGGACTTTCTGCTACGTACCAATAAGCAACTAATTAATGAATGAATAAACAAAGTGAGTTATATATACACGAAAGCAATACCTGAGAGTATTATCCGAGACGAGAACAAAAACATGCGCCGTTGATGCCGGATGCCAGTGGACCCGTCTTATCTCGTATTGAGAAAACATGAACCTCTCGTCCAGACAGGTGCTCCTGGAAAATGAGAAATAGATATATGAATACCTTGTATAGAGGAACGCCTAAAATAAATAGTGATTTTATTAGTGGCAGGGCACACTGTGTTTCGAAGTCCTTTGGGTAGACCGTGAAATAACTGTTGGTGAGTGAGGAAGGGATGTCAGTGCCTATTTCCCTAAGTCGTTCTAATCTCTTATCCTTAATCCTACTGTGGTCGGCAGCACATTTGCAGCGCCTGAGGCGTTGCTTGTGTTATCCTTATACACTCGTATTATAAAACAAAGTACTCCGTCGCGTCTGTCTGTCTGTCTGTTCGCGATAAACTCAAAAACTACTGCACCGCGATTTTCATGTTGTTTTCACCAATGGATAGAGTGGTTCTCGAGGAGGGTTTTAGTATATAATTTACAAAGTTACGCGGGCGAAGTCACAGACAGCAGCTAGTAAGTTTTAAGCGACACTAACCGCTTGCTCTATCTCTTATCCTTTTACCCTACCATAATCATTACCATCATTATCATTTACAATTCCATCAGGCCATCTGACGACCTTCACATGGAAAAAAAACATTTCCTTGAAAAGAAATAAGTCTACGATGGCTATGATCAATTTATAACCAATTTAGTTTCTTTAACCAAAATAGATTTCGAGACGAAAAAGTAAATTTCTTAATTGATAGTTGAAGCGCACAAAAGTAGCGGTAGTCCCTAGTCGATGGTTATTACCGAAGCCACATACCATACGTCCAATTCCACCAGTTAATCTCATTGTCGAACGGCAGCCGTCCGAGTTGCAGGCCAAATTGATTAATTCCGGTAAACTCTACCGCGTTTTCAGACTTGAAGCCCTTAAATGTATTGCGAATTCTTACCGCTACACTATTTTCTACTCTCATATGCACTACATTCTAATTTAAAAGCCTTTTATTGCATTGCACACAATTTCAGTCGCTATAGTAATAGTTACATTTCATTTAAATTTTACTACATTTAATACCGGTTCAATATGACTTTGGACTCAACATAACCAGCCGATTTGTAGAAGATTAGCCGCAGCATACAGGACTAAAAATTCTCAAAATTCGGCAACTAAGTCTTATTTGTTGAGATTAGATCCAATGAATTTCGATTATTAGCCCAGGTGAGTTGAATAAGTCCGATATGTAGAAAGGGCATTTAGCGGCATTGGATATTGGACTTAAAAGTCGGCAACTCAATGCTTATTTGTACAGATTAGATCCAAAGAAATTAGAATGAAAGTGTTTTAGAACCGCCTATCTATCAAGTAATGTTTTGAACGCAAAAGAGTTATATATGTATTTAAATTCAAGAACAAATAAGAAAAAAAAAAGATTAGGTGTACATAAAACAAAAAGGCAAAGCGGCAAGGAGGCGACACATTTGTGAGCGTAAATCACGCGACCTCGACGCACCGAGCGGTCATTTTTAATGTCAACCTCAAAGAGTGTATGTGCGATCCGAAAAAAAAAATTACAAATGGGTCCCACATTAGAACAATCGCAGCACCAACGGGGGAGCCGCTGTGTCTCCGGAACAAAAACCGATAAAAACGCCGAGCGGAAAGGTACCGATTCGGTAAAAAATAAGAATTAGACAAAGCGGACTGTAACCTTTATACGTGTTCAGTTTTTTTCACGAACCGCGCCAGCCCTTTTGTCCTTCCGGGGCTCTTTTTTAAATAGATCAGGGGTAGGTAAGTAAGGACCGCCGCGCCGGACATCCACCCTGAAATATTATTGTGGATTTTTCTGCTCGGCATTCATAAATATATTGCCTGGACGATACCCCCCGCTCCGCCCGACCCCACCTCGGATCTCTGCTCAGGATTTACTCGAATCGGCGTAGAATTATAAATTCCGTTAATAAAATATATGATACGATAAAGCCGCCTTTTTTACCGGGGGCCCACGGGGCCTCTATTATATTTTGTTTAATTTAAATATGAATAATTAAATTTAAAAAGGAAATCTCGGGGCTAATGAAATTTTTGTTTTCGAGATAATGAATTGAAAACACGTTGCGGCCGGACCACCGTGTGCGTCGTGTCGCCCGAGCTGTTATTCTTTTCTCGCCCCGCCTCATTCGGATTCAGAGGTCGCATGCGGAAAAAAAAACACCCAAAAATAATTAAATATAATAATTATCACGACGAATATGTTCTTTCGTATTTGCGTAAGCCTTTTTTGCGCCAAATATGTTACCACGCGTGCCATTTGTGAAAATTTGAAAAATATTTTTTGAAATTAAATCCTATTTTCTTCGCAGAACTATGACTTAAATTATTTTAACTTTCTTCTACGGCTACGTCTGCACGAAGACTTAAACTAGCCTTATAAGTACTACATCAAGGTTCAAGTCCAAAAATATCTGTGGAACTCAACGTGCCCAGCTAATAGTAATAAATAATAAATTTACTAAATTTGTCCATTTAGAACATGTGCGAGTCAATTATATTGGAAGCAAGTGAGTACACGACTCTAGCAAAAAATAATGACAGTCTATTTAACTCAACTTACAACTTACCTCGCCAAAGCCACGACACAAATTAAGCAAGTAGCTACTATTATACTAATTACAATATATGTCGCCTTCAATACAAAGACGCCCATACAAATACGCCCATATCGCGGGCGGGGAGAAAAAAAGCACAAACGCTGACCGAGATATCGGCAACGAACAAACGTCCGACAACGCCTTTAATCAACACACAAACGGACGCGATCAAACGTGTACGCCGCTGTTAGAATAAAAAAACCGGGAGAAACATTAAACAAAAAAAGCATCGATCCAGACCGCCGCGACCACTGGGGATTAAAATCGTAACGAACGCACAAAAATATTCAAATACAATACTAACAAATTGATACAAACACTCATTAGGCGAGGATCGCGGAAGGCGAGCTACCCACCGGCGAGGGGTGGAGGGGTCGGCTGCCCCCCGTCTCCGCCAGCATTACAATCCACATCCAACGTACAAATATTATCTAAAATTCCTTCTCATTTATAATCCTTTTGTGTCCTCAGCGCGGTGTCCTCCGTCAAATCCTCCCCCCGGTCCGTGGGGCGGCTCGTAGGGGGGTATTTTTATATTTTTAATCGCGTTGGGCATTATCCAAATGGACATTGGCGGTCGTGCCGACTGTCGCTGCCGTCTAGATGATAAATTCTCCTTTCGTTCGACACCGGGCGCCCTGTTTTGTTTTGTCCCTTCTCGTAATGTGGGCCCTTTATATTGATATCGAAGTGGTAGAACGGAGTCGTCATTAATTACGGCCGATTTGTCTGCGGGTGACTGGCGAGCATTCTTCTTCTTTCCGCTCTACGACGATTAAAAATGATACGCCGTCTGCCCTTTTCGCATCGCGCCTTTTTTTATCGTTCAACGCAAATGAAAATTGATTGCGCCGATGCGGGCAATGGTGCGATCGTTTGATGCAGATTCAATTTCTTGACAGCTTCCTTCTGTCCGTCGTAACTCACTGACATTGTTTGCGTTAATGTGCCATTTTTGTTCCTAGTAATGGCGGATATAGCGGCGATTTATTTTCTGTAGATCATCTTTTGGAAAAATATGAGCATGTAACGAATATTGAAGCCACTCACTGACCTTCCTCTAACTCTAAACTCTAATAAGAAACGGCCTGCCATCCAAAATCACACACGGAAAACGACTTTTGCCAGGAAACAATACACTTCCTTAGCGCTCAGATTTATAACAAGGTTAGAGACAGTAGTGTTCTTAAATTGAAGAAAATGGAGCTGGAATTTAAAGAATTGGCTTCAAGTTCTGTTCAATATTCCTAAACAACGCTCAAAACCGTATTGGACAAACAATATCCCCCGGAAACATCCCAAAACAATATCTTCCGTCACATAAAATTGGTAAAAATTTAAAAGGGAACCAAAGTCCGCAATAAAACACAAAAAACCCCAATATATTTGAGAATTCAAAGGCTATTTAGATGATCCCATTATTACGGTGTAGCGGTCACCGAGACAGGCCGACTTTGCATATAGAAAAGCAATTTTTTCCGGGGTGTCTTATGAAAAATGATACAAAAAGTGCAGTGGGTTGTGGGTAAGAATTAATGGCGCGAAACTTCACCGAGGTCGGCGTGCATTCAAAATTTATGATTCACATTTTGCCCTCTATGCGATGTGACTAACGACTGATACTGATAAAGAGACCACCAATTCCAACGTTAAATAAGGTTATGAACACACCTACTTTGATGACAATTTTTTTTGAATGCTAAATAAAATAATAATAACTAGACGTCGCGAATACACAGTATGTTTTTTAATCCAGTTTTGGTTTATATGTTTGACGTGAATATTTGATTGAAATCTAAACGTAGAGTTTACTATATGTATATTTAAACAAATGAATCATTGAATGACAACACATGCAGAACAATTATGATCGATAGGTCCATAATACATATACCGGCCCAAAACTATGCGACATGAAGGGAAAGTACCTTAAATATCGTAGATAGGATATTTTGCTGAAAGAAGACTATGTTATTTTTAAGTTAGTAATACTGCATTCAGATTTTCTAAAAATTTATAAAATTTTCTATAGCAATAAATAATATTGTTTATCACCAGTTAGACATTACAGAGTAATTTTATCCAGTGTATCACTCGCATCTAACTCTCCCCCCACTTGTAATGTCAATAGGCGATTTAGCTTTTCAGGCGAGCGCTGGCGTCACCTGAAAATGTGTGGCGCTTGCAGAATAACCGGGAGAGTGTCCATGTGGCAACAGTGATGTGAGGAATTGACTGCCACACATTTAGTGACCGTGAAACGAACAATCGGTCTTGATACTTGATTTGCTTTGAGGACGTATACGAATACCATTCGAGGGGTTAAAAAAGACTGGTTAGGTTTTGCCTCTATCTAAGTTGAAGTATTTTGTATGAAAGTTTAAAATATATTTTTATTATCGACAAATCAATATTATAGCGATTGGTTTGTTATAAATTATCGTTTCAAAACTATTGGCTTTGAAACGGGTTTCAGTAATAAAAAGAGTGATAAACGAAGAAGGTTTGTATAAAAATTTGCATCCGTGCATCATCGATATTTCATTTTCAAGTTGTAGATAATGCTGTCAGTCCGTTGAACAAAATCTTAAAAGGCCACAGTCAACTGGATTTTGCATTACAAAAAATATTAAATTCATGTATCAATTTTACTAGGTCTTACTTTAGCACGAACGAAAACAACGATCACTTCACGGGCAGTCCGCAGGCAAACCGCTTTTTAAAACCGGATTTTTCAGGCGTTCGCAGACCGAGACCACGTTCGGTCGAAAACTGTTTAATGATTTGAAAAACGTGTTCTATCAGCCTTCAACCGGTTACAACCGAAAAAAAAGCGGCCAACAAAGGGTTCGCGGTGCAAATATAGACGGGTGCGGGTGTTTCACTTTTGCGCGTGATACTTGATTTTTTCCTTTTAATCTGGCTCTTGGAGCTTCGCAATAAGGTCCTATATTATTTCGGCGAATATTTACAGAACCGCGTGACGGAGGTACTGAGAGCAGATCTCATCGGCAATTTATTATATTTTGTCTGTTCAAAATTTACGTTTATTTGAGGAGAACAATGGTGGCGATCGGTGCGGTTCCTAACGCCAATAAACGCCGCCTCTTGATACATGAATCACGATAAAATATGAATTATGAACTCGCAAAAATTAATATTTTTTGCTTAAGCTTGGTACATGCGCTTAAATTTTAATGTACCGTAGGTAAATAGCCATGGTGTTAAAAGTTTAACCAGAAACTAACAGAATTTTCCAATCAAGCGCTGTTACTGGGTGAGTGCAACCTATGCGCCTTTAAATGATCCTATAGTTATTTAATAAAATTTGATTTGGCGAGGCTATCAAACCATCTCATGGTGTAAGGCAGGATAAAACATAAGATTCGAAATTTAAGGCGTGCGAAGCCGCTGAAACTTCTAAAAATTATATTTACTATCCTTAAAAAGTTTTCAATTAGATCTTATCCTATTTTTAGTAAAAAAAAATGACACAGCATCAAAATAGTACCGATATTTTAAATGACATTTTTAAATATAAAAAAAAATATGTATTAATAAATATTACAGGGTTAATTTCTCTTAGGTAAATACATATTATGCCGATCGGGGGTTGAATGCAATACCCTCACGGGACGTCAACACATGCATATTAAATGTCACGAACGAAAATAGAATAAATAATTCTATTTTTCTATTCGTACTCCCCTAGTCATTAATAACATGCGGTGTAACTAACGAAACTCGAACTTATTTTTTTAGGAATACTATATGTGTAGCACATCTATATCACATTTTGAGTAGTAGCACAAATGTCTACAGCACACAAATATTATATATCCCTATACTATCCCATTAGATATTGGGTAGGAACTCAGCTTGTCTTCAAAGTTAATACTTCAGGACGTACAGGTTTTTTCTAGAAGTTCCGTTGACAGTTAGATGAATATTTTCTTTGCCAAATAAAATGGACACATAAAATAAAAATATAAACTCGGGTATGCAGAAGTCCGTCAAAGATTTCCATCTTGTCCTTTGGTGGCTTTAGAACTCTTTAGTCAAAAGGGTATTGCTTTATATAATCAATAAATTTGTAAGTTAATACTTGTGTACCTCTCTCCATAGTGTCATAATTATGTCATTAGTTCTACAACTGTGTAGCACTGCTGCTACATGCATCCTTACCGAGCTACGTAAATATCAGCGTAGCGCTACATCATGGTGTCATAACCCATAGAATGGGTGTCGCATTAGTTCTACGACTGTGTAGCACTGCTGCTACGTGAATCCTTACCGAGCTACGTAAACATCAGCGTAGCGCTGCTACGCGACGATTTGAAAGGTAATCAAATAAATCGTGTCTAATTAATTATTTACTTTAAAAAATACACCACACCAGCACGAGATTGCATTAAAGATTAAGAGTAGAAGTGTTTTTTTTTTACGTGAACGATGTCAGACAGGCTGACGGTCCACTTCATGGTAGGTGGCTACCGTCGTCTATCGATAACATAAGCAACGCCACAGGTGCTGCAAGTACGCTGCCGTCTATAGTAGAAAGATGAGGGATAAATATTCTGACGCAAGTATACAACCGACAGGGCGCGAAACCCCACACTTGTCGAGAATCGAACCAGGGAGCTGAGGCAATCACCTTAACCACTTGAGCAATGGATGTAAAATTAGGTAATCGAATTAGAAAAGATTCTGTCTATAGCACGAAGGTAACACTACAAGCGTCATCCCTAAGAGTACACCTACATTTGTATAGATCCGTGTGCAAGTATAAATATGTAAATAAAACATATATAATATTTCGGTTTGTTTAATTAAAACGACGGAAAGTGTGATCGGGCGACCCTTCGCATGTTTTATCATGTTTGTAAATATATCGTAAATTGTTGGCTTGTATTCAATTTGGGTCAAGTATTGAATTTTTTTTTTGTTTTATTATATTTTTTGTACTTTATCAGCATGTTCTTTGAAGTTTAAATTTAACGTGTGATTTTAAATAATTGTTATAAAGGCCTTGTCAAATGACGTCTATGATTATAATTTTGTGGTCATGGTATATGATTGAACTAAATTGACTTTTTAGTTAGTTAGTTAGGAATACTGGGTTGCATGCAAAGATTTAAATCGAAGATGCGGCGTAATCTCCTCGCGCCATACTAAAAACACACCGAAAATTCTTAACAATGGGTTGGGCGCAGGCGCTCAACCCAACTACAGTTGCACGCCAGCTACAGTGAGTGACGGTCGCTTGTTGACAGCGTCGCTATCGTCACAGTTACGTTTGAAGTAAGGAATGTGTTGTCTGTGTTTAAAAGTGTGTTTAGACAAAGGTATATGTATTTTATACTTTTGTCTTTAGTATAATGTATGTTGTATTTTGTAACACACTTTCGCTAGTAATGCCGCATCTCTGGATTTAAATCTTTGGTTGCATGGAGTCTCACAAAGCAGTTTATATTTCGTGTAGAAGATTTTGAATAATAGTTATTAAGGAACGAGCCGAAATAATATTTCTTAAGTGGGATTGCAGAAAAATGAACAGTGTACCCTTATAGCCACACACACACACACATATACATATAATACCCTTATAATATACATAAATAATGAAATAAATTCTCTGTCTGCCACCGTCTGTTTCTCCGCTAACTTCTCAACCACCCGACAGATTTTTATATGGTTTTCACTTATGTATATAATTTGCAGAAAAAATGCAAACGTGCGAAGCAGAGGGCGGGTCTCTAAGTTGGATACAAAATAGAAATGATATTCACAGTCATAATAGATATCAGTAATGGATCTATTATACAGTAAGTACATTTATTTCGCAATCAACACCCACATAATTTGAAAGGAAAAAAAGGCACCGCCAATCACGAGCATATAACTAATTGAATTAAAACAATGGTCGGGACTACAGTCGACCGTGTACCGAACTGCTCCAATATTGATCACCTTTATCCAGGATCAGCGATTTAAACAGAAAAACTGGGATACCGCGCTGCGGTAAACTGTTAATTATTGAGCTGGACAAACAAGGACACAAAATTGACTAGAAGTGACCTCACTCTTTAAGCCTATTTGATGGTATTCATCGAAATTAAGAAGAGAGAGAGAGAGAGAGAGAGAGAGAGAGAGAGAGAGAGAGAGAGAGAGAGAGAGAGAGAGAGAGAGAGAGAGAGAGAAAGTAATTGAGAAGCTTTAAACTTTCGTCGTGTATCGTTCTTTCAATTAGTGAAAATCTTATCAAAATCCGTTGGATGGTTTAGAATAAATTAACAGAGAAATAGACAGAAGCTGATAGCGACTAAGAGCTAGCAGAACATTGAAATTATATGTTTGTTCTATATAAAACTTCGACAAATTTCAATTATTTTTAAATTTATTTAGAACAAGTATATCTTACACTTGAACCTTTCGAAAGAAATTATTTAAATGGTAGCAAAAACCGTATCAAAATTCGTTGCGTAGTTTATAAGACTTGCCTATGACACTTCTAGATATGTGTTGGGTCTTGATGTTTGGTGGTAAAACGCGTTATTTTTCAACACAAGCCATAAAAAGTTGGTCTCCCTTCGAATCCAATTCACCTGAAACATTGTTCCAATTTTATTTGCGAACTGAGATAGAGTTTGGCTTTTTTCTTTCAGTTCTGAATTGGGATTGGCGATATATGCATAACGTGAAGTCTGACTAATTAGAAACTTCTTTCTTTTTTGGCATATATTGGTTTATATTGTTACGACTGAACATTCTCGAAGCGTTTGTTTATTATAACAAACAGCGTGTTGTTGTTTATCATGAGACCTGGGCGTATGGAAATTTCCATACGTAGGAGGAAGCCCTTCTGTCTCAGAGAAAACTGTTCCTTATGTTCGCGACATAAGGTTCACATTCCCTTAAGCCAGAAAGTTGTTTACGATGTTTGTTTTTTATGACTTGTTTACTTGTGTACGAGCTTGTTTACCTTAAAGTTTCTAGTGTTTTCTAAAAGCATCGCGGCTGACTGCGCGTGTATAAATACGGGTGCCATCGCTCGAGTGGGACAGTTCTGCGACAACAAGCGATACGAAAACAACTCTTGGAAGCTTTTGCGAAGATATTTGCTACAGTGCATTATTGACACATAGAGTGAATTATTTACGACTTTTGGCAAGTTTTACGGTTTAATTGGAAAAGCTCTGATATTTTGGAAGTCATCTTGGTCTGCGTAATAAATCGTGTTCTTACAACCCTAAACGGCATTTTAACTCACCCCGCACGTAACAACTGGTGTCAGAAGCGGAATGCCGTTAATGCCACGGGACGAAGGAACTCGTACTCCACGGACCAGGAGGCAAGTGGAGATGGATGCTGCTAGACAACGAGCACATGGGGAGTCGGAGGACGGCACCGATGCTGATTTGCTTCCTACGGCAACACCTTCATCGAGCCCGTCGATGGACCTTGCTGCGCTGCTAGCCGCTGTACAGAGTATACAGGCCAGTCAAGAAGCCGCTCGCCGTGAACAGGAAGCCGCGCGCCGTGAACAGGAATCTGCTAGCCAAATGCTGCTTTCAAAATTGGACACAAGCCTTGAAGTCATCTGCGATAAAGTTAAAAAGGTGGAGTCCGAAGTTAAAGGGGTCTCAGTGAAAGTCGAAGGCCTGGAAGAGAGACTCGACCAAACCGACACTCGCCACCAGGCGCTCGCCGAGAAAGTGCAGAAGTTGGTGACGAGGGAGGCAGTCTTCACTGCGCCGGTACCTACACAAGGTAGGCTGGACTTGCCACGGTTTGATGGCACATCTTCTTGGACAGCCTATAAGTACCAGTTCGAAACCCTCTCTAACTGCAGCGGCTGGACTGAGGATCAAGCATTCATGGCGTTGAATGCCTTAAGAGGAGACGCCCAACTGATTCTGGAGCGACTCCCTACAGAAGGAAGATCTCTACAAGCCCTACTGGAAGCTCTAGAGACACGGTATGGTGACAAGCATTTGGAGCACGTGTATAGGGCTCAACTGCGAGATCGCATGCAGAGGCCCACGGAAACACTCCAGCAGTGGGCAGACGAAATCGAGAAATTAGTTCATCGCGCCTATATATCAACACCGAATGCAGTGGAAATAATTCTGCTCCAAGCCTTTGTGGACGGGATAAGGGATGGCGAAGTTCGCGCAGCGGTGCGATTGGGTCACCATCAGACCCTGAATAGTGCACTGGCACATGCTCTAGAAGTGGAAGCTGTGCGGCGTGACACAAGGCCATTCAAGGTCAGGGAGCTGGTAGCCGAGGAGCGAAAGCCTCGCTATGGTCCGATCTGCTATGGCTGCGGTGAAAGAGGCCACATAAGGCTGGACTGCCTAAGGAAGAAAAGAAAGGGGGTCTCAGAGATGGAGACCCAAGTTGACGAACGACAGTGGCGTGCCACAAGGCCATCCAAGGTCAGGGAGCTGGTAGTCGAGGGGCGGAAGCCTCGCTATGGTCCGACCTGCTATGACTGCAGTGAAAAAGGCCACATAAGGATAGACTGCCCAAAGAAGGAAAGAAAGAGTTTCTCTGAGATGGGGACCCAAGTTGACGAAGAGCAGTTAAAACTAAGCGTCGCCAGGGCCGAGGGGCAGGCACCGGCTGGGAGAAAGATAGCCCCTGCTATTACTGTCAGACAAGGTTCTAACGGAAAAGGTCATGGTAATACTGACGCTCTATCGAGAAGACTATGTCCTGAAAACTGTAAACACTGCAGGAAACAAGAGTCTCAGGAATCAGTAAAAAATATCCGTACCCAAGGATTAGACGACGACTGGTCTAGAGAAAATATGAGGAAGGCGCAAGAGGAAGATGACGACCTGCGATTGATCTTAGATTGGATAAAAAAGGGAGTGAAACCTGAGTGGGCGGATGTATCAGCTTCCAGTCCTGTTACAAAAAGCTATTGGGCTCAATGGGATAGTTTGACCCTGGAAGGCGGAATCTTGTGCAGGAAATGGGAGTCTAATACCGGACATCAGGTTACGGTACAGGTTGTAGTCCCTCGAAGCAAGGTGTCTCCTCTACTACGTCATATCCATGATGGGGTGTCTGGTGGTCATCTTGGAGTGAAGAAAACCACTTTTGAAAGTGCGACAGCGGTTCTACTGGGTCCATTGCCGGGAAGACGTAGAAGATTGGTGTCGTAAATGCAACGCATGCGCTTCAGTCAAGGGACCACAGACAAGAAGTAGGGGAAAACTGAAGCTCTACAATGTAGGAGCACCATGGGAACGTATCGCTATAGACGTGGCCGGACCATTTCCTGAAACTGAGGATGGCAACAAATACATCGTTGTAGTGCAAGACTATTTCAGCAAATGGCCGGAAGTATTTGCGACCCCTAACCAAGAAGCTAAAACTGTTGCCAAGAAGCTAGTTCAGGATGTAATCTGTCGGTATGGCGTACCTCTGGAAATACACTCCGATCAGGGGAGAAATTTCGAATCAGCCCTATTTCAAGAAATGTGCAACCTTCTCGGTATACATAAGACCCGTACGACACCAGCTCATCCTCAGTCTGACGGAATGGTCGAAAGGTTTAACCAAACATTGGAAAATAATTTGGCTAAAGTAGTCGACTCACATCAGAGAGACTGGGACCAATACATTCCTCTTTTCTTGCTGTCTTATCGCTCCGCTGTACACGATAGTACTGGTTTCACCCCTGCCAGAGTGAATTTTGGACGAGAAATAAGACTACCATTCGATGCAATAACAGGGTCTCCGCCGAATAGCCCAAGACTTGTGACGGATTATGTCAGTGATCTTCGAGAACAGCTGGATGAAGTGCACAAGCTAGTTCGCGAGTGCAGTCTCAAGACCGGTGAAAAAATGAAAACCCGTTATGATAGGAGATCAAACATCAACGGTTTTGAAGAGGGAACTCTCGTATGGCTTCATAATCCCTTCAGGAAAAAGGGCAAAAGCCCAAAGTTGCAAGCACGATGGGAAGGACCTTACAATGTGGTTACAAAAATCAACGACGTCACCTATCGAATCAAAAAGGGGCAAAGAGGAAAACCGAAGGTCGTACACATTGACCGTTTGACAAAGTATCACGGCACGAATGATGATCGGGACGATCATAACTAAGAGGGGGGTAATGTTACGACTGAACATTCTCGAAGCGTTTGTTTATTATAACAAACAGCGTGTTGTTGTTTATCATGAGACCTGGGCGTATGGAAATTTCCATACGTAGGAGGAAGCCCTTCTGTCTCAGAGAAAAACTGTTCCTTATGTTCGCGACATAAGGTTCACATTCCCTTAAGCCAGAAAGTTGTTTACGATGTTTGTTTTTTATGACTTGTTTACTTGTGTACGAGCTTGTTTACCTTAAAGTTTCTAGTGTTTTCTAAAAGCATCGCGGCTGACTGCGCGTGTATAAATACGGGTGCCATCGCTCGAGTGGGACAGTTCTGCGACAACAAGCGATACGAAAACAACTCTTGGAAGCTTTTGCGAAGATATTTGCTACAGTGCATTATTGACACATAGAGTGAATTATTTACGACTTTTGGCAAGTTTTACGGTTTAATTGGAAAAGCTCTGATATTTTGGAAGTCATCTTGGTCTGCGTAATAAATCGTGTTCTTACAACCCTAAACGGCATTTTAACTCACCCCGCACGTAACAATATTTATTTGAATAGAAATATGTTAAAAGATATATTAGATTTATCTTTTAGTTTAATTTATAAACCACTAAATGTAATGTCAATTTTTTTAAAGTTAAGATATATAGTGAAGGCCGACAAACCGCTTGATGGTTAGAAGCTATATACCATCGCCTAAAATTCAAGTAACGCCACAGGTGCTGTCGAATTTAGTGGGATCGAGAATAAGAGGATTGGGATACAGAAATGGGCTCTGTCATTCCTTACTCACTCACCCGAAACACAACAGCACACATGCTGAATTATTTCACTGTGGTCTTGTGTAGAGGGTGATTTTGCGTGATACTAGAACTCTTTAATTTTATCTACATTTTGTCTCTTATCCTTAATCTATGAAAATTGGCAGCGCACTTTCGTTGTTGTAAGGATGTGTTTAACCAGTAGTTGGGCCGTCTGCCTGTCCTGCCACCCTTTATGAAAAAAAAAAAAATATGTTTTAGACTTTTCCATAATATAAACCATCTTTATTTTTTAATGTTTAAATAATTCACTTGTACAAATCGAAATGTAGAAATACTTAACATTACACTTAAAGCAATTTGACCGCTACTTTAAATGGTAGCTTTTTAAACCCGGGACTAAATCGCATACGAGGTAGCTTAAAACTAATACATCTGGGTGGGTGCGCCCCCTTGCGGCGTGCGACTGCTGAGGGGGAGGGGGAGGGGGGCCCGGTCGGTGTTAATTATTCACATTTTAATTTACAGCGCTCCTCCGCTCCGCTTCGCTGCCCAGTTGGGAAAAATGTCTTGCACCAGTTCGACATCGGCCAACTTTGTACATTGCATTCAATATTTGCTCTTAGATATATTCCAAATTCTTTTGTTTGTTTTGTTACACATTTGTTATTTCTATACTAATATAATGTTATAAAGAGAAAAGATTTGTATTTTTGTATGTAATGAATATACTCAAAAACAACGGGACAGATTTTAAAAATTCCTTCACTTATAGAAAGATACATTATCAATGAGTAATATATATAGGTTATATATTTTTAATCGAGTTAAATAAGAGATCCATACAAAAACTACTGTAGTGTAACCCGAAGTGTAAAGAATCTATACTAATATTATAAACACAAAAACTACTGGACCAATTTTAATTACTCTTTCATCTATAGAAAGCTAAATTATCAGTACATAGGCTAACTAATTTTATAAAGTTACGTAGATGAAGTCGCGTGCAGCAGCTAGTCAATTATACGAACGACTAAATGGCAATTTCAATGAGCTTATTAAAAGTGTAGCTAGCCGAAGCCTCAACAATCACCATTCTCTTTAGTCCACTACATAATAAAACACAAAAAGAAGTACCTACAACTATATAGATATTTGCTTTATACTATTAAAAGTTACATGTAAGGAAAGGGCAGTAAAGCTACTCTGACAAGCAAAAAGAACGATTCGGAATACGGACTCACGATTGTTATTTAAATTATTCAAGCGAGAGTTCGGTGTACATGTGATCTTTTGACGAGGACCTCGTGCGTTTCGGATGTTGCAAAAAAGGTTCTACAGCCAACGAGTTAGAGTACAAATTTGAATGGCGATCTACGGTTAGATTGAGATGCAATACGTCGGGGTTATTAGTATGGAGTTTTTACAGGCTCTTATGCGAGATGTCGATTCAAATTCTATACGTGACGGGGTTGCAATGAATGAATCGTAACTGTGAGTGACAAGATACGACTAAGGGTCTATCTTGAAGTTAAAATTTAAAATACAATTCTAAATTTGCATCGTCTCTCCTCTTAAGGTGTGGAATAATTTTTTAGGTTATGATTAAGGATGAGAGACTATGTGGGGATAGGTAAAGGGTCTTTTACATCCCTCCTTACTCACGTAACGACACAAAATAGCAAACAGTTTCAAGGTGGTCTTCTGGAAGTGTTGCATCTTGGTTGCATCCGAAAAATAAAGGCTTCTTCGGTTTTAAGTATTTCGAGAAGTATCCTCTTAAAAGTACATAAAAAATAAAGATTTTCATGTGAAATAAGGCAATTTTTTTAAAGCTTATGACAATTGAATTCTCTAACAACTAATGTAGTAAAATAAATTTAAAACTTGAATTGTCGACATAAGCAAAAATGATAATATTTATCTATACATAGTTTCATCTATATTTCTATTTTGATGTGAAAATTCGTGTTGCATTTTCGAATAGAATATTCAATGTAGACTTGAAATTAAGGTCCGGTAATAATGCGTCCGAGCCGATCATTCTGCTACAAACAAGATGGCTGAATCCAAATCCAATGTTTACCATTTTCGATTTCATCGCACTTTGAATATATGATTTGAATATGTCATAGGTACCATATACTGTCTTATACACGTACTTATATTATGAGGTCAGGCTTTCTTGTACGTACAGACGAAAGCAAAGAAAGCTACACCTCACACCACAAGTTGTTGGTAGTGTTTAATTTCCTTTCAAAATTTTTCCTTTTTAATGGGTATTACATTCGTTATAAAAAAATAAAATATTTATTTAATTAATTTACCTTAGGGAGGCTTTTGCTGGTACACACACACGCAGTCTCTCTCTCTCTCTCTCTCACACACACACACACACACACAAACAAGATACATACAAATCTCTTTTTATTTTAATTTAACGAATTTAACTATAAAAGTTTAGACTTCTGCGATACAAGCAATGCTTATTACAATGGCCATCGAATAATTCTATATGAAACCTTAATTTTTTTTATCACTACGATCTAGTCTAAGACGAATAGTCTGTAATTTTTAATGCATAAATAAATAAATAAGCTGGTAACAGATAATTTTGCAATACGAAAACAGCGAATCCCAATTAAGGAGGCAAACAAGTAAATAAATAATTCCGATCAATCGCAGAGATTGCAATCAGCACCTTAATTTTAATCTTAATGAGGTGGCGGCTATCTTGGGGATGTGCATTGGGGTGTGTGGGGTGTCGAGGGAGGCCGAGTGAGGGAGCTTGTATCTGTTTTAATGTTGGTTGTCAATCTTTATTTAGCACACTACCGATTAGTGAAAAAAAAAAAATCCAAACATTCTTTCAACTTAGATACAGGTGAATGTACCAACCTACTGTCTGACAATATTATCTTATTTCTTCGCATTTTTTTAAATTTAATTTAAAACATTTTGTGACATTTTGATAGTAATGGCGCCTAAGAACACCAGTGGTCACTTTCAGGATAAGATACGAGAGAACATGAACATAGAGGAGTGGTCATCTGGCACCGAAACAGATGGGAATAACAGCATTTGTGCTACATTGGCTACTATTAACAATGGCGCATTTTAAGATTCCAAAAGGCGGTGTGTTCTCCCCAGCATGAAATAAATATAGTAGACATAAAGATGTACTCCGCACGGATACATAGAATAGTTTATAAATATGCAGATGAGCCATTCCATACGTCTGCATGTCGTTAACTTAGTTAGCAAGACTTAATCAATTTGGCTCGACACAGGTGCCTATTAACATATTTTTGCTTGCCCCATGTTATTTCAAAGGGTATGTAACTCAAAAATACGGCACCGTCACATATTCTCATTAACTTTGTAACACATAAGAAACGAGACTGAATACTAATTTCAGAACTAAGAATAATCCTTCTTGTAGATGCGGCATTGCCTTCAACAAAATGTACTGTTTTTTTTACCTAATCGAGACTTGGCACCATAGGTTATAAAGACATGTGGCGGTTATATGCATCTTAGGTATGTTTAAGTTTTAAATGCGCTGGGATGCTATGCAATAATTTACTATAATTGATGACTTACAACATTACAGTACTATAGTCTACTCACTGCTTTAAGTTAGTCGTTACGGGCGCCAAACGAGCTGCCACAGAATAATAAGAGAATGCACTGTTAGTATCAAAAGTGTACACCAAATTTTTAGGTCTGTTGTGAGACACTAAAAGACAACATTTTCAATAAACTTAAAATTTAGAAATTTTAGAACTTTATCCCAGTTAAAAAACAATACTTAACTATCGCACGCGGTCATATCTACAGGTTTACGTTGATATAAAACATCGCATCTACAATATTATTCGCTGACTTTATACAGAGGCTCGCCGGCGGGGTGGTTGTGTGGGGAGATACGATGGTGTTAATTATACGATTTTCTTTGAAATAAGTTAATAAATATTGGATAAGGCTCACCCTCCGCTGGCCCTTTAATGAACCCGCTCTCACCTTAGTGTTTTGTTGCTCTATAGTGGCTTTATTTAAAACATTTTCTTCCACATTTCTGATTTACCAGTGTTAGCAAAAACATTTCCAGCGCCAATATTTAGTATGTACTACAATATTATTATGCGCTAACTTTATACTTAATATTTTAATAATTATTTATTGTCAATTCTTTATAATTATTTTAATTACCAAGCAATGATGCCTTCAGTACAACGTTCACATTCATCAGTAAAACAATAAAGCAGATTCAAAGATAATATATATAATTTGGCATAAGATATATTTATAGACTTTTTGACACCTATTCCGTATTTTCTACAATCTTTACAATGATAACTTGTACTTCAAATATTTCATTAAATAAATCACTAAAAAGAGGTTCCCTTTGTCATTCTTTACCATTACAATTAAATACTTCTAGAAATAGCTACAAAATAAAAAGAATATCAAGGACTCGAAAAGGGCGATGGTCCTAATGTGTACGGCCTCAACGTTCAGGTGGACCGAGTCGTAACCTCGCCCTAGATCGATGTTACCTATTGGCTCTTTGATGTTGCAATTTGATCATCTCGCTTCCGATTGCTAACTATATTAATGTCTGTGAATTAAATTCGTGTCGCTAAAACATACAGTACCTACTCTAAGTAGATAAGCTGTACAACTAAATGGTATCTTGCAGTAGGAGGCAAATTTATTGATTGCTTAAGTCAATAATTGCTTAATTTAAGTTAATATTAAGGCTGGATCCAATTTCGACCCATTTTCGATATTTACCATCGCTTAAAGACACATGCAACATCAGAGGAGATGCAGGATCGCTGCAGACCTTGCAAGAATCTTTTTACAGCACTAATGAAAGAGCCTATTTTGTAAGCCACAAGAAAGCATGTTTGACTTCAATCTCACCTGATGACAAGTAGTGAAGATGAAGTCGAAGAAGGAGTTCGCTTGTCTATCCACTCTTTTAAGAGTCTTAAGAGTGAATAGGCTTAAAGAGTCCTAATACAAGTTATACATTTCAGGGAACATTGAAGAAGGAAGAAAATTCCATTCCCTCGCGATGGCACAATAAAAGAAGACGTATTATGGCTTCGTGTGAATTGGAGGTATTTCAACTATTCAATAAAAACAACAATCAAAATTATACGCTACCTTCAACTACAACCGTGGGCACATCGGCTCTAACGGAAGACCAGCACAGGTTTTTATAACCTGCATTATGCTGAGTTGGAGCCGGTATGTGGCTGGTGAAGTTTGTTTTTGTCTTTCTATATGTTATTTATGTAAGTTTTAAATGTCCTTTGCTACAAATAAAATCTTACTATATCCTATTCTATCACCTATGTGGACAGAGTTGTGCGTAAGAAATAGTCAACGGGGCCGTTTCAGCCACAACGTCTGTTCAATGTCACAACAGCTATCCGCAAAACCGCAATATCTTGTTAGAAATAAGCTTTTCTGGACACACGTTTCAACTATTTAAACATATACTAATAATAATATTCACAGTGTCGCTATAAATTTTCAATTCAGCCTTAATCTGTTGAAATCTAAAGAAGATTAACAACAACTCAATCGTATAGCATTATCTTTAACATCAAAGTTTATTACAACAAAATATAGAATTAAATGACTAATTTTATTCCTCGGACTAGACTTGAAATCAAATAGTAGAATAACAAGTGCATTAAAAATTAATGCAAAATAAAACTAGGAATGTTCATGAATATTCATTGCAATAACATCGCATCTGTTCATTGCAAATGAACGTACAAGAATTTCAAATAAGCTTCAATTTTTTTTTCACTTATTCACTTATTTTTTATTAAAAGTTCGAATAATAGTAAGACATAAATTCATTAGAGATATTAATGAAAAAATTGAGTCATTTAAAATATGAATAGTAAATTAAAAAATATACATTCTGGTAATTTTAAACGTACACCGATACTTAACCTTTTTTAATAAGAATAAAAATTAATAAAGCGTCTTTGGATTGGGAAATAGGATAAAAGGAAAATGACATGAAGACAATGGCATTAATAGTCTTTTAGCTTTTTCTCTTCTCTATGCGCCTTATCAGGTTTTTCCCCGAAGTTGGCGATCACTCTCGAAAAGGCCTCTCTGTTACGCGCCACTCGGAACAGCTCTTTCACTCCCGTGATTGACGGATGTTACTCTACCAAGACATCTGTCTTCTGCGCACTCCTCTTCGCCCAAATGATCTTTTGGCACAATTAGGAAAACTCGAAGGAACAGCTGAATAATCAGAAAATCACAGTTGGTAATTTTGGATTTGGATTACTATCGCCACGCACAGCTGTTATTCTTTCCGTGGGGGTTGCGTGAAATTGACAATATATTGTAAATAGAGGAGACTCAAGCTTGAAGATTTTTGTATTGTAAAGCAAAATTATTTTGTGTCGTTTTATAGTGTCATTACAATATTATCAATCTCAATGAATTGGAGTTGGCTTATCGGTTAAGTATTAAGTATTTTATGTGGTATCGTCAGAGATTTCTAAACTAATCAACACATGATTCTGAAATGTCTCAATCCCTATGGCTATCCCTGCTTTCAGCTTTGTGTATATTTTATATAAAATTTATAATAAGTTGGACTGAAATGCGAAATGTTATCAAAAGGGTATTGTAATAAGCGTAGTCGGTTGATGGCCTAAGAACATCCGCAGTGCAAGCGGCACTCGGAGCCGCGGTATTAATATTATCACATATCCGGGCCGGCCAGTGCCCACTGGAAGAATTTTTAATGCTTTGCTTTAATTATTTTGCCGTCGGCCGAGGCGGGGTCTCACTAAGTTCCATTCACATTAGAGTATTTCATTTTTGCTCACGGCCGCGCCTACCGATGAATTATAAAGTGGCTTGCCGAAAACTGAAAATTGTGAAGATACTCGGCCACGAGCATATGTATTTATTACTGCGTGAATTTCGAGAGGGATTCCGAAACCTTTTGTACATTATGAAAGGACCTAATTAACCGTCCGACGTGGTGTGTCGTTAATTATGGACGTGGATGGTTCGTAGTTTCGTCTTTGGCCATTTCAACCAATGAAACATTGACGTTTTCAAAATCCCAACCGGCAATTTCGAGTTTTATGAATATTGTGTAAACGCATGAATGTGTAAGTAAGCAAAGATCTAGTCAAACAGACATTAATTACAAAAGAAATTTTTAGTTGCGTCTGGCTAACTTTGGAGGAAGATAGTAAAATCACCGCACATGGGCTCTAGAGCCCATTCCCCTATACCCATCTATCATATTTCTAATGATGACTTGTTTAAATATTAAAATTGAAATTAAATTTCCTAACTGGATTTGTATTAATAGTTTTTAAGATTTGAGTCAGTAAATAAATATTATTTTGCTTTTACCACTCAACATAACTGCCACATTGCATGCGGAGTGACTCAACATAAAATACAAAAAAATAGGGTAAATAAACAATTGACAAATAATATTGATAAATTTGTGAAATGTTAGTGGTGATATCGTTGAAAAGAGGCTTGCCTCTCCTTGGCTTGAAAAAGCCTTAGGCTTGCCGCTCAAAGACAAAGCACTCGTCGAAGAAATCGTCAACTATTGCATTGAATCGATGAAATGTTGAAGGACTAGAAACTTTATATGATGTTTAATTTTTTGTTAGGTTAAGAAGTTAGGCTTTAGTTATTAGATCTATCACGCGTGCAATATACAAATAGCACAATAATCATTAAAAATTATAGTAAAGGAGATACCAAGGACGATAGCACACTTGTAGCACCTGTGGCGTTGCTTGTGTTAATAGGTGACGGCAAATACTCTACCATCAAGTGGACCGCCAGTCTGCCTGACGACCTTCAACCATTTATCTTTAGAGCAGCTATATTCTAAGATATATGAGCACTGGTTCAAAAGCTAAATGCGAAAAGTAAAGAATCGGTGACTGAACCAGTGCACAGTGGAGCGATTAGACACGCATTTGCTGACGGGCGGCGGAGGGTAGTTTGTATAGTGGAGTATAGGCGAGTGAGTGAGCCAGCCAGCTGGGCTAACTAACCGCGATTTCCACGTCGGCCGCCACTCCGCCTTTGTTCGGAGCACTTTCTTTGTATTTTGTTTCATTTCATGCAAAATTTAATTTCGTTTTGAAGAACCGCGCGGAATGATATTACGCGACCGCCGCGTGTAATTTCATTGCTCCTCCTCAAGAGTGTGTGGACATCGTGCCTTTTTCATCACATTCCCTTTCGGTGGTCGGGTTTTTCGCTTATTGCGGCCCCGCGTTCGGAATTAAACCGCTGCGGATTGCGGGACCGTTAATTGCTTATACACAACTACCTGAGGGATTCCTCTGAGGCTTTCCTCTCTTTGTAACTCGTGCGGCCAACGAATTATGCTTTTTCGAGTGTTAAATAAAACAGTGCATAATGCGTGCGCATTCAATTCAAACAAAATTCAACTGGAATCATGTTTACATTCGAACAAGTAATTGACCAGTTCCGGTTCACGATATGTATTTTGTTGCTCACATTAGCCTTTTTACAAATAATTTAAATATAAAATACTAGCGACCCACCCTGGGCATAGATCGCATAGATGTAATTTTTTTCGGCCTTCCTCGTTTATCGCTCTTTCCATTATTAAAAATCGTACCAAAACCATTTGAGTTGTTTAGAAGAATTTAGCAGAGAAACAGATCGAAGCGGATACCGCGATCCGCTTTTATATCTGTTATTATCTTTATTTAATATTTTTATAGATTCTCACTTTTTATACAGAAATATTTTTAGTATAACTATAAAAAGGAAAAAAAAAGACAGAAAAGTGTTTGGTTTTGTGTCCAACCTCTGGTGTGCTTGTGTTTATAGGTTATAGTAGCCACCTATCGTAAGAAACGTCTGAAAGATTAAAAGGTTCAAAGTCAAGATTCAATGAAAACTTCTCAGATATTAAATCCCTTTCAACATTTACAAGTATCGGAAGGTACCCCAATTTGTCATCGATACTGGGTCCACTTCTCCCCAAGGTAAAGGGATAAAAAAGGGATTCATCGTGTGATCCACCCGCAAATCGGTGAGTACACACTCAATGGGGAGCGATTACGCCACTTCGTTCGGGCGTGAGAAAGAAATTTTACTTCAATATTTTTTTTAAAGTTGAGGGTCGAAGATTGTTTAAAAGAAAAAGAGTTAACACGGTTAGGGAGTTATTTTTAAACAAAGACTGTATTAAGAAAAAGAAGGGAGATTATTTTTCAATGTGTTATGAAGAGTTACTTACCACTACAAGAGCTCCACGGGTAAACACTGGACACTTGCGGTAATGCCAGCCATACACGATCAATCTTATTGCCCAATGGAATGAAAACGTGAGAATTGATGATATCAAACAAAATGTTCTTTTTAGCCTTTCTTCTTAATGGCATAAATTAAATGTTGCTGGACTAAAATTAGGTTAGGAGTAATCTATATGTAACGAAGGAATACCTTAAACCCTACGTTTCCATATTACGCGGCATTTGGAAGGCGTTGGCTCGTATCCTTACACGGATTAACTGACAAATTGGTTCGGATGTACGAATTCCGACCGCCCCGAATCAATCCTGATCTTTTGTAACATGTGATCAGTTTCTATGGAAAAGGACGTTTATTCTATGTCCAGACATTTTATTACACGACATTTTGTAACCAGTTACGACATCAACTATACCTAGAGCTGCGGAAAATCTGAAATTCGAAACCCAATGTAAGATAGTAAACTATCTTACATTAACATTCTTTGTTCTATTCTTTATATGTTATTGTTAGAGCTTGACTGTTCAGGTCAACCATATATTTCTTTTATTCAAGGGAACAATTGTCTTTAGCACACAACCGAAAGACTGAATTCTTCAATATTTTTTCTCTAGTACTACATCGCCTAACAGACAAAACTCGACGATAGACAGTAAGATAATATTTCCAATTCCAATTAGGTATATTTTAATATTAACAAATATAATTCCTAAATATTTTTATATACTACAGTAATATCTACTCAAATAGAGTACATACACGACATTTTTAAAAAGTTATATTTACGAAAAAAGTTTTGTTTTCTAATTTTAAGAATCTCGCACTCCTTACTTTTCCCCCTGCCCCTGTACACTTTCAATTTCAATAGATTCTAATCAGATTAGTGTTGTCACACGGGCGTTAGATAAAATAGTTTGTGGCCTATAATTGGGGTACGTTTACTGCCAATGCAAAAGTGATTCAACCAAAAATGTCCCCTACAACGATCTGATCAAGGTTCACATTAGCCGGTCCTTTCAAAATCCATGGTCATCACTCGCATGACTAGACAAGATCGGTTCGTGAGGTGCCACTGTTCGCACGAAGCTACGACTTTTGACTTTATTCAGTAGTGCATAAGACCAGTTTTTGGTTATACGTTCGGCGGAATGTTTTCTCCGATCAGGCACCGTTTACAAATTGGTTTGGTCGTGGGTAAATCAGGGTTACCCAGTAATTGAGTCTTACAGGATCATTCGGTTTCGGGACTTGTGGTCAAAGGATTAAGTTTACGATACATCCTATCTATCGATCTGTGTTTGGATTCGTTTGTGTCGTTAAATGGCGGCTGTATATTTGAGGGACCGATATTTCGATGTGAATAACTTTGTATTGGAATGGCCAAATTATCATCAATCATCAATACTAATAATAAATCTGTAAGTGTAGTTATGTTGTATGTATGTTCCTCAATAACTCTTAAACGAATTAACTGATTTTCATGAAACTTGGTAGATAAACATTTAGACGTACAGGACACAGGATAGGCTACTTTTTTCTTTTTCAATGCGGACGAAGTGCGGGCGCCAGCTAGTATAAAATAAAAACGACTGTAAAACCTTTATCGTTTCTAATTTCTTTATGTACAAAATTATATATATTTAAAATTAGATACCAATAAACAGCAGGCTCTGAAACAATATTTCGCCGACTTAAATAACATTTTAATACGAGTATTGATATCTTCTTGATTGAATTTCTTCGCCTTTGTTGTTAATTTTGTAACATCAAATATATTTACCTTATGGGTACGCATCTAGGAACAGAAGCATCATATGTTTAAAAAATGATTTAAATGGATTTTGAATAGTCCCATAATCATTCATCAGACCGCACAACCATATTCCCCCAAGTTGTCGTTTCTACTTTGATGAACGTCATACCGCTTCTACGAGTCAGGTGACTATTACCACTACGACATTAGTTCTTAAGGATTTAATTCTGCAGCAAATTTCCTCATTCCGTACTCAGCTTCGTAGGAAAACCCAACATATCCCTTCCTATAGAATAACTTATTTTGAATAAATTAGATCAACGACAGGGCTACGTCTCTGTGCAATAAGTCATCACAGGTATCAAATACTGATGGCACTGAGTTGCTTAGGGCGAGAGAGAATATGCTTTGTAATTTGTATGAGAGTTAGATTTGCCAAGTTGATTAACAAGAAGTAAGTATTTGTACATATAGGTTCCTAATGGTTAGGTTAGATGGTTCGCTTGTATCTTTAATGGTTTTAGTTTGGAAATAACCAAAGGGTTCTTGTTGAAAAATAACACAGATACCACAAGGTAGGGCGTTGAAGTAAGGAGGCCTTTTAAATATTACTTCAATTTTAAGAAATCAATATTTCTCAGTCTAAACAAACTCGACGGAGATTCTGTCGGCGAAGTATGCCTGTTTGTTTATACAGGATCGGTTATTTGGCTTCTGTCTGGAACAATAATGTCCATTAAACTTTGTATTTGCGCTCGTACTGTTTTGTGTCCTTAACAAGTTATAGGCGGAACATATTCTCGTTTCAATCTGCGTAATTTCAGCACAACAATAACATTTTAGGGCACATTACGTGTCGCAACTATACACTATTAGGTATTCCGTTTGTCGTGTATTTAACGGCATATGCTTCGGTAAAAAAGTAAAGAATGCCAGAGTTTCGTACCTCAACATTTTTCTTATTCTAAATCTTCCACACTGTTAAGATCGACTGGGCACTTGCAACGCCTATAGTATAGCCATAGCTACATTCAATAAATTAGACCGTCAGTCTACTTTACACAGGAAAAAAAAAAAACATAAGCGGTAACCATGCATCTAATGAAATTTAACCATTAATTATACGTAACAAAAAATATTCTTTACATTGTCCGTCTTGAACTTCTAAATTCACAATTAATTAAAGGCCAACAGGTATCCCATATTGTGATATTTGCGGTTGTATTCAATTTAGTTAAAATATATATATAATTTGGGGTGATTTGGGGGGATTAGTTTACATAATATATCCCTATGTCCTTCTGGAATAATGTAGCTTTCAAATAGGGAAATAATTTTTTGAACTAGATGCAGCTAGTGTTATACGGAGATTACCTTCCACACATAAACAAACAGACAATATGCGCCCTCTCTATTATATTTATATAGATTGCATAGGCCAAAGGACATTTTATGTATAATGCGATATACGATTAAAATCTATTCTCGTAAAGCTAAAATACCAATGGGAGAAATTGGCACAATTTGTAAGCATTGATAAATCGAGAGACATAATAATGTAATGTAGATCGTTCAGAGCAATATAAGAAAGCTATCAACTAAATTTTTTTGAATACTTTCTACTTACTAGTTTATGGAACATTTTTATTTACTCTGTGTCAAGTTTTCATTTGCTTATCATCCAAAGTGTACTGTAAAATCCCGCAGACGGCGCCAACTTAAAGCATCTTAGCATAATTAGCCGAAAGGGGCTGTTTATCGCTAATATTAGTTGTAAGGATTAATAACAGAGCTTGAGTAGTTCGCGTTTTAACTGCCATTTACATAAGTCGACTCCCAACTTTCGACGGAGACGCTATGTTAACCCTCTTATTATATTGAAAAAGTTTTTATGCGTTTGTAAAATATTTTATAATAATTTTCATTCAGGATTGTCTAATCCTAAGCAGTGGATTGCATTCATTTTGTATCAGTAGTTATTTGTTAAATGAAATCAATTCGAGTTTTCATAATATTTGTAGCTTTTGGAAACAACATTATAAAATAAATGCATTTTGGGAAATTTATAGTTTTTTGAAAAAAAATATTTTCATCTGTTATTCCAGTAAAAGTTTAAACCGAATAAATTCTGTATTCATTAAAGATTTTTACGTCTTATTAAATCTTCAAGGTTTTAAATAAGAATAAAATTGAAAAATTAAGCCAATTTGCTCAGTGATCGCGCGGCAGCTCTACGAAATATTAGTACACAAATCCGAATGCACAAATCCAAAACCATTAATCCCCCGCCTTAAAGACGGCCGCACTCCCGTCTGGCTGGATGGTAGATGCGGGCAAATCTTCGAATTAATTTTACTGCCGAAATATGCAAATGTCGAGATATAGCCGCCTAATAACATGTACAAAAGAGTGGTGACTTGAGCGCGAGAAAGCTATAGAATAGTTGTATATAGACGCGACGTTACATTGATAAATAATGCTCGCCTACGGCATCTACTCCTCGTTGAGGATTTTGAAAAACGTATTGATTGTCTATAATTGTATTGTCTATAATTTAAATAGAAAAAAATCCTATGAAAAACATATTAGTTTTGAACAAAAAATATTGTAAAAAAACCAAAAAATTATGCTGCCTATTTCCCAATTCCTTATCCTGAATCCTACTGTAATTGGCAGCGCACTTGCAGCCTTTGTGGCGCTGCTTGTGTTATAGGCGACGGTAGCCACCTACCATCAAGTGGACCGTCAACAATTTTAAATTGTTATTATTGATAAATAAGTTTCAGTAAACTGTCGCCTCTGTGTATTTTGTCACCAAGAGGCTACTCTTTGATTTAAATCGTTACCTCAGGCTAACATTATAGCCGCTTCGAGGATCTTAATAGGTTACAAAATTTACCGCGATAGTAGAAAATACACGATGCTTACGTGCCGGCTTTCTTGCGGAGTTATCAGCCTTTATTACACTACAGGTGTTTAGTTTCGACTATGGTCTCGCTACACCGGTTAAGCCTTATTATAGGCGAAGACGATAATTGGCTTTTAGTCCGTTTATGATGCCTCATAACACTTAAATTCTAACATAACATGCCTCAGACAATTGAAATAATTTTTTTAATTTTATTTTTATATAAATAATTAAAATATAACATAAAACTTAAATTCTCACTTTTTTAGATAAAAATTATTATAAATTAAAGAAACAGAGAAAAGGAAACACCTGCATTCTATATAAATGTTGCAACGTTATTGTAAAATTCATGAAAAAATAATTTACTAGTTTCATTATAATGCACCGACTTTTGTCAATTGTAGAACAAATTATACGGGGATAATATTACTCGTAGGTGCTCGTAGTTCAATTATAATCTCCCTGGAGTCATTGTAATACATACTCTTGTTCAATTAACAACTAAACCAATGTAGTAGAGAGCCATATGTACAGTGACATTTAAAACATTTAAACTAATCAGTGAGAATTTAAATTGTACATATATCTAGATGTAGAGAAAAAGTCAAAATTTGGCTTCAGGATAATATTTTTTGATAGGAATAAAATTACATAGAAAAACTTACTTGCATGGCACTTCAGATTTTCCAGAGTCGAATAGACCTCCTCTACCCCATCTGGAGGGAAGATCGACGATAGTGACCCCACGTGAACCCCACACGCAGATCTTATTACCACACGGACTGATCATCAAACGCTCCACGGGATATTGTGGTGGATTGACTAGGGTAAGTTTCTGAAAAACAAAGGAGATATCAAGTTTATTAAGAGGCCAAATTAGCACTACTTTCATAAACATTTTGGTGATATAAATCTTAAAAAATTTTGGTGAACGTAGACCAATCATGAGGCTCTCACTAAGACGGCTGTATAAAGGGACAGATACAGTTTGTTATAAAACATATTTAAGTAAAAACATTCAATTTAATTCTAAGAAACTTGGTACACCTTATATAGTATTGTTTTTGATCCAAAAATAAAGAATTTTGTGAAATGGATCTTATGAGATTTGGTTACTATGGGAAACTTCTCTTATAGCCCGAAACCTTACCCAGCCATTGCTAATCATCTTAGACATTGCATTCGTTTTATTAATTAGCAATAAACGCAGTTAAACGAAGAGAAATACTATAAAAATTTTACACAAAGGCTTTTGAATATATACAAAGTTCTTCTTTTGTAAGAATCGTATAATGTTTAGTGAGGAAAGAATCGCGGATGGATAGCACCACTATCCATGTAAATACGGTTAAAAACTTTTTTAATCAATATCGCACAAAAGGCGGAAGAAGCCCCGGATTGGAGGCTCCCTTTTTTCGCTTTATTTCTCATTACACAGCCTCCGTCCGCCTCTCGTCTTTCGTCATACTTATCGTTTATCGTTTGATGGCCGGCTCGGCTTCTTCCATTTTTAAAGGAAATTGAAAAAGTTGATCGCGCTTTGTGAGAACGTGTCAGATTTCCCCCAACGGTGTTTTTGTAACCGCACAAAAGTAGGTAAATCTGCATTAGCGAGTGATTATCGGAAAGAATCAAACATCGTTAACCCTACCCAACGGTGTGCCGGCCTGGAGCGAACCCCGCGGTATTATAAAGGTGTGGTTCGATTGTTAGCTGAGCGGGTTCATCGTGTACGAGTATCTACCAACGTGTACCAAGACTCCTAGTTAAGTATTCAGTCATTGCTAAGTATCGATGAACATCATAAGATGACATCTGTAAATATTTTTGTTTGACTGATTATAATAAATAGCCAACATCCGATAGGAGATGGCACTACAAGAAGAAGAAGATTATAAATGATTTGTCCTTTTATTTTTGAGACGTCTTTATCTGATTAAGCAGAATAATTTCTATACGAATACCGTGAAGTCATCACGACCAAATTAAGTGTAATATTAGGATTACACAGTGACATTAAGCTATCTAGTTTGTGTGAATATAGAAACATGTAACGGCAGAACTTCTGTAAAAAAAATATCTACAGGTCATGATAGTCATGGTTGCACTAAATAAAATTTCCAATATCCTAAATCCATATCCTTTCTTATGCTCTTTTTGATGTTGAAGCATAAGCTTAAACCGTAGACGGTACGGACTCTCTAGAACTATACGAATAAACCGTCACATGCACAGCGATGTACTCTCTTCTATGTAAATCCCTTTGTAATACGATTGAAGCGCCACCTAACCACATTAAACATACAAATTTCCAATATCCTTTAATCTATCAGCTTTTGCATCGCTTTGACATTGTTTCTGCTTATAGCCGGCGGCGGTGTATCGTCAACTTGATTGTCATATAATTTCTTACTAAAATTAACTAGTGAAAATTGAAAATATTCGCTTGCAGTAACACCCGAGTGCATCAGTTAACCCGCTCGCTGCGGTCACCATGGGGAGGGCATAAATTTGCGCGACGAAAACCTCCCGACAGTTCCGAACCGTGGCCTATGGGACGCGATAATGGTTTCCAATTTCACGGCTGAAACACTCTTCATTGTGTTATTCTATTTTTACATTGATTTACTGTCATTTCTTGGAATTAGCTCTGCCATTCTTTCCAGATCGTTATGAATTTCCTTTAAGCATTCGAAGAAATTAACAATGGTATCGTAAGACTATTATTAAAATAATAATACGTCAATATTCTACACATATCGCACCTTCAGTAAGACAATTACAATTAATCTTACAATTTTTTTTTAAATGAGTTAAACTTAAAATATATGCAGAAATGTCTTAAAAACGTTATTAAATTAAAAAATATTTACAAGACTGTGGGGCTTATTTGATGAAGAATTGTTTAAAAGCAATATAAGCAGAAGAATACGATATTGAATGCAAAAAAATTAACTTTAAATGGCTCTCCTGTAAAATTACAAAAAGGGCAGTTATACCCTTGTAGTGCCGAAGGTGAGATATATTTTGAACCTGAAAACTCTGTGCTGTACTTATGAGGAAATCGTAAGATTGTACCCAGTTTTTAAATCCGATTGGTAGTTTCAGAGTTTCAACTGACTAACCAAACAAAGAAAGATACTCTTCAGTTTTATTGTGTTATTTATACGAGTATGTCTAGTCGAAATCTATAGTGCTGTAGGTTTTTTGTTAATCTACATTATTATGTAAAAGAAAGTTGTATTAGTTACACCATTTATAACTCGAGAACGGCTGGACCGATTTTTAGGATCTTGATGTCGCAAAGATGTGCGTGCGTCATAGTAGCAGCGTACTATTAGATTGTACGCACTTCTAATAGAGAAGGACACAGCACAGCAGCTTCATTAAAGTGGGTGATAGGATGTGGATTTGGATAGGATGTGAATTGTGAATAAAATTCCTTTTTCTCATACATTTTGCATGGAACTAGTTTTTATTCTGAGGCGGCATGAAGTTCGCCGGGTCAGCTAGTAATTAAAGAAAAAATAAAGACAATAGAAAATTTCATATTTGCTTTTATAAGAAGAAGTCCTGCCAATCCGCAGCGGGCTGGTAGGCTACGTTTAACCCAATTCTCGACATACGTAAGAATATATATCACCCTGCATGTATGTGCTCAGCATTTGGCATGCATTATATTGTATAATATAATATGAATAGACTAAAACAAATACTGCAGCAATTAAAATTCTAGATACACGCTTCGCTGATCCATCTACTGTTAACATTAATGTTATGCGAGGCAGGCCTCTCTACTAGAAACAATACGAGCGCAGTAGGGTTACTTTTCCATATTTATAAAATGATTATTATAAAAATTAAAATATTCATCCCGCGTGCGAACGTGTATCGCGATCGGTGCTCGGGACAGATTTTTATACGCCATTTTGTTTTACGTGACCAGGGAAGCAGTTTGCAAAGATTACAACCCTGGGTGCATGTGTTCAAATAATTGTTGTTAGAGGGTATTTTTTTTTTAATTCCTCCACGTACAGAATTTTGATTGCGAGCTCGGAGACACAAGATTTGAATATGTGTGATACATTTCGGTGTCGTGCTTCTAATTAAACATGACATGATAATAAAATACATTTTTATATTAAAAGATAAGATCAGGTAGGTGGTTTTTTATATTAAAAGATAAGACGAAAGTCCACTTGAGTTACGGCCTTTGCTTTATCTTCAATATATAGGTATTGAATATATAATTATTTTCTATTGCATTGAAGCAAGTACCGCTTCTTATACTAGCTTTTGCTACGAGTTCGTCCGCGCCCCTTTTCTTAGGGTTTTGTGAGCGTTTATGATCATTATATTTTTTGAGGCGTTGAATATTTTATTTTTAGATGATCCTGTAAAACAGTACCTACTTTTTCTGGATGAAACGCAATGTCTTTTTCTGTATTTTAATCGATTGTATTTTACTGAATTGTATTGAAGTATTTATACTTAAGGCCTCTTTCACCATCTCTGAGTAAAGAAAGCGTACGAGTTTCACCATCTTCGAGCAGCATTACTCAAGGGTAATTTCAATGAAATTGAAACAAGATAATCTCGTAACATTTACTCGCCAATTAGCTTTACTTGAAAAGTAACTAGTCAACACTTGCAGGGTGAAAGAGGCCCTTAGTCAAATAAAATAGAAACTTACAAAAAAATATATTGAATTTACCTCATTAAATTGTGAAATATAAGTACATTTATTAACTTTTTGTAGTAATTATGTAAATTTGTAAACATAATTAATTATAAGAAAATGTATTTACAAGTAAAATGTAAATAAAAATAAAATGTTACGCTACTCGCCACGAGATGGCGTTAGTTATTGCGCAATGAACAGCATTTAGAGGAGACTGATCTCTTGTTATCGTTATAAGCTTGTTATTAAAATGTTTTCATGTATTGAAAATATATACTATTTGAATACTCTAAAAATTCTTAGTTTTAGCGATTCTTTCGTTATGGAAATTTTCATAATGAAACTTGCCATGAAAATACACCCATGAATCGCCATTATATATGAACTAACAGAAACATACAAGTATTAAAATATTTTACAATACGACACAAACTGTATATTATATAATTATTTTTTATATATCCGGAGATACCGTTACCTTAATTGAATAATTCAATTCCATTCCAAAATTTTTTTTCAAGACACATGGGAGACACTTGTGACACATAAAATTGTACACTATTTGAAACAGCAAACTTTAGATACCTATTATCTATTAGCGTTAGTTTACGTTTCTTCGTTAGTACCTAACTTTATAAAAATACAATGTTTCAAGTCTATCTACTGAAAAATTTATAGAAATGGCCGAATTGTATATATGCATAGGTAAGCGTAGTCTACAGTCGCAAGTTTGAGCCCACCTGTCCGAAAAACGCGTTAGGTGACATCGAACTGCGAGTAGTTGCAAACTCTTCACATAAATCACCAACTCGCGGCACAATGTGCTCTCCGCTGGGCCATTAGCATTTTTTATGCATAGAAATCGATCCGGCGGCCGTCTAATGCCTCCCGCGATACATTAATATCTTACTTTTTATGACTCTTCTGTAACAATTTCGCTCGATTCAGACGACACAAGCGCCGCGCGTCCGTCACGCGAAAACCGATTCAATACCCATCGCATACGATCGGTGGTCCGTCGTCACTCGGCAGCTTAGAAAATTGGCTCGGTGCGCGAATTATGTGAGCCACAGGAGTTGATAATAGGTGGCGCTGGCGATTTTCTTAACGCTTTCATTTTTCTTTCACGGGCACTTTGAGATTAAAAGTTTGGAAAACGAAATGAAAAGTTCGCCGGAAGCGGGATCGGGCGTATCGGGCGCGCATTGAGGGACGATTTCTAAGGGGGGAGTTTTAAAACAATTTATTTTTATTGAGATTGTATAATTCTATTGTCATAATTTTTATACGGGAAATTCCTAAAGTCGTTCCAATTCCTAAAATATATTATAGTTCTCATCAGCTGTCTTTCCGAGACCTAAAACGGAAACAGTCCAGAGTGGCTATTTTCACATTTCAACTATACTCATCATGAAATTTCAGTACCCCTTATCAGTAAAAAAACTCTTGTTCTTACATACATAACATAACCAGCATTGGGAGAGGACAGTACTGATCAGGAGGGATCATTAAGAAAATCAAAACTTATTCACTGTTTATCAATCTATGACGCGGATAAAGACGCAAGCAGCAGCTAGTAGATTATATTTTCGAATGTTAAAAAATAATCGGTTCAAAACAGCATGTCACTTACTATAATTTATTATGGCATCATAATTACGTGGATCAGGCTTGTCCAAATATTTTATTAAATATTGACGAATACATCTTGTGCTGTATGAGGGGCACTGGATCGGTAATTCACAATATGTGACAAGTCGCACAATTCACACATCCTGTTCGGGCTCGCGGCCTACGGAAAACTCCCCAGTGTTGCCACCATCGGTGTTACCATCATACAGACAGTGTAGATATATAACTATGATTTAGTTATATCTATGGACAAACACTACACATCTCATCAGACGGTGTAAATAAAGTTAGAGGGCATCGGTCATGGCATTTTCAGCGGGCACGGCGTAGGCCAGAAGCCGATAGCGCTGTGTTTGGCCGTGAGCCAATTGTATGAGAGCCTTAACATTATTGTACGATATATCAAGATATCTTGTTAATTATTACGCCTTCCACTCCTAATAATGTTTACGTAAAGAAATACCTTACACATTTAAATTTATACAATCATATTTTATGAATAGTTATAATTCTAAAACATTTTAAAAGTAGAAGCTTTTCATAATTAACGGTAGCCCAGTGGTAGAAGCGCTCGCTGTTAACACGGCAGATACACATTCGAATTCCGGTTGGGCGTTCGCCACTGAATCTAATCGGTTATATATGTACGAGTATATATTGGAAACATATTATATTAGATCAATTATTATTTATCTAACGTCACGCCACGCGAAACATCATATTAGACTCAATGTTGCTCTTATTTAGAGGCGAAAGTCCTACTATCAAGTGAATTCTGGCTGCCTTTTTAAGATATTTTTTTACATTTAATGTATGTATAAACATACATTTCCAACAGAAATTACATTGATTTTATTAAAGTAAATATTAATAAAACATTGATGTTTATATCTATATGTTAATGAAATATCAATCAGCCGTAGGAAGTCCACTGCTATATGCACTTATTATACATGCATTATGTTTTACAATCAACTGCATATATATATTTTTTACGCTTGTTTAGAGTTAATTAATTTTCACTTGCTTTAATCTTAAATGTCCTAATAGTAGAATCTTATTAGTCTATTGGATCTTTTGATCTTTTATATTTTTTATCTTAGTCTTCGATAAAAATTCGCACGCTCTTCACGAGTGTTTACTTGAGCAAGCAGTTACACAAATCCACAGTTAATATGCTAATATAACGATAAACCGTTCTATATAAACGATACGCCCGCTGCGAGCCACCGATACCGGCTTGGCAATGTGCCCGGCTCTTACTTGATCGCCGAATTATCTGGCAATGCTTGCCACCTATATATACCTATTTAATAACTACTTACTTATATTATAAACAACTGTTATTTTAAAACATTAAAAACATTTTATACAGCCAATCGAATGAAAATTCGAGAATGAACCAGTGTAGTAAACTGTTGAAAGGACTAGGATTGATTTACAAAGCCGCGACGGCGAAACTTCAGTAATGAAATACAACCAAGAGATAAGATGGATGGCATTCGATTTCTAATATATTTTTGATTCATCCAGTGCACGAGCATATGGCAGACAGTGTTCGCTTGAATGTGGTTAAGACTATGTCTAATGCAAAGAATTAGGAAAGAAACAATCAGTCGCTGCTAAATCAATGCAAACATCCCCGAAGCACTGCAGGAGCAGGATAGCCTCAACACCGTTTTCTACCGTGTCTATGTGAAAAATAATACAATATTTAGCAACTTCTTTGAATGTATAGCAAAACAAGTGTATAAAATACTCAATTTAAAAAAAAACCGCTTAGTTTTTGTAAAAAAAAACAGGTTAATTTACAAAGAATTTTTACAAAGAGCCTTGTAGACGTCTTAGACGATTATAAAAATGGGAAGCTGAGCCATTATCGCGGTGGACATCTTTCCATTTTCGCAAATGACCGAGAGGCCATTGCTAAATAACGTCACGTATTTAATTACGGACGCCCACGGGTGCCGCCTCAAAAGTGACGCTTTACAATTCAAACCTAACAATATCTACACACGGCTACATTCACATTCGCTTCGACCTAGCCCGCGTTAACTTTATAAAATACTAGCTGGCGCCCGCGACTTCGTCGGCGTTGAAAAGGTAGAGCCTATCCTGTGTCCTGTACGTCTAAATGTTTATCTACCAAGTTTCATGAAAATCAGTTCATTCGTTTAAGAGTTATGGAGGAACATACATACATACATACAATACCTAACTTACAGATTTATTATTAGTATTGATTGCGTATGTCAATCGCTGATAATGTAGCTTTCTATAGTTAGGTGAAAGAATTTTCAAAACCGGTCCAGCAGGTAGTTTTCGTGTTTATTCATTACCGTCAAATCATGGCATCAACTTTACCCAAGAAAAAAAAAATAACTTCAACTATGAATTGAAACTCTCTCTTATTACCAACCGACAAACCACACTCTCCACCTGGTTGGTCCGTTAGTTAAAATTACTTATTATTTAAAAAGGTTTTTAATTTTATGTAGTTTAAAAAGGTTTTTACATAGCATGTGTATATGCCCAGGGAACTTGTAAGGTGGTCTACGGGTCATGAGCCATGATAACTACCTGCCGCCACTCGACTTTTCCCGCCTTGAAATCCAAGGTTCTCCTTTAAAAATTTAGCGTTTATATCCATCGTTACATAAACACACAAAATAAGAGAATATGATTCCGTTGTAACGACAATGTTATTGTTTTTAGCATTCCTTGAGAGCCGTGTGTCGAACAGCCGGAGGTCAATCTATCCGGGCAGCCTAATGTTTACTGATAAAAAAGAAACCCAATTTGTTCCCGCTTCGAGCTCCGCCCCGCCACAAAGAGCGCTATCTAGCGATAAATTATCGAAATTATTGCATTAAAAATTCCATCTAGAAAGTCAAAGCGAGCCATTATGGCCGCCGCTTGCTTCGCACAAGCTTCGAAACGTCTCAAGTACATCCCATTACATTGTCTCATGTGACTTTATGATGTTGAAACAAATTTTCTTGGTAAACTGTATAGGAAAGCGTTTTCTTTTTTGCATATCCGCTTGTCTAGTGTTATTAACTAGAGATTTAACATTACCAATACAAATTTTATAATCTCCACATACTAAGAAAATAAAAAGACGAGTCCTCGTCTGTTTGCTTGTCTGTCTGTCGTCTGTTGAGAGAACTTTTGCCGAAAATTTTATGTTGGTACCAACCATGTGAATTTTTAAGGTATATCGCGCATGTTGAGGATGAAAGTCGATATTGTTAGGATAATTTTATCGTAAAATATTTTTTACGATAAAATTTTACCAAAAGATCAATTTTTGTTACATTTATGAATGACTTAATTGACGCTATATTTATACAACAATGCAGTTTAGAAGAACTAAGAGCGTTACGATATTACTAACTAATTTACTACCGTTCATAAAATAAGACTGCTAAATTGACTCAACTTCATCATTCTACATACATCCATACATATTATATAAATTTTATAAAATAAAGTCGCTGTGTCCACCTGTGTCTGTTTCTCCGCTAACTTCTAAACTAACTTATACGGATTTTGATACAGTTTTCACTAATAATGGAAAGAACGAAAAACAAGGAAGGTTTATGTATTAAAAATATAATAATCGAATTTAGTATACGTGTCCTAGTAAGAAGCACACGTTTCTAATTTAAATATGGAGCTCTTACCACGCTGCTTGTTATCTTAAATGCTTAAATTTCTTCGTCATGTTTATCCATTAGTGATTTAATATCATGGCTATGTATGCTCACAGCTTAGATATGGCATTCTTCTTTGGGGAAACTCACCACATGTAAGTCATGCATTCACTGCACAGAAACAATGTATCAGAGCAATTTGTGGTGTCGATTCTAGGACTTCTTGTAGAACTCTCTTTAAGAAGTTAAAATTACTAACTGTCCCTTGCTTATACATTTTAGAAATTTGCATATTTGTAAAGACACACGGTCACCTCTTCAGAGAAAAAAGGGAGGTATGCAGTTTTAACACAAGACAATCTCATAGGCTTGTGGCGCCTGTGAGAACTACTTCGCTGTATAGCAGAAATACGCTGTGCATGGCGGTAAACATTTTTAATAGATTAAATAGTCAAATAAAAGATCTACCCATAAAGCAATTTAAGGCCAAACTAAAAGATTGGCTAATCGTTAATAGTTTCTATTCTGTCCGAGAGTATTTTGAATATTCCGGCTGGGTGTAACTCAAATATTTTTATATTTCTTTTATAGTAGGTACCTCTATTTTTTATTCTACATGGAATATGCTTTTAATATTTTTATTAATTGAAATGTATTAATTGATTAATTATATTAATTGTATTAATCTCACATAATTATTTGACTATTGTTTATATAACTACTATTCTACTATAAAACTTTGCATGCCAGATTCTGGTAAAAAGCGCGAAATGTATAACTTAATTTAAATCATCAATTGTACCGCTTTTTTTTAGCAAATAAATGAGTATGAGTATGAGTATGAGTAAAATATATTTAAAAAAAAATCCAGTTTAAACATAGCTATTTAGTAATGGTTTGAAAGAGACTTAGCCTCCGAGCGCCTTAGTCGGTGGCCAATTTCCTCGTGTACGTAATTCAGTCTAATTTTCATATTAACCAACGCGTCTAGACCGGCGCGCACAAAACGCTTGCCTGTCGGGAATTATTAAAAGGAACATTGTTTATGATAACGAAGTGGAAATACATTCCTTGGCCAACTTTTTCAATGTTGTGTGTATTTTCAATGCAATTGCAGAGAACAACTTCGAAAATCAAGTTTTTTTTTTAATATGACCTTGTGGTCATATTAAAAAAAAAACTTTAATATTAAATGATTAAATTATAATTAAATATTAAATGATTTGTATCATGGATGGTATGTAGATATTCAGTTCAGTTTGTAACATTTTGGAAACTAAGGAAATTAATTAAGCATTGGTTAATTGGTGTGTAATCTAGGAAATATCAAGATCACTTTGTAATGGCTAACATAGATAATTGTTAACAATTCTCATATATTATACTAGCTGGTGTCCGCGACTTCGTTCGCGTACTCTATATAGCCTATGTAGCCTTCCTCAATACATGGACTATTCAATACAAAAATAATTTTTCAATTCGAACCAGTAGTTCCTGAGATTAGTACGTACAACCAAACAAACAAACAAACTTTTCAGCTTTATATATTGGTATAGGTATATAGATCAATACTTATAATAAATCTGTAAGTGTAGGTATTGTATGTATGTATGTTCCTCCATAACTCTTAAACGAATTAACTGATTTTCATGAAACTTGGTAGATAAACATTCAGACGTACAGGACACAGGATAGGCTACTTTTTTCTTTTTCAACGCGGACGAAGTCGCAGGCACCAGCTAGTAAGCAATAAAATCTAATAGAGTGCGCATATTTTCGAATATAATGTATGTGTCGGTATAGATAGCTCAAGTCAATGTAGGCTCGTCTTAACATAACACCTGAACTAAGGGTGGGCGCTCAAACAATTTAATTTTCTTTCAAACACCGCCGATATCGGGCACGCCTCCCCTTGTTAATACAAATTTTCGCGGCTCATCGCTTACCGTCGCAAAAAAAAAAAAAAAAAAAAAACATTAAAGAACCGAGTTCACACTAAGCGGAAAGCTATCGAACTTTGCACTGCGTTTCGCAGTCAAGGATAAAGTCCTAGGATAAAGCACCTCTGGTGGCAGCAACATTCCACTTACTGTGAAACCAGAACCCTGAAAAATAGCAGTTTGGCTTTTGTGTTTCAGTGAATGAGGAAAAGATGCCAAAATCCATTTTCATATACCCTATACTTAGGCCTTTTATTCTCTATCCTATCATTGTAGGTAACGCTAGTGAAAGTCTCAGCAAATAGCCTCATTTAGGGTGTGGTTTGTGCAGTAGGTAGCCACATACTATCAAGTAGATTGTCTGCAGTTACATAAAAAAAGAATAAAAATATATATCTTAGATTTTTACACATCATTTATGAGAACCGGTATGAATTAAGGCAACATGGTAGTGTCAGGAACGTAGACTTGATCAGTCACTGGTGGCACCTCTTATGAAGACTACGGTGATATATTAGCACGTGTGCTATTGTTTTCGGTGCGTGAGTGCAAGATGCCAAGCCATCCCTTATACTTACTTAATTTTACCTCACTAATTACATATCTCAGTATTGTAGTATAGAGCAATGGCATTCCTTACTTCATAAATCGAAAATGAAACTCACATTTGAGCAAAAATATAGCTTACTTCAAAGTCAATTATGTGGCTGCTGCCTTACGCTTCGGCGAGCGAGAAAAAACATCTTATGGGCGTCTAATAAACGCGATGTTCGCTAATTCATCATTGTTTTTCACTAATAAAAACACGACAAAAACACATCTTTTCTTGGCTCTCATCCCCTCGTCTGCCCGGGGGTGAAAATATCACACCCCTGGGGTGGTTACGGAGAAATTTGTATAGAGGTTTGAATTATAGCTGTGTCCGGCTATTAATTCGTTTTTTTTTTTCAAATCGAGAACAAAAGCTTTCTTAGCTTAAAGAAAAATAGTGTCATGATACATTTTGAAGTTTCATAGAAAAACATTCAGACTAAATTCACATCCTCTGAATAATTATAAGAAGATATAATGTTTTTTTTTTTTTAAACTTGGTCAATTAACACTTAACTTAAACTTTTAACAATTATCAAGTCTACTATTCGCAGTTGGTTTTAAAAACTTCCCATGTCAAGTTATACATACATTATCTACACATGGATAGTAAAAAAAAAGTATAAAAATCTTTTTCGTAAATGTTTCGTTAGTAAGTAGGCGAGTTCGACACAACGAACGTGGCGATTAAAAGACGCGCAAACCCGAGAACAAAGCGCTAGTTCATAATAACAGCTTCCGCAGAGTCGTCGTCGCCTGCGTATAGATTGAGAATATTCAAAATGATGCGTTCGCATCGCTGCAAATAATGAAATTATGCCGCTAGGGGGAGAGCGGGAGAAATGGGCCATCTTTTTTCCTCCTTTGTTTGTTGATTCGTTATTTATCGGGAGATCGGGAGTTCTGAATTATAGATTAACATCAAAGGTAGTCGAGGCGCGGTGTACGACCTCGTTAATATTAAATGATCTTTTTAAAAAAACACAGTTCATTTAAATGACAGTTAACTAGAGACTAATAGAAACTTTGTCTTAAGTTTTAACATTTTTCTTTATTAATCCTCGCCTCATTATAAGAACACATATGATTAGGATCAGACACAGACATAATAAGACTTCTCTGATATGGACATATTTTGTAACTCCTAAAAGCTAACTCCTTTAAAACTAACAATATTTAAAAAACTTAGGAAGTGATCCTGATTTACTCTTAAGTTACATTTTTCGAAGTTTCAGCTGTTGATATTCCATGGAAACCTTAATGGGGAATAAATCCTTCGTCTTAATAATTTATTAATTTTAATTTAAAGAAAAACGATTGCAACTTCAATTTAACTGATAAAAATAGACTTGCGATTAAAGTGTTTATTTGAAACCTGTTTAATAAAATACACTCGCAAAACTCAATTAAAGTACAAAAAGACATAAATAAAATGTGAGATAGACATAAAATAGTTGTAACAAACGGTGGCGTAGAAGCAGAGGCGATCAAAATCGTCCTCGTACACCCGACAACAGTCGTTATCATGCTTATTGTTGTTTTTAATGAAATGTGGCGAGAATGATGACCCGCCGAAGCATTGTCCGTCGAATCGTGTTCCATTATCCCCCGGTTCCCTCTTAATATCCTGTTGGACCGTCATAAAATTTGCTATGCGACGCTTTCCGACCATCCACCCTCTTCGGTTGATGCCAACTGATCGAATGGTTATGTCCTTGGAACGTTACTTACAATTCTAAAATAACTTAAACCCCAAAATTATTCATTATTACATAGTTAGTTTCGTTCATGTCGAATCGATGTTACTAATTAAGTAAATATAATATATTAAATAATGACTTGAGCCTGCGACTTTCTTAGGTGTTGATATTTTATTTAAATTTTTAAGTATTTTATCAGTATCAGTAGTTATTTAGCCTAGAGTATACATAAGCATAGCTTGCTTATGTATACTCTAGGGTATTTAGTGATCACTCGGGAATAGTATTTTTTCTGGACGAAATGAAAGGTACCTCATATCTTTTTCTGTATCCCTGACAACTTGTATGCACAATTTCACCATAAATGGTTGAGTAGTTAAAGCGTTGAAAAGTAATAAACCAACAAACAAACAAACAAACAACTTTAAATGTATTAGCTAGGATGTCAAGTGGTTGAATTTAAGCTTGAACGAAACCTCACTGTGAAACGATATGGTCTTCAGATAAAAACGATTTTAAAATTCCTCAAGACGTCTTTACTTGTAGGAACTGAAATGGAGGGGGTAGGGGTGGGGGGAGTGGGCATTTTTTTCCGTGTCGTCAGATAGATTGGATGACACTCGATCTCCCCGAGAGGACGGAATTAAAACGGCGGCGATGAGCCAAGCCAAATGGCCCGGGAATTATTTTCCGTTGAGTGATTCTCGCCCATAAAAATTCTGATTGATCAATTCATTCGGTGTTTCCATTTCGCCTTAATGAAGAGCACGTTCCTCCGGTGGACATTTTTCCATCTCCCCCGACTCCACTTTTCCGCCTGTTTACGCATTAGTGGATGTTTTATTAATTTTCCGCAGTTTCCGGGGTGGGTTTGCGTTCCGATCAAAAACAGATTTTTACAAGGACAAAACAATTTCATTTGATAATAATCTATCCGGTGTAGGTATTTATTCACACTTCCATTCTAGATTTTGTAAATATGAGACGGCACTATTATGTGATTTCAAGTTAAATATAATGGGGCTGTGAAGTATTTCATTTATCAAAGAAAACCTAACCTAATCAATAAACGAATAAATGAAACCTATCTTTCCTGATCAAAATATCTATTCCTAATTTCAAGGAGGCAAAACCGCTGTCTACAATCTATATATATTTATAAACAAACAATGGATTTATATCATAATAATAATTAGCAAAAAGTAACAAATAATGTAAACGGTGCATCGATAAGGAACTAATTATAGTGGTGCGAGTTGAGTAATTACTTGTAAAGCGCTCATCACCATCCTAATAATCTATTCCGTTTGCTATCGCTAATTAATCACGATCAAACGGAAACAACAATCGCCCAGTATTCATCATCTGAACGAAAACACATTTTGTTTACAGGAAAAAAGTTACCGAACCAACAACGCAGTGTGGATCTTCGCCGAAAACACGTGTCTGTATGTGCGTTTGTTTTGCTTACTGTACACAGTCCTCTCTACTATGTGAGAAGGAATGAGTTACAGTTCTGCCCGCTGTATATTGGCAAAACTTCTTAATCTCCCGAGAACGATGATAAAATTGTTAATATCGTTATTTCTAATGACATCGAAAGACAATAATAATAATAATAATAATAATAATCTTTATTAGTGCCAAAAAACATCTTAAAAGAGCTTACACAAAAACACATTGTTAGTGAACACAATTTTACAATCATATTTCTCAAACCCCCGAACTAGGTTGGACACCTGTATCTCGGGAGTCAGTGCATAATACCGTGGTGCTTACAAACAACTATTTTAAAGTACAAATCAACAAAAGTTCCTCTGTGAAATAAATAAGTATATAAATATGTTATGTAAATAGATATATAAATATGTAATGTATATAAAGTGTAATGTATAAATAATATATATAAAATAAATACATACATAAATGCAGTTTCATAAACATAATCAGTACATACATTTATCAGCTGCTCTGTATCATCATAATTCCGGTTCAAGAGCCATTTAAGTACATCGTAAGTACAGTCGGCGTAAGATGATGAATCTCGGGCCCATTATCCACTTAACACGCATACTATACGGTGATGTGAGATTCTTATTCACTAAATCCTAAACTTGGACTAATTGGTTGGTTTTGATTCTAGTCCTTTTTAAAATCTTTATTTAAGGCTTTTCCCTCAGGGACATGGGACATGTCGCCTAAGGTGGTTCTAGTCTCGAAGGCACTGAAGGCGCGAGCAAGAGTCTCACAAAGACAATCTTTCAAAAATCCTTTCAAATTGTATATATTGAGGTCTGTTACTGTATATAATACCTATCCTTATAAAAAGATCGCAATCACATAAATCGAGAGAGTACTCAGCTTGTGATCACATGCCACATGTCCTATAATATAGACATTAAATAATCCCCAATTAGTATACATATACTTACTGTGGCTATTATGGTTACTGTGTTTTCTCATTGCATTGCTAATAATAATTCCATAGGCAGAGGATTATCCCAAAAAAGGAAACTCCGGAGGCATTAAAATGGCAATCAAACTGGCAATTTGGAGTCCCGAATTTAAATCCAAAAGAAACGGCATTCCGATTTGTAATTCAAACGTGAAAGAAAATGGCGCGATATCCTATTTGAATAAAGATGGCGGCACGAGTGGACCGGAAGTGAGGTTCGGAGCCGCGGAGCGTGCTCGCATAATTGAAACGCTTAATTCTTCACTCGGTTAACTAACGCCGGAGTCAAATCGAGGGTCTTATTTTTCTACACCTCTATACTGATAATTTATTTTCAATACTACGTCATATTGGCGGTTTCTCGTAAAAGGGACTAAAGGTGCAAACCGACGGTGCAAACACATTTTTAAACCTAAAAGCCACCAACTGAAACTTAGGATTCATTCAAATCAAATCATTTATTTGTCCTAAATATAGAATAATAATACATGTTTCAGAATGAAATTTGCCAAACATACTGAGGAAAAAGTGAAATATAAATTAATTTATTTAATTTGTAGCAGCTACGAAAAAGTTATGGTGAATATTTATCCAAACATTTTCATATTTACGTAGATCAATAAATAATTCAAAAATCCCAACCGCCAGCGTTAAAATGACATAAACATTAGGAAGGCTTCTCGACGATCGACTTGAATGATCAGCCCTGGAGCGATGTTCGTTAATGAAACCATAAAGCCGGGGACGCGTATCCGGCTCGAAGGACCGAGGAAAAATTGCGTCAAACGACAGGAAAAAGTCGCTGTCACAATAAGTGATGCTTGCGATGGAATTATAAAGAAAGAAAAAACACGTCGATAGAAAACTAATATCTTCAATACTTGTTTGTTTCCTTTATATGTCCATTTTTTTTTGCGTAGGTACACATTGTCAGGCGTACGGGAAAAGACATAGATCCTGATACTTTTAACCAGAAAAAAAGTACTGTTTCAGAGGGATCATCTAAAAATAAAAATAAAAATTCAACGCCTTAAAGAAAGGGGCACACGAAAACTCGAAATAAGGCTAGATTTTTTTTTATTTAAGTACATAATCATAATAGAAACGAAGTAGTTATTATTACTTTCACTGCTACCATCATAGCAGTGTTACGTTCCATGCTATTTTAGAATAAAATAAATACGAGTAATCTAGACCCTATAAGTATGTAAGCAGTGACTAATTGTTGAGTAAAAAGTTCATTAAAAGAGCGCAAAGATTTACTCGCATGTAGTGTAGCCGATCATGGCGACTATTAGATGGGGGGAGGTAAAAATTATAGTGTAAAATAAATGGGGGGGTTATTAAACTTTGATTGGAAAGTTAATAGCTTTATAAGTGTTTATATCTTAAGGACGATCAATACAATAGCGCTGTTATTCTGCAGCTATATAAATGCTTTTCATTATCAACTGAAACAGGTAAGGTCATATCCATTGTTGCCTAACACATGCCCTAGATATTCAATTTTGCGCTTTTTTGACTTTTTTATTACTGATTTTTTGAATCCAGTTTATTTGGAGCACCACATCTCAAACGCCTACCTTTAAATCCACGATTCGCTGTCGAACTTGACCACAGTCCAGATTCATTTGTTTACAGTCAATACCATAAAACCAAGCTTTCTATTGTTGTTGTTGTTGGCAAGAGCAGTTTCAATTAATTAAAATAATATTTTATTAGATTAGTTACACCTACATATTTCAAACTGGGATCTGCTCAGTTCGCAGTATAAATTAATATTTTATGAAGCATGCTAAGCCGCTTTTCAATATATTGCGTGAAAGCTTTGATAGCTCTTTAATAATTATCAAAGTGTTGACCTAATGACTGACTACACAGACATCCCTCAGTCACTACACCCATATCCACGTCAACGCATCCGAAACTATCAACATCAAAGCGATCTTCGCTAATTGAAAGGCTACGTTATGCTTCACCAACACTTGTACTATACGCATTAATTCTTGATATTATATTATCACGTCTACATCTTACGATAAAGCGATCAAGTTATAATTTATTTCTTTATTTGCATTTATCAATCACAATTATTACGCCATTTAATCCTTAGAAGACCAGTTTATAATTTGTTGCATAAAAACACCCTATTGGGTATTAGAAATAATACTAAATAAACTATTTAATACTGTGGAGGCAGAAGCTGACACTTTTTTTGCTACCAGATTTCAAGAATTACTCCTGACTCCTGACGGCTTCAATGATTCGTTATATAAAAATATATATTTTAACAAAGATATACTTTTTCAAAACACTAAACAGTTAACTCTCAAGGTGGAGACACACTTTTCAGTTTATAATGAACTCATCAATGCACCAAAGTTCCTTTTGGCTTGAAATTTTTTATGTCTACATTATGAAAATTATGGAGGCGGGAAGGTTCGCCCCACTGCCGTGTCACACCTTAATGAGCGTACCCCACTGTCTCCCGATTTTATAACTGCCGATAACACGGCAACATTGAATAATTGTCGTAATTTAGACTGCTTGTTACGCAAAAACACGATACTAGAGGGTTTTTATTATGTAACGCGATAGGGGACGATATTGGATATTGGCAAGGAAGGAAAATAAAAGCGATTTATGAAATTCATTTTTAAAAGCCAATATGGCTACAAATATTTTTATAAAACTCTCGCTATAACTTGAACCCGTTGGTTTGTGCATTAAGGAGATAGGATCTCTAAATAAATGGCCCCTGGTTCGATTAATGGGAAGACTAGTCTATGTGTAGTCCACCTCAATAATATAACTCAAAAATTCTACCTACAAGGTATCCCTCAACTTAGGCGTTTCAACAGTGTACCTACTTTAAAATTAACAATTAAACAACTCTTGATATTTTTGAGTTTATAAAGTAAATTATATCTTAAGACAGGTTTGAATTGACTTAGAAAAGATTAATAACGAATACATTGTAAATGTACACCGTTAGGCCTTCTTTAAATGGCAATAGAGATCGCATAGCAATAGAATCAGCTACACGTGACACGGGCCAACTTTCAGCTACACGTCAAATGAGACATACTTATCTTGTTACCTACTAATGGGGGCACGTATCTCACTGCTACGAGTGTTTTGCAACATTTTAATATTATCTGCGATTTTTGTAGACGACACGGGACTCGTTATGGTTAATAAGCCACTTGTACGCCTTAATAAAGCCTCGTGTTCGGCGGTATCATTAAAATATCGGCAGTCGTGTCGAAGCCTTTGTGGGATGTCTTCGTTGATAATTATGGAGCTCTTTTTTTTGCACGCGACTTTACTGACACTAATTCTACTGCGAATTAAAAACAGTTGCCAGCAAAAACTGTGTCAATTATTAGGTGCTTACTTGAAATTATTTTCCCCACTATTTTGTGTCATTGTTTAAAAATTATAACTACCATGTCTATAAGTTTAGAAATAAATTATAGACATTGCGGTCTGCTAAATAGTTTTTAAAATTATTTCTGTTTGACAAGTACAAAATGAAAGACTATTATTACAAAACTCATAACAAAACTGATCATCCAATGATTTCATATTTGGCAGTGATAAAATTTATTTCATAACTAAGTATTCAAATATTTCTGCATCCATATCTACACATAATAATCAATACTAATAATAAATCTGTAAGTGCTGTATGTACGAGTATGTGTGTTCCTTCATAACTCTTAAACGATTTAACTGATTTTCATGAAACTTGGTAGATAAACATTTAGACGTAGGGGACACAGGATAGGCTACTTTTTTCTTTTTTAACGCGGACGAAGTCGCGGGCGCCAGCTAGTTATAAAATAAAGTCACTGTACCAGCGTGAATTAACAGCATGTGTGCTGTTGTGTTTCGGTGAGCGAGTCGGTAGTGATGCTAGAGCCAATCTCCCTATTCCATCCCAATTCCTTATCCCTAATCCTACTATAGTCGGCATCGCACTTGCTGCACCTGTGGCGTTGCTTGTGTTATAGGCGGCTACCATCAAGTGCACCGTCAGCATGTTTGTCGACATTAACATAAAATATACATAATATATCTTTTGTGATACAGAGTGGCAGGAAGGTTTGACTATCGCATATAAACACAAGTAATAGAAGAAATGAGCTCAGTACCTTTACCATGAGTTTATAAAGACCGCACTTGCTATCGAGAGCGTAAAATATTTATATGAAAAAACTGTCAACTGTCAATGTTAAATTTGACAATTGACAATATTTAAAAAGTTTTACGCTCTCGCTAGCGAGTGCGATCGTTATAACACATGGTAAAGGTACTTGCATCATTTTTGATCGCGCATCCAACACAAAGCACGACTTTCTGTAGGTGAGTGGTTACTGCAGCAAGATGTCGCCACAGGCAGTCATCTGCTCATTACATTGGCATCTTTAGGTGCACGTAGATTGGTCAAATTAGTATTTACACCACAGCAGCGTAGACGGGTAAGTGTTCGTCGCGACACGCGCAGCGAAGTGACGGGCTGAGGGTTTGCCGCGCGCTCTTTAGATGTGACGCCATTTTGAAAACTAAAGGGGCCACGGGGCGCTCCACAATTTTCTATTTCACTTTTATAAACGCTGCCCTCTTTATGATTAGTGAGTGTGTAACTTGTCTACTTTATACCTTGTGTAATATTTAATCATTATATACTGAGTACCGCCACTGTAATGTAAGAACGGCGTTACTCGCAAGATATTTTTTGAATTCAGTTTAACCTGGCCGAGTTAAAATGGACTTAGCTCACGAGGAGACCGACATCTGGAGTGTCGATTCAACAATAAATTGTCTCCATATTCGTACGGCGAACGCGAACGGTCTTTACAGCGAAAAGCCTCGAGACAACACCTCAAGAAGCTCCCGCTAGATGACTGGATAATGGATACAGAAGGCCGCATTTCCAGGTACGGTATTATCAGAAAGTTCAGCCTAACCCTGCAGCCCTAACCACGCTCAGCGCATACAAGTGCAATGGCGTAGCTCTTGTACCATCTAGCGAGAAAGATTCGATTTTTGGACAAATCTGAATAAAAAAAAGAAATGGCAGGGGGAACAAACAAAACAATTCATCATATACTATATATACTTAACTTTTGGAAGTTAAACCGATTATGAACCATTTAAAGCATTAATTTTGTTAAATAATGTAAAAACCTACTTAATTATAGTAATATCTTCCTATATAGGAAACTTGGAAAAATCTAATATTTTTAACAGAATAAATCTGCAGCCAATCCGAGTCATTCCTGTGCAACTTTTATCTACGCCACGTTAAAATTAACGGCGATGTGCCTCGTCATTATATCGTATACCGCTTCATTAGTTATTCATCTGTTCGCTTCAGCCGTATCGCGAGTAGCCACTTACATTTTTTACTCTTAACGAACCATGTTTCATTTCGTACATAATTTCATATTTTATACAGTATACGACGATATGTGCAGACTATTTTGTTCACATTGCATACATATTACACGCAACAGTGATGCGGTATGGACTATAAACCATCAACAATAGCAATCATCAATTTTCTTTAAATTTTTAGGAATTCTATACATTTCCTAGGAATTGTATACAATGACGGATTAACTACAGATACACACTGGTTTAATTTAAAGTACTGATAATACTTATATAGTCTTTGACTTATATGTAAGTATACTGTTTGAACTCGTTTTTTTTTAACGTCGGACTAAACACGTTCACGGTCCATTTGATGGCAGGTGGTTACCGTCGATTAACAGAAGCAGCGCCAAGGTGCCGGAAGTGTACTGCCGACCTTCGTAGAATTAAGAAGGAATAGTGAAATCTCTTACTCACTCATCGAAAAACAACAGCACACGTACTGACCAACTTTGGACTGCTATACGATATTTCTTATTGATACTCCTAAAACGCAATTTCATCTAAGCTAAGGTCTGTTCGTATTCCCCAAAGAGAGCATCCATCTGCCTTATCCCAATGAATAAGTTGCAGTAATTTTATATTCAACGACACAAAGTACCTTAAACAAAGACTCACTAATTTATACATCTAAACCTCAATAGGCAAACATGGCCGTCGTACACAAATAAAGTCTTACGGTTGCAAATAAGATGGGGGGCATCAGGAGCTCGAGTCGCGAGGGTAGCTCGGAAAAATAAATTAAACACCACCTTACCCGGCCCGGGAATTGATCCCGTAGCATTATTGTATCTATAAACATTTCAATTGCGGCGTGGGCCGCTCATCCGCCGTCAAAGATTAACTTGGGGTTACCAGTTCAAGTGGAAAATTGGAAGTCCACTTTTATTCTCTAAGTGCGCTTTTTCAACATTGTTTAATTCATTTTTTTTTAAATAATTTCTTTGATAAGTAACTATTTTTTTACCGCGAGATTTATTGTAAATATAGCCAAGTTCTTTCTTTAGGCAAAACGGAAACCTAGCTTAGTTAATTATTAACTAAATTAATGTTTTGCTTCACACGTTATATCTCAGATTGATAATGAGTCAACAAGACCATTTTTTTGGGATTTAAATAAATATGTCCGCTACAAACCTATTAGTGAATACTAAATTTAACTAAATGACTTGAAAGATCCCAAATATCACCCGGAATCCCAAATTCTCTACTCAACCGATCATCATGAATTTTTACATACACGTTGTCAGGGATACAGAAAAGTATCTCTGATTACTGTGATCAATACTGTAATAAAGACGTCAATCACATAATGTATTATGTCCATGATAAGTTACAAAAGAGAATACAATTAACGCCTATGGTGTCGCGTCTACTGAATTTTCGTCTAGTCTATGACCGGCTCGGTTCTCATGGCCGATATACATGCAGATGGATGTATTACCGGCGACGGTGTTAAATAAAACGCGCCGCACCGACCCGAGGATTACAACGAATGATGAGACGAGACGAAAATCATTTATTTTACGTATCAAACAAAACTCTTCGCTACATTTACCAACCTTATATTCATTTTACAGTTCGTGTTGGTTATGATCCGTAACGAGCGAGGAAATAGCGAGTTTGATGTCCTCGGGTAAGACACAGAAGACTGTACTGTATCTACTAACTTCAGAATAGTTGATAAAAGTAATTATATTTTTGCACATCTGCCCTGCAAGTGATTTTTGGTAAGGTTTAGTCTGAGTTATTTAATAATTATCGGCTTAGTACTTAAGTTATAAACTCGCAACTTATGGCATTTGTTCTTCCATATCGGACCTTATCCCTTTGGATTTTCACGAGTTTCGTTCTCCGTCACATTATTTAAAAGAAAAGAAACCAACTAATGGATTTTGATAAAAGTTTTGAAAGAGCGATAAACGTGGAAGGTTTGTGTATATATTTGCAGTAGAGTAAAAAAAAATGCATCAGGGCGAAGCCGGAAGCCGTTCACTAGTTTAAAATAACGCTGTCCTTGTTTTAAAGCTTGAAGCTATGAAACGTATTCAAATAATACCAGAGACATTATCCCTTATTCCCTCCTTGTTCCTCCTGTATTGTTTGTATTCAAGATGATTATCGATTGAGATGCTCAGTTTACAAGTCGAGGAGGCTGATAATGCGATGCCGGAGTACAGGTAGCTTTCTCTTCGGTATGTCATATAGAATTGTTAACGGGTGTGTCAATGATCATTTTAGTGTGATTATTCTAACATTTTTTTCTTGTTAACACTAGAAAGACCAAGGCCGTCAATTTGACGGCACGGCGATGTCTTTCTTAAATATTTTACAAACTATGTTTTTGATTCTTTTCATATTTTATGACTTTTCCTAATTTGTTATTGTTAGCCTAAATCTATATAGAAAACTATTAAATTATATGTAGTACATGAGATTCCTTTACAAATACCTACTAAGACCGCATACCGTCAAAGTGACGGCATATGAAAGGCAGCGATAAGAATAGTAAACTTAGTGTTCTACAAACTATTTTGTTTTATTTATTTTGAATTTGAGTAAGTTGTTTACATTACATTTGAGTAAGCTTGTTTACATTACATTTAGTAGATGTTAGTTTCGTTTTGTGAGTAGTCGTGAATAAAAATAAATATAAAAATGCGTCGCCGCCGTTTCAATAATTCTGAAATAGAACAAAAACTGTCGCGATATCGGGACATACAACAAGACGTGTCAGGTGATGAAAGTGGTGATGATTCATCAGACAATCTTTATGAAACCCTTGATGCAGAATTTCAGCCGGAACAGGTCACTTCTTCATCGGAAGACTCCGAAGTAGATTCCCCTGCTACAAATACCAATATTATAAATTCGCGCAGGGGACGCAGGGTATCTCGTAGATCCATTGGCGGCGGGCGAACAGCGCGCGGTGAACGTTCAGCTAGGACATCTTCAGTCCCAGAAGTCGGTATATTACAAATAGCAAGTGACGGCACAGAATGGACTTGCATTTCTGCAGACGCTGTTGGAGTAGGACGTCGAAGCCAGCAAAATGTACTTAGAGAAATCTCAGGGCCTACGCCATACGCCAAACGATACGTTGAAAATAACAAGCCAATTTCTGCGTGGAGGCTATTTATTGATGAGTACATTTTACGACGTATAAAAAAATGTACTGAACAGGAAGCACATGACAAGAGTCAAGATGACACTTGGAACTTATCCCTAGACGAGGTAGATGCATTTATTGCCTTGACTTATGCTCGTGGAGCCTATAACATGAGCCACCTAGATTTGGACATTTTGTGGTCGCAAGATTGGGGACCACCCGTTTTCAAAAATACTATAAATAAAAATAGATACAAGGAGATCATGAAATACTTACGATTTGATTTGAGAAGCACGCGTTCTGCTCGCTTAGCTAATGACAAATTTGCGATGATTTCGGAAATATGGAACAAATTTATAGATAATTGTCAAATGTGTTACATTCCTGGAGAAAATTTGACTGTCGATGAGCAGTTATTTCCATCAAAAACTCGCTGTCCGTTTTTACAATATATTGCAAATAAGCCCGATAAATTTGGCATAAAGTTTTGGCTGCTGGTGGATGTCGAGAGTAAGTACCTATGTGGAGGATTTCCGTATCTTGGAAAAGACGAGAACCGTTCCAGTGATATTTCACTACCCGAATATGTGGTTTTGAAATTGGTACAACCCTATTTCAAAAAAGGCCGAAACGTTACCACTGACAACTTTTTCACGTCTCTAAATTTGGCTAAAAAACTAATGGTCGAAAAGACTAGTATTGTTGGAACAATGCGGCGCGCAAGACGAGAAGTACCGCCAATTTGTAGAGCTATTCGTACTACAAGATATGAAACTTTTATAATGAAAACAGAGACCGACACAACCCTTACTGTCTATCAAGGAAAACCGGCAAAAAATGTAATAATTTTGAGTACTCTACACCCCAACGTGAGAATAGGTGTTGATCAAAAAAAGCTGCCTGAGACAGTTGAATTTTATAATGCAACAAAATTTGGTGTAGACATCATCGATCAAATGGCACGCAAGTACACTGTAAGAGCTGGAAGTCGAAGATGGCCTATTCACGTTTTTTACAATATACTTGATTTAGCAGCTATAAACTCGTGGATTCTGTACCGAAAAGTAACAGGAATAAATATATCTCGGCATGATTTTATCCTTCAACTAGTGAGCGATCTACGTGCAGAGTATGTGAATAAAAAATCTACTTCAGCTGCGGCTCAAAGACAAGAAAGTAATTCTGAAACAAGTGAACGATATACTACAAACATTAAGAGGCGGCAATGTCAAATAAATCATAATTGTAAAAAAAAATAGAACGTGTGAAAACTGCTCAATCTGTAAAAAAGCTGTGTGTGGAAAATGTATAAAAAATTTGAAAAAAACTATTATTTGCTGCAAATGTTACTAAAATTGTTTATTATGAATAAAAAATAAATTGATACTATTTTTATTTTATTTTAAAGCAAAATACGCAATAATTTCATGAGTGTTCTGACTGAATCTCTAGTGCCGTCAAATTGACGGCTGCGGTCTTTGAAGGTATAGTATGAACCCCGGCCCTTCTAGTGTTAAAATAGAATATAGCCCTGATACACTGTACTATACATATAATGTAATAATATTATTAGTGTAATACTGGAGTGCATTTCGCATTAATAAACTCCACAGCCAGTCTGGCACCAGTTACAGAAATCTCACATAAATACAATATTAATTTTATATAAAAATATAGTTTATTAATGTAACATGGTTAAACATCAATAAAGAAAACAATGAGACCATGAGACGCTATGAGACAATTCCCCCCATCCCTTACTTATCCCTGTCCTCTTTACTTGTACATACAACTGTGATCCTCTGTAAAGATTTATAGACATTAACTATTTTTCGTGTGATAAAAGAAAGCATATATGCACAAGTACAAAAAATAATAACAATTCAATTTAACAAACTTCAACTCAATATTGATCATATTGAGCAGTCATCTTCCTCTCACATCGACAAAACCAACAAGGTATAATTCCTTAACTATAGGTATACATTTGCGAAAATAAAAGTTTGGGTAGTATCATCTCTATACAGATACAGTGAATCCCCCGCGCGTTTTTCGCGAGGTATTATCAATTATTAAACATCAGCATGGAAATAGCACCCCAGAGTCCGCGAGATCCGCCATCGCCCGGTATATATTGCGAGTTTATATTAAATATTCCCAGCTACATTCGGCTTTCGCTACGGCTTCGGCAGCCGTGAAATGGCTTTCGGTTTTGTGCAAGTTATTAGCGGGATTTGCATGTTTGTGATTTATTGTTTTTTTTCTCGAGAGGGTGTTACGGGGCGGAGACGTCTCTCTTTTGCGACTCAATTTTCTTTCACAGTTATTTACTAGATATTATTAATATTAGCGGCGTTTTTTACTCACAGAATGTCTGCTACGAAGCAATTTTAATTTAAATTTTTATTTTTTATAATATTTTTTTAATGATATTTACCAAGATGTCGCCTCGACAAACACCTAATCCTAAGTAATTTTATAAATGTGAAAGTGAGTTTGTTTTATTACACTTTCAAGCTTTAACTATAGCAAAATAAAATTTTGCATATACGTGATCAGGTCCTAGGGCATAGGGAACCTACTTTTGATCCAGAAAAATGTACTGATCCCGATAGATCATCTAAAAATTAAAATAAAATAAAATTCAACGCTTGACAAAAATATATATATAAGCAATATAGATTGGATAAATTTTAATGTTTTAACATCTAAGAAAAAGGGGCGCGAAGGAAGTCGAGGGCAAAAGTTAGTAAGTTATGAATGTGTGACAGAGCTCGCTCAATTTATAACCCCTATATATTTCTAGTGACACTAAAACATTGATTAATTATTATTGTTATATAAAACCTCTAGGTATATTAACACAATACACATACGAGTATCATGTAATATTAAAATAACCTACTACAAAATCGCTATCCGTTGCCATTTTTTCCCCACATTTTAATTTTAAATTCAATTTAACCTAAATTTATGATTAAACTTACTAAAGTTACTAAAATTTATAATACTACTACTAGTGACCCGCTCCCGGCTTCGCCCGGGGGTGCAATTTATATATCCTATCTTTTAAGTTGGACCAAATTGAGAATAGTTACGAAGTTTTATCAAAATCGGTTCTGTAAATAGTTTCGGAGTTCATCGGGAACAAACATGTAACACGTAATTTTTATATGTAGTTATATATAGATAACTAATAGTACTCGTATGGATTTTAAATGGTTTTAAACAATGGTTTTAAACACAGATGGATTTTAAACAAGGAGTTGTTTAATTCTACAAGTGGTGTAGGCACTTAAGGCGGGTGTAAATGAACAAACATCAACAGTTAACTACTGCACATCTAATTACACCTCTAATCTCTTCAGTTAGTATCTGCTCCTAGTTGGCTACTAAACTTTATTCGTTACAGATACGAGTACATATTTACTTCACAGTAGTATTTCTATTTAAATTATTAATAACTACTTAGCTGGCTCGATTTTTTTTTTTTTTTTTTTTTATAATAAGGAGGTGGCAGACAGGCTGGCGGCTCTTTATTATAGATAGGCTCGATATACGTAAGAACCTTTGCGCTGTGTGGCAGTAGGTGTGTAATTTTATACAGATACTAGCTGGTGCCCGCGACTTCGTCCGCGTTGAAAAAGAAAAAAAAGTAGAAAAAAAGTTTCGTGACAATCAGTTGATTCGTTTAAGAGTTATGGAGGAACATACATACATACAATACTTACACTTACAGATTTATTATTAGTATTGATGATGATGACATCAATATTTGATTGAAATGTTTGATTCGGAATTTGGATGGGACAAGAAAACTGGAGTATTTACATCCTAGCGTGCAATATTTCCAATTTTCCTCTTCATAAGAACTTTTCTTGGACTTTAATGAATATTTTAAAAAAAAATAAGCCGAATTTGTACAGCCACTAATATTTATTTATATATTATTATTTCTATATTTAATAAGAAACTAAAAGATTATAACCATCCGAGCCAATATCCGAGCTTAATAATCACCGTGACGGGAACCAAGAACTTCGAAAGGGGACAGGAATGAAACCACACCTCAAAAAACTAACATATTTACCTCTCAAGTAAGTAGTTTAGAATAATATTAAATATTGCTTTTTCCGTAAGTATCATCTACATATTTTTTGAGATTAGAAAATGAAAAATCAATTTATATTTGGGGGGATTTCATTAGTGGGTTTCGTCCTCCATCTTGGGAGGTGGAATTTGATGCAATTGGCTAATAACTCTGCGGTCTGAGGCTGCAATCAAATGCATCCTCGGGCTGTTTGGCGGGCGGCCGGTATTCCCTGCTTCCCTCTCGAATGGAATTTAAGACATAAATCAAGTAGATTTAAGTTACATCTTCTTAATATTTAAAAGAATTTCATTAATTTTATATTACGAGTTCCAATTAAAGTTATCATTTTTAATTTTTTAAACATATTTATATTTCGTTGGATTTCATCCAGTTATCCAGTATGTACTAGTTTTTGTATTAATTATTTTTTATATATAATTATTAAGTAATAGTTATATGATTGACGGTTGACTTGATGTCACCTATAAAAACAAGCAACGACAGAGATATGCTAGTGCTCTGCTGAATCTCATACGGACGAAACATACGAGAATGAATTATGTCATATCTTAGGTACTTTACACGTATTCACGCAACGGAAATCAAAAGCACACAATTTTTGTTGATTTCATACGTATTTCATCACGATGCAATAAGTTTTTTCTTCTGTGGCAAACAAAATTCAAAAACAAAGTAAGTTCTAACGGAAAGCGAATAATCGATCAATTTTTTTTAAAATATATTATTTATTAAATGAAAAAAAAAAAAAAAAAATCGCAGTACACATAAATATAGAACTGAAATCACATAAAGTAAGAATTCTGATACCTATTTATTATTAATATTTTTCACTGAGATATAAACGTTACAAGGCTGTGTGACCATATGACATGCGTCTAAATTATACCCAGATTAAACATATAAACATATACATAATAAATTGAATTACAAAACATTACTAGTTACTGTAACATTCCATAAAATTTGTTTGCATTTAACTACGTCAAAGGTAGCCATGTCGGGCGTTAGAACTAAAAGACTAGGCGATGATGCAGCGAGATATTTAGTTACAGGAAAAGCGTCCGAACGACGCTGGAAAATTTAATGGCTGACGGGAATCGACCAAATTTAATTATACTGTTCGGTAATGGGCTAGAAAATGAAATGGAAGCGAAGATCCGCAAGTAGATAGCACCGCGGATCGGGCAGACAGTAAAACCCAAATTGATTTACCAAAGAATTCACTCTATGGATTGCGGAATAATTTATGATAATTAGATCGTGGTATTTGGCGTCATTTGCAGCCGGATTTCATTTATAAGCAATTTAAGAATCAGTAGGAGAATTAGTTATTGAGTGTCTTCATTAATTTGTAACTAGAAAGTATCAATTAGCTGTATTATAAAATTTTATAAAAACCGATCTGACTTATGTCATAACGGGTTGGCAAACGCTTCTGTTTCTCCGCTTAATTTATAAGCCACTTAAAAGATATTGATACGGTTTTCACTAATGGAAAGAGCGATAAACGAGGAAGGTCTGTGGTAAAATAATTTTCAGAAAAAAAGAGAAAAGACAAATGTATAAGTAAGGATAGATACCCGAATAAACGCAAAAGATGATAAATCCACACCGTTAATATATTATATTTTCTGAGACATTAGACATTTTGAGACACTGGACATTCTGAGATTATAGACTGGTCATTTTGAAACAATGGACATTCTGACACTGGACATTCTGAACCTGAGCCATTATACTAAAGTTTGACTATTAAGCCATTTTACTAAATTTTACTAAGTTAAGTTGTTATTTAAGATTAATAGTATTCTTTTTTTGTATTGACACCGCATAGATATTTTTGGTACCTAATATTTTAATAATCATTAGAAAAACGCCGATAACTTACTATGCTTTGACTATAATAGCATCTGTTGTACACTAATCAAATTAATCCATCTAGAAACAGATCGAAACGTCAGCGAGGAACAGTAGTGAAAATAATGTCGTCCAGCGTATTCAGACCTGGCGGGCATTTTTACATGACCGCTTGTTATCCGAAAAGACGATAACCAGTTCAGAACGAAGGGGGATCTGAATAGATTGGGCGTTGTTGTGCTAAATTCGCAGTAAGATGGATCGGCCGTCGACCCAATGGTCTTTTGACACCTCCATCGCTCAATTGTCGGCAATCATTCTTTGACGGAGTGCCTTGGAAGCGATTGGATTCATCATTTTTCGCGCGTCGCGAACTGTATGGGGGTGTTATTCGAGGCCCATTTATTCTCCATCTCGAAGACAAATGGATTGGAACATGACAATTGATTGTGGTGAAAAGTTTCCAATTGCCATATTTCTTTTTTAATTCTTTTGGGAAAACAAACAGCCGAAATAATATAAATTACACACACACATACACACACACATCTGTGATATTTTGTACACAAAATAAACAAGCCTAATAAATAACCAATCAATAAACGTGATTTAAAAAAGAAAACAAATTGTACATGGAATAATTCAATACATAAAAAAAAAAAATCATGTTACTAACACGACCCACTTAATTGAAGCATTTAAAACTTTTTTGTTTGAGGGACCTAAGGTAATTGAACAAAGTTGTCGTAGCAACAAATAAAATTAAATATTATATTATTGTAAGCAGCCAAAATTTAGGTTTATCTTAATACTAGCTGGCGCCCGCGACTTCGTCCGCGTTGATAAAGAAAAAAGTAGCCTATCCTGTGTCCTGTACGTCTAAATGTTTATCTACAAAGTTTCGTAAAAATCAGTTAATTCGTTTATGAGTTATGGAGGTACATACATACATACATACATACAATACCTACACTTACAGATTTATTATTAGCATTGATATTGATATAAAAGGCGATGTGTGTATGTATGTCTCGTATAGACTCCAAAATCGCTGCACCGATTTTGATGAGAATTTAAGACAATCTTCAGATTAGTCCAGCGGGTGTTCCTGTGAAGTTTGGTAGCGATCGGACGCGGACGAAGTCGCGGGCAAAGGGGCAAATACAGTGCTTTATGAAAAAATCACTTTGAATAGTCTACCTACGAGTACTTGATGACTTTATTATAAGAGATGTTCGATAAGAAATAAACAGTTAAAACATAGATCGCGGTGGATTCGTGAAAACATCATGTCAAACACATTGAAGATTTAATCCCGGGGCGTGATGAAGGCGCGGGCAGGACACACGTCTGCGATACGATCTACATTTAATTAACCGGTCAAACCCAAACATTTGAACCGCAAAACATCAAAGGACATCTTAATACGCTCATGGCGAAATCGCCTCAGTCCAAACATCCAAACATCGGTATTAGGCGCCCGGACAAATTTGTGTATGTCTTCCCAGTCGAGGTAGAAACATGCCCCCGCCGATAGTCCATTAAAACGGCACTACCAATAAGACTTCATCCTTTGTTTATAATAAACACTTTCTATTGTCGGTCTCCTTGTCGCACTTGTCTAGGCAACTATGATGCCGTCTCTGTCGCTCGTTTGTTTTGTAGCAGCATTCTAGTGCATATCTGGGGTAGCTCCGCACCGAAGCACCCTCAGGAACGTTAACGACTCGCCCCGAGTTCGCCCGAGGCCGATTCAATTACTACTGTCGTATTATTTCGACGAAAATATGTATGTATTTGTGTTGTTGCGGTGTAAATTAAATTCTGTTTCGAGTTTATTGGTCAGGAGACACGTTAAGTTTAGATAAGGGTTTCGGGGGCTATACGTCCGGAGGGCATTTATTGAGACTATCGAATGGCACAATTGTTTACAACTATTTAAACTACCAAACTATTAAACTACGAAAGGATAGAACAATAATTAAACTGAAGAAAGCTTTATTCTCTCCAATGTATTGTATTGATGAAGTACTCACTGAAAAAATAAATAGTGCGATTTTGAAGGCGATAATCTTTACAGACGATAATGTTGAAACTTAATTTCAAATGGCTTAACATTTTTTTTTGGGTTGTCTCATGAATTATTGGGTTGTTTGTAAACCACAAACTCGCAAGTATCCAACGAGTTTGTAAATCACTTGTACGAGGACTGAATGCCCAAAGCATTCGTCTTTTATACGAGTATAATAACAACTTAGGTAAGTTGGTATAACGAGTATAATTGGTTAGTATTTAAAAAAAATGTTGCTTACCCTATATCACAAGTGAAATTATAACCAACGTACATACCTGAAAAAGAAAAGGCAACAATTATTAATTGATTTACACAAATACTTTAAAGTAAGTACCTAAACTAATAAGTGATATATAATTACTGAAAGTGTGCGTACATTCATGAAATAATGCAATAGGCGATCTATTTTTTTCTATTGTAAAATTTTTAAAAGTTATTTTTTAATTATATTTCAATTATAATAATTATATTTTGAGTTGAATTAATTATATTGAGTATATATTCGGCTGTAAATGCGTTTTACAAGCAGAATAAATAACCCGATATTATCATTTAAATCAAGGTACTTATAGTTTGAGGCCATTACTGTGGTGTACCACGTAATAGGTATGAATAACCGCCGGAGTGCCGCAGGGTTCGATCATGGGTCCCGATTACTTGTAACAACTCGATAACGAACCATCAACAGGCCTTCACCTACTTTTAGGGAGCCGATATAGTAACCCTTACCCAACATTATTAGTTTTCGTATAACATTATCATTGATAGTCCGTTTTGTCAGTTAATATGCATGTTTATATATTTTAGATTTTTTTAATATGAATAAACCGCCACAGTAAGAAAGATGTACACATATGTGTTATAAATAAGGAATTTTAGTATTTACTAATCGTTTGCTTGATATGCTCTGGTGGTGGATGGGGCGTCTGTTGCCTATTCTTTACATAAGCTAGCTCTAAGCTGAAACGATGGACGCAGGTTTAAATTACATACGAACCAATTACAAAGTGCAAGCTAGGGCAATGGGCAAAGGTAAAGGGTAAAGGTAGGTAAGACAGGTAATGATTGGTGTAAGGTAATGATTCGAACCCGCGTATGCGTTCTACCTATTGGACTATCATGGGTATTTTTAATATTAGAGTATAATTAGTAAATTATAAGCTTGTAGTGAAATTGAATTAATATCAGAACAGTTGGCGAATGTAAATAGATTCAAGTGGACCAGCACACGAGCATGTTTCACTGAAACTATGAAACCGGCTATATATTAATTTTTCAAGCGTTGTGTGTGAGCTCTTGAAACGTCGCCGCGGGCGTCGCAGACAGTCGCCGAGTGCAGCAGACGCGAACGACGGAGTGTGGGGCCACGAAATCAGTGAGTGAAATACTTTTACTTATAATATATTGAGTTAGCGATTCATATATTATGTATACATAGACGAGGCTCTTAATAGTTGGCCTGCTGTAAAAAAAGGAAACTGCTAAATAACAGGGTAGACAGTATAACTAAAATAAAGATAATATATTATTTCGATGCTAAAATATAAATGACTAATGATAAATTATTATTTATTTGAAATAAAACGGCCAACGACACACAAGTGATGATAGTGACTTTACAGTATCCTTATTCAGAAAAAAAGCGTAAGTATAATAAATGAAATAAATATGTCTGCAAATATGTCCGAACTAATTTAACTAAAGACATCAAAGACTTACAAAATTAAACGTAAAGGTTATATTATGGTAATATAAAATTTTATTTATTCAGTTTCAAGCTTAGAAAATAGCTATTCTCAAGATGATCATTCTTGTAAAGAATAAAATGTAAAGGTTGAAAAAGGCAATTATTTTACAATTTACTGCTGATTTCGTGGCCCAACTTAAGTCTACCAGGAAAGTACAGGAGTGTAAGCATTCGTCGGGTTAATATGGATTCGGCATAGTTTTTTACTCTCTTATACGAAGCATATGTTCGGTATATATGTAAAGTGTAGAAAAAAAATTTACCTACACTTCATCTTCTTCTCCTTATTTCTTAGACGGACGAAGTCGCGGGCAAATACTAGTATTTTATAATTTTACCTTAACATTTTGTAAACTCAGTACTTATAGAATGAAAATAGCTTCCTTTTCTCATCGTTGATATAATTATATCGTATATTTTTATATTTATTGTGAATATCGAATTTTGCGAACCCTGATTTAAATGTTAACACTGAAAATTGTTTTTAATTACGACTTGTACGAGACAATTATCACACGAAAACTTCCTTTCAAATGCGCTAAGAATTTATTCTAACAAGACAACATATCAAAAACATTCCCCCGCATCACGAATACCTCATCTGTTTACTTTCCTGAGGCCTAATTTGTTTTGCAACCACCCCATCATTGTCTTCGCATTGAACGGGAGCAGGCGGGACGCCACCACTGATCAATTATAAACGTTTTCATATGCAAATGTCGCGGGAGCAATTTTAATTACGTGTTTTGATTGTATTAGGTATTGATTGAGTTCGTTAAGGGTGACTTTGTTAAGGCCTACCTCGCATTAGATGCAGAGCGAATCGTAACGAACCGATCGTCACGAATAGAATAAAGTGAAAGCCTACTTCTAGAAATGTAAAGTGAAATGTAATACTACACATGTAATATTACATAATGGACGAAATACACGATCAATCATTTGGCGTGACGACAAACTGACGTGACGCAACGGCGCGATTTAAAATACAGTGTTTGACATCAAGCCATCAGTTTTTACCATTCACGAACAAATTTTGACTTCACGTCAGTCAATTTGACGCGATGGACTGATCGTGTATTTCGTCCATTACACTCAACAGTAACATGAAAGTTTTATATAAAATAGTAGAATTTGCTTTGTAAAGCCAAGAACGTATGCAATTTATAAAAATTGCAACCTTCCTCGTTTAACGCTCTTTCCATTGACGAAAACCGTATCAAAATCCGTTGGGTTGTTTAGAAGAAGTTAGCGACATTATTTTATAATGTCTAGAATAGATGTGGATAAATAGGTAAAGACAAAACAGTCAAATACCTTACTTTAAATTTATTGTGACCCGATTTTTTATTTCTTTTGGTTAGTATTGATTGTTATTGATAAAAAAATGAGTATTTTTTTCACCTACGAAATGATTATTGACGAATTTCGACCAGTGGGCAAACATTTAGTTAAAAGTTAATAAAAGCGCACGTCGAGATTATTTACAAAATAACAAAGAATCATGTTTTTGTTTAAAAAGTGTTAGTCGCCATAAACACAGTTTTTCTTTCTTTTTTCAATGTGCATTGCAATTTTTGATCCAACATTATTGTGTGCATGAAAACTTTAGCAAAAACGCTTATGACATATTCAGGTTCGCTTGTACGAGCGCGCGTTCTCAGAATGCGAGTAGGTACATCAAATGCGCGAAACTTCTATCGTCATCTGCCGCAATAAACGAATGTTTGCCATCATTTTGAACCGGCAAGTGTAATCGTAAGATGATAACCCCACCCGATATCCGATGAGCAGGGTAACCGGTTGAAAATCGCCCAACCCTTCCGCGGATCGTTGAATTTTTGATCCCACCGCGCGGAGGGTTGCCAGAGACATTATTAACACTTAATATTTACAGCTTTGAGGGGGTTCAAATTATATTTTCTTTGAACATTCCAGTGTTTGTTTTTGGGGGGTGAATTATCTAGTTTCATATTGCAGGTGGCGAGATATCTTATTATTATTAGACGATTAAATAACAACATAAATTGACGGCTTCATAGTATTACAGAACTTTACTAATCTGACTGAAAATCTTTTTGCCTAACAATTTTTAATGTACGAATGCTGTCTATCTAATCTGAATGACTTACATGCGTAGTAAGTATTTCTTAGATTGTAGGCTATAATTGATGCCTAGGCCAAAATATCTCAGGATTTGCAGGGTAAATATCAATTTACCCTGCAAATTGGTATCTTAAGAGTCACGTTTGAACGAATGAACAAACGAATGTATGTGTGTGTAATAACAATTAAAAATATGTAAAAAACTTCACAATTAAAAATCACAAGATGCAAATACTTATATAAATTAAAAAAAGTATGAAATAAAGTACAACTACCATTTTTATATCTTGTTAATTATCACTTCAATTCCGATGTACAGTCGAGCGCGAAAATCAAAAAGTCTGTGCGCATACAAAATGGCCTTTGACGTAACACTTTTGTCGAGTCTAATGAGGCACCTGAGTGGGACGGGAGGGGCTCGGTGTTGTCGGAGAGGCGGGGGGAGGGAGGACCGCAACACTTACCGTTCAACTAATATTTAATTAATGGACGGGCCAGTCTAAATATTTGTAAATAATGTCATATAAATTAACCTTTGTGTATATTGCTATATAGGTCAATACCACCTGTAGGTGATTATTTTTCAACTTTATTAATCAAAACTCTTTCCATTCAATGACAAGCAACAGTTTATAAAAAAAGAGTATTTTGATTACAAATACAATTGGTTATCAATTTGAATGTTTTTTGACTGTGATCAGGATGGTCTATATGAGATTAAAATATATAATTAAAGCAATTTTGTATCCACACTCTCACCTAGAATTGTTATTACCAATAATAATAATAATAAAGCACAACACATTCTGTTGTTTTACAGTTTGCATTTCAAATAATTATTGAATTAAATGAATAGTTAAAGTAGTAATATACCCTGTAACAATATTCATATGAACCTAATCATCAATCAATACTAATAATAAATCTGTAAGTGTAGGTATTGTTTGTACGTATGTTCTTCCATAACTCTTAAATGAATTAACTGATTTTCATGAAACTTGGTAGATAAACATTTAGACGCACAGGACACAGGATAGGCTACTTTTTTTCTTTTTCAACGCGGACGAAGTCGCGGGCGCCAGTTAGTCTAAAATATATCTAAACTTAGTATTAGAGTTGTCTGTGCGAGTAGAAATATAAATAATGCAACCATAACCAAAACAGAAAACACTACATAAAATCTACAACCAAATTTACTATACTCTTGAACTTATTTCTAAGTGTGACATGTCTATTAATTTTAGCTGTAATATTCGCGTACATTTCACGATCGCGATCTGCGTTAAGCACGCGTTAAAAACGGCCCTTGATCAGGCGTGAGTCGCTTTGTGCGTGGGGCGACTAGTAATTGGTTTGGTATCTTTGATTAAAGTTTTTTTTTGCGCTACTATACCTATTTTATGTAAATATACATATAAATGCGAAAGTTTCTGTGTATCTGAACGTTATTCAATGGAAGCTAATCGTTAATATTATTTTACATCTGGAATATAAAAATACGAGAACGAAGTGACGGACAAAAGATAGTACATATATAATTGATTATAGTTATGCAGTGTATGTTGAGCCACTGTAGGGAGCAATAAGTTCCGCATAAAAAATATAGTGTAGACATGGTATGTTAAGAACTGTCAATTGACAATTGCAGAACTCTATGTTGCGAAAATGTATTCGCGGGTATGTTTTAGTTTTAATTATATTTTATTGATATGTATATTGGTAAATATATTTTTTTCATATGCAAGGGTGCTTATTTGCAATTTACCTATATATAAAAACCTTTCTCCTTTAAGTTAGCTTTTTATTAGTGATCTAATGTTTTAAATATTAGTTTTAAAGATCTAATGTAAGCGTATACCTATATACATACAGAGGGACATACGGCAAGTAGCGATTTTATTTATATATATTATGTAAAAAAAATATATATTAAAGCTGACCCAATAACCGTTTCATAACTCTCACAAATAAAAAGACATTGTCACAAACTGAGCCGATCATGCCGGATAAGATCTATGATATATTATGACCAATACCATACTAATGTGTTATTTACACTCTTGTCAAGCAATATGCTAAGCAATTTGAAACAAAATCCAATTATTCGGATGATAATTAAAACAGAGGGAGTATAATCGCGAATTCGCGAAAAGGTCCCACGGCGGAACTTGTTATCAATAAATCATAGCAATTCAAACAGGACGAATTGCGTGCGATACATGCGGCTTCGATGAACTGCGCGCTGATTCATCCATCACACGTAATTATATTTTTTGTATATTAAAAATGATCGCAGACATACTGAACTAGATACTAAACTAAAGATTGCTACAGTCGCAATAGATAAACATGAAAATTGAGGGTTAATGATAAAGCGCTATTGATCCTATAAGAATTTATTCGTAGCTTTTATTAATCACCTATGCACAATAAAGATTTTAATAATTTTTTTTCGTCAATTAGACAATTATTTATTAAACATTTTCGAACATTTTCTACAATGAATTTTCTCTCTAGCTTCTCTCACTTAGTCAAATGAACTAACTAAGCCAATAAACAAATAAAAAGTCTTGGATATATCGTATATTTGATGTTATAGTATATTTATTTAAAGTTTGTGAAAACTGAATATGGAATGGTATTACACAATTTTATGTAAATCGTCTCTTTGTCGTTTTTACTAACAGTTGTACGAGAATTATTGGGACTTTCTACAGAAAAGATTCTCTAATCAGACAAAACGTGTTTGTTGTCCTTTGCAACCGTATTACACAACAAAGCATATTAGTGAAAACATGCATACAAACTTCCTTATGAAATACTTGTAGGTACCTATGTCGAGTCACTCGCAAGTTCAAACCGCAAAACGTCCTCTTGGGGTGTAATACCACATACGTATTCCAGCTAACACTGCAGTATGTAGAAACTGTGTCGAAATGTCTCACGTTAGCCGACACTGTGTTTTGTGTGTTGATCGACGGAATAGGGGCAGTGTTCTTGGTTCGAGAGATCGAGGATGCTTATCCGCAAGCATTGGCAATTTGACATAATTTCGAGTCTCGCGAGACAAAAACTGATGTCCGTTTAGTGTTGGAAGGAAATTTGTCGATTATTAAATAAATAAATATAAAAAAAAGTAAATGTTTAACTCGCTAGGAAGTCTGTTTAATACACGTTATCATTTATATTTTTCTATAAGGAGCGGCGGACAGGCTGACAGTAAAATCAAATTCATAATAAGCGATGTAGGTGCACTGAAAACTTTAACAATATAAAAGGGACAAGGAAGAGGAATCAGTTCTGGTGTTGCAAACAAATCAACCATTGGCTATAATTAAAAAACTCAATGAAGGCATTCCCTTCAGACAGATGCTGTCAAAATATTTCCTTATCCATATCTGATCTAAAATCTTGCGGGTTCGTTTCGATTGGGCATTCTCAATGAAAATGCTAATGTTTCAAGGTACACATAAGTACCCTTAAATAAAACGGTACCTTTGCAAAAACACTAGCCTTCATTAGTAAAGACACCCTATTACTACAATGACGCAATGACAACCCACTCTGGTGTCCACATCGATATTTATTTACACAATCACCCCTTCCCTAAAGATGACAAAGTGTCGGTGTACATTAACGGGTGGCGGGGAGGTTTTATTGCCGCCCACGCCTTAAAATATTGTCTGATTCATTAGAGGATATTTCACATTTAAGTTTCGTGTGTGTGCTCCTCACACTCGGCTTTAGAATATTTAACGTTGGCAACTTTTGAGTGGCAAATTTCCGAGGTGATCATTTGGGGAGGCGGCGGGAATAACGACACTGTTGTTACAATTTTCTAAAAGGATACCGTTTCGCGTAATAAGACGCTAAGATTCCCTTATACCCTTAATTATGGGGGAGAAGGGGGTGTAATGACACATGTATGTAAATATTTGGTATAACGACTGAAGGTGGCAACGTGTTCCCGCCTTAATGGGAGCTCGGTTGTTTTCTTTGATTAAAGAATTTTATTATGGCATATAATTCACGATTAGGGCTCAAAGGGTTGCTTGCGCGTGCAGATAAAGCTGAGGTGTAATGATGGGAGCGTGATTCGAAATTATAATTGTTATTTCGTCGAGTGTACTGTCAAAAATATAACTGCGTTTAATTGAAAAGTCGTGTTCTCCACCCCAGACTATTTCCTTGACAGTTACTGAAGGGGTTTATACAAAATAAATAATTAAAAATAATTCAATTAATAAATCCATATAAATAAAAATTAATAGCTAAATGTGTTGCTGAGCGCAAAATTTGAAACTAGAGAGCGGCTGGTCCAATTCGACCTTTTGCAAGAGGAAAATTTGAAAAATTGCCCAGAGAAACGCATTCCGACCTGACAATTCAAACATTTCAATCAAATATTGACGTCAAACACATCAATCAAAACACAATGTTTCAACGTCTAAGTAAACCTATTTGTCCTAGAAGAATGCAAAGTCCTGCCTAACCGCAGTGCGCTAGCGTGGAGGTCTGTATCCTATTATAATGTGAGGACTAATTAAAGTGTGGGGACGTTGAGGACTAAGCGTGGATTCAACAGTGAGATGTTGGATTGAAATGGAGCCATTGGAATGATTAAATGAAATAAATCATCATCACGTGAATATATTCACGATGTTGACAAGTTAAATAAATAAAAAAACCATTATTTTGAATCTTTAAAAGTATATGGTCAGTGACTATCGAATCTGCGAATATTGCATATTTTTTATATGATAAAGTTTGCGGAGAAGCTTACGGTCTGAAAGCACAAGCTTCATCAGTGGGAGATAAAGTGCTCATCAAACCCTCACAGGATAAAGAATAAGTAATAAGGTTTATTGCGATTGTGGAATTCTTAGCTACATTTAATGGCGAAAGCAGATGTGAGATGAGACTGTCTTGTTTAATATAAACGCATCTTGTTCAGTTTAACTTAGCTTACGAACTACGTGAAGATAGTAAAAACACCAGATCTATCTTATATGGTCATATAGCTTATAAGATGGTGTTTATGTAAAATAAACCAAAATTACAATAAATATTAACCATAAAATTCTGTAGCGACATACATATTTTATTTTACATTTACATAATAATTAAGCACCTATACACACACGTATAAAGTGGATGAGCGTCATATACACCCTCCTTCTGAATTTTATAACCAGCTCGCGTTTTAAATTTTAATGAATATAGATATCTTTATTCGCTTTGAGAGAACGCGAGGCGGCGGGCTTTTGATAAAGACACCTTTACACAATCGTGGAACTGTTTTTGCTATTGCCATAGGCATAACTATGCCAATGGAATCGGCATATTGTATTACATCAGTGTGTGACTTTTTACTATCGTGCGAAAACACTGAAACGTTTTTTCCAAAAGGCTCATATGTCTTTTGGAAATCCTGTACGTTCCTATATAATAACCAAGATTCCAAAAAAACTGTTCTATATGTATAGGGGGAAAACTGATTTAAAAAATCATTTTCAAAATTGACTCTGGTCTGGATTTAAAAAGTAGTGGTAGGGCACATTGCGTTTCGCAGTCATTTGGGCAGCCCGTCTGGCGGCAGTAACCACCACCTTACAGAATACCACCGTGAAATAACAGCATTATGTGCTGTTGTGTTTCGGTGTGTGAGTAAGGGATGCCAGAGCCCATTACCCCTTCCCTTCCTTATCCCTTATCCTTAAGCCTTCTATGGTCGGCAGCGCACTTGTAGCACTTATGATGTTACTTGAGTTATAGGCGACGGTAGCCACCTACTATCAAGTGGACCGTCAGCCTGTCTGTCGACCTTAACATAAAAAAAAAAATGTTTTTTATGTAAAGGTTGTCAGACAGGCTGATGGTCTAAGTGGTGACAAGTGTTTACCGTCGTCGCCTATAACACAGGTAACGCCACAGATGTTGCAAGTGCGCTGCTGACCAAAGTAAATAAGAAAGAAAGAAGATACAATAAAGAAGAATCGGCTATGGCATCTCTTAAACACTTACCGAGACACAACAGCACACCCTGTTATTTCTCGGTGCCTACCCAAATGAGTACGAAGCGCAATGTGCATTTTTATATAAAAAAAAATGAATAAAAAAATGTGTTTTTTTTTTGCTAATTTTTGCGTGTATCGCCGTAAGTGTGAGTTAAGTTTTAATTTTTTTTTCAAATTTTTAATAAAAAAAAATTAAAGAAAAGAAAGAAAACACCCGGCCAGGCTGTCCACTATATATGACTGCGAAACGCAGTGGTGTCCACTTATTTATTTATTTATCTCTTATGTCCCGCTCGTGTGAAACGTGCTTATGTCGCAATAGTGATTAAAACATTCGGGACGCGCCGTTAAATCTAATATGCACCGGCATTACGCTGTTTGTTCGTAGTGGCTGCATGTAATTTTTCGGCATTAACATCTCGCATAGTTATTGTAATTAATGATGTTGTTAACATAAACCAAATAGAAGGCATTAGCGTGTGGAATATTAGATTAATATGACATTTTTGGCATATATTTTTTTAAATAATTTCTGGCAAAATATAAAAGAAAAATATAACAACTGATAACGCTTTACAAAAAGATTATGACCAATAAAGATTGAAAAAATGTTTCAATACATTAGAAAAGGTGCGTGGGTAAAGACGAAGCAAAAGCTATAGTACCTATCTAAAAAAATATTACATCATAACACATTTTTTCAATTGAATATATTAAACAAGGTATCAATTAGAAAAGGGCTCAATTAAATTCCTTTAGGGGATTGCGTAATGATCGGAGCAGATGATAGCAAGATAATTAATGACAAAAATGACTTGTCTATTCCCAAATCGGTTCGTTGCTATAGTGCGTAGACATTGTACTCGTAGCTGTGGTCTACGTAGCACGGCTACGTAGCACGTGTGCAATATTTCGTAGATTGATTGCCAATCATACTTTACTAGCCGTGTTCCGCGATTTCACCCGCTTCGGTTTCTAAGAGTAATGATAAAAAGCCTCAAAAGGGCTATCAAATGCGAAAATAATTTTCATAATGCGACCAGATAGTTCTAGGGTTTATTGGTTACGTAGCACGTGCAGCAATATTCGTAGATTAATTGCCAATTTTATAGCTTTGTCCCGCGGTTTCACTCGCCTCGACTTTTTAAGGTTCATGATAAAGTAACCATAACCTTTCTAAAGAATTGGGTTATCAATGCAAAACCCGGTTATTATTATAGTTCCAGAGTTTAATGGTTACGTAGCACGCGTAGCAATATTCGTAGATTGATTTAAAACCAACATTCCGTCCAGATATACTCCAATTTCAAAACTGCATATAAAATCTAAATGGGCTTTTCTTTTAAAGTTTGTAAACTTAAAATAAGACAACTTCGACATAAAAAAATCGAGAGTGGGCCATCACTACGTCGATATCCATTCAATTTCATTATTGTTGTATAATTACAACATCAATTAATATCAGCATGTTTGACATGTGACCGGGCGTGGCGTGGCATTAGGTACGCGTTATGGAAACTTAAACGATATGTCGTAATTAGCAATACCGTCTAATACTAATACATACAAGCCCCTAATTGTTGATAATGACTTGTTTACATGTTAATATGAGAAGGTTTTTGATGAAAAGAAATATCAATTAGGCTGAAAAAAAAAATATCTTGAACTGAAAAAAAAAAAGAAACACAATTATAAAATTGTTGTATTGTATAGCGTGTCATAGTTTTTGGATGCCAGACGTACTAAGGGTCCACTTGATGGGTATATTTTTGATAGTTTTTTGAAAATTGGTAATTGATACTTATATGAAAATAAAGTTAAATATTTATTTTTCGAAAATATTTTCCGCGTGGACTTTTTGTAAGCTAATCCGACACATTCGTCGACAAGCACTCACGTATAATATCAAGAAACGTCCCTTGGCTTCGTAGTGTCACTATCGAATTATTTAAAAATATTTCCCCGGAGACAAAAACAGTGTGGGAGTATTGGATGTACAAAGATATACATGGCTATCCATCAGGATCGGTCAGTAATAAGAGGAAATCTGAAACTTATAAATCCATAGATATTGAAAACAATTTTTTGTAAGTATAGATCTATTAATAGTTTCAAATTTTCCCATGATGAATGTCCCTAGCGGTACATTTTGGAATTTGTTTTCAGTTTTAAATTAAATTATCATCACTGCAAAATAAGTTTACAATAGCATGCCCAACTTTAGCATGAAACTTGAAACTGTTATTTTGTAAATTTTAATAAGTAAAAAAAGTAATTAACTACTAGCATTCAAACAAAAGGGCATTAAAAACAGAAAATATTGATATTCTAGCTTCTAGCTATAGGGCAATTTTTTATTATGAAATTATTTTTTTATGAGATATTTATGTGACTTCATAGTGACTATAAATGTTTGTCTAAATATAACATAATAATTTAATTATAAAAAACCAAACAGAAATTAACTGCAATATTTTTAGTACTTCCATTCGTCACTTTTTGTTCGAATTCTATTTTAACAACGTGCGACAATGATATTAACGAGTTAAACGCTTCCAGTGAAACATTATTTCAATGTTGTCCATTTCTCCCTTACACCCCCTAGTGGCCAGCGGTCGCTAATCAAATATCTTTTCCGGTACCTCCGAGTGCGACAATACATGACAGGGAACTAGTGTATCTCAAACTTGCATTATTTTTTAAATCTTATTTTTATTTTAATATCATTCACATATTTTCCTTAATAAGTTACTTACTACAGTTAAAATTTTACTGTCTCTTTTTCTATCTCTTTTCAATTTACATTGACATTTTACTATCTGGCACATAAAATAAAAACAAAATTATAATACTTTTTTTTGTTGCAAATATGCATCTGCATACCCCCTGTTTTTTTTTTTGGGTCTATAGGCAACGGTAGCCACCCATCAAGAGGGCCGCCAGTTTCCTTATTACATAAAATAAATTGTAAATTATTTACTTAAAAAATAAGTCACTGAAAAGAGAAAATTATTACTATTATTTATTTAGTGACTGAAATATGTAAGTAACTGTACACTTGTAAGCTTACACTTTGAGAACCGCTAGCAATGTACGAGGAACGAATGTCGAATGATTAATAAAAGTAATCCCATTAGCAGTGGAGCCGCAGGCGCGGCATTCGATTACTACAATGTGTCCTGCACTACATGTGTTATAAATTTATCAATATCACTATGTATAACAATTGTATAATTGTCATACGAGATATAAAATACACGTAGAATATGTCCAAGCTACATCTCATACACTGCATGACATTATGAACTAAAATGGGATTTTCTGTAAACTTAAAAAAAAAGTTCGATTATTTTAGATTATTGTACGAGTAAAAAAGACTTGAGCCATTTTTTTTACTTATAGCCCTTTGTAAGGTAAAAGGTCAAAAAAATAATAATAATAATTCCCTAATAATGTCGACCTTTAACCGTATGTCGACCATTGTTATCTGATCTACTAAAATAATAAAGTATTATAAGAAAAACAAGGATCTGAGGGATAATTACTCAAAACTTAAGCCACGTCACCAATATGGCGAACAATAGACATGCGACAGGAGAAATACATCGAAAAGGCTTCCGATACACGAACAAATAAATCTAGAAGAGAAAATGAAATTAACTTTGAATTAATAAGTAAACTGGTGAATTAATATATCAACTATTAAGGAGTTGAGACGTATCAAGAAATAAATGTTACCTGCTCCCCCCACATTTTTTGAATTTGAGGCAACAAATATAACTAATATAAATACGGACTTTAAAAAAAAATTAAAGAAATGTATACATACACAAATTACTATAGATTGAATTGGTGCCCTACACTTTAGGCAAACATAATAATTCGAAATAAATTACTTTCTTTATTTTACCGTTCTTTTTTTAAGTTTTTTTTTACCGAAATTTAACTAACTACGAGTTATTACTCGTTCGAGTGAGTTTTCCTCGTCGCAGTGTGTTTAGCCTGTTAAGGCCTTAATATCATTAATGTTAATAAGTAAACAAGCGAGCACCATCTAGTAGACACTAAGAAAACAATAAGGTTCCAAACAAGGGGACAGTGCAGTCTATAATCATTTATCTCGACGAGTTTAATAAAAGGAGGATTATTTATGGTGGCGTGGCGGAAAGGACGGACGCTAATGTCGCATGATTTAATCCCATTACAACGGGAACCATGCCAGGGACGTATCGGTGGATGTCTAGCCTATTGTCAGTTTACTTTTTCTAACATAGTTCATATAATGACATAGCTTCCTGAAACCTCTGGACTAATAGCAACAATTGAAAATTGCCTAGTGTCTGTTTGAAACAGCACCTTTTGTTTCTCGTGAACTATTTTTGTTGTTTACAGCAATTTTAGTATTTTTCGCAGGCAAACTAAACGTAGTTTGCAAACGTAGTCACACGTAGACTGCAGAACGCTACATTCCACCTAAGAACACCCACTTACAAAAGACCACCATGGATGCTAGAGACAATTCTCCTGACCCCTCATTATTATTTATCATTTATTCTATCAATATTTATTCTATCTATCATTATGATGATAGGTCGCAAGCAAAGTCGACCTATGTAATAAAAATGCGTAGGGATTTAAACGAGCAGAGTATTTAGATACTATATAGTAGTAACATCATTTACCTCTTTACTTTTAGATTGGATACAGTCACAGATAAAAATTAGCTAAGTATGCTCTGTCTGTCTGTCTAGTCAGCAATATCAGTTGTTGACATTTTGCGTGAAAAATAAAAATAAATAAGTAATGAATTTATTATGTAATTACATTAGATCTATGAATCAATGTAATTGACCATGTTGTGTCATTAATCATTTCAGTAGTAACAGTAACAGTTCGTAACACTATGTTACGAACTGTTTGCGCTTTTCTAAAATATTTCATAAGACATTTTTGGGTACGTAAGTGGTCATAATAAATCTACACGTTCATGCCTTATTAAATATGTAATATCAAAATGTTAAGGTCTAATAACTATTTTCTGAATTACTTACACACTTTTATAAGTTCCAAATGAACTAACTATCAGAAAAATATATCAATTATCCATGTAGATGAAAATGTGGACGACATCTAAGAAAATCCGCCAGTGTATTTGTGGCAAAAGATGGGCTGCCCTATATTAGATGATTGCATTGGCAACTAATCCCCCAGTTTTATATCTCACACGACAATGTACGATGTATAGAATGGCCAACAACAATAAGATTCACCACAATTGAACCGTAGAAAATATTCCCACTAAATCCACCATTATATTAGTAGATTAAAAGGCACTTTACTCAATATTCCATAAAATATTGCCTCGTAAATAGAGGGCAGCTGCGAAGACGTGATCAAGTCGGGACCGGCGAGTGTAATCCCCTTAAAAATTGCCAAACAGAAAACAAACCGACAATAGCGGGCGGTTATACATCAAGTGGCTTAAAAAGAGAAGAAAAAAGGTATGCCGCACGAAAGGCCGTGAACGCGGGCGAGATGACGTCCGAAGACGAATTCCGGGCGGGCCCGGACGACAGATACGAATGGAATCGGATGGGTGTAATAGAGACAGGCGCGGTGAGTCTAAATGACCAGCATCCGGACGTAGACAAAAGCGAATCCGCCGTAATAAAGCAGGATTGATGAAAAAGCGCTAAGCCACGCCGATATAACACATCGGTGTAAACAACGAGAAGTCAGCGGATCGAGAAACATCAAATGTACTTAATACAAAAATGTTATAAGTAAGAGATCTCTTATTATAAATTTATACCTACTTACAATATTATAATCAATCAATCAATACTAATAATAAATCTGTAAGTGTAGGTATTGTATGTATGTAACAAAACATAAATGAAACCTAATGGGTCAGCAAAAAATTCATATTGTTGTTATATTGTTGTTCCAAATTTTGACTAAAAATATAATATACGAATCCTTTTAAAAGAATTTTTATATTAGTGTTGTAAAACATTAATAAAATAACATTTTTGTAACTATGTCAAAATATAGAAATGTATCAAAATAAATAAAATATAATACTTAAGCTAAAAAAAGACTCCAAGGCACCCCAGCGGCCTTCGATTTCTTAGATTTCCATATATACTTAGTCTAGGAAATTCTGACGGAACATAGGCGTGAATAAATCGCGTATAATGTTCATAAATAGATCAATTTATTTACCCTAAAATGGGAATTATGTTATGCAATAAAATATTATTTAAACGGAATATGTGGGAAAATCATTCACATCATGGAACTCTTAATAATCTTGCTTTTCGTACCAAACGTCAAGACGTCTTCCCGACGGCTTTAATACAAAGCTATTGCTATTACAGAGATCGCGACGAGCAGACGTACCATCGAACACTGGCCCCGGCTTTACTGGACTCACTTTACCGGGATTTCGGATATGACGTAAAGCACTCACTTAGTGGCCCCCCCCTGACCGCTTCTGACCGACTTTTTCTACTATTTATTAACATGGGATATATGCGGGAAGATTTCTCGGAATCGCGCAATACACACATAAATATATTTCAATCGTGAAATTGAAGTACTTACATTAGTTCATATTAAGCTTTTATTGGAAAAGCTGTGAGACTGTAGAGGCGGGTTCGTATCCCGACGCGGTTTCACCTTTGAGTTTTTGCGATTACATGTTTAGATTATAGAATTAATGATGCTATAAAGTCGACGGAAAGGAAAAAAAAAACTATATCTTATCTTACAGAAGATATAGACTGATTACACATGGCATTATTTGTAATTTAAAGTAAAAATGTAATATTTTAATTCATCTTACTTGCTAAGATTCAACAACTGGAATGCTGCTAGATGCTAAATTGCGAAAATTTGTGAAAAAACTACTGAACGAACTGATGTGAAACTTATATTTCAGGATGACATACAGACTACAATTTATTTAGATATGAGAATAGAGTCGCGGGCAAAAATTACCAAGGAGGTTCTCGTTGGGGATTAACCGAGATTCCTTTTTGCCCGCGACCTTTCAACATCACCGAACTACTTTATTTACGACAAAAAGGTATTTATACAATATTTACTGTTGACCTCAAATTAGCTTTCGCCTTTGTCGAAAAAGAGAACCTACCCTACAGGGACACCTGCCAGCCTACAGAGTCACATTAACCGGACTGGAACATATATTAATAACACGTTAATTAATTAACAAACGCTGTTTATCCAGAGATTAACTGTGAATAGTTTTAGTGAACAACAAAGGGCCGAAAGGGTTCAAAGGGGAATTTCTTGCCGACATATTTACCTAAGGTAGGTGATAGTAATTTTACGCACCAGAGGTCCGAGCTTTGGTTTTGAGTAAACATTGTTCTCGTACATGCCTAAAATTACCCAAAGCAGTACCAAATTCGATGGTTGGATTCCGTTTGATGCTTTATTCCGTTTAGAGATTCATCGTTCGTGATATCTCAAACTATAAGCCGATTATGATTCTGAATAACCTTGCTCTGTGATTGTTATTAAACAATTGTTTTCCCAATAGAAATAACAGTAACGAAGTTTTATTCAAACAATTAAATATTTTCTACAATTGAAGAAATTTATAATTTCGACTAGTTTTCCAAGCAACTTCAATATCACTTTTTAGGAAAGATAAGAAAATAAAGGACTATTAGAACCATAGAGATGGGCAGCCCTAAATTTTCTTTTTCGATTTTCGTAATTTATTTAGACTCAAAAATAATACCCAAGAAACATTTTTTACTTCCATTTATCTTGTAGTTTAAAATGTTAGAATATCTTATATCATGCCTTGCAAACATAAAACCAAAATTATGTTAAGCATGCGATTAGGACATCTTTTGTGTGTCCTGCAATTTGAGTCGACCTTCAATTTTTTAAGTATCTAATACAACTTGTTGTACATATATTTCATCTAACCTTGGAACAAATCTGGTTAAAGACATTGAAATCCATCCAATAACTACACCTTAAATTGTACAATGGTAATTGTAAAATTTATGTCGACATTTTAAATGTAGACGCCCATTTCCAGTGTCGACGTTGGAACGACGACGATTAAACAAAAGGCAAAGGTCCGAAGCAATAAATCATTAATGGGCGGCGAGCGAGATCCGTATTGTTGCACTATTTAACAACTACCCTCACGATTTCGTTAGGAATGTAACAAATTAAACATGGATTGTATAGAAAATAACGTTGGGTTGCGACTCTTTGTCGAGTTGTAGCCACACGGGGCGAGCGTGCAAATAAAACTATTGTTCATAACGTTATATTAATTAATGTGAATTGTTGATTAATCCACAAGGTCTTGTTGTTTAAGGTACAGACTTGTTGAGTTTACTTTGTGTGAATTTTTAAAAGACATTAGGTACCTACGCTGAAATTAAACGGAGGTGAAAATATTAGGTAGAGTATTTAGTTACATACAGTATGAAGTTCTTTTTTAGTGTGGTTTAATTTAATATAATATATTTCTGCTTATCGATACTTAAATTAGAAATTAACCAAAAACCGTCCAATACTTTTTTATTACTTTTTAACAAAACAAATGTGTTACAAATATGTTAATTTGAAAAGGTATCTCAACTTTTGTTACTAGATCACGCGGTTACCTTTAAACGGATTTGAAATCATGACACATGAAGTCAGTGAGATACAAAAATAAAAAAAAAGTAAGTACGAGTAATATAGTTATTTGAGCGAAATTGATTTAGAGCTAAGCGCATTTAAATACAAAAAAAAAGAAGCTATATACAATTATTGCTATGTCAGTCGGCCATTATTTCTTTATAATTAAAAAGAACGTGCTTGTGACGTCGGAGGTCGTGAGATCGGAGATTTTAATTATGTTAGAGAACTAGCGCATTGTCCCAGGGCGATAGCGCTTTGCGATATCCAGGTTCTGTAGTCTTTAATACTATTTTATATTATTAATACTATTATTTAATTAATGTCTTAAAATAATTTTTAACACATGTCAATAAACAACCTTCACGACCCCATGGTCTATAGGATGTATGTCACTCAGACAACACATGGAAACATAAAGATTGCAAGTGTTAGCACACAATGAATATATTTAAACTTTGCATTACACGACTAGATGCAATAATAGTAGACAAAATTGTATTTAAGGATTGTAAGCATAAAATATCAGTGTACTTTAGTACACACATTTAAACATAAAAAGGAAAATAAACAATTTTCCACAAAAACGCCACAAATTCCTTGTATTGTTTTGAACGAATTTTCCGAAAAACTTTTGCGAGTAAAATTGTTCGACATCCGTTGTAAAATAGAGAAAAGAATTAGATTTCCGAGTGGGGCCCAACAGTTTCCTGTGAAGTGGCATTATAATTATCCCTCAATGATCGTTCGGAGTCACCATCGGCGTTCCGGTATTAATTTTACATGCGATGAGTGTTAGTTCACACTATGAGAATGAAACAGTCTTATTTACTAGGTGAAAACTATTTCTAGTTATATTTAAGAATCTGTTTTATTAACATCTTTAACTTCAAAATGGAGCTACATAATTGATGATCGTGGATGGTGGATAACCTGAACCTTATGTAAATGCTACGTTAAGAGTGTTATTTTGGCTTTGTTCGCTAATACCTTGCTTTTGTTAACGACAAAAAAGAATATCTCTCCATTATTATGCGGTTATTTAGTCTTTAGTAAATCTTGATGACACTCCCTACTGTTTCCAAGTCACCAAATATGTACGTGGTCCGCGGAAGTGCGCTTTCGACTCGATTGTTCCACGAGATTTTAATAACGGTGCAACGCAAAGACCAAGTCGACAACCCATTGTTGACTTCAAGATTGTTGAGTACACAGTATTAAGGAATACCGGTGACGATACTTCGATTTATATTTAATAAATGTGTTTAAATTAGAGATTAATTTAAATCACAAAATTCGATTTTGGTTTTAACTACAGTTGTTTGGGAAATTATTTATACTTTTAATGAAAATATCAGAACTCAATAAAATTTTAAGTGCCAGAGGTACGTAATGCGCCTTTCATAACAAATACTTATGGTTAGGAAGCCCACGATACTAAATGTGTAGTCACTCGAGCGGGGACCTATTGTACTTTGAAGGTTATATGAAGTTTTTCATTTCAGCGGTGGGGTAAGCGACTACAGGCGTTCAAAATTTTGTAGGCGCTGTATTTTAAAAAATCCTCCATATAATCGTCAGATTAAGAATCAGCACGATCAGGAATTTAGGCTGAACCGTCTGTATGAAAATCTGACGCGCTCGATTATTACAAAATGAGAATCGTCAAAAATATTTTTTGCATTTTCAAAAAGCTGCCACGAGCTTGCGTTACTTCCGAATCGTCTGAATTTTAAATGGAATCTTAGTTTAGGTTCACTTAATATCCCCTCTGACGCGCTCGAGTTGTATTTAAAATTTTACCCCCACCCCCGCCAACCCCACCAACCAAACCGTCAGATTAATACATATCCGTTATCCAGACACGTGGGGTATATACATTGGCAATATCTGACGCGCTCGAGTAAATCCAAAAATCCCCTCTTGGGCTCCCCTACCATTAACATTTAAAAAGAAATATACATTTAAAACACCAACTGCAAGATTTAAGAGTGAGGAGATTCAATAACAAATTAAAGTCACCGATATAACTCGGCGGATTAGTAAGTTAAAGTGGTAATGGGCAGGACAAATGGTACGCAGAGGACACAAGTTCAGAGTAAGAACGTCCTCGTATAAGATGTGCAGACATGAGACTACCTAGTAAAAGCCATGAGATGCCGATGTATTCAAGCTGCTGCCGACCGGTCCTATTGAAAAAGTATGGGGAAAGACCTTTATGATTCTTATTTGCATGATAAAAAGAAAATCCTGTAAAAATCGATACAATTGTATCGATCTTTACAGGATTTTTATTATTAGATATAGGATTACTTAGAATTTGTTAACCGATAAATATCTTAAAAAAATTATACTTTTGATTTTCGAATATACACGTATCTTTTAATTATACTCATAGATAACAAAATTTAGACTATATAGATATGTTAACATACTGTTTCGTGTGTACTAGTTCATCATACATATTTCAATAGACTGGTATAATTAGGAATATATATTTTATTCTTAACATCATACTGGATATTGTTTCCCTCTTCCCGGTAAATAGGGGGCGAGTTTCATTAGCCAGTTAAAAATCTCTGTATCTAGAAATAGTTTCGGCAAAATCAATAATAGGAATTGGAAAAAATATAAGTTCAAGTCATTTACAAAGAAAAATGTAAAACGATCATATTATACTAGTGCTCTTGCCTGTAACTTCACCCGCGCCCTTTTTTCTTGAGTAGTGTTAAAATCAATCTTTATTGCTTATTTATTTTTGTCAGGCGTTGAATTTTTTGTTTTTATTTTTAGATGATCCTTCAAGAACAGTACATTTTTTTCTAGATGAAAGGGCTACGTCCTTTTCTGTATCCCTGACCTTGTATGCCTGGAGGTACTTATGGCAAGTTTCATATGATCGCGGTTGAATAAATTAAGGCGTAAAAGTGTAACTAACAAATTTGTCTACTCTTACAAAACACAAGGGTCCAGAGTAGGTTATCAAACAATTTTATGAAACTGGCTAATTTCCTGACAAGAATGTTACTGTTAAAAAATGACTTTGAAAACGAATTCAAGAGGAAAAAAATAGAAAACTGGAAAAAAAGTGAAATTTCACTGATGTGCATTTATTCATCTGCGACACATCACATTGACTTCAAATAATAATTAGATGACAAAAGAAATCGTTTCAAGTAGCCCTGAACACTGGATTATATCCAGTTAATAAACCCAAAACTTAGTTCTCTGCATTAACTATCTCAACAACAAGTGAAGGGGATCATTAATATAAAGCTCCCGAAATTGCGGCACCACTATTAGAAACTCTTTGTCTTGGAAACTGAAGTGTTCAGTTTAGTGCCAATAAATAATGTCATTACCTGTTCAAGGGGCACCATAAATTATCTTCGGGTACAATACGCAAATGGGGACGGCCATTAAATCTATATAAACAGGCAGTTTATTAGTAATCTTTAAGGTATACTTCGTGACGACGATCTCACGATAGAAGTGTAATAGTCGCATACGAGTATATAGAAGAATCAATGATATTTTACATGAACTTAGACCATGTAAACTGTAGATGATAAAAATTCGAATAAGAATCTTTATCTGTATATCAAATTATATGTTGAAATAAATATATTTTTCTATAATTTGTATTTTATAAGTCGTTTTGCAGGGTCTCTGGAAACTGCTGTTTTGTAAGAAAAAGTGGATGGCTAGCTACAATTCAACTTCTGACAGTTAGATGGCGACCGTCTCATATAAATAGCAGGGGAATGCATGCGTTCCCTAGAGAAGGCCGGCGTACCTCCACTTTCGGGTACGCCGAGGTTCTGACAGGCAGCGTAGTCCTCCCCGAGCTGGATAGCCGTATCGGGGCACCGATGTCGTGTCAACTTGAAATAGACACTAGCGTTATTTTACTTATGTACGAGTATTATGAACGGCTGAACTGATTTTTGGCGTAGTTTCACTGTTAGTGATTCTGATTCTGAGACGAATTTAATATTGCTTTTCATCCAAGCTGCACTAGCTGTGATGGTTAGTATTTAATATTTTATATAACTTGCTTTATAATGTGCAATGAAGATGAAATATTCGAAAAACATAAGAGCATATTCGAGAGTGAAATATTAAAATCTGTCATCGCAGCAAGCAACGTACGTATAAAGTTTAAAACGGCTGTCTGAATTTCGGGAAAATTGCGTATCAGATTCGTGAGATGAAAATTCTGAATGTGATGTTTCACAATGTACCTAAACACTTAGTTATTATAAGTAAGGCAATCTTATTTAAACACTGCACAGTTTCTTAAAACCTATTTCAATGTCTCCTAAAATCAAATGAGACAATTAAGCATAAATGATTTCTACTTGTGACAATTTTGTATATTTTATAAAAAAATATTTCATTAAAAAAAGACAAAATAGTAAAATACATTCGGTATCATTAAATTTTTCAATAAGTAAAAAATGACCCTATTTGCAAGTGTTTGTCTGTGTATTTAGCTCTTCGAAACAGATTTTGACTTACAATTTTTTTTAAAATTTTAATGCAACTAGACATTGCAAGAAAATTTTATTATAATCATGGTGTTACCATATTACGACAATGCATGATTTTATTGATCAACTGTTATGTACAATGACCGATTAAATTAGGTAAAATAATATTAAGAATAGAAAAATCTGTATATTACATTACATTATCTGTACATTACATGCACTTTAAAGTGTACCTACCTACTATATTTAAGATATAGTTGAGTAAAACTTAACGAATTCACGGACGACCAGTATTTGATATCACTAAAAAAGAAAAAATTAATGAACATACGCCCAACAAGAGGCGACAACACATTTAAATAAAGCCAGAGAGCAGTAGGTAGGTACAGTCGGAAAGAAAAGTGGTGAACCAAAAAAATCGGTGAAGTCGCGCTCCCGGCGACGTTTTTTCCCACACAGCAGGGGCAATTATCTACATCTCGGACACAACAACGCAGACGTTCTCGAGGCACAATGGGTGGCACTCGAGGTCTCGCTGTAACGAATCCACTACTGCCACTATCAACCGGTCCCTTGCGAAACTGGAGCGGGATTGTTTGCGCGACACTCCTCGTTGTTAATGACGTATGGGCCCGGGTGGGGGGGTTCATTAACTGTTCCCTTGTTTTTCGCGCTGTTTTTTAAATAGCCTTTGTTCCGCGAAAGGTTATTTTACTGAATGATTTGCAATTAGTGTTGCGATGCGAACTAATGTTCAAATAAAGTGTTCTGGCTAAAAGTTTGTGTTGATGTCGTGTAAAGTGTAGATAGGATACGAAGTAAGGGGATAGTGAGGATAAAGGAATGGTCTCTAGCTTCAACAAAAACTTGAACACCTTTTTTACAGAAAAATAATACTGTTCCTGGGGGATCATGTAAAAATAAAAATAAAAAAATTCAACGCGCGTCAAAAAATATATATGAGAAATAAATGTTTAAAAAAAAGAAGCGCGGACGAAGTCGTGGGCAAAAGTTAGTACCTACTTTACAAAAAGGCAATAATTGTAAATACGTGTTAAAACATGACTATTTTTCTGATAAGTTGCCCAGTTCACGATTGCAGTGTTGTCCAGACTCACTTAAAAGTATAAAATATTGGCAAATTTCAATACAGTATAGGTACACTTGTTGCAACCGGTTACAGGCTGGGAGGGTCAATAAATTTCAGTTCTACTCATTGTGCCTGAAAATTGCACGGAGGGCCCAGACAAGTTGACAAAGCTTTTTTATTGGCGGTATCCCGTACACAATCCATCACTCGGCCGATTGTTCGTCCCCGGCCGGCCCTCTAGTTCGCTGATCATTATTTAAAATATAGATGAGAGTGTTTTCTTTTCGATAATCGAGACCACGATTGAGGGTCCAACACAATGGCGCCTTTTGAAACCGTCGCCTGTAGCGAGACGAGGGCCGAAGGACCAAAGTCTCGCTTATTTGTATTAGCAAATTGGAAGGTATACTGTCCACTTTATCGCGACCCCTGCCACGCGTTACCGTTTCTAAAAACCACCACGCAAACGAGGGCTTCAATTAAGTCGGTCTTCGCTAACATTCTATCGGCGCGCAATGAAAAGAGTTGTGATTTTCTTTGATATGCGGAGACGCGGTTTGCCGAGTGAGAAATCAAAGGGCTCTATCGTGATGCATGACGGGTTTTATTAAGATTTAATGCCGCCAACGACACTCAGAGGCGGGAAAAGAACGAGTCTCAAGTATTATGCGATGTACGTTTTACATGACGCCAGTTTATGAGAGCAGTCTGAAGCTTTCGTCGGATTTCTCTCTAAAAATTTAGTTAAACGCACACACGACAAGATTGCAGCGCAACTTAGGCTAGTTATATAAAGGTGGGTTTAGACGAGCGAAATCCTTATACATTATTATAATGCAACGGTCCTTTCTCAATCACGCTTCAGTCTCTCTGAAACCTACTAACACTGTCTACGATCATCGGCTTAACATGCTAAGTTAATGAACACCCATGGGCTTACATATTCGCGCTAACCGTGCACGGACATACTCGGGGCCAGTCGGGAGTGGGGCAGGGGGGTTTCAGGGGGAGGCAGGAAGCGACTCCCTGTTCCCATCTTAGCACAACGTCTTAAGCGAGTCGTATACTACTAGGTAACTACATAATTCATTGGCAGTTTTCATACGTGCCGGGCGAAATTAGAAATGCTAATTGAACTCGGAAATATTTTATAATACCGAGTTCAAAGAAACGTTCCACAATAATTCGACGAGAATTTCATACAAAAGCTTTCTTGGAGAGATTACATTATTGTGATGCTTCATACGGAAACCCTTTAAAGACTTCCGAGTACTGAACTTATTAATCAAAACTATTGCCGTATCAGACAATACTCTTGAGAAATAATATTAATAGACCAAAACAGTAGTACAGTAACTCGATCAATATTCTTCATTGCATAGGATAGGACCACATTTCACTTATTACTGGACTTACATATGTACCTACATATAATAGGGTGAACTATTCAAATGGGCCATTGAGGGAAAACTTAAAACTGAGACAGGGAAATTCTTTCTTCGTAAGCCACGATTAATAAAATTATGACTATTCATACTTTTTAGACCTTGCAAAGTGGAACTCTTTACAGAAGACAACCGTGAAATAATAGCATGCGTGCTGTTGTGTTTCGGTGAGTAAGGGATGCCGGAGTCTATTTCCCTATGCTTAATCCTACTATGGTCGGCGGCGCACTTGTAGCACCTGTGGCATTGTTTGTGTTATAGGCGACGGTAGCCACCTACCATTAAGTGGACCGTCAGCCTGTCTGTCGAGCTTAACTTTAAAAAAAAGAGTATGACTATTGAGGTTTACGCTGTAAAATTCATCAGTGCACCTAATCTACTTATTGCGAGTTCGTTTTTTTTAACAATAGTTTCACAAATCCAAAGAGAGATTGCGTTCTGCTCTTCAGAATATTGCGTCGATAAGTTATGACGTAACCAGTGCACAAGTAATTCTCCAGCTTTCGTTAGTTGTCGAAGGGTGTACAATGGAGATCTATCGTCTCCGAGGGAATTGTTTATCTTATTGCTGGAACCATTGTGTTGTGCGTGCTTGATGATATTTCAATGATATATAGCGCGCTGTAAGTGAAACTTTAGCAACTAATGTGAATACGATACACGTGAATGTATAGATAGCGATAGATTGCGCGAACTTTGTATTCAATTCGGTTCCCTTTGCTAATTTAAAACCCTTTAGATGTTAAATGTAGGATTTATGATATTTCACCTTGTCTGGTATTGATTTAATTTTATATTTAACTAGCTGGTGCCCGCGACTTCGTCCACGTTGAAAAAGAAAAAGTAGCCTATCCTGTGTCCCGTACGTCTAAATGAAAATCAGTTAATTCGTTTAAGTTATGGAGGAACATACATACTTACATACATACAGAAAAAAATTCTAAAAATCGTCAATTTAGTTTCAGTATCATGTACAAACCCTATAAACTCGATATCTCTGAAAACAAAGTAACTTACTCCATGACCAACCCTTACAGATTTATTATTAGTATTGATTGCTCACAAAATGACAATTACAAAAAGCATTTAGACAAAACTCGTGGGTTCAAAAAGTTTTGGCCACTGTACATATACTTACAAATAATAAAATGACTTCGCTTCGTTAACGATCTTCGCTAATTTTTTCTACTGTAATCCAGATTTTGATACGCGGTTATCACTGGTTGTAGAAAATCATTGGTTTTTACCTAATATACTTACAAGTATACACACTCTGTTGGAAGAACTTGAGAAACTTGGAATACTTGTGGCACATGGTTGATTTACATTATCGACATCATCAAAATACAAGCGTTTTTAGTGTGTAAATCGTAATGAATTGGTAATTGGCAATTTAGTTGTAAGAATAATTTCTTGGTTAAAACAAGCGTCAGATACCCCACACTATTGAAACATTATTAATTAAAATCTAGCAGGAAGCCCACACCTGTCCCAAGGCGTAAGTTCAATCGGGTTAGACAAAGAAAGGTCCGGACCAGTACGCCTCGAGCCAAAATCCTTTTGAGGGTAGCTAAGCTGGATAAGGGCCAACTATCGATGGAGCTAGTGTACATTTTCATGTTAATTGATTTTAGACAAGGGAATTTATACGTTAAATCATCATTTATATAAGTTGCATATACAATTTTATCTATATGTGTATTGCAAAGCCCCAAAATTGCCTAAAATATTTCATAATGAAAGTATAAGGACTGCTTCCACTATTGATTACTGCGCCATCTAATCTATCAGCGCCAGAAAGTATAATATTAGTCACTGATTTTAACAAGTACATAGGTACATTTCTTTATTATTTTATAATGTAAAAATTGTCTTTTTTTTAATTCAATGATTAAATCTATATCAAAAATAATAATGATTTTATCTTGTTTTCCTGTAACTATTTACGATTAAATTTTCACACACTTCCAAGTAGACCTACAACTCGGTGAGCTTGTTAAATTGTGGGTTGGTAAACTTACATCCAATCTAGTTCCGCGATAAATAAGTCCGCAATCGGAACAAATGGACAGGCGGCAAATTGAACACACTCGCATAGGTACAATACGCACCACTTTAATCAATTACTTTTAAATTAATTAACTTGTAATGTTCTTGTTTAAGTAGTAAGAAACTGTGGTATTAGTAAGAACTTTTTCCATTGGTAAAAAGTTAACAGAGAAACAGATATGTATTGGATACATATAGGCTTATTGTTATACGCATATAGACAAGTCTTGGGAATATTTATTATTCGCGACAGCTTACAAATTATGTGTGCTTGTTGTATAAGTGATAATTCGAAAAAACTAAAGATCATAGCTTGGCGGGCCGTATGGGATGGGAAGCCGAAGAATGGCAATCAAGAAATTGTTCAAGTAAAGTATTTTTCTTGTATTTGCTATTGAGAACATTAATAGGTATTAAGGTAGGTAATTTAAGTAGCTTTGTGGAATATATAAAAAAATAAATAAAAAACAAAGGAAAACAAACTTGGAACGCAAGTCGAGTCGCGAGCAAAATTTAGCTGGTTTTTTTAAGGAGCCTTCAAAGACGGACAATATCTTGGCGTGCAAGCTGAACGCTCGCTATAGACAAATTACCCCATTTACTTTCACAATGATACTGTGTGAAGTGTTCCACCGTTAATGCGGGTAGAAGCGAAAACAAAACAATCCGATGTTCACCTCCTCGTGTCCGTTTCCTTACACTAAATTTACATTCCCCACCATCCATCCCAGAAGTCCATCCGGCTTGGCAATAAAACGATCTTGAGGCACGGACGAAAACGTCTTAACGATCGCTGTGCAAGTCATAAGCTGAAATCGAGTTCTACTTGAAAATACAAAGTGATGAACTCACGAGTCACTACGAATTCATTGGACTTCGTTTGTTATTAATTACCGTTTGAGAGGAAAATCTTTAAGACATGTCAGGCGCAATGTTTTTTCTGTGTTACCAGAAGTTTCAACTATTTATAACATGTCTATTTCGAAGTAAGAAATCTTTTTATTCACAAAAAAGTACCTAGAGCCGTATAAATTTTATATGAATATGTATAATTGTATTTTAAATTGCATTGTCTGTGTACTCATTACTATCTGAAACTGACACGGAATTATTTTTATTCCTTGTTATTGAAATATATATTTTTTATTGAATATTTATTTTATTAAAATCTACACCTGTAGATTTCAGTAAAATAATTTATTTTCGAACAAAATCAAAACGCGAGCGTTTAAACTATTACAAGCACAATTTCGTTGCGAACATATAGCGACAAATTTCACAAATATATTAATATTTATTGCAAGGAACAATTAGATTTAAGGAACATACAATTCTAACAATGCTTAAACTGCAAGAATGGTTCGGAAAGGCATTGTCGCTACACTCTTTAAATTTGCACCGCTTTGAACAGTCTCTCCCGTTTCTTCGCTTAAAGATATATGCCGAAGGGTACGAACCTTCGCCCGTATGTTTACAGGCTGATGTTATCTTGTAATTGTGACAATATTTGGCTTAACCTTTTACGAGCGTATAGAAGGTGGGACAGGTAAAGTGGTTTAAAGTTTAAAGTGAGGACGAAACTTTGGGAACTGATTAAATGGAAAATTATGGCCAGTGCCTACAAACTTCGGATGAATCACTCTATAAAATTTTAACTACAAATAAAGTAATTAAATGAAAATGGAATCCACTACGTTTGAGTAAGCATTATTTGATTCTATTTGAAACTTTTTAGAAAACTATTTAAGCCGGAAAAGTTAAGCTGTTTAAGAAAGATACTTTTAATAATAACACCGGGAATGATACTGATACTGTTTAAGTAATCACATCGGGACAGAGCGTGATATAATCAAAGTATTCCCTAACATCCCGTATTTAACCTTACAAATTTAAGGGCTCGCCAGCTAAGGTGAAAAGTATAGCCAAGTTCAGATTAACAATCGGCCGGGGCAAAGGGCTACTTGCCGACCGCCAAAGGGCCAATCCCGGTCCATAAATTCGGCTGGATAGACTAATAGAGTTGTACAAATAGCTTGGGACGGACACACGGAAAATAGTACACCATAGTTCTTCTTGAGGATAAAATTGTATTGTCCGTGTTTGTCGACAGAAATTATCTGCCTTAGGAGAACCATCGGCATGTAGGACATAAATGTGCTCGTTCGGAAGAGGTTGTTCCATTCTGGTTTTCGTGGTATAATAATTATATTCTCGATCAATCTCATTAAGTTACGTACTTATGTATGTTATTAATTACCATAGTAATTAGTGTTATGAAAAAAAAATACAATTTAAATATGGCTTATGTGGTTAAAATACTTTTACCTGACATATAGCACATTCATTGTAGCAACATAACATATAAGATTTCACCTTGAGTTTAAAACTGATTTGAAACTTTGAACTGAAATTTGAAATCTCAACCCCATCTCATCCTATAAGGTTCTTAGAAAGATAATCACTTGTAGCGTAATCCTAATACATCCGGGGCCCGACCGGACCATGCTGGTCGCTATAAATCGCCCAATGAGAGGTAGTGATTTAATCGGAAACCTCAGGGTCCCTAAGGAAGCCCATTAAATAGTATGGTCAGGGGATAATTAATTCTGTGGCAACGTTACAGAGAGATTAATGGCGGGCTAAGCAATCGCGAGCTATTTTCAATGTGTTGTGCCATTTTAGTAATTGATGATTTTATTTGTAATGGATAGACCGAAGAAAGGGTGAGAATTCTGACTTATTGTGCGAATTGAAATTTAATAATTGATGGGGGCATGTAAACGTAATGACCCGTTGGTTGAGTGGTTCAAGTGTCTGCCCCATTTCGATTCGATTCGATTCCTGGCAAGAATAATTATGGAAACGAAATTATGAAATTTTACTATAAAACAAGTCACGTCAGTGTTAATAATTTCGGTCCAAAATATTGAGTGTGTTTATCCATCCATAGTAGTTATAAATATAGTTCATAATTCACGATTTCAATAATTTAAATGGTTAGAAAATTATTGAGGTTGTGGTAAAATAAATTGCTTGATAAAAATATTTAGGTACCTATATTATGTTATTCAATACTAGTATTTGCCCGCGACTTCGTCCGCGTCCGATCGCTACCAAACTTCGCAGGAACACCCGCTACACTAATCTGAAGATTGTCTGAAAGTTTCATCAAAATTCGTTCAGCGGTTTTGGAGTCTATAAGAGACATACGGAGACATACATACACACATCGCCTTTTATATATATAGTTATTAACATTCAAATAGTTAGTGGCAGCGCACACTGTTTTCTACAGTCTAAAAACTGCCAGGCTTGTACAAACATTTGTGCTGTTCCATGTGTGAGTAAAGATTTCTACAACTCATCTGTCTATTCTTTTACCCTTTTCCTTTATGTTTCCGAGGCTAACTACGCGCTGTGTTCCGTAGCCATTTGGGCATGGCCCGTCTAGCGACAGTAACAGCCCACTTACAAAAGACCAATATGAAATGACAGCATGTGTGCTGCTGTGTTTCAGTGAGTGAGTAAGGAATGCCAGCGACCATTATGTGCCTTCCCAATCCCTTATTCTTAATCCTACTACGGTCAACAGCTCACTTGCAGCACCTGTGGCGTTGTGAACCATCAAGTGGACCGTCAGCATGTCTGTTACCTTAACATATGAAAAAATAGGCACAGGAGGCCAACATCATCAAGTGGATAGTAAAAGACAGAACTCTTTCATAAAAAAGAAGACATATTATCAAAAATGTGATTCTTCCTTACATATTATAAAAGAAAGTCCTCCGCCGCGTCTGTCTGTCTGTTCGCGATAAACTCAAAAACTACTACACTGATTTTCATGCTGTTTTCACCAATGGATAGAGTGCTTCACGAGGAAGGTTTTAAGATATAATTTACAAAGTTACGCGGGCGAAGTAGCGGGCAGCAGCTAGTTTTGAAATATAATGTTCATCATCATCATCATCATCTCAGCCGCAAGACTTCCACTGCTGGACATAAGCCTCCCCTAAAATTTTCCAATTGGACCGGTCAGAAGCAGCCTGGATCCACCTTTGACCCGCGGCCTTTATTAGGTTGTCTGTCCACCTTGTGGGTGGACGTCCTACGCTTCCTTGCTGGTCCGTGGCCTCCACTCGAGAACCCCAGCGGCCGTCGGCTCTTCGTACTATATGCCCTGCCCACTGCCACTTCAACTTACTGATCCGCCGGCTTAAGTCGTTAGTTTTGTACGTCTACAGATCTCCTCATTTCTGATTCGATCTCGCAGTGTAACTCCGAGCATAGCCCTTTCCATAGCTCGTTGAGCGACATTGAGCTTCCTTACGAGGCCAAAGGGTGGGCCTTAGGATGAAATATAATGTTGATTGATTTTAAATATATGTACATAATCTCTATTTTTTTTTTCATTGATCAGAAAGGTAAACAAACAATTCACGACATAGAATTTTCCAGTTTTCACCTTAATTACACATTTATATATACACGTATTCATTTACACTCACTACACATAATATTCTGTACGATATGTACCCAAAATTATGGCATATTTTCAGAGGAAAATGGAAAAAACTTGATAAAATCGTCACATAACCTGCACAATTACTAGATGTCACAGAGCAATCACACAGATTTTGCCTATGGTTTTAGAGATGGGACATGAACACGACAAGTCATTAGGAGTCACATGAGGTTTTGATTCGTACTTAAATTATCAAATTCACATTTCTACATACATTTTAAAAGTTTTAGTTTATCGTAATTCATAATCGTAGACGAAATCACCTTTTGAAATTATTTTTGATTAAATAGCATTAAATAAATTACTTAAAATTACTACTAATAATTCGTATTTTATTTACTTATTATTCTTAATAATATAATATTTTATTCGGTTTAGGTTTTTATGGAGGTGCAAAATGCACCACTGCAAAATTCAGTATTACCATGGTAAATGATTGTACTTTCTTATTTTAAAAAGTCTATACAACGGCATCCCTAGCTTTTACTAAAAACATTATGTTACTGATAAGACATTAAAATTTGTTAATGTTGTTTTATTATGTCAAATAAAAAGTAAAAAGACAAAAATTCATCACATTAAACTATATGAACAAATTCTAAATGAGTTATTCACTGAGTCAACTTTTTTCGATATGCCTAATGTACAATAGTACCATCTAAAACTGGTCAGTGACCCTGGCGTCGCCACATTTGTTTACCTTTCTGATCAATGAAAAAAAAAATGGAGCTTATGCAATTTATTCGGTTTTAGTCAGTAGAGTAAATTTCTAACTTGTATGTTATGATAGTATCATTGCTACATCAATTGAAGCACTTTATAAGCATTGCATGATAATAACATAGCATTTTTCACATAATAGTAATGATTCAATTACATAGATAATAATTATGTGTGTAATATAATTTATCTCAACATAATAATATACTCTTGTGCTGTTATTTTAAAATTTGTAATCAATTGTAAAAAGTATTTCAATTAAAGTCACTTTTAAAACAAAAACAGCGACAGATTTGCTGAAAGGATGAGCACAGACACCAACAGTAAGAAAGTTGCTTGAGGTATGTTATTGTATCCCTTTGCAGATCTACACTCCAATGATCTGTATTTATATCTGTATCCAAATACAGATCATGGTGTCTACATTTTTTAAGATCTGGCACATCATTAGTTAGTCATATCCTAAAAAGTTTTAAACAAGTCTGTTACAGTTGATTAAATGTAAAAGTATGTAAATGAACCAAACAAGTGAATGGAAAATATCAAAAGTGGAATCCTAAAGTAGGTATGTAGTGTGGTAAAAACCCAAATAGAACAGCCAAAATCTATTGCTATTTTTGTTTTAAAAGTGACTTTTTAATTAAAATACTTCCGAATCGCTGTCGCTATCTGAGCCCGTCCAGTTGAAAATGTTTAGAATCAGTTTAATATGACAAATGTCATATTAACTTTTTAACTTTTTTATCTTTTTGCACTTTAGAAATTTTGCGAGAATATTGAATGTTCAGTCTTTTTGGAGACATAAAATGTCCCCTTGAAAATTTTTTCATGACATGACATGACATCTCTTTCAGAGTTGTGTGTGTTATTTGCGTTGGACGTACACACACTGATACTAAAAAATATATTGTCTTGGCAATGTGTGGTAGTACGTTGATTGATTAAAAATATATTTATACAAATGTTTTTTGCATTGTTGTTTTTAATGGATTACATTTATTAAAATTACATTAATCAAGAGATGCATTCCTTGATGCATCTTCTCGTACCCCTTTAGGGAAACAGAGCACTAATACAATTCTAACAATTTTTAAGTTATGGATAGTGTCTGACCGAAGCCTCAGCTCAGGCTTCGGTAACTTTCAGAAAAAAAACCCACCTTCGGTTAAACATTCTGCTTCGGCTCAAAACCCAGCCAAAGCTAAGGGTTTTGTTGAAGATTCCTAAATAAATAAATGTTACAATTCACATTATTTTGAAATGTTATTATTTTTGACAAATGACTAGAGATGATTTTAAATTACCATTCTATATTATACAGTTGATATAAACCTTCAATAAGTTTAAAATAATTTATATTATTAATTGTAGCTTGTAGCCAATCTTGGACAAAATTTGTTTGAGCTTTTAAGCTTCGGCTGAAGGTTGTGGCGATAGCCTCAGCTTCGGCATGAAATTGACCTTCGGTCGTACACTAGTTTAGAAATAAAATCAACATTTACTAATTAAATAAAATTATTGGAAATAAATTTCTTGTAAATTATCAACGGATAAATTAGTTCATAAATTTTGTTTACGTAATTACTTTATAGAATATGATTCAATGTTTTTTTTTGAACAGTTCACATAGGTGTAGCACACACGAAGTGATACTGGTTCTCTAGCAGACAGAAATAGCCACTAGCAGATAATAATAAAAGATGTAGCTTGATCTTATTTGTTCAAATTATCATAGGTGAATTTTATGCTGGGTTCTTATGACATAATAGAGATTACATATGTATTACATGTTCCTATAAAAAGTGGTAACACAATTACTTTGTGTTTTGACTGTTAAGTAAGTAATAAATTAAAACTAAGAGACTATCTGAAGTTAATTATTAGGTCTATAGGTATGCATTTTTATTTGTAATAAATGCTATCTAATAAATAATTTAGATTCCTATAATAAATATAATTCCACATTTATCACAGTAAGTATATCCTGTAAGAATATCTTAAACCAACAATTAAAGGTTCAAAATGTTTTATAACCTCAAAACGTGAAGTGAACATGTCTTACCGGCAAATTAAGTTAATAGATGTTAAAGTTACAAAAAATACTAAACTGTGTACTTTCTTACCTGATATGGCACTTCCTCTTGGCTCTGTTCCAGTTTTTTGAGATTTAAACTCAACAAACAATTCTCAATCGCACTCCAAACATAAAGAACATCGTCACTTAAATGCAGCAAATTGCGCAATTTGCCACTGGGATTTTCTTTGAGGCTGTCCTTTAAATCCTTGAAAATTTTGTGTTTAGCTAATTTATCTTCGTATAATCGCGAATCCATGGTGGAAATTCGTAAGAATTCAAGTAAAAACTTCCAACACACAAGTTGAAAATCATAACATCATACTAGTTTGACAGTTGATTATTTTGACATAAAGTAAATGACATTTGAGTGACTTTCGCGGTTTTTTTGTAAACCACAGACAAGACAAAATTTTATTTGTTAAATGTTTGTAATAACAAGTTAATATCTTTGTTTATATTTTTGTAACACAATAAAAATATACAATGGGTGGGACAATAATGAATTTTGGGAGACAAAAGGACGTGAGTCTGTTGAACCTCGGTCAAGAAAGGTATTTTATTATTTTATAATTACATAATTAACATTGAACAACGACTTGCAGAAATCTTGCGATTTTAATTTTTTTTTGGAATTTTAAGGCCTGGTAACTAAACTTTTACGCCAATTGCGATTTTTGTAGAGAATTAGACTTTGTATTTTACTCAGAATATTAATTGATAATTACTCAGAAGAAAATGTTTTATGAAACAGTTGAGTGGTTTCAAAAGAAAAGTTATGTGATTCTGTTCTATTGAGACTTCTTCAAAATTATTTAATTTTAAATAAATCCTTCCTAATTCTTTATCCTTAATCCTATACTATAATCGAAAGTGCACTTGCAGCACTTGTGCCGTTGTTTGAGTTATAGGCAACGGTAGCCGCGTATATATCATCAAGTGGAAAGTCATCCTATTTGTCAACGTGATCGGTTGAGGGGTTTTCGAGTCCACACATAGACTTTTATATATATAAAAAATCTACATAGTACAACACACGTCAATTTTTTAAAATATATGTTGGAGATAATTAAACCATTCCTTGTTAGTTTTCTACCAGTAAATTGCGTGAAAAATTGCTTCCACAAACTATCAAATCAAAATCAAAAATAAAAAAAATTATTTATCAACAATTAGGTTTCTACGAGAAACTCTTATGATCGTCATTCAAACAGTCCCAACAGACAACGTTGAAGTACCTAATGTGTATTAGCCCCTTTAAAAAATAAAAATTAAATCAATAAATATTAATTAAAATGCACGATAGGTGCTTGTAGGCCATATTCCGCAATTCTCTGGAGCAATCGGCTAAGTAAGCGCGGATGAAGATATAGCACCCTATTCTCATGTAGGTAGAAACAGATTGTTCCCTTAGAAGCGCCTGCAATATTTCTCTTTGATTCGGAATGGTATCACGTAATTTCATCTCCCTGAGCACTGTTGCTTTCTTATAAATAAAGCAACATATAGGCACCTATAAATTTCATTTTACGAGATTTGTACGCGAACCTCGCATTCTATAATTTAATCTTTGTTGTTATAACGGTTTTAATATTGGTGGTGTCAGTGAAGGATAGTGGGTTGGCTTTATTTATAATAACATGCCATTAAGGATGTTACAAACACAGATAAGTGTATTTTGCGCTCGTGTAAGATTATTGGTTAGGTAGGACTTTCATTGGTCATCTGAAAAAATAGGACGATCGCTATATAGTGCGGGCTAGGAAAACTAGCTTTTTTTTATGTTAAAGTCAACAGGAATTCTGACGATCCACTTGATGGTAGGTGGCTACCGTCGCCTATAACATAAGCAACGCCATAAGTGCTACAAGTGCGCTGCCGACCATAGATGGATTAAGGATAACGGATAGGGGAAATGGGCTCTGGCATGGCATCCCTTACTCACTCACCGAAACACAACAGCACATATGCTGTTATTTCACGGTGGTATTTTGTAAGGTGGTGGTTACTGTCGCCAGACGGGCTGCCCAAATGACTGCGAAACGCAGTGTGCCCTACCACTACTTTTCAAATTTAGACCAGTCAATTTTGAAAATTACATTAAAACCAAAGTTGACCCCGCAGAGAATTGAACCCGGGGCCCCTGAGACGTTATATAGGCAAGCACTCTTGCCACTTATCCAACAGGCTCGTCAACGTTGTTGATGATAGTTCGTGCTTTTCTTAATGATAATCATTTTCTATAACTGAAGTACAAATCGCCCCTTCGCATTAAAAGTGTATAATCTCAAAACCTACTAATTCTACAGGAGAGCGTTTTAAAGATTCAACGTGTAATAGTTTTAATAATAAGGAGCACTTCAATGTTTATTTTTAATTTTTGGCTAGGTACGTTATCTATCTTACAAAGTAATTTAAAACTATTATATTTTTTGCTACATAGTAGTCAAAACAAGGCTTAGAAAAATAATCGTTTTGAGTTTAAATACTTTTTTTGATAAAATGTTGCCAAACATAGTTTTGATGAAAAACATAAGGCAGTATTATTCAATATTCTATCACAAAACTGTACAATTACCTAATTATACAATTTTGAATGGAAACTTGATTCAAATTTTGCAAAATATTTAAAGCAATAAGAGTGTATTATTTTGAGATTGTATAATATTAATGAAAAAGAATGCTTACATTAATGAAGGTGACAGAAAAATTGAGAAAATGGTTACTTGTAGATTTATTTATTACGTGTAGAGTGATCCCTTGATCTAATTTATTGTTGGTCTGCCTGCTCTGAGTGGTTGCATCATCGCGAAAAAGTGCATGAATGAGGCTTAATTGTCGAGAGAAAAATAACGATAAAGGAAATGGTCAGTTTTGGTAAGTTCTTACTAAGTACCCATTCGAAGAGTGACATCTCCGACACTACAAAAAGTAGGTGTGCTGGCTCACAGCGGTTGCATCTTTAAATATATTAGAATTTTCTGTTAATTATTTATTTTTATTTTACTGTTTACATAATACAGTTCATCCTAAAATTCTATTTTAACTAACTATTGGTAATTTTTTTTTAATTGGATGAGTAGTTTTGAAAATTACTTCCTACACTTAGCGCACTTAAGTAAAGCACCTGTGGCGTTGCTTGTGTTATAGGAGACGGTAGCCACCTTCCATCAAAGTGGACCTCAGCCTGTTCATCGACCTTGACATAAAAAAGGGACTAAAAGTATTATGTTTCAGGATTTAAACAGCAATTGAAAAATTTATTTTATATTACAACAAAAAAATGCTCTGAACATAATGTTGACTAGTTCTTCATAGCAAACACATCCAGTGATCAATGTGAAGGCTTCGTACCCTGAATAAAATATAAGTTGAGCGGAGTGGCGCTCAGTTTTCGCGATATAATGCTATTGATAAATTTAGCAACGTGTGTCTCACATGTTATTAGAGGGTGGTGATACGCCACCCCGCGGCCCGATCTATTATTATGCCGGGCAGGTCGCGCTGCTCTAAGAGTTTCGTAGGGCTGCCACAACCACAACCTATATTGTCGTTTTTCTTTTAGCATGAATAAAAAAAAAAATAACGTAAGAAAAGTCATAAAGACTAATAATGAGAGTGATTATTGCAATGTACCTACTTAATTTATTGTAAAGATCCAAATGGAAACTACTATATGATATTGTAGAAATGTTTATGTAATGACAATGAAAGCATACAATAATATGTAATATAAAGGAGCTGTTGTCATTTACAAAAAATTGCCAAAATGGTTTACTGTTGGTATTAAAATGAAAAACATCATTTCATTACTTAGTTATTAAAAAAATAAGACTAGTTTCAATAGATTAAAACATTTTTTTCAATATAAACAATATTGCCCTTGTTGGGTGTTGTACTGTGAATGCTGTAATTGCTGTGTATGAACATTTAGACATATTATGATCATTTATTATTAGGATGAGGGTCAAAGTAAATAAACTCCGGAATCAAAAACGCAACTCCGATATAAAATAGCACATAAAGATCCGATATAAAGTGCTATTATCTTATTTTACAAAGTTTTTCTTATGATAAGGTCGACAGACTGGCTGACATATTGTCTATAAATGGTATAACATGTAAATTATGATTGTCTGTGCCTACTTTTTGACTGCAGAACGCAGTGTGCCCTGCTATTCAATTTGACAATGTTTCTTGCTTGGTGACGTCACTCACCGGGGACAACCCTAAAGGCAGCAGCCCGCCGGGACGGCACCGATGACTTGTCATTAATAACGACAGCGGAAATGTATCAAAAGGTGACGTGTGTCCCTTCGTCTGTCTCCGTTCTTATTTATGATACCTACCAGCAAACCATATTTATTTGTGTCTACTATAAGTACATACATCGATGTGACAATAAACATCTGTTTAGCCTCAAAACAGCCTCTCAAACACTAGTGCGCCCTCTTTTACATAATTTTCAGGCATTTTTGTAATATTTAACATTAGAATTTTTAATTATTTTTAGGTAATTCGAAGCCCAAATTGAGAATCTCTGGGTCAACTTTACAAAAGCATTTTTCCTATTATCAAGAATAGATCACGATTAAGAAATATCCTATATCCAGCACTGGACGTCCTGCGGCAAAGATGATGAAGAAATATCCTGACATTATAAATGAGAAAGTGCCTTAACGCTTTAACTTCTCAACCGGTCATCATTAAATTTCGTATAGGTACATACACGTTGTCAGGGATACTGTACAGGACATAGGATACCTTTCAGACCGAAAGAAGTAGTGTTCCCAAAGGGATCATCTAAAAATAAAATATAAAAATTCAACGCCTAACAAAAATCCATGATTAAATAAATTGTATGCTCACCACTCAGCAGTGAAGAGGATGTTGCGCTGTTATGGTGGACTCCTACTGACTAAGGAATATACTAGTCCAGAGTAGACATGTGCATAAGTGATCCTATATCAAGTCAGCTGAGCTCTTGTACTCTGGTACTGCTTATAAGGCGACGGTAACCACTTACCACAAGGTATCACCATCTGCTTAGAGTCCAAACACACGAAAAAGCTTAAATTTCTATACTATATTATTATTATAATATTTGTTGACTATTAATAATAATCCTAAGAAAAGTCATCATTCGCGCTAGGGTAAACGCTCCCATATCTGTCACGTGCGAAATATGGGTATACAATTTACACAATATCGTCATATGTCAGGGTGTCAGAGGTCCTCCCGAGGCGTCTCCTCCAATTACGGTTAGAATTGTTTCGCCGTATCCTATCTATTACTTTCGTTGGAACAACTTGGGAATTTGAGATGTTTGGACGGTAAAAAATATACCCGAGCAATTTCTTTCCTCTTCGCGTTGACACTTTATTTCTAATTGTATTTATCTGTTCCTTGTATAGAAACTAATGTTGGTTAATGTTGGATCGATTAAGCTCCATCACGGAGGTCTTCGGTATTTACATCTACCTATATATTTCGTATGACATTTTTAAGTATATTTTTAATAAAATATAAACTGTTACAATAAAAAATTAAAATATTATCTGAAAAATCTATTCCTACAAAGTAACTAGGATGTTGACGGTCTATTTGGCTATGCCTTTATACGAGCACCATCAAGCCTTCTTGAGCCCTCTTGCATCTATGCAAGTGCACTACTGACCCTGAGTCTTAAGAATGTCTGTACAGTTATAAGCCTTATAAATAGGTCCTCATATCCTTGTGGATAAGTTAGAAGTTAGAAGACAAAAAATTTTTACTCTATGAAATACACGAAGTTTATCTATATAATAGACATAAGTAAATCTGTTTGTTCTTGTCTATAAACTCTGTTATAAATCTTTATCCCTCGCATAATATATAGCTTCCAAATCTCCATTTCACACAAACACCTCCTCAAACCAATAGAGTCGGACTATAAATCCACAGGAACCGTCCGAAACACTTCTAGTATCTAAACCGCACCCCCTACAAGACATACGAACATATGTTAACTAAGAAAGGGTTAAGCAAGTGTTACCTGAGACCCCACACCTGGGAGGGTGTGGGCGTACGTTGGGGGGGATTTACACCCCTCATTTGTTTGCGATGACCCCCAAGTACTATCTTAGCAGGCTGTCTCGCTATCGCCTTGGAGTTAGGTTTGGGGTACATTAGAAACACTGTCGTTATGAAGTATGTTTTTTTAAAGTGGGATGCATCTCTATGCATTAAGTGAAATATCATTAAAATATATTAACGCTTTGAAAATCTAGTTTTTATTTTAAATATTTTTTTAAATTAATTACAAAATTGGATTTACTTTGCTTAAACTCACAATATCGTTTCTCTTCTTTAATATCTTCAGGCTTATGTTCTAGATCATTATGAGTTATCTTATGATCTACAAAACTGGAAATAAATAAACAAATATTATATTGTTTATTCGCTTCGCTGCGGCGTGCGCTTGGGGTGCGCGAGGTACTGAGAACTGGTTATTAATGTATAAATATGCTTTAGTTACTCTTTATAACATCAGCTATCTGCCAGTGAAAGTCTCGTCAAAATCGGTCCAGCCGTTTCGAAGATTAACCGGACTAAACAGACAGACAATTTTTTTATAAGTGCCGTATATTGATATGAATTTGGTAAAAAACAGTTATTTTGACATTAAAATAGACGCTTCTATTTAATTTCTTATCATATGGATTGAATATGACTAAATTATTGTTAGTCTAATGTACACAAAAAATCATTATTGCATTTATAAAATTATTGTATGTTTTTGAATGTGATCCCCGCCTAAGGTGTGACGCGTTAAGGTTCGAGCATTGTATGGCCGTTTTAATATTAAGCCCGTTCGCGATATTTACGTACGTTATTAGTGCCGGGCGTTCCATTACTGGAGCTCTTACCCTAACGGTTTTTAGTAAGATTGGAAGCATCCGTTTAAGTAATGCGATGCTACAAGTGCAACTTTCGAATAATGGGGAACATGTCCTCTTCTTTTCAAGATTTTACCATAAAAACTAGTTATACATTTTTGAAAGTATGAGATTTTCTCATGCGATTCCTTTTGACTAAGTACATTTATTAAGTTGAGTAATTTTTTGTGGAAAAACGTTATGTACCATACTAGTAGGAGGACCATCACTTGGATACTAAGTGGACTATACTTGGGTTTGCATCCCGGTACATATAGATCGCCATATATGGCCCAAACTATCTCTTACTCAAATATGATCCAAAATAACTAAGCAAAGATTAAAATGTAGACTAGAACTGTATTAAAGCAACGTTTACGTAATGGCAGTTTTATGACCTTAACATTTAAAAAACTTAGTCAATTATGGTATCTTTCAATTCTGTGTCAGAAATGCAAACTCTATCCAATATTGAAGAAGTATTAATTTTTATATGTCAACGTGGTCGTAAGCTTCATATTTTTCATTTCATAATTCACAAAACGATAACAGGGTCGCAAGTCAGAGGTTGCCAACCAGTGGACCGCTTTCCAGTAGAGGCTCAGCTCAATAAAGCAGCCGCTATCTCCGTCGCCCGGGTTGGATACTCCGGAGTTGTATAGTACAGTAAACAACGAGTAAATCCATTTATTTGTTGCTCAATTTAGTGAAGACCTTAAGCTATTTAACGTACAATTTTTGAAATAAATATTTTTAAAACTGCCAACATTAAAAAAAGACGAAATTATGTTAATTGCGGTTATTGTCGCATTGAAATTAAAAGAAGCCTCAGTAAGGACTGTAAGTAAATATTTTATATTTTTATATTTTATATATTTTACTGTTGTCTTCTGTAAGCAGGTGATAATGACTGTTGTCTGAAAAATTTTGTTCATCTGCAGAAAGCTACATTATCAGCGAGAAACATAGGTTAATTTTTATAAAGTTACGCGGACGAATTCGCGTGCAAAAGCTAGTCTACAAATAAATAAATTTCCAATATACGCACGAAGAGTAGAGGTGGGTGGAAACTGTTCGGTGTTTAATTACAAACATGTGACATGCATCCTAAATTTATTGGCAAAAGTCAACCGTTCCCAGCTTAGTCCTTACCAGGGGATCGATAAATTAGACACAGTTGTTTTCGCGATGGTTTTGAACATACTGTAGATGTTAGGTATGCGAGTATTTATGACCCTTAATAATTATGTTTTGGATTTTGGTTATTATTAATCTTTCGAAAATCCTTATATCCTTACGTTTTCTTTAAGTGCTTTTTCCTAATGCAAAAACAATGATAAAAATTATTGCTATTTACCTTAGTATGATCTTATCAACCTTTTGTAGCGTCACAGAATAGGTAGTACCTACAAGTAGCGTTATAGTAACCCTAGTAGTAACGGACTATATATCTATCTAGTCCGTATAGGCGTATACTAATCTCAAAAGTTCCCAAATTCTATTAAATGTTTGTATTTTAAACGAAAAAGTTAAGAAACAATAAATATTCTTGAAACTACTAATGAGTATAAGTGTTAGGTCTACGAATTGCTTATACGCGGCGAACATTATGTTTTATAATCAAGTTAAGTCTGCATTGTACTATGATGCGTAAAGGCCGGCAGAGATGAATTTATGCTCCCTAAAATAATTAATTCCCTTTAACTTCATTAAGAAACCCGCATAGGTGTAATTACAATGAGCCGAGGAATCTTAATTGTCGAATTGAGTGCATGACACATGGATGCTATGTTTGACCAACTACAATAACACGCCTAAAACGTATTTTGGAATCTTCCAGACATAAATTATAATATTATACGAGTATATATAAAAAAATCAAAATATGCCGAGACGCCATTTCTTATATTCTTCTTTCTAATCATATTCTTTTTTTCTTTACTTTATAATTTAAATCTGGAAATTACCAAAATACATGAAAGAAAGTCAAAATATGGTCTGAAATAGAAGGTGAGTTAAATAAAAATAAAATTATTTTAAAGTATTATTTCTTTAAAAGCTATCAAAATATGGTGGGACCCGGCAAATGCGATGTGACTTATTAGTGTGTGTCGCGGCCATCCAAAATCACCAAGGCGTCACTGACGCCGCATCATTGACGCTTGCTACAAAATCCTACTTTAAATCTAAATTTATTGTATAGGTGAGTTAACTAAAGTTTGCACGTTCACAGTACCTACACCAATGCATGGTGCGCTATCGTACACGTTCGTGTGTAGCACACGTATATATGAGGGCGTTATTCAAGATCACATAATGGGATGAATATATGGGTTACTGTCGGTCAGAGGGCACGATCCCACAACAATAAGACGTAATAATGCCTTACTGTTCATTGTTTGCACGGTGATCCTTCCAAGACAATGCTTTTGATCCATCTTCGCTTAAAATGGACGGATCTATAGAATTAGTCTAATCGCATTTAGTATGCATGTTGTTTTATTACTATTGTTTGGGTTTAATGGAGTTAATGGGTCCATTCAAAGTTTTTGACGTTTTTAAAACATTTTTTTAAGTTATTACCATTACATCTACGAGTATCTACTCGTATGCATAATTATAAAATAAAGTCTCTAACCGATTAGGTATATTTCTCTAAACCACCTTCTAAATCACCCAACGGAAATGGTTTTCACTAGTTGAAAAAGCCATAAACGAGGAAGGTTTGGGGGTATATTATACCTTGCAGAAAAAATAAAAAAAATCTAAATCAAAAATCTCAGCGAAAATTATCGAACGATTTTTTAAGATAAACTTGTGACTACATGTCTTAGAATTTAACAAGCTCATGAAAGAATAATCTAACTATTAGGTACTTAATAATTAATTCGTATAAAGAAGGCAAAGTTTTATGTGTTCCTAACATTAGATAATGATATAATATATTTCGCGTACATACATGCTAAGTAACAATTAAGTAAGCTTGACTTCATAGAGAGCTTTTTTAACATAGATGTTTCAAATGAACCGCTTACGAACAACTTATCAAATCCACGTTATTAGAAAAACTCCATTGGTTAGCTTCGGTCTAGTTCTTTTGCTCTGTCCATGCAGTGGTATAACTCTTGCGGCTAAAGGAATAAAGGTGAAATTTGTGTGTATCGCGGTTTTCAAGGTGCACTTGCGATGTTGTAGTTTCGTAGTTAATATTGACTCGTTGCCAGTGGATTTTGTTGGAAACTTTTCTCATTTCGAAAGCAGACTCTAACTGCACTCCTTTTTGCTTTGCGCTAGAATCCTATTGAAAGGATCAAATTGGCTTCTCACTTCAATAGACTGAACAAATAATTGCAATTATCATCTGTGATAACAATATGTAGGTATTGGTACGGGATCAGAAGGTAGATCTTCCTCAACCCATCTGGTTTACCAGTTGAAAAGTATATTTTATTAATTGTTATCTATGAGAAAATAAATCACGATTGTGTTGCCTATTAAAATACTCGTTTGCTCATGGATATTCTTACAATATGAACATAAACACAAAAATAAATCAATTAATCTTTTATTTAAAAAAACTTAAATGTGTTCTAATTTCAAGTGTAAGCATAGATACGCTACAAATAATAAGCAACCCGCTCCCGGCTTCGCACGCGTACAATGTTTTTCTGCAAATCATCATCAATACTAATAATAAATCTGTAAGTGTAAATATTGTGTGTACGAGTATGTATGTTCCTTCATAACTTTTAAACGAATTAACTGATTTTCATGAAACTTGATAGATAAACATTTAGACGTACAGGACACAGGATAGGCTACTTTTTTCTTTTTCAACGCGGACGAAGTCGCGGGCGCCAGCTAGTTATACATAAAAACCTTCCTCGATTTATTGGATTTAAAATTGGAAAGTGAAAACCTTGTAGTTGTGGGTTTGAAGGTGCTGAATTAAAATTGATTGCGTAGTTTATACTCGTAAAATCACAGATGGCGGGAAGCAACTTTATTACATAGGGACTTTTTATTTATAGTACGGTCAAAATCGACATCTGAAATCGCAAACGCGCATGTAACTACAATTTTTTTATATGTTGTTAGGTCCTTTGAGAGTAGTGTACACCCAAGTTTGCAACCCTGAAAACCCTGTGCTACCTCCACAAAAAATAGTAAAATATCGGGTTTTTGCTAAATAATAAAAACATTGTACTGAATAATGTGTGTATGTATTTTGTAAAAAAAACCAAGAGTACAAATTTGACAATGTAAACACAAACATAAAAAAACCAACACTAACAAATTTCAACTATAAAATCATACAAATTTAGAGCAAAAACAGTTTAGACTTTTGACCTTTCAGAAGGGCCAGTCTAGATCAGTGGGAGGGAGTGGGGGAGGAGGGATAATGTTTTCTGGAGGTGGAGGCGGGTCGGCATATGGTGTTTGGTCGTCCTCATCCAGGACGATAGGGATGGCGTTGTTGCAATTTCGACCGTGGCAAAAGGAACAAGATAGAGCACTTAAGCCCGGCCTTTCTGCAAGTGCACGAACCTAAGCAACCTTTTTTGCATTTGTAAGCCACCATTTTAAGCAGGGTCTGAGGAGCGGGCTCTGCGCACATTGTGACAGGCATTAGATCTTGTTCGCTGGTCACACGGGTTTTTTTCAACCCCTAACCATTTTTGTACTTGGTGGTAGGTCCTCCACGAATGATATTTTGCAGCATCTGTAGTTGGGGGGAGGCGAGCAAGGTTGATTTTGGCCGTTACTGCCGACTTAACAAATGCTGAGTATCGCAGGGTATTCAGTGTCCTCATCTCCGTAGAGGTTCATCAAGAACTTCTCGCCAGCATTTCCTACTTCTTCCTTGTTGGAGTTTGGATCAAGGAAAATGTTGGCGAGTTCAACCCGGTCGGGGTTTTTTTTTGAAGACGTTGCACCACTTCATCTTGCCTTGCCAGAAAAGGGCAGAGGTTGTGTTACACCCGCTGATGGCATGCAGAAATAAAACTATCCCGCGTGGAATCTGCATTTCTTCACATGTAAAGGAATTTGCTGGATATTGGATGCAGGCATTAGATCTTGTTCGCTGGTCACACGGGTTTTTTTCAACCCCTAACCATTTTTGTACTTGGTGGTAGGTCCTCCACGAATGATATTTTGCAGCATCTGTAGTTGGGGGGAGGCGAGCAAGGTTGATTTTGGCCGTTACTGCCGACTTAACAAATGCTGAGTATCGCAGGGTATTCAGTGTCCTCATCTCCGTAGAGGTTCATCAAGAACTTCTCGCCAGCATTTCCTACTTCTTCCTTGTTGGAGTTTGGATCAAGGAAAATGTTGGCGAGTTCAACCCGGTCGGGGTTTTTTTTTGAAGACGTTGCACCACTTCATCTTGCCTTGCCAGAAAAGGGCAGAGGTTGTGTTACACCCGCTGATGGCATGCAGAAATAAAACTATCCCGCGTGGAATCTGCATTTCTTCACATGTAAAGGAATTTGCTGGATATTGGATGCAGTCTGATCCACCTCTACTGCCTTTCTGGAAGTACACGTTCGTCTCTCCAGAGCTTAAGCCGTTAAGAAGGACAAGTAGGTCCACGTCCTCCCCAATGATAATTTCACAGTTTTCCAAACACTGCGGGAGAATTGCCCATCTTTGACTTGCTATATCTTCGCAACCAATGGACATAGTGTACTTAGGTTTCGCTCAAATTGTAGCAAATTTAGTTATCTTTATTAAAGTACAGAACAAAAATACTTGAAAAACGCTTCGTTAGGGTAGTTTTTTCGAAAAAACTGAAACGTGTGCCAAAATTTCGCAGTTTTTCGAGTACCGTGGTACCAGCACAGGGTTTTCAGGGTTGCAAACTTGGGTGTTAACTACTCTCAAGGGACCTAACAACATATAAAAAAATCGTAGTTACATGCGCGTTTGCGATGTTTGTCCTTTTTTATGTCGATTTTGACCGGCCTATTAGGGATGTGAGGGATAAAAAACCTGAAAAGGAAGAAACAAAATTAATATTATAGACATCCAAGTTAAAGCCGCCTTCGCGCAAAAGTGCGCAAACGGCGCCGTCTTCGGTCCAATACAATCAATCATCAATACTAATAATAAATCTGTAAGGGTTGGTCATGGAGTAAGTTACTTTGTTTTCAGAGATATCGTGTTTATAGGCTTTATACATGATACTGAAACTAAATTGACCATTTTTACAATTTTTAATTTTTAGAAATAGAACATACAATATGTTCCTCCATACTAACTCTTAAACGAATAAACTGATTTTCATGAAACTTGGTAGAAACTTGGTATTGGTAGACGTACGGGACACAGGATAGGCTACTTTTTTTTTCAACGCGGACGAAGTCGCGGGCGCCAACTAGTCTATGAATAAATCGTTAGCTTGGCAAGTGGCAAGTCACTATTTTTTTAAGATATCTACAAAGAATCCTTGTTTCTCCTCTAAATCGCCGAACTTATTCATGCGAAGCCGGCGCGAGTCTCTATAGTAAATTCATAGTGAAAACGAATTGATGTTTTGGTACTCGTAGGTAGGTAATATGGATTCATCCAATAAGAAATAAAGTAAGGTATGCGCGTCCAGTAAATGAAGCAGCCATTCTCGGCGGTGCATTTTCTCTCAGTTTGTAAGCGAGGCAGGAGTAACAAACTGCCTCCCGCGTTGGCTTGATTTTTATTCATTTGCTCGCTCGGCAGCGGAGACATATTGGTGCCTTGGACTGGGAAATTGCATTTTGCGCCCCCTAATAATTCGTTCACGCAATGCTGTTTTGCCGGACTCTGTTTATCCTATTTTCTTTAATGGCGTTTTCTTTTGTTCGATTTTTTAATTTATCCGTTTATAACATGCAACAGCGTCGGCTTATTTGCACTTAACATTATTAAGGGGTTAAATTTTTCATAACAATAATCTTTTTTTTTGTTGATCATTATGAAATGTTGAAAGCTCAACATTATTGACATATAGATCGCCCAAAGTAAACTTTTGTGTCAATTATTAACTTTAACTCAAGTGATTTTTATTGTTTATAAGGTCGTTTCTGAAGTCCAAGACCTCAGAGTTAATATAAGGACGTAATGGTTGAATGTAGCCTATCTACTTATGTTGAGCTTGGACTTTAAGGTCCACTTTAAGGCTACTGTCGCCTTTAAAGACAACTAACGCCATAGGAGTTTTAAAAAAAGGATAAAGGATAGGGGTTTGGAGGATGTAAGAAAATGCTATGGCGTCCCTTGTTTTCATGTACTTCGCAATCGTAGTTTATAGCTTGGAAGATTGCTATTTTTGAACATATTTTTGAACTTATTCATACAACATATTTTTGAATTTTTCATCAAAATGATCACATTTCAAATTCATACACTAAATAATAAAGACTAAGTTGATGTCCTCAGTATTTTTTAAATTCTGAGTGTTTTTGACTGAGTCTATGACGTTAATAAACAATGGAGACGTAGGTTCAAATATCCTGACACAGCCGAGTGTTATGTTGGTACAATTATAAAAATATGTTAGTACAATAATTCACATAATTAAAAAAAAACTCGTAGCCGTAGCAAGTATTGTTAAATTCAACTTTGAGTTCGTTTATTATTTCAATTGTATAGAACGCATCCCTCACGGTTTCAATTCTCACAATTTTTTAATATTACATCTCCAATCTGCCTCGTTTTTTTTTTTAATTTGTCATGCTACCACTTAAGCTTTGAATCGGAACGTCCTCGCGCGATGCACGATCTCAAAAACAAAGGGTAACACTTGTCGGCGTATGTCTATTCACATCCTAGAATCCGTAACACTGAAGACAGTAGTTTAGCTAGAAAACGACATTATAAAAATAAAAGTTCGCAGACGGACTAATAGGCAGGTATGTGCCCGTCAATTAATAACATAAGGAGCACTACCAAGGTAGGCACGGTGGGATTAAAAATAAGAGATTTAGAAATGGGTTCTGGCATACCTTATCTACTCACTAACCGAAACACGCATACTTTATTATTTCACTATTCACTTGCTATGTAACTAAAATTCAGTTTCCATGCAATATGCACATCACATATTATAGAAAATTTTAAGCTGTAGATAAATAAATTGGAATAAATCGTAAAAAGTTGTATGGTTTTGAATGAAACTTGAAATAAAGGTAGACCATGGTTGGACCGATTCTTATTCAAATATTTACAGAGTAGAAAAAGGTATTGAACTGTTTTTGTATTTTCTCATTTATGTATCGATTTACAATCTAAATTATATTTTTAATTATATCTATACTGAATAGTTTTGAGAAAAACAATAGTTACAGGAGAAAATGAGTTCCGTCTCTGTATTTCCACGGCTGTTACTATAGCCTAGTTGTACTCAAAGCGAAAGCGCTTGAGAACGCAAAGACACGAATGTTTCAATTTTAAAAATGGATATCACGTATTAACCATATATAACCATCGCATATAGCTAACCCAACTTCACCTCATCTGGGAGAAATAGATATTTGATAATAATTGTCATCCATTCCAATTTTCTAGCTTGGCTTAACGACAATTAATAGGATTTAAACCAAGCGCTTTAAAATATCGCACTGAAGATTTGGAAATCGCAGGTGTCTGTGTTTCCGAGCTTATATAACCCAAAGCTTTTTAATGTTGGAGTGAATAGGCATGTTCTGGGTGAACTCGCTCCATCATATACCTCATCTTAGCTACACGGCTAGATGCTGGCCAAGAGCAAGGCTACTTGCTACTTAACTACAAAATCGGTATTAAGATACGAAAATCAATACAAAAGTGAAGAATATGTTAGATAGCCTCACTTACATTGATTTTTGTTTATTATGACTTCGTTTTTAATATTATTTCATTTCAATAATACATACTTATTTCTTAAGATGCAAAATACGAGACAACATAGGTCACCCTTCGCCATTCACACAGTTCGAACCCTCTGGCATATTGAATGGATTTCCTTGTAATTCTGTCGGACATGGAATTTTGGTGTTACAATCGCACCCCCGAGGGTTAGATTTGTGTACATTCTTCAATTCGATAGACTTTTCATTGGGGTACTTGTTGAGTTTTTGTGGGACTGGACGAGGGTGCTTATTTCTTGACCCTTAACATTCGATAAAAATTAGTTTAAAGACACTTCTTTTATGATTATGGATGTGGACAGGTTGACGATTCACTTCAGGAGGGAAAGTACTCCACTTCAGTACTTTTCAGTGGTAGTTTTAGCATTATTGTATGGACAATGTTCATAATTGTTATATTCATATATAATATTATGAACATACATATAAAAAATCCGTTACCTTCTTCTAAACAACCTGCTACCCCTAATTTAAAAAAAAAAAAACAATAATTGCAAAAGTCAACTAATCCTAATATTTTCGTTTAACTAAAAAAAATCAAAAAGGTTGGTCATTAAAGATGATTTTACAATCGTGCTTGATTAAGAATTTGCGTACCGGAATGTTATGAATCGCTAACATTTTTTTGTATCAAAAATGAGAATGGTCGTATTTCCCTCAACGATCATAAAGTATCCAAAGCTCGTTGCGGATCTCATACAAGCGGAATAGGTTATGCATACCCGATATTGTTTCTTTGAATTTTAAATAACATTTCTATACAATAACCAACATATCTCAACCTCTCGTACATCCAACTCACGTCCTTATTTCGTGTACATTAGAGTAGATTTTATTCTATACAACGGTTTATCAACAGTCCTTCGTAAGTTTGTTGACGTATACCTTTTTTGGGGAAGAAAACGTATTGGCTTTTTAAACAACTTCTTTGCACCTAGAACAGTACTTATTCACATTGCAGTAGAGTTGAAATTTAACATTTTTTTATCGTTGCGAGTGTGTACTGACAGTGTGTCTAAATAATGTATAATATGTAAATGTGCGTGTTTTCTAAATGTGCCGGTTATTAACATCTTGAATGTAGCTATTGAATATTTCATTGTCGATATTAGAACCGTATTTTTAAAAAATTTAAAGTAAAATATAAAAATAATAGGTAATGTTAATTTGTTTCAGTTTTATGGTGTTGTTGTTGTTCTTTGTTGTTTTTGTATTTATATGTAGTTTGTAGTGTAGTTGTACTTAGTTGTTTTGTATTTAAAGTTTTCTCTGTTTAAAACCAATGTACCAATTTGTGGAAAATGTCATTGATTGCACTATTACCTCTATTTGTGTTTTTCTCTTTTTTTGAATTTACTATAATATATATGGTATAATTGTTTGTTTTCCCATAATATACTTACTTTAAAAGTACATGAAACAAAATAGTTTGACAAATGAATTATAATTCTTAATTATAATTTTCTAAAACGTATACATTTACATGTGCGGAAGAATACAGCACAGTTACAAGTTGAATTTTCATGTTTGTGATGTCGGAAGCAAAGAAAAGAATAACCTCTAACTTGACGGGTGAAAGTTGGAATGGCAGACAGAGCATCATATACATTGCTGGCCGGTCAGACGATCCCTTTGGGCTTCATCAAATACACTCACTGAATTACTATCTACAGAGAAATACTGTTTTTCTGTCTGTTTAAATTGCTCTCGAATTATTTGTCTATATACATAAATAGGTAAAGAAAAAACTCATCAGCACTTATGCGTATGGACGCATAAGTGCTTCTGTACAAGAACATGGGGTAAAATTCTGTTTTACTATTTTCTTCTGAAATATTTAGGATGTGGCGCCCGCGATTTCGTCCGCGTTGAAAAAGAAAAAAGTAGCCTATCCTGTGTCCTGTACGTCTAAATGTTTATCTACCAAGTTTCATAAAAAAAAAAACAGTTAATTCGTTTAAGAGTTATGGAGGAACATATATACATACATACATACATACATACATACAATAGTTACACTTACAGATTTATTATTAGTATTGATTGATGATCTAATTGTAATCTGGCTCTAAAATACTTAAAACTAAATAGATACATTTTTTTATATTTTGAATACCATCATTGTTGAGCTTTGAATAATGGAACAAAAACAAAGCTCCATTTACAATTTGTCCATCAAAGTTTAGTCTTACAGAAACGCATGCTAAAATAAAATGCGCTACAGGCATATCCACGCGACATCGGTTAGTTTGTTTAACTAAAATCGCAACGCTCTCAACTGAATAATTACGACGAAAATTTTCGGATACTCTCCTGTGCTGAATCCTCGAGTGTTGCCATATTCAAAAATTTCAATACAAACCGCTTCCTGAGTGGGGTTTACGTGGTGTAATACACACGAACAGTTTGAATGGTCAAAATGTTACACAGACTGCAATTGAAAAAATAATATGAAAATCTAGTCTGTATGTTGGGCATTTTATTTATGATTTTTTTTAGCTGAAGTAAATATAGATAAAGAAGTCTATATTTATCTATACTTATCGAATAAATAAAAACATAAAATACATAATTTTCTTTAATAAATATAGATTTGTGTATGTGTAAGACAGGTATGTTTCCTATACTTAGATTCCAAAACCGATGAAATTTTGCATACAGGTTGTCAAGGTTTGAGAAAAGGACATAGGATACCTTACATTCCGCGCGAACGTATACGCGGGGAAAAGCTTGTAAAACTATAAAAGTCATTAGTTAATAGTCAAAAATAATAAACACATAAATATTTATGATTTAGGTTTCCCCGGTACACTATGTCTTGACCTTAAACTATGTATCAGCATTTCCTGGAACAACCTGTATAGCCCAAGCTAATATGACAGTTCAAACTTGACTGACATGACTTACTACGAAGAGTTTATAGAATACAATCATAAAAGTTGTGTATTCTCAGTAGCAGTGAGTCCCACGTATTATCGGAGTCTAAAGGGGGTGGAAGGGGGTTGATATCAAAAGATTCCTCATCAAAAATGAACGACCGATGTGAGTGCTTGAAGACTCAGTATTTTTAAAGTGTACCTTTTGGATTATATTAACATACGCCCGAACTGTCTGTGGTACATTTCTGTATATGCACTTATTCATACTCATGTTTATTTGTTTTCGATTGTGCTTTCAGGAGTGCATTAGTTTGCGTTTTGGGATAAATTTGAATATTTAGCACTTATATGTGGCGAATATTTTAGATTTTTTCTTCATTTGTAAGCATATCTATAGAGTTGGTCTTAGGACTGTTTGTTCTATCGGCTATAAATGAGTAGGACCCCTTTTTTACAAGAGGAATCCATCATGGATACCCAAAGGCCTGAGGACAGACCGGTGAGTTATGTCGGACTTCCGCCCCAAGATGGTAGTGGGGGTCTTTATTTTTTTTTTGACGAGTGGTTAAAATCTTCTATAGGTACCCGGGTAAGAAAAACCGGGTTATGTGAGATTTTTACTCACTAGAAACCCCCCGCCTTTTCGGGAATCTTGATACCTCTATCCGTTTTGCCCGCGGTCCCTGTAGCACTATTCTTTCCGAATACTTCGTGGGTACAGCAATCACCAGAATCCCTTTTAGTCGCCTCATACGACAGGCCGAGGATACTGTGTCTGTATTCTTATTCACCCCAGATCACAGGGTACAGTGGGGTAGACCTACCGACTTAACCTCTTAGCGTCCATCCGCTATAGGCGAAGATGCGATGTCGGACGAACACTCTTCCGCAACCCTGCCGCCGGGGTCCGTAACCGGACACTGCTCATTGGGACGGCGCACCCGAATTGCCAAAGTGCGCCGGCCTCTTAGAATAAAGCGGTATCCAGGTCTAGGTCCTGTCAGATATCTAGGTAGCGAGCGTACGCCAGCCGTTTGGTTATGGCACAGAACGTCGTCCTCCCGTTCACTCTACGCCGTTAGGACCCTGTATGAATTGTTTTCTCCTCTAGTATATCCCGCGGATAAAACTATGTTGAGGTCGGCAGTCAGGCTCCCAGTAAAAAGAGCAGACGAAGTCGCGAGCAAAAGCTAGTTGCACATAGAAGTGAAATTATCAAAATAATAATTAGTTTTGTTAAAAATTCTATCGTTCCGTCTCACAAAAGAGATCGCTCTCCTAACTAGAGTGTACATTTCAAAATACGTCCTCTATCGAAAGGTTATCAAAGCGAAAGCCGAAATTCGTACGAGTAAACTTAACCCCTGTCGACTAGTATTTCTAAACCTTATCTCCTAAAACCGAAGCTCTACTTTGACTTGTTAAGATCGAGCAAACATTGCGAAGGCTTTAATGAAACATGAAAAATTCAGAACGCACAGACGTCAAGTGATTTTTTTCTCTGTATGTCATTCGCTTTGAGACTCGTAATAAGGGTGTAAAATTTTAATGTGTGAAGGGGGCTTAAGAAAAGCCTATGTGTGTTCGCAATTGGAGTCTTTTCAAACTTTTGTTCAGTTATTGATATGTGAGTGGGAGCGTTTAAGGCATTTTATTAGAAAGTGAAATGGGCAGGTTGACAGTACACCTCAGTAAGTAGTACCAAGTTGCCCATAAACAGGATAAAGCACAGGATAAAGCATCTAGGTCAAACGATGAGAAAGAAGGAGGGGATAAGGTGGTTTCTCTATTATTTAAAAAAAGTCTGCGAAGTTTATTTGTATCTGACAAAATATAATATTTTTATAGTTTTACTTATTTAAACAATTACATTTACTTTTTCATATATTTTAACAATAATTCATAATTATATTGTTACGTGCGGGGTGAGTTAAAATGCCGTTTAGGGTTGTAAGAACACGATTTATTACGCAGACCAAGATGACTTCCAAAATATCAGAGCTTTTCCAATTAAACCGTAAAACTTGCCAAAAGTCGTAAATAATTCACTCTATGTGTCAACAATGCACTGTCGCAAATATCTTCGCAAAAGCTCCCAAGAGTTGTTTTCGTATCGCTTGTTGTCGCAGAACTGTCCCACTCGAGCGATGGCACCCGTATTTATACACGCGCAGTCAGCCGCGATGTTTTTGGAAAACACTAGAAACTTTAAGGTAAACAAGCTCGTACACAAGTAAACAAGTCATAAAAAACAAACATCGTAAACAACTCTCTGGCTTAAGGGAATGTGAACCTTATGTCGCGAACATAAGGAACAGTTTTCTCTGAGACAGGAGGGCTTCCTTCTACGTATGGAAATTTCCATACGCCCAGGTCTCATGATAAACAACAACACGCTGTTTGTTTATGATAAACAAACGCTTCGAGAATGTTCGGTCGTAACATTACCCCCCTCTTAGTTATGATCGTCCCGATCATCATTCGTGCCGTGATACTTTGTCAAACGGTCAATGTGTACGACCTTCGGTTTTCCTCTTTGCCCCTTTTTGATTCGATAGGTGACGTCGTTGATTTTTGTAACCACATTGTAAGGTCCTTCCCATCGTGCTTGCAACTTTGGGCTTTTGCCCTTTTTCCTGAAGGGATTATGAAGCCATACGAGAGTTCCCTCTTCAAAACCGTTGATGTTTGATCTCCTATCATAACGGGTTTTCATTTTTTCACCAGTCTTGAGACTGCACTCGCGAACTAGCTTATGCACTTCATCCAGCTGTTCTCGAAGATCGCTGACATAATCCGTCACAAGTCTTGGGCTATTCGGCGGAGACCCTGTTATTGCATCGACTGGTAGTCTTATTTCTCGTCCAAAATTCACTCTGGCAGGGGTAAAACTAGTACTATCATGTACAGCGGAGCGATAAGACAACAAGAAAAGAGGAATGTACTGGTCCCAGTCTCTCTGATGTGAGTCGACTACTTTAGCCAAATTATTTTCCAATGTTTGGTTAAACCTTTCGACCATTCCATCAGACTGAGGATGAGCTGGTGTCGTACGGGTCTTATGTATACCGAGAAGGTTGCACATTTCTTGAAATAGGGCTGATTCGAAATTTCTCCCCTGATCGGAGTGTATTTCCAGAGGTACGCCATACCGACAGATTACATCCTGAACTAGCTTCTTGGCAACAGTTTTAGCTTCTTGGTTAGGGGTCGCAAACACTTCCGGCCATTTGCTGAAATAGTCTTGCACTACAACGATGTATTTGTTCCCATCCTCAGTTTCAGGAAATGGTCCGGCCACGTCTATAGCGATACGTTCCCATGGTGCTCCTACATTGTAGAGCTTCAGTTTTCCCCTACTTCTTGTCTGTGGTCCCTTGACTGAAGCGCATGCGTTGCATTTACGACACCAATCTTCTACGTCTTCCCGGCAATGGGCCCAGTAGAACCGCTGTCGCACTTTCAAAAGGGTTTTCTTCACTCCAAGATGACCACCAGACACCCCATCATGGATATGACGTAGTAGAGGAGATACCTTACTTCGAGGGACTACAACCTGTACAGTCACCTGATGTCCGGTATTAGACTCCCATTTCCTGCACAAGATTCCGCCTTCCAGGGTCAAACTATCCCATTGAGCCCAATAGCTTTTTGTAACAGGACTGGAAGCTGATACATCCGCCCACTCAGGTTTCACTCCCTTTTTTATCCAATCTAAGATCAATCGCAGGTCGTCATCTTCCTCTTGCGCCTTCCTCATATTTTCTCCAGACCAGTCATCGTCTAATCCTTGGGTACGGATAATTTTTACTGATTCCTGAGACTCTTGTTTCCTGCAGTGTTTACAGATTTCGGGACATGGTCTTCTCGATAGAGCGTCAGCATTACCATGACCTTTACCACTTCGATGTTCTGTTGCAAAATGGAATTCCTGCAATTGCTCAATCCACCGTGCTACCTGTCCTTCAGGACTTTTAAACTGAAGAAGCCATTTAAGTGCAGCATGGTCCGTCCTTAAGGTGAACTCACGTCCAATGAGATACTTGTGAAAGTGCTGCAAGGTCTTCACTACAGCTAACAACTCTCGACGTGTAACACAGTAGTTTCTCTCTGGCCTGGAAAGCGTTTTGCTGTAGTACGCAATCACAACTTGTTTGTCTCCCTGCACTTGTGACAACACTCCACCAATACCCGTGTTGCTGGCATCCGTATCCACAATGAATTTTCCATTCCGTGTCGGATAGCCCAATATCGGGGACTCACATAAACGCTGTTTCAGTTCTTTGAAAGCGTTGTCACAATTTGCGTCCCAAGCAAACACCTGTTTATCTTCAGTCAGGCGATGGAGGGGTTTGGCTATTGTTGAGAAATTTTTGACAAAGCGCCTGTAATATGCGCATAAGCCAAGGAAGGATCTGACTTCGGTTTTATTCTTTGGTGTAGGCCAATCTTTTACAGCTTTGATCTTTTCTGGATCTGTTTGAACTCCTTCCTTAGTGATTATGTGCCCCAGATAGCTAACTGCGTTGCTGAAGAAGGTACACTTTTTAGGACTTAGTTTTAAGTTCGCCTCGCGTAGACGGTTGAACACCTTTTCAAGGTTCTGGAGATGTTCCTCGAAGTCACGACCCATGATGATTACGTCGTCCAGATACACCAGGCAAACATCTCCCAGAAGACCCACCATAACTCTGTCCATAAGGCGCTCAAACGTTGCGGGAGCATTACACAAACCAAACGGCATGACATTGAATTGCCAAAGTCCATTTCCGATGCCCGTAGAGAATGCTGTTTTCTCCTTATCCTCTGGACTTATTTCCACCTGCCAGTACCCACTTTTAAGATCAACGGTAGAAAACCATTCCATTCCACTGAGCATATCTAAAGTGTCATCAATACGCGGTAGAGGATAGCTGTCTTTCTTGGTAACGTCGTTCAGCCTTCGGTAGTCTACGCAAAACCTGGTTGTGCCATCTTTCTTTTTCACCAGTACCACAGGTGACGACCAAGGGCTTGTAGATGGTTCGATGACTTTGTTTGCCGCCATATCCCTTATCATATCCGCAACTTCAGCTTCTTTTGCCCACGGGATTCGACGAGGTCTTTGTCGTATAGGTCTTGAATCGCCGGTGTCTATTCTGTGCTTCACAAGTCCTGTTCTACCGCAATCATTTCCAACGGCAAATATGTCTTTGAACCGCATTAAAAGATCCTGAGCTTGCCTCAACTGAACTGACGACAAATTTCCTTTCAGCGAATCCAATAACTGCGATACCTGGTAGTCTGTGCTATTTACTGCGTTTGTTGTACTGCTTATACGTCTTAAATACTTCACTTCCTGACACTTTCCAACTACGCTGTTTCTTCTGAGCTGTACCTCTTCATTGCTGAGATTTAAAATTCTTACTCTGCCTATCCTGCTTGTCATTAGTAGTGTTCTGGCCATTATCCAATTAGGATGTGTTCCTTCATCCTCCGCAATGACACATAACCCGTTCTTGACGTTGGATGAGAATTTCGTCATTACTAGATTTTCTGATCTGGGAGCTAGTTTGACGTCCCTTAAACAATAGAGTGTACATGGGGTCGAGCCTTCTAAGAAAACTTCTTGATCAGGAAATTGGAGTACTCCTTGGTCGACGTTCAAAATACAACGGTGATTTTTTAAGAAATCCAGTCCTAATATGCAGTCGTCAGTAATATTGGCAATCAGCACTGAGTTTGAGTACAACTGACTACCAATTCCAATTTCCACGTCTGAGTCACCGAGGACAGGTACTGGCTGGCCCGTTGCTGTTCGTAGCTGACATGTTGGAGATCGTTGCTTCCATGAGATAGTTCGTTTTAAGAGTTCAGGTCTTACAATGGTGCGCGATGCTCCTGTGTCTATTGTGAACCTGCACTTTTTACCGTTCAGCGTACCCTCGATGCTTAAACTGTTTCCGTTAGAAGCTTGTCTGATAGTAATAGCAGGGGCTTTCCTTCTCCCAGCCAGCGCCTGCCCCGCGGCCCTGGCAACGCTTAGTTTAACTGCCCCTCGTCAACTTGGGTCTCCATCTCTGAGACCCTTTTTCTCTTCTTCTTTGGGCAGTCCAGCCTTATGTGGCCTTTTTCACCGCAGCCATAGCAGGTCGGGCCATAGCGAGGCTTTCGCTCCTCGGCTACCAGCTCCCTGACCTTGAATGGCCTCGTGTCACGCCGCACAGCTTCCACTTCCAGAGCATGTGCCAGTGCACTCTTCAGGGTCTGGTGGTGACCCAAACGTACCGCTGCGCGAACTTCGCCGTCCCTTATCCCGTCCACAAAAGCTTGGAGTAGAGTTATTTCTACTGCATTCGGTGTTGATGTATAGGCGCGACGAACTAATCTCTCGATTTCGTCAGCCCACTGCTGGAGTGTTTCCGTGGGCTTCTGCGTGCGATCGCGTAGTTGAGCCCTATACGTGTGCTCCATGTGCTTGTCACCATATCGTGTCTCTAGAGCTTCCAGTAGGGCTTGCAGAGATCTTCCTTCTGTAGGGAGTCGCTCCAGAATCAGTTGGGCGTCTCCTCTTAAGGCTAGAGTCAACGCCATGAATGCTTGATCCTCAGTCCAGCCGCTGCAGTTAGAGAGGGTTTCGAACTGGTACTTATAGGCTGTCCAGGAAGATGTGCCATCAAACCGTGGCAAGTCCAGCCTACCTTGTGTAGGTACCGGCGCAGTGAAGACTGCCTCCCTCGTCACCAACTTCTGCACTTTCTCGGCGAGCGCCTGGTGGCGAGTGTCGGTTTGGTCGAGTCTCTCTTCCAGGCCTTCGACTTTCACTGAGACCCCTTTAACTTCGGACTCCACCTTTTTAACTTTATCGCAGATGACTTCAAGGCTTGTGTCCAATTTCGAAAGCAGCATTTGGCTAGCAGATTCCTGTTCACGGCGAGCGGCTTCCTGTTCACGGCGAGCGGCTTCCTGACTGGCTTGTATGCTCTGTACAGCAGCTTCCTGTTCACGGCGAGCGGCTTCCTGACTGGCTTGTATGCTCTGCACAGCAGCTAGCAGCGCAGCGAGGTCCATCGACGGGCTCGATGTAGGTACTGCCGTAGGAAGCAAATCAGCATCGGTGCCTTCCTCCGGCTCCTCATGTGCTCGTTGTCTCGCAGCATCCATCTCCACTTGCCTCCTGGTCCGTGGAGTACGAGTTCCTTCGTCCCGTGGCATTAACGGCATTCCGCTTCTGACACCAGTTGTTACGTGCGGGGTGAGTTAAAATGCCGTTTAGGGTTGTAAGAACACGATTTATTACGCAGACCAAGATGACTTCCAAAATATCAGAGCTTTTCCAATTAAACCGTAAAACTTGCCAAAAGTCGTAAATAATTCACTCTATGTGTCAACAATGCACTGTCGCAAATATCTTCGCAAAAGCTCCCAAGAGTTGTTTTCGTATCGCTTGTTGTCGCAGAACTGTCCCACTCGAGCGAGGGCACCCGTATTTATACACGCGCAGTCAGCCGCGATGTTTTTGGAAAACACTAGAAACTTTAAGGTAAACAAGCTCGTACACAAGTAAACAAGTCATAAAAAACAAACATCGTAAACAACTCTCTGGCTTAAGGGAATGTGAACCTTATGTCGCGAACATAAGGAACAGTTTTCTCTGAGACAGGAGGGCTTCCTTCTACGTATGGAAATTTCCATACGCCCAGGTCTCATGATAAACAACAACACGCTGTTTGTTTATGATAAACAAACGCTTCGAGAATGTTCGGTCGTAACAATATGGTAATCAAAAATCTTAAGTGATTTTGGAAATTTTGTAATAGAATCAGCCTTAGAATCTGGAATGAGAATACCTCCAACTATTCAAATTTATCTGTATATGCTGACTGGTATTGTTAATATGTAATATATATTTATTATACATTATATGTTCCAATGTGAGTATGAATGCTATTTTATATATCTAAATAATATGTCTAATTTGGATTTGTTTATTTTATTAGAACATTTTAGTAAAATGTTGAATGTTGAACATTTTAGTAAAATCCTGAAACATTTTCAGGATAACTCTCTAGGAACGATGCCGTTTTCTTTCTAATAATTGCATCAAAGCAATTATTATTATTAGTCACTAAGCAGTTGAAATCAATTAAATAATATAGATTTTGGGTGATACCGAATGTAGTTATAGAATTTTTCTAAATGTACCCAGTACTGCCCTCATCATGACAGCACATTTTAACCCTACTTTAATCAACTAAAACCAAAAACAATCACAAAAATAAAAAATAATGATCTACAAACCTCATGTCACGGCTATTACTTACAGTCGCGTTGAAAATCACAACTTGTGCTATTAGCACGGGTGTGGCGAACCTGGAATTCCTATTTGTATCTGATAATAATCTGGCTCACGTCATGGGGCGATTTTTTAATTTGCCTAATAGATTCAAATGTTGGAATATTATTTAATACTTCATTGGTGGTATAACTTGACTAGTTCACAATTGACCCATTGCTTTTGACCTACTAAAAAACATCTAAAATTCTTTAAATCGTTGTAATTTTTGCCAGTGCAGTGTGAAGCTGCTTTAATTTTTTTAATAAAGTGAAATATTAAAATTAGCTCTATATAAAAATTAAGTGAATTTTAACTTCGTGGTTATGGCTTGGTTACCAACTTGCATTGCAAAATAAGACACTAAACACTTATTCAAATGTAAATCTTGAAAAATTTGAGCATTTTTAGTTGAATAACTTATTTTATTACACAGGTTTCAATTATTTGCATTAGTTGGTTACTAATTTCTCAGAAGCAATCGAGCTTTTACTGAAGTTGTAGGATTATACGACTGCGCCCCGCTATTGATGACCTTTGCGGTTACTAATGAACTATAAAAACACACACGCAAATTTCGTACTGAAAAAAGATTTGAATAACATATGATCATGTTCATAAATAAATAGATTTAAAAATATTTGCTTTTTTTTATTTGGTGCTAGTGCGCTGCCTACCCTGTAGGAATTTGTTTACAGCTCGCTTTTAGTGAATAGTGATAGTCAACTTAAATACAGGATGAATGCATAGGTGTATGCATCCTTTTTTTATGAGGGCAGATTACATTTACGCACTATCCCTCGTCGACGGGAACAGTCGCGCGGGAGTGTGGGACTCGCTCGGTGAAGTGACTTACCCCTGGATTCCACAATCAGTAGTGATGTGTGGGTCCGAGATCACAGCGAGGCCTTATCCTCAGATCCCAACACACCGCTACGTCCGTCAGGCTAACCATTGACAGGCTAACGGACGTAGGTCACATAGTGCCGTACATCGCAATAAAAATTTTCGTTACGTTTTATAGAATGATTTCTTTATGAAGAACATGTAATTCACCTACATTGTTCAATCATCAATCATCATCAATACTAATAATAAAACTGTAAGTGTAGGTATTGTATGTATGTATGTTCCTCCATTACTCTTAAACGAATTAACTGATTTTCATGAAACTTGGTAGAATAAACATTTAGACGTACAGGACACAGGATAGGCTACTTTTTTCTTTTTCAACGCAGACGAATTCGCGGGCGCCAGCTAGTTTTTTAAATAATTTTAGTACATTAATTAGTCTGCAACACGAGCAAAAATAAATGTATTTTATTATATGTAAAATGTATTTAGACAAATAGGCGTTGAGGAAACAATAATTAAGGTCACACTCACACAAATGAAGCGTGCTATACACCCAACCATAAATCAAACGTACAAAAGCAATCACGTTTAATACGCCAGCCCGAATCCGCGCCCTCTAATAGCAATGGAGAGGACATATTTTATTAATTACAGTGCTACGTTATCACGAAATATTACCTTTATGTCCCATATTTGCATATCGTGTTAGCCTATACGAAATAGTGGGCGAGGCGCTAGCATGCGATGGATGCGGTTATAAATCATAAGAGATCGGCGGGTCCAAAATCTCGTCATTTTATTTAAAAATCCGATCAAGAGTTGGTCTTAGACTCATCTAAGACTTATCTAAGCGCCTTAGCTCATACTGATGGGCAGTAAATTTTAGTTTTACAAATGAAATTGAAATAAAATTATGGTTTTTATAATATTTAGAACAATTTTATATAGCTTATGGTTTACTCGGCTGTCGGATATTGTAAGTTATAATAAAAGCAGTCATATAAAGTTTTGCTAATCCGTAAGTGTGGTAGCATCATAGACTCTAACCTATAAGTCCACAAATTGAAGAAATACTTGGCCTAACACTAGAACTTAATATTAATTATAAGAATGTAAAATAGTTTATAGGCTAATACAGAAGCAGAATTGGATAACAAAGCCATATTTATTTATTTATTTATTTTGAACTTCCAATAGACTAAATAAATCACTACTAAAATTTTACGATGTTTTATAACAACAAAATAAATAGGATTAACGAAAACAAACCTTATATAAGTAAGAAAATTTGCTTAAAACACTGATACGTTAATTGTCTAATTAACTATAAATCACTTGTTTCGATTTCTGATAAAACGAGACATTGCGTTAGATTTTATAAATCTACACAATTTAAAATGAAGTTTACAGGCTGACAAGTTAGTTGTATGGACATGTAGAAAACGCTACCGCTTATGATCTGGACAGCGTCATGTGTTTGATGGAAATTTGGGCGTATTCATCGAATTATGTGCGAGACTGTCCTCGCAGTTATTTTTAATGATTTTGATAGACGACCGCGTGGTTTTGTGTGCCGTTAGGCTATTTGTTTTTTGACAACGAATGATTAGTTCCATTGTTTAATTTACTAAAAGGTTAATTTAATTGTTTGACCTCAAAGCTTTATTTAAAGTACAAAATCTACAAACTTGTTTTATTAATTTTTATATAGTAAAAAACCTTAAGAGTGATTTTAAAAATAAATTACTTTACATTAATAGCGATATAGGCATTTGATTAATTTTAAAACATCAACACAGTTAGAATGTTAATTTTAACATTTAATAAAAAAATAATATTAGAAACTTAATCTATTAATGCCAAAAATTACAATTAATCGTAAGTGATAAATAAACTTACAATTTTTATAAAAACTAGCATCCCTCGGGATCAATACTTTTTTCTGAATGAAAAGTACTCTATGTATTTTTCTCTACTTCTTATAACATACGTTCTATAAGTAGTTTAGGCGTGAACGAACAAACGAACTCACTTTCGCTTTTAAAATATTGATTAGAATATTACTAAGTATCGTAATCAATAAGATATTACCAAATTAAGGATATATAGTAAACCTGTAACGCATGAAAACGCAACCCTAACAACTTCGACCTGAGCAAACATCAATTAGTGTATAAATGTTTGTATGGTAATAACTCAGAAACTTAACAGGTTTAGCGTGGAATGGTGAAGGCAAATCGGTTGAGTCAATATGGGTCAGTAACTTGCTCAACAAATATACTACCTTTGGTCGTTTCGAATCTTGACGTGTAGGGTGACCATGGACTCATAGCACAATTAACTATTTTTTATTTACGATTTTCTTTTCTTTATAAACATATTTCTTTATAGGTTAAGGTAAAGGTAAGGTAAGGTAAATGCATTAATAGGGGACGGTGGCCACGCTGCATATATTGCAAATGCATTTCTGATTTTGAATTGACAAGGAAGAAAAAGTTAGGCGACATTTTGTTCCTTGTTTTACCACCAGATGTCAAGTTTACTGCGTTATACAGTGTTAGCTGTTAATGCTAATTGTAATAGAAAAAGTTATTAGCAGCAGTAAGCAAAAGTTATAAAAAAAAGTTTTGTTGTGTTTTGATATCATCCCCATCTTGTCCTCAATAAATTATTGCATGATCAATGACGCCGCTGCGAAGCCCAATAATAGCGATTTTAAAAAATGTGGTGGCGTCACACTTATTACTTACCTAGTTATTGCCCGCGACTTTGTCTGCACTTCTTTTTCTTACATATTAAAACATTTATTTAATCTTTATAGCTCATATATTTTTGTAAGGTATTAATTTTTTTATTTATATTTTTAGTTGCACCAGCCCTTTTTTTCTGTATAATTGACAACGAGTATGCAAATTTCACGATGATCGGTTAAGTAATTACGGCATGAAAAAGTAAAAAACAAAGAATCTCACATTCGCATTTATAGTATTAGTAAGGATGAGATATTTTCTTGATAGTTATATTTCGCTCGCTTTGCATGGTCACCCTACAATCTTGAAAGGTGCTTCAACAATTTGGACATGTTCGCGTCAAAGTTAACAGTTTCCAGTTAAGATGAAGGGAGTTATTGTTTGATTTCACTCTAATCAATCCGACTGTACCACTTCGCATGCGATGTTCTCATGTTTGAGTTCATTTCGTGTTGGCAATATTTGCAGGTCTGTGACACACAAAATCTGTTACTAGCTGGAGGCACTTGCTGAGTATATAAGTAAATGGACTGTTCACAACAATAACGTTTCAATCCTTGAAGGGCTTCGCAACAAACGAAGACTTCGTCGATTATGCAAGTGGCAATCTAGAGTTGTTTGGACATGTCATCCGCAACGAGATCTCTTTGGAACGATTTATGATATTATAAGGTAAAGTGGAGGGTCAGAGCTTTTCAGGTTCGACTCTTGGATTCCAACTTTGGAAATGAAAATGTGTCCGTCACATTTAATAATTTGATCTAAAGGCGTAACAAAGCTTCTTGAGAAAAAAAATCAGGTACGCACATATGAATATTTATAACTACATACATATCTATACTATACTAATATTATAGATGAAAGATTTGTTTGTTTGTATTGAATAAGCTCCGAGAGAGCTAATCGAAAAACATTAAATTATTTTTTGTCAATTTTTTTCTTATTAGATATAATTATATCTAATATATGCATATTATACATCGTTAGAAGCGTATTTTTAAGTAGCATTAAATGCTACATTAAAGTACTTTTATAATAAACTGAATACTAGAATAGACATAAGCATATAAGTTACTTTTGAATATATAAAAAATGATCAAAATATACTAAATATGGAATAAAACAACCATAAGTCTTTTTAAAACATACAATATGAAAGATTGTGATTGTATTTTTGCAATAAAAATTTTTTTGGATTTTTTGTTTTTTGGCCCTTTAGTTTTTAAGCAGCGATATATTATCAATGCACCCAAATATGTGCCAAGGAAAGATGTCCGCAGATTTGCGTATGTACCTACTTATTTGCTCTTGTGACATGAATTGAAATATCGTCATGTGTGTAACATAAATAACTGGCGGGCGGTTGTATCCACATCATATTGAATGTAGCTTGCAACTTGTTCAATAAGCGTTTCTAGCAAGTTTGAGTCAACAACGTACTTAGTCAAACAGCTCCGAATAGTTGGCGTATTACACCGTGTAATCATAAATTGTACGGAAGGAAATAAGTTTAATTGGTTTCACTTCATATTGTAATACGGGCTGGTACCCACGACTTCGTAAGCGTTGTGGTTCGTATTTTGAAAAATTCCACAGGAACTTAACATTTTTCCAGGATAAAAAGTATCATATAGGTAATATGTCAATATTAAATGTAATAATCTACGTAATAAATTATCTGTGTGCGAAATTTCATCCAAATCACATACAAATAGAAAAAAGTTCTAAAAACTTTTTTTGATCTCGGTTTATAAACATTGAAAAAAACAAATAATTTTTTTGAAAAAAATATTCAATTTACAGACATTTACAGAATTTTTATTATAGGTATTTAGTAACGACATAGTAATAATTTTAATTTTCTATTTATTTATTAGATTTCGCTAAAAACAAAGAAATTTAATTAATTGCGGATTTAAAATTTACAGTAAAAACAGTTTTCCTTAACCGCCTTCACTTTTCTACAAATTGGAATTAGTAATTGAAAATTGTAGGTTTGATAAAAGACTTACAAATTCTATCAATAAGTATTAACATATTGTAAAAATTGGATCAAATCACAGCACACACTAGGAAATTGTTCTAGGAAGGCATATGTAAATAAAAGAAGCTGAACTAGATAGCATTCAGAAGAAGTCGACTGAATGTAACCCATTAGAGTGTGTTTACACTGACCGGGGATGTTTCTTTCAATGTTCTGACCGGCTTACAGTCAATAGGACATCATTACCAGTGTGAAGCAAATATGCTGCGTTCACCTACTAACTTTTTAGTAGTACAAAAATTGTAGCGAATAGGATGATGGAGCAATTTACCATTGGTGGCTACTGTAACCAATAGATAAGCGACACTAGGACGGATGTAAGTGTAAATAACCTGAGAGGATAAATTAAGAGAAATGGGCTTCCCAAATCGGTTTTGATTTCTTTATTAATAAGTTTTTTTAGGTACTTTTACTTTAGTAAGGATCCATTTAATATATATAATATTTAATATATATTTTTAAAGTTGGAACAACCCTACAAATTCATAAAATTTCATTGAAATAAGTTGTCCGGTTATGGAAAATACTAGGATCGTCACGATTCCGTACTTTCATGAACCTTAAGAGACGTAATATACATAACTTCATTAAAAGAACAGCATTGACAATATGCAATCGTATTAAGTAACATTTCAATGTTTAAAATATTTTAGAAGTCCTTAGTATAGAAGAGTTATAGGACTTCTTTTTGTGTATTCTACTGGCTACATGTGCTTGTGAGTGGTCCTGATGAGTTGTTCTTATTAATGCCTACATTAAAATTTGCCTTTTACTTAATTTCTAATACTGCTGTGTTAATATTTTTTATACATGAAAATGTAATTCTTTAAAATAATTGTATAAATATAGTTAAATATATGATTATTTAAGTGTACTTGAACGTTGGCCTGTCAAGTCAATTTGCCCGTTTGAACGAGCCACCATTGGCTTTCGTTCAGACTTTGTCAACATTTGTCCACTCATATGAAAGAGCATGACCAGTTCTATACCAATATTTGTTTTGTGACCACTGTAATAGTCGAACTGTTTCTAATATGGCTTTAAATTACCTATCATAAAATATATTATACAGAGGTTTGATGAAATAATGTTTGAAATCTTTATTTATTGTTTCCTTACTTACGTTTAATATAAATAACAAGAGTTTATTGCTACCAAGGAGTTATTGTAAACGAAATCAACAGTGTGTATTAATTTATATTGAAACACAGTTCATTATATAAACATACACGATTATTATTATAATTTATTCATGCATGTAAGTGTTTAACACAAAAACTCACAAAATTCATTAAAGAAGAATATTATAAGAGGTTGACAAAAAATTCACGAAGGAGAAGTAAGATTTCTAATCTATGAATATATAAAATTGTGTGTTTTTTTTTAACTTGAATAATTATAATACAACAATGACATTATACAATAACTAAAGTTTAATAAATTCAGATTGTTTATAGGTCTGATAAACACAGTGTTTCCTTGCAGCGTCAGTTGGAATACGATTCGGATAAAAGGGTTAAGAAATTCCAAGATACCGAACCCCTGTTTGCGTAACGCAATTATTCTATTGTCATTTTATTTATATTTCGCGAAGTTATCACGGGGATATCTTCTAATAAAGTTTGAGGGGAAAGGATAGCATTTAAAGTATTGTTTTATGCTAATAAGAAACGCCATAGTTGAGTTTTGTTAACGAACTCGGTGGTCGCGGTTGATACTTCATTTGCCCGTGTCACTTGACAACGTTATTTCATTATACTCGTAAAGTTAATAAGCAAGTGACTAAATGCGAGATATAATCGTACCTCATAAAGTGACAGAAATCAAAATACTTGAGCCTCTTAATATTTTCAAGTAAATTAAAGTTAATTTTATGTTGATTTTTATATTATTCTTTTTATATATTAAGTAATAAGTAAATTTGTTTCTAAATTATTTGAAGTTATTTTTAAAACTTTAAGCGCCTCTTTCACGAACGTCAAGTAGGCTAAACCGTCACTTAAAGTCACCTGTCACCGGGAATAATTAAGCTGATATACCTTTGTTTGTACGGTAAACGTCACAAATATTAAATAGAAAAAAATTAAAAAAATCGGCTATCGAATGATGCAGTAAACCGAGTGCATAATTCAATAAAACAGAAAATGATTTCTAAAAGTAACTAATCAACACTTTACTTGTAGTTTGTGAAAGAGGCCCTTATAATAATTTTTAAAACTAATAATAAAAAAGTTTCACTTTAAAATTATAAAAACAAAACATTAAACAAAATAAACGGCTCTGAAAGGTGAGAAAAATATTTCCTAAACTAGTGGTGGACGTGTGTTTTTATTTTTGACTTCCTAAAGATCACTTTGGCACTGTCACTTTGGCAGTGATGCTTGTCCTAACAAGATTCACTGCCAAAGTGTCAAGGAAGAGATACAGAATTTACATAATATTCAATGTTTGCCATTTTATGTGAGCCAATAAGAGAAGATAATGTTTCCCTTTTGAAAGATACCGTCCCCTCTTCATAAAAGGCCCGGGTGTTTTTAATAGCTTCATGTATCAATTCGAGACATCAAAAGTTAAACAAAAAAGTTTTGTTTGTTGCGAAAAAGAGCGTTAAGTGCTCAACTTGGAGCGAACTTTGTTACTTGTCATCGGTGACTTTATTTAGTGCTATTCTTAAGGGCATTTTACACAGTATAAGCCCGATAAAGTGCAAGATAAGAATATGAATCTTACTTATTATAGATACAAGTAAAATGTCAAAACTGTAATCCAGGTTCAGAGCTTTTTATTAAATAGTTTCAATAAGTCATTTAAAATATCTCGGTACAGGCTGTATGGTAAATTAATTAAGGAAGGTGGACTCTAGCATCTTTTTCACCTACCGAAATACAACAGCACACATGCTGTTATTTCGTAGTGGTTTTCTGTCAAGTGACTGCCCAAATGACTGCAATTCGCCCTTCTACTAATCTATACTAATAGGTTAAAGAGAGTACATTTGTATTTTTGTTTGTAATGAATAAACTCAAAAATTACGGAACTGAAAAATTTAAAAATTCTTTTAACTTAGAAAGATACATTATCAGCGTTTAATATTGGCTTTTTTTATAAAGCTACGAAGACGAAGTCTTGTGCAACAGCTTGTAAAAAGTATAGACTGTAATTTGCAGTGTATAAGAGGCTTAAGAATTATGCAAATAAAATGATATTGTTTTCTTTGGAACTCCTATTAATTAACTAAGGACGACAGTCCCATTTTATTAATCCTCCAGAAACTGGGAAAAGTGTTGTTAAAGCCATAAATGTACCAAACTTTCTCTCACTTACTTACTTACTCACTTAAAAGACACAAGGTGTTGTTATAAAACAAAATAATATTTATGTCCGTTAATATTTCATGATTGTAACTGGTAAATATATATTTCAGCGAACTTTGTTATTTTTCTATTTCAGTAAAGTGAGAATTGTGCGCGTTGAGTTTTAGGGTTCATTCGTAGAGTTCATAAACAGGTTGCGAATTGGGATAAAAAGCTAAACAAAGCTAGATCGAAATAAACACGAATAAAATTTAAAAATAGTCATTAGGGATTTATATACGGTTCTAACTAATAGAAAGAGCGATGTGCAGAAAAATTTGCATTCGATCGAAGAAGGGGGAAAACCTAGGGAATCTAGGGGTTTAATTTAAATTGATTATTTAGAATTGATTTTTTTAATTAAGAAGAATATTGGAAAATATTAGTCGTTAAGAAAAATATTGGACAAAAGCTAGTTTTTAAATATTTTACCGACAAAACAAGTCAATTTGGCAAAGTACATTATGTTTACAAAATAACTATCATAGCATACATATTCATAATGGATCATGTTGTCTTAATGTTAAATAAATATCCTTTAAAGGGATGCTTTCTTTATAGTCGATAGCAGCTCTCAAATCCTCCACAAAGTTTTTCAAAAAATGGGTCACAATTACACAAAAACAGAACCGAATGACGAGTGTATATTTAATGTTACGGAACTCTTCGCGACAGTGAGTAAATTCGCAATGCCTTTTTTACATTCAAAACTTGGCAGCACTCGTTTAAAATAAATGTAATGGAATTGCTCTTCAAACTATATATTTTAATTTGCGTCCCATGTTTTTTGGTTGAAAATTGAGAATTATTTATGTGTGTCGTTCGGTGTCTAGCAAACTTGTATATTGAGACTTATCTGGTTATGCGCATAATCAGATTATATAATGCACATACTGAATGTATATCTATTATAATCAGATATTTAATAAATACATAGTAAATGAATCATTTAATATATATACCTGATATTTAATGCCTGACATTTTTATCGCTGTGACGATAGTGGCATCCAGTTATTTATATTTTTAGACGATCCCTCGGGAACCTTACATTTTCCAGGATAAAAGTGGACCGTCAACCTGTCTGACGACCATAACGTAAATTTTGAAAATACTGTTGAGTTGTTAAGTGATTCTATTTTTGGTTTTTAAAGCTTAAGGAGTAAGAATTTAACAAACAATTAAGGGCACTTCATCTCATAACTCATATTCTTCAGATGTGCGAGATAAATATGTTTTTACAGTTATAATAAGTTATAAACTTACATAATGTTAAAAGTAACATATTTCACGTACGTTCGTAGGCGTTTTAGCTAAGGGAAAGTTGCAAATGAATTAAAATTTAGGCCTCCCAAAGCTAGGCATTACCAACTTTAGTGACACAAATATGTCCAATAGCATTACCTAATTAAGAGCAGTTGGTTACAGCAAAAATCCATCTGCAACTTGTCACTTAAGGGTACTCGTGAACCACAGCTCTGGTCCTCACTCCGCGTTCCGAAGTTATGATGTAAGATTACATCTATGGAGGAGGTAAATTGAAGATTTTTATTTAGTTAAGTATTTAACGAATACCACATATTTAAACCTAAATTCTATATGTTATATTAGTTTTTTTAGAATCTTCGGATCTTACTTTTTATGAGAGAAAAAGATTTTTTTATGAGAAATGTTTGACTTGTAAGAAATCTTTAAGTTTATTTTCTTAATCAAATTATAATAACAAATTTTTATAATCAAAAAGGTCGAAATTATATGTATCTTGAGTGGAATAACAGTTCACAACTTAGTCAGAACTTTTTATTTTACATCTATATTCTATAGCTGCATACTTGCCCTTAAGTATACTGCCCTCTCAACTTTATAATAATAAAAGACCGCATTTCAGTTCATAAAAATAAAAATATTGAGCACAGTTGGTACGGTCAACGGAAATGCCTCCTCCATTTCTATGACGCGTTAGTAGTTGAATGTAAAGCAAGGTAAGGCCGCGGATACATTAGCGCTACGTCAACGCATCGCTCGCTCCCCAAGCCGTGATAGAAACAATAATGAGCGCACGAGATTTCCCAAACGGGCCCTACGACCTACGAATTTGGATAAAGTTATCAAAATTTCAAAACTGTGCTACGCATTAAGGCGAGTACATGTTACCGGCTTAATTATAATTGCAATTATCAAAGCGCGAAGGCGCGTGAGTAGCACAGTTTTTGGTCGCGAGAGTGGTAAAAATATTAATTTGGAGTAGGAATGGCTGTTTCGGCTTATAAACATTTTTTAAATGTCACATTTAAAATTATAATTATTCTGCGTGCCGTTTCACTAAAATGGTGTCCTGTTTTATATCCAACTAAAACTAAACTCCATTCTGAGGGATTACCTAAAAAAAATCAACGCCTTACAAAAATATATGAGCAATAAAAATTGATGACAGCCTGAGTCACGGGCAAAAATCTAGTTCTTCTTAATTGGTAACCGACTGTTATGACCTACATGTCGGTCTTGTTCTGCACGATACTTAATCCGGCAAAATTGGCGTGAAACCATTTCAGCAAATTGACGAATACGTGGACAGAGGTGCCGATAAATGAATAGTGCATCAACATGTGGCCGCAAACCGCAATACAAAACTCATCTCATCAGCGTAATACGTAATTACCAGTGCGCAGGTATAATTATTCAACACTTGGCAGCGGCGTACGGTGTGCGATTCTATCAATTATATCACTACGAGTTGATATTACCGCTTCTTGTAAATGTTATTATGAGTACCTACTGAGTGTATATTTTACACGTTTGAATATTTATTTACTAGTTGGTGCCTGCGACTTCGTCTGCGTTGAAAAAGAAAAAAGTAGCCTATCCTGTGTCCTGTACGTCTAAATGTTTATCTACCAAGTTTCATGAAAATCAGTTAATTCGTTTAAGAGTTATGAAGGAACATACATACATACATACATACAATACCTACACTTACAGATTTATTATTAGTATTGATTAATTAATGATGATAATTTACAGTCAATGTACCAAATCATGCAATTTTTTTTTCTGAATATTATATCTCTCATTTCTCATTTATCGTCCTATAGTGAAAACCGTATCGAAATCCGTTATCGTTTACTTTTGCATTACAAGTTTTCTTTCACATCCCTTGATTTGAAAGAAAAGTTATTTTCTTGTAATTGAAAGAAAAGTTGAAAGTAATTTTAAAAGAAAAAAAAACAATGCAATCCATTATTTTGAGGTTTCAGGAAAACACCGAATTGCACCAAAGCTTACAAGTTAAACAAAAAGCTCGAACGACTCTATGTATCTCCAGCTAATAATGCCGTTTGACACGTACCAATTTTCGGTTCATTTGATATTAAAAGCTTTTCAACGGCAACGGCTGATAGAGGCAACCGGGGTGTCATCGCCTCACTTCACTACATTGCTGGTTATAACTAGCGTGCGAGGGGAGTGTGGGGGTAATTAGTACGGCTTTAAGTGTTATAGGTTTCGATTATGGAGGAGTTTACTTTTTATGTATTTATGAAATATGTACTAAATATGTATGTATGTAATATGTAAGTTTCAGCGTTAAGGGCGAACATTAACACTGCTCCTGTGAAAACTTCGTAACAAATTTATTTTAAAACTATTTTTTAAATATTAAAGTATCATCTCTCAAGTTATATATAAGTTATAAGTTATAGTGTTACTGTTTAAGAATTTGCTAAGTTTTTTTTTACATATTGAACTATCAGATTTAGTACTTGGTATTGGTCAAAACAAAAAATAAACAGAAAAATAAATTTTATTTTCATAATGAGTTAAACCATAAAATTGTATTATTTACGTGAAGATTTAATAAATAAAAACATTACAAATAAAATACAAATACAAAAAGGTTTATTGTTAAGAACCTATAAAACCGATTAAGAACCAAATCCTTCTATCCTTGAGAGTCTAATAAAATAACAGATAAAAAAGTTATAAATATTCAAAGGAACGACTTAAACCTTTCGCAGACTGACGGATTCGTTTTTACTTATTCCACAGAAAATCTGCTTAAAATCCGTATTAAAAGAATCACTCGGAATTTATTTGCGATTTGGTACAATTCATGAACTTATGAGTTTACAGAACGCTGCTTAGACCTTTGCTCTCGTTTGTGAAGCAACGTGTTGTTTTTCTCAATTTGTTTGTAAACCTATTTACTTTTTAGTGGCTATAGACGAGCTACAGTGTTAAAAAGCTTTTTTTGTCGAATTTACAAATGTGGTCGAATTTAACTAAACAGAATTTCTTTTTACAAAACATTTCTAAAGCTAAAACATATACTTTGTCACAAAACAATCATTGTAAACTCAAAAATTAAAAATTACTTAGTTCTCATCGGCAAGATTAGCAGTAAGCTGACGCTCCACTTGATGTTAGATGGTTACAGTCGCCTATAAACATAATATCTCCTCCATAACCATTAATCAATACTAATAATAAATCTGTAAGGGTTGGTCATGGAGTAAGTTATTTTGTTTTCAGTTATCGTGTTTATAGGCTCTATACATGATACTGAAACTAAATTGACCATTTTTAGAATTTTTTTCTGTATGTATGTATGTTCCTCCATAACTCTTAAACGAATTAACTTATTTTCATGAAACTTGGTAGATAAACATTTAGACGTACAGGACACAGGATAGGCTACTTTTTCTCTTTTAACGCGGACGAAGTCGCGTGCGCCAGCTAGTATTTTAATATAAGAGGAGATAGTGAAATATTTTTACCACACGTCGTGTTGGGATTGCACGAGACTTCTGCGCGGGCTGGTCACTGTAATCATACCTGCCTAGTTTACGAAACATAATGTAGTGCCCTGTCCCTATTATGGTATCTAGTCTGTAAAAAAAAATGTGTACAAAAAAACGTGGCGATATATCCGTACTAATCCTTAGTAATATTATATAAATGTGAATGTGAGTTTTTGTTTGTTACGCTTTCACGCAAAAACTACTGAATTGCATATACTACATGAAATTTTGCGTACACGTTGTCTGGGACACCAGATAGGACATAGGGTACCCTACCTTTCATCGTTCAACACGCGGCCAGTATTACAAATAATCTTACAGGAAGCCCTAATGCGATATTGTACCAAAATGTGGTAACCTATCTACTTAACTATATAAGAGACAACATATAGTGTAACCCTTGTGAGTTCACACGGAGTGTTGGGGAGTGTCGGACTGCTGTCTTTCTAAATATGGTGAGCCACTTCTGGTACGACTTGCAGTCGCGGTCTCCATATCATGAAATCATTGGGTACGTAAAGATCCTGGGTCCTTTTCTGAGTAGAACTGAGTCAATACTCTACTCGTGAGTACCTTGTGCTACCCGCTATTCTTTCATGACTTGCGCCATCAACCAAGTGGTTTCTCTTATCTCTTCGCAATGGTCGCGATTCGGAGAGGTTACCCTTTGGATGTTGCCGTTGCGAATGATTTTAAATGTAAAAATTATTCAAATCGAGCGCGGATAAGGTCGAACAGTTGACGTCTTTCGAAACTGGATTGAGGATCGGCGTTTTAGAGAGCCCGCATTGTTTTATGGGTGTAAGTACCTACCTTTTTGAATATTTTTGAAATCAAAATAATTTCTAAAAGAAAGAGATGTTATAGATAGGTATTCTTTAATTATTGTCTGCGAAGAAAAATAAGTCAACTGATCAATAAATTATTAAGTCACCGTCCCCTATAACAGTAGCAACGACATAGGTGCTGTATGTGCGCTGCCGACCATAGAAGGATTAAGGACTCAATCAAAGAAACACAACAGCACATATGCTGTTATTTCACGGTGGTATCCAAATGACTGCGAAACGAAGTGTGCCCTAAACACTACTTTCATCCAGACCAGAGCTAACTTTCAAACGTTCAATTTCGGGAATCGAACCCGGAGCCCTTGAGACGTTAGGTAAGACACACTTACCAAAATTTCATGATGATCGGTTGAGTACCTAAATTACTTGAAAGCGTAACTACAATATTATCAGGATTCTTTGTCTTTACCGATTGTAGGGTAATCCATTATGAGGAAAATGAAATAACAAAATGAAATCAAGTGAAATGATATGAAATCTAATAAGCAGGCAACTATGAGATGAGCATTATTCAAAGTGTAGTTGTAAAAGCTCGCGGAGCACACAATTAATTAGCCCACAGCAAGGCGACACTTGACAACGGTGCTATGACATTTGCTAATTGTAGTTTTTACATGATCCCCACTAGTGGAATGGAGCCAAAGTGCGCTTGAAAAAAACGTTTTACATGTTGCTATTGTAAATTTATTTGTTTCTTCAACTGGTGACAGAGTGTGTCACAGACACATTAATTAATTTTAAAGAGGATTAGGATTTGAATATATATAAAAAAACCCAGTTTTTTCAAATTAATGCATGCATCTTTTTTAGAACGCATTTATGTCATCGAAATAAATCTGCAAGATTTATGTTTTTTTTTAATATATTTATGTACTAGCTGACGCCCGCGACTTCGTCTGCGTTGAAAAAGAAAAAAGTAGCCTATCCTGTGTCCTGTACGTCTAACTGTTTATCTACCAATTTTCATGGAAATCAGTTGATTCGTTTAAGAGTTATGGAGGAACTTACATACTTACATACATACATACATAGAGACAAAAAAAATTCTAAAAATGGTCAATTTAGTTTCAGTACCATGTATAGAGCCTATAAACACGATATCTCTGAAAACAAAGTAACTTACTCCAAGACCAACCCGTACAGATTTATTATTAGTATTGATGATGATGATTGATGATGATATTGATTAGAGAAAATCATTGGTAAGGTTTGCGATGGATTGCGAGCATTTCGTACGCTTGGTTTTTCGGTATTCTGTATAAGTTTTTTGTTTGAAAACCAATTGGAATGAAATAAACACTAAATATTACTAGAAACTTGCTACAATACAATCAGTTGAAACCGCATTCAAATCAGTTAATCTCGGCCGTTTCTGAGATTAGTGTGCACAGATAAAACAGAAAAAAAAATGTGAAAATTATTTTTTGGAACTCTATAACATAAGTACCATTACGTGTACAATTCGTTTATTTAAAATAATATTTAATGATTCAAGTTGATTCAATTATTATTTTAATATTATTTGCTATACACAGTGAGGTCTTCTCGTGCCCGCATTCCCCTGTAAACAATTCTAGGCTATTTTGTGTATTACATTTATTACAGGAAGAGATTGATTAAAAGAAAAAAAAAGCGAAAGATTATTCATCACGATAAAAATTCAATTTTAGGCGCGACGTTCATTGCGGGGTATCTTTGACAATTTCAACGCCAATACAAGCGGAGGGAAAGGGTTAAGATGGGTGCCGATAAACAAGAAAGCCGAAAAAAAAAGTTAATTTAACTTCGAGCGAGGAAACGAAGTCGCGTCGCGGAAAATTTTGATATTCATACAACTCACATAGAGCGGTTAGTGATGTGAATAAATTTTGATTTTGGTGTGACAGTCTTGTCATACATTTTCAAAAAATAGCTTTTTAGATGATATTTTCAGAACGAATGCAGGGCTGTTTTGTGCTGTATTCTGAGTACGGACATTCTTATTTCTTTTTCAAATAATGAATGGAAGAGAAAAATATTTTTTCCTCACAAAATATACAAAGTACCAACATACAAAAACAATAAATATACATAATACATGACATAATATACACACAGGAAATTGTTAACAAATAAAAAGAAAGAAATTAAAAATTATTTATAATAGTTATTTAGATATTGTTATAATAGTTTATTTTTCTTTGATTTTTAGTCTTTCTTCTTTGTTTGTTTTTAGTCAAAATATTGTACAGTTAATGTGCGAGTAACAACTCTGTAGAATTACCAATGATCAACAAAAGCGAAAAAAAGAAATCGCCAAAGACAATACAAGGGACATTCTTCTAGTTAACTCCCCATTATAATTTACTCCTGATTGGGATCAAGTTTAAATTAAGAAGAAATAAAAGAGACAAAAGGGAAAGGGCGGCGATTGTCTTTTTTATCAAGACCAGTTGATTTAACAAACAATCTTTTGCCTTTGTGCTCTTGATTAAAAGATATTTTCAGTCATTGTTGAATAATATTAAAAAAATCTCATCTTCATACTTCTCATAGTTTATGAATATAAATGTATATTCTTAATTCGCCTCCACCTTTTGTACTCTCATATTTTTAATGTAAAATTTGACAGGCAAGCAACTCCATGGGTGCTGCAAATGTGCAACTAATCTGAATAGGATAAAATAAATAAATATAAAATATAGGAGTACTTAGGATTCAAATATCTACACCTGATTTGTGTCTATCATTTCTCCTATCCTATTTCAGGTTGGTAGCTCGGTTGCAACCCTTATGGCGTTGCATGTATTAATAGGTGACGGTAACCACATACCATCAAATGGACCGTCAGCTTGCTTTATTTATTTAAAAAAAAATGAGAATTTTTGAATGTAAAATTAGATATTTTCGATACTGAAGTCTTTTAATTTTAAACCCTAATAAAACACATTAAATGGTCCAACTACACGAGAAAGCAATCAAGAGTGTACCAATAAAAGTAACAAGTAATCGAACCTGCGACCCTACACTAATGGGCCTGGACCTTGATTTGTTCCCTTTGTAATTGTGAAACTATACGGTCGTGAGTCGAAAGAATAGTGTGGATCTTTTGAATGAAGTTATAATATTGAGTTAAAAGCTGTTTTGCTCAATCTGATAATAAAGATCATATAATAATAACTAGAAATTTTCAATTATCTGCATCACTTAGTTACTAATTATGTGTTACAATAACAACAATACAACAATAAGGCTAATTTTAAAACTGTCAAACAATTACCATGATATTTTGTGAATGTTTCCATTGAAAGATAAATATTGAATAATATTAACATTGTTATATATTTGATGACTGTAGTATGTCTTTTTTAGATAAAGTTGTAGATAGAATTTTAGGTTCTAGGAGGAGGAAGGCTAAGACCTTAATCAGGAGTTAGAACCAGACTTCCGGTATATAATTCTTATATTATCAATATAATTATCAATATACTAATATACTAATAATAAATCTGCAAGTGTATGTATGTATGTTCCTCCATAACTCTTAAACGAAATAACTGATATTCATGAAACTTGGTATATAAACATTTAGACGTACAGGACACAGGGTAGGCTACTTTTTTCTTTTTCAACGCGGACGAAGTCGCGGGCGCCAGTTAGTAGATTTATATAAGACTAGATGTTCCGTGCGACTGGGCCTGGGTAACTTTATTTGTAGCCTTTATTATTTATTCTTAGTGACTTTTTTTTAGATAGTGTAGCTTTTTATAGGTGAAAGAATTTTTTGAGTTTATTCATTACAATTTACAAACATTAAAAAATACAAATCTTCTATTTTTATAATATTAGTATAGACTTTCATTTTTAATTTATAGAGCATATCCTCACTAAACCACTGCAATGGTCTGAGGATAAAGGGCGTCGCGTACTGGGGCTAGTTTTCACATTAAATTGTTTCTACGCGCTGGCCCACTATTGCCCACTTTGCCGAAGCGCAATTAAATTCCGGCGTGTCCGGCCCATTGGAACGACAGGGCCGGATTTGCTACAATCACCACTACATCAAATAATGTAATATAAATAAGTGTAAAAAAATCTACATCAAATACTTAACAATACTAATAATAAATCTGTAAAGGGTTGGTCAAGGAGTAAATTACTTTGTTTTTAGAGATATTGTGCTTATAGGCTCTATACATGATACTGAAACTAAATTGACGATTTTTTGAATTTTTTCTGTATGTATGTATGTTAATCCATAATTCTGAAACTAATTAATTTATTTTCATGAAACTTTGTAGATAAACATTTAGACGTACAGGACACAGGATAGGCTACTTTTTTCTTTTTCAACGCGGACGAAGTCGCGGGCACCAGCTAGTCTATACTAATATTATAAAGAGAAAAGATTTGATTGTTTATTTGATTATTTGCATTGAATAGGCTCCGAAACTACTGGACCGTACTGGACCGTGAAAAATTCTTTCACTGTTGGGAAGTTATATTATCAGCGAGTGACATAGGCTATATTATATTTAAAAAAAAATAGGCATCCTTACTACTAAGAAATTTTTTAAATAATATTTTTAATAGAACCTTGTTTCGTTTGTAAAACCAAAATTTTCTTATAATAATTTATGAATTACTACTGAAATATTTAATCAAGACATGAAATCATATATGATTAGTAAAATAAAGCGTGAAATCCATACCTGTGGCGGTCAGTTCATCAGACTGACCGGATATCGTAAAGATATCAGCGGGCTTGGACAGTAAACCGAAAGGGTCGGGTCGGGAAAACCCCCTCCTTTAACGGGACCCTTTCGTGCTCACTGCATTATGAGCTCAGAAAAATTATGTCATTGTTTCAAAGAATATATGACTGAGTTGACCGCACACATACCAAGTTCACTGTATTGAAAATATCTTACACCCATTTATAATGACTTATAAATGTGTCGTTCATTGTAAAAGTGAACTATCTCCTTGTAACTGAATTTTAGAATAACGAGCTTTTTGCGAATTATAGTGTAGGAAAAAAATATAAGCATTCATACATTGTTTTCATCTATGGGATTTTAATGCAACTATTGAAGTTACTTCACTTTTATATTGAAAGATATGACTAAATGTGATACCATTAGGCAAGAAAATACGGTTTTAAAAATAGGGAGTTACACCACTTTTACAATGAACGACACAAATAGGTGTAAGATACAAAATATATGAGGTTTGTAAGTTAAAAAAACCTCACATATATTTTGTTACGAAATCAATTTAAAAAATGTGGTGTCAAAATTTAAGCGAGTTTATACTGTTTTTATAAAAAAATGCATATGTTTATTTATTATATTGTAAAAATAATGAATTAAATTTTTTAGGCCTTTTTTTAATGTAAACGTCGTCAGACAGGTTGACAGCGCCACAGGTGCTAAAACTGCGTTGCCGACCTTAGTAGGATTAAGGATAATGGATAAGGAAGTGAAGAGAGGATAATTTTAATTTAATTTTTTTTATAAACTAAATAATATATAAACATAAACATTTCTTAGTAATTTTTAAGTCCGTTTGAAACATGAATTTCATGTTTGTACCTACGCAGTTGGTTAAACAGAAAGGCTTTGTTCAATTAACATTTAAAAAACCGTCAGCAAATAACAAACTCGTGTTAATCTGTATAAATGGCAGGTGCCCGCATCAAGTTACCCCTTTTGGGGTCCTAATGACCCCACCCCGCACCGGTCATCTTAACCCTTCAAAGGACAATCGGCCGCCTCGCTCAAGGGTCGCCGTATTAACAAACTAATTATAGTTAACAATCATTATTAGTTCCTCTGGTCAATATTTTATGTTGTAATTTGTTAGAGATTACAAGTGTGTTTTTGATTGCTGTTTGAGTTTCATGCCAGTAAGAAAACAAATTTCATGTATATCATGTATATCAATACTAATAATAAATCTGTAAGTGTAGGTATTATATGTGTTTATGTTCCTCCATAACTCTTAAACGAATTAACTGATTTCCATGAAACTTGGTAGATAAACGTTTAGACGTACGGGACATAGGATAGGCTACTTTTTTCTTTTTCAACGCAGACGAAATCGCGGGCGCCAACTAGTAGTATATATTATCGTTGTCAAACCAAAATCTATTATGTACACTTTTTGATATTCCAACATTTTGATTTTAGTGAATAGTTCACTGCCTTATTATCCAACGAAAAAAAAAACGCTTAGTGCTAAGTGGCCACTATACTTGTTATTTATTTATTTTAAAAATATGTACTAGCGACACGCCTCCGGCTTCGCGTGGATGCATTTCTCTCTGAAAATTATATAGACAACCCTTCCTCGTTTATTACTCTTTCCATTAGTAAAAACTATTTCAAAATCCGTTAAGTGATTTAGAGAAAGTTAGCCAAGAAACAGACAAAATCCGACAGCGATTTTTTCATCTTATATATAAACTGACGGTCTCATAAACTGCATCAAAGTTCAGGATTACTTTGAAATGATTTTTTTTAATAAGTATGCAAACTTTTTAGATTAAATTATATAAATATGGAGAGACTGCCTCTTAATCTTAAAAAAAAAACAAAATAAAAAAATTGAACTGCAGTAAAACAAATGAATATAGCCGGGAAAAGAAAATTTACTCGTAGTATCAGATTTGCGTGTTATTTAAAGCAAAGTTTTAAATTGATTCGCATTGATTTTTTATTCTTTTGTCAATTGAATTATTGTTACCAGCAGAATTGTTGGGTTAGTTTTTTAACTCATCGAGAGTTTTTGAACCATAATATGGATACTTCGTCCGAACAAGCGGCTCAAATTGTAGCACTGGTGCGGGAGGGCTTGGATCAACGAACGATTGGTAGAAATTTAAATTTAAACCAGTCTACGGTTTCTAGAATATACAGAAGGTTTGTGGAGACAGGTTCTTACAGAAGGAGACGTGGTACAGGCAGGACTCGAGCAACCACCGGTCGTGATGACCGATTTATTGTTACAACTTCCCTGCGAAATCGTTTCCTCACGTCAGTTAAAATTCAAAACAGAGCTTAATGAAGTGCGTGGAGTAAATGTGAGTGCACGAACAATAAGAAGAAGGTTAAAGGAAGCGGATATCACCCCTTTTAGACCAGCAAATGGTCCAAAGTTGTCTGTAGCTCACAGACAAGCTCGCTTAAGATTTTCGCGTGATCACCTAAATTGGACAGAAGAGCAATGGGCCTCCGTATTGTTCACGGACGAGTGTAGGACATGTTTATATGGTGCAGATGGTCGCAGAAGAGTCTATCGTCGACGTGGGGAGCGATATGCTCAAAGTTGCATTGAGGAGCGTGTTCCTTTTGGAGGCGGTTCGTGTATGGTCTGGGGTGGCATATCGATGAACGGGCGAACAGAACTTGTGTTCATAGACATGGTCCGTCAAAACGGTAATAGAGGGGGTTTGACTGCACTTCGCTACATAACAGAGATCTCAGAAGATCACGTGGTGCCTTACATGGGATTCATAGGCGAAAATTTTACTTTAATGCAGGATAATGCCCGGCCGCACGCTGCTGCACAAGTTCGACAATATTGCGAAGCGGTTGGGATACGTACAATGAATTGGCCAGCACGCAGCCCGGATCTTAATCCCATTGAGCATGTTTGGGGCAATTTAAAAAAAGCTGTATATGCGAGAAATCCTGTGCCCACGACAGTGGCAGCACTAAGAACAGCACTTTCAGAAGAATGGGACAATATTCCGCAAGATCTTTTAATAACCCTAATAAAATCTATGCGGAACTGATTAAAATCCGTAATAGGGGCACGTGGGGGTAATACACCCTATTAAAACATAAATAAACCCTTGCATAAAGTTTGTGTCCATTGTTAAAACCAATTTTTTTATTAAACCAATTTTACTTAAATTTCTGTTTTTTCTTCAAAAAAGTCTTAAGGTCCTTTCCAGTACACAAACTTAAATTTAAGGATACGCTGTTTTAAAGTTCACGAACCAATCTAGAGGTTTCAATTTAAATCTGTATAGAAAGTTTGCATACTTGGTTAAAATATTTATTTCAAAGTCGTCTATTACTTTGATGCAGTTTATGAGTCCGTCAGTGTAGATATAATAAATTTCTATTCCATTTTTTTAAGTCTTTCTGCCTGCTGTCTTGTATCATAAGCAAGAGATTAAGATGAAGATCGTTTGAGATGAAGATCACTCTAATTAAGAAATAACGTTAAAAATGCATACAACATCCAACGAGTGGAGAGGACAACTAATTATTTGTTTGTTACCCGCTCCGCTGGCGAATCTGTTTCTTTCATAAAATATAAAAATGATAACAAGATAAAAGATATTTCTTCCGTGGGCATTTCTCTGTCGTTTCTTTTCTTTCTTTGGTCGAGACGCGATCTGTCCGCCGGTCGCGTTCTTTAATTCATCGGTAACAACGATGATGTTATTATGGATACGATTTCGGTAAATTTATAAAGAACATAATAAAAAATAGATTTTTATTTGAATATTATGTTTTATGATAAATAAATAAATAAATAAATAAATAAATAAATAAATAAATAAATAAATAAATAAATAAATAAATAAATAAATAAATAAATAAATAAATAAATAAATAAATAAATAAATAAATAAATATCTTCACACATTCCACACAGCACCATCTAGTTCCAAAGTAAGCAAGTAATGCTTGTATTATGGATACCAGACAGTTGATATAATACATAGATTACTTTTTTTTTGTAAATACATACATATTATAAATACAAAACATCCATGACTCAGGTACAAAGGTAAAATGTTCAATTAAACATTTGCCCCTAGCGGGATTCGAACCCGCGACCGTTTGGTTAACAGCTAGGGTACTAGCCACTAGACCAAACGTGTCGTCATACTTGTATGATATATGCAGAGTTGTCATACTTGTATGCAGAGTAAAAATAATACAATAATTACTGTTTTTTTTTATATTGGTTCACTTTCATTTCAATCATAATCGGCACTTTTATTGGCAAAAATCTTTTATTAGGTATTGTGGGGTGGAATATAACAAACAAATTTGTATCTATTTATACTTCTAGTCGAGTAGACTGTAATTAAGTGTAATAATAAGGTTCCCTTTTTTACAATACTTAGCGTATTAGGCACATAAAATCATATTATACTTACCTAATAAGTAATATTTTAAATTTAAATATAAATCTAACAACCCCTTTACCTCGAAGTAAGTAAAAGTTACTTAAAAAGTAAGAATTTTGAATTTTGAAAATAAACCTTAAAGAGGAACTTCCATACTATGTCTAAAGTAATATTTTAATTCAATTCTTAGTTCATACTAATTAACCCTTTGTAGAAAATATATTAAAAGGACTATAATAATAACAACGTATTTGTAAGATTTCTAATAAATATTAATGCTTGAAATTATTAAATTTGTATATTAAGAATCCTACAACAACATATTTTTATTTGATCTAATACAAAGATGTAATCAATATTAATTGTATTTCAAATATTGTGAGTATAATGTTTGCAAAAACAAAATTAAGGAACACGATTACAACTAGCTCAAGAAACCGTAGCAAATTAGAATAAATTTGCATTCTAATGTTGCAAGGTATATTTTAAAAAAAGGAACTGTCCAGGCATCCGCCTTCAGCGGCGTGGAGGACACGTTATTGGTTATCGATTGGTTTCCGATCAACCAATCAGGAGGCTACGTTCGGCTATACGCCCGTCCGCACACACGCCTACTGCGAAGGCTTTGAGGAAAAACTCTTACAGAAATGTGTAATACCATAGAACACTTCCAATAGGTACATACTCCCTAATATTATAAGCATGTTCTTTCATTGGTGTGAAATCCAGTGTAAACAAATCTAGGTATAAAATTAATGAAAAATATTAATTGTCCTAACCGAAACATATCAAATGTTTAGATTCTATTTTTTATATGTTAAGGTGACGGCCCACTTGATGGTAGGTGGCTACCGTCGCCTAAAACACAAGAAACGACCAACAAAGGGATAAGAAAGAGATGAGGTAAGGGCTCTGGCATTCCTTACTCATTGAAACACAATAGCACATATGCTGTTATTTCACGGTGGTATTCTATAACGGGGTGGTTATTACCACCAGACGGGTAGCCCAAATGACTGCTAAAGGCAGTGTGTCCTGTCACTACTTTACCAAATCCAGACCAGAGCCATATTTTAAAAGTTCATTTATAAAAGTTGACCCCGCCGGGTTCGAACCCGGGCCCCTGAGACGTTAGGCAAGCAACCTTACCACTCGAATTTGGGCCAATCAGGATCCACTCGTTTATACGGCACGCTTGAATAGTTATTATAAAATTTAGTAGAAATAATGGAGATTCTAAAATGGTATTATAGACATTATGGATAAACATTATGAATGACAGATTTTATAGCGAAACATTATTATTAAAAATAGCTAGAATTACATAAGTTCGAATGTATTCATTCCTACCGTGACACCGCCTCTTATTAAACGTGGCAATAAATAATAAGTGTCGTACAACTCGTTTCAAGTGTTCTCATCACACAAATGCTGGTGTCAGCATTCAATATTAAAACATAAAATGCTGACGTTCATGTATACCATTATAAAAATAAATAAATGCATAGTTATACGAGAATAGAATGATATCAGTGCGAAATAATTTTCTGGTAAAACTTTAATAAATGTATAAACTTCAGTGAGGTATAATGTGCTATAGACATCGAAATACTACAATGGAATTTGCGTCACAAGTGCCAAAGGGGCACATAAAAGAACGCCTTTGACAGAATCATGGCGGACTCTTGTCTTCACGCGTCAATGGTAAAAGGTAGTAGCGATCAACTTCTACTATTTCATTTTAAACTCTAATGGTTGACGTAAAGTCACATTTTCTTTAAATTACGTACTTATTATTATGTTTGTTTTGTTATAAATGACAGTTCATGCTCTACGCATATGTCACTTTTAAATGTTCCATAAAATTCGTTAGTTTGATGGCTATAGAAGTTATCCTAACCGGACACTGCTAAAATAAGATACATTTCAAAAAAAGCTACTAAATAAGGCGTAAAGAGTACTGTACAGTTCTCAAGAAAAACAGTGAATGTTTCCACTGCAAAATGGATAGAAGAAAGTCGAGACAACATATACTGCTAATAAAATATAGTGATCTTGAAAACAATGCTATACTTGTATATTTTATCCTCAGAATCCATTCGGGCATGCGCGTTGGTTTGTTGGTTTTTTTCTCGTGTAGGCGTGGCGATATCGGCTGTCAATACATATCGATGCACGCCTACCAATCGCTGTGCAATTTTGTACTTTTCTAGACCTATACAATCACATTTCAGAATATCAGAACTAGACAAAACTAGCTTCTTTGTTTGTAATAGAAACAAAGAAGCATCTTGACTTTTTTTTTTGTCCCAAAGTGTTGGCTAATAAATAAGAAGCAGGTTTAAAAATAGGCTTTAACTTACTAAGAACTCAAGAATAAATTTTAGATTTAATCACCTTTTTAATTTTATATAAAACTATGAACGATGAAACTGTTTGGTTTGGCTGTTACAATTATTTTTTCAATTATTGGAAAGATAAACCTCGCAAGTTTTTAACCAATACAAATAAAAAGCTTTGAATCTACAACTGAATTGGAATTTTATAATGATTTTTCGCTTTCAGATGAAAATACGGACTAAGTTTCCATATAAAAGTATAGGCATCAAGTGGAAACAATTCAATATAATATCAATATTGTGCCTTAGGTTAGCACATCACTCCACAAGCAACCAATATTGGAGTGTGTGGTGTTGAAAAAGATGTATGCGATACACTCTTCAATTCTGTTAATAATACTGGCCAGTAGTGCATATTATTATACCTTATAGCCCTCTTATATTAAGACAGAAAAATTTCCAATGAGTATAGTGCGCAGACTCGAACCGATAAACGGTTTCAATAGGTGGACATCGGAAGGCGGGGTTCGGGGCGTTGCATCATATCTTATAACAACTTTATCGCAAACTAAAGTTGCTGGCTTTTTAAGAGATCTTTTGTCAAGTCATGCCCTCTGACTTCTGTTTTTGATACAAAGGTCAAGTTTAATAACAATGGCTAATTAACACATCATACGACGACATGTGGGAAGAGAGGAAGGTGAAATAACAGCATGTGTGCTGTTGTGTTTCGGTGAGTAAGTGAGGGATGCAAAGCCCATTTACCTACCCTTTATCCTAATCCTACTGTAGTCGGCCACTGGCAGCACATGTGGCGTTGCTTGTGTTATAGGCGTCGGTAGCCACCTACCGTCAGCCTCAAGTCTTAATTGACCGTCAGCCTGTCTTGATGGACCAGCAGCTTTTAAGAAACCTTTAAATAAAACGGTACATAGATCTTCTAAACAAGAAAATCAAAGAAAACAATAATGGTTCATCACTTAATTTTGGTGGAAAATGAGAACTCCCAACGGATTGAAAAGGTTAATTTTATATAATTTTCAAATGTCAAAATAAAATTATAATTTATTCTTATCTCCGAGACAATATTAATTAAACACCACAAATGGAATTCAACGCGATCTTTATCAGTCGTGAAACGTTAAATAACCCTCATGAATATATTGTTTAAAATGTTTGTATGTTTGTTTGTCAATTCAAATACTTTTTTCATTAAAACGGGCAATTGCTGTATACTGAAATACAAAACACACAAGCGGCTAATTTAATTAAGGTGTTTTTTAAGTGATTGGTTACTGCTGCCAAAATGGTTGGCTATTTTAAGACCGTGGACAGGCAGTGTGTGCTGTCACTGTGATTTGGTTCCATGAAATATCACACATAACCATTATATATAATGATTTAAGTATTATATAATGTACATGAATATTATTTTGTACTAGATACAAGAAAGATATATTTTCAATATTGCCTAATTATTATATACATGAGTATATATTTCTTTTGTACATTTGTGTATGCCACTGATCTCCTCTTAAATGTTGGATTTGGATCAAGTTTTGTGTGTGAAGAGTGGCGTAGCACTACAACGTAGCACGTGCTACGTCATTTCGTAGACTATTTTAAATTTCTATATTGATCCTGGATGCCAGGAAAAATGCCTCTTGATGCGCTAGTACTGCTACTGATATAATATTTCATAGCACACATATAATTTATTTCTATCTATTGACTAAAGAATGAAAAATGAGATCGAAGAGAAGTCAAGCGCGACCGCTAGTCGCGTCGGCCAAATTTTAACCCGAAACAGAATCAAGTAATGAGCACCAAAATAAATAATAATAAGAGTTGTCTTGGCGGTGGCTTAAAATGAAAATGGTGTTCGGCGGAATGGTTCAAGGAAGTGATATTTATGGTTTCAGCATTGCCTTCATTACTTAATGAGACACTTTTGTAAATTCAACTCCATTTTACAGCGCACTACATCTGTACACTAGTTTTTTATAATTAGTTTCTTCGTAGTTTTTCTCATGTCATAATAACTATTATTATAAATGAGAAAATGTGTTTGTTACGTTTTCATGCGATTGATCATTATGAAATTTGAATTTAGAAAATGTTCATTTTATCCAGAAAAAAAAAACTGTTCGCGAGGGATCATCTAAAAAAAATTAACGTTGACTAATAAACCATATGACTAAATTATGAATAAATGTTGTCACACCTAAACAAAAGGACCCAATCCATTTGACAAAAAAAATACGTACCTACTCTTCACAATTTTAAATATAATAATATAATATTTTAATATTATATTATTATAACGGCCTGAACGTTTGGCTACCAAGTGTCACAAAATACTTTGGCGAAACCTGTGGAAAACAATCTACTTCGATGGCAGCACACTAGCATATTTACGACTGTGATCACTTAAATTGGAAAATATTAATCAAATGTATAATTTTTACATTTTTTTATTAGCAGGCTAATTACTTGGTCGCTAATATTGAAAGTCTACGAAATGACGTAGCACGTGCTACGTCGTATTGCTACGTCAAATGACGACCTCTACGATCTTCCGTAGCGCCGAGTCAGATGATAATATTTAAAGTTTCTATTGCTTATTTAATATTTTAATTAAAAACAGTATATTTTAATTTATACAAGTCTTAAGAATAACAAAATTAGATGTAAGGAGACGTTTCATAACATAAATATATAAATATCTTATTTTTTAAATCAACAAATATTATACTACTGTTTTTAAATAATTATTATGTCTTAAGAAATATTACACCGAACAACTTCAGCCTTAAATTTCATGTTTTGCGTATTTGCTACTCGACGCTAGGTGGCGTTAGCTGTCTTTGAAATGTTACCGACGCACAATGAAATAATGAAAATTAAAAACACATCTACCGGTAATTTGAAAATTGAAAATTGGATAAATATTCTCTATTCTCGAAATCTATTTCAAGGGATTCTGCCGCTCATTAATTAAATTAATGAAATTATGTCTGTACTGTAAGGCATAACTCCTCACAGAAAGCACATAAATGGCTTGAGTCCAGGCATTAAAATTGTACATGAAACAGACAGGACAGGACAGGAAATAAGGATTCACATAAAAAAACAACTTGAAATATTTATGAAAATACACGTCCCCGACAATATCGTAATAGGAATTAAAACAATTTCGTCAAGAATTATTTATAGCGGCTATGTAAGTATTGTGGGGAACTTGAAGACATATTTATTGCCACGAATATATATAAACAAGCAACGCAGCTACGAATAAAATATTCCAAAATGGTTCCGTACGTCTTATGTTACACGAATTTATAGGTTTACTTTGTTTTTTTTTTGGTAATATTTAGTAAATAATTATTGATAGAATAGGACCTCTTTCACCATCTGTCGAGTAGGCTAACTGTCAGTCACCGGTAACCGGGGATAATGGAGCTGAGATCCTTTGTTTGTACGGTAAACGTCCCAAAATAATACGTAATTGCACAAAATTACAATTGTACGGTAAATATAAAATAATAATAAAAATTCGGCTATCGAATGATGCAGTAACGTGTGCATAATTCAATAAAACAGAAAATGATTTCTAAAAGTAACTAATCAACACTTTACATGTAGTTTGTGAATGAGGCCTTTACTAAAATATCTATCTAATTGTGGAGAAGACTGTACAAGTGTAAATTTTGCGATTTAAATAAATAAATTATTTAAGACATTACATGTTTACTACAACAAAAAGCAATAACTATAGCACCAGTGCTGTTAAGATCTTATTTATAGGTTCCAGTGAATTAATTTTGGGAAAAAATTACTAATTATGTATTAATAGATTGATAACAAGGTAAGCGTTAGTACGCTTGGCCAAAGTATTATACTCGTAGAATAAGAATTCAATCGTTATATTGCTTATATATATGCATTTTTTTAATTTTCAAACGGACAAAGTATTAAATAAACAAATAGTTCATTTGTTATTAGTGAATATTTACCTCATGAACCCTAAAAATAAAAGGAAAAAAACAGGTAATAAATTTGTCACGAACCCGCGACACTTTGATGCATGCGTAGGGTATTTAATACCTTTTTTCTGGGTGTTTAGCCAACGTTATGGGTGTCATGGTGTGTCGTCTTAGCATTTAATATTTATTTATCGAGCACTTGTGACAGTCCATTTGGATATAAAAACAATTCTCGTTACGTGAAAATTTTTAGTTGCTGATATTAAACGAAAAAACAAATTATTTTTGCGTTAAAAATTTTATACTGTACCTTTGTGCGCAGCCATCTAGAATATGCATCACAAATATGGAATCCGCAATACGAAACATATATTTCGCGTATTGAGAGGATACAGAAGAAATTTCTTCGGTACCTCGACTACAAATGTCATCAAAAGTTGCAGGATTACATTCACAGATGCAGGTGCTTTCATTTCCTACCTCTTCAATATAGGCGTAACATTAGTGACATTTGCTATTTGATGAAAATTGCAAAGGGTCTAATTGACTCATCTGAATTATTATCCAAATTATATTTAAATGTCCCTCATACTAATTTGAGAAATCGTTCTTTGCTGCATGTAGCTCCTAGTAAGTCAAATTATAGGAAAAATACATTCATGTCGCGTTCATGTAGACTCTTTAATGAAGTGTTATTAGAGGATACAGATGTTGACCTGTTCCGCAGTTCTATAGTTAAAACAAAAAACATTATAGCAGATAAATTTTTCAGTGGCCTACTATGACTTTTATTTTCATTTTAATTTTATTCTTGTTATCTTTGTTATTAGACTATAGTTTGTTATTTATAAGTGGAAATTTTTTATTAGGTTTAAGTTATTTACTCACCCATGTTACTATGAAATTATACCTGTAAATTTCCCTACAATAAAATAAATAAATAAATAAATAAAAAAATAGCTACGTTTACAATATGTGTCAATTGTATATGATTTTAAACATGATTTTCAATATGAATTACATGGAAAAATATTTTAAAATGTTTTATTGTAATATAAGATATATGTCTCGCTTATTACGCAATTATTTACTTTGTTATTTTTATTTATTACAATAATTTTATTAAAATTTTTTCACAATTTTAAAAAATATTTAATAAAAATATTAGATAAAAAAAATAAAAAAGTGGGAGGTACCTATATTCAGCAAATCGATATACCTAAATAAAAATCAATAGTAAGTTTGTGTGTTGTTTTTGAATATAATCAGTGAGGAGAAATTGCATATTAATGTGTGGTAACAATAAGTGTATCTAAGAAGAGAATGTTCGAACAATAACTCAGTGGAGTTATCCGTTCCTCTAGTGATATTTCATACAACAACAATAGCTCCAAGTTTGGAAGACCGGTTTTCTTGAAGGAGCTTGAGAACAATACTAAGAGTTATTGCCGAGAGTGTCCGGGGGAAGTCGGAAGCTGCGGGAAAAATGGGCACAGGCGAGCAAAGACGGGCGCCGAGCTAAGTTCACTTGGCTTTAAACTTCTTAATGTTATGTGCATTTTTAACTTGGCCTTTCGAAGGTGTCATGAAATAATTCAATTCATTCGCGATTTGTACAAATTCATGTTTAATTTTTTCATCTGTTAAGGTTGTATAGGTATATCTATTGGTAATATTATAAAAACTATTGGATCGATTTTAAAAATTCTTTCACCTATAGAAAGCCAAAGATTTAAATCGTAGAAAGCTATATTATCAGCTATCTATTCTAATTATATAATATTAGAATAGATAAGACATTTTTTATTGGTTTACCTAAGTATAAGTCGTCTATATAATTGACATAAATCTTAAAAAAAGTAAAAATAATGTATGAATTACTATTCAAAAGTGAGGTTTTCTTTGAAACTTCCATTTCATACGTATTTTAGGGATTCATAAAAGTCATAAAGTGAAATGTTGAATAGGTAAAAGATGGCAACACGCGCGTTAATGTCCATTACACATAAGAATGCGGAGTTTCATTACGCGTCCATAAATTAACTATGGGGATAATTATCGCTTCTTTGGTCCGTGTACACACTTGGGTACAAGAAAATTTTGAAAATTTAATTAGTGAAGACGTATTGAAAACTGAAGATCTGAAGGGCGTTTCGTCACTTTGTCGTTTTGTCGTGAATTTTGAAGTTATTTTTATTATTTTTAGCATGATTATTATTTTAAAGAAATATGTAGTCTCCAATATATAACATTTTATATTTATAGTTTAAAAATAATGTAGCAATAATTTTTAATATGTTGTTTTACTTAATTGTAATTTATATATATTATATTTATATAAATAGCTGGTGCCCGCGAATTCAAAATTAAGAAATAAATAAGCAACTTGACCTCTTATTGCTATAACACTTTTGTAATTTTTTTTTAGATAAAACCTATGTCCTTTCTGGTGTCCCAGACAACGTGTATGCAAAATTTCATTGTGATTCAGTAGTCTTTGCGTAAAAGCGTAACAAACAAACTCACATTCACATTTATAATATTAGTAAGGATTATTATATTATTATATTAGTATGGATTAAAAATATTCATATTAGTGCATACTTAGTTACTTTTTTTAACTTGTTTTTTTAACAATACAACACAGTACACGTAGAATGAACGCGTACAAGCCGTTGCCCGCCGTTGCGCCGCGGGCCTGTAATAATACCTACTTCATAAATCCTTGGAATGGAGCAATTCAGAATTCCTTCACATTGGAAAAAGCGTCGCGATAGTGTAAAGGGTTGGATCGTCGCGACACCGTGTAAAAACGAATCTTTGTGTGCCTCTCACGGTAGATTATATGAATTGCATTATTTTTTAAGCATTATCGCCTTAGGATAAAGACGGCGTCGGACCATTTGGACCCACAAGTTTTGACCCTACCTACGAAAAAGTGATCGTTGGACCCGCTAGTCTTTAGTATGTCCCGTTTGAACTGATTTAAACTAAAATTTTACATCTAATTATATATAAGAGTTATTGGATTATAATATAATTTATTTTCTACGGTTCTTAGAAGTTCGGTGTATAATTTTTCCTGTAAAATTATCTAAAAGACAGTCCATTAAAAAAATTCTGCTATTTCTCAGAAATTATTTACTTAATGATACTGATTTTTGTTAGTACAATTAAAAATACGAAAATTAATATATAATCGCTTATTAATTCGCATTTTAAAATTTCATTAAAATTATTAACAATCCATTACATACTTTATTAGTTATTACTTTATGGTGATTTGAATTATAGAAAATTTATATTCTATAATTCAAACCTATAATTTGAATAATTCTATAATTTGAACCAATGGAGACTTCATGGTTCAAGTCAGTTACTGAGTGACAATACGGTCTCTCATTCCTAAATTGTTATTTTACAAGCTATAACTGAGGTCAATTTGAAAATATTTTAAAATAAATGTTAATCCCGAGCAATATAAATAAACATCAAGGGTGAAGTTTGTAATTATACACGTCTTTAGCCAAAGACAAAGAGTTATTAACAGCGAAATGAACAAGCAATGGTTAACGAGGCAGACACAGGGTAAGATGTAGCTAGGGTTAGCAGCCAAACGGAATTACCTCATGTCTCCATAGGCGAGGATGTATAGAATTATAATTTATTATGAATAAATGAAATATTATAAACGCATCAGCGCACCGCCCCGACAACGCCAGTGGCACTGGCGTTTGCTTTGTGAGCTTAGGGATGGGATTACATCCGATATTATCGATGACGATGTTTTGAAAAAGCTACGATTTTTTTGCGATTGCCCAGTGAAACTAAATGGAAATTGTCATGAAAACCCAAGTGCCTTTAAGGAATAAATTCTCTACAAAATTATTACTTTGCCAATAAATCCTGTCTCCATTACAGACAGACATTTGAGGGTATTTGGCAGTGTTTCTATAAGGTGCTGTTATGATCATTATAATGATTGCTTTAAATTTTAATGTACACTTTCACGTGATCAAGTCTTGTATTATTTAATTTTATTAAATGTAATCTGATTAATCAATAATAGCCAGTATAACTGAATTACAACTTTTAGTATATTTAAAAAGGTGCAAATAAATTTTAGTATCGGTGGTATTAATTTTGACTTTTCACATGCCAACTTCATCCGCGCCCCTTTTTCTTAGGTGTTAAAATATTTGTTAAATCTTTATTGCTCATATATTTTTGTAAGATGTTTATTTTTATTTTTATATGATTACTCGAGTACAGGTTTTTAATTTTTAACATTAAGCAGGGTCTACCAATCGTTTATATATATAAGTACTCGTAGACATAATGATACTATAATACATAAGATTTTTGTGTAAGAATTTCTGTCGATGCATCGTAACATGTCCCATCACTATGACCCATAGCTCCCGACTTCCTTCATACTCGCGAGCACTCGTTCGTGCCGTGCCTTTGTCGGGAACAATTGTCGACAAATTAGAAACGAATTGAGTTATTTAATATCAACGAGTAATACTGTAGACCAACGTTATTGTTTATTATTTAGTATAATGAATCTTCTTGAGGTTGTAACAGACTGTTAATATAATAAAGGTCTTTCAGCCGCAACGTTCAAGTATAAAAATATTTAATTGCTTTTTTTAATATTAATTTTTTGTTTATTTTTTAACATAGCTACGCGTACAATAAATCAAACATAAACAAAATTATCATTTACAGCTAAGCTTATGGACTAAAATATAAATATTTTTTTGTTATAGTATACTTTCTTTATTTTATATAACAAACAGTTTTTAAATAAAGTTAATTACGATTTAGTATAGGTATGCTAAATAGTAGTAATTTAACTTAACAAAATTTATTGATTTATAAAACTTTATATTTATAATCATAGCTATATTTACAGTGATTTATATGAGATAATTATAATTATTATAATAGACAATAATAATATAATATTATTAGTAAATAAAATTCGATTGTATTGTTGTTCTTCTTTTACAAATATATCTTTTATTCGCCCACTACAGTAAATCCAAGGAAAATATTCAGAAAGCCACTTCGGAGGCAGAATCAGCCCCTGTCGAAGCATAAATACACCCTGGAGGGCCTTACCGAACGATTTATCCGCACTATATCATGTTCAAAGTGCGGCCCTGAAAATATGGAGAGAAAATATATCTATTATTATCAGATTGAGTGCGGCCCTGTTACCCTTTGCTTTCAACGATTGACTTGGGAATAGTTGTTTGATTGTTCGCTACGTATTTCGTACATTTTTTGTGTTTTTTGTTGAATATTTTAGTTTTAGTTTTATATTGTAATAAATTCGCTTAAAATAAGCATGAGTGCTTTTGTGTTTCAGTGAGTAAGGGATGATAGAGAACATCTATCCTTTCCTTATACCTTGTTCTTAAATATAGCTACTATGGTCCGCAGCGCATTTACACTACCTGTGGCGTTGCTTATGTTATAAAAGACGGTAGTCATTTACCATGAAGTAGACTGTCACCCTGTCTGATGAGTTTAAAATGAAAAATAATTGCAATTTCCAAAATTATAAAAACATAAAATTTATTCTACTAAAGTCGGCAGGGCCCTTGGAGCAGCCACCATTCAAACGGAAATACCTTTATATAGATATATTAAAAATAAAATGAATTAAATTGACGAAACTATAAAATTTTCAAATTTATTTTACTAAGGTCGGCAGAGCTTTTTTCCTATGTTAAGGTTGGCAGACAGGCTGAAGGTCCACTTGATGGTACTTAAATGGTAACCGCTCCTATAACAGAAACAACGCCTAAATCAGGTTTAAGGATAAGGAATTGGGAAATGGGCTCTGGCATCCCTTACTCACTCACCGAAACACAACAGCACATATGCTGTTATTTAAATGTGGTTTCTACACTTGCAGGGATTGCTTGTTTATAGGCGACGGTAGCCACCGACGGTCTTACATTAAAAAAAAATCTATAATTTCGATACTTAAAGACTAAACCAAAAGTTACACCTACATATTTGCTATTATCATTTATTTTCAAGCAACGCATGGAGTTTAATTAAGTTAGAATGATCAAACACAGTACCCGTGGCGTTGTGCCACTCTTTGCCGACCTTATATTTAGTTTAAAACCATAAAGTGACGTGGGTTACAAGCGAATGTGAACGCTATCCCATTCAGTTTAGAGTGGCAATTTGCAAAAGTTCATTTCAAGAAAAAGGTTATTTTTTCTCCATAGTGTGATCATATTAATTTATATTCTAATGTAATTTATGCGCCACCTCTTCCTGGACTTTGCTATTTATTAAGCTTTAACATATACGAAGTCTTTGTTTATGGTTCGTTTTCAGAACTTTGCCCTCTATACATGTATGAGAATCAGATATAATATATATGGAACTGTTCATTACATAAAGTACAAATGTATTTCAGACTATTTATTTGTAAACATGTCAATAAATTGTCATTTCTTAACAAAATAGTGCAAAAAAATTAAATAATTTTTGTCTATTTTTTTTCTTATTAGATATATATTAAATATATGCATATTCATCGTTAGAAGCGTTTTTTTAAGTAGCATTAAATGTTTTAAGTACTTTTATAATAAACTGAAAACTAGAGGAGATATAAGCATATAAGTTACTTTTGAATATAAAGAAAATTATCAAAATATACTAAATATTGAATAAAAAAACCATAAGTCTTTTTGCAACATACAAAATGATAGATTGTGATTGTATTTTTGCAATAAAAACATTTTTGGATTTTTTTTTTGTTTTATGGCCCTTTAGGTTTTAAGCAGCGATATGTTTAACACAATGTTACATAAATATGTTTTTTACAGTAACGTGTAACAGGCTCTATAGATCCATAGATCTAAACCTTTTCACATGTTTACATACAACAGCACGAGTGATGGTATATTTTTAAGAGAAGATAGTTGCCTATAGTCAGCCTAATATTTAAAATACGACTATATGAAGATGAACGAGGCAAGAAATCTCATCTCATAAAATATACTAAAATTCAATTTAATTTAATAAATTACTAAATTTACTGAATAACTAAATTAATTAAATTTTAATTTACTAAATTTAAAATTTTCAATTTTACTATATTTTATTTTAAATTTTAATTTTAAGGCGATTAAAAGTCAAGACCAAGATAAATAGAAGAAAAAGAAGACTTTAAATATTTTTTTAATTTATTCCATGCAGAATGCAGTTAGCCCCCTTCAATCTTTTTCCTATTTAGTTTGATAGTTTAAATAAATATTGAATTGAATTGTATGTGCAATTATTCATAGAATAATGATACAAAATTTTCTAACAAAAAAAGTATGGACACCCTTCCTTAGTGCAGGCTCCTAACTCGCCGAGACGTGAACCCCCCTTAACCCACTGCTTAATTATAATTATTTTAATATGCAAATAATGATAATAAAATTTGGTAGGTTTTCCCGTTTTTGTTTTTGTTTGCGGCAAGGGTTTATTGGGTTATTCTTTATTATATTTGGCACGGGGCAAGGGTAATTCCTTTTTGTACCTGCTCAGAGCCTAATTTTTATTTATGGCCTTGTGTTAATTCACTCCTCGTGCATATTTTAATTACAATAAAGCAGTACTTATGATTGGGTGCGTGTAAGGGATGTACTCGTATCAAAGGGCCAAGTGGAAAGTGTATAAATTTTATTATAAAATTAGCCCCTCTAACAGTGTATACATAAGTAATTTGGTTATTAAATTTTTGTACTTTCTAACATGGACAGCCAACTACATTAATGTATATAGATGGGAATATGCATTTCTAGAATAGATCGGAAGTACTTAATTAAAATGAGTTTTTTGTTCGCATTAAACTCTTACAAACTAGATACTAAAATAAAATTGTTTATATAAAAACTATTTTCTTTTTTGATTATAAGATTATATTATATGCCAAAAATCATTTATATGGGCAAGATAAAATCATATATTTTAGAGCTGTAATGGAATTGAATGAAATACTCGTAGAATAAATATGACATCTATATATGTATGATTTCTAATAAAAATATTTTTTAAATATAAATATTTAATATAATATTTAATTTTATATTAAATATTATACTATATTATTAATATAAATTATTACATTGTGTGCTAATCAAACAATCTTATTTTGCTGTATTTTTACAACATATTTTGGTTATCATGTGGTTATCTTCACAAACACATTATAATTCTTCCAAAAATTCTTGTAACTTGTTGATTGTTGTATTGTTACTTTCAATAATTTTCAAGAATTTCAATAGTTCCTATACTTAATAAGAAACTTAAATGGAAGACATGGAAAACGAAATAAAATACTTTAAGGAAGACATGCTATGGCATTATTTTAAGATGTAATAATTTTTTCAAAACACTAGTAGATGGATTGTATGAAAATAAATAATTGAAAAAACCGCACCCCTTTTTTGCTCTGAAGCGCTAATGAAATCAGAGCAGGCTCGATTGCGCTCGGCAGCCATTTTTCTAAGATAATATTTTTAATCGGTTCTCATGCCTCACTTATTATTCCATCCCTTAAGCCACGGCCGGCTGAACAGATTATGACGATGTTCTACCAAATTTCTGTTTGAGTTGCCACTTCGGTCAGTTAAACTTCGAAGTTAGGGTTATTTATCGGGGTAAACTTCTTTCGGATATGAATTTCCAACTTTTTTTTTGTTTTACGCATCAATTGATACACGCAAAGTTTGTTTTTCAAACTTATTCGTTGGCGTTAAAAATAAAATATATTATAACGTCTGTGAATTTTTATTGCTGTTACTTTTTTCCCAGGCGTTAGATTTTTATTTTCAGATAATCCCTCATAAAAATTTTAGATAAAATAAGAACTAAACATAGAACCTATGTAAAACTACGCCTTCGTCGTGTACATACATACACACACACATCCACACACAAATGCAATCAAACTACGCCTCGCCTTATTAAAATATTTACTAGTGAAAATGCCGAATTGCGTAGTGAGAGGGTGTAAAAAATAATCTTCAAAACATAAAAAAACAAGATGGATTCACATTTCACACGTAACTAGGTATATTGCAAACCAATATTTTCAATAAAAATAAACAAAAATTGAGGTCATAGCTTGTATCACAAAATATCAATACAATATAGGCCATGTTTGTAAAAGCGGTTTCACTATGTTGTCTGCAAAATTCTCTCTATAGTACTTATTTGGTCTGATATAAGAATTATATTTTAAAGTCTGCTAACATCACTATAACTATCAACGTATAAACAATACGTATAAACAATCAACGTCCCCATCAGGTGAGGCGTTCCCTACTTAATTAATAACAGCAGTAATTGAACGCCCAGGGCTGTTATTGGGAGCTATCGCAACATTTGGGTCACGAATCTGTATCATATACTATACTGGGACCAAACTGTTATGGTAATTGGGCTGTTTTATATGATAAAAAATGGCTGACAATCTGAGGTCTATAGAATGATTAGTTGCCAACAAATAAGTAACAATAAATCTACGAATATCAATATTAGATAACGCAGATGAAATCAAAAACAACTAGAGGTATAGAACCTATCTGTTTTAAAACGTATGTATTTGAGAAATGACGTAAACTGGAAATTTAGAAAATACTAGGGCCTAAGCCATTAAAATTTTATAATTAATCCTAGAACATCTAATATACATCTTCTACATCTTATAAAATAAAGTCACTGTCCGTTTCTGTCAGTTTCTCCGCTAACTTCTTCTAAAACACTCAACGATTTTTGATACGGTTTTCACGAGGCGCGAGCGAGGGTTTCATCCCTTCGTGGTTGATGTTCCTCGGTCATGCACGAAGCGTTACAGTTCCACCTTCCTTGTCCGAACTGCTAAGGGGAGGAACTCATTGCCTGCGTCCGTGTTTCCCCAAAATTACAACCTCGGGGTCTTCAAAATTAAGGGTAAATGGGCACTTACTAGATAAGCGTGGTCTACCTTCGGCCGCATCTGCACCTTACATCAAATGAGATCGCGGCCAAGCGCTGCCTTGATTTTATAAAAAAGAAAAACTATGGAAAGAGCGATAACCGAGAAAGGTTTGCGTACCTATATAATTTTCAGAAAAAATGCATAGTTTATAAATATAGTAAGATGTTTTAACACCAAAAAGGGCGAAGTTTTAAAAGCATAAATTACTTATAGGTATTTACTATAAAATGAAGGAGCCTTAAAATTTTAAAGGTTTGTACAGAAAGTATCAAAATCATATCGTCACCCTACACCCCTCGTACGAGATAGTCTGTAATAGCCTTTGGCTGCAATCACATCGGGCGTCGGCGGACTACTCAGTTTTGTGATAACTACGTATATACAACTATTTACATAAGACATATTATTTGACGCGCATGAAGCTATGCTAAGTAGTTTTTCATACAAAGGACATCTCCTACCACAACCCTATGATAAGTATGTTACTCCTATGATAAGTAGCTGTACCTACTTATAAATTATGATTGAATGAGTTACAGATACAGATATATCTTAACTAATACTATTATAAATGTGAAAGTAATTTGGTTTTACTCATAAAATAATTAATTTTTGCATCGCGTTAGGTTCATATAAGGACTGGACGTCAAGAAAAAAAAAAGCAGACGAAGTCACGGATAAAAGCTGGATATTACATAAACAAAAATTTACATAATACACAAATATTAAACAAACAAAACGTTTTATTTTCGTTCGCTTAGTTCTTTAAAAATCAGTCTGGATTATTTAAAAGTACAATGACGAAAGACAAAAGTCAAAATCTATTGGTTGAATAAAAAATAAGACATCAAAAATATCCGAAAGAAAAATAAACAGAAAAATTAAAGAGTAATTTGTGTTTCCAGATCGTTCAAACAAGCAAAAATTTATGTTAGCAATAAAGCTACGAAACAGAGCTAAAGTATCGCTAATTAATGTAAACATGGAACGATTAGGAGTCCAAATAAACACACGAAATGGCTTTTTGTAGCAATAAATACCTATAATATTTTTAATTACTATGCACAAAAAAAGGGACATTAAACAGAAAAGATAAAAACGTGCTCCGCCATATTGTAAATGAGAATAAAATACAATACGTTTGGGGAGGGGTAATATTTTAAAAAAGTATTATATATATTAGCCGTTGAAAAAACAGGGCCGGACTGGAAGGTCATCAGAATAAATAAATTATGATGTAGTGGGGTGAGTTTTTTAGCCGTACTCTCATCTCCGTAGGTTTTCACGTAGACCTAAGAAATTTTCAGACAGGAGATGTGGGAATTTAATTCCACATTCTTTTTAATTCCTTACACTCGCAAGGTACCGCCTCATACCATTAGTAATAATTAAAAATTGACAGCGACCGGACCACACGAAAAATTCTTGAAAACTATTTAACTACGAGGAATTTAACCTTGTAGTTAAATAGTTGGAAACCACATGTAACTGCCACTTGGCAGTTACATGTGTCCGACTGGAAGGTCCCTCGCAGGCTATCCTCGTCCTGGTCGCCCACTACATCCACGTCACGCCTCTAAGGTGAGAAGCGGCTTGGCGGTCTTCCTCTTCTTACTGGGTTGCTATTCTACACATTAAAAAAGAAACCATGTTCCTATCAAATTTGATACCGTCGAAACGGGCGTGCTTCTATTCCTCTATTTCTGCTTCTAATTCCTTCTAACCATCACCGGTCATGATACTAATCCGATGGAGGCTTAAACGAATTCCATAGTAAAAATAATACATGGCCACATTTGTCACATTGTATTGCCACCTCTAAACATTCAAAACCTAACTCGGACGTGAGTTTAAAAAACGCCGGCGATGTCTAATGAATTTATGGGCAGGAACTTGTCCTCGCGGCCCGCAATTTTTTCTCCAGAGACGCGATAAAGAGGCCGATAGCAATGGTCCGTGACGGATAGTGCGCAAGCGTCGGAGCTTTTTCACTTGTTTTTTAACCACTCTTTTCATATTTACCTCGCCGACGCCATTTTTATTTATTTCCGCGATTGTACCGAGTGCGGCTCTGCTAACGTGCCTTGATTATGGGTTTTTATTTAACGTGTAACGTAATGTAATTACGGAAAGAGATGAAGTTTTTTTAGAACAAAATATTTATCTGGTTACCTTTTGTTTACTTAAAAAATGGGGACTTTACCTTAATGAGCTAGCTTAATTAGTAATGAATTTTAATTAATGCACATGGAAAATTTAAGTAACAACAAGAAAATTATCAGCATGTATATATTTGGCTTGTTAATTGTATCTAATGTATATGTATATGTATATAGGTCCCGTAATTGTTAATAAATATTTTCAATCATTTTAAACAATATTTATTTGCAATTTTCATTGAAACTGCATAGAATTTTTTATTTAACTATAGTCTTTAAATATTAATATTCATACTAAATATAAGTAGATAATTATTAATTAATAACTAAACGCAACATTTTAGTTATTTTTTGAATATCCCATAGGAACCCAACCCATTCCAGGCAATAAATTATTTCATTTCTATTTCATGTTTCAATTATTGTTATTATAATTTAATGTTATATCATAATTTAATAATTTATGTATCTATGTAGGTTACGGTAGCTACCTACCATCGAGTGAACCGTTTATAAAGTTGAAAATATTAATTCTTCTTAATGTAAGGTAACCTACGTTACATGAAAGAAGAATTAATATTTTGATCAAGCAACTCAGTTCGAATGCGTTCTAGTCTGGTTCTAGTGCGTTGAGTATAATATACCTTACTGCATAATGTCTATCACATATCTATAAAGCAGAGTAATTTTCCACAAAAATGTACAAGTTAATCTCGCACACGAGTTAAGTGCACACGATTGTACCATTATCGCATGTACAATCGTATCGAAAACCAAATAACAGTATTGCGTGGCCGTTAACATTATCAAATAGCTCCATCAAATGGCACGACCGATAAACTATCAAAGCATTGTCCACTGTGGGTTCGACTCTGACCGACCTTTAAGAGGGGCCGCCTTAAAATCAATTGCCCGGAAAATTGGCTAACCAACCGGAAAATACATCCTACCGGAACTGCGTAAGAGAGCCTTTTTCGCTAATACCCTCGGATCGGTGAAAACGTTCGACAGGGGCGTACACGAAAACTTGAGAAATATGAAAAAAATTATCTTATATCGAGTTTAAAAAATATTTATAAAATTTAAAAAACCTTTAATCCGTATGAAACAAAGTTGATATTTTCTGAAATTGTAAAATTATAAATTTGAGTTTATTTAAAATTAATTAATAAACTTAAGGATACTTAAATTTAGAACCTTAATTTATCATATCTGGTATATAACTGTTATATTACTACTATATGGCATGATTGTGTTGGATACCGTTTGTGCAAACGCCTTGTTCAATATTTGCCATGGTCCAAATACCTAAATCCTAGTCACATGGTAATAAAATAGTAGAATTCAGCTGCAGGAACTCCACAGCTGGAAAATTTGACTCTATTTTTTTAAATCTTATTTATACTTCCTATATTTTATATACTTAAGTAAACCTACAATTATTTATTAATATATTTAAATAAATTAATAAATTGTTTCTATTATGGATTTACATATTTTATTCAACATATATTAATTTACTATTCCAAGTCTAAAATATCGCATAAAAAATTATTTTGGTTATTCCAAAAATGTTCCAAGTTCTAGGGTTTAGTGTTATAACTGTTTACGGGTAGACATTGCCCTTTATTGTTATTGGCTGGTCTGCCCATGATGTCTTATGCCTTCGGTTTGTTGGACTGTACCACGCGACTCGACTGCTGACCATTTAGCTAAGAGATTTTATTACTGACCCTACAAATATAAAAATAATTACTAATACGAGTATGTATAGTTCATTTGGTAAAACATCTGTATATAACCTAATCCAACATTGGGTAGAGGGGACATAATATATGTATATTTTGTTCAATAGAGATATGCCTTGTACGTCCCGATATTTTGGCCCTCATTCCAAAAAAATCCTTGTTTGTCCCAAAGACTTGTACCCGGCTAGTCAACGCGGCCTGTTGGAAAAGCTGTATATCTCCATAATTAATGGCTAATCGAAATTCGGCGGCGATTTTTGCACTCGCCGTATGAATATTAATGATTTGAATATTTCGTTAATCTTAAGTAAAGTTGCGATAATATGCGCGGCGGTTTCTTGCCAGAGACTGTCGTTAATTTATGCTGTGGCACGAACTATAGCATTTTAACTCCTTCTGAGAAAATGGAACTGTGGCAAACTGCTATAACTCAGATATGCAACATTTTAAAGGGTAAATTAAAGAATTATGCATAACAGACAATTTTATCTATAAAATGCCAGCAAATCGGAAATAATCACAAATAGTCCGTTTAAAAAATGTTAGAAGAGAAACAAAAAAAATCTAACCAAAAATTTAAGAAAATTCCATGTTCATCTTGGAAGAACATGGAAACGAAAATCGAGCCAAAGAAGATAATAATATTAATTTTGATAAAAGTACAGACAATAAGAAAAATATATATTCAAAACACGAGTACGGCTGAAGTGTGGATTGCCACGTCCACATAATTATCTTATCCTATTATATTATTATTTTTTTAAAATTTAGGAGACAGCATTTTTGCAACGTCTGCAGATTATGTACTCAAAATATATACCCCCTTCATCTCAATGTATCATCTAATAATTTCGTGTTGCTGCTGTAATTTTTTTAATCCTTTTTATGTAATATCTGAGTTACAATCCCACCGTTTTAGCGGTACAGAGGCGATCCGGCTTAACCGAAGCCAAAAAGTGTACAGTCACGCCTCGAACCTACCCCCTACACTACACCCCTGACCACCCCGCCCGCCTGTCCCGGCTAACTTCATAAGACTATGAATTTAAATACGTTAGTCGATGTCAAAGGGTCGCTGTTGCATCGGTTACGAGCGCTAAGATGACGCATGAAAAAAAAGTAAGCAAGAGTGCTCCGTACAAACGAAACAGAAACGAAATTTAATAATAAGTTATTAAAATAGGCAAGATCAAAAATGGTAATTTGGACACGTATTATCAATAAAATGACAATTAATTAAATTCTTACAATTTAAGATTTAATATATTATGACCCACGAGGGTGGTGTATTGGGGAAAACTTATAAAAAAAAATTAATTTTTTAATAATTTTTATCAGTGCTCACATTATTTTCAATAAAGAATCGTTCAATAAAGAATAAAGAGTATATTTAAATTATTACAAAGAAATTATTACAGTCATTTAATTTGCGAACAAGAATTAACATTGAAAAAAGGATTCGTATCTAAGCAGCATTTTAGGTACCCAACCAGTATCAACTTTGCTTATCAGCTCGCGAATTGTTGAGACAGCGTGTAAAAATATTCGGTACACGGACTCGCTGAGCTCATTATTGTACAGACCGTGATGTTTATGGCATTATAAATATTTACAGTTAAAGGAAAAACACCACTATTTATTATCCGTTTAAATTTAAATACAGTTTCACAACGATTTGTTTGTGAATGAATACATATATACTCGTATAGTCGTCTTCATTGCTGAAGGACGTGCCCGCGCTGAAATGCCTTGGTGGCACCAACCACCAGCTGTTTAAATTCCACCCTGTTCTCAGCTTTTCTCATATTTAACCTTTAAAAAGGCACGTCTGAGCCACAACTTGGTCTGTCGATCAGGTAGGAGACCATCCACTCTTCCAATCACCACCAGCTATATTTATTTATTTATTTATTTATTTATTTATTTTGAAATTTTGAAATTTATTTATTATTCTGGTTCTCTGCGAGCTATGAATAGAATATGAATAGACGTTGTTTGAAGTTGAGTCTACATATTCCTATATTTTATTACAAATAGAAAAAAAGGTACCTATAGAGTTCCAAAGAATGAAGAAAATAATTTTTTTTTTTTACATTTTAGAGACCCATATATGCGATTAGCGGTTTCGCACGAACTGCAAACTTATATAACCACACAAGCCTTCATCACTTACCACTCTTTCCATTAGCGACTTTATTTTATAATATTATAGGTATAAATAAATATAGAGACAAAGATAGATTAATTTGTTTCATATTAAATTACTTTTGATACTACAAAATCATGTAGTTAGTGTCTTTATGTTGTACGAGTAGGTAACAAATATAAAATTTCTCTCCCATATACTTTAAGCTCGAATAAATAAACAGGTTGTGTACAGTAATCGATACATAAATAGGTTCGCAAATTGTCTGCGGTACAGTCGGACGCATTTTCTTTTACGATCGTCGACCGCCGCGTTTACGTGCTCTACAAAGATACTAACCATATCCTGGATGTACGAATTCACTTCTCACTGAATACGTTGGTTTGTTTTAATAGATTTTTATTATAAGTTATTTGAAAGACGTTACTCGTAGAAGTTTAAGTTATAACTTAGACTTCAATCACGTCAACATTAGTAGCTAAGTATATTATATCCCTACTAATAAGTATCTCCTCTTAAAGCCATGTTTTCATTGTAAACAATGTTTCGGAATCTTGGCCGTCCACATCTAGTCGTTTCAAATATGTCGCCTGAGGAGGTAGTGTTCAAATAATTCTATTAAGTTATAAACAATATTGTCGTCCCACACTACAGTCATGTTTATAATCAATTGAAACACACGTCCACACTTGTAAACAGCTGTTGCGAAACTGTTTTGTTTCCATGCTCTCCACTCCAATCGGGGAGCACAGAAACATTACAAGAAACACGTAGTGTTTACCGCAACAGTTTCACATGTTTCAGAAACATATTAAATTGTTTCAGAAACACGTAGATTTTGTTTCTGAAAAAGTGTTTACAAAGGTTTCATGGCTTAACTCTATAAGCTTCTAATATTAGGCCTATAAGTAAACTATTTATTGGAGACCAGTCATCATTCGGTCTCCGGACTCTGAATCCATTCACTGCCAGCTGATTCTTCGGCTCATGTAACGTTTCGGCCTTGGCTTCCATCCAAGATTTGTTACCCCAAAGCTCATCCGTCTCGCCCTTGGAAAATTGGGAAATGCAGTTGACTTATTCTTTGAGCTATACCGACAACGTTGAATCTTTGACGAGTCTCCGCATTTCGGGTCACATCCTTCAGGGAAATTTCAAGCTAAGCTCTAAAGTTTGCAGATCGACTTGTAGTCTGTGGCTAGACATCTCATTAGTGTCCAGGTCTCAGCTACGTACCTATGTAAAAATTGGCAATTTGCAATAGTTATATATTCAACTTCATCTTAAGGCAAATAAATAGTTAATTAATATTAATTAACTATGTATGTAGGTACATTCATAGGTAATCCTTAGGCACATAAAACAAATAGAATTGGGAGTTGATTATTTATAAAAATAATAAAAGTTCAGAATTACCTCTCTATATTTCCTGTGCACAGTGCGTATATGACTTTCCATAAAAATTAAACAAGCGAATGCCATGTCCATTTGGAAATATTCGTAGTTCCCGAAGATACCGAAGCTAATAGCGATCGCCTAATAGCGGTCGGGGCTAGTTGTTGCCTCGTAAAGATATCCACGTTTATTGAACTCACTGCTATTGAGCTGTACATATGTGCTATATTATGCTGTACGTATGTATATGTATATCCTGATTCACATGTTTTTGTCGAACTCAATAATGATATCTTAAATCTAATGAAATGAAAATTGAAAGGATAACCCGAGCACTATCTGAAAATTAGGTAATTTAAATAGTGCCTTTTCCTGGGTGAAAGGTACAATATATCTTTTCAGTAGATATCCCTGACATGCAAAAATTCTTCATGATTCATTAGTAGTTAAGGCGTAAGAGTGTAACAAACCAACAAACACACTTTCCCACTTGTAATATTAGCAATATCACATATTTAGCAATATTATTTTCCTTATTACATTCTTACTCATGGATATATAAGCCGTTTTTGCGTGATTGAGAGTATCAAACGAACATAAAAATTTACGCATTTATAATATTACTAGCTGGTGCCCGCAACTTCGTCCGCGTTGAAAAAGAAAAAGAAAAAGAGCCTATTCTGTGTCCTGTACGTCTAAATGTTTATCTACCAAGTTTCATGAAAATCAGTTAATTCGTTTAAGAGTTATCTAGGAACATACTTACATACATACAGAAAAAATTCTAAAAATCGTAAATTTCCTTTCAGTATCATGTATAGAGCCTATAAACACGATATCTCTCAAAACAAAGTAACTTACTCCATGACCAACCCTTACAGATTTATTATTAGTATTGATTGATTTTAGGAGTGACATAATTTCTGCAATGGCACCTAAATGACAACTTTATCGCATTGAAAACAAATATTGTAATTGCATAGCAGTAGCTACGACACATTTAGTGGACAATATCATTACTCTTATTATGTTTTCATAACCTTTAATCTAAATTACACAACGTCATAAATATATTGTCATTACCTGCTTCGACGTGAGATAGCTCATACTCTTTACGAGGTTATAAAAATAATATATCCGTGATATTTTATGTTTATAACTCATAATTATTACGAGCCCTCCAAGCTATGTCATCCCTAGTTTCTTACTTTGATGCGATTAATACTGCCTCGTTTTGATAAAAGAGTAATCCGGCTCGAAGGACCAATATTGCAGCCCTTAAAAGGTATTTAGAAAAATAAAGTAACAACATATCTATTACTATATGGAGTAATTTTAATTAAATATATTTAATGACATTTTAAAACCACTAATATAAAATACTAACAAACATACCGAACAAGTAGCAATTAAAATAGTTTTCATCAAAAAAGTTTTTAAAAACCCAAAATATTTATTTTACTAGTTTATAATATAATTTTCAAAGTATTCCTTTATACATGTATGAATCTTCGCTGAATCTTTCTGCCCAATCAATATATTATAAATATAACATATTACTTACAAAAACCTGCATCGTTTGTCACTCTCTCCATTACTTGAAACCGCATCAAAATCTCTTGGGTGGGTTAGAAGAAGTTAGCTGAGAAATAGACAGAGGCTATATCGTTCGACTGACGCACAGTAAGTAGTGCTTACACTACTTACTAAATATAGAAAACTGAAATCTGGAAAATAGGTTTATTTGAGCTGGGGTGATCTGGGAGACGGGTCGCTAGTCCTATATTAATATATATAATCCTATATAGTATTACAATGTAAAAGTTTGAATAGCCTCAATGACATCATGTTTAATTGATTCTTAACAAGCTTAACTGAATTTAAATATTATTAACTTAACTTATTTAACTTAAAATTTAAAAAAAAACCACTATTAACGGGTTGTATGTTGAAGAAAGAGTAGTTTTCCAAATTCATTTGTAAAACAATTAAATATGAATTATTAAGTAAAATTAGCTTATGAGTAACGGAAGTACTTCTCTGTATGTTTGTTTAAGTATTGCATACTTAAACAAAAACATGTCTAAAAGAAGTTTTTAAGCATTTTTAGATTGCTCGTCTGTTAAGGAACGCTCGTCTAGACGCCCCACAGTAGTATTCTTGTCCGGTACACGTGCATTTACGAGCGGACGGCCCTCGGCGATTTCAAGTACAGTAGAATACAATAATTATATAAAAATGATGATATTTATAACTTTTATCTTTATTTTTTCAAATTCCCGACTCTCTTTCAGATTTTTGATATATTTGTATAACTTTTAGGAACATATATTTTATTTTATTTTATAATGGACATTAGTAGAAATTAATTACTAATAAAAATAATTTAATAGTGGCAAAGTACAATGCGTTTCGTAATCTCTGTCTGTTTGTCTGTTCGCGATAAACTCAAAAACTACTGTATCGATTTTCATGCTGTTTTCACCAATGGATAGAGTGGTTCTCGAGGAAAGTTTTAGTATATAATTTACAAAGTCTGCCTGTCTGTTGATCTTTAAATAAAAAAAATTATTATTCTATTTTTCCTATACGATCCTCTGCTTCAAAATTTTACTTAGGTAAATTTGGTTAGTATATTACATATGTGGCTATAATAATAAATAATTATCAAATAGAAAAATTATATTTTTTTCCCTTATTCATTTATTTAAATTGTACATAGAATAACTTTTATACCTTCTGTTTTATATACTTTAGATCTTTGTGTGTAAATAATATTGTAAAATCCTTTTTGTCATCTTGAAAAAAGGACAAAAAATAAATAAATAGGTAAAGTATAAATTTCGTTCCAAAATATGAATATTTTGATATTGAAATTTTATGCAGAACTGTACGCGGAGGTACACTCGCGGTCACAATGCAAACAAAAGAACAATCCTGTGGCGCACAAATCTTAATCTTACCATTCATTACGGTGAACAAAATGGCGAACCTGAATTTATTCTAGGCAAACCTCGCGCCGACGCGCTCTTCTGAACGCTACGTAGCTTCACTGCTACAATTTAAATAAAATATTTAAAAAAAATTAGCTTTCTAGTACATTTTTTACTAATTGTGTCACGCGGTTTCATCCGCGGTATAATTTTCGGTGCCTCTAAACTTTCCTCTAGAATTGGGCTAGCAAATAACAAATAAATAACTGGTAGTTCCAGAGATTTTGATGGCTTAAATCTCTAGCTCTAATATTTATTTATTAGCATATTATTTTAAGGACCGCAGCTAGGCTGAACTGTCCATATAATGTTTGATAATCGAGTACCGACCTTCACATACGTCAAAGTATTATGTAATATTACTTATATTTTGCTGCCAGCTTCACGTGTTTCAAAAATCGATTCCAAAAAATCCCCAGATTTCTACTTTAATGTATAATGTAGATACTAGCTTTTACCCGCAACTTCACCCCCTTTTCTGAAGCGTTGAAAAGTAAAAAAATGAAGGCCTGAAAAACACATATGAGCCTTTATTACTCCCATATATATTTCTGTCAGGCATTGTATTTTATATATTTTTAGATAGGGAACAGTACTTTTTCTGGATGATAAAATACCCTCTGTCCTTTTCTGTATCCCTGGCTATGTGTATGAAAAATTCAATGATGATCAGTCAAGTAGTTAAGACGTGAAAGAGTAACAAACATCTCCCTTTCGCAGTTATAATATTAGGACAATTGCCATACAACGAGGTAATGCAGCCAGCATGATTGGAACCCTGCCTAGGGGACCAAAGCTTTATACTTTATAATATGTAAATGTAATATAATTTTTGTTTAGCTTTAAGAGCGGGTATAAAGAGAAATAGCCAATCCTAGATTTGAATATTATCTAAGTAAACAAAGTCTAATTTAATTAATTAAATTAAATAGATAAATACATTATAAATAAAAGTGATGACTGTAACAGAAAACATAATATAATGAAATTTTCTCGATAGAAAAAAATCACCAAGTGAGCTCTCATTTCCATCGATTTTATAGTTTTATTTTTAAAATGACACACATTAAAAAGCTAAAAGTGTATCAGTAATTTCACTTCACATATTATCTAAGGCTGTATGTAACAATTTTTATTTGACATTGTAGTTTACGAATAATTAATATTTAATACTTTTGGCACTTATAGCGTTTTTATTGAGCGAGATGCGCTATCTTCCGTCGCATGTTGTGCGTAATTCTACGTATTTTGTGTCACTGTCATGTCCTAGGGGCCACGCGGGTGAAATTACAAATTTTGTTTGCTTTATACCCACTCTTAAGTATCGTTATCAAATAAATGGTGTAAAAATTAGGACAATGTGACTAGAATCGAACCTAAACTGTGCAAAAGCAGTCCACTGAACACATACCATCCACTTTCTACACAATACGTACATGTACTCGTATTCAGGCAATCGTTTCAGGTATATTCCCGTAATGAAAGAGTGTATTAGCTCGATCGGCCGCGGGCGTTTTTAATTTTCCACTGAATCACCTTCTCTTAGGTGAGGGGGAGAGGGGGGGCTCGCTCGTCTTAATAACGAAGGGGCTGTGGCCTGAGTTTTTATGGGTGATATCTTTGAATTTCCTACACACTAAATACCTTTTTTTTTCTTTGCAAAACTTTCTGAATGAGTTGACATTTAGACGTAGAAAGGTTTTTAATATTCTTCTAACATTTTTTTTTAAATTCACATTCAATGGATAGTAAGTTAGTTTTAGAATAAAAGTCGATCCATTCACACTACAAAATCCATAAAATTGATTTTTATTTTTGATATTTTCCTGTAATTTCAAGTAACTTACCTAAATAATTTCAATAAAGTAAGTAAGAAGTGTATTTGTAAGTAAGTACATATAAGTTTGTTTTTAATTTATATGTTCATATAATATGTTCTTCGCCACAAAACAAAAGAAGGCACGAGACGCAGCTAAGATATATACTTTTTATCATGCTCGTTATCTTATCTTTTACATTCTATCTTTCATTATATTGTATCTAAATGTTTGTATATTATATGTATATGTTCTCTATAGACTCCAAAACAGCTCAATCGATTACAGTGAAATTTTATATACAAGTTTCAGAAAACATTTGGCGCAGACAAAATTCACAGGCAAAAGCTAGTTTATTATATTATTATCAGAGTATGTAAAATATTATGTTATACCTTTTTTCATTAATTAAGGAATCGATTTAGAAGGGTGGAAATTCGCAGTCTCCGCAACCTACGTTAAGAGTTTACGTAAATAGATCGAGAATTGCCGACAATGGGGTTTGTTCCTATTAGTTTTTATTATTTCCTCTTATTTCCGCCAGTGTGAATGTTTTTCCTTATCTATTTTTATTCTATACAAATTCATATGTAGGCTATTTACACCTACATATTTATGGTATTGCCACTAATAATGTTGCTGGAAATAAAAAATAATATTCTACTTGAATTATCCTAGTTGAAACTCTTGTGATATTATATTATAATGGAGTGGGATGATAACATGACGATAATAACACAAGCAACGCCATAAGTGCTACAAGTGCGCTGCCGACCATAGAAGGATTAAGAAGATAAGGGGGGATATGGGAGGGGTGGGGGGTAATGGGCTCTGGCATCCCTTACTCACTCGTCGAAACACAACAGCACATATGCTGTTATTTCACGGTGGTGTTCTGTAAGGGGGTGGTTACTGCCGCCAGACGGGCTGCCCAAATGACTGCGAAACGCAGTGTGCCCTACCACTACTTTTCAAATCCAAACCAGTCAATTTTGAAAATTATATTAAAATTTCCAAAGTTGACCCCGCCGGGAATCGAACCCGGGGCCCCTCAGACGTTAGGCAAGCACACTTGCCACTCATCCAACGGGCTCGTACTAAGTAAAAAACGAACTATACAGAATGTAGAAAGCCAGTTAAGTAATATAATTATATGATGACATATATGGATAGAAAACAGTTTACAATAAAAGCTCATTCTCAGTCGAGCAGTAACAATTCAAAATGGCGGTATACAGCGATACGAATAAAATCATCATTAATTCGTGTTCGCGACGTAGGTAATGGGCCACTCGTTATTGTGCGACCTGTACACAATATTACTAGTGAACTGAATAAATCGACACTTTATCCCGTCCCTACGCTCGATTAAATCGTCCGTATCGAGTCAGGTTTGTTTACGTGCTCGAATAATCGCTAACATCGATTATGCTAACTATTCTCATCTAAAATTTTTCACTAATGACAATGTTGTCTCGTGACATAATTTATTTAAAAATTAGAAAAACTCAATCATTACATACTTTGTTAAAAAAAGACTGAAATTGTTAAGATACTGCGTTCTTTGGACAAATACACAATTTTACACACATCTTACCCATATAAATATGTCATCATTAGATCAACAGCAAGTATTAAAAAAATAACTGTTATTTAATTAAACAAAGAATGCTAATAAAACTTGCGGTAACATCTTCTATATAGAGATGGAAAACCAAGAAAGAGACAAAGTCCAAATTACCGAAATCAATAACGCTGAGACTCATTATGGGTGATTTATTAGCTTACTGGAAGCTTATTAGTTGCCAAGACAGACTGGACTGCTGATGGCACATAGAACTAAGAATCTATTGAACAGTCCAATATTTCAATGAATTGAGATTGTAAAAAAATAAACAAAATACAATGCAGTGAAATAAAAGGGCAACAGATAAACAGAGTTCTCTTGATGTTAGGCGGCGGTTATCATATTCTATGAACACAAGCTACAATCGATGTACGAAGTTTTATATTGGTATTTTATATAATTATATTTCATATATATTTACTCTTACATGATGGACTGACTTCTGACTTACTGAAACGGGGCAAGATCATCTTAGAAGTCGGCGGTTCTTCACTAAGGCATCATAAAAAATTGGACATTGACGCTACATTGCCTTTATAAAATGGCAGTGTGCATTTTTTTGTTAAGTTCGAGATCAAGTGACAGTCCACTTGATGGTAGATTGCTACCGTCGCCTATAACATAAGCAACGCCATTATTACTGCAAGTGCGCTGTAACCATAAGGAAGGGATGGGGTTGATTGGCACTGATCCTTTACTCGCTTTCACCGTGGTAAGATGACCCCGCCTGGAATCGAACCCGGGGTCCCTGAGACGTTAGGCAAGCACTTTTACCACTCATCCAACGGGCTCGTCAAACGTGCATGTATTTAAGTATGAAATTCCTTTGACGTGTCTAGTATTTTGTAAACGCTGCGAACTAGCCAATATACAAAAGTCGGCAAGAATGCGACAAAGTATTGGTGTATAAAAACCAAATGCTGGAGCACTCGCCGCCTTGTACGCCCTTTAATATACTCTCATGTACTATCGCGCACATAATTGTTTCTCCTTATACTTAATCTAAAAATAAATATGCGGATAACAGTTCAGTATCCTTTTCTCATTTGTTCGTGAATCAGATTGTTTGTTTTTATGTATGAACTAAGCGTTCAATGGTGTTATGAATAAATATTAGTACATTAATAAAAATAAATGGAGCTATTACCCTGTTACCCACCTTTTAAATTTTTGTGTTGGAATTGCGGTCAGGGAAAAATATATAAAATAGTAATAAAAAATAGGTAAACACAAAACGGTTCAGTACTTTTTTCTAATTTGCTTGTGAGTTTGAAACGATATTTTTGTAAGTGATAATTCAAAAGTATTTCCAGCTGTATCTAATCGGCAGCACACTTGCATCTTCTAGTAAGAATCTGAAAATCTATTAGGACTCAATAAATAATGAATGACCCATCCAATAAATAGAATACTTTTAACACTTTTGTCGACGATTACCCCGAACATATGTCACGGTGGAGGCCCACGGCACAATAAATAAATAGCACAAATTCCGAAGTGACCAGACCACTGTACCAATAAAAGCAGCGTAACCCCCGGCTAAATAAATATTGCAGGCCGACGCCGCATTTGTTAGTCGACCTGTCTTGTTCGCGTGCTAGTATCGCCATACGCTATCGCCGAGGGAATTCTCTTAATAATACACCATTTATTGACCTTCTATTTTTCTATAAGGAGATTTAAGTTTCATTTCAATACGCTAAGAATAGAAGACGTGAGTGGATGAAGGTGATATGTCGCATTTTTGGGTTTCTCGTTTTTTTGCGTTGATGAAGGTAATAAATGTCCATATGAATGACCACAGACATTAAGATCGTCGACTTAAGACATTTTTGGAAAATAGAAAGTTGAAGTACTTAGGTACTGAAAGTTTTTGTATTGTAGTCTCTGTAGTCATGTCATGATTATATTGCGATCTGTTAAATGTTTATTATACCTAAATAATAATTTTCTTTTAGTCTTAGTATGGTCTTTTAGATTCCACCACAGTCGCATTCGAAGACCCCTAATTAGCAGATTTTTTTCTGTAAAGGCAATTACAGAATCTGTCTTAAGGCAATCTGTCTTAAGGCAGATTGACAGTCCATTTGATAATAGATGATTACTTCGTCTATTAACACAAGCAACGCCACACTTGCTGCAAGTGCACTGCTGACCTTAATAAGATTAGATTAGATTTTAATTAGTATGCCTTAAGTCAATGTCTAACTTTTTTTATGACAACTTAGGTGAAGAACTGCCGACTACTAAGATATGATCTAGCTGGCCTTGTTAAGGAGTCAGTCCATCATGTAGGAGTAAATATAACAGTGGCAAAACATGTTGTACCGAAGTTGTAGATATCTAAGCAACACAGGAATTTCTACCCATGTAAACTATCCAGTATGCACAGCTAGACCTTACACATCTATGACATGTAATACCCACAGTTCTTATAAAATTTCGGGTAGCTTAATTGGGATAACTCATTATAGCACTCACCGCTGTACTGTCGGTACTAAAAGAGCCTTCATCTCATATTAAAGGATTCAAACTTTTGTTATGTGAGCAACACTAGAGCTTAAATTTAAAATTTGCTATTTATTATCCTTACCTATTGCAGTATTTTCAGAGTAGTCTTCGATAGTTTAAGAACGATTGTTGTTTGTTTAAAAAAAATATCTTGAGGCCTTATCAAATCCTATGCAACGTTAGACGTAAATCAACATTTATCATTGATGTAGAAGCAAACAAAAAGCGTGTTAATTTAAATCCGCATGCAATGTTATTCAGTTCAAGGTACTTATGTGAACCAATAGTGCATAACTGTCCCCCTAATAAAGGCCGCAGTATTCCTCCCCAGCAATAAATCTTTAAGAAGTTTGCTGTCAAGACGGTATCAGTAAAAATATTTACTTCCCCTCCAATAGACAAAGCAGATAAGGCTAGGTATATGAATGCAACTTGTCTGCGACATTCCTCAGATTGTTGTCTATGGAATAAGCAAGTAAGTGTGGAGTAAGACTTACTTTCTAAATAGTCAAGCGGCAATTGAAATATTGTTTATCGAAATTAGCAAAAAAATTAAAATTAAGTATTGTACACCCCCATATTGTACCAAAGCGGATAGACGTCAGATGGGATTTTTTCTGAAGTTCATCCCGACAGTGCTACACTGCAGTGGTAAAAACTCGTGACAGTTAAAATCTATTAGAAAATGGTTGCTGACTAACAAATTATTACTCTCATTCATATACAAATGTTTGCTGTATATGAATAAGTCATTGAGGTCGCCCGTAACCTTCGCACTAACTTTAAATGGATATTTTAATAACTTATGTCCAAATCTCTATGGCCCTTCGAGCCGGCTTCAAACAATAGATAGTTTACATTATCATGGTGCATTGTTGATGATTCATTTGATATATTTTCTTGAAAAACTTACAAATGAACTCCATAGTTACTAAACCAACCCTTTCTTGGTGCAGTATATCAATTCATGCCGGCAGCGACTGCAGTCGATATTATTTCTACCGTTTACGATTGGACGATCGCGTGTCGATCGCTTACCGATAACACTTCGATACTTCTTTGTTTTACGACATTTACTTGTACATATTTGTAAACTTTTTATGGCGCATCTATTGATTTTATATCATAACATTTATAAGACTAGCATGTACTAAATTAACAGCGCAATATGTTACAAAAGTTTACAGCCGGAAACTTTCGTACGACTATGGATCTCCTCATTTCTGATTCGATCTCGCAGTGTAATCCCGAACATAGCCCTCTCCATATCTTTGGGTAATACAATTATTTTTCCTCAATACGCACTACGTTCATTTTTACTATTTTACTACCTTTTTAATTTTACAATGAGCCACTCATTACGAATTTCAATCAAAATAACAGCCACAGCAAAATAATAGACAATTATTTAAAATGAAATTATTAATATTAATGAATTAAATGGCTTAAATTAGGTTACTACTGGTCGTAAGTAACCTAATTTAAGCCTTACAGTTTAGTATAAAAATAATTGAGTGTCGTACTATGTACGCTGCTCTATGAATAAACGAAACTGTATAAGGTGACCTTATTATGTTTGAATAGATTAAACTTGACTTTTGCATTGATTATAATTTTCCTTGAACTACTGCATGTAAATGGGACTTAAAATGAACCTTGGAACCATCTTTATTTTTTGCTGTATTTGTAATTCAATCTAAAACATATGTACAAAAGTAATAGTAGGAATCCTTTTTAAAGCAATACAATAGCTAAGAACACTTTCAAAATTTCAGGCACTGCAAAAGCTGCCTGTATATTAAAAGCACCCTTCGGTTAAGTACCATAAAAGTGTCATTTCCTTGACAAGTGCTGAGGTGAAATTTGGACAGTATTACTAATAAGGGACATATTATAACAATATAGTAGGTACTTTTTGATGGCGTGTATTGTCATGAGGGTCCTCAAACCCTTCGGCCTAGCCGCACTACCAACGGTACCTACATTAGTTTTAAGTTTTTTCTTAACTTACTTCATATGTATATATTCAAAAAATTAATATAAGTTTTTCTACTACACACCTATTTTCAACAAATTAGTTGAATTTAATTATTTATGGAGATCGCTTGGTAATTTATTGTTATTGTACTGCATAAGTACAATAAACCCTAAAAAGAATTACTATTTTTGGATCCTGAATTTAGGAAAAACTAGTTTATTTTTATTCCCCAAGTAAAAATTATGGATATCACTATTTTACAAAAAATAAAGGAAAAATTATTTAATTTCAAATTATAAATAACTTTAACTATTAAGTAGTCAACTTTGACCCCATGTTACATACATTATAGCTCACCTACTTATGTGAAGGCCGGTTCAAGATGTCGGATGTTCTGGGGGTCAGAAGTGTCGAGGGAACGTCCGGAAAAACTTTTCCATGTGATATATACTAGGAAATCATTGAGATTTATAATGAAAGTAGTAAATATATCAAGACATAATAATAGGTAGAAATATTAATAGGTAATAGGTATAATAGGTAGAAATTCTCTTATTTCATTTTGAGTGGGTAAATTGCTGGCCCACGGTGGAGGCCTATGCCCAAAAGTGGGCGACTTTCGTCTATTATTTAATGAAAGATAGATGCAATTACAAGTATATACATAATAAAAATTATAGTTTTTAACTGGAAGAATAATAGTTTTTTTTAGCAAGTAAGTATTTAATTATTTTCTTAAAATATTAAAAAATTCTATAATTAGGTACTATTTTCATATCATAAAGGAACTTTGAATCAACTTATAGTTTCTTATATAAATATAAACTGTTCTATTAATGCATAGAATGGAACAAATCAATAAAATTGATTGAAGCGTGGATTTCCAAATTCAGAAGTCAAATTTCGAAATTCAAAACTCACTTGTAAGCAAGTGATGCGTGATCACGGGTTCAAGCTCAAGTATACCTTTCTCAGGTCAGCACGACATCATTTTGATTTTATACTCTAACAGCCTAATGAGTAGGTTGGAAATGCTCTGCACAATTTTAATAGGTGGGTCCGCCAAATGAACATAGTTGCGACTTTTTTATACGCTAGACTGGTTATTCAAATCTAGCCAATACCTAATACAGGATGTTCAAAAAATATAGTCACCTACACGGAGTACGTATCTTTTTTAGTCTCAAAAAAATTTGTGATGATGTTATTTTGTCGGTTTCTTCAATAATTGAAATCTTTATGATTTTAAAAAAATTGACACAGTTTGTTTGGACAATTTAACATAATTCAACAGGTCATAAGAGAAATTTATTATTAGGGTCATTATGTAATTACCTGACATATAACTAATACATCTGAAGAGAACTACAGTTACAAGTCTTTTATTATATGATAGCAATCATGCAATCATAAGTAGGTAAGACTTAGTCAGAAGAGAAACCAGAAGGATGGAATTAATGTAGATTTGCCCAGTCAGCAGAAGAGATTAAAGTAATTGTTAGTGGATAGAACAGACGACGGACAGGTATAATATTAGTCAACAATGACATTGACATATTAGTCAATAGTAGCAAATATTGGTCGATTAAAGAATACGATAAAAGGTACGAAGCATCCGCTGTTATAGCTTTTTTTTTTTTTGCTTTTTTGTGCTTTTTTTGTGACAGGGCATATGAAACCAGAAGGATGGGAACTAGAAGATGGAAGATGCGAGCAAATCTCTAAAGATTAACACAGAAAACATACGCTGTTATGCGGTGCTCTTCTGTCAGAGTAAAATACCATGTAATATAGGAGACAAAAATGATCAACCTGTATATATTCGATAGCTATCGTGATATCCAGTAAGTAGATAGTGTGCCTTTTCTTCTTGCCACTTGGACTAACGATGTCATTCGCCGGGCTCAACTCTGACGAGTTATTGAGACTTTTTCAAGAGACACCCCTCCCTTACCCCTCCCGTGCCTTCACCCTTGAGTCCATGGTAACAACGATGCATGGTATTATGGAAGTGCTAAAGGAATATATAAACCTCAAGTTGATCATAGAATCGGAGTTCATCCTCATTATTTGAATAAGCCGCTGCGTTCAGCCGATGAGTAGGTAACATTATCCCGCTGACGCACGAATTTAGGAACAATCTCCTTTCTGAGGTGTTTCCATCTAGCTACAAAATGAGCTTCTTAAAGCATGCAGTAAAAAAAATCCTGCAGGGTCGGCAGCGCACTTGTAATATAATTTATTGTGTCCTTAGGCTCCTATTCTACTATCAACTATTAATAAAATTAAAATAAATAAGGATTTATGGATGTTTGTTACTTAACTTAATTGTTGAAAAATTAGCACAGAAATACTCCATGTTTTGGTATAAATTATAGGATACTTTTTATCTCAGTGATATTTTACACTCTAATTTACAAATTAGAGGGTGCTTCATCTAGATATAGATCTAGAGATCATGATTCTATGTCTTTAAAAAGGATTTGTGAGGTGATTCTGTTAAATCCTGGGGAAAAAATATGCATAAGAAAATACTTTTAATAATCTAGCCGATGCTTAACCTATTTTTTATATGACACATCTAGCTTTTCTGTCAGCTATATCGATGATATGCCTCAATGCGGATATCTGACGATAATTATGACGGTTGAAAGATTGAATGCTCTTCAGTTGAGCGCATTTTTTTATTCTAAGAATGAAGGGTGGCAAATGATTGGTGATACGATGGGGCTCCGAACAAACAATACTATATTTTCTATACAACATGTCAACTGTCAAGTATTTCATTTTAAATAATTGTCTATTATTTTGCTGTGGCTGTTATTTTGATTGAAATTCGTAATGAGTGGCTCATTGTAAAATTAAAAAGGTAGTAAAATAGTAAAAATGAACGTAGTGCGTATTGAGGAAAAATAATTGTATTACCTAAAGATATGGAGAGGGCTATGTTCGGGATTACACTGCGAGATCGAATCAGAAATGAGGAGATCCATAGTCGTACGAAAGTTACCGGCTATCAGTAAGTCAGTAAGTCAAGTAACTTATCAGGATCAGTAAGTTGAATTGACAGTGGGCTTCTGGGCACATAGTACGGAGAGCCGACGGCCGCTGGGGCTGGAAGGTTCTGTAGTGGAGGCCACAGCGTAGTACATCTACCTACGAGGTGGACAGATAACCTGATAAGGTTGACGGTAGATCCAGGCTGCTTTTGACCGGTCCTATTGGAATGGAGGATACCTATGTCCAGCAGTGGACGTCCTGCAAATGAGAAGATGATGTGAGAGTCTACATCTAGACAAGTTGTCTTTCGTCAATCGACAAGGGTAAATTTCAAATTGAAAAATCATATTTTTTTTACCTTCGTTATTTGTATCATTATTCCTTTATTAGTTGGCTAAAAACCATTGTCTAGATCACTGAAAAAGTATTCAAGTATTTCATGTGTGGATTATAAATGATGGTTTGTCTAATGAATCTGTCTTGAATCTGTTCTGTTAAAATATACAGTGGAATAGTGCGGCACTATGGCACAAATATTTTCACACAGAGGTGTAAAGGACGTAAAATCCTACAAATTACAAAAGTTTGCGAAGATTAGGACATATTTGTTACTCTTTTAAGCAAAATTCTACAGTAATGTAGTTTATACATTAAAATAACACATAGGCTACATTTTATGACGAAGTCGCGGACAAAGCTAGTATGTAAAATTGCACAAAACCCGACATAATATGATTATATGCAGAAGAAGCCCTGTTTACAGACATGCTTATAAAGATAAATAAATGTTGTTTATATAGGTACATACCTCATTCGTTTATAACGCAGTTGACGAGAATCATATTTTTGCTCGGAGATCGGCCTCAATAATGTGAACATGGATGGATAGCAAGAAAGGAAAAACAAAACTCAATTTAAATTTATTGAATTTATTTTCGTCTGGTAAAAAAATTGGGACAAAAAGCAATGTTAGAGAGCTGTTAGGTGCAGTGAAAGATTCGTCTGGCAGCTGTAAATAAATATGTTTATCAATACCAATAATAAATCTGTAAGGGTTGGTTATGGAGTAAGTTACTCTATACATGATACTGAAACTAAATGAGTCTGACCATCGATTTTAGTTAATGATATCCCCCAAATATAGCTCACTAGACAAATACGGCAGTGTTTTTATTTTTTTGATATCTTAAAAAATGACCGAGTTATAAGCGTTCAAAGTACGCGCGCCACCCAAATTTTTTAATACTACTCGCGAACGTTGATGACGTCACAAGGGCCTATTCTAGATGCAAGAAAGAGAGATTTGTATGTTTAACTCAAAAACTACTGGACCGATTTTAAAAATTCTTTCACCTATAAAAAGCTACGTTATTAGCGAATAACATTGGGTATATTTTATAAAGTTACGCGGGCGAAGTCGCGTGCAACAGCTGGTAATATCATAAAGAGAGTAGATTTCTATTTTTGTTTGTAATTTATTCACTCAAAAACTACTGGACCGATTTTAAAAATTCTTTCACCTGTAAAAAGCTACGTTATCAGCAAATAACATAGGCTATATTTTATAAAGTTACGCGGGCAAAGTCGCGTGCAAAAGTTGGTAATATCATAAAGAGAGTAGATTTCTATTTTTGTTTGTAATTTATTAACTCAAAAACTACTGGACCGATTTTAAAAATTCTTTCACCTATAAAAAGCTACGTTATCAGCGAATAACATAGGCTATATTTTATAAAGTTTCGCTCGCGTGCAACAGCTGGTAATATTATAAAGAGGGTAAATTTCTATTTTTGTTTGTAGTGAATAAACTTAAAGACTACTAGACTGATTTTAAAAATTCTTTCACCCATAGAAAACTACATTATCAGCGAGTAACATAGGCTATTAACATAGACTATAAAATTACGGGGACGAAGTCGCGTGAAAACAGCAAGTTGATTATAAATTATAAAAATATTCTTAAAATGATTCTTGAGCGGGACTTACGACAAAGATTTCCTCAATACTTTCTGAAGTTATCAGGTTCGGAATAAAAATACGTCAAAATTTAAAAAAAATTCAAAATGGTACAAAAAGTACAAAAAGTCCAGTGCTTATTATAGGTCAGTGGCGCCGGAGCATTTGAAAATTTAAATAATGACCGTTACTTTTGCCATATAATAAATACTAATAATAATAATAATAATAATAATAATAATAATAATAATAAAAGACTTGGCTCACGAGGTGACCGCCATGTGGGATGTCGATTCGACAATCATTGTCTCGATAGTCGTATCGGCGAACGGTCTTATAGCGAAGAGTCTCGACCAACATCTTAAGAGTCTCTCGCTAGATGGCTGGATCAAGGGTCAGATACAGAAGGCGGTACTTCTGGACACGGCACGGATTGTCAGGAGGTTCCTCACTCTGCAGCCCTAACCACCGGTAGCTTGGGCCTAGCCCCGCTACTAGCGGATGTCTAGTTTTAAGTTTTTTATAATATATATTGTTTTTTTTTTGTTTTTTGTATTTATATAAATGTATATTGTAAAAAATTTAAAATTAAGAAAATTAAATAAATAAGTGAATAAAAGACTAATAATTTGTACATAATATATAGTGCCTATATATTATGTACAAATTCAACCATCCACACACCTTCTAAATTATTTTTCCAAGTGCCAATAGATACGAAAAGACATAAAAAGTGGATGACCATGAAGCCCGTCACACACGTATTTTATTTTAGTGTGTGTAAGACATCATCACTTTTCTCCCTATAAAAATATACTTACCTGCCTAGTATACTAACAAAAATACCTATTACACTCTTTATGATATGAGGATGACTTACAACCAAGTATATGCTTGCAAAGCAAAGTTGCAAGTAAAGTTGCAAACCGCAACCTAGCTGATACAACAAAACGTACATTTACATTTTGTGTCGAGAGACAGTTGAAACAAATGAATGATCTGTAGTACAGAAACGTAGACAAAAAGAACTGACCCGCAAGATACCTACTTCATTAAGATATTCTGAACCCGATAACTTCAGAAAGTATTGAGGAAATCTTTGTCGTAAGTCCCGCTCAAGAATCATTTTAAGAATATTTTTATTATTTATAATCAACATGCTGTTTTCATGCGACTTCGTCTGCACAACTTTATAAAATATGGCTTGAGTTACTCGCTGATAACGTAGCTTTCTATAGGAGAAATAATTTTTAAAATCGGTCTAGTAGTTTTTAAGTTTAATCATTATACTCGTAAACAAAAATAGAAATCTACTCTCTCTATAATGTTACCAGCTGTTGCACGCGACTTCGCCCGCGTAACTTTATAAAATATGGCCTATATTATTCGCTGATAACGTAGCTTTCTATAGGTGAAAGAATTTTTAAAATCGGTCCAGTAGTTTTTGAGTTAATTAATTACAAAATACAAATCTATCTTTTTACTATGAACTTGCGTCTAGCATCGGCCCTTGTGACGTCATCCACTTAGCACGGGCGAACTTGAAAATTTGAATAGCGACCGAAGTTTCGGTGTCAATAACTTCGGAAATACTGCATCGATTTTGATGAAACAAAAACTTTTCACATGTACATAACCATAGCTCTGATATTATGTGTGTTTTATAGTCATTTTCAAACCCATCGGTCAGACCCATTGACGATTTTAGAAATTTTTTCTGTATGTATGTATGTATCTCCATAACTCTTAAACGAATTAACTGATTTTCATGAAACTTTGTAGATAAACATTTAGACGTACAGGACACAGGATAGGCTATTTTTTCTTTATCAACGCGGACGAAGTCGCGGGCAAAAGCTAGTTACCTAATAAAATTATTATAAACAAAATTTCCTCTTAGCTTTTTTTCTAACTGTCCATATCGTCTGGAATATTACTCTATTACATTTGAATAATTATTCTCCAGCGTTGATGTGTCGCGCTACTGAGTTTGTGTGTACATACAGACATTATTATTTGTATGTAAAATGATGTAAATACTTGAGTTGTAGTACCCATTTTATCTAGAATAATAACTTACGAGACTAGCTTACTCAGATCAGGTTACAATGTGTAATGAGTATTTAAGAATGACCGCAGCTGTCTGAGTATAAAAGTCTTAATTATGACATTATGACATTTTGCATACACATTGTCAATGATATAGAAAAGAACATAGGGTACCTTTCACCCAGAAAAAAAAAGTATAGTTCTCGAGGGATCATTTTAAAAAGAAAATAAAAAACTCAACGTACGAGTATGACAAAAATAATATAAATAAAATAGATGTTAATAAAATAAGGCGAGGGCAAAGTCGCAGGCAAAAGTTAGTTATAAAGAACTTGTCTAATGCACTGAGCAGTTTTCTAATTAAACATATACAACTTTAACAACGAACTTTTTTGAAATAATTTAAAAGTAGTCATTCGTCTTGAATGGCTGTAATTATTAGAGTTAATAAGTGGAAGGCACGAGGGTTGTAATTCGTGTCCAATGATTGATCTCAATAGATTAAGGCTGATTTCTTTTTAGCGTGTTCGCTGGCAATATTCTTTAGGTGTATTACGGGTATTTATGGGATCGATGGGGTGTGATTATTGATTCTCACATATTCACTTGAATATTTTTAATACTTCATATTACTTAGTGTATACATATTAGTTTCTGTATACATTTAAACAACCTACATGTTACTTGATCTGAATTCTTTTTATCCATTTAAATAGAGAGACCTTCGTGATTTTTGTGGATAAAAAAAATTTCAGATCAGATTCAAACACTTTTCTCCATAAAACAGTTTGTCATGCACATTTTATTGCAAAAAAAGCCGTAAAAGTAAATAGAAAAAAAAGTGTTTTCAATTTGACATCGTAACGTCAAAAAACTTTGTTGTTTTCAGAGAGCGCTTCAAACATCACAAAACCTCGTTTTTCCATTAAACCGCGAATAAATCCCGATAAAACCAAAATATGGCGTCGACAAAAGAATCAAAAAAATTCCAACCTGTCGAAAGCTAAAGCTAAATGTCGTAAATCACTTAAAAATGCCCGTTTCTAATTGAGAGATTTGGCACATTTTTCAGAGAGAGAATGATAACCGTACGTCAAAACTGTGAAAAACAACACATTGTTTGAATAAAAACAGAACGTGGTAACTGGCAAAAATAATGTAATGATTTTTTTGATATGGTCAAGAACTGTTGACTTTAATTTCATCCTTGTCTATACATTTTTATAGACTTGCTTTTGAAGGGATGCAATATATCCAGAGTTATATTGGTTTAGTGTTATTTCTTTGCTTTTTAAATGGTGTATTTCGGAAAATTCTTTAACTATAACTCTAACTATAACTATTATATGATTCTAGGACAACTTGTAATAATTTAATAAGTCTATCATTTGAAACCCTACTAGAAATAGGAAGGACTTAAAAATGCATGGACATGGTTTTACTGTATCTTGGTTGTGACCCATTAGCGATCGAGCATCGGAAAATGCGTGTGATAGGAAAAAATGCGACTCCCCCCACACTAATGCTCCATCGGTCCTCAGTCTGTGTACACATTACGAATGTATTGCATTATTTCCAAAAAAATATTTGAAATTGCATGAATATGAAATTCGTATCTAATTAATCATAATGTCTCAATTTTGATATAATAAATATATATTTCATTGCTAATTTTTTGCTCTCTGCTTCGTACTGAATTGAATTTTATAAAAATCCTTTCTTAGCGGATGTTATAAAATAAAGTTATGTTCTAAATTTCAGCTTTCTACACTAGTTTTGGCTGCACGTTGATAGTCAGTCAGGATAAACAATTTTATAAGTATGGATAGATTACAGGCTTAGGTGCTAGATAACTATTCCAGGTACTTATCACAGTATTTATAATTTTAAAATTATGAGAATTTTACGCTTTTAGGAATTTATTCAGATTTCAGTTATAGTGATGCAGTGGCTATATGCATAATGAATTTTAAATATAGACATATTGAAACTAATATTGTCGAAATAATAAGAAATTATTAGAATATTTATTAAATCAATATGAATAGTTTTGTTAGATTTCAATTTCTAATTAAACATTTATAATAATTATTATTTTTTTCCATACAATAATATCTAAACAAATAAGTACTTATTATAATTTTGAAAACACTCGTAATGTGTACGAGCACATCTGTAGAAAGTACAGCCATACATAAATCTGTATTAGTGAAGTGTATGGGCGTTCAGCGGGTACAGTGTACAGCAAAGAATGTGCTGGACTGATTTATAACAGCCATCAATATTTGTGAAGAAGGCGTGAGGGAGGTTTTTGAGTGGCCTTCCTGATTTATCTGAGCGATAGTATTGATTTCGCCTCTCTTTTCTATGGGGAGGTACAGCGTAGGATAAGTTATTTTTGCGGGTTGTATTAACTATTGCAGTAAAAGGTGAAATATTTTTACTAACTTAACTTTAAAATTATTGAAATTCATATATATTTTTTGCTGAATTTGGTATGCAATTGTAAAAATAAAAAAAGTAGACACAGGTAGATTCGAAAATGGTCCTTAGAGACTGCTAGATTTTTTATTCCTTAATTCTTTGGAATTTCATTAATATATTTGCAGTTGCTACAAAAGACACTTAATATATATATACTTTTTTTTTTATTTTAATTTTAGCAGATTGCATTATACAGTGTTTATCATTATGACGTGGCAGCTCCATGAACTTGTTGCACTTATGAAATCACTTGATCAAAAATGTCTTTCATAGGTACAAGCTTACTTACAAATACATACAAGTATACTTTACTGGTTAAATACAATAGTATTTAACACTTTAAGTATACTTGTATGTATTTGTATATCTATATTATATTTGAATTTGTATTTATCTATACTTAGTAACACACACACAACCGTTACAAGTTCCCATCAATGTCATTTATATAGTACTCCAAACATTTTTCCAAAGGTTAATTTTAAAGGCCTCTTTACTTAGTCGTTATGCCTCGGTATCATGGTTCCCCTGAGCGTATAATGTCACACAAGTTGACAATCAACCGTTTCAAATATTAGTTTACTGATCTTGGACGTTGATAAGAATGTAATTGATACTAACTACTATTTTGTGAAGTTGAATATGTATGAAGTTTTTAATACTGTTTCGTGATCTATTTTTATGGAAGTTCGCGTATGGAGAATTTTTTTCAGGAACGTTTAGTAGAAATCATAGTTATATTTTAGACTTGGGTGAATATCCACCGCTTGGTACATTTTCCAGTTATGACGTCATAACTTTTTGTATGATTTTTTCTTCAGAACCCTTTCGAGTGGGGCATCAAATGAAAGGGCTCCATGAGCTGATTCCAAAAATACACAATACCATTACATTTCAGACGTTGTTTTGTAAAAATTAAAAATAATTTTCAAAACAAAACTTAACGAAGGTATTTTACTAACTTCTCACTTGAAATTTGATATACCTAGGTATATCAAATTCAGGTTACTTTAGGTGATATTTCAATGACATGGAAACCTTGACTTGATCTGCAGCATCAAGTAGTCTGCGGGACACCCAACTCCTCAACACCTTACAGCAGATATAGCGAGTTTGGGCTCAATATAAAGTCGGGGGTTTGTTTATTATTCTACTTATTGCTCGTAATACCTTACCTTGCCCTTTTTTTAAGTCATTGCGCCACATTGAAAGAAATGACGCATAATCACAGGCCGCTCCCAAACACCAATCACTACGTATTTATCTACATTAAACCCTACCCTATGAAGCAATTATCGCGTAATCGTTCTGATTCAACCATCAGGGACGGTATCACGCGATCGAACGGGTTAACTTTGTCGTGGCCTAATAGACCCACTTTAATGATCTGATAATCTATTGTTAACTGCGTATTGATTAAACTTTGGATTATATCGCGGGTGTTTCGTAGTCAGACATCAAATGCGGGTTCCGTTTATAGTTCGATGAATTTAGTTGGGAATTAATGAGTGGCAGTATTCGCTTACTGAAAGAAAATTCAAATCCTAAAATTAAACCTCTTTCGTGTCACGTTGTTTGACGCCAATGAACTCCTAAATTACTGAACCAATTTTGATAAAACTACGTGACTATGTTTAATTTGGTTCAACTTAAAAGATAGGATAGTTTTTATTATGAACCCGGGCGAAGTCGGGATTGTGTAGCTAGTTACATATATACCTATTATAAAATTCTGTATGATCATTTGACTGATAGAGTTGCTTGGGACTGATTGACTTTCCAGTTCTTCCTCAAAGAATGTGCACTCCGAACTTTATGCTGAAATTTAGGCCAATGTAATTAATAAAATTATTTTTGTTTATTTTATAGACCACAATAATTTCGAAAGTAGAAAAAAAACTGTTTTCATATTATTATATTTATAAGAACTTTATTACAGACTTCTACGAATATACATTTAGTAATTAATAAATTTTGATTTATATATAGATTTAACAACCATAAAAAATTATACTATAAAAAATATTTTATAGTATTTATATTAAATATTTATTTTTGCGCAATCACTACAAATATTATATTTATGTACGATTGAATTAGATTTGATTTGTTAATATTGAATAATGTTTTCAAAAAGTTATTTCTAATAAGTAAAGATTTTCCAGAGTTCAAATTAATTCTGGCCCTGGCTAAACTAGCAAATTAACCCCGGCAAATTTAAATTTATAATGACGGTCATAAGAGTTTCTTGTAGAAACCTAATTGATAAATAAATATTTTGATTTTGGATTTTGATAATTTAATAGAGGCCCAAAAGACATATTTGGCCTTTTTCCACAAAATATCCCGAAACCCATAGTGCTGATTTTCGGAATATTCTTGTCTTGTGAAGGACATGTGCGTGTATATAGTTTCATATTAATAAAAATATATAGGTATTTAAATTTGACTTGACAAACTACCAAATTAATGTACCTATCCACCATTGTCCCTTAATGAAAACCTTTCCAACTTTGTCGTCAACTCGAACATTCAAAGGCCCGTGAAAAATTAAAATGCCCTTTTAATAGTGGTCACAAACTACGCAACGCGATATTAAATATTAGAGTAGCGTGTGTCACATCGGGTACCCGGCTACACTCCCAAGGGTTACATATTTTAGCAGCGTTTGACCAAACTATGACGTTTTGGAGGTACGAATGTTATGGATAAGGCATCGCACAGGTAAGGCGACTAGTGTGTACCATTACTTCTTGAAGAATTCTGTTCTTATAAAAGCTCTATTAGACTAAAGCTTATCACTTTACCTGGCTAATACAATAATACTCTAGCTCGATAAGAGCGTAAACATTAAAACATAAACTTAAAATCGAGTTACTTATTAAAACAATATTCGGCTACCATAAACTGTAATTTAACAAAGTTAAGAGTTTTCCAAATTAGATCCGTTATCCAGTGTCTATTAGTGAAATTTTTGATATGCCCACTAATTTAAACTTAAGGAAACTTAATTATTTCGAGGATACCTGAGGGATTAGCTTGTTTATTTCTTTAAAATAAGTATTGTAGTAAATGATTTTTTAATTGTAATTATCAAAATCAATTTCAATATTATTTCATTCAAAATATCAGTTATAATGTATTGCATAGATTTGATAATGTAAGTGACACAATTAATGACCTTATTTGTCACCACAGAAGAATGCAGTAAAAAATAACTACTTCTTTATCCGAACATTATCACAATGTGTTTCCGATTTCAAATGAACAACAATAATTACATCCTGGAATATTTTGTAAGCGAAAAAAGTTATATTACCTTTCCATTGCCGCATCCAAAAGGATGTTCAAGAGTTTCTATCATCGGTGTTCTGACCCAATAGTGGACACTTTCGTAGCCCTTAATAAATATTTATTCGCTCATATTGTTTGGAGGCTCACCCACACAATTATAACCTTAACGCTAACTAATTTACTTTTAATTATATAATTTATACGTTTGTTTAGGATCAAAGGCGTTTCGGGCGAAAAATTGAAACTTTGCGGATTCACAAACAACTATTTAGTGGTAATAAATTATGTAATAACCTGCGTTGTATAATTTATTTCGTTAAAAAAATTTTAGACGCTTCAGTTCAATTAATTTGATAGTTTCCAAAAGATCAAAGTTCGTTTTAAATGTTTAAGCGCCTGTTTCACAAACGTCAAGTATGCTAAACTGTCATTTAAAAAATTCTAAAAACTCAATATACTAAGGTAAAAGATCTATTTTTCTTAAAATAATATACTTTTGGGGTGAAATAGATGCTAAGCTATAGTTTTAAACTAATTTTTTTTTTATGTTAAGGTCGACAGACAGGCTGACGGTCCACTTGATAGTAGGTGGCTACCGTCGCCTATAACTCAAGTAACATCATAAGTGCTACAAGTGCGCTGCCGACCATAGAAGGCTTAAGGATAAGGGATAAGGAAGGGAAGGGGTAATGGGTTCTGGCATCCCTTACTCACACACCGAAACACAACAGCACATAATGCTGTTATTTCACGGTGGCATTCTGTAAGGTGGTGGTTACTGCCGCCAGATGGGCTGCCCAAATGACTGCGAAACTAATTTCCAAATTTTGTTAACTAGCCTATTCAATATAACAGAAAATGATTTCTAAAATTAACTAATCAACACTTTACTTGCAGTTTGTGAAGGAGGCCCTATGGCTTGAAAATTACTTATGATTTTTTTTTCTCACATACGTGAAGAGTTAATGGCTAGATTTACCACAAAAGTTAACCCTTCACCGCTTGAATAATACGTCGAACGTGTAAATGAATCAATTTGGAACCCCTGAACGGCAGGTGGGGAGCGGCTGTCAATTTTCATAAAGCAGGTTTTCATACGCGCTTTTATTTGATTTAATTTGCTGTTGGAGGGTGAAAATTGCTTTTCACTTATTAATAATCATTTAAAGGCTAATGTCACTATGCCATTACAACTTTTGTGGAACTAATTGTCAACTTACAGGACCGCCTAAGTTTTTCGCTATCAGACTTTCAATTTCAAAGAAGTAGTTACCATTTTGATTTGTAAAAAATGTAGAGATTACTTAGTTTACTAAGCGACGTAGGCATAACTTAAACATAGAATCTTGAAAACCTAATATTTCAAAAAAATTTTGAAAACCAAAACTAAATTTGTACTATTACAATGTGTGCCCGAAAATTGTTCTTTATACTTATTATACTACTTTGCTTTACATAACAATATTTAAATCCCAATCTAATTAATAAACTGCTAGATTAACTAATTGATAAACAGAAAAGTTTTTTGTTTGTTTAATTGAACGCTTTTAAATTTGGAATTGCCAGTCGGACTTAAAAAAAATCTTCTGCATTTATTAGCCTGATTAAGGCTACCGAGAATTACCGAGAAGAGCTGACATTTATTTTTAATTAAAGATGGCTTTGCTTTTGACCAGCATTTAGCCGTGATTGACGATGGAACGAACTCATCCAGAAGATGTTTTTGTTTAAATAAAACAGCTAATGAAATCACGAAACACAGCTAAACGTTATATTATTCAAAAAAGGCGGTTTTCACGTTCATGATCACCCATTGTAAGTGTAAGCACAATGTTTTTCTGGTCTATTAAGATACGAACAGTTAAACACACCACTTGAGCTCTCAATAATGATGGAACTTTTGCTGTTAGCCATAACTTCTTAAGTTTGTGTAGCGTCAGCAAAATCGGTCCATAACTTATTTTCAGCATACTTATTACAGAATTTTTGTTTCAAATATAATAAGAATAAAGGTAGTGGAATAATTGAGAGAAATCATACACATTTTTAGGGATATAGAAAAGGACATAAAAAGTACTGTTCCCGGGGATCATATAAAAATAAAAATAATAAAAGGCAAAACCTGTCAAAAACATTTGAAAGACTGTTATAATAATTTTACAATACACAATACTACCTACACAAAAATTCATACTTAGATCACACACTTCTAAATTGTTAGTTAGAAATAATTTACTTTTATCTAAGTCGTCACCTCGGCTGGAGGACAACCACTGGTAGAATTTTTTAACGTATTCCTAAAAACTGTATTCATTTGCGGACCGTACTTTTTTTTCTACTAAAACAATACTATAATATAGATAGACGGGTACAGTCGGCATCGTAATACCGAACCAGACAGATGATAAATGTTTCTTCCGAAACTAGCATCGTTAGAGAGATCTCCGTCACATTTTTTGACTCTCCCATAAAGAAAAACTTATCTATTTATTTAATATCCCTGTCGTATCTCAATTATAAGTCTTTGGAGCTTAGCGAATTTCTATATAGTAAGTTGATACCTATTTATATTTATAGATATAGGGCAGCTTTGGTTTTACCTCCTTTTTTACCTATATTTTTGGACAGAAGAGGAACAGCGACTTCATCAATCAATACTAATAATTAATCTGTAAGGGTTGGTCATGGAGTAAGTTACTTTGTTTTCAGAGATATCGTGTTTATAGGCTCTACACATGATACTGAAAATAAATTGACGATTTTTAGAATTTGTTCTGTATGTATGTATGTATGTTCCTCTATAACTCTTAAACGAATCAACTGATTTTCATGAAACTTGGTAGATATCGTTTTGCGTTTTTGTCAATATAAGAATTAGGTATTTTACATAGTAGCCATATTGCGATGTAGGCAAAACTACAACAAGTCAAATTGCGTTCTAGACCGTTTGAGACCCACCCAAACATTTAGACGTACGGGACACAGGATAGGCTACTTTTTCTTTTTCAACGCGGACGAAGTCGCGGGCACCAGCTAGTTTTATAATATGTATATTATTATGTATAATTTGTGTATAATATACTAGATGTTGCACGCGACTTCGTCCGCGTAACTTTATAATGTATAGTTTATGTTATTCGCTAACGTAGCTTTCTACAAGTGATAGAATTTTTAAAATCGTTCCAGTAGTTTTTGAATACAAACATACAAAAATACAAAACTTATATATATGTAGATAGATAAGGAATATACATACACACGGTCAAAATATACCTAATCTCGATGCTGATAAGACTGTGGTCAGATTCCAGCTTTCCAGGACAATAATGTCCCATTCGATGGTATTCGTGACACTATTTGACACTGTTGATAACTTAATAAAGTTAAATAGGACGAAATTGTCGGTTATTTCACTTTTTTTTTCAAAATACTGTTAATTTTAAAAAATAAAATATTTCCTGAATAACAAAGAAATAAATGAAAATAAGTAAGTATCCGTAGGTAAATTAAATAAATAAATTAATAAAAAAAAAATTAAGACTAACAATTCTGAAAAGTACTGCAAAAATATTATGAACAATACAAATTCGCAATCTTCACTTCACAGATTACTTAGCGACATCTCTCGAATTATTTAAGGCATACGAAATCATAAATTCGTTCGCCCAAAAAAAGGAAAAAAAAAGAATAAATAGGCTCCCCGTACACTGATGACACTAATTTTTTTCTCCACTGATATTAAGTCATGTTTAAGGCGGCCTATCATTATATTTAATAGTAATAGATATTTTATTTCGACGCGTTTCGCTTTGGGGTGTTTACGCAATGTACCACCACAACCGGGGGACTATTCTCATGTTTTACATGTCGATTGATTTTTCTCTAATGGCTCATATAGGCATTAATTTATTTACAAAAAATGTGGAAAATAATTTATAACCATTACTTAAATTAAAATATTTATGCAATAATTTACTAATAAAAACAAATGAATCAAATGTATTGAAAATTTAATGTAACATATTCATCCTAACACAATTTTATTGTTCGTAAGAGCTTACATTATAAAAAAAATTAAATGAACCCGATGTTAAAAAGTTGCTTTTTAGGTGTGATTCAAGATAATCGCACTTTCGATAAGATAAGGGCATAACTTACATTTTTTTTTAAATGAGACTTAAAATATATGCAGAAATGTCTTAAAAACATTATTAAATTTAAAAAATATTTACAAGACTATGGGGCTTATTTGATGAACAATTGTTTAGAAGCAATACGATATTGAATGCAAAAAGATAACTTTAAATGGCTCTCCTGTAAAATTACAAAAAGTGCAGTTATGCCCTTGTCTTGCCGAAGGTGCGATATGACTTTTCCATTTCTTATATTTTTTATAAAGCTTGGTAGGAAAGCTGTCAGTTCATTTGCGCTATGACATCATTTATTTACAATACAATAACATTTATTAAAATACAACAACATACGAGCTCTTATTTCAGGTCGAAAGGAGTCTGAAGTCTGAAAGCAGTAGTCACTGCCGCTATACCACGGACCTTGTAGGCACATTTATGAATATGTCATTGGTAAAACTACATATTCATAAATGTACAAAACTGAACCAAATGTGCAATAATTTAAGGAGCGGTTGCTGCTTTTCAAAATGTTTATTAAAAATAGATGACGGAATACACCCCCTGATACGTCCTCTCTTCGTTAATAGGTTTTCCCTTCATAAAGCGAATGTTAACCTATTTATTATGCCGTTGATATTAAAAAACGCGGGAGACGTTATCCTTGTAATAATAAATGTTTAGACTTTGATGAAAATACTTTCTTTGTGTGGACACTTTACGGCCGTGTCACGGTTTGTTTGCCGATGTTAATGGGAGACATAAAAAAAATATTTTTAGTCGAAGTCTCTTTTTTTTTATTAAAATATTTGACCGCTTTTAGGGATCTCAAGCGTGATTATTGCATCAGGATGTATTTCCTCCGCGTAATGTTCTGTAAGTGGTGGATTAGCTTGAAAATGAAAAATTAAAAAAAAAAGGGAAATTTTAGATGGAAGTTGCAGTAGTAAAAATTATCCCAATTGCAGTAAGTAGTAAGACAAAAAGTCCCACTGGGTATATTAAACAGAATTTTCTAAATAACTATGTAATAAATTTCTACATAACTAATGTAGCTTACATTGATGTTTATAGTTGGAAACTTTATTCCGATAATCTAAAAAATATTTTTAGATTGCCTTTAGATTAATTTATATTCCTGTTACATGAACACAATTCATAATTTTTATGTTCCATTTTATGCTTATGGTTTCGCCCGCATGTCATTCTTTCTTTTAGCCTATTTCTTTTAGAATTTGAGCTAAAATTCTACACGAAACCGATACGTATAAACGATAATATAAACCAGACATTTTTTATAATAAGAATCTGTTTGAAATATCACTGTGGAAGTAATGTAGTTATTCAAAACAGCTAATTCTAACCACATAGGATATCCCATACATCTCAGTACCATGTGGAGATAGCTTTAAATTGGCTTTCAAATCAGCTCCAATCAACTTGAATTCCTAGGAAGAGCATAGGCTACTATTTAACCAAAAAAAGCTTGCAATACTGCCGGTAAAAACAATTTTATGGTATCAGAAAAACATATGAGTTTACCAACCATGCGTAGGTATACTTTCTATAGCAACAAAATAAATCTATTTAAAATTCCCCATACAGAAATCGGTGACACATTCGCACCATATTTATCACTGGATCAAGATCTTCGAATAATGCTGGAGTCTCTAGTCGAGCCAATATTTCATGAGTTCACGTCTCAATAAGCTCTAGAGCCGCGGTTACGTTGTATATCATCCGAGACCACGCACTTGTGGTTTTCATGTACGAAGCAGTTTGGATGCGGCATTTCAAACTTTTTAACCAGTGTGAAATTAGATTATAGAAAGAGACTTAGGACTTAGTAAATGTATTTTTACAACTAATTATTGTTTGTTTGTGACATAAGGTGTTAAAATTTTTTTTATGATAAAAAGTGCAATTAGTCTGATGGTCCAGTAAAATTAAAGGTTGCGAATACAAATATAGTATAATAAACTGTGGTCCAAAGGTTGTCCAAATTCGTGCATCCATTTTTGCGTGATTCGCATTTTCGGCAACTTTCGCATTCTCGATAAAATTTATATTACTTTTTTTCAATAAAGGGATTGTTGTAGGTACTAACGATTTATGAAATCGAGTGTGAAATATTATTTAATAATGTTTAAATAAAATATAGTGGGTAAAACGAGTATCGTATTCTTCCTAGTAATTATAATGTTATTGGCTATGAATAGTTGTAGTTATTGGCTCAAATGTTAAAATAATAGAGAAATAAGTGTAAATTTTTCTTTGTTTTATCACATCCAAGAAATCGATGACTTCTCCATGTAACATTTCCGATCACATCCGTTGCGCATTCTGTGTAAGGAGTTTAAACTTCGACACAAGGGAGGGAAAATGCGGTGGTGGTACAAATCATAAGATCTTTAAGGTAAAGGTGTAATATTAAAATAATCAATGACAACGAATCAAGTGAAAATTGTTATAGGCTTCAATTTTGGAGATGATTGTGATTAATAATAACGTCAACACGATTTAATTAATGATTTATTTTCATTTTAAAATATCCATTTTACTATTTATTGCAGATTTCCTAGGGAAAGTTTCCTTTTCCGTTATAGGCGACGGTAACCACCTAACATCAAGTTGACCCTGTCTGTCAAGTTTAACATAAGAAAAAAATCCGCTTTTGCTTTGCACCACAAACAGAATTAAGACAACAATAAAACAACGTCAAGCGAGAAGTTCCTATTTGTCACGGTTCTATTTTGGAAATCGATCGAACACTCTTTTTATTTGGAAGGTTTTATTTTTACAGTTATAAAGTATAAACATTTCTTAGATATAGTAAATTAATTTTATTTCGCTTGTGTCTTGAATTATTATCGTTTTTCTATATTCAATAGGTTGTATTGTGACTTCACAATCACTTTTAGAAGGTCACCGTGTAAAGCAGAACGTGATCTGAGCTGAGTGAGTATTTTGGCGATTGAGTGAGATATTTCATATTATTATTTCATTCTTATTCCAAATCCTTTCTTCTATGAATATAGGCAAGCGGTCTTGTTTATTTTTGACTCAATGTGTTTTTTTAAAAATATACCTATCAACTTTTCATCTTCTAACCTCCCAAATTCTGTTAGTTTAATTTTAGCAATAAAAGTAATGTAAATACTTTTATAACCATTATAAAACTAAATTCTCTACAATATTTACCTTTCTTCTTTTGTGACCTACGAAACTTTCTTTTGTAACTCTTACCATTTTTGTATAATTTGATATTTATTTTTTTATTTTTTTTTATTCCACCCCTTCTACAATCGAAAATTGAATCGAAAATTTCTTTTACCTATCGATATTACATATTCTGAAAACTTATATCAAAAATTCCCCTAGGGGACTCCTATTTTTTCCTGGATTAATAAATCAAAATCCAAATCAATCGAACGTTTGACAGCTAATTCAAAATGGCCGCTTTCGTTCGCGTCGGTCACGTGACGTGCGGACCCGTCACTAACTGCATTACACTTGTAACCGCACGTCATTGCACCGTTCCGCTAATTACTGAATAATAAGCTAATGGTGAGTGATAGACGAGAATGTGATTTAGGGCGAATGGCGAACGCGATATAGACTAATTACAGTTTTACTAATACTCGTACTAATACAGATGACAAAAAGAATAGTGTACTGAGTTTCTTTCGGGGTTTCTTCTAAGGATCGTCATCTTGGCTTTTTTTCCGAAACCTTTTTTTTACAAAAGAAACCGGCCTGCGGACAGACCGGTGGGTTATGTCGGACTCCTGCCCCGAGATGGTATTGGGGAAGACCTACCGACATACAATTTGTTCTGCTACAATTTACCTAAATTCGAATGATTTTCATTCAAATCTATTCAGATCGACTCAACAATTCAAATCACCCCTTATATTCCCAATTTCAATTCGAATACTTTTTTTACATTTTAACCAATTCGCTCCCGCATTGAGTATACAAAAATTTACAAACCATAAGGCACTGGCAGCCATTAGGCGAGAGAAATTGATATTTCCCTCTCAAATTCCAATAAAATTGTGATATCAATAAGAAATCGGCGGCGAAGGAGAGGGGAGATCAATTTTTAAACATGCAACATTTAATAATAACCTTAGAAGCGTTTGTAGGGGGATGTTGGTTGGAAATAAATTCGCTACATACCAATAAGTTTGGGTACTTTGTGTACAAATCGATAAAGTTTTGTTTTAACTTAAATTCAACTTAAGAGACTTCCTCAACTTCCTCGGTAGTCTTGAGAGACACCCGAATTTAGACTTATTGCAGTATTTTTCGTACTTTTTAACCCGGTTTCATATGGGTTAACTTATTTAGGAAATCAAAATCAAAAATACCGTTTATAGTCGCATATTATAGTAATATAAATGCGAAAGTGAGTGCTTGTTTGTTTGTTACATTGCCAGGGATACAGAAAATGACTTTTCATCAGAAAATAAGTACTGTTCTCGAGGGAAATAAAAATATACGGGATCTAACGCCAACTTACCGTAGGTATATCCTTAATTTACTTTAATTTATAAGTATACTTAGGGCCTCTTTCACGAACTACATGTAAAGTGTTGATTAGTTACTTTTAGAAATCATTTTCTGTTATATTGACTTATGCACTCAGTTTACTGCATCATTCGATAGCCGATTTTTTTAATTATTTTCTATTTAATGTTTGGGACGTTTACCGTACAAACAAAGGTATATCAGCTAAATTATTCCCGGTTACCGGTGACTTTAAATGACAGTTTGGCCTAATTGACGTTTGTGAAATGGGCGCTTAATGTATTACATAAGTTTAACAATTAACTTAGATAGTATGTGCGCGAATATTATATTACAGTACCAGATTATTCAAATAATATTTTTGCCAAAACGTGAAATCCAGCGGGTTCAATATTAGAATCCAATACTCCGTTTGCTCCCAATAGACCTATTCCAAAATCCGGTACAATTGTGTTCGCAACACAGATTTATGAATGATATAATTCTCCAATTTTCGAACGCAATGTTTCGTTGTAAAGGCGTGTATACGTAAACGATGGCGGGCAGGCGTCTAATGTACTTCATTCGCGGTAAGGAGGCTGCATTTGACGGCGAAATAAAAAGAATTATCCTAAAGAATACATTATAATCATAGCTACATCTCACTTGGACTCACATAAAGTGCATCTTCTATAGATAGTATGAAACAAAGTTCCTTCCCGCTGTCTATCCCTCTGTATGTACGCTTAGATCTTCAAAACTACGCAACGAATTTTATTGCGGTTTTATGGAAAAAGCGTTAAACAAGAAAGGTTTTCATACAAAGTTTGCTAACATATCGATTGAGATAACTTTAAAACAGAAATAAGTTTAATTACATAAAATATAATCAAAATGTAAAAACCAACTGTTAAATTTAATATTAATAAAATTAATAGTTCTAAAAAAAAAGTTAATTTAAAGTTAAAAGTACTATAAATGTTATTGTTCTTATGATAGAAAAACTTCGAAACACTCATAAAAAGTAAACACCTCAAACTCTTAACAGAAGGAATCACTCGCAATGCGAATAAATTAAAGAAGTGTTGAATACGACGTGATAAACGCGAGTGTTCATTCAAATATTGCACTCGGAGGAAACGTCGTATCACGGGAGAAATCAAACGCCGGAAGCGGAAAGAAGAGTATTTTTCGAATTTGAATACCGAACTCGGGCTACTTCCGCTACGGAAACTTGCTCTTTTACGAAGCGAAGAATTTTGTAAGTTAAATTTTATTCCAGACACATGAATTTTTAAGAAACGGTTTTCAACGTGTTAATAATGAATATGTTATGTTTATTTTTGAAATATATATATCTCACATGCAACCCGCCCCCGGCTTCGTACGTGTGTAATTTATTTCTCCAAATTATAACACAAACTTTCTACGTTTATCGTTATTTCTACTAGTAAGAACTGTATCAAAAACAATTGGGCGGTTTGAAAGAAGTCAGGCAAACAGACAGAGGTGGACAGCGACTTTCTTTAATAATATCTATAGATCTATAAAAATGAACCTAATTTTATTGAGGTTTACGTGTCAACTTTCTTGTTATAACGCCCGGGCCTAGGTCTTAGGCTGGTTTTACAGTGACGCTTTCTGGGACTACTATAGGTACCATACATACCATGTTTTTTTTACCATGGTCACCATTACGTAAGCATGACTTAAGCATTCCTACCTTTTTTATTAACTTGTGTATTATCAAAGATTTTCTGTTGAACAACTTCAAATAAATATCTAGGGAAACATGGAATGCCAAATCTTATTTCGTATCACTGAAAAACTGAATATCAATTTTGTTGGTAAACTTTGGTACGAAAAAATCTCAGGTAAGAAAGAGGGGCGGAAATATTTTCATACAGGAGACGAATGCTCGAAATCGACTAGTAAATGTGAAATAATAAATTCCGCAAACATAACAAATTCAATATAAATAGTTGCCGCGGCCCTTCCGCATCGCATTCCTTTTCCTACACTACATTTGTCTGTATTAGGGTTGGCAACACTCAACTCAAACTGAGCCAGTAATGTAATATTATTATCGACATGAAATATTGTTTTTGTCGTCTGTTATTTAATTAATTATTTATTATTATTTATTTATTTATATTATTATTTATATATTATTTATTTATAATATATGTCCCTATGTCCCCTATGTCTGTACCCTATGACAACGTGACGATCGGCTGAGCATTTAAGGCGTGAAAAGGCAACAGACCGACAGAGAGAGTTACTTTCATTAAAACGGATTATTTTATTTTATTCAATTTGGACGAACCTATAGGTAAGGTCCAAATGAAATATGAAATAAAGTATTTTGCGCATTATTCGAAAGAAATGCTTGTAAGTATAATGTACTAAAAATACGTATTTATGAAATCTTAAAATATGTTTACTGGTTCACTCTCAAAAAACGCGAATAAGTTAAAGTAGCAAATCAATGTCAAAAATGATGCATTCAGAAGACGAGTCACGACCGTACATCACATCCGGACATATATATCAAAAAACGTAACCCACGATGGCGTAGGTAAATGTCACTTTGATGACCATATCTTTTGATGCTTTACCTGAATATGTGAAACAGATGGATTTACGAAGACAATCTTTTCCTTGAAGACATTTTTCAAGGGAATTTTGTTCAAATACAAGTATTGTTTCTCAAACAATTTATTTTTTATAGTGAGGGAACAGTAAATTAACGGTATACTACATTTTTTTCATTATTTTACTACGAAGAACTGTCTGTAGTCACGACTTTATGCTGACAACCGGTATAGTTAGGTACTTGAAAAATAACCCTTTTCATTATTTAAATTTCTCATACACATCCAGTCTTGTAATGTAGTCCTGTAACCCTGTAACCCTTTAGCAATAATTAGTCCTGTTATGGTTTTTTTTATTCAACCAAACTCGCAGATAGTTTATCGAGAATATTCATTTTCCGTCAGATACAATTTGTGACTGGTAGTAATATATAAAAATAATAACTAAATCTACTCCACATACTGACGAAGATTGTGAGTGATTTAGATGTACAAGTACATATTCAAGCATATTTCTCACTGTTCATACGTGCCTTTTATGGTATCCATTCGCATTCGAATTATTCCGATTAAATCGAATTGTCTCCGCAAACATCAAAGCTATTACCAAACCCTTCACCATTAGCATTCTAAAGAAACATTTTGTAAAATCAACGCCATTACACCCAACAACTGAACAAGATCAGACATGTTTATCTCGAAAAAAAGACATCAATAACGCACGTCGTTTGGGGGCCCTTCAAACCCCATACGGCTAAACGTATTCCCCATTACGTACAGACACAAAAAAGATCACATTTGATATACATCAAGAATCGAACATTAGTCCCCGTTTCTTTGTGGTGAAAACACACGGGTAACTTTTACGTTACGTGTCGCTACAACAATCAAAACACATTATTACTTGGACTATTATGTTTTCTGTGATATTTACTTTACGTAATGCAATATTATCATAATATTTACATATTGATAATATCTCTTTCTATTTAACATTCCACTAGGAAGAGTAACTGTGCCACACATACAAATCTATAGATGAAGGAATGATTTCCCATTTTTCTATTATAAATCGTCACTTTGATCAGATATAAAAATATTTTCACCGCCATCCTTCGCTAGATGCGAAGTTCAGCCGTATTACTTGATAAGGTGCAGGTCCGCATGACTTTGGGACCGCATGAGTGAACTTTGGGATAATCTCCCTTCTGAGTTGTTTCCACCTAGATACGATATATGCTTCTGCAATAGTACCGTTCAATAGTAACAAATTCCTGGAGAGTCGATAGCGCACTATTATCCTAGTGTTGCTTGTGTCCTTAGGCGACGGTAACCACCAACTCTTGTTATATTTTTGTTATATATATATTTGCTTTTTGTGTAACGATCGACAGGCAGGCTAAAGGTCCACTTGTCCACTCTAACTGGGTTGCCTGCCGTTTATGAGTAAACTGTCGTAATAAAATTAGGAAGGCTATAATTGAAAAATGAACCCGTGTGTTCTCTGTGCGAAAATCTTGAAAATTTCCGTTCACATCTGAATTTAAGTCTTAACGTTGAGTCATAGAGCACGAATTGGAGTGCCATGTTTTCGATATAAGCCGTTGTTAAGGAAGCTTATTGAAAAGGAATTGTGATATAAAATCAAATGTAATTTGTGGCATTCGGTCTCAATTTGCAGAGATCGCTACCAAGTGCCGCCCCGAGCTGTTCAAGTGCGAGTCATATGGAAATTGGTTCCTTTAAGGGATCAAATGTCGAATGTGATTGAGGTGCGCAGATTGGGAATAGAAACATCCAATAAACAAGATAAACAATGTTATAATTTAAGTAATAAAAAAAAACCATTCGTGTTTTGTTTTTTTATTTATACGTTTTGAATGGGAAACGTCGACTCGGTTCTATCCTAATATTATAAATGAGAAAGTGAGTTTGTTTATTTATTGGTTTGTTTGTTACGCTATTACGCCTTAAATAATCAATTGATTTTGTATACATGTTGTCAGGCATACAGAAATTGAATTGAATCTAAAAAGGTCATAAGAATTAAAGTTTTAAAACCTATAAGAAGGAGACACTATAAAATAAATACTAGTCTAACAATATTTTGATCATTGATGATACTAAAGCTCTTCAGAAGCTCCTCAACAAAATCAAAAATTCATAATCAAATGCTTACCCTGCTTAAAATTGTTCAGCAGTGTACTCCTATGCAAGTTGACCTATTAATAAGATGAATTTTCTATCTGCAATACTTGTCTACAGGTGCTACGAGACCTCTTGTTAATGGAGTTTACAGATATTTTACGTATTTACTTTTTTGCCTGATTATTTATTTTACTTTCTCTTGAAGCACCTAAATCATTCAAGTAAAAGAAAGTTAAATAAAAGCAACAATTATAGTTTAAAAGAATACAAATCCAAGCGATTATTTGTCTATGTTCAATGTTCATTCATAATAACATATGACTCAGTCAGTAGCTACGGCCCACCAAATTGACAATTTACTCGAAATATAATATTCGTTGCACGTAACCCACGGATCGTGGGTTCCGTCATAAGAAAATCGTCCTTCATCCTTCAAACAGTCAGTGCCCGGCCTACATTCCTCACTTTTATACCTTTATATTTACCTAGGCACGCGTAAAAGCCGATACATAGACTGTAGTTTCGTTAGAAGTTCCAATGGTTTTTTTTTATTGCCTTCAGAACAGAACAGAACAGAACTTTTTACGGTAGTCTTGTAAGGAGGGTCGTTTCTGCCCCAGATGGGTTACCGACTAGGTAAGTATGCAGCACTTGATGTACCCTATCACTACTAAATGCTAAGACACGCTAGTAGAACTTTATCTAAACTCCTTCCTGAACTTTTAGAATTACTAATTTTTGTATTGTCAGTTTTAAGGTTATATTTGTTTGCGTCTACTTTGTTTATTAAAATAAATAAATAAACATAATATGTATTATTAATTCAAATATTAATATAATATAAATATTAATATAGCAATTTGAGGTATTTCTATGGATTTTCTCAGTCTATGGCCAGCAGTAAGAAAGAGTATCACGTAAAATACATTCGGCACCGCAACGATACGGATATATGCTTTATTGTGGGGAATCGTGACGGATTTTTACGAGTGAATCCGCGGGATAAAGTAAGTAATGCTTGCCACATGAACGGGGCACGTTTAATGAATGCTCCCGTTGCACAGATTTTATTGTAGCTCTAAACCGTAATGTAATACGAGATATTTTTCAACGATGAACGTGTACATTTATCATTCTATGGCCGTATGTATATGAAGCAGCTAATATATTAAACATAATATATCCCATTCTGGGAACATATTGTCTCTTGTCTTTATGTATGTTCTGGTGAACTACTTTTTGATAATAATGATCGGCAGTCTAAAAATCAATTTACTTGTATTCTGTAGTTACCAGTCGACGACTTTCATCATTTTTCTGCATATATATGCACAAACCTTGTTCATTTATCGCTTTTTCCATCAGTGAAAACCATATGAAATTCCGTTGGGTGTTTTAGAAGAAGTTATCGGAGAGGCAGAGGAAGACAGTGACTATATTATTTTATAATATATATTTTTTAATATTGGTCGACTGTCATGTATGGATTACCATGTTACCATTAACAATTTTATTTGTTATATGTGAAATAAAAAGCCTTGTCTTAAGGGAAGTAAGCCATAAACCTTCGAGGATAAAATTCAGTAAGTGAACTTAACAGTTTTGTAGTCTGGATAGCCTATAATATTGACCAGTCGTCAAACGGACCCTTCGATAACTGGAGCTACCTTAATAGCAATTTAGTGTTTATTACCAGTGCAGTAAGGTTCTAACTGTTAACTGTTAGGTTTAAGGATAAATTAATATTTTTATAGATATACCTACAGATAAAAACATTGTAGTAATTTATATTGAAAATATTTTGTTTTATTTAAAGGCAATATCTAGTTTTCACTTTAATGTTTATATAAATTTTATATTCAATTGTAACTGTATAATTTATATATTCAAGTTGGACAGCCGTCCAGGTAAGGGGTACGTGGCCAATGCCAGTGCCTATATATATCCTAGGTCATCTGCAGTGGCCGTCCTGTGACTTAGCCTGAGTCTCTCTTTCGTTATGCAAAATAATCTCAAATTCAAATTATTTACTTACAAGTAACGTGGGTCTTGTAACTCTTGCGAGTAAAGCCCATAGGCATTTAAAATTATTGGTCGAATAATGATAATTTAATTTTATTATTGGTACTTAGAAATAACAGTGTACTTTTGTGTTTCGGTAAGTGAGTAAGGGAAGGTAGAACCCCTTCACCGTACCCTAATCTTGTCCCTTTTTCATTATCCTCTCAGCGTAGAAAGCACACTTGCATCCTTCTTCGTGTGGCTTGGTTTTTAGGTAACACTAACCATTTGCCATCAAAATGACCGTCAGCCTGATTGCCTATCTTAAAACATAAAATATACAAGTTTTATAATACAAAAATCTTCCCCGTTTACCCCTCTTTCCATATTATTATGTGAAAACCGATTTAAAATCTGTCTACCCGTTCCAGAAGTTTTTGAAGCGTACACAATCCAACTTGACATTTTTTAATATAAAAAAAAAGAAGAAAATAAATATAGTGTGATGTTTTTTTAAAGTTAATATATAAGTGGATTGTGACAGACGAGTTACTCAAAAGAATCACAGTAACAAAACTCTATCATCTCCATTTCAGTGAAAGAACATAAAACAAAGGAGCACAATTTGTGAGCAATATGTGCACCTTCTGATGTAGGGTGACCACGTTACGAGCCCCATAAAAGTGGGACACCCCACCGTTGCCACCGGGATTGACCATACCGACTTTACGGCCAGAAAATAGGCATAGTAAAAATTTTATGTCACCCTAACCTCCGCCGAATTTGATAACTTCTTCGCGTTAAATTAGTGGTGAAATTTTTGTATGAATAATTCAATATGGGGCCGGATGCGTTTATGGAATCTTTTGACTTCCTTTAGAAATGAAAAAAAGGTTACTTTTGTTGATCAGTTAAAAATTTATTGAGCGAATAGACTTTCTAATTTAATAATTCTGAAGTATAAGAATATAGCCTATGTTACTCGTTGATAATGTAGCTTTCTATGGGTGAAAGAATTTTCAAAATCGGACGGATTTTGAAAAAATGAATAAACTCAAAAACTACTGAGTTTTTTATTCATACAAACATACAAATCTTCTCTTTTTATAATAATAGTATATTATATAGATATAGATTAATACATTTATTCAATTCTTATTGCTCATATAATATGTTTATCACCGTTGTTGATTTATTTTTCTTAATTGCTTTACTTAGATTATGAATACTGAGTTTATGGAAAGTAAGGTTTTCCATAAACAAAGTATTTATTTATTGGCGCCATCGAAATACTACAATGGAATTTTCGTCACAAATGCCAAAGCGGCACATAAAAAGAACGCCTTAGACAGAATTATGGCGGACTCTTGCCTTTACGCGTCAATGGTAAAAGGTAGTAACGATCAACTTCTACTATTTGATTTTAAACTGTAATGGGTTGATATAAAGTCACATTTTCTTTAAATTACGTACTTATTATTATGTTTGTTTTGTTTTAAATGACAGTTCATGCTCTACGCATATGTCACTTTTAAATGTTCCATAAAATTCGTAGTGTTTTGTATGGCACGCGGGTTCCATGTTGTAGCAGTTTGATGATTGGCGCACAGTGATATCAGCTTCTACTTTCAACGTGAGACAATGCCAGTCATTTGCGGTTTGTAGTCGTTTTATTATCGACACCTCCGTTCTTGATGCGAAGGTGCACTCACCATTTATATACTGCCACCTGGATCTAAAATGAAAAGATGTGTAAGAGAATCAATATAAAAATCATAAAAGTGTTCTTAGATAGTACATAGCAGCCTACGTAGCATTAATGACGATCGCCAGATAGGTTGATGGTTTACTTGATTGTAAGTCGTAAACGTCACCTATTAGTACAATAGAATAACATCAAATGACTGTTATCTAATGGTGGTCTTCTTTATGGCGGCTGTACACATATGGCCAAGGTGTTGGACCAACGTGTAGAGAGATACTTGGCGGTATGTTGGCTTAATTGGTCTCGTTGACGCCAACATTGGCAGGCCAACCGAATAGTGTCGGTTTTTTGTGCACACATCAAAGGATCTTGGCGCGCTCCGCAAACAGCGTTCACACGTTGGCGTCTCTTGTTCAGTTCGTTGTTACTCGTTAGCGGAGACAGTACAGACAGTCTACGTCCATCTTTATCGAAGCGCCAATGCAGAATATCAGTAAGCCAATGTGTAAACAGCAACCTTGGGGATGCATCATTTTGGCCCGACATGTTGGCCCAACACCTTGGTCCCATGTGTACAGCGGGCTTTACGTATGTGTTTACTGCCTCCAGACGAGCGGGCCAATTGTTGACTGGAGAACGTAGTGGCACACATTCCACATAGCACTATCTTTTACCATATTAACCATAGCAACTAATGGTTGTATTATGGACACCAGACAGTTGAAAGACTACATAGATAACTTTTATAGATATTGGAACATAGAAATTGGAGATCCCTACAAAAATTTTACATTTATGTATTGTAGCCATCAAACTACTACAACATGGAACACGCGTGCCATACAAAACACAACGAATTTTATGGAACATTTAAAAGTGACATATGCGTAGAGCATGAACTGTCATTTAAAACAAAACAAACATAATAATGAGTACGCAATTTAAAGAAAATGTGACTTTACGTCAACCCATTAGAGTTTAAAATGAAATAGTAGAAGTTGATCGTTACTACCTTTTACCATTGACGCGTGAAGGCAAGAGTCCGCCATGATTCTGTCAAAGGCGTTCTTTTTATGTGCCGCTTTGGCATTTGTGACGCAAATTCCATTGTAGTATTTCGATGATTGTAGTTTCCATACCTATTTACTCGTATTTATAAATTTTCATGTAGACCTCACACCCCCATAGTAATCAGTCTCGTCCATTGTATTAAGGTGAGTTCTTCACAAAACAACTTCCGTGCCGAAGTAATTGGTCTGGCGAAACTTCGGTCCGATAAAACAATTTGCCGATGATTGGAGACTTCGTTGGGCGAATTTACATATTTTTGTTGAGGAAAGTTTCGAGAAAAAAAAATTGGTATTAAACTTCTGCCGAATTTGCACAGGTATCGGAGGGGAAACATTAAAATGTATATCGACCTTCCCAAATTAAATTAAACGGTTCTAGTCTTGTTCTACTGAAGTATGGAAAGGAACTTTTTAAAGTTATTCTTGGCTTGGATGTACAGAGTTTAAGCCATCAATAAAATTTAAGTTTTCCTATTAGGTACAAATTTAAATTATCGATATTAAATTAAATCTAGTATTTTATACGGTTTCTTTAAATTTTTTATACAGTTTCTTTGCGTAGCTACAAATTAAATTAAATGTGTTGAAAATGTAGTCAGGGAATACTGTCAGCGTGATGAGTCTAGTCACCCTAACTGTACTACTGCTTCCTCCAAACTATAATGTAATGTGTGAACAGTTTGAAGACTATTGTATGAAAACTTCATCTCGCATCGCCGTCGGCCGAAGTTTCGTAGTGGACAGTCGAGTTTTGTCTAAGATTTTGACGCCTCAACAACTTTCCAAGTGCAAAACTTTGACTTACATTGAATAATGTTACACTCATCGATTTTGGGACATCTATTTGGAATCTATTAGCCTTATTATTTACTAGCATCAACCCAGACGTATTAATTTTTCTTAGGTGTTAAAACATTTAATCCTTATGTTATAAAAAATATCAAAGAATTATCTGAAATAAAATTCGTCACTACATAAAATATTAAAAATACGTTTATAGTGAAAAACGTTCTCAAACTATAAGATTATTTTAAAGAATTTACTGTTATAAAGATTTTTGGAGGTTATTTTTCCCTTAAGAATGGGTATAAAGCAAACAAAATTTGTAATTTCACCCGCGTGGCCCCTTGGACATGACAGTGACACAAAATACGTACAACTACGCACAACATGCGACCGAAGATAGCGCATCTCGCTCAATAAAAATGTTATAAGTACCAAAAGTATTAAATATTAATTTATTCGTAAACTACAATGTCAAATGAAAAATTGTTACATACAGCCTTAGATAATATGTGAAGTGAAATTACTGATACACTTTTAGCTTTGTAATGTGTGTCATTTTGAAAATAAAACTAAAATCGATGGAAATGAGAGCTCACTTGGTGATTTTTTTCTATCGAGAAAATTTCATTATATTATGTTTTCGGTTACACACGTCACTTTCATTTATAATGTATTTATCTATTTAAAAAAAATAATTAAATTAGACTTTGTTTACTTAGGTAAAATTCAAATCTAGGATTGGCTATTTCTCTTTATGCCCGCTCTTAAAATTTTACTTAAGGTGTAGGTAAAAATAGGAAAGAAACTGGATAAAGAACTAGGGACGAAAGTTAAGGATAGGGACCTGGTCTTAGGTACACTTAGCTCTTACTCACGCAACAAAACAATATTCTATGTCTTAGTTAGTGTTTAAGGAACACAGTGAGGTCTGCAACTCAACTGCAAGTCGAATTGTTTATTTATTATTATATACTAATAATGTAAGATTTGACTTAAGCTTAATGCGAACACCATTTCCTTATCCCCAGTAAAAATAATTCAAAGTGTAAATGAACTGAATTAAAACTCTCCCTTTTGTGAATAACTAATTCCAATATTTGAAATTGACTCTTAAATGGTGTCATTTCTTTTTTCACCCTTTTTCGTCTCGTTCCAGAACAAATTAGGCGTTAAATTCGGTGCTACGTGACTTCTTTATATGAAGGGGCGTTTCACGGTGAAGTTGCTGAAACAAAATGGTTTAAAGAAAAGATTAAATTCTCTACAATTTACAATGTTTACTTATGGATTTAATAGTATGGAAAATAATATATAATAGTATAGAGATAGCATGGAATATTAAAAGGTTGATATTACTGGAAACGACGTAGTCAAATAAACCACACTATGGCGATTTCGAGAAGATATACAATGATAGATATGTATGTACTTCATTAACTTCCACAACAGACCTAAAGGTTTAAGATATTTATTTTGTTACTAACTGATGCCCGCGACTTGTCGCGATTTAATTATGCAAATATTCATATTTAAATGTTACAAAAACATAAATATTATAAATTACTTATAAATAATTTTTATGCAAAATACTTTATTTTTTATTTTTATTTAAACAAAGTCAATAAATCTAAAGACAAATACTACTTATTGTAAAATAGTTTCTATACATTTTAAAAATTATATATTTATTAACACTCATCAATATTATGCATATCTATGTAATGTTTTGTCTAAAAATGTACATACCTATTTATTTCATATGTGATTCTTTGTATAAATTATATACAAATACAATATTCACATGTTGAAAACAATAATTTAATTGTGAAACGAATCTGATGGAAATGTCCAACTGACCAGCGCAACCAGTACAAGTTCGGAACTCGTATGCACATCGCCTGTGCTTTATGGCGCAAGTTGGCGCCATTGTGCAAGCTTTGCTTTGTTGTTGGAACAAGGCGCTCTGGCCTCTTATCTTGTGCGGCTGATACTTACATACAAAATGCACGTGTAAAATGGCCTTATAATATTTTATATACGTAAAATCCAATGAAGCACATTCAAAACTATAGCATTAGAGTAAGATATTATGAATAAATAGTTGGACTAAGCGCCTGTTTCACCAACTACAAGTAAAGTGTTGATTAGTTACTCTTAGAAATCATTTTCTGTTTTATTAAATTATGCACTCGGTTTACTGCATCAGTATGCAGTATGCATTTTTTTATTATTTTCTATTTAATGTTTGGGACGTTTACCGTACAAATAAAGGTATACGAGTATCAGCTAAATTATTCCCGGTGACAGGTGACTTTAAGTGACGGTTTAGCTTACTTGACGTTCGTGAAAGAGGCACTAAGCTTTGACTAGACATTTTTTGGAATATCTGTCTATGGAATGGAAGCTAGCTTAAATTTGTTTTTTCTATAAACTATAATTCATTTTTAATTAGTTTTAATTTTTTTTATGTGAAGGTTGACAGACAGGCTGACGGTCCACTTGATGGTGGATGGCTACCGTCCACTATAACACAAGAAACGCGATAGGTGCGCTAATTTTAATGTAAATTAGTTCTTTATAAACCGTGCGTGGTGGAAAGCTTTAGGAGAGGCCTACATCCAGCAGTAGAGGATGATGATAACATCAATACTAATAAATCTGTAAGGGTCGGTCATGGAGTAATTTACTTTGTTTTCAGAGATATCGTGTTTATAGGCTCTATACATGATACTGAAACTAAATTGACGATTTTTAATTTTTTTTCTGTATGTATGTATGTTCCCCTATAACTCTTAAACGAATTAACTGATTTTCATGAAACTTGGTAGATAAACATTTAGACGTACAAGACACAGGATAAGCTACTTTTCCTTTTTCAACGCGGACGAAGTCGCGGGCGCCAGCTAGTAAACTATAAACTTGTAAAGGCTTGCTAACCAGCTATAACCATTTTGAAATTCTATATGTATGTTGAATTTTAAAAGCAAATTTTAGTAATGGTAGTTACAGAAGACAAACGTGAAATAGCATGCGTGCTGTTGTATAGCTTTATTATCCAATTGTACTATGGTCAGCAGAACACTTGCAGCAACTGTAGCGTTGTTTGTGTTATATAGATGACAGTAGTCATAAATTATCAAGTGGATTCTCAGCCTGTCGGTCGACCTTAACATAAAAGTCGATAAGGTTTCTAAGATCCACTGAGTTTAGCTTTATGTAGCCTACTTATATACAATGTACATGTACAAATCAGAGTTTAACACGTTAATTGCCAAGCCGAAATGCTGAACTTAGATAGATGACCAAAATAATCATTGAATGTAGGTATTTCCCTAGTGGCCAAAACAAGTACTACCGGAAGCCAAATACGCTGCGGCTGCTATTTTATGATTCGTAGGTACATTATTGTAAGGCACCAACCACGCGACGTCACGTTATCGGCCACAGCAATAGGGCGCTTCACGCGACGTCGCGTTATGTGACAATCAAAATGTTAAAATCAATTTAAGAATAATACCTGGAACCCTAAAAAGCACCTGGAAGATAAAGACAGTTTATCCCCTCGTGGAATGACATAATGTATGATTGCATTCATTATTCAGATAATTCATCCCGGGGACTCCCCGTTTCTGTGACCATAGAATAGATTTTAGATATTGATTCAACATAATTTTCGTTTGACATTTTATAATCTATCGATCAATATTTCTTCTGTAGTTAAAAATAAACAAACAAAATTATAATGACATTTATTAAAAATAAGGAAGTAATTAAATATTAGGTACCTAATTAATTGTTTCGAAAAAGTTTCTTTGCTATCAAATTTTTCGGTCAAATGATCATATATCATATATTTGTTATATGATATCATTCTATGTGTTGATAAAGATACACAAGTATTTAGAAAGCGTACACTATGTAATAAGCATATACCGAAATTACATATAATAATATATTTTTAATATTTTATTCAGTCTAAAGAAAAATATTCTCCAGTACCTAAAAACCATTGTTGCAAAGTAGGTTATACTATGTTTAAAGTATCTTTTTACTTACATTTTGAATGAAGTGATATTTTTAATCAAATCAAAACATATCTTGACCAATGATAACACTGACAACAAAAGTTTTGCTTAGTGAGCGAATGAGTAATCACAAAAAAAAACCTATTCTTACATACATTTATTATTATAGGTTGAAAAATAATTTCATTAGTTATTGTATGAATAATCAAAGACAAAGCTTTATTAAATGCTTACATGGTATTATTTCATTGCCAAACTACATAGTAAAGCAGAAATTCTTATAAAATTCAAAATTTCCCGGTTTTATTGGCAATTTTTACACACCCATAAAATCAATAACGTTATCTGTTGTAATATAGGTAATAAAAAAACGTGTATGCAAAGTTGAACAAAAAAATATGGCGACTTTCCAAATCGCCAGTGTTTTTTAAAAATATGAATTAGTCACAGACTTTAAGGTAAACCCCAGAAAATATTATGTACAGTCAACCAAAAAATGCATTAAATTATATTAATTGTTGTTAGAGTTCAGAAAACTGAAAAGATTTAGAAAATTCAAAATATTCACAACTATGCAGAAATTAATCATTGATATTAATAACGAGACTTGCGTCTCGGATTCGATACCGGATTCGGCAGGGCCATCATTGAAAATGAATTTTTCAAAAGCTGGGTCTGGTCTGAATCTGAAAAGTAATGCAGGGCACACTGCATTTCGCAGTCTTTTGGGAAAGCCCAGACAGGCCAACTTTAGAAATGCACTTTTCAAAAGTTGGCTCTTGGTCTAAGATCTAGCATTAAAAATATGATACCCACATAATATTATGTGATTTAATAAAGACAATGATTATCTCTTACATAGATGATATTTACATTGATAAATTGCAAATGGGTCTCCTAGAATGCTTAGCTGAATCGCGTACCGATGCTGTCAAATAATATAAATTACTAGCTGTTCGTCCGCGTAACTTTATAAAATGATGCCTATGTTACTCGCTGATAATATAGCTTCCTAACAGTGAAAAAAATTTTCAAATCGGTCCAGTAGTTTTGAAGCCTATTCAATGCAAACAAACAGACAATCAAATCTTTCCTATTTATTATATTAGTATAGATAATTATTAACTCTCGCCATCCTTGACTGTCACACGGAGTATGCACGCAACCTCTCCCTGTCACTCTCCATGCTCGCAAGGTCATTTTATTGCGAATATTTTTATCTGTTTCAGTATTTATTTGTTAAATAGCTGGAAAAACTATTATAAACAAGAACAGGACCAAACATTTACGTCAACGTCCTAATCTCTTTGTTAGATATTTTTAAGATAGAGGCTATCAAATCACTCATGTTAAGCCACTTTATAGCTCGAGCAGATATTATTAGATAATATTACTTATAGAGTTATCAATATTTACAATCATATAAACGACAATTATTGACAGTAGCAATTTTTAGGGATAACTTAGTTTAATGTATTAAAACTTCATATAAAATTAAAATTTGTTAATATTTTTATGCCGACTGTACAATATTTGTATTGCGTCCAGATTGCTAATTTACCTCATTCGCGGTTGTATATAAAACGAAGACAGGATAAAAATATTGTTATTTCTAAATTAGCTATTGAACCTCACTGTTGATTATAAGTTTCGTTTTTGTGAAATATATTTTAACATTTTAATCTTGTTCAAGATAATTAATTATATTATATAAGTACTATATTTAGTGACAGATAAATTAATCAGTGATCGATAATTACATTTTATCTATTTGTCGCGTTTAACTTTTAAGTGTACTTTTATATAAAGTTATGGATAATTCAAATGGAATGCCAGAAAGAAAAAAAATACAGGGTATGAAGTGTGATTATTTTAATGAGTTAAATAAATAAGGAAAGTAATTTTGATAAAAGTAAATGGAAGCATTTTACCTGTTTTTGGTTGAAGCCCTACATAATAGCATGAAATATTTTAATCATATAATAGAAACATGCTAGTCACTCCCTACGGCTTCGCCGGTTTCAATTACGACTCCTATGTTAGAGCCTGTTAGATCACTTGTTAAATTCAAAAGTTTAAGTTTCATTAAAATTCAAAAGTTTAATTTTGTACACCTGTTCTCTCTGTTCTCTTGTACATGATTGCAAAATCCAGTGTGCCTCAACTCTTTAGACACCTCTTTTTAGCTCATTGATATTATTTTGACACCTTTTTTATACATACCTATTTTGCACTAAAATGTTCGCATTTCATTTTGTGACTTTTATCTTATCTTTAAGTAAGATAAGCGCCAATGCTTGATAGGCGTAATGCATGGTTAGTATTAGCTGACTAGGTTTTTTTTACATTAAAACTTTTTTTATGATTATTATAAACTACATTCCGCTGTGTATTTCTGTGTTTCTGTGCCATATAAATAAAGGATCCTCAATCTTATTAAGGTCGGCAACACACTTGCAACCCCTACAGCAATAATTTACTTTTTCCTATCAATTTCGGCAGCGCATTAATTTTTGTAAAAAATATAGAAGATTGATAGGATTATTTAATAAAAAAAAATACTAGTAATTTATTTTTTATTACAAAAAAAAAAATAAGCAATATAAGCTCCAACAAATATCAACATGCACTATCGTTAAATTTTTTTTTCTATTTTAGATTTAAAGAACCTCGCAACAGTATTTCAAAAGCCGACGAATATGTTGCCACCTGACAGTTTACCACCACCAGATATAACCACAGAATCCATCACAGTCACATCAGCGTCAGGAAATAGGCAAATATCTCATTTCGTTACGGCGAATTCTGACGGTTCAGAGAAGAAAAAGAAAGAAACAATCACTGCTTAGAAATTTCTGTTCTTCCGTTTCTAAACACCCTTTATCAAGAGGTGCACTATGATCTCTTAAGTCCAGTGTGACATTTACTTTGCAAAACTTCTCTATTTCTTTTTATCATCTTAAAAGGTGACTATATAATTTTGTACGAGTAACTAATAAGACGGTAAAATTTTCGCCGTAACTTAAAAGCATGGTAACTAAACCACCTTAAAAAAAGCTTTATGCAAAATCCAAAACTTCATTAAAACAGTTTCGTTGATAAGCAAAAAATAATTTGTTTGAAAAATCTACTTTGTACAAAATTTGGTTTCTCTATATATTTTTAATTACTTTGAGTATTTCTTCGCGATGAATTACGAAAACATATTCAATAATTTGTTTGAAAAATCTACTTTGTACAAAATTTGGTTTCTCTATATATTTTTAATTACTTTGAGTATTTCTTCGCGATGAATTACGAAAACATATTCAAAGATATCTAAATTTCATTCTTTCTTTATTTCTGTAAGGGTATGAAATGATAATATTTTTTTTTTATATAATATATTAAGTCATATAATACTAGTAAGTATCAACTGTACCATACTTTATGGTCAGTACCAGTATGATAATGGTACTAGAATTTCTAAAGGGCCAAGTGTTGAGACTACAATGAAAGAATAGCTCAGATCTTTGAGTTGAAAATAGAGGTGATTTTTTTAAAATTGTAGTGTTATTGCCAAAGAAATTTTGTAATCTTATACCTAATCTGATAATAATAAGATTGAAAATGTGTATTGTAAAATATTGTAAGATAAATAAAATATATTAAAAATAACATTTTTTTAATTATAATCAAAACCCCTTTTATGTACCTGAATATTATTATTATCTTGTTCTTTTTATCCTTTTATAAATATAATAATAAATGCTTGGTTTGTGACGATGGACGTAGGGTCTTATGATTACTTCTCTTTACACAAAAAAAAACTACATACTAATATACTAATTTTAGAAGTTTTGAATTTTTGTAATGAATCAACTCCTTTTAAAAATTCTTTTACCTGTAACTTTTTGTACTTTTTGTAAAAAAGTCAACTTTTTAAGTTTTACAACCTACAATAAAATTCCTTAGTTATTTTCTCATCATTTAGAAATCTCATTTTCTATCTATCTGGTGCCCGCGACTTCGTCTGCGTTGATAAATAAGATATAACGCCCGAAGAAACATGTAAAGCAATATCTCGACATCTTAAGTGCTGTTACATTTTTGTTAGGCGTTGAATCTTTGTTTTTAGATAGCTGGTGCCAGCGGCTTCGCCCACTTGGAATGATACAGCCTATGTCTATCTTGAAATTCTATTTTAACTATTTGTGAAATCTTTTTTAAATCGGATGAATTCAGATTACTTCCGACAAACTTTACCCTTTATAATATTAGTACATTTTTTAAAAATCTTTATTTAGGCTTTTCCTTTAGGGACATGTCACCTCATCAGGCAAGGTCTTATATATGACTAAACTATCTAGGTACTACTATACAGCTCCCTGGCATCATCAGATAAGAGGAAAGCCAGGGTGCTGTTCAGGTCACTCATTTGCGACCTAAATTGGCCTACGCATCCTCTCGTTCCAGACACATTCCTTCAAAACATGGTACATATCCTCCACAAATTAGCTAAGTATAGATAAGCTAATTCCATATCCCACAAGCTGCCAACATTTTGGATATTGGCAACTTATGGAATATGGGATGTGACAGCAATAAAGTGTTGTTGTCTTTAATATAAATTAAAATTGTCACGAATGTAGACTGACCACAGACAATTCGAAGATATTTTTAGAAAGTCATTTGTCTCTTTCTCTCATTAGTAAAAATGCAAATATTCTCTTCATTTATCGCTACCGCAAAAAACGCGTCACTGACCTCAATACGTCACAAGGTTGATGTGCATTGATATAGTTTAAAAATGGACTCTCTGCGCTTCGACATAGAGGTGCTTTTCAAGAGTTGACCGATGCTTGTTTAAGGACCATATTAAATTAACTGCCGATGTCAATGGACGCTGTACATACTTTGCTTGCCTTAAACTAAACATTGCAGTTGCGAATCAATTCTTACAAAGAATGCTAGTGTCGTTCGATTTTTAAATTAAGTTCATTAAGTTTTATTAAGTTTGATTAAGTTCTTATTTGTTTTTCGCATTCCAATTTGGATTTGTTTCGTTCTGCTGCCCAACTTTTGTTATGTAAGTTATACCTACTTATATTATTTTTAAAATTTATTTTTGTGCGTGGCGGGAGATACTTTCTCTGATTTAAGGAATTTTAGCTTACGGTATTTTTTATTACTAATTTCTTCGCGCTTCTTCGTACACGTATCTGCATTGATTATATCCTTGTGTTATTCTGATGTGTGAACTAGATTACAGTAAAGTTTCATCAAAATTAGTTCAGCAGTTTTTGCTTAAGTATCAGATTTAACAGAGATCTATTCAACTATCATCACACACTATTGCATTTATATTGAGTATAAATGAGTACGATTAATTTTTTATTAGGTACCTAATGATATACATGTACATAATAGGTACATAATATGTACCTAATGAAATACCTAATATCATAAATAGTTACTTAATTGGTTAAGTAACTATTTACTCTATGCTAATATATATAAGTTAATGTAATATACATTATATGTATATTTATACATAATATGTATAAGTTAAAGTTAAAATTATCAGTACCTAAGTTCTTAGATTAGATATTACTGTTAGTGTTAGATCTTATTCTTATAATTATAAATATTTAATTAATATTCTAAGCAAATTAAAACACGAAAGCTGATCGCTTCTAACCAAACAGATGATTAGCGATTACTTATTATTAACTAAATAATATTTTCAATTTTTCATTAATCCTTTAGCGAATTCTTTGTCGACAGTCACTTTGTCTAGACTATTATCAACCAATTTCAATAACAAAGATATAGTTCTTTCGATCTATCTATAGATGTTTACAAATAGTCTAAAGATAATATAAAATTAGTTCACTTAATGACTGTACAAATTGAACACAAATAAATTTTAAGGACTGGACTAAAGAACATAAAAATGTGAGTTGAAATATTTCGCTTACTGAATATTAAAACAATATCTAGTTACCACGCGCCACATATTTCGCAACTAGAGACTTTAAACATTCTAGGTCCACTTAAGTACTGAAACAAATGTACACACGAAATTTCAAAATACCTTGCTAGGTATATAATATAGATTTAGATATACCTGGAGATTACGAGGACATTTATCTTTCATAAATTCTATTCCACCATATAAAAGATACTCAAAAAGACATCGCCACTTGACCATCTTATTTCTCTATCATTACATTCTTAATTATGTAAAAGAGACTTTCCTTTTGAGTAACATTTCTTAGAACGTGTATTACTTTCATTTTATTACCTGTTGCGAAGAATATTAAAAAACTTTCGCAGACAGAGAAACATATATCTGCCTATTTAATTTATCGTAACGAAATGTTATAAGAAAAACATTCTATAATTTTCATACTGCCAGTAAGACTGTCCAGTCTTACAAAACATACAGCCAGGCAGTACGTACAGAAGAATACCGATTAAGTAATAACAGGTTGTGTGCTGTTGTGTTTCGGTGAATCCCAGACCCATTTCCCTATAGGTGGACCCAAGCTGTGGATCCAAGTGGAAGGAGGCTATTTTCCTAATATATCTAAGGTCGGCAGCACACTTGCAGGCCATGGTAGCCATTACTTGGTCAATACCATCGAGTGGACCGTCAGCCTGTTTGGTTTGACGAAGTTTACATAAGAAAAGATATTGTAAAATTATAATTCTTGAACTTCGCAAAATTCAAAATTGGCAAAATTCAAAATTTCTAAAATTACGAAGTTCTTTAGTTTTAAATTTTATCAGACAATTTTTTATTACACCATGTTTTTCTTTACAAGATTAAAAAAAAATTACCTATCAAAAGGAAATCGTCTACTAGGCATCCTATAGCGTAGAAAACTATAATATATTGTTAACAAAAAGGACATTAAATGTATAATTTTATTGTTTAATATTTTTGAGAAAATATTTACATGGAAAAAGCAAGAAGCCTCCCATATCTTGCCAGTTAGTTTCCTCCTAGTAGAAACAGCTTTCTAAACCGGTGATACATAAAACATTGATAGACAACATTTAAATAATTTATAAAAGTATAAAAAATAAATAATAATCATATTAAAAAGAGCCCTAGCTAGGTATTGGAATGTTACCTGACTGACTACGGCTAAAAAAGCACGTGGTCTGAATATTTGATGTTATGTAGGTAATAATAGTAGATACCTAACTTCTAAAGCAATTTGGATTCTTTCAACCAAAGATTTAAATCTTTTTTCAAACAATTGTAGAGAATGATAATTATTGACAAAAAAACTACTTGCTTTGTATTCGAAAAGACTCAAAACTGGTTATGTTATCTTGACAGGAAGATGTGAAAAAATACAACCCCGAAAATACAATAAAGATGGTATGGTCTCTATTACGAACGACTCTATTATCTGCCATTGACTTTCTTAACAACAGTTTTTTAAATAGTTACGCTTACAGGCTACTTAAACAATAGCAGATGAAACAAAAATCAGTGATACTTGTCCATCTCGTTTTAATGCCCTACAATTACATAATGCTATCTCACTCTTGCTTTTCCTTGTAAACATAGTAGGTACTTACTTGTACTACCTATTACTTATTCTGTGGTAGAGGGTATGCTTAGCATTAACGATATTCTATACTTAACTATAATAGTAACCACCTCATTTAGCACCTCGTTTAGGTCCCAATTAACAAAGAACCACAAAAGGGTTATTAATAATTATTATTTTTTTGAAAAAAAAAAACCTATTTTTACTAGCATTTTTACTTAATACCAAAAGTAATTTATTTATTATGTAAATAAGATACAAGCATAAATACTACATAATTTGCATTATTTTATAAATGTATTTTATAATTAATAATGTTCTATTTTGAATATTTCTTTAACTTTTTTCGATCTGTTCAAATTGCCTGCCTTCTAGAGTTTCGTTTGCATATATACTTAAGCCTGCGTAATGTTTAGAATAGATGTAATAGGTAATATAACTGATTTAACTATTTCATATAAATAAACGCGTATAATATTCTTTGTTTTTATTTAAAAATGTACAAATGGCATTTCCTCATAGCTTAGACATAACAACAATGATGAACCAAGTTCACACTATGCGAATGTCATATAAATTGATTATATAAGTTTCATGGCCTTTTACTTCTTAGAATTCTTAATAGAGAGAACTATTGATATAACATATATAATTTGTAAAACAAATATTAATTCCATGTGTGTATTGAATATTAATATTTATTAGTAATGATTAGTAGTAATAATTAACTCTTATTATTATAATGTCTATAACACATTTTTCCTTATTTAATAATAAAATATAAAACATATTAAGGTTCAATAATAAGTAGCGAACAAAGATTTATATTAGAACAAAGATTAGCCACAATCGTAATTTTTAATAAGATTTCTTTAAAGCTCTGTTATTTTTTTTCGATTTATTTAGACTTTTTATATATTGTCAAAAAATTCATAAAACAAAAAATATGAGCAAGAATTACATACATAGCTACATATTTCTTATTTATGTATTATGACTCCACAGTTGACCTTGCTTGGGAATCGAACCTAGTATCCTTGAATCCAACAAATATTTGAAATAAATTTACCCATAGAAATAACACTGCTATTGATAACTTATCATACGCTAGAGAACCACAAATTGCGTTTGTTTGTATATACATATGTATATATATACATGACTATGTAATGCGTATATATTTATACCTATACGACGTGTCCTTGAACCACTTATTGATTGTAATAATCAGCAAATATACTAAAGGAAGTGATAATTTTTTTTTGTTGTATCACTAAACTAGGGACTAGATACGAGTTCTAGTCTGTATTGTGTATGGCAGACAACATAGAATTGTTTGTCTTTCCAATTTTCAGAACTGTTTTTTTATAATTAACTGGCTGCTGCCCGCGACTTCGCCCGCGTAACTTTGTAAATTATATACTAAAACCTTCTTCGAGAACTCTATCCATTGGTGAAAACAGCATGAAAATTGGTGCAATAGTTTTTGAGTTTATCGAGAACAGACAGACACATGCGGCGGAAGAATTTGTTTTATAATATGTAATTATGTAAAGTCTGTTTTTTAATCTCAGAGACAAAATTGACACATGCAAATGTCGTTTGCATATAATGATACCATGTAATGTATGTCACATATAATGTAATTTTTGTCTCTGAGATTAAAAAACAAACTTTAGTGATATAGTACCCTTTTTGGCTGACGGTCCATTTGATGATAAGTGGCTACCATGGTCTGTGTGCTCTACCAAAATTGTCGGATTACCGATATCGGAATAGGCAATCTCCTAACTTTTTAAACTGTTTTGTCCACCGCGACACAATTTTATTTATAACTAGCTGGCGCCCGCGACGTCGTCCGCGTTGTAAAAGAAAAAAGTAACCTATCCTGTGTCCTGTACGTCTAAATGTTTATCTACAAAGTTTCATGAAAATCAGTTGATTCGTTTAAGAGTTATGGAGGAACATACATACATACACTTACAGATTTATTATCAGTATTGATTGATAGCCTATGTTTAGCTTTTTATGGGTGAAGGAATTTTCAAAATCGGTCCAGTAGTTTTTGTGTTTATTCGTTACAAACATACAAATCTTGTATCTAATATTTACTGCTTTTTCTGCCCTACGAAGGATGCTTTAAAAAAACTAATATACTATAGACCTTAGTAAGGTCAAGTACATGGGCGTAGCCAGGATTGTATATAAGGGGGGGCAGACAAAGAAAATCCTAGATTACTTATATTGTTTTTATCTTTGTTTTTAATAGTATTGTGGTTAAGATTTTTTAAAGCTATATAGGGTAAGATTTTTTTTAATAGCTTAATTTCATATTTTTGAAAAAAAAAATTCTGTCATTCTATTGTTTAGTCAATTATGATTTTAAAAAATGCGATTTTCGCTATCATTTATAGTTTTTGAGATCATCAAAAATCTAAATGGCTTTTTTTTTTGTTAATAAAAATTGCAATTTTTATTGGCAGAAAAAATCCTGAAAGCGCCTTTCTCAGAATTGCATTCCGCGTAGAATGAGCTAATAGCTCATATTGTTCGAAGACTTCTATTTTTCGCCTTCTATATTATTTCTAGTTTCTTTTCTTAGGTCTTATAAGAAGCGTCGCAAGCTATGAAGCTCGTAAAAATTACAGTTTAACAGAACAACCACTCTTCTAGGGGGGGGCAGCTGCCCCCCCTTGCCCGTACCTCGCTACGCCCATGGTCAAGTATAAGGTAAGGAATTAGGAAAGAATAGAGAAGTGGGCTCTGGCATTCCAATGCTGTTATTTCGAGGTATATTCAGTTTTCTGTTTTTAATGAACAGGTCATTTTGTCTCCTATTTTATTTTTGAGTTTTTTGAGTTGAAATTTTCAAAAAGCCTTTCTTCACGAATGTTTACAAAATAAATCAATATAAGTAATAATTATGATTTTCAGCTTTCCAGTAGTTTTGACTTAGTAGATGGTTTGGTTTGACTTAGTGCTTAGTGCGTCAATATGGTCAGTTAAGCCAAACTGTATTGTACTTATAGATTATACCCCTACTATTTTTTCTATCATATCTAGAAGCAGAATTAAAAAAAAATCTTCCTTAGTCTTGAACATTGTTATCATCAAATTTGGCATATCAGACACATAAAAAAGCGTCATTATTTGCATGAAATTTATTTTTACAAGATTGTATTTATGTTTATTTTTGTTTCGTCCTTTGTGCGAAACGGACCTTTCATTGAAGGCAGATAAGATAAACAATACTTGTTGGAATTAGGTATACCTTTATGCAAAAACCATAACTTTCTCGTCTACAAACTCGCATAGACAAAAATCGGAAATGAATGGGTCAGCTTCGGTCGGCTTAGTGACCGACTTTCTACCTGCCCGTTAGTGAATCATAACAAATTCTTGCTCCTTTAAGCACACTGTTACTTGGAATATCCCAGAGGCATGGTTAGTCAGTGGAATTTTAATAGCTTTATGATTTTATCTTTAATGTTCAACCATAAAAAAACACCTTTTGTTTTACAACTCGTACGACAACGCTGTCTGTTGATTATTTTATTAATTAAGACAATCATTAAACAATATTTAAGTACAATCAATTGATTGATCGTTTAGTTTTATTTTAATATAATCACGAAACGAGTCGTGCAATAATAATAAAGTCACATTTGTTATAATTACTTCCGTCTTAAGACGGGAATATTATTTTATCTACAGTCCAAACTTTCCCTTTTTCCTAACTCTTCAACTTGAACTTGTGATTTAAAAATTACATTCATATAAAATAAATAATCTGCGACAAGTTATCATAATACATATAATATTTTAATTTTCAATTATTCAGGTTTGCACTCCTGTACATTACGTTCAGCAGTCATTTGGGAGGCCGTTTGTCTTTCAGTGTTAAAGTCGGGATTGTTTTTACAAATTTGTCCTATATATTTTACACATCTGTCCGTTTTATATCTGAAATAAAGTTAAGGCTAAAATAAATACCGTTTAAGCCTAAAAAGTGTGTCATTAAGCCGATGTGTCTACTACACCGTTAAGTTATACGGTACAGAATTTGCGTAGGAGTGGGCGATAAAGCATAACACATTTTGTTTGTCCTTAATCATAGGTCGTTGTCCTCGTATAGATTTTTACTCATTCATATGACAGGTCAATATTTTTTATTGTTTTAAATGTGTGTTTCTATTTTTTTACTGTCCTACCGGCTAGGGTTTCTCTGACATGGGTCAGAGACCTTATGTAGCTAGCAAAGTAAACGAACTAAGTTCACTTGCTCTAGAGAGTTTGGCACTGTTGTACAACTGGTACAGAGTACTGATCTGAGACTCTTCCCTTCCACCATTATAATTAATTGAAGCAGACATATGAATCAAAGAAAATTCTAGTTATGATTCAAAAACCTAGATACTTATCTGAATTTCTCTGAAGACATTACCCATTTGTAGAACCAATGCAGGTTCAGAGGTTCCATAAGCTATTTTTATCTTATTTTTGTGGTCGCATATTATCAGTTGTGGAAAAGAGATAAAACATAAAATAAACTAATTAGTTAATGAACAACTAGTTAATTTATACGCATAACAATAATGATTATTAAATGCAATACAGCACCTAATATGCCTAATATGCCTTCTTAGAAATCGGTGTAGGTGATGTGTCAACGGTATTGGCTATTGTTTAACGAAATAAGTAATTAGGTCAACAGGTTCATAAATTAGTTCTTAGAATAATCATAATTTAATTTGTCAATGTTAATTTAGCGTCACTGTTAAGTTTTACTAACGAACCGCCTCCGTCTTCGCACGCATTTTTATTTTATTTTTATATACACAAACCTCTTTCGTTTATCATTCTTTTCACAAGATGTTCACAAGTGAAAAAAATATCAAAATATCTAAAAACCTGTGTAGCTTAATCTATAAAAAAATTATATTATAAAATATTTTATATAAAATTTTATATGTTTATTTTATAAACCTGAGTAGCTTAATCTATAAAAAAATTATATTATAAAATATTTTATATAAAATTTTATATGTTTATTTTATAAACCTGAGTAGCTTAATCTATAAAAAATTATATTATAAAATATTTTATATAAAATTTTATATGTTTATTTTATAAACCTGAGTAGCTTAATCTATAAAAAAATTATATTATAAAATATTTTATATAGAATTTTATAGGTTTATTTTATAATTATGGTTTGTACACATAATATACGGCTTGCTTGTTTAGGTTAGGTTCGTCACTGGGCGGTAGTCTTGGGGGAGACTGCCGCCCGTCGTAAGATCCGCCGAGTAGGCCGGCGTACCTCCACTTTCGGGTACGCCGAGGTTCTGACAGGGAGCACAGGCGGGCGTTGGATAGCCGTGGCGATGCACCGAAGTCGTGTAAAAACGTCCCCACGACCCCGCCCATCAACGGCCGCCATAGATAGAAAGTCGTTGGATTTTAGCCGGTAGGAATCCGGCATAACCCTGCAGTGTCCCCTTCACTGCCGGGTATCCAAGAGGATTTCCTAACGTTAAAAAAAAAGGTTATGTTCGTCAATTATTACTTAAAAGAAAACGTGTAAATACAGCCTTAACATAACTTGAGCGTTGTCAAGTGCTGAGTAACAAGAAATAATCTCGTATAACGTGATATAAATACAAAATTATCTACCGCGCACGTGATAATATTCCGCTGATGATTTAATTTTCAATAATTTATAGATAAACTATTAAACGATTGTATAGGTGATTGTCAATGAAAAGATAAGATAAGAAAAGACAAAAGAATCAAGTAATTTTTATTTAATTCAAATTCAATCACACAATATCTAATTAAGATCATTTTAACTTCTTAGGTATTGTTTGTTGATGTCTTTCGGCATATGACCTAGATGGTCGGCGCAGCGAACTGAGCTCGCTGCGACCATTGGATTGGATTTCTCTCTGCCGGCCGTAGTAAAAGCTATGGTCGGCAGCAGAGCCGCTTGGCGAGCGACTCAATCCTTCTGCGAAGATGTCATCTCGCAGAAGGAGGCGGCGGAGAGAGAACGGGAGGACGACGTCCTGTCCCATCCGCTCCGTCGCCGACGAACTGGACGCAGGCGGCTGGCGTACGCTCGCCACCTGGATCCCTGACAGGACTAGGGCGGTAGATGGGGACTCTACCGCCCGCTTCGTCCTGAGAGGCACGGCGCACTTTGGCAGTTCGGGTGCGCCGTCCCAATGAGCAGTGTCCGGCTACGGACCCCCGCGGTGGAGTTGCGGAAGAGTGTTCGTCCGACCTCGCAACTTCGCCTTATAGCGGACGCGGAGGACGCCAAGGGGTTTAGTCGGTAGGTCTTCCCCAATACCATCTCGGGGCAGGAGTCCGACATAACTCACCGGTCTGTCCCCAGGCCGGTGAGTATCCATGATGGATTCCTCTTGTAAAAAAAAAAAAAAAAAAAAAAGGTAGCCTGTATTTTGACTAGTCACTCACTTGTGTTCCCTAGATTTCATTCCCCTGTGAGAACCTAGTCACTTAAATTAAGGGTCTTCTTAATAATAAATATGTTTATCGACTATGTTGGACATCTACAATATCGTCAATAGTCAGTGTGTCTGACATTCTTTATCATAAAAAAGGTAGAATTAGTTAAAGTATTTAAAATTTTAAAATAACATATTTCAATACATTAAATTCTGCGGTTAATTTAAAGTACGCACCGGATTTCACTGTCACTCAGAGAAATTATTCCGGAAGTTTTCTATAATAAGAAATCATTGTAATTATCATTTTATTTAACACTAGATAATTCGATATAAACACTAAATAAGTACTAAAAAAAGTATTTCAAGTGCATACGCTGACCAAACCCTAATCAATTTGCATATTTTATGAAGATTATGTGCCCACGCATTGCCTGGCGTGTCACTAAGTAGTTTAATACTCGTAAAAAAGTATTTAAAAAAATCTCGTTAACTGGACTCTCATCTGACGTAATATGGTACAATTTTGTGTCAAAATGTAAAAATATCAAGCGAGGTTTTTTGAAGACATTCACCTCCACTGACTCACGCTTCACCTTTGTGTTAAGAGATTACACAATCATTTCCTCCCTATTGAAATGTATTAATTATTCTAAATAACTAATTCATGGTTATAAATAAAAATAAAAAAACAGCTATGTATCAAAGTTCGAGTGAATAGGCATTTCACATTCTGGGTGAGCTCGCTCCATCATAGGCCTCATCCTTGCTACACAGCTGGTTGTTGGCCAAGAGCAAACCCAACTCTAATTAAACGAGTCGTCGTATTTAAATTATACATTAGTTAATATCAAATTACAGTCTTAAGACTTTTCGGTCTATTAAATTTGAATAGTAAAAATAAAAAGACACGAAAGATACCGGCGACTATTGCCAACACTTTGATGTGCCCTTTCTTCAAAACGTAGCCAAACACACCCCGCAGATTAATCCAGATTAAAAAATATAACTTCAAACAAAAGAGGGTGGAACAAAGAGTTTGGGCGGCAAATATTAAATTACTCAATATTTCATACCAATACTAATTTCGCTATCTTAACCCTTTGCCGGCCGCGAAACGACAGAAAATATTACGAAAAAAAAAAATTGCCCCCAAGAAAAAACGTCCCAGCCTTAATTGACATTCTTTATGACCGTCAGTCTTCACAGAGGATATTTTTTAATTAGATATATTTTATGGGCTTTTTTTCGAAGGGGAATAAGCACGAATAAAGGGTTAACATTTGTTCGGGAGGCAAAGGAGGGGGTTCAATATTAGCCTTGCTCCGTAATCAGCCGGGAAAAAATGGTCGATTAGGCCCCTTTAGCGACGTTAATTTAAGATCATTGGTGGAGCTACGTGCTTGAGGTGTAGCGAGCGAACCCTTTCTTAAATTGTCCTTTATCTTAATCGAGTTTAGAATATATGGAATTGTCAATTGTTAAATGTATAGAAAGAAACGTGTATAAATAACCGCAGCGAGAGGATTTTTCTTATTGTAATACTCAGTAAATTATATCCACAAATATAACCTCTTTATTTTCTAAACATACGTAATTACTTATAAATCCTTGATTGTCTATATTAAATATGTAATAGAAAGTAACTGCCTGCTCGTGTTACACTCTCAAAGCTAATAAATAAATAAATAATTTTGGTAGACATTACGCGACCCATCTATAACCAATATTTAACAAATAGGCAATAAAAAGTTTTATTTTTATTTTATTTTTTGAAATTCATACGTTAAAAAGGATTGTAACTTAATAATTTTTTGTAGCTAGAAATATGCAATGCGATTTTTTTTTTTTCATAAATATTACAATAAATAATTTGTAAAACCACTTATTAATTGTAAAGTTGACCAACAGCAAATTAAATAAAACATATATTTTTATTTATTTATTTTTTTAAATTGTGTTATTTTTAATTTATATTTTATTATGGGAGCTACAATTTTGTGTGACAACTTTCCATAAAACAAAACGAATATGTGAATTTTTTACTTATTCGTAACTTAACTTACACATTACTTTAGTGTCTATAAAGAAATCTACAGATAGAATGAGTTTGTTCAACCGTTAAAGTTTTATCTTCAAAGCTGTGTAATTTTTTATTCATGCCCTTCGTTAACTTGGAAAAAAAATTGCCAATAAGACTCCCCGCTTCGTAAGAAGAGAGGGACAATCACTAATTACCTCGAACGTAAAGCTATACAAATCGGCAAGAATGTTTACTAATTTGCAAAAAAGGCGCTAAAAAAATATCCATTCGTAAATGAACCTATTTAGTCGCTAGCGGGATTTAATAAGGATTTCTCACCGTTGCCAGTTTCGTCGAACGAATTTTTTTATTTATTTTTTCTACAACACCGGCGACTAATCCGGGCGATATATTTTCTCTGAGATTGAATTAGCTCACGACAAACGAACCTCGTTCAAGGTAGGCGATAAATAAGATTTGAAAAAGAAAAAATTCCTTACTTTTTCTATGGGACTAAAATGTCAGTCGATTAAGACTACCGTTGAAATGTCTAGTTTCAAACAAAGTTTGCTAAAATCTGTAGTACCAAACTTAAATTTATTTATAAGCTTAAAAACATTTTTTTATTACTGTAACGAGGAAAGTTTTTTGGGCAGAAAAATACAATTTTTTTTTTTAGAAAATTGTATTTTTTTACGTGCCTGATTTAAACTTTTTTAATATAGTCTGTTATGAACAGTATTTTTATTAATTATACTCTAAGAAGTCAAATTGGGCGATGAAAATAACTCTCTTATATCCTCGCATAGTTTCAAGATTTTTTCAATACTTATATTGATAATTCAAATTTAAGCTTTCTTTAAATTAAGCAAAACTTACTACAAGGGTCCATTTGTAGTCAATGACAAGATAGTCCTTCTAACTGGTACATGATTAAACAACAATTTAACACAATGTATTATAGTGAGATAGTTTAGAATGCTAACAATCAAACATCTCCGTTCTCACACACAAACATACATTTCATCTGGTTGTGTACATAGCTTGATAAGCAAAATGGCTGTCGCCGATGGAAAGTAAATACATAAATAAATAGATGCAACTTGTATGGAAGCCTGCAACAATACTGTTGTGTAGGTTGTCAAAAGTATGGACATGCCTTTGGGTGACCTGTTCCATTGCACACTGGCTTTTATAAATATTTGTTCTATCTACTTATAAAAACGTTGGCCCTGGCTGAATATCACCCCACAGCCAAAACTATACTAAGAAAGCTGAAATTTGAAACATATTTTATAACGTAAAGCATCCACTAAAAGATTTTTAAAAATTTCAACTCCGTGCGAAGCCGGAGGCGAAATAATATCTTAATGGTTAAGGAATCTTTTAATATGAAGATTTTTTTTTTACGGAACTAACTACCTACACCTTATTGGGTTGTCCTGTAATTATGTATGTTTTTGTGTTGTTGAAATAAATAAACTTTGAAAATATTGTTTCTCAAAGTGCTTTTATTGTGATGAAGGTTTTGATTTTGGTATATAAATGCTTATATGTATAATGCCTAATGTAATGTCCATACTAATGTCAACATACTCGTATAACTGTCTCAAACTGTGGCGAACTTTCAACATAGTGTGTACAGCGTGAAAGCACGTTTTCGATATTGTTGTTACAGGAAAAGCAACACATACCTAGGTAGGTATAGTAATATTATGATATAATGGTAGAATGAGACTTTATACGGTAGCAACATTAATAAAATAATAATAAAAAGTTATTTAATCAGGTTACTTGGATCCAAAGTGTTAGAAAACATCTAACAAAATCTATAGTTAGTACACATAAATATTACAGACATATTTATACACAAACATAAACTTAAATTTCATTAATTTATTATCACTTAAGACTAAGACTTAAGTAATTAGAATATACAAATTTTAAAATGTGTTAAATATTAATTTTCCAACATATAAATTTATTTATATAAATAAATAAACATATAAATTTTTACTAGCGAAGTGCCCTCGTCTTCGCAAGGATGTCCAATTATATAATTTTTCAAAGATTTTTAAAATAAAATAAAATAAAATAAAATAAAATAATAGGCACATAGATTGGTTCTTCTTGAAAATATTTATGTAAAAATTATTCGATAGGCTCAATTTTTAGAGGAGAAAACAGAGGAATGCGAAACCTCGATTTAGTCAAAAAATTTGTAGGAATAATAGGTCTGAGCTAGATTTGTCCCTATCGCACAATACGGGTGATTTCATCTAAATCGGTTGGTTCCTTTTTGCGTGATTGAGTAAAAATAAATATCTACATACAAACTTTCGCATTTTTATATAATAACATATATAAAGCCAAACTACCGCTGACCGAAAGTTATTATTATAACTATACGTGTTAATTATTTTGCCATTATTTATTCAGATTAGACTAAAATTAATCTGTACCACACAATACTGGCATAAACTACTTAAGCTTTTTTATATCAATCTATTTCAAGCTCATATTTCAAACGAAGCATTAAAATACAAACAAGTACCTATCCTGTGTGTATTGAGTTGCGACTAATCGTTGGAAAGGCAAGTATCAAAGAGATTGTTTGGAAATTAGATTAAAAAAGGAAATTTTCGATTTCTATATCTGAAAAAGTGAAAGGGATGCCATCAAAGCGACTCAAAGATAATCAATTTTACAAATATCCCCTAACAGGCGCCTTTTTCTTGGAAATAAATATGTTCAGACATCGGCAAAGATAGCTCTTTTTACATCCATAGCGAACCAAGTAACTCGACCCTCCAATAAAATTAATATCCTTATTCTCAACGAGTTAAAGTAGAATATTGTTTGTTGTTTATTATGGACTTGATTTTCCGTAGGCGTTCAGCAAAAAATATGATAACACTGTGTGAAAGTATCGAACATAACTTTATTAGTATCCGCTTCAAGCGGATTTGATCCTTCACCGCTTGTCAAAAGATCCAATATGTTTTGTATGAAGTCGACTTGAGACGTTTCAGTTCTGTTATTTGTCATCAATACAGTATCGCTGTGTATTATCGTTATAATGCGGCATTAAGACAGAATCGTTCAAGGGAAAAATTGTTTAATAAATGTAGTAGGAGATCACACGTAAAGTGCCTATTCACGCTCCGATTTTATTTTAACAAGCTGATCCACGCGACCTCGTCAGCGTCACTTTAATATAATTATGTTACGCTCGGATAATGTAGTTCCATAGGTTAAAGAATTTTTAAAATAGGTCCAGTATTTTTTGAGCTTATTCATTAAAAACAAAAATACAAATCTCTCTTTATAAAATTAGTATAAATATATAGTGATGATTATGTAGTATACGACTTTTTAGACGCTTGTTACTATATATTATTATTTGATTCTTAGAGCTGTCTGTGTCATAATATTATATTATTAAGCTAATGATTGGTCCCATAAATGCTAATAATACTAAGGACAACTTTAAGGATAACACAATAATACAAATTTCGCCTGGTCGTTTCTAATAATATTTTTAAAAATGAAAATATTGCCTTACATTAAACATATTTCATATGTTATTCATATATGAAGCGCAGTTAATGAGGACTTAATAAAAAAAAATTTTTAGATCAGACTCCATATGCTACATTGATTTTTATATATTTTTTTGGATTAACAAACCGTAGTTTAAATTTGTTATCGTATACACGAAGGGTTATCGCCTGTTAAAGTTTAACTTGTTTGTAGGTAATCTATTCAACAATCAATGATAAATCTCTTTAAATTGACCGACAATTCGACGATTAGATAAAAGTCTAGAATAATATTATGTTTACTTGAAATTTAGAAAATATTTTTGTCTACAAAATTTAGACTTTTTTAATGCGCACCATTTTTTTAAATGTTTACAAATGTGATCTATGTAGATGCATACTTTGTTTTTCTATACTAATATTAAAATGAAAAATTTTTATGTTTGTAATGAATAAACTCAAAAACTACTGGACCTATTTTGAAAATTCTTTCATCTACAGAAAGCTATATTATCAGCGTGTAACATAGGCTATGTTTTATAAAGTTGCTCGGGCGATGTCGCGTGCAACAGTAGTTAATGATAATATTGTCGAAGTTGTTTGTGTTGTATTGCGACAAAAAGTCGCCGTCAACTTAATTAACGACTGAAAATCGTTCCGCGATAAGGAACCCTTACAAGGGCAATCACGGTAAGATATATCGCCTTCTCCCAAAGACTCAGTTTGGTACGATAAAGATGATGGTTATTTATGTTTTATTAATGCTTTGAGAGATTCGATGCGTACAGTAGATTGAGAACGGCTTTGATCAATTGTTTATTTATGTAGGTAATAATTACATAACATATATTTATTATATTATCAATACTAATAATAAATCTGTAAGGGTTGGTCATGGAGTCAGTTACTTTGTTTTCAGAGATATCTAGTTTATAGGCTCTATACATGATACTGAAACTAAATTGACCATTTTTACAATTTTTTTCTGTATGTATGTATGTATTATGTATGTATGTATGTATGTATGTTCCTCCATAACTCTTAAACGAATTAACAGATTTTCATGAAACTTGGTAAATAAACATTTAGACGTACAGGACATAGGATAGGCTACTTTTTTCTTTTTCAACGCGGACGAAGTCGCGGGCGCCAGCTAGTTATTATATAAGACCAGAATTTGTACGTATCATGTTTTATTAATAACTTCGTCCACGCCTTTTTCGTGGGTCTTATAACAATTTTATTCAATGCTCCAAATCAATTGCTCGTTTTAGAAATAATTTTCTGCACCTTTGAGTTTGAGTTTGACTCGGACAGCCAAAATTACTAAAGTCTAGAAAAGCTGAAATTTCAATTATAGGTTTATTTTATCAAACGTAAGCATCCGCTAACAGAAGATTTATGAAAAATTCAACTGAGTCACAAAACAGCATGAATGGTGAAAGAAATACGAAAATATTTTCGTTTTTGAAGAAGCTATTGAAAGAAAAGAATTCGTTTATCTAGCTTTTATTACAGAACTGTGAAAATAATACATATTTTAATAGCTTTGTTTTTTGTTACAGAGAAAAAAAATGCCGCCTTCCAAAGACCACAATGCCAAAAACTCGTACGGGCGATCATTTTCACAAAGTAAGATTTTTTCATTAAGTATTGGTACTTACATACATACACGCCCGAACTAATAGGAGTGTTACCACCCATTATAAGGTTGACCTTATAATGCGACCGTATGGTCGCAAAATTGTCCGCATCTGTCTGATTTTCCGCTACTTCTAAACCACCCATCGGATTTTTTAACGATTTTCACTAATAGAAAGAAGGATAAACGTGGGAGGTTTGTGTGTATAAATCAATTGCACCCTGTGTGAAGTCAGGAGCGGGTCGCTAGTATGTTATATGAAAAAGATATAAGTTATGTGAAAAAGATAAGTACGGAATAGTCGATCGACGGTACGAAAGGATAATTCTTACTACCCGTTGTCCTATTACCCGTTTTCCCGTAGGAATGAAACATATTCCCGCGGTAAAAAGTAGCCTATGTTCATCAGGGATAATGTCGGCTTCTAATGGTAAAAGAATTTTTCAAATCGGTCCATTAGTTTTGGAGCCTACTAAATACAAAAAAAAACAATCAAATCTTTCCTCTTTATATTAGTATAGATGAAGATTTGCATACATGCAAGGCCGGGGTCGAGTTACTAGTTAAGAGCGGGTATAAAGAGAAATAGCCAATCCTAGATTTGAATTTTATCTAAGTAAACAAAGTCTAATTAAATTAATTTTTTTAAATAGATAAATACATTATAAATGAAAGTGACGACTGTAACAGAAAACATAATATAATGAAATTTTCTCGATAGAAAAAAATCACCAAGTGAGCTCTCATTTCCATCGATTTTAGTTTTATTTTCAAAATGCCACACATTACAAAGCTAAAAGTGTATCAGTAATTTCACTTCACATATTATCTAAGGCTGTATGTAACAATTTTTCATTTGACATTGTAGTTTACGAATAATTAATATTTAATACTTTTGGCACTTATAACATTTTTATTGAGCGAGATGCGCTATCTTCCGTCGCATGTCGTGCGTAGTTCTACGTATTTTGTGTCACTGTCATGTTCAAGGGGCCACGTGGGTGAAATTACAAATTTTGTTTGCTTTATACCCACTCTCAATAATAATCTTTTTTCCCTTATAGGCGGAATGAGCTTGAACGCCACAGTCTACCATCAAGCCACAAACCTTTTGCCTCCGACTCCGCCCATGTCACCGACTGGAGTGGCGCCAGCGGGGTACTCAGCGTCAGGAAGACCGGGCGGTTACAACTCTTGGAGTCGACAGAACAGTCAAAACGGTGGAAAATATTGACAAAGATAATGTGATATTTACTTGTTTAAGACAAAAAGATGTCAGTGCTGCCGAAATTCGAATTTTAAGTTTAGAATGAATAAGTTTGAGTGTGTGTAATTATTGTTACCATGTAATTATCTAAGTATTAGTCATAATTTTTAAGCATCGAATTACTACAATGGAATTTGAGTCACAAATGCCAAAGCGGCATATAAGAAAGAACGCCTTGACAGAATCATGGCGGAGTCTTGCCTTCGCGCGTCAATGGTAAAAGGTAGTAACGATCAACTTCTACTATTCATTTTAAACTCCAATGTGTTGACGTAAAGTCACATTTTCTTTAAATGACAGATGACAGAGGTCATACTCTACGCATATGTCACTTTTAAATCATCAATCAATACTAATAATAAATTTGTAAGTGTAGGTATTGTATGTATGTATGTTCCACCATATCTCTTAAACGAATTAACTGATTTTCATGAAACTTGGTAAATAAACATTTAGACGTACAGGACACAGGATAGGCTACTTTTTTCTTTTTTAACGCGGACGAAGACGCGGGCGCCAGCTAGTGTTCCATAAAGTTCGTAGTGTTTTTATATGGTACGCGGATTCCATGTTGTAGTAGTTTGATGTTTTTAGGGATAAATACTCAAAGGAGGCCCCGTTACTGTGTTTTGGAACTTGTTCGGGGGAAAATTAATTTTATGTTTTATTTACGCGGCGCCAATAACAATTAACAATATGTACATTAAAGAAATTACATACTAGGAGACCGAAGATTTCAATGCATTTATATTTTTTTAATAATATGTACTTTTAATTATTATTTAAAATATTGCTGCAAAAATGACAATAAAATAGTAAACTTTTTATATAAAAGAATATTTTAGACAAGGCCTTTAATTAGACAATAGTTTAAAATGATAAAAAAATTAACTGATAAATTTATACTATACTATATTTATACTAATAAGAGAGAAGATTTGTATTTTTGTATGTTTGTAATGAATAAACTCAAAAAATACTGGACCGATTTTGAAAATTCTTTCACCTATAGAAAGCTACATTATTATCGTGTAACATAGGCTATGTTTTATAGTTTTACGCGGTCGAAGTGGCGTGCAACAGCTAGTAAGTTAATCAGCTCTATTCCGTATCATTCACTTTATGTAAAATAAATGCGATATTTGATTTTATAGGTTAAATATCGCGGCTTAAAAACTAAAGGGCCACAAATCAAAATTACACTTTTTACAGGAGAGCTAATCGAAAAAAATTAAATAATTTTTGTCAATATTTTTTCTTATTAGATACATATCAAATATATGCATATTATACATCGTTAGAAGCGTATTTTTAAATAGCATTAAATATTTTAAGTATTTTTATAATAAACTGAATACTAGAAGAGATATAAGCTCATAAGTTACTTTTGAATATGGTTACAAAAAAATGATTAAAATATACTAAATATGGAATAAAACAACCATAAGTCTTTGTAACATACAATATGAGGGTCTGTGATTGTATTTTTGCAATAAAAACATTTTCGGATTTTTTTGTTTTATGGCCTTTTAGTTTTTAAGCAGCGATATGTCTATTAAGGGTTACCTTATTTATAATACAAAATAAAGGTGAATATTTTGCATTTATGCACCCCTGAATTTAATCTCAAGGTTGTGAGGTTGTATTGCACGTCAAAATAATGTTACTTTATCATATCAGCATTGACCTTAAGTATATCACTGTGGATAACATAATTTATCTTCGGAGATCGATATATATATTTCTCTTATTTTCAATCATCCTTCATAATTTAAGATAATTTAAGAGATATACGAATATGTTAAGATTACCTATTTATATTTTATCAATATCTGAATGTCACATTGTCTGAATTCTAAGAATTGATCAATACTTTCTAGGACATTTTTATGAAGTGATTTTTTTTTTACTTTACTTCACTATAAATGTACACTCATGTATATTATATTACTTAAATTGTTTTGTGATTTATTGATATATTTAAAACTTTTTAATCAAGAATGTTTATAGATTTTAAAGTACCTACATTGTCTACTGGTAATAATGTAATGTAATGAGGTACCTACTTTGGACTTGACTGTAATATTCTTATTAGTTAAATAAAGGCGCTAAAATTTACAAAAAAGTAAATAGGTATTTATTTTATGTACATAATTATATGTACGAGTATATAAGGGTTACTTATTTATTGGTTTAGCAACTTAGTTTATTCCTAATTTTATCTAGTCCTATCCCTGATATCCATCTCTCTTCTACTGCGTATGCCTCCATCTCTAGTAAGTCGGAGACTACTCCTGAATTAAAAAATAGTTTACAATCTAAATATATATAAATAAAAATAGATTTATATGCAACGCATACGCATACACGGAATACACCCGAGTGAAGCCTGATTCTGTACCATCGGCCAACAATTTTTCAAAGTTGGCTCTAGTCTATAACTGGAAAGTAGTGGCAGGGTACTCTGCGTTTCGGTCATTTGGGGGTAGTAACCACAGCCTTACAGGAGAACACCTTGAAATAACACTATGTGTGCTGTTGTGTTTCTATGAGTGAGTAACGAATGCCAGAGAACATTGCTCTATACCTTCCTAAATCCTTATCTTTAATCCTACTGTGGACGACCAAAAAGAAAATGCTGATATTGAAAGTAAACGCAGGGTAAGGGTATAGGGTCGCTGCTAGCTTGTGCAAGTTTACTTGATGTTGGACTGAAGTCAAATCACTACTCAAGCGCCCCAAAGATATAGCTGAATGCAGCAACACGCTGATTGTTGCTGTAGCTTAATACAATGAAATTTGAATTATATTAAAAGCTGTTAAGGTATAAAATAGCATGAAAAATTTTATAACGTTGCAATACCATCCTTCAATTTGCGCCGGCAAGGCATACAGCGCTCTGTGTGTTCAATGCAATAAATTTAAGTATGAGAATGTTGTCAAAATTACATATTTTACAAAATAGTTTGTGTGATATTACTTTATTTTACTTACCAATGTGGATACCATTGTAAAATAAGGCTAACATTCTAAATTTATAAAAATAGTGACATCTCTTAGAAGCTGTCAAAACTACATAATCAACAAAAGCCGATAATAATCCGCGTTAATAGCCACAAAATTCTACCCCTAATTAAGTTATATGGCTACCTTACATAACTAAACTGTATTAAAATATCTAACAAACGATATTAAAGTTTTTACATTTAACTATACTAAGAACGTACTTTTCTATGTTTCAAATAATATTTTATTATGATTTTTACAAAAGCGAATCAAAAAATAATTATAATTATAGCGACATCTATCGAATTTATGGTACTTTACATCCAACCGAATCGATCCTTCGATATCAGGAACATGTGAGTTGTATGATAAATAACTAGCTGGCAGCACCTACGCTTAATCAATACATTAATTATTATTTAATTAACAATAACTTATTTAAATAAAATTACTGATTTGCTTATGAAATAATTAAAATCAATTGTTCTTACAGTTAACCCATCCTTTTTATTACCTTAATATTGAATATTTGAATAGTAAAAGCCATAATAAATAGAAGTATTATGGCGACACCTTATAACCATGCAACTAAATCGAATTTATTGTCGATAATAAGAATACTCTAGATAGTTTCACAATAAATGACTAGATGGCAGTAAATACGCATTAAACATGATTTTTTTTAATTAGATTAGTTTTTAGATTGATTTAAAACTAAGTAAAAAAATAATAACTATCATACAAAAAATAATACTTAAATATATAAAAAACTTTATTTATATATTACACACACACACACACACACATACACACACACAAATTCACGCATATGTGTTTATATCTATGTATTTGTATATAATGTATAATATGTTTATATAATTTATAGATGTACTCGTATATTGTTATCTATTTTTTTTTTAATTAGGTACTAGCAGTTTTTTTTGTACATATAAATTTTAAGATGCCTAACCTTGTAATAGGCTATATAAAAATTTTAATCTATTATATGTAATTGTTAAATATTAAATGCTGTAAGGTGAGCCATTAAATAAATAAATAAATAAATAAATAAATAAATAAATATTATATTTCAGCAGTTCATATAAAACTGTAAAAGTACAGGATGTACTTACAGTCATTAAAAAAATAACGCGACTTCGCCCGCGCAACTTTGTAAATTATATACTAAAACCTTCCTCGAGAACCACTCTATCCATTGGTGAAAACAGCATGAAAATTGGTGCAGTAGTTTTTGAGTTTATCGCAAACAGACAGACAGACAAACGCGACTTTGTTTTATAACTTGTAAGGATATACGAGTATTTCTGCATTTTATTATAATGTTTAAAAAGTAAAAAAGATCAGGTATTTATGATAATGAAAGGTATTGAGTACCGATTCAGAAAATATTTAAGTAAATATTGGGTCTTTTTATCAACTTTTAACAACCGGTAAAGCCATAAAACCAACATTAAAACATTTGTAAAGTTATTTAATGTTTTTCGCGAATAGATATTCGGTGGACATTAACAACGGCCGATATTTGCAGGGGAAACTTTACCAATCTGGAAAATACGAAACTTGGTAATTAAAAGTCGCCAACGAGCGGCCGTAAATCAATAACTTTTACGATATTTTAAATTAAAATTTTCATATCTTCGAGCTTTCGCTATGAATCATAAGCTTATAATGTCTACAGCACAGGGTAGACGTTTTGTCATCAGAATCTTTTCATTGCAAGATATTATATAGGCCAAATAGTCATTTTATTATGTATCTAATATAATATTTTCTCGTGTTTGTAACCAAACTCATTCGAAACGGCTTGACCAATTTTTATGATTTTTTTTGTGTATGAATACCTATACACCGAATGGTAGGTCTGAGAATAGGTCGTAAACTATTTTTTATACCCCTAAGTGATAAGGGTGCCTCACCCTATTTTTTTTTATTTTGCTAAACAACGTTTGCCAGGTCAGCAAGTTTAATATTAAACTTTTTTTTTATTTTGTGAAAAATTTGACCTACTTTTTTTCAAAATAGTAGGTCACTTAAATTAACAAATATCTCCAAATAACTGATGTAATATTTAATTTTAGATATATTATTATGATAAATTGACTGTATTCAATTGTTATTACCCTGTTACTGTCTTTAGTGCTCAGACAATGTTGATCATTATCGATTTCATTCGGGCTTTTACCGTTTGAGTATTTTTAAATACTGAATGAAAAGGTATTTATAATTTTTTTGCAATTTTATTTTAATTTATGTCTAGGGAAAACTTTTCCTAAACCCTGTTAAAGGATTACCTAAACAAGCTATAATTAAAAAATATAAACTTACCTACCTCCGATTATCTATTGAGCCCAAACATGCTATATACTCGTTATTATAAATTGAAAAGATTTGTATTTTGTATGTTTGTAATGAATAAACTCAAAAACTACTGGAATTCTTTAGATTTGGAATTGGAAATTCTTTCATCTATTCTTGTTCATACAAAGCTACGAGTATCATAACAAATAAACAAATATCTTGACACATTATACACAGCGCCATCTAGTTCCACAGTAAGCAACTAATGGTTGTATTTGGATACCAGATGTACTACATAGATTACTTTTTTTTGTAAATACATACATAGTTATTATAAATACAAACATCTATGACTCAGGTAGGTACAAAGGTAAAATGTTAACACATAAACATTTGCCCCTAGCGGGATTCGAACCCGCGACCGTTTAGTTAACAGCTAGACTTACTAGCAACTAAACCAAACGTGTTGTCATAGACTATATTTTAAAGGAGTTGGGTATCTCGCAGACTACTTGATTCTGCAGCATTAGGTCAAGGTTACCGTACCATGGAAATACCACCGAAGTAACATTTAATTCAATTCAACAACGCCTAATTTCACATCACTGTAGAAGTTAGTAAAATCAATTCGTCAACTAGTAAATGAGCCAGCAGAATCGGTCCATCCGTTTAGGAGCTACGATTCTACAGAGAGACACAGATACGCACCTCTCTTTTGCGTCGGGCATCATCGGGGGTTAAAAAGAAGAAATTCAAACTAACAAATGAAAAGTGACTAATGGGTTGTAGGCCGTATCATGCGATACCAATAAAATCCACGTGACAACCGCGTGAGGAGTGCAACGTCTATTATTAGACTGACGCTGGTTCCTAGTGTAATCATATCAAAATAGTATGTCATCTCGGCCAGCTACACAGTCTAGACTAAGAACTACACTAAGAATGGGTTCTTACAATACTTATTTACATAACAAAGCCATAAACAAGTAGATAGTTTAATATTCCTGTTATATTGTGGCTATATCGAAATTAGAAACCGAGACCCCTGAGACAAAACGTTAAAGCACTATCTAGTATGGATACCAGATAATTTTCATAAATTACCTTTTTTTATACCTGCATACATATTGTAATTACAAAACATCCATGACTCAGGTACAAAAGTAAAATGTTAACACATAAAACTAAGCCTAGCGGGATTCGAACCCGCGACCGTTTCGTTAACAACTAGGGGTTACTAGCCACTAGACCAAACGTATCGTCCTTGACCACTCAACCAAGACTAATTCGAAAAAATATTATTAATAATTATTTAAAGTTGATCACTATAGCTATAATGAACAAAAATGTCGAAGACCTCTAGTCCGTATCGCAGAGCGGTTAAGCCCAAATTATTTTTGTTTTGTGTCCATAAATGATCTTTAAATAGATCGCATTGAAGTTTCCTTACTAGCAAATTATACTACGATACTAATAGTTGACTGCGACTCCTTATTGAGTGATGATGATCTAAATATAGTCGTGATGCTATCGGCCGGTAATGTTCATTGAGGGGGTTGATAGGTTAAACAAATGGATGATCAATACAATTTGACATCTGAGGTCAGAACTATTGTAATCGAGTAGAAAGAGGTCACAGAGAAGTTTGTCTGCAAGTCAATTTATTTTATTAGAACTCAATGCTGTTAACTAAAGTTTCTTTGAACGATGAGAAGATAAGACAATAAATGGTTTAACACTAAACTAATCTTCACTAAAACAATGCTTCAAAATTGCTCTGTGTCAGCTGTATCTCCGATAAATTCTTTTAAACTACCCAACGGATTGTAATACGGTTTACAATAATTAAAAGAGCGATCAGTAAGCAAGATTTGTGTATTAAATATTTTATGAAGTTTATTGTAAACTAATGGATTAAAAAAGCAAAAGAATCCAATGTAAAAATGGTGAAATTGTGTCAACCCTTGAAAAGGTTCGGCCGTCACCTTCCCCCTTGACTTGGACCTGGGCGGTATTCTTGAGGAATTCACCGCCCGACTCCACTTTTGGGTCCTACGCCGAAGTTACAATAGGAGAGCACAGTCCTCCCCGCGCACTGGACAGCCGTGGCTGGTCGAGGATTTCGAGTTAAACCGTTTACGTTCTGCTGCCAAAGTCGTTGGGTTTCAGCCGGTAGGAGTCCGACATAACCTTCGCTGCCGGTTCTCCATGACGATTTCCCAACTAAAAAAATATCATACAATCTTAGGTTTTACAAAATCTTAGGTTTTAGAAAAAAAGTTTTACAATCTATTAAAACAATGAGAAAAATTCGACGCTGCAAGGTGTCAAATTGATCTACCTAAGTACTGTGACGAGCCAGCCCAGAGGAGAGAGCAGCAAGTACTTCTTGTTAGACCGAATACTGGGCCTTTTATAAAACTATGCATTGCTCCAGCATAAAGTGCCCTAAGCATAAGTATTAAGTGCTTTGCCCTGTTCAACACGCAATTAATTTTTTATGAAACTAAAGTAGCCTTGTCTTCAATAAATGAGGATGGAAAGCAATGTGAACTCTTCAGCCAGACTAAGATCATATCGAACCGTTATCCCACAGAAAAATTTGAAAACATTCAAATAAAGCCAAAATTCGATCATACATCTCATTGAGTGACCGAAAATTGTTCTCAATAACGAACATAACAACTATAAAAAAATGTTTCGTAAAACACATACAAGTTCCCACATCTATTAAAAAAGTCATATGAGTCATTCTATCAATTGTTAGTGGTATATAAATAATTTTATTGGCAATAATTTGAGTTGACATCTTATTAACTAAGAGACGGTTATACTTTGGGAACAAATTTATTGGAACGAGTGTCTGCAGAATCAGTTTTGTTATTATATTCTTTGATTTTACATAACTTTGAATTAAATAATAGATTTAGATATTTAATTCGAAGCTCTGAAATATCAATCAGATTATTGAAAGAATTGGCTGATTTAGGAACGACAGTTTTTCGTATAATTAATTGTATAATTTATATTTAGAACAGAAATACTTATGATCAACTCCATAATTAAGCTTCCAGTAAATTTTACAGAAATCTAGTAAGGAAATAAAAACCGTTATTATAGTTAAAAACAAACATTGACAGTAAAAAAACATATTGATAGTTAATTAAAAAATATTTTGAAAAGAGTAAGTATTGAGTACCTAATTTCAGAGTTTTTTTACATTAACCAAACCAAATACTTGTAACAGTATGTATTTAATTTATATAAAAATAGCGACCAGCTCCCGGCTTCGCCAGGGGTGCAATTTTTATATATTAATACATATAAAACCTTCCCCATTTTATATCTATTTCCATATTAAAATCGGTTTACCTATTCTCGAGTTTTTGTGTAGGTACACATTAACGAAAATGACAACTGTTAAAACCTATTAAGACAATATAGTTTTAAAACTATTGTTTAAAAAAAACAAAAAAATAATAATAATAATAATTTGAGCTGACATACAAGGCGTTATGGAAACCATTGATAAATTCATTCGATTCGATGATTGATTTACAAAAGTTCATTCCCATAATTATATTTTCTTAAAAAAGCATTTGATGATGTGCTGTAAATATAAGACAGCTAAATAAAAGATCGTCTTTGCCCCGGGTGAGGATCGAACTCACGACCTTAAGATTATGAGACTTACGCGCTGCCTACTGCGCTACCGAGGCTATGGCTGGTTTAACGAATTATTGCTATAGTATGTAACTAACTTTACATTATGATTATTTTTATCTTGGATATTTAAAATTAACGTGTCACCATGTACGTTTATACAAATCTCCGATTGTATGATAATAATAATTGTATATAAGATTTAATTTATAGGGACACGCGGATGAAGTCGCGAGCAAAACTAGTAATTATATTAAACACTAGCTGCTGCCCGCGACTTCGCCCGCGTAACTGTAAATTATACTAAAACCTTCCTCGACAACCGCTCTATCCATTAGAGAAAACAGCATGAAAATCGGTGCAGTACTTTTTGAGTTTATCGCGAGCAGATAGACGCGGCGGGGGACTTTGTTTTATAATACTACCTAAAACGATCGTTAAAATTCGTTGAGTGGTTAGCGGACATTAAGACAGACAAGGAAAGCGACTTCAATTTATACTATGTAAAGATTAGTAAGCAGACATGAATTATTAATAAAAAAGATAAGTACTGATAGGTATCGTTGAAATGTCTACCTATCTCAATCAATTTCTTTCGAAAAATATTGTATAGAAAAATATTTGCTAAAATAGACATTGGCAAGTGAAATGAATTTAAAAAATATAAAATCCATCCGTATATCGTATGTTCGCAATGTTACGCGACCGCAACTATTGGCGACCGGGTGCAATTGACAGGGCTGCTCAATTTATGGCCCGAACTGTCTACCGGCCGCTAACACAGATGTATAAACACTAGATGTGTCTGTGGTGTGCCCATTGTTATCTATGTATTCAGCTTATTATAATTTTAAAATTTCTAGTTTTAAGCGCATCTGGTATAACCGTCACATTAGACAGAAGACCGCTGCGAAATAACAACTGTATTTAGCTGCAGAAGATATCTAATTTTACTAAGAGAATTAACTTAGTTCTTCTTGTAATAATTAGGCATCTGGTAGACTGACAGGCTACTTAGTGGTAGGTGGACTTCAGGAGGTAATCAACACCAGTTAGTAAACCCCATGGAAGAGGCTTTGTAATAGGAAGAAAACCACAAACAGTTGAATAGGGAATTCTTAAATTCGCTTCTCTTCTACCAAATTTCCCAATAGTGTTTATGACGGCTTAATTATTTCCTATATATAACGTGAATAACCAGGACTTTTGATTCAGATCTAATGAATAATAAAAATAAAAACCAATAATTTAAATGTATTTATAGACTATAATAAATATCTTACTGAAAGAAGTATCAAAACCACATATTAGAATCATTAAACAAAACGAAATTTTGATTCGCCATGTTTGTCGTGTCACTTATTAAAGTCTTTTATATCTTTGTTAGCAGCCAGTATTTAATTAATTCTCGCATTGGAATAGTGTGAATTTTGAGTGTAACTGAAGTCAACGGTTATTTGTTTTGTCGTTTTAATTAACGCTTCGCCTGCATTGAGCTGCTGCGTCTGCACGGGATTGCAACCTATTTATTTGTTAAACAACTCGTATTAGATGAACGGTGAAATAAAAACTTAGCATACCTCTATTCTGCCCAACTAAGCGCAAAAGCGGTATCTCAATGAAAGCGAGTTTCGAGATATTTGAAGTTATGTAAAAAAAGTTTTTTTTTTACTTTATATATTTAATTTTTTGCTTATTAAATAGAATTTATACATTATATTGGGTCTATTTGTTTTTGCAATAGTTAAAAGTTTACAATATTATTACAATAGATATACCTCTAACTAATGATTTAAGGTAAAGTTAAGATAGGGTATTCTTTTTTAAGGTTTTTTTTCATATGTTATGAACAAGATAGCGCTAAAAGGCTTAGTTCATTAGATGAGCATCTTTTAAGGCTATCCTATGGCATAAAAATCGAATTTACGAGTTTTTTGAGATACCGCTTTTGCGCTTAGTTGGGCAGTATTATCACGTATTATACTTAAAGGTTGACAACCGCTGGAGTATTTTGATAGTGTATTTCAAAATCAATGAAAATCCATTCTGTCAGGTAGGTTGACAACACACTTTGTTATAGGTATAAAGTATCCGGCATCGGTTACTCAGAACGCAACAGTGCACATAATACAATACAGGGTATCTACCCTGTAACAAAGTGTATCGTAGTATAGAAGGGGGTGATCATCTAAATGATATATGTTTGGGGGCAATCTAATGTAAGTAAAGAAAATTAAGACAGTAAATATTTTATTTTATTAATGTTCTTCACATAGTCTTCTGTGTGCTTACTTATGGTTGTCATTATAAATGTTTTGTGGAACCTGGGAATAGTTTTTTTAAGAAAAAGTTAAACTGAGATTTCTAATTTAATTCTGAAAAAAAAAAACGCATTTTTCTGTTACTTTTCATTTATTGTTTGTTGTTTATATATTGTTCATTTATTTTTAAAGGTATTAAAAATTAGAAAATTACTTTAAAAATTAAATTCTTTCCAATTTTAACACGTCAACTCGACGCGCCGAACGAAAAACCAAGTAATTACATTATTAAATCAACCGTTCCCCCTATCTGTTCATAGATCGAAAAAAACCTCCCTTCATTATAAAAATTACCGCAGAAAGCGGGAATAAATCATCCCCAGATAACTCCGAAAATAATTACCTCCTCGGATAAGGCGTTTGTCTAATTAAAAATAAATATCAAGATTCTCAATGCTCGTTCGATTTTTAAATACAGAAAAATTAAGGCGCATCAGCTCTCAGCTGCCGGCGGCCATTTTGAAATGGATTTTTCATTAAGTAACGAACTGGGGGTGGGTGATGCATTTTATTAATAATCTATTTTTTATATACTTAATGCAATTTGTGATGTTTCGTAAAAATATTGGTAACTTTGGAACATTGATTATTTTATAATTTGAAATGATTTTTTTTAAGCTCATAGTAAAAATTAAATAATTTAATTTAATTTAGTTTAGTTTTAGTTTAGTTTACTAACTTAAACTTAGTTTAAGTAAAATAATACAGAATAAATTTAATAATATTAAAATAATATGTTTGTTTGAAATAGTAAAGATGTAGTTTGGAAATAGTAATATATTAATTTATTTTCTACTGAATAAAATTTCAAGCCGAACTTAATATTTTATGAGAATATCGATATACTATTATTATTATTATTTCACTTTCACTGTCTAAAGTCATAATGCAAAAGGCTAGGTGCAATAAAGATGCAAAGTTTTCATTGTTCATCACATCACATACAAAGTACCCAAAGCAAGATTCAAAATAGCCTCCTTTTCAGAGGAAACGGGGCGTATCAACTAGTGAAGATCATCAGATATGAATCTTTAATTTTCCAAATTTATTAAAACGCTAAGCGAACTCCACGTTCAAACAGCAATATTTTTAACGACGGAGTTTAGGAATAGTGTTGTGATCATTCTCTTATCGATAGAAATGTGTTCTTTTCGTCAACACATTTTTCTAGCAGCAAAATACAAAATTACACTATTGTCTTAAGTATAAATAAGAAATATCGACTGCCACCACCAGACAGGCAAGGTTTGTCTTTACGATATTTAGATAGACAATTGTCAAACTCACATAACTTTTCTTTTGTAATATTAGTAAGTACAGATATAGATATAGATTACCATCTGTGGCCAAATTAATAGCGAAAATAGCCAAAATATTAAATTTTAATCAGCAAAGGCATAACTAAATATTGAAACTTATTTTATTAATTTTTATCAATATTAATATTAGTCATACGAAGAATAATATAATTTTTTGTAGTTTTTATGATCGTAATAAAATACAGATACAAATAAAAAATACATAAGAGACCTACAACCAATCATTAATTGTTAGAGAAATCCAATTAGACAAGAAAATTGAAAAATCTCAGTAGCTCTGTCCCTAATAATACTCGTATGGCCACCCAATGTAGTATAGGCTATAGATACGTGAATTATGGCATTGATACATTGATATTTAAGTAAAAACAAAACCAATGAGGGTCAAGGTATGATCGTTAGCCCAATAAACTATAGTAAATACCAATGAAAGCGGTGACTCGATCGGTCAGAAATGTGTTTCTTAATACGCGAATTGTGCACAATACAATCAATTTCTGTTGGATCGACGCCGTGATTCTCTATTGCATGACATCACCCGTTGATTGTTTGATAAACTCGCCCCAGATTGGTGTTATTCAATTATTTTGTATTGATGTCAAATTGATGGTCCGCAATGGCCTCACGTCCGTTGTTCTAGCAATTCATAATTTACAGCATAACGAATTGGTGTTATTGATAGAATAAATGCGTTCTAAAACGTGTCATATTTGTTTGAAGGTATCAGGACTGTCCTGTATCTATTTTGGCGAGATATAATAAATAAATAAATATCTTCACACATTTTACACAGCACCATCTAGTTCTATAGTAAGCAACTAATGCTTGTATTATTGATACCAGACAGTTGACATATACTACATAGATTACTTTGTTTTTGTAAATACATACACATAATAAATACAAAACATCCATAATTCAGGTACAAAGGTAAAATGTTAACACAGCGGGATTCGAACCCGTGACCGTTTGGTTAACAGCTACGCTTACTAGCCACTAGACCAAATGTGTCGTCATAATTATGTAGTCACAGTGGTAACATTCACTTGAGGCCATGTCTAAGTGTATTCATTCATAATACACTAATAAAGTACCTAACACAAATGTAAATGATTTTAAATTATGTAAGTATTTTTTTCTTTTTTACATTAAGGTCGTCAAGCAGGCTAATGGTCTAATTAATCGTAAGTGGCTACAGTTATCGATAATAACATAAGCAATGCCACAGGTACTGCAAGTGCGACCATATAGGATTAGGAATGACCTATCACATATCCTAAATGGGCTCTGGATTTATGGACCAATATATCTATTGGAATAACTAATGGATATATTGGTAACACAAATAAATATTTCTAAGAAATATAGAATGAGAAACTTGTCCTTTAGCATTAATTTAGCATTATGTTTTTTTTATTAATGTATGTACAAAATTAAAAGAATATTTTAGATTCTACCTAATGCATCGATAAAATACGTATATCGTTGAAATATTCAAAACAAAATTTCGCATCACTATGAACGCTACGCGATAGGAAATTAAAATTTTCCTCTTCATTTAAAAAGAAGCACTGCCTCCGGCTAACTCCTTAATGCGGTACATCTATCTCTCAGTATCTTGGATACGTTTTATTGATGTGTTTGTGAAATATATTCATAGACAAGTATTCGCCTGCTTCTTTGTATGCAAATATTTCTGCGATTTGATTAATACTTAATATATGTTTTTCCCCTAATCATATTATAATCAACATAATATCATAATCATCTATCATGTTATATTATAAACCATGTTATAACACAAGTTATATGTTATAGCGCAAGCACAACGCAAGAAATAGAGACTGTTGTTATGTTAGCAAATAAATCTTAAGTCAAGTTATATCTGGAGTTCTTTGTAAAAGTGCTAACTAAGCATAGCATAGCTAAATAGTCTTCTTCTACTGAAAAATACCAACAAAATAGGTTCAGCAGTTAGCGAGATTAACCCGGCAAAGCAAATAGACTTATAGACGTGTATATAAATCTTATTTATTAAATACGATAATTTGATATAATTTGGAATAAAATATTCAGGAATAAAGTATTGCTTTTATTATTTTTATATAGGAAAACGTCTTGTAACAATGTAGATTTGTATATTATAAATATGTAATCGCTAAACTAACAAAACCATTTGACAAATGTTAACCTCTTGAATGCCAGAACACAGATCTGTGATTACTGCTGCGTCAAAATTTAATGGGGGGGGGGGGGGATCTAGTAAATAAAATAAAAATAACTTGCCAGTATGGTACTTATAATTATTATGGTGTTCCGTAGTATGGCTAAGTATGGGTATTGTTGTTTTGTTATTTCTTTTTGAATCGGTACGTCGACTTTCCATCACAAAGTAAATTTTCACATTACATTCAAAATAGAAGTCAGCATGTGCGAGGAAATATTTCGTAATTTCCAGAAGTTTTCCCGAAGTTATTATAAAGTCGTACATAGCGCCTTTGACGTAGCATTCAATACTTGACTCTGGAAGAAATTAATTGAGTCGAGCAGACTCAAAGGACTTGGATTCCTTTGAGCGAAAATGAATCTTAAAATTAAAAGCTAAGACTGATGTTGGTTTGATGGCGCACGCGATTTTTGTAAGTCGAATGCATTTCAAAGAATGCACTCCGAGATTTCGGTAAAAGGTACCTACTGGATCCATTTACACCGTAACGGAATATTTTGACTTATTATTAATTATTTATATTATATTTCATACTACTACAGAAGTTTATCTGCATGGGACACTATGCTGCCTTTTGAGACGTCATATCTCTTCGAAGACTTCATTCTACTCGCACAGTAGGTACTTATAAGTATTAGCAGAGCACATTGCACATTGCACTCCACAGGAAGTAATTAAATACTCACATATTTTTGTCAATCATTTGGTATTATTAGTGATTTATTATTTATCCTTAATCCTATCAAAATGTAAAGTGCAAGTTCATAAAGGCATCTACTATCTTAATAGAACTCTTAATAGATAAGGAAAACGCCACAATTATATCTCCGATCGGATAAGTTTCATTATTGAGTAAAGAAAGCAGTAAAAAAAGCAGCAGTTTCGGTGTAAATGAATCGAAATACATTTTATTTTCCAACTGTTCGAATATAAATACCGTAACATAACTTCGTAGCACCTATACCTATAGGTAAATTTATTTTTTTTGTTTTATATGATACTTTTTATGATGGGGTAGACGAGTTCTCATATGGAGGCCACGATTTGACAGTGGACAGTGGACAGACGACCTGAAAGGTACCGAAGCGTCTGGAAGCAAAGCTCAGAGGACAGTGCGTTGTAGCGAACCTTGTTAGAGCCCTATTAGCAACAGTGAAGAAGCACCGGCTGGTGATGATAATGATGACTTATCATCACCAACCGGTACATTAATATTATATTTAAAATTAGGTATTATCTTGAGATATATTATGAATGTCACAAAATGTTACTGCAAGCCAATTTACTCGGTTACAGAAAAGTTTTTGAAAAATGAATGATGGACTCTTATCTGCCATTTTTCACCTGTGAAATACTGTTGGCATTAAGATAAAATAATTTCTAAAACACTAACAACTAAATACTTTATGAACTCGCATATTCAATACATAAGTAGTGCATTAGCAATAGTCAAGTTTAGTACTAGTATTTGTATAGTTTATGAACTAAATCCTCGGTCGGAACAACGTTGCTCTTTTAATGTGTATAGCTGGATTAACGTTGTGTTCTAAGGCTGAGTGCTCAACGCATAAGAAAAAAGTTGGGTATTATAGCGTCATACGATGTTACTAATATTGTACATACGTAAGAAAATTCATAGTGGAAAAGATGCAAGGAAGGGTACAAGTGATATTGTTAAACATTGAAAAGTTTTGTTCCCATTTCCATCTACAATTTTGCTTCGATTAATTAATCTTTTTATGAGAAGACTATCACAGTTCAAGTTTTTTTCCTTTTTTTTTCACATTAACAAAAGAACACGAAAAATATTACATATTATATAGTAACTAAAACTACACTTATAATATATTAGTTATACTGGCACACATAATATATTCCTATGAATAAATACACATTTGCAAGAAGGATAAATCCAGCACAGTGAAATTATTATAATTTTCACATTATTACTTTGTTATTGAGAAAAGAAAATATAAATTATTTTTATCTAGTTATATCCTTGTAAACTAACCCTTATGTCGGACTCTCAGAGCATATTTTTCGTTTGTAGCTTATGGCTTTCAGATAATTCTCACCGGCGGCGATGCTTTCATCTCCACATTTGTTAATAAAAACCTCTGAAACTAATGAACTACCTTACGCAAAGTTCTAAATACGTTAATTAATTATATTTGAACGTAGACCTTAGCTAATTAAATGAATTACATAACAACGCTGGAAAAAATTAAATTCGAAATATTATCCCCATTGCTAGTATAATACGAGTAGTAGCAGTAGCAAGGAACATCTGAGCAGTCCGTTTGGATTGTACCTGTCCACTGAGCAGTAACCACCCCCCTTAGTGCTGTTGTGTTTCGATGAGTGAGTAAATGTTACCACATGCCATTTACCTTAATCCTACTATAGACGTCAGCGTAGGTACTTACAGAACCTGTAGCAGAGTTGCGGAAGAGTGTTCGTCCGATCTCGCAACTTCCGCTATAGCGGACGCGGAGGACACCAAGAGGTTCGTAGATCTACCCCACTACTATCTCGGGGCGTCTGTCCCCAGGCCATTGGGTAGGTACACATCGCTCCTTAAAAACTAAAAGGCCACAAATCAAAATTACACTTTTTACAGGAGAGCTAATCGAAAAAAATAAAAATAAAATTGTTTATTTTTTTCTTATTAGATATGTATCAAATATATGCATATTATAGATCGTTAGAAGCGTATTTTTAAGTAGCATTAGGTATATGTTTTATGTAATTTTATAACAAACTGAATACTAGAAGAGATATATAGATACTTTTCAATATATAAAAAATGATCAAAATGTACTAAATATGAAATAAAACAACCACAAGTCTTTTTGCAACATACAATATGAAGGATTGTGATTGTATTTTTGCAATAAAAACATTTTTGGATTTTTTTGTTTTATGCCTCTTTAGTTTTTAAGCAGCGACATGATGATTCCTCTTGTAAAAAAAAAGGTACTTAAAGAACCTGTGTCTTTCCTTGTCTTATAGGGTCCGGTAGCCACCTACTACCATAAAGTGGACCGTCAATCATACTAAGCTTCTAAAAGTGTTTTCATACTAGCCGAGTATCGCAGTCATTGGGTATCCCATCTAGCGACAGTCTTTCTACAGGAAATTACAGTGAAATAACAGCAATGGCTTTTTTTTAGTTTTTCTTTAAATCAGAAATCTTATCATTTCAAAATGTTATTCCGGAGTCGTGTCCATTTATTTGCTTCATACTAAATTGTTAAACACGTGAAGTATATTTGGTTAAACAGTTGAATAACTACATATAAGAATGCAATAAGAATACGGTACAACCAAACATAATCTTATTTATCGCGAGGGGACATCCGGCGTAAATGGGATTCGATGAGCAAAGGAGCACTTAACGCTTTTGATGTCCACCCTGTCCCTGACCTCCCCTTTGTTTGGGATAACACTGTGTATTGGTGAAATAGCGAATATAAACTTATAAAAATCTTTTCATGTCTAAACAAAGTTACTGAGGAAAGAAAAAAATAAAATTGTTTTACATACTTAAATTCTAACTATACGTAAATCTATGATTTTTTTGTTGATCTATGAAAAATATGTTTTTTTTTGTGTTATAACAAAGGGCAGTAGGCATTCTGACCGTCCCTTTCAGTGTTCAGAGTTCAGAGGAGATGCAGATATAACTGATGCTCGATTCGTTGTCTAAATTACTATCAATATTTCATTTCAGAAAGTTTAGCTATAGATTTAGATTTTTAGTCAAAGAGAGTTCAATGATTTACAATAGTCTATGAAAAAAAAAACTTAAGATACTTGTTGTATATTCAACAATAACAATAACAGATATACAATAACAATGACAGTTTATATGTGTTTTAGTAAAATAACAAAAATCTTAACAGACGAATGTTCTCAATCTCTTACATTAATTTTATATTAAACTTTCCGCTAAACGCTACCTCCTGTCAAACAATCATCACCATATAACCACGTGTGGTCATCCAGATATTCCTTCCTTTGATTATAATTTGGACATTACCCATTAGACTTATTTTTCCGCTAATATATGATTTAGAGGGATGTAATGCCGTTAAAGACGTCTGTGTCTGTGGAGTATTTATTTTTGATATTATCCGCCTCTCTTTTCCTATGTATAAAATACAGGAATATTGACTTTGGCAATATTGACAATGATATTGGATATCTTGGCCAAGTAATTAGATACGATAGTGCTTAAAATGGGTAAGTATCGAGAAACGTAAAAGGCGTTGGGCCTGAGGTTGGGCTAAGAAGGAGGTCATGATATGCAAAACATTTGGGAGCGGATTAGAATTACTTCAATCGAGCAATTGATCGAGCAACTGTTCGAGCAACTGAACACAGACAAGTTCAAGGATTAGTGGCTAACCTTCAGGACTGAGAGATCGAGTATGGATGATAAACTAGCAAAAATGAAGTCAATAAAATTGAAGTTTATCATACGGTTCGCCTTGGTTTTGCTCGGGTGAAATTGACTAAAGTTAAATATAAAAAATGCTAATACCTAGGTAATCTTTATTGCCCTTAATGAAGCTTGCAAGCGCTGAATATAGTTTTTATTTATTTACGCAAACTTCCTCGTTTATCAACCTTTATCGTTTACCTATCGTCTTCATTAGTGAAAACTGTTGGGTGGTTTAGACAGAAACGGACAGGCGGACAGCGATTTTATTTTATGACTATAGCTGGTGCCCGCGACTTCGTCCGCGTTGAAAAAGAAATTCCTTGATTGAATGTTACTAGCTAAATTTATTTTATTTAGTTCCACAGAATTATATCTGTTGGGAGGCAGTGTCAAAATAGCAAGAAATTGGTTGTATTTTTATTATATAACTAGTTGGCGCCCGCAACTTCGTCCGCGTTGAAAAAAAAAGTAGCCTATCCTGTGTCCCCTACGTCTAAATGTTTATCTACCAAGTTTCATGAAAATCAGTTAACTCGTTTAAAAGTTATGGAGGAACATACATACATACTTACGTACATACATAACATACATACAGAAAAAAATTCTAAAAATCGTCAATTTAGTTTCAGTATCATGTATAGAGCCTATAAACTCGATATTTCTGAAAACAAAGTAAATTACTCCATGACCAACCCTTACAGATTTATTATTAGTATTGATGATATGCATAGAATTTAATAAATAGAGGTTATATTCGAACTTGACAACGTCGGTTCAAAATAAAAAGGCTTCTTTGACCACCAGAGTGCATGGGAGCTGGGATCGGATTTTGTTGAACTTAATCTCTCGTGAGAATCGGTCAACGGGAATTCATTTCATAAATGTCGTGGCGAAACATCTCTTATGGATCCTTTTATTTCGCTGCGAGGATTTGTGCGAAAGAAGCAAATGCGTATCAAATTGAAGGTTCCGCTTGGAATGTGTTCGTACATGCAAAATGGCGGGTTCGGTAGGTGTCAGCCGCGACACTCAATTGATTGAAAAGGGCTCGTTGCTCGATTGCGCCCTTAACACAATCACTGAACTAACTATATAGAGGAGACAAAACTTAGTTAATAACTAACTGGCGCCCGCGACTTCGTCCGCGTTGAAAAAGAAAAACATACATACATACATACATACATACATACATACATACATACATACATACATACATACATACATACATACATACATACATACATACATACATACATACATACATACATACATACATACATACATACATACATACATACATACATACATACATACATACATACATACATACATACATACATACATACATACATACATACATACATACATACATACATACATACATACATACATACATACATACATACATACATACATACATACATACATACATACATACATACATACATACATACATACATACATACATACATACATACATACATACATACATACATACATACATACATACATACATACATACATACATACATACATACATACATACATACATACATACATACATACATACATACATACATACATACATACATACATACATACATACATACATACATACATACATACATACATACATACATTGATTGATATTGATTGATTGATATGATTGATAAGGCTCTGGTCTGAATTTGGAAAGTAGTGGCAGGGCGTACATTTCGCATTCACCGACCACCGAAAATGATAGCACAAGTGCTGTTGTGTTTCGGTGAGTAGATGCCAGAGCCTATTCGGTTTGCCGCTTCTGTGACGTGGCTTTTGTTATAAACAAAGGTAGCCAAAGACATCAAAGTGCTTGTCTGACGATCTTTACATTAAAAATGAGATTTTTATATGTGTTTAATTAAAAATAAAATTCAAATATTAATAACCTAATACTGAATTGCTAAGTTTACATAGAAAAAATCGAAGCAATCACAATATAGAGTAGGTTCATCCTGAGCTTACAAAATATCTATATAAAATACAAAGAATACTAAGAGGTTTTATAAGGTTTAAGTTTCAACTCTATATAAAATCCATGCAAAACGCAAGACGGTCGTCTTGGCGGATAATTTGATTTGAATTTAATTAAATACTGGCATCGATTTCTGAAGTGAGTGAGTGACGGAGGCGATGTAATTTCGGCTCCCGAACGGAATTCTTGTTATGCATCATTGGGGTCCGATTCTTGTTAGTTTGTTTGGAAGATTAGTTGAGTGAGGCCCAACGCTTGCAGGGTTTGAGATTTCATCGAATTTGTATGTGCCTTGGGACACTATACTTCAACGCACTACTAATAGGGTTAGAAGAATGTATTGTAACATAATACAATTCTTATTTTTAATTCTAAGTCGGGGGGGTTGGGAAACATCGGTAAAAAAAAAAAAACTATAAAAAAATTTAATCATACTAAGCGCCTCTTTCACGTAGGCCAAACTGTCATTTAAAATCACCGGTAACCGGGGATAATGGAGCTGATATACCTTTGTTTGTACGGTAAACGTCCCAAACATTAAATAGAAAAATAATTAAAAAAATTCGGCTATCGAATGATGCAGTAAACCGAGTGCATCATTCAATAAAACAGAAAATTATTCATTGCAAAATTCTCATGAAAAAATTAGTCCTGCATTACGACAATGATTTTGTAACTATAAATTGAACGCTTATCAAGTATCATTATTATGATTATGTAACATAATAATGTCTAATATATGACCGACTTTAAATCTAGTTATAAATATAATAGCCGATCGTTTAATATTAGAAAAATAAAAATAAAAAATGGCCCAGATTGTCCTCTCAACATATCACTAAGCCCCTCTTTCACCAACGTCAAGTAGGCTAAACCGTCACTTAAAGTCACCTGTCACCGGGAATAATTTATCTGATATACCTTTGTTTGTACGGTAAACGTCCCAAACATTAAATAGAAAATAATTTAAAAAACTCGGCTATCGAATGATGCAGTAAACCGAGTGCATAATTCAATAAAACAAAAAATTATTTTTAAAAGTAACTAATCAACACATTACTCGTAGTTTGTGAAAGAGGCCCTAATTCTAAAATTAAAGCTAACAGAATTGTGTCCTACATTCTGTCCAATTTTTTAAAATTATATCAATAAATTTTTAAAACTTTTAAATCTTTACAACTTTAATCAGAACATTCCACTTTTAATATTACCATTTTATAAGTCATGCATAAACAGTTTAAAATAATGTTAAAGAAATAATATATTAGACATTCTTAGAAAATAACTTCAAGAAATGTATAAAATTGTTATAGTCTCTTAAGGATACTACATATCGTTCACTACTTAGGCTTCTCCGATTTCTTATTACTAGTTGTGTTACCTCGATAATTTCTTTTGCACACATGTCCAATAATAAGTCCGATCCCCCCGAGGGCTGTGTGCCAATATTTCCCAATAATACCGCGTAATCGACGCGCCGATCATTACTGTCTTGCCTAACATAAATTAATATGACTTTCCTCAGTTTTGCCCCCGTTTTATGGGAAAAATGGCTGAGGGAGGCCTTAATAACTGTCTCGACTCTCAGTGGTATTGACGACTCTTTGTCTTGATTATTGGTAAGGGATTTTTGCGGTAAACATCACTTGTAACGTCTTTTGCGAACATTAAAAGGGACATTTAAGCGCCATTTTCGCGATAATGGAATACGAATTCAAAAAGAATTCATACTATAGTATTAAATGTTGATTTTTACTTTTAAATATTGTAAATCCGTTTAAAAATGTGTATCTGTTTTGTTTTATTTATTTTGTGCATGGTCTTTAAATATATTTTAGTACTAGCTGGTGCCTGCGACTTCGTCCGCGTTGATAAAGAAAAAAGTAGCCTATCCTGTGTCCTGTACGTCTAAACAGTTATCTATACAGTTTCATGAAAATCAGTTAATTCGTTTAAGAGTTATAGAGGAACATACATACATATATATACCTACACTTACAAATTTATTATTAGTATTGATGATGATGATGATTGATATTGTAAAAAATTATGAAATGGGAAGTGTTTAATTAGAACAACTTAGTACCTACTTAAATAATAATTAATAATATAATAATTATATAATAATAATATAATAATATGTGTGTCATGAAATGAAATGTCTAGACAAACCAATGATGGTTTACAGATGTTGTTATTATATTGTGTGTAAACTTGTATTAGATAATAAAAAATAAAAAAAATAAAAAATGCATAAATTCCGATCATACCTTGAAGACCATACTCATACAGGTATATCTAGTGTAGTGGTACCTCTTTGTCACAAGAAAAAAACATTTTTGTATGAAGGCTACTATAGACAGTTCAATAGTTTTTCTTTTTATCACAAAATGTAGTAAATGTTGTCAGACAACACGAGAAAAGCCTTTGGAAAAACATGTAACCAAACAACATCAATTCTAATCGCCTTACATCATTAGCTCACACCCACAGGACTATTGGAAAGGAGCCTTATTATCTTATAGGAATTACTATTTTTGCTGCTAAACGAAAATATGTTTCACGGCGTTAGAAATAAGGTCGATTTTTTAATGTGCTGCCTAGGTGCGAATAGAGTTTATGTGGCATGCGGTTGTTATTACGCGTATTGGGATTGCGGAATAATATTTACAAGAAATGACATGAACAATAATTATGATAAAATAAAAATGATTAAAATTTTTTTTGCCAATTTTATTATAATCAGAAGATAGCGAGTTATAATTAAATAATAAAAATATTATTAATGTAAAAATATACAAGTAAACGTTCGCAATGAAACCACAACACAATAGTTGAAAAAGTATCAAATAAGACCACCTAAGTAATGGTATTGTCAAAGACAAAATATATAATTATACTACTTAGATTACTTTTTTTTGTTAATAAATACATATTATAAATACAAACATCCATGACTCGGGTACAAAGGTAAACGTTAACACATAAAAACATTTGCCCCTAGCGGGATTCGAACCCGCGACCGTTTGGTTAACAGCTAGGAGTTACTAGCCACTAGACCAAACGTATACATAATTATACAATATTCATTATGCAATATGAAAACGTACCAAGTACGCTCAAGAATGTGTTTGGTCCAATCTCATCTAGTAATCTCTAATTCCATGTGAACAATATTCGCTTGTCTCTTTACGTGGCTGTTATTACATTTGCTATCTCCTCTCGCCACACGTTGCAAATGTACCTTTTTTCTATCGATAGCCCCTTTATGGGGAACACGTGTTTTTGCTTTTATATGTCAAGGAAATGTTGCCTACTTGGCTACTCGTAATATTGCACTTAAATACTTACTGTACCTACACGATTAATAAGTAATTGCTATCTTTAACTTGAGTATTGTAATCTTCGACGAATATGAAAATTAAATATTTGTTTATTTAGAAACATTGAGTAAGTTAGGTACTATAATAAGTTATCCTTACTAATAATCGTTCAACGGGGACGAAGTCGCGGGCTCCAGCTAGTATAGTTATATGACAAACTTTGCGTCATGCTCGTATTCTTATGATAAACAAGCTATGACTAAAAATTACTGATTAAAAAAGATTAAATATGATTAAACACGCTATAACTGCAGTAAGGTGCCGAGAAGTTGGGTATTCCGCAGACTACTTGATGCTGCAGTATCAGGTCAAGGTTACCATGTGAGAAAATTCCACCGAAGTAACTACTGTTACTTCGGTGGAATTTTCTAATTCCTACACAAAATTTTAAACCAATCGAACCTGTAGAAGTTAGTGAGATCCCTTCGTCAACTAGGAAATAAACTGGCGATCTTCATAAATTATAGCTAGGAACTATCGCGAGGAACCATTCGTTTAGGAACTACGAAGCCATAGACATACGCACAAACTACACAGACACACAGGTCAACTTATAACACAGCGTCTGTCCTTTAGATCTAGCAACTATGCTTGTATTATGGATACCAGACGGTTGATATACTACATAAATTACTTTTTTTTTTTGTAAATACATAAGTACATATTATAAATACAAAACATCCATGACTCAGGTACAAAGGTAAAATGTTAACACATAAACATTTGCTCCTAGCGGGATTCGAACCCGCCAACGTTTGGTTAACATCTAGGGTTAACAGCCACTTGACCAAACGTGTTTTAGAAAGTGCGTTAAGCGAGGAAGATTTCTGTATATAATTCAACGCAGACGAAGTCGAAGGCAAAAGCCAGTAGTATATTATATAAAAAAAAGACATTTAAAATTCAATTACTTAATCCATAAACTACAATAAAATTATGAAACATTTTTTATCAATTTTTAGACGATTTCACAAAACGTTTCGTCTTATTACAATATGAAACTATTAGGTTTTTCATGAAGAAACCATTGAATCTTAAACATGGTTATAAAGTGGAGCTCATTAGAAACATTGTGTGCACAGTGCGACTCGGTGTCGTTAGTTGAAAAGGCTGTCTAATGACGCGATCGAGGGGTGGATCCGCCATTTTATTTTTAATGTTTATTGCTTTTTACCAGATAAATTCGTCCCTGAGGGAGTGAGAGGCGAGGAATCAATGCGGTCTGCACTGTCTTAGGATTACCACTACCATTTGCACTCATTAATATTAATGATTTTACGGTGACAAACTGACTTTAGCCTTCCTAGTAAAAATCCACCATCGTCTAAGTTAGGCACTTGTGATGTCTATTACTTGTATTTCGAACAAATATTTTTTTTATATCTTTACACTGGAATAAACTGTCTATTTAATTATAACAATTCTCTTGTATTTCATAGATCAACCAATATTTATTTATTTTTTCTATTCTTTCATTGTTACTACTTTATTTCTTTATTATACAAAAAAAATATACAAAAATTGTTACTAAATCGCGCGACGAATACCAGATAGTTTGAAATAATAAATAATCATTAAATTGGCTGTTCTGGCTCCCACTTGATGGAACCAGAATGTACTCTAATTGATCCAGCTCGATTGTCCCAAATTGTCGAGGATCCTGCTTAAATGTTTGACCTGATGCGGTCGTTACCACAGGATGGCCAGATTTGAACTTATAATTGCTTTATACTAATTTATAAATAAAATCACACACTTCCGTTTGATGCTGATCTAAAATTGTAATGTTTATTCTTCTTTTTAATCTACCTCTAAACATTTTCTCAGTTACCGGTTGAATTTGTAATTTGGTAATAAATTGATGCTAACTTGAGATGAACTAAAACCTACAGCGCCATCTAGACAATAAGGTCGCAAACATCAGTAATACTATGTATAACTTTTACTCTGTCAAGAAGTTTAAATTATTAACGATTTAAATTATTATAACGATTAGGTATAAGTGTTAGGGCCTCTTTCACAAACTACATGTAAAGTGTTGATTAGTTACTTTTAGAAATCATTTTCTGTTATATTGAATTATGCACTCGGTTTACTGCATCATTCGATAGCCGATTTTTTTTTATTATTTTCTATTTAATGTTTGGGACTTTTACCGTACAAACAAAGGTATATCAGCTCCATTATCCTCGGTTACCGGTGACTTTAAATGACAGTTTGGCCTACTTGACGTTTGTGAAACAGGCGCTTAATATTTGAATCCAATAAGTAATAATAATTAGATTAAAAATTAGATATTTGCATCGATCTCAAAGGTAGGTTACTACGAGTATTGTACATATATTTTATACAATATATCGAAATTATTACCCACGTTCGTATAAATATGACAGTAAATATTAAAATATTATGGGTTTTCTATTCACTTTTAAGAATTATTATTGTAGTGTACCTACAAAAAATATTCGTGAGTGATTTTTAGGAAGAATCCAGTGGTAGGGGACGCGGTAGTCATTTTCGTCGCAGATGTTTTCTATGTTAATTCTATTGTTTTTTTCGTTAATTTTATGGTTCCCGTCACGCTCAATTTAGTGGCAGTCGTTCGTTCCAGGATTAACGCTAATGTGGCACAAATCTTTGTTTTCGTAGAGATCTGCCTCTTCAGGCGTTTCAATCTGGACGCATGAAAAATAAGTGTCCCAAAAAGATTCTTACTTTAAACACACTAAACTCAGTAAGTATGTGTATATATAATTTTAAATATCTAAAAGTTATTTTTTTGATGCCTATTTTAGTAAGTGTAGTCCAGACTTACTAAGTTAGCAGTATACTTCCAGCAAACATGGCGTTGCATGTATGATGATCAGATTAAAAGTCGAACTAACGTCCACTGTAACATGAGCTGAGCGTTCTATACTGCTGGCAAAAACAATTGCCAAAATAAAAGCTTTACTAAAATGTTCCTAACAATAGTATTAATATTGTTTATATAATCTATTAAATCCTATTTTACCCATTAAATTATTGATTACTTACTCAAGTGCCCCTTAAGCATTGATAACTCAAGCTTACTCGTGTTTTTCTTCTAAATTCTGTGGGCGTGAATTTTAAAACTTTACGTCATAAGTCTGTCTCGAATGTCGGGGACTAAATCCGAATATTTACCGTCTTTTTAATAGCAACTTATTACAAAAAAAGCCTTTTAGCATTTCGCGAACATTCGAAACAGTCGAACAGATAATGCCACCCTGCACCACCCCCCGAAATCCATTTCGAGAATTAATGTTGATAAAAAAATGCATAAATATGTCGAAAAATTTTTCGCCGCCGCTTTGGGATCGTCCAGGGGTTGGATCGGAATCGCTTGAGGAATATTGTTCGCTTGTTCATTCTCGAATAAATTTCGGCTAATTTTTAAGTACTTCAGAGACCATTTTATTAAGAGACCACATTTCGTAGGCGAGCTTTTGGCCGAGAGGTTAAAGGTGTACTTAAGCCTTGCAAAGTAATGGTCTCGGATTCGATTCCGGACGATTATACGTATTAGTTATACAATAAATAAGTAAAGTTTTTTTGTTAGTTTGATTGTTTGTTTGTATGTAGGTGGTAGGTAATCTTCGAAGCTATGAAAAAAGATCATCAATTGTTAAAATATTATAGAATATAAGGGTGGACATAGGATAAAGATTTCACACGCGGAAACCACTTTTACGACGTGAAACGTGGCCTTTTTTGAATTGTAAAAGTCAATCATTTCATTAAATTCAGTTCTTAAGCATGACAATGAATAGAAAAACATTTCCCAGTGCAACCAGAAAACTTGTATTTAACACTAGCTGTTGCACGCGACTTCGCCCGCGTATCTTTATAAAAATATAGTTTATGTTACTCGTTGATAATGTAGCTTTCTTTAGGTGAAAGAATTTATGAAGTCGACTCAGTACTTAGTTTTTACGTGAAAGAGTAACAACAAAAAGAGTACAAATCTTGTTTCTTTATAATATTAATAAAGATGATACACCAGCGCTTTCGCACACTACGTAAGTTGACTCATTCTCATAAGTGTTCTATTTTATAATAGATTATTTTAATTTTAATATTTTTTTAATGAAACTTGAATGAAACATATAAAAATGCAGTTTAAGTTTCATAAAAAAATGATTATTCTAAAAAAGTATGCGGAGTTCTTTTTAAGCTGGTTCATTTTTAAACTGTCATTAATTTGAAGTATTCGGATCTCCCCGTCAGAATCGAGGGGCGATTAATCTGTGTTTAATGTCACCCTAAAAATAAAAAAGTAGCTAATCAACAGATTGGTTCTGTATTTTTGAGTGGTTCCCTTAAGGGCACCTTGTTTTTTGGTATATTTTTTTTATAATACAAATTCCATCTAAAGTTGTCATTTTTTAATATGTTTGTCTAGCGACTATCTTCTACGTATGTGTTGTGCACCTCCTTCATGTCATTTTTTTTATTTTCATAAGAAGAAGATTGAGCAAAGTGTGGCCTTATTTATAAATTACTAGCTGGTGCCCGCGACTTCGCCCGCGTAACTTTGTAAATTATATACTAAAACCTTCCTCGAGAACCACTCTAACCATTGGTGAAAACAGCATGTAAATCGGTGCAGTAGTTTTTGAGTTTATCGCGAACAGACAGACAGACATACGCGGTGGAGGACTGTTTTATAGTATATAGTGATAACCTTAAGCTATAATATAGCTAATATAGCTATACCAGCATATTTCTTACTTCTATTTTATTCTTCATTTTGCTTATTTTCATTTATTTATTGCGTCTTCAGATTCATCGCCTCAATTCGAGAACTAATTGAAAGTCCATTGTCATTGCAGTTTGTTAATCTATATATCCTTACTAATATTATAAAGAGGAAAAATTAGATTGATTGTTTGCTTGAATTTAATAGGCTACGAAACTACTGGACCGATTTGAAAAATTCTTTCACCTATATATAGAAAGCTACGTTATCAGGGTGTAACATAGGGTGTATCAATCAATACTCAATACTAATAATAAATCTGTAGTTTAGGTATGTATGTATGTTCCTCCATATTTCTTAAACGAATTAACTGATTTTCATGAAACTTGGTAGATAAACGTTTAGACGTACGGGACACAGGATAGGCTACTTTTTTCTTTTTCAGAAAAAAGTCGCGTGCAACATCTACATAGTTGTCTCTAATAATATTAACGAACATAAAAAAATATTATTCAATGAAAAAAATTTCTCTTTTTATACTGACTTATACCTAAGTCTACATAATTATCATGAAGACAGCCAATACGGTACGCCATTAAATAAACATGCAGCAAGGGGATTAAAAAAGTAGAATTAACATCAAAGATAAATATTCGTCTTTGGTTAAAAAAGCGCTATCAATAATTAATCAGCCATCTCTTCACGAAATCAGCCACCATTTGAGGGTTAAACAGAACGGCTGTGTAAAGAAAAAAAAATGTATATTTTTTTTGTGCGGAACCCTGAGGGAAATATATAGGAACTCCGCTCTATCGACTCCGGGATGCATAGAACTATAAGTTACTGGAAAGAATTTCTTGTGAAACTTATGCAGTTATAATTCGATGGCTTATTTTGACACATGTTTATATTTATTACATTCATAAAATAGTTACAATTTATATACAATATTTTATGAATATAAGCTGATTTTATTAATACTAAAAATTTTGATACATATTCTGCTATCCTCACAATATCTCTTATATCTTATGCTATCAGCTGTTATAGCTTGTTTACAGTTTTATTTTAATACAAGCTGCTGCCTGCGACTTCGCCCGCGTATAAAAAATAGATAAAAACCTATTCTCAGACCTACCAAGTTTACAAATAAAATTTCATCAAAATCGGTTAAGCCGTTTCGGAGAAGTATGTCAACTAACATTGTGACACGAGAATTTTATATATTAGATATAAAGAATTTTAAAAAATCACAATATGACCTAAAAATGGTTCTTTGAACACCACAAAAAGGAGTACGAAAATCAAAAAGGATGGTTCATAAAACTATTTCTAAGAAATCATCAGTGACATAAATATTTTTAAAATATTTTTTGCTTAATTTACTCTACTTTTAATATTTATGTTTTTTTTTAAATACTTATGATCTATCTGACCAGATTATTTTTAGATATTTCTTTAAATTTTTTACCTAAAAACTTTTTTCTTTCATTTACTTCTATTAATAATGACCTCTATAATGGGCAGCGCATCCAGTAAGTTTTACATGTTCGCTCGCGACCCCAGAAGATGAATTAATGAAAAATGAAATCGACTTGGCAAATTTAATTTTTTCCATTCCGTTCGAGGTAATTTGCCACGTTGATTAGCGCATTGCTTCGTCACAAACTAAATCAGAACATGTTTTTTAATATTGATAGCTATTTTTGAATTTTTAACAACGTTAAGAGTTCTCCGCGTCTTTGAAGAGAATTTTGCTTCTGATTTGAATTTAAGGGAGTATGGAAATATTCACATAATTTATAGCTTTTAATTTTTGTTTGAATTTATTCAGCAGGCAGGAGGACGGTACACTTAATGGTAGATGGCTACCGTCGTCTATTAACACAAGTAAGTCCATAGGAGTAGTATAATACATAGCTATAGGCAGGAGGTTAAGGAATAGGTCCTGGTATTTTTTACTCACTGATCAAAACACAACACCCGAGCTGTTATATGACTGTAGAGTTCTGTAAGGGTGCAGTAACTACAGCCAGATGAGGTGCCCAATTTATAACTGCGAAACGCAACGTACCCTAAACGTGCCCTAAATGCCCTAAGCGTGCGTCCATACTTACTCATAAAACTCTTTATCATTCATTCATCATTCACAATAAAACTTATATTGTATTAGCTTTTGCCCGCGACTTCATCCGTGTTGAACGATGAAAAGTACCCTACGTCCTTTCTAGTGTCCCAGACAAAGTGTATACAAAATTTCATGGTTATCAGTTTAGTAGTTTTTGCGTGAGAGTAACAAACATCCATACATCCATAGAAACTCTTGCATTTATAATATTAGTACGTACTAGTTAAGTACCGATGAAATATTGTCATACATTTTTTTCATAAATACAAGCTTTCCTAGTTTATCCTTCTTTCCATAAGTAAAAACAAAATTAAAATCTGTTGAGCGGTTTTGAAGTCCGTAGAGGACAAACATACTTAATTTGATTTTTATATTTATAATAATATGTAAGATATGTTTTTTCAGGCGTTGATTTTTTTATTTTTAGATGATTCTTCGAAAACTGTTTTTCGTATAAAAAGTTTTGTCTGTGTCCTTTTCTGAATTTTGACAACGTGTGTGTGCAAAATTTTGAACAAAGATATTCTTTGAAACGCAGTGTGTTGGATGACTCGAAAAATTTTCTAAAAATAGATCTCAAAAAAGCAACAAAATTAAAGCAAACAAGTGGATATATTTTATAATAGAATATCAGTATTTTATGTCCAATTAACAAAGATTACTGGGATATCCGATCCGCGTTAATTAAAAAAAAAACGTAGAGAGGGTGATACCAGTTTAGTTCAATTGAACCGCTTTATTTAATCAAGGGTTTCAGTTTTATTTTGTGGTGTTAAAACGTAGCTTTCTTTTTTAAACGTATATTTTCCTATTCCTCATCGTTCAATGGTTTTAGGACACTCGCAACATCAATGTCAATATTATTCTAATAAAATTTCAGAAGAAGAATTTTTAACGTGTTTTTTGAGTAAACTTGGAAACCAATATTTTCCATAAATATAAACAAAAAATTAGGATAACCTAAATTTTTCAATTCTCAACTGAGTGACCTGAGTTGTTTTGAAAATATTTATGTTATGATTTAAATTAATTATATATTATATTACAACATTATATCATACTTATATAAATATACAATTATTACTAATATTAATTTTAATAATAATTATCATACATTTTATACTGAAAAATGTGAATTAAGACACTATCCCACATGGTAAATATAGCAATTCGTATTGGACATAATTATAAACTTTATTGAAGCGTCATTTTAGTGGCCCTTCAGTGATTTTTTTCACAGCACCACTTTGATAATTGTCAGTGTCGACGAGATCTCACTCAATCACTGCGATAATTAACTGATTAATTCCACTCTTCACTGGTTTTTGCGTTTCAACTTACTAATTAATTAGTTTCAGTAGACTATTTTAATGATTTTTTGGGATATTTAAACAATGGAGAGTAAAATATTAAGAAAAAATTAAACATAAAATTAGAGTTGTATATAAAACGTGCTTGCTGTGAATATGTAACAATAATCTTATTTGTCTAAGCGCCTCTTTCACCAACGTCAAGTAGGCTAAACCGTCACTTAAAGTAAACGTCCCAAACATTAAATAGAAAATAATAAAAAAAATCGCCTATCGAATGATGCAGTAAACCGAGTGCATAATTCAATGAAAAAGAAAATGATCTCTAAAAGTAACTAATCAACACTTTACTTGTAGTTGGTGAAAGAGGCGCTTAATTATTTCAAAAATTTAAAAATTTATTATTTGGCTTCAATGCATTTAAAGGGTTTATTTGACTTATAAAATAATCCCATTTTCCAAATTTTAGTTTTCTAGTCTGTACGTTAATAATAAGATTTTTTTTATCATAAAATTTTACTGATTTTAAATCATAGATTTTACTGAGAGTAGAAGCGTGCGGTTGAAACATATAGATGTTGTATGTGGACAAACAGCTCTTCTAAGAAAGGGCATATTGGGTATGGCGTCCAAAATATATAATAATTTGTCAATAGATTTAAGAAACAAAGACATAGTAGATTTTAAAAATAAACTGAAGACAGTGTTGGTCGAAAGGGTTTACTACACCATTCATGACTTCTTTAATGAAAAAATTTAGTATCAGAAATTATATACTTGACATTAATGCTGACATTAAATAATATAACTTAATAATACCTACCTTTTAAAATTAGATTTGAGATAAATATTTTTGTATGCCAGCAATGGTAGGTCATATAGATCCTATATATTATGTAATTTAAATACCTATTATGTACATATGATCAACAAATAAATTATTATTATTAAAAAAGTGTCGATGTATCGCTCTTAGTGAACGAATTGAGTCTTCTTTATAGACCCTTTGATCGAGCTTGTCTTGAATGCTGGTGCGTCCGACCGTTTACTTAGTTAGCTCATCTCAACAATGAGGCGACAATGGACGTATGTCGCGTGACACTTCACAATCGACGAGATATGATACGCGTATATACAGGAAGTATATATTTTTTTAAATGTTACTACTATAAATTAAATAGGGATTTTTTTTATATTTCTTTTAGACTAGACTTTTTTGTATATTACTTTTTAGACTGGATAGGATGGATAGCAACATGGATATGTTTACATAATCATAGTCATGTTTGCTAACATTTAGTCATGATAGCAAACATGACTATGATTATGTAAATGCGGAAGTTTTCGTTGATGCTTATGTAATTATGTTATGTTATGTAATTGCCTAACCTAATTCTGATTAACCTGGATTCCTTGATTGAATGTTACTAGCTAAATTTATTTTATTTATTTCCACAGAAATATATCTGTTGGGAGGCAGTGTCAAAATAGCAAGAAATTGGTTGTATTTTTATTATATAACTAGTTGGCGCCCGCGACTTCGTCCGCGTTGAAAAAAAAAGTAGCCTATCCTGTGTCCCGTACGTCTAAATGTTTACCTACCAAGTTTCATGAAAATCAGTTGATTCGTTTTAATAGTTATAGAGGAACATACATACTTACATACATACATACATACATACATACTTACATACATACATACATACATACATACATACATACATACATACATACATACATACATACATACATACATACATACATACATACATACATACATACATACAGAAAAAAATTGTAAAAACGGTCAATTTAGTTTCAGTATCATGTATAGAGCCTATAAACACGATATTTCTGAAAACAAAGTAACTTACTCCATGACCTACCCATACAGACTTATTATTAGTATTGATATTATTTTTACCTTTAAGCCGTCTAAGTTTTATAATCCGGCAGTACTTAGATTAATTTATTTTTATTGTTTTTGGATGTTGTATTACCTATAAGTAACATTTTGGCTACTTAAATAGTAAAGAATGGATAACTACTTAAATAAAAAAGTTAATATGAAATATTAAGCACGCTGTAGATAAATAAAGTATAGGACAGTAATCTGGGTCCATTCAATACGGAGCGGCACGCGGCGTATCGGTCGCACATCGGTGACCGTATTCATACGAGCAAACGAACAAACAAACACCTAGACCATTATCATAGACACTGCCGGTTTCAGGTTCCCTTTTCAATTGAACTAGATGCCGGATATACGTTTACTGTTAGTTCCAACGCGGAGTAATTTAAGAACATTTACCGCTGCATTTATTAACATACAACGTCGACATAGAACATATATTAAAGATTTACTAATATATAATTAAACTAGCTGGTGCCCGCAACTTCGTCCGCGTTCAAATTGTTATATAGCCTAAAGCCTTCCTCGATAAATGGACTATCCAACTCAAAAAAAAAAGTTTCAATTCGAACCAGTAGTTCCTGAGATTAGCGCGTACAACCAAACAAACAAACTTTTCAGCTTTATATAATGTATAGATTAATATCATAAGTTTTTTTTTTCATGTTAATGTCGATAGACAGGCTGACGGTCCACTTGGTGGTATATAGGTGGCTACCGTCGCCTATAACAAAAACACTACAAGTGCGCTGCCGACCATAGAAGGATTAAGGAAAAGGGATATTGGGTTCTGGCATCCCTTACTCACTCACCGAAACACAACAGCACATATGCTGTTATTTCACGGTGGTCTTCTGTAAGGGGGTGTCCAAATAACTGCGAAACGCAGTGTGCCCTGTGCCACTACTAACATACAGCAATACTTTAACATACCTAAACATGCAGTGGTCTCATAACTTCAGAGTTTCAAAAGGACAGAGATTCAAAATGTCAGAATTTCAAAAAGAAGGGTATACAAGCGAAAATAATACCTATCTACGAGGAGATCTTGTTAATTATTATTGTTCTATGCCTTCATAGTCCCTTAAATCTTATTATAGGTCGGAATTGCATTTGTAGCACCTAGATGGCGTTGCTTGTATCATAGGCGACGGTAGCCACCTACCATCAAGTGAACCGTCAGCCTGTCTGAGGACTTTAAGATAAAAAAGGACGATTCAGAAGCTATATTTTTACAATAAAAACTTAATTGTATTTTTAACACGTATTAAAATACTACAACGAGGATAATTATTTTTTATTCTACTGTTTTACTTCTCCCTTTAAAAGCTCCCCAGTTATAGAAGGGGATAAACATAGAAACTCTCTTGACGGCCTTAAAAAATCACCCGCGCTCGTCCGACAATCAATTTGACGGAACCCATCTCCTTTATAAGTTTTTCTTGGCTAATAATATTGTTAGTCTGACCACGGCCCGTCCCACGGGTGAGATTTCCCCATAAATCGAGACTGTTTAGTGATACTCCCCTTTCAATCTTTCAATGCCTCTGCGGTTATTTTTTATGGACGCTTCGCCTTTTATCGGATTTTTTTGTACATAATTTAACGGGAGGAAAAAGTATGAGGTGAATTATCCGGAACGCGCCTTCTAGGAGTCATCGCTTGAAAAAAAAGACGATTTATAATATTTTTTATGTGTGTATCTTTGACCAACAGTCAGACAGACGGTTTTCAGATGAGGTTCGACCTGACCAGAGCAATACAAACGAATATAGATAGGAAAAGTTGTTTTTATGATCAACTAAGCATCGGATTCAGTCATATATCTTAAATCCAGGTAATATACTATCTGTGTAAGATTTCATCCTAATCCTTATTGAGTAACAAACATCCAAACATACAAAACTACTGTACTTTCGTTTTTTTCTTCTATAAAACCCAAAGTGTGCGAGATATATTCAAAAATAAAATATATTGAAATTAAAAGTTGGTTTTTCGTACGAATTAAAATTGTGCGAGACTTCTACTAAACCAAACTTTCACATTAATAATATTATTAGGATCACCAATTTTTGAGAGAGGCCTTATTAGCGTTAATTATTACTTTCAACTTCCGATTGAGCCCTACATTATAAAAAATGCCTGAAATCTTTTTTTATATTACAAGTACCTACATCCAATAGAATTTCCCCAAAATCCCCGAACAATTTCTTAAACAATTTGGCAAAAAAGTCATCCAATATATCTCTCGACCTGTCCATTTGTCTGTTAGCAGGCACGTCCCAACAATTTAGAAGTGATGGGAGGTCGACGATTGACGGCATATATATTCCAACCCCTTAGTTTTATGGGGTTCAATATTTTTTATCCAATTTGCGATATTGTCGAAGTTTATGAAGTTAAACTTTGATTTATGGCATTATTGTGCGCCGCAATAAATAATGATTTATTTCTTATCGTGTACTCTGCATTCTTTATATGCAATGCGAGTATTATGGCTAAGGTAGAGAAGTCCTTAATCCTTTGAGTTTGTGATATGATAAGATACAATAGTGTTAAATTACTACAAAACTTGTTAGGGTATCATTTGTGAAATGGCAATAGGTTGTTACGTTTAATGTAGCCTCAAACAAAAACAGATTCAAAGAATCAGTGAGCTATGAAAATTTAACAATATGTCGCTCATAAAATGGATTTGTGTGAAACAATACGTTGTTAAAGCAGATACCTTCTTATCGGACAAATGGAAGAGGGCACTATAAGGAATAAATATACAGATAAAAATAAAGTTATTTATCCAAACGTCGAATAAAAAGAGACCGCGTTTACACCGACAGTAAGAAGTTGACCCGAATCGTATACAATAAGACGCTGGACAGACTAAGCCTAAGCAACTAAGCCTCAGTAAATCTGTTAATTAATTAATCAAGCTTAATTTGACGAGCCCATCGGCCGAGCGTAAGGTGCTGTACCGGGTTCTGTTCCCCGACAGGAAATACTCTAAAATTTGGTTTGGTTTGGATCTGGGAAGTAGTTACCATCAGTTAGCAGTTGAAAACCGTTTTGCACCTTTCTCACGTTTGTAGATTTACTTAGTCATTTTTCATTTAGTAGGTTTCAAAAATAAAATAAAAATTGAACAGTTTTCCCACCTTGAAATTATTAGGGTCGAATTTTCATCAGCGAGCGAATGCTTTATCAGATTATAAGTTTTATGATTATTTTTGTAATGGTAAAGCCTATACAAAACTTGAAGAATAAAATGGACTTTGTGATGTAACGGTGTGACAGGAGACCAGTGAAGTGCGGATGGCCGGGGGCAAGTGGGTTAAAATGGAACATCGTGCAATAAAACACCCCTTCTGTCCATAAATATCCGAGTTCGGAAGTTGGTCTGTTAGTGGTTGGATACTTTTTTCTCGACCACTTTTATTTATCGAAGACACCGTCCCGGGGGTCGACCTGATGTTTCGATTTTCCCTTTAAATGTTTTCCACGGTATTCTACTACATTTTAAGGTTGCTTTTGTATTTTAATAAATTGTTATATTATATTGTCGATACTAATACAAACTTCCCTGTTACATTAGTTTTACTTATATTAGGTAAAGTAATTATTTATATAAAATACTAAAATAAGTGTTATATTTTAAATTATATGTTGTATACACTATTATACACGGAGTAATTAATATTCTGTTTTTTTTTTTATTTTTATTTATTTTATGAGCCAAGGGCCCTTAATACAAAATACATGTGCCACAATGCAGACTAATTGTTATACTTACAAAAGCTTATAAAAATAACGGCAAATATTCTAGATACACTTAGTATAAACATATATAAAAAACATATATACATAATCAAGGTACAGATATTCTGAAATTTCATAAGATAATGATAAAATATAATTTAATACGTTCATTACCATTACCTACGTACTTTTAATATCAAATTTTCAAATTTTTGTTTGAACTGTAGAATAATATTTGTTACCTACGTTTTCATCTATAATTTTCGTAAATAATCTTAGTAGTGTACAAATTTACTACAAATATAGTTAAATTTAACAACACAGCTATACTCGTACATCATGCAGATCTCTAAATACATCTTTTATATTTATTTCGGTGAATCTTTTATACTCTTTCATCGGCGAAGATTGCCATAAAGATATAGTTCGAAAACGCCGTTTGGAGATATTCGGACTGTAAGGACATCGCGTAAATCTGTTCCAAGTGGGAATAGGGACAAAAAACGATGGCTTAACCCTCTACGCCCCTATTGTTCCCTAACAACTTCCTCTAATAAAAGCAACCATATTTCTTAACCCCTCGATACAGAAAAAGTTGAAGCAGTAGTAGAAAAACAGTAGTCATACTTAATCTCGATAGTAAAAATAAATCATCAAAATTAATAAGATAAAGAGTGTTGTCCGCTTGTCTATGTTAACATAAAAAAAAACATATAAAATACAGGAGGTGTTATGATTTTACTCAAAAACAGTGAACTGATTTTAATTAGTTTTGATAAGAAATAAGAATGTGACAGGGATTTTTTTTAATGAGGAGTTGGTTATTGACTTATTGCTAATAGTCACAGTAAGCCCTGTTTATCATATATAATATAATTATATATAATCAAACCTATAACCATAGATTTTTAAAAACTGACTCATCACTCAATTTTAGCTAAAAGTCACTGTATAAATTTCACCCCGATTCCAGAATTTGAATTCCAATCAGTAATTAACTTCGCTATTCAGAGTGACATTTAGAAATCAAGACGAAGAACCAACATTAATTAAGTTATCCTTTCTCATCGAGGACTCATTAGCAATTTTTCCCAATATCTGTCGTAATTGCTTTAACTCTGTTCCCATTTCTCACTCAATCCACCTCTTCACTCAATGACTTTTCTTTATGACCCCTCGCTCAATTCAGCGCTTGCAGCTGCTTCGCAACGAGAACGTCCAACTTTATTAAAACGGAGACAGCGCTTTACGCTCGATTGTCAGCATGTTCTGGAGACAGAATCAAAAATTTAAATTGAGAACATTCTTCACCCGTTGACACGTCTTTATTGGAGGTTAGAGTTACGTTTATTGCCGTTGCGATGTTCATTCCTTATGGGATATTGTCATTGCCATATATAAAATTTGAAAGGGAAAATTATTCTACATTTAAATTTGTATTTGGAATTTTTTATTGGTTTATTTCCTTTTTTAATACGAATACGTCTGAATTTGTTTCTATAGTGGGAGGCAATTATTCTGAAAACTGATAATAAAATCGGAGGAAACATCTATAATTCTATAATATAAATCTATATATCATCTACATCTATAATTTAATTACACCACTCTATAGCTAAAAGATCAAATATTTTTTTAAATATTACTTATATAATATGTATTATATTCGGTTTAGTCAAATAAAAACATATAATATACCATCAAAGAATATATTACTCGTAACAAACACGGCCGAGTCCTTCACCACACAGTCACACCCCGTTTTTTATGTGAAGGTTGACAGACAGGCTGACAGATCCAGTCGACGCTAGGTGGCTACCGTCGCCATAACACAAGCAACGCTACAAGTGCTACACCCGAAGGTTAAAAAGCCCTATATTTTAAAAATATAATAAAAATAAATAAATAAATAAGTGCCACACCTCGCCGCCTGGACAATCTTTAAATATATTTTTTTCATTTTATTCAAGGTAAAAAAAATATATATATCTGGACATGTTTCTGCCTTGTCTACTACCTTTTATCATGAAAAGGCAATGTCCTGTAAAAAACAGTGTAACAAACCGATATAGCATTAAAAACTCTTTCTAAACATTAAACAAAAGAAAGCAGTGCTTTTATAAAATTAAAAACGCGAACCAAGTAATGATATTAAAATTCAACGCTAACACAACGGAGGCAGACATAATATTTGTTTTAAGCGGAGCTCCGCGGTGCCCTCATAAACTTATTAAAATATTTCTCGCTATATTTAATTAGTATTTCTGTACCATTTGTCCCCATTCTACTCGGAGCTCAGGTGTGTGAAATACGATAATGTTTTTGTTCGGATTTTTTCAGGAGCAACTTTTTAAAAATGTAACATTAAAATTTGGAATGAAACAACTAATTGTTTTTGTAAATTATTAAAAAGGTAAAGAATGTAAATTTAATGAGAAATATATATTTAACTTGCCGGTGCCCGCAACTCGTACGCGCACAGCTAGTTAGTTTTTTGAAAATCTAATATTTTTTGAGGATAAAACGTACAATTTCTGAGAAAGCGTGCACAAACGCACAAACAGACAAAAATTCTAAAAACTTTTTATAAGTGGCTAGTTACTTATAAAAACTTAATTGATCCAGTTTCTCACAAAAAATGATACTTGGAGACTTTGTATAATATTAAAAACGAGCTGGCGCCCGCGACTTCGACCGCGTTGAAATAGAAAAAAGTAGCCTATCCTGTGTCCTGTACGTCTAAATGTTTATCAACCAAATTTCATGAAAATCAGTTTATTCGTTTAAGAGTTATGGAAGAACATACATACATACAGATTTATTATAAGTATTGATTAAAAAAATTGTTAAATAAATTTATTGCGTTACATGTTTAAAATTTAAACTAGAAGTGATAATTTTGTAATATTTTACAAAATTAGTACAGAATTTTAGGCGCCGCTCAACGCTAACAAAAGTAATTGTACCGAACGGGGACAAATTTTGTTTATTTATTACTAGCTAGAGCCCGCGACTTCGTCCGCGTTCTCTATAGCCTTTCTCGATAAATAGACTATCCAACACAAAAAGAATTTTTCAATTGAAACCAGAAGATCCTGAGATTAGTGCGTACAACCAAACAAACAAACTCTTCATCTTTATATATTGGTATAGATAAAGACTTGGAAAACAATTTAAACTATCTTAATTTATACATAATGAACATAGGGTGAAAGTATTTAAATATTCGTTAATACTTAATATTCAAAAAAAAATATAATATTTTCATAATTTTTTTTTTATATAATATATTAGGTATACAAATTAATAAGGTGCTTTTATTTCGTATGTTAATCATTTGATATCGAAGTTACATAAATTGATTTAACATTTGCTATTTCTAAGTGTATCCTATTAAGATCTTGACAACAATATATTTTCAACACACGAAGTGCTATAACATAAAAAACCGAAGTGGACAATATGTCTGTCGACAAGCAACATTTGCGACACTGCATTCTTTTTGCATTTCAATTAAAGAAAAATGCTGCTGAAGCTGCAGAAATGATTTGTGCTGCTCTGGGGGAAAACGCCGTAACCCATAAGACGTGTAAGAAGTGGTATCAAAGGTTTCGAATGGGAGATTTCGATCTTTCAGATCGAGAACGTTCGGGCCAACCACAAAAGTTTGACGATAAGGAACTTGAAAAACTGTTGAGAGAAGATCCTACTCAGACTCAAGCTGAGCTTGCACTACAACTCGGTGTTACTCAGCAGTGCATTTCACATCGCCTACATCAACTTGGTAAAGTTCAAAAGGAAGGTAGGTGGGTTCCGCATAACTTGACTCTAGAAAACAAAGAGCGGCGGCTGGAAACGGCCATTTCTTTGTTAACCAGGTTTAAAAGAAAAGATTTTCTTTACAAAATCATTACGGGTGATGAAAAATGGGTGTTGTACGATAACCCTAAACGCAAAAAATCTTGGGTGAGTCCCGGCGAACCGTCAACGTCAACTCCAAAGCCCAACATTCATTCACAAAAAGTGTTACTGTGTATCTGGTGGGATATGAAAGGCGTCGTGTATTATGAATTGCTGAAACCTGGCACGACTGTTACTGCAGATCTTTATCAACAGCAACTTATACGTTTGAGCGATGCATTAGAGCAAAAGAGGCCTTTTACTGGCAGTGGCAGTAGACAAGTGATTTTGCAACATGATAATGCTCGGCCGCATGTTGCAAAAGATACCAAAGATGTCATCTGTGGATTGGGCTGGGAGGTTCTCCCTCACGCGGCTTATTCGCCAGATCTCGCCCCATCGGATTACCATCTATTCCGATCGCTCCAGCATTACCTGGTTAATAGGAACTTCAAAAGTGTTGACGAGGTCCAAGAAAGCATTGATGAATTTATTCAGTCAAAACCGCAAAGTTTCTTCCGCGAAGGAATTCGTCAGTTGCCCGAACGATGGAACAAGGTCATCGAAAACAATGGAGATTACTTTGAGTATTAAATGTTTGTTCATTTATTTATAAATAAATTCTCAATTCAATGTAAATAGCACATTTTTAATTTGTACACCATATAAAGGTTTCCAGACAATAAGCGGACGGTCAACTTGATGGTAGATAACTTACGTCGCCTAAAACACAAGCAACGCCACAAGTGCTGCAGTTGTGCTGCTGACAATGTGCTGCATTTCCTACTGCAATCCTTTAAGGATAAGAATTAAGGAATTAAGGAACTCACTTACCGAAACATAACAGCACACTTGCTATTATTTAACGATGGCCCTTGTCACAGCCAGACCAGAGCCAATAATAAAAAAAATCATTTACAAAGTTTACCGTACCGAGAATCAAACCAGAGACCCCTGCGATAGAGCATTATAGTATATGTAGCACCATTCGACTAAGGGACTCGTCGAAATTAAAATCTAGAATTTATTATGTCTTAAGCTTTTTAACAGGGATTGTGATCAAAATCTGATGTTTTTATAACAATTATTTATTAAATCATCTTGTAGAATATAACATTAGCATAAAAAGCCTCATTAGCAAAGCTGTACATTCATGTAAATTATGAAATAAATGTGCTGCAACACCTGTAGGTGTTAATGGCTCCGAAATTTTCTTTTTAATACTATGATCAGGTTTTAACAAGATTTTTTGCAGTATATATTTTTGAAGCACTTAATGGTGGGTGATTACAAACTAGAGTAGGATGCAATTTCTTTGCCAACACTGATAGGATAAGGTACGAAAGAGTTTAACTAAAGAACTAATGTAAGGCAATGTATGTTATATTTGATTAATATTATGTATTTTTAGTAGTGGCAAGGCACATTGAGTTCCGCGGCTGGACACCGATGTAGTGTCATAACGTCCCCGCGACCCATTGTTTCACTGATACGAGTTAACATATCTAGTTTGAATAAAAAAAAACATGTTTTTCTGTAAAAATAATCTACATAAATCCGATCTAACATTAAATAGGCTGAAGAAAATGTAAGACCAAAACTTAAGTGAGCTAGAAAGCCTTAAAACGCTTTTCAAACTAAAAAGTTTGTAAAAAGAAAAGTGAGAGAAATGTGCTAAGGTTGTTATTAAAAAGACATCAAAGATTGCTCCCGCGTCAGATTGGAGGAGGTAAATAAATGTGGTTAAAATTTAAAATTATAATGGGATTGTATCCGGTGACACAAATGTGTGGAGTTTGTTACTAACGACTTCTGCGCTGACGACGCTTTAGGGAGGAACTCGGGAGCCATGGAGCTGCAAATTTATAGATAAATTTTCATAGTATATTTTTCATACTACATAAAAAGTTTACGTGTATTATAATATATACTAACATAAAATATTAGCTATTTCAATACCATTGATTTTTTCATGGGTAAATTTAACACATTTTTTTATTAAAATAAGACTTTATTAACCCCATAGGAACTAAATAGAGGTGTATTAAAATTACTTCAATTATCCAATGTCGTATTACACAATATAATCGAAATTAACTACGAGTATCGAGAACTATTGGAAATTACCTACTTATTTGTTATAAATAAAGGTTTTGCAATAATAAACAAAAGTGTGGTAAAAAGTAATTTTGGAAAGAAGTATATTATTCAATTACCTATGGTTTTTTTTTTATATTAATTAAAAAATAAATAAACAAAAATGTAGATAATTCTTCAAGATTTTTATATTAAATTTATTTTGATTGTGTAAAGAAAAGTGATATCAAATTCGACTCCATGTATTTCTTAGTTGTATAGTTCACCTGCCATCATGGCAACTAATTGTGAGTGCGGATAAAGTACGGCGTAAGGTGGCCTTAGTGAAGCGATTGCATCAGAGTTTGCGTGAAACCAACCTTTTAAACTAGCTTGATCACACTACACTCTAAATTTTCTAAATTTTAAAAATCTAATTTAAACTTTATATTTGTGTAATTTAAACTTTATATTTATAACTTTATATTTCGTCTTTATTTAGTCGATTTTATTTTTTATTTTTATCAAAATACTAGATGTTGCACGCGACTTCGTCGGTGTATCTTTATGAAATAAAGCCTTTGATAATGTAGCTTTCTATGGCTGAAAGAAGTTTTAGAATCGGTCCAGTAGATTTGAATTTATTTATTACAAACATACAAATCTTTTCTCTTTATAATTTTAGTAAATATTTTTATTACAATCTATATTGTAATAAAAATATTTAAATATAATATATATTTCTACGCTATCACAAGCAGAGATATAACAGTAGATAATATAAAAAATCAACTACATGCTACGAAATGTCCTAACATCGTTCGTAGCACAGTCGTAGATGCAGTTCGTAGAGGCATAGAGGTTCGTAGCAGTGTTGTTTAGTTTTGGACAAGCTGAACGCAAATAAAAAATAAAAAGGCACATAGAATAGATTTTTTTTCTATATCGAGAGTTCTATTTTTCTTTTATTCTGTAGAGGAATTGATGTTGAATTCTTTAGAAGAATCACGTCACATGAATTTGTATAGAAAAATTTTCACCAATGGATAGAGTTGTTCTCGAGGAAGGTTTTAGTATAATATATAATTTACAAAGTTAAGCGGGCAAAGTAGCGGCCAGCAGCTAGTAGTATAATAAAGTACTGACAATATTTTTACTATAAGTGGATCTAATGTGAACACCGCCTTACACTGATGCAGTTGTATTCACTTTAGTTATAAATCCTGTACCAGACTTAAAAACACATATCCCACAGTAAGTAAGTAAGAAACATTGCATAGCTGTTCTTCGTAGCTTTTTAACTAACCGAAAAGCACATTATAATATTACTGTTTTACTTTACAGATTAGACATAATCTGTGCTCCAATATACCAATATAACAGTATTTTTTGTTAAAGTATTTCATTAATTTATTATTAAATATATTTACTACAGTTAAATTTTCTTTGTTAAGGGCGGCAGGCAGGCTAACAGTTCATTTGATGGTGGGTGGCTACCGTCGCCTATGAGACAAGTAACGCCACAGATAATCGTGAAATAACAGCACGAGTGCTGTTGAGTTTCGTTGAGTGAGTAAGAGATACCGGAGACCATTTACCAAACTCCTAATCAACCTACCTCTAACATAAAAAAAGGAGATCGATATATTTAATGCAACATATTATTATATTATACGACTTTTACTGATATTTACTGATGTTTACTTTTTAGCAGTGCATTTCAAACCTGCGCTCTTCATGTCGGCAGCTAAGCATTCGACGCACTGGGCTATTGCCTTCGAAAGAGATAATATTTCACAGATAAATAAACTGCATCAAAACGAGAAGTCTGAGAAATTAACAATTGAAAATGTTAACAAAACTTCTTGTGTACCAATGTATTTGTCCGTCAGTGTTATTAATACTCTTATAAATGTCACATTATCTTTATAGAACCAAATAAAAAGGCATAATATATAATATCGACGAATTATGAGTCCATTAGGCAATAAGTATGATATAACAAAGAGCAATAACTGCTAAACTGGACACGGTACATGAGTTGTGGCCACTGCATCGCTCCATTAGCGATTATTGTCCAAGTTCTGCTGTTACACACTGGACTCACATGGATGTAAAGATTTATGGATACTAGATGCGACACTATTGGTTCGTGTAACTAAGTGGTAACTAAGAAATTACTTTTTAAGTGTCGAAAGATAATTGTATTATAAATATAACGAAAAAATCTTTAAAAAAATATTAAGTAATTATTTTAGCTTTTGATTTGTCAATTTTTTACTTTGACAGTACTAATGCTCTTATTTTTGATTTGGCAACGGTAATGGCAAGACACACTGCATTTTGCAGTCATCAATTGGATAGCCTATCTACCGGCAGTAATCACCTTAGAGATAACCCCCTTAGAGATAATCAAATAACAGCTGTTGTATTTCGGTGAATGAGTAAGGGTTGCTAGAACCATAAACCTATACTCCCTAACCACTTATCCTATATCCTACAAAGTACAGCAGTGCATAAGTTTCTTGATAGGCGATATTATCAACAGTGGACTTCTACCCTACCTTCCAAAGGCCACACAAATGGCTGTCATCTTTTAGTTACTCACCATAACACTACAACAAATGTGCTGATATGTGGTGTGTTTCGTGTTATTATAGGTATCCAGGGGGTTTATTAGATATTAGAATAATTTAGATGATTAATAGAAGTGCTCAATAAATATTAATTAAAAGTGGTTTAAGATAATTAAAATTCTCACTTCATTAGTTGTTCTTAATTTGATGCCATATCTAGTTTCTCTATATCAGAAGGCCGGACACAACGACTGCCAAATTCTTTGTACTTATTTACGCCGCTCATTATTTATTGCTTTCATATCGACTTTGTTCTATATTAAGTTGCCAAAAGCGCAGTTTGGCAAGTGCTCTTCTTCTTCTTTCCTGCTAACTTTTATATCTTTGTGTTGTTTCTCGGTACACTTCAAAACTTTCAAGTGGTAATTTTTTAATATCACTTTAATGAAATGAAACTACAAAATTTATTGGTTCAAAAAAAAAATTACAACTTTATATTAGCAAAACACTAAAGTTTTCAACTTATAAAATAGTAAAAAGAGCTCCCGATAGAAACATTTAGAAATAAATTACCCAAATCACTTTTTTTTTTTTTTTTGTAAACTAGATGAACATTTAGAATAAAACATATTGTATGTAATGTAAAATTTAATTTGTTAATTTAATTATTTAAATAAATATTATTTGTACGAAATTATTTTTGGCAGAATCAAAAACCTGACTGTACACCGTACATATTTACTATATCGGTTCTAGACTACAGTACTCTCTTAACGTCCAGAGAACCACGTTTTGATGGCAAATACAGAAAATAAATACCATATAAACCCTATATAAAAACTTAAATATCCAAAAAATATCCTTTTATAGCTCTACTTTGAATTATTTCCTTGTCATATTATATTGGCTTTTACCCAAATAAGGGATGCATAAGCCCACAACTAGCTTATTTAATTTATTAAATTGATGGTCATTTTTATTTTTGTTAATGTGGAAATAAATAAAGCTTTATTATTATTATTATTATTATATTAATCAAATTACTATGAATTAATGCACTCTTTAAATGCTGAAATGTACTGTATTGTATTAACTTTTCAGAGGATCATACAGTCCAATGGAGCGATCAAAACTGATCAACACGTGTGTTGAGTCACGGCTCAATACCTCGCAATAACACTATACATTCAAATCAAACGTTGATTTGCTATCGACCAAGCGTGTGTTATAGTGAGCATAAGGTCGAATTTTGATTGAAGAGTAATTCTATATGGTTGTTAATGTTCAGGCAGTATTGCATGTTCATTTGGCTTGAATTGGAATTGGGTAAAGCCTCAGTTGCATCACATAGTTTCAATATTTACTTTAATTCTGCGTACATTTGGAATTTTGACGTATCATATTAATCTATACATATTATTTAACTAAATATTTAAAAAAAGTAAGTTTATATGTTTGTTTGTATCTTCAAAACTACTCATCCAACACATACAGCATCTCAACACAAGCAACAACTCAACAAAATTTCACGGTGGTCTTCTGTAAGGGGGTACTTAAATACTAGTATTAAGTAGGAATCAAAGCAGTTACAAGTAGCATTAAGTATACAAGCAAAAGGTGAAAACACATTCCCGTTGGCCCCTGTTCCTGTTCCTGAATTCCCAAAATCCAATCAGCCCCAGAATTATATTTCATACTTGAATCCATACTGTTTAGATTAATTCGTTAGCAATGAACAGAATAGTGTACGCTAGTGTAACATCGCCTTAACAATTACGGGGCAACAATTACCGGGTCCGGTGAAACAGTCGCCTCTGTCACAACGCACACGCTCCGGTCATCCGGAATGATCTGCTCTGGGCAACACATTTGTTTATTAATTGCATCGTTTTAAATTATTGCTGTCGATTTACACTCTCCAAATATTGGTGAAAACGAATTTACATTAAACAATCGTTTGTGAATTCGATTTTATTTCTAGGTACCTGATTTATTTTGTGGAGATACTCCACAGTTATACAACCTCTCCGTATAACGCTGGCATTAGAAGATTTGAAAAAAAACGAGAAAAAATTTGAAAATAAGAAAAAGAATAAACTGTCTTGTCAAGTGCGTGTATAAAAGGGGTTGTCAAAATTTGTAATTGATTATTGTGCTATAGTTTTTTAACCGGACTTTTTCTATGTATATAAGCTAATTTGAAATGTAATTATTGTAAATTCTAAAAGTGAATATAAGATTCAAGCTATTGAGGATTTCATTTGGGATAGGTGACTACACCCGAATTATTATGCAAATGCATAAATGTGGGCAATATACGACTATCCCACAATTTCATTTTATTTGAATTGCAATGGCATTGCATTTATAACTTAGAGAAATTTATATTAGCATAATAAAATTAATAACTACGTAGCTGTAAATCCTACTATAAGAATATAATAAACAAATGCGAGTTAGTGAGGATGTATGTTTGTTACTCTTTCACGTAAAAACTACTGAACGGATTTGACTGAAATTTGGCGCTCAGGTAGTTTATTACGTGGATTAACATATAAGATACCTTTTATCCTGGATTAATGTTTGGTTCTGGCGAGAACTTTAAAATAAAAAAATTGTCACTAACGCAGATAAAGTCGCTGTAACCAGCTGTTATCAATATATTATATTACATAATTAAAATGAAAAATTCTCTAAGCAATAGACTTAGTAAAGTCAAAAGTATTTTAAAAATATATAGGACTTAGGTAGGGCCTCTTTCACCAACTACAAGTAAAGTGTTGATTAGTTACTTTTAGAAATAATTTTATGTTTTATTAAATTATGCACTCGGCTTAGTGCATCCTTCGATAGGCGAATTTTTTTGTTATTATTTTCTTTTTAATGTTTGGGACTTTTACCGTAAAAACAAAGGTATATCAGATAAATTATTCCCGGTGACAGGTGACTTTAAATGACGGTTAGTCTACTTGACAGATGGTGAAAGTCGCCTTAAGACAACTTTTCACATATAAAACTTTATAAGAAGCAAAAAATCCTTTTGTGTCGAAAAATAACAACTTATTAACTTCATTCCTGTTTTTTGATAAATAACAAAATCATCAATACTAATAATAAATCTGTAAGGGTCGGTCATGGAGTAATTTACTTTGTTTTCAGAGATATCGTGTTTATAGGCTCTAAACATGATACTGAAACTAAATTAACGATTTTTAGAATTTTTTTCTGTATGTATGTATGTATGTTCCTCCATAACTCTTAAACGAATTAACTGATTTTCATGAAACCTTTTAGATAAAGATTTAGACGTACAGGACACAGGATAGGCTACTTTTTTCTTTTTCAACGCGGACGAAGTCGCGGGCACCAGCTAGTTTAATAATATATGTATAACAAAATCTCAACGCACACGCTCCTGTCTAATAATTTTTAACAAACAATTGTGACAATAACAAGACACAAAACCAATTATTGTTCATTTTTCTTAAAGGAAATCCCTCTCAGTGACGTGCGTCAGGCAAGGGTTGGTAATAGTCCGGTGATAAATGACCGGCCGGTTGACACGGACGGACTTAAGGACGACCGGATAACCGGGTCATGTGATACAGGTTGTTTCAGATAGTACGGATTGATGGATCTCACTACAACCCCAAGCTTATTTGCAATCTTCTGTTTTGCGTCACTTCTAATAATTTAAATCTGTATTAATCCTTAGGGCCTCACTTCTGGGTACACACCTCAGAAGCTTACTGCTGATTGCTAGAACCTCACAATTCTATGAAGATTGTTTATTTTTTTCATAAACAAAGGTAATTAACACTAATATTATAAAGAGATGTATGTAATGCTAATGAATAAACTCAAAAACTACTGGGTCGATTTTAAAAATTCTTTCACTATAGAAAGCTATATTATCAGCGAGTAATATAGTTAAACAGGCGAAGTCGCGTGCAACAGCTAGTCTGACATAAATTAAATCGAAAATACAGATTAAAAAAAATAGTCAAAAAACAAAAAAATAAGCTAGTCTGACATAAATTAAATCGAAAATACAGATTAAAATAAAATAGTCAATTAAAAAACAAAAAAATGTTTAAAGAAATATCTGTGGTTATCCAATTTGCAACTAGAAGTGATCTCTGTTAAAGACGGACTTCTTATTTTATCGGAACGTAAATATGGAAACAAGTATTTTTTTTACTGTAACCGGATGAAACAAACACTCAAATGTTACAAAAGCTTGCTACAATACATCAGTGAAATCCGCATTCAAATCGGTTAAGCCATTTCTGAGATAAGCGTGCACAAGCACACAGATTACAGATTTATTATTAGTATTGAGTATTGATGATGTTGTATTGGTTGATATGTGTATATTTGTATAAATACTTACAGATATTATATATTCTAATTAATTTATTCAATGAAAGAAATGTATGCATAAAAGACATACCAATCCTAAGGCACTCACAGTGGCTTCGCACAAAACCAATTTGATAGCGATGTGTATTAAGAAAGAAGATAACGTCTCTCATACCATTTGACAATATCAAAATGGGCCATAAATAACATGCTTTGAGGAGACGTCACCGTCGGGGGTGACCCGTGATTTGCATGTCCTCCTTTTGGGGTAAATTGTTGCAATAATTTATGATCGTTTGCTTATTACTCGTAGATATACTTATAGAGTATGTGTTTGTTTATTCTTTATTTTATTATTACTTGATTATTATTATTATTAATTAATTAAAACACAGCACTTAATACAACAATAATAAAGAACAAATATTAACAAATTTGTTCATATTGTTTATAAAGTTATAAGATAAACATTCATATTGTTTATCTGAAATTATTGTGCAAATATTATATTTATGTTTATTTCATTCGCTATGGTTAGTAAAGTCAAATTAAAAAAAAAGTTAAATTCTTTTTATTTTAGTTTTAATCTTAAAAAGTTTACTTACTTAGCTAATTCTTCGTTAAAATACGTACTTAGTTAGTGGTGAACAAAATTACTTATTTTACAGATTTATTAAGAGGCCTGGTAGCAATTTTTTTTTACAATTTTAGGACTTTTTCGTGAAATCGAGAAACGTATGCCGCATTTCCAAAGTTCACTGATATAAAGAGTTAAGGCAAGCATATTAAATCACTCGGCCAATGGGAACGCCAATGGCCAATTCTGATAAAATCTTTACTCTAATACCTACCCATTCTTAGCCAAAAGATGTAAGATTCAAATGTTGTATATGTTCCGAAGGAGCGCGCGACAAAATCGCCATTTAGTATAATAAGTGCACGTTTCCCGGGGTCCGTGTGAACGATGGCGCCAATAAGTCAACTCGTATTAACACACCATAGCATGGTAATGGGTCACATATGAATAATGAAATGCGGAAATAGCCGCGAACCTACTTCAAATTGGGATTTCGATGGAGCATTTGCCTTTCATGTTTGAATATTGAATCTATTTAACAGGGGACCAATTTATTCTGCAGATTATAGTGTGTCGAAAATCATTCAAATCTTAACTAATTTGTAACAAATTGCGTTAAGTTCGTTTTTGTAAAAGTAATTTTAATATTTTAATATTAATGTCTTAATTTTTTTATTTTTTATTATCATCAATCAATACTTCACAGATACACACAATACACACAGTTACTTTGTTTTCACAGATAACGTGTTTATTGCCTCTATACATGATACTGAAACTAAATTAACGATTTCTTAGATTTTTTTTCTGTGTGTATGTATGTCGCCAGTTAAAAAATAAAATAAATACAAATGAAAACCGCACATAATATTTTTAATCTATCTCCATTTCCACACTATTAAATGCGAAACACGGATACATCAATCATCAATATGCAAAAACAAAAATTGTATGCGAACATTCATCTCGGATACCCCTCAAGGGTTCGCGAAATACACACATCAGCTTTACCAATGACAAATAGTCCTCACCCTCTCCAAGTTGGCATTTTGACAATAAATAAAGAGACGATATCTAGGATAGTATGTACACAGTGCTATGCGGATTTCGTTATAATAAATGACACGCGATGGACATGAGAAGGGTTAGGACACGCTTTACAGGATTAACTGGGAGTATACGTTTTGATTGATAATGCTTACTTTTTCTTTCTTAGCATTCGGCTGTATTACTATTAGCTGCTTCCAAGAAATTCTTCTTGGAATAATACTTCTATTGGTATAAGCTAAAACCTACTTCTGAAGCGCCTACTGAAGGTACCTAAAGTGTTGGCTAAACGTATTGGTCAATTCTAAAATTTAATTTACCATAATTTCAAAAAGGGTTCTATTTTTGAAGCGGCGAAGATAAATGTGTCCAAACGTATGGTCTATTTTAAAATTTAGTTTACTATATTTTCATAGGGTTCCATTTTTGAAGCGGCGAAGGCAAATGTGTCCAAGCGTATTGGTCAATTCTAAAAATTTAGTTGCCTACTAGAAGTCCATATAGTTTATTTTGAAATTTTAAAATGTTTATTTTGACGAGCCCCTTGCTTAGTGGTAAGGGTGCTTACCATAACGCTCTGTCTCAAGGGTCCCGAGTTCGATTCCCGGCAGTGCCAACAAACCATTGTCCATTTGTTGGTAGGTGACTGACTACTGTCGCCTAAAACACAACAACGTCAGTTGGGATGAAAGTGCGCTGTCCATATTGAAGGACAAATACTAAATGACAATATGGAGATAGGAAAATGACTCATATCCCTTATTTACATTTAGTAAACAACAGCGGTTTCTATTATATATTTTACTATAGAAAATATTATATTAGAATTGTAAATAGTACGTGTGTGTGTGTGTCTGATTTTGTTGTAGTTGATATAATGTCACATTATTTAACTAATGGTAACACTTGCCAAGGGATATTGGACGTCACGCGAAATAGGAGCGTGAAGGCGTCCGGTTTTTGAACGATTGTCATCTACTGATGACGTTTGCTAGGGTTGTCCATAAATTATATAGAAATATAATTCGATTTTTTTTCAATCCGATGTTCATTACTCAATTCGATATACATGTTCGTTATCTTGTACTCAGTTATAATGTTTTTTTTTTAATATACAATGTATTTTTAATATGTGTGTTGACAATTAATATTATGTCGTATTTTTTAGATAGTCCGATCATCGGACTGAGTATTCAGACTACTGATACTAGGCGGTTTGTAACAATATAACAAATTAAAGAAACATACATCATCTCAATATAATGTTAAAAAATAACAAACATATAATCATATTTCCAGTAGTGACAGGACATGCGTTTCGCATTTTAAAATTGCCCACTCTGATTGGCGATAATTGACAGGCAAAGAAGTACACTTTTTTAAAGACAGAATTTTCTGTCTCAATAAAAAGAATAAGTTAGTATGAATAAAATGTATTAGTATGTATAAAAGGGGCACTTATTAAACAGCCATCAATAATTCTCCCCCTAAAACCTGTCCGTCGGAATTTCACCAATATTTTGTCGTTACGGTCGATGTGACAGCCCTGGAATTGTTGTCGTGTCATGTCCGAGTCGGAGCCCTTTTCAAAATGGTTGTCAAGTTGGGGCGGTCACTACGCTTTGTACGTCTTTGAATAAATTCTATGAGAACGTAGAATAGTACATCGTGTTTTGAATAATTCTAAAGAACAGTGATATTATCAATTTGGGAAATTGAAATATTTTGGTAACGTTTAGTGTGTGTAATTTTGAAACTTATTTGACTCTTCAACATTATTATAACAATCAATTACTTTGCATTTATTATTTGTTTTACCAATCATTTTTTAACTTGGTTATTATTTCATCACCATTTCAATCATAGGACGTCCACTGTTGGACATAGGCCTTACCATAATTTTCCAATAGAACCGGTCAAAAGTAGCCTGGATCCACCGTATTAAAATTAATTCTAAAAACCAAAGCACAACATAAACACTCCTTATAATGAAAATTTAAGGTTTAAATACTGTGTGATATTTGATTACCACCTAGATTGGATGAACTCACGGACTGAATCTGAAAACGAAACTCAGCGACGTGTTATCGAAGATTTTTCAGTCACTTTAGTCATGCATGCATGCAGGGTCCCTCGACCCTCATGCGACCTAGATAAATTAGTTGTTATTGTCAAGGTCAAGGGAAAGAGGTAAGGGAAAGGACACTAGGCCCATCACCTAGCTGTGAGTGTGACCAAGTAACTGCTTTCGTTGGTCTTTCAGAAGCAGAAAATGGAAACGACGCTTAAAAAAATTGACTAAAGAACTGACAATATTGTCAAACCGCTCACGGGGCAGCATCTCAAGATCGATATATCTATTAGATATGACTGTCATCCATAACAAGTGGAGTACGATACCCTTCTTTTAGTTTTTAATAATCTAATATATTATCTATTAAAAAAAAATAACAAACATTAGATGCCAGTGAAATTGGTGAGATTTGATCATTTTATAAGTTTTTGACAATTTGAAGATGAAGACAAGCCAACATTAAGGAAACACATTTGTATATTCATATCTAACAATAACAGCTATAAACTTAAGATATTCTCTATGTGAACGTCTAATGGTATAGCTTTATAATTTCCGTCACATTACACTGCTCTAATGTATTCTGGCGCCAATAATCTTTAAGGCAAATCAATCTGACAACACATATAACGCATCAATTATTTATATTCCACACTAAACACGTACTTACTATTGAGCGATTTTCTCGAACGTAGACTGCGCGACGAAAGTTACAATTACGGTCTTTGTTAACATATGAATATACGAAACTTTGAATTTATTTAAGTCTAAATAACTTATGCACGATGAACAGCACTCATAATGTTATTTCACAATTACCCATCAGTACTAAAAATATTTGTTGGTCATTTCGATTGTGTAGAATTAGTGTTCTTTTCTAGCACATATGAGTGTCTGTATACATATTATTATATGCATCTTGTTTAATATTTATGACTCCCTTTTCTACACAGGACTTCTCTTCAATGTGGGCATGAAACGAATCTATAGTTTGGCCCTATGTATAAATGCGCCTCTTGGATCCTCAGCTTGGCTCCGATCGCTTAGTTACAAAGTAATAAGTTTTTGAAAATTTTAGTTTTACTAGCATATCTATTAACTACCAGCGTAATTTGCATGAAAACATATAATTGACGGCGACAAAAAAATCGCCGAGTCTGACCGTACGCTATAGGCGTCGGCATCGACTACCGGGCGTGTGGTCGTCGGGTCGGATCGCAAACGCCCGTTAACTTTGCATTATTAATGATTCATTTAGTTCACACTAACCGAGCTGCTCTCTCGATCCCTTTGGGCTTGGCGTAAAGAGACGGGACGCAACACATTTTGATTGTTATCGATAAATATCTCAAATGATATCATTGGCATGTCTCTATCGAAGTAGTACGCCGCATACTGCATCCTATAATTAAGAGTGGGTATAAAGCAAACAAAATTTGTAATTTCACCCGCGTGGCCCCTTGGACATGACAGTGACACAAAATACGTAGAACTACGCACAACATGCGACGGAAGATAGCGCATCTCGCTCAATAAAAATGTTATAAGTGCCAAAAGTATTAAATATTAATTACTCGTAAACTACAATGTCAAATGAAAAATTGTTACATAGAGCATTAGATAATCTGTGAAGTTAGATTACTGATAAACTTTTAGTTTTGTAATGTGTGTCATTTTGAAAATAAAACTAAAATCGATGGAAATGAGAGCTCACTTGGTGATTTTTTTCTATTGAGACAATTTCATTATATTATGTTTTCTGTTACAGTCATCACTTTCATTTATAATGTATTTATCTATTTAAAAAAATTAATTAAATTAGACTTTGTTTACTTAGATAAAATTCAAATCTAGGATTGGCTATTTCTCTTTATACCCCTCTCTTCTTCGCGAAGTCTGCAGTTAGATGAGTGTCAGTAACAACTCCAACAGAATACTAGCGTGGTGCAACAACACTTGAGTTTACTCCATATTTTGAACGTACATTTTGCACATTTTGTACATAGCCTACCTGTCTGATATGTTGAAGGGATGTCGCTTATTAAAACAAGTTTAACCAGAATATACACATTTTTCCTGCTAACTTAAGTTTGCTGCTTAAACTATAAAAGAAGAGCGAAAAGTGTGACTATAGAGATTGGCTCTTGTATCACTCATTCATATTTTATCGCGTTTGTCTTCTGTAACTGCTTGGCACACTTAACCTTTACAATAACCTTTCTTTTCTTTTCTCAATAATTTAAATCGATATCGATATACAGCACAGTCTCATCACTATATTAATGTTTAGTCAGTGCAATCGGCGATCTGATTAATAGTGCGCGCGTGAAATGTTTAATCTTTCCCGTCGTGATACCCCGTCCCTTCTCTGTGGCAACACCAACAATGTTCTATTATGCATAAGCTATCGATAGGTCGATACAATGTTACAACTACATCATTATTATGTGTACAATATAACTTTCAGTCAATTAGTTTGTAATAATGAACTAACAAATTTCTTAACTAAGTATTCTTACTAATTGTTGCGGCGGGAAATTACAATTTTAGAAAGGAATATAGGTGGCATAGGATCAGGCCACGGGCAGTGTGGACTGTGTTTTTTTCGATAGGGCTGGTAGGGAGATATGTGGTAGTAAAGGAATAGAATGTGCTTACCTCAATGCGCTTAAAAGAACAGAAGCTTTATCGGGGAAAGGCAGAACCCGTGGATACAGGCAGGGACTTAGAATGCATATAAGGCAAATATTTATTAGTATTAATTATTACATAACTAATAGTAACCCGCTCCAGGCTTGAAATTTTCAAAAGTACTTGCTCAGCGGTTGCTTAAGTTATGAAATAAAGCTATGTTCCAAATTTCAGCTTTCTAGCAATTCGAGCTAAAGTAGTTTTTGCGGTGCGTTCATAAACAGCTGGGACAAAATATTTTGTAAGCCTTAGAGATATGTAGGTACATTAAATTCTTATGCTCGGCAGCTGAGGAATCGACATACTAATAGGGCTACCTCGAATTAAAGATTTATTAACAGTTAATTTCAGTGGTTAACTAAAAAAATATAATCTAGAAAATAATTTATGTAACAGAATGTCATAAAGTTTTTTTGTAGAATGCTTCAAGACTATATTTTTCAAGAATAATTAATAAGATACACAAAACCAGCAGAACTGTGCAGGATATAGAAAGTTATAGAAACGAAATTATTGCAAATAGTAAGAAGACCAAATTAAACTGGCGCTGAGAGTACGGTGAAAGACAAACGTTCCTGAATTCAGTATAAGTGTGAAATCAAGTGTATAATTAGGACAAATATTGGGCCAAGGTTTTGAACAAAGAAAACAATGGTTACGCTCCCCTTCGTCTTGGGAAATCGGGCCGATAAAATGACGCTTTTCTCAATTTTTTTAAGTAACCTTCGTGTAAGGTAACTGAAACAAACTATATAGATAATAATAATTACTGGTGGGGTAATAATAATACTAAATTATATATAAAAAAGATAAGTTTTATATTTTTTTATTATCTTATGTAATGAAATAATAATTTTATGTAATATAAATTTATATAATATGTTCTCAAGATAGAATTTCATAAGGTTTTTATTCGGTGGTATACTCCAACAAATAGGTAAGTATTAAATTTTGTTGACCCTCGCGCTGCTGTAGATTAAATTTAGAAAGAAAATTGTAGTTATTATAATGTTTTTGTCACATTTATACTTGATATGAAAGTATTGAATGTGATTTCAAATATGCAATTATAATGATATATCAAAATAGAAATTCATTCTCCCTTTTAATTATTATCAGCAAAAGCCTGCAGCATTTTAGCGCTCCAAAAACAACAGGGTGTAACAATTTAAGGCACAATGTTTGTTCACGATGAAACGAACGTGTTTTACAGATTTCCACTGTTTTCGCACGACTTTATCGTATTCCGACAATTTGTTTAATATTACCGAAGGTTTTGTTCAAATACACGCGTTATTTGAGGAGATTTGTTGACTCAAATTTAAGGGGCTCATTGTTTTAGTCTAGCTAAGTACATATTAACTTGTACTTAGCATAGCACATTCCGTTTTTAGGTCGTGTATAGGCCTAAACAATTATATCATAACGGGACAGCTCTGCTGGTATGAATTTACTCATTTATATATTTCGATATATATGTATATTGTATAAGGCTCATAAGTATGGACTTTTCCCATCAGAGTCAGCATATGTGTATAGGAATCAACATGTCTGCGGCGCTTTCTCAATTTTTATTTATAATATTAAGGTGGCCGAAGGTCTACTATCTTAAAATATTATAAATAATTATTTTTGATAATTTTTTTTCACCCACAACCTCTCTTGTTAAATAAAAAAATATAAATGATGTTATTAAGTTTTTACAAACAAACAACGTTATCAATGCAAAAATCTAATAAAATATCAAATATTCGCATTCTTATCCTATTATATCTATGTTGTCATAGTAAGAAAAACACAAAAGAAAAAAAAAACAACATAAAAATTTAATAACGCCAGCGTCCCCTTTCGCACCACGTCATTTGTCAGAGTATGTTTCAATGCCATCTCTATATTACATAGTAGAAGTATTCCAATATTATGATTTATACCATACCGAATGCTATGCGACTTTGGTATCTTACTATTATAGAGAGACCGTTGATGTCCCATAAAATGTAAGGTATCAGAGGTCCTGCTATATTGGTAATAGTAACAATATTTTTTGCTCCCCTAAGGTATGCAAAAATATCGCCCAAAATCCTGAGGAATAGCCCTAAAATATGTGGGAGATGCATAAATCTCGCGACGTTAATACACTGAAGTGCTATATTTCATGTTTTTTTTAAATAAAAAAAATCGTTATTTATTGGTTATATTCTCCTGCAATATTCATAAGAACATCACAGTTAAAAAAAATGGATCTTTTTGAAATAATAATCAGAAAATCTTTTATTTTGTCCACCTTAGATAATTTGGTTAGTAAAATGCATTTTATTTATTTATTTATTCAGAATCAAGCTCCCATCTTTATTATAGTTAAGATACATTCATTACATACAATAAAACTGTGTTTGTTAATTACATCATAATAATCAAATATTTTAAACATTAAATTTTAGAAATAAAAAAATATCATAAAAATTGCTAAAAAATTAAAAACATATTAGTAACTATTCTGCAATTTTATATGTAAAACTTTTTTTCTTTGCATATTTGTATCGTGTTGAGTGCGAATTAGATCTTTCTTTTCTTTCTTTCTATTGTACGAGTATATAGGAAGACATGTGGATATATAGGCTACTATTTTTTTTTAATTGCGGCTTTCTATTAAATACTTTTTGAATTTACAATAATAAAAATTTTAGAAAAGAAAAATTAAATTTAGTCCTAATTGACTTGAGTTTACTATTTCACAAACGAAATGCTAACGTAACAAAAGTCTCGCCCCTAAAATTGATTGAAACCAAGAAAGATCTCCTCAATACGCACAGAACAATGATAAAACATACTTCGTAAACAAAACATACAGGGTGCGGTTAAAACTCCCCCGTCTCCCCCTAGGAGACACAAGGGGGCGATGTTGAGCTCTAAGAAATAAATGCCCTACATAAAAGCGGGAGTGCTAGAAAATGTACGCGAACGTTCTTAGCACCCCATGTGTGGTGGAACTGTATAGAGATGTTACGGTGGCGCGGTTAACTTTATTTTTATACGATAGAGGGCAGTAGACAGACTGACAGTCTAGTTGTTGTTATTTGTTACTGCCGATTCTATTAGGATAACGAATCTATTGCTTAACATAATCTACTATACTAAAGAAGTTTGTAATCGCCGCTAGTGTCCTGCTACTACAATGATTTTAATTAAAGTTTTATTCGTTGTTATCTTATTCCAATTAATAATTAGGATTAAATATTATAGTACTAGGTATTTGGTTTCATCTCAATTTTTTCTGCAAATTATATATAAACAAATTGTCCTCGTTTATAGCTCTTTCCATTAGTAAAAACCGTATTAAAACCCTGTCAACAATATTTTCTGAAAATTGTATTAAACAAACCTTCCTCCTTTATCGCTCTTCAATTTTAGATTCGGATATATTTCAGAAAATATTTCCTTTCAATATACACATATTAATTTATTAACAAGTTACAACAGTTAACCAAAAAAAAAACTCTTTTCACCGATATGTATGAAAATTGAAAAGCTTAATTTTGTAAGTGGGTTACAGCTACAACTTAAAATTTTATATTTTATACAACTTAATATAGGGCTGCCACTATAGTACTGCCACTATACACTATGCCCGTAGCTTCTTGTTTTAATAAGTATATTTATTTACTAAGCAAAATAAAATTATATAGTTAAAAATTAAATTTTAATTTAAGAGGGCGGTAAGTACAACTCTATACAAATCCCGAAGAGTCGTCACAATAGCGTTTCCCCGCGAAACGCGCACTGTATCGCATTATATCATTTATAAACAAAATGTGTTAAAATAAATCGCAACGTTGGCAGCCACAGATACGGGAATTTAATGCGAGCACACACGGCCCCGCCATTTTACACCTCGCCGAATAATAACAGACGTAGATTTATCAATACAGATTAATATGGAAATGTGAACATAAATTCTTAGCTAGACTGTACGTTGAGAATTTTACATACAAAGGATACCTCTGAATGACAGACTGATTTATTTTCACTTTAGTATCATATGAAAGGTGTATGTAGCTATCATGTGATAAACGAGATTCGGTTAAGATAGTCTACGGTTTTGTATGACTTGGTCAAATAAAATGCTAAAAAGTAGGCAAAATATCTGAATTTCAAATGTTTTTGTCATTAGCTTGTTACTAAGTTATACCAATCAAAAGATTTGGATTCATATGTTATTTTACGCTGAATAACTTTTGTGTATGTTCTCCTAGTTACCTACTTGAATACTTCATTTTCAAAGTTGGCTATTCCTGCCGAGAATCGAACCCGTGACAGAGTTTAGCTAAGCGTCCACATTGTGGTAGCCGAGCTCAGTAATATAAGCTAGTAATATAAGCTCAGTAAAATAAAAAAAGCAGTAAAAAAATTTATTTTTAATATTACTACAAAGACGCAAAAGTTGAAAATTAAGTATTTATAAATATTGTCTCGCTTTAAGTTAATAAAATTGTTATTAGAAAAAATATTGTTATAAATTCCTACTTTTATGCTTTTACTCACTGCTCTTTACTTGCTGGTTAAAATTCTTATTTCAACTAAGTACATCATCTGTATAAATAAGTTAAGAATCGCTTAACTAAGAGAGTGTTGATAGTCAGAAGGCAGTCAAAGTGCTGTTGTGTTTCGGCGCTTGATAAGTTGAATATACTGATCAATCTGCCTGTATTTAATGAGCAATTAAGTCTTGAATAACTATTTAGAATGTTAGCTAATGTATGAATAGACATTAATCGAATATTCGAGATGAGTTTAACAATAGCAGAGAAGTGCTTGGAACTCATTCGACAGTGAAGTGCGCCTCGGTACAATGCTTTTGGAAATTGTGCGACAGAATAGATTTGCGAGCAGTGGGCCACTGCCCATGGGGTTGCAACCAAAAGAAATATATGGATATTCTATATAACTGACAGTGTATACCTAATTATTGAAAAGAAAAATTTGAGTCTTTAATTTTTGAAATATTTCCTCACATGTGATTTTCAAAGAAAATATATAAATATAAATAAATATTCAATGACATAGTTGACACGTAGTTGAAACATATAATAGTATCAATCATAGTTGACACGTTACCCAGTCACAAATTGGCCTGGCAGTAATCACCTTATAAAATTGGGTTTCGGTAAGTGACTAAGGGATGCCAGAACCCATTTGAATATCCATTTTTTATTTAATTTTTATTAGAGATGGGTCAGCATATTATAAGTTCTTGTTGTTATCCTAGATAAACAACAAGGAATAGGTAATTCCTTGTTGTTTAACCTAGTAAGGTCACTAACAGAACTTATGGCGTTTCTAGTGTTAATAGGAGGCGTTAGTCATCTACCATTAAGTGAACTGCCAGCTTGCCTACCGATTAGTGCCGACCCTATATATTTGACCAGCACACTGGTCGAGTAGTCAAGGTGCTTGCTAAGGCAAGCGCTAAGGCGCTCTGAATCAGCGGTCTCAAGTTTCATTCCCGGCAAGGCCTACAACAAATGAACTTTTTAAAGTTGGCTCTGGTCTGAGTGTGCAGAGTTTCGCCTCCAGTGTTTTGGTTATCCCATAACACAAGTCTTATAATTGGTGCTTACTTTGAAGGCCATACAATTGTCATGTCATATCTTGGTGGTATATTTATTATAGGTACAGAAACATTAAAATATTATTTAATGAAATTTTATTGTTTAAAATTGTACTTCGTCAATTTTCAAAGTGATATATTCATAAAATATATCCATTAGTTTCTTTCGTGTTATTCAAAACACTAGCGCCATTACAGGCCCGCACTCCACATTCACTATTGAATATCGAACAAAGAGCTCTAATTGTTCGTGTATCTAACTCGGCAACTGCAATGCGGTCCTGGATTTGATGTTAATTTCACACTAAATACGGGCCTGCATTACTGAACACAAAATTTTCACTGCTGAAAAATGTTCTGAACTATGGATCCACCACCTCACCAAACAGGATCAATGCTGAAAATTTGTCAGTAAGCAATATAAGAGTCCACCTTGCCTTTTATTCTTATTTCTTCTGCTTGATAAATAAATAAAATAAATTAAACAATTAAATAAAATAAAGAATTACACAACACCTAAACCAATTTTTTTATGTGTTTTGACCGTTAAATCGTCAACAGAGCTGATCTCCGAAAAGGTTGACCCGATTGCTACCGAACTTTCATTGGTAAGAGGACCAATCCGAGAGGGACATTTTTAACCTATTAAAACTTAGTAAAATTGCGTTTGTACGCTAACAATTCATGTGAAAAAGAAAACGATTCACCCAGTGAACTTTTGATGTAGAAAATGAAGTTGTCAAAGTGTGGGCGAGGCTGTACGTACAGTTCAGCGAATGCTTGTGGGCCTTGGTGCATGCGAACTATTCCTTTATAAACTTTACTCTGCTATGGCTATCCTTTGTTGTTCGGAATCAACATCAGCCAAGAGGTTACCTTACTAGGTATTTGATAACAGAGGGTACTTGCAACATTCGCGTTAATAATGTCGCTTTAGATACCAAAATTTATACCTTCTAAGTCTTTATTAGATTATCTAAAAAGTGCATCATCTGAGACGTAGGATGAACATTGCTGAACATTTTTGGCCTCCATATAATTTTCCAGTAGATCCTGTCAGAAGCAGCCAGGAACCAGCGCCGACCTTGTATACGGATGTTCTAAAAATGGAGTAGGTACTCAAGAGTCTAATTTAATAAATTCAAAACCAAGAAATTTTAGAACTAAAGTAGGAACGAACTGGCCGTAATAATATAAAATATCAATAACCGTGACTTTTAGATGTTACGTTTAGATGCTCTTGATGATGCCTACAAAAATAATGCTCTTAATGATCCATCTGTCAGTTTAGTGTTGATGTTTGATTGACTCCTGCAATAGTTCACTTCTTCACCCAAAATTAAGAAAAATTTACTTAATTAGACCACCACTTTGTTCAAACAAAAATAATGTAGCTCTAGATTGAAAAATAAGCCTTTAATTACATCGGTGTCAAATGCAGAATGATTAACTGGACAGCTTCAAGAGTTATGTGAACTATCGCTCGGTGTCCGCGCCTCACCCGACAAAGAAGTTAGGCACACGTCACTTAGCATAATAGCTGGATCAAACGAGCATAGACTTATGTATAGTTTAGAATTTCTACAGGCTAATTTATAATATGTTAACTCGACAAATAAAGTGCTTTATCACCTTAAGATTGAACATTCTTTGTATGTTGTAGAATGATAAGGTCTGTTTTCCTTTGAAAATTCAAAGTGACAATTATGTCAATCAGTAATCAATTCCTATTTCAAATCTAAGCGAATTTTGAAATGAATGGAATTTGTTATCGAAACTGATAAAGCACTTTTCTGGTCGGCCATACATTACTTACAAAGAAATCGTTAGGATAAGAATTACCTTAGCTTACATCCGTACTAATATTATAAATGCGAAAATTTGTATGGATGGATGTTTGTTACTCTTTCACGCAAAAACTACTAAACCGATCACCATGAAATTTTGTATACACTTTGTCTGGGACACCAGAAAGGACATAGGGTACCTTTCATCCAGAACGCGGACGAAATCGCGGGCACCAGCTAGTATAATGTAGAATAATAATTTTTAGATATTACTTAGAAGGAATTGATCAATATGATCGGTTATCATCAAATAAATATAGTGGTACTTTTTTTTTCATTTTGGATTTTGCGCTTGAAAAATGATAAAAATAACATGTGCTTTTTAAATTCTCCAGAGATTTTAATGTTATCGATGTTTCTGTAGAGATCACCTATAACATTGGTTTCCTAATGTGAGTGCTTAGTGAAAGCGAAGTTTTAGTATTGAGACATTTCTGTGGGATTTCTTAAGTCTACATCTCACCCGCGGCCATATTTTAGCAAAGGTTCGCTCAAAGGCTGATACGTGGCATCACTACATTCAGACTTATCTATCCGAGTACTACAATTTGCGGCCATAACTCACGGATGAGTGGATTTAGCTTTGTGGAGTAAATTTTAATATCACTGACACTGACGGCGAATGTTAAGGGAGCTTGCATTAGTATAGTAAAACAATAATAATGTTCTGAGGCGGCGGAGCGCTAATTTCATCTCAATTTTAAACCTAAATGCATTTGTGTTAGCCTATTCCGAATTTGTGAATAATTTGTTCTATATTACAATTTTTTAGTCGAAGTCGTTTTTAGATAATAAATCCAGTGATTTCTTTAAATATTTCTAATTGCATTTAAGAGTGAGATACAGTTTTTAGTGCTTATATTTAATATTTGAATTAATATTCATTCTATATTTAGAAGTATATTTTTTTAATATTTATTGATTTAAAAATGATTAGAAGAGTACCTATTTATTTCCACCAATTAAACTATTACAAGAATAGTCTTTCGGACAAAAGTTCCTAGCAAGCATTTGCGAAGTATAACAACCTTTAAATATCTGGAAGATGTTACACAATATAATAATATTCAACCGATTTTCGATGGGCATAAAACTTATGATCCCAAGACGCACCTGCACGAAATCATCAATTTGTTATGCCGATCGATCCACAACTTATTTAATAATATCGCTAAATTGCCACCCTTACAAGTAATAATGTATTATTTCTCTTAGATACGCGCAATATTAAATTTAAGATCGCTTCGAGTACAGGCTTGTTCATGTTCGTTGCTTGTCGAGTGAATTATCGATTTGTTATATTAGTCTCTTATAAGTATAAAAAAATGTATGAAAATATTTAAAAGGTACTAAACGTATGAAATAAAAATGGCCGCATATCGATGGTGGATCAAGGCTGTGCTTGACCAGTTCCTACTGGAGTACTATGGGGAGACCTAAAGTAGTTATTTCCAGAACTAAACGTCATACCTACTGCTATGTGATCATGATTAATGCTTATAGACTCTCAAATTCTTAGGAATATAAGTTTTAGATGAATGCTTCTGACTAATTTTTCTTAAAAGTTCCAAAAAGAGATTTTTTATTATTACTAGCAGGCGACGAAACGGTCCATTTAATGGTGAAAGGAGACTGCCACCAATAAACCCATGACATACCTGTAACACTGCCAACCATGATAGAAAAAGTGTAAGATATTAGTGAGGATCCAGTATTGTAATTAATTCACTGCGTTTCATCTTAGAATGCCTATATTGCAATGAGGATAAAACGCATGTACACGAACTTATGAGCAAAAAATCAATTGCGAGCTTAAATGAAAAAGCGCTTTCATTTTTAACCCTGAAATCGCTTGCAAAGGCAGCGTTTAACAAATCGTTTCAACCCTCACCTGGTATCGGTGGCATCCCGATACGGGACTCTGTCGGCCCGTGGGACCCTATAGACTAGACAGCCACTGAAAAACGATAACTTCAAATAGGGTTGGCGATTACCAGAAAATTTTATATCAAGCTGAACTAAGTTTTATGAAAATTAATTATTATTGTAAAATGCTAAAAAATAATTAATCAAACCCTTTGCCTTACTATAGGGTTAATAGCACGCTTGTATCCCTCTTGTGTTGCTTATATTTATAGGTGACAGTAACAATTGACCACCAAGTGGACCGTCACACCGACACACCAAGTGTCTCAAATATTGCAAATAATAATTTTAGTAAGGTTCAAGTCCGTTCAAAACAATTAATGTTAAACCAGCGGTTAAATTTCCAATCACAAGCTACACCACGGATGCAACAAGTACGATACCGACCATAATTGGATTAAAGATAAGAGAATAAGAAGAAATAGGGAAAAGATTATTTCACTATGGTTTTCTGTAAGAGGAGGGTTACTTCTGCTAGACGGGCTGCCTAAATGACTTCGGAACGCAGTATGCCCTGCCACTTTATACTTACAAAATTGAATCAATGGGAAGAAAATGAATAAATATGTAAAATATTCGTTGACAGCCCTGTTACTGAATTCAATACTACCTGTTGCACCAAATATTCGATATCCTTCAATGGGATCGTGAACAAGGACGGATATATGCTAAAATGTATTTACACGAAAAGGACGGAGAGGAAAGTGTGAGGGGACCGTTTGAACCCACACGTTTCAATGGTTTCAGCAAATCTATAAATATAGGTTCGAACTTTGGTATTTTAGTGCTCGCAGGAAATGTTGCTCTACATGACGATATTTTTTTTAGCTTACACTTTAAAATAATCTTTTAAACTGCAGTTGCACACTGCAAGATTGAATCAGGAATTCCTAATTCCTGACAAAAGGAATAAGGGATCTCCTCAATCCTTTTGTTTCTTTTGGTCGTCTGCACGAACAAAAGTTACCGATAGAGCAGCAGCAGTGGCAGTTGGCAGGACACATACTTAGCACGTATAGCCGTCTGCCACTGGGGTCGGGAGGTCGAATTGAGGCTATGGACCGGCAAGCACTGTGTAGCAAGCACGCCACAAGGTGTCCACAATTGTCCACAAAGTGAACAGACAACCTGATAAGGGCCGAGGGTCGACGACGGTGGATCTAAGCAGCTTCAGGCCGGTTCTCTTGGAAAATTAAGAGGGAAGCCAATTTCCAGCAGTGGACGTTCTGCAGCTGAGATGATGATGATGACAATAGGACATAATGTGATTCTTATAACAAAAAAAAAATTAAAAACATAATTAACAAGAAATAAAGCATAATATATCATTTATCATCAACAACTCCAACTTGTCTTGCGATATAGGCCCCTTTCAAAGCTTACCGTTGTACAAATAAATACAAGTAGAGTACCTTTCTATGTAATTATCTCTATAAACCACCCGTAAAAGCAGACATAAAAAAAACCTTTTTTCAACCGGTGCCGGAACCTATCAATACCTCTATCTTGTCTATCCGCACTCGTTTTTTCCGGGAAGTTTTTATACCGGGATTTCACCGCCGGGACTTTATTGGACACTGGGATATCCCGATTTACATATTCAATCGGCTTGTATTACAGTTTTTCACTGTTTAATTGGAAAGAGTGAATTTCAAATAGAATTTTGCACTGAACGTTATTTTATGAGGGGAAATTTGCAATACAAATTGGCAACTATGTTGAATATTAATAAATTGTGATGGTTTTAGTTCGCACTTTCGCCTATCTGAAAAGACTAAGTCCTTCCTCAGGGCTTAAGGAATCGCTATTACAGAGAAAATATACATAGTTATTTTTGAATTTATAATTAGCTAGATGTTTCGCGCGGGTTCGTCCGTATTTACAACTCTTAAATAATCTATACTAATATTATAAAGAGGAAAGATTTTTTTGTTTGTTTGAATTGAATAGGCTCTGAAACTACTGGACTGATTTGAAAATTCTTTCATTGTTGGGAAGCTACATTGTCAGGGAGTAACATAGGCTATCCTTACTAATATTATAAATGTGAATGTGAGTTTGTTTGTTTGTTTGTTAAGCAAAAACTACTGAACCGATCACCATAAAATTTTGCATACAAGTTGTCTGGGACACCAGAAAAGACATAGGGTACCTTTCATCGTTCAACGCGGACGAAGTCGCGGGCACCAGCTACTATAAGATATAGATATTGTCAGGTTGAATAAGGGCTCAATTGATGGTAGGTGCAACCTCTATGGCGTTGCTACTAACACAAACAACATCATATAGAGGATGCAAAAGATTGCTAGCCTTGATAGAATAAAGAAGACAGGACAGAAGAATGTGCTCTGGTATCTCTTACTCACTCATCATTTTGTTATTCAACGATAGTCTTTTGTTAGAGAGTTCTACCACCAGAGGGGTATTATTCATATTTCGAATAAAAAAAAAAGAAATGGTCGATCATAAGGTCTCTGACCCATGTCAGAGGAACCCGAGCCGGTAGGCAATAAAAAAAAATTAAAAAAAAAAAAAAACAATAAATAACGCTAACATCCCAGCAGAGGATTAATAATTATGATAAGTAAATAAGTAGTATGTTTATCTATGCTAATAATAACTATACTATTAGTAGGAGAACCGGTGGGAGATCGACCTTCGCACATCTGATAACCAGATGAGACATATTTTTGATCAAATATTATTTATAAATGTTACATGCCTATGATAACTTGCCTATCGAAAAGTGCTCATGGCTATTTTTAATTAAATTAATTTTAATAATTTTTTTTCCATCACCTTCACTCTTTTGGTAACCAAATGAAATTCATCTCAACTGATAGTTTTCAATACACAGAATATGCCTATGTAGGCTTACCTACTTATTTCTGGTCATATACACAATTACAATTTTACAATAACAACCTTAATTTCAATAACCTTTACATACGTCTGTCCGTCTCTATGTATGCTTAGATTTTATTGCGGTTTTCACTAATGGAAATGGCGTTAAAGGAGGAAGGATCTCATGTATAAATTGCAGAACAAAATTTGTACGAAGCCGGGGGTGGCCCGTTAGTTACATATAAAAATATTAAAAAATTGAGTGGTACTTCAAGTATTCTGCATAATAAGCCCGAGTAATTATATTAGTCTCTTTAATATGGTTTGGTTAAACGTAAACCTTGAGGACTGTAACAAAACGAACTGGCATATTAACAGTGAAAATATACGGCTACGAATCGGGCCTCAATTACACCGACAGTGTGCAATCTAAAATTGTACTGTATTTCTGTGTAAATTTACTTAAGAGTGCGTATAAAGCAAACAAAATTTGTAATTTCACCCGAGTGGCCCCTTGGACATGACAGTGACACAAAATACGTATAACTACGCACAACATGCGACGGAAGATGGCGCATCTCGCTCAATAAAAATGCTATAAGTGCCAAAAGTATTAAATATTAATTATTCGTAAACTACAATGTCAAAGGAAAAATTGTTACATACAGCCTTAGATAATATGTGAAGTGAAATTACTGATACACTTTTAGCTTTGTAATGTGTATCATTTTGAAAATATTTTGAAAATCGATGGAAATGAGAGCTCACCTGGTGATTTTTTTCTATCGAGAAAATTTCATTATATTATGTTTTCTATTACAGTCGTCACTTTTATTTATAATGTATTTATCTATTTAAAAAAATTAATTAAATTAGACTTTGTTTACTTAGATAAAATTCAAATCTAGGATTGGCTATTTCTCTTTATACCCGCTCTTAAGTCAAACTTATTGAATAGGCTCCTTATTATATTATGCATTTAAATCAACTTAATAAATCTTGTAACATTTTATTACAGCCAAATAACCTAAAGTAGGGTATTATACATTTTTGTGATAATTTAGGTATAATAGTATATTACATATATTTTTTCATCCCAGTATTTTTCTCGTCTGTTCAACTCATACTACTTAGTTAGGTTTTCTTTAAAATGCTTATTTAATATATTTAGATAAGGTATGACAGACAGACAGATAAAATTAATGCATAATCGTTAAAATTATATTAGGTTAATTTACATTCATTAATTATATGTAATTTTTTCCCACAAATTTCAGAATTGATAAATATTCTCAAAAGCACTATAAATAAATAAAAAATAACGCCTGACAAAAATTAAATAAATGTTTTAACGCCCAAGAAAACATAGCCTTGGCAAACTAATATTTTCTAATGTTTTCAAATTTGAATACAAAATAATATAAATTCATTAGAAAATACGAGAAAGAATTGATAATTCTCTAGAGCTTGATTTAACAATTATGTTGAATTCAAAACGGTATAACAGTCGGACCTGTTTAAACATTAAAAAAACGCTTCAAACAAGGCTGTCCCTTGAAGGAGTACAAAAAGCCGCGAGCGACCGAAATTAAATAATGAAAAAATATAACCTCCTCTTCCCTTGTACAGATGAAATTTGATTAAAAAATCACGATTATTACAGAACACCCCCCTGTGGTATTTCGCCAAAATACAACGGAAGGTTTAACTTGGAGCTAGACAATTTCAAACCTTATCGCGAACCAATTAAAGACGTTTCTTGAATATAGATAGTAAAGTTATCTTTGTATTTTACCAACAGTCGATGCCTCCATCCTCCCACCCTTCGGTTTGGACCCCCTTTCAATAATTTTTCATCGTTTTGATCCGCTCTCTTTGTGGTCTACTCTTTATACTTAAATTAACAAAGTTTTAAATTAAAAATCGGTATAACAGATATTGGTGGCCCCTTTTTTATTCATTGGTAATTTTCAGTGCCTATTTAAGTTTATATAAATAAAAAAATCATATAATCAAAAGTTTATGGAAGTGAAAATACCCTATCTCATCCTATTGGTCTACTAGTCGTAGAACCACTGATTTACTAATAAGTACTACGAGTACTAGGTACTATATTTCGGTGTGTGGGAATGGGAATGTATGGGAATACTTATACTTAATTTATTATTCATTAAACAAAATATTTTAAAACTTCATGTTTTTTTTCATTTTGAAAATTCATTTTTGTTTTGATATTAGTTCTCATAATTCATTAAACCTTCGCAGTTATTTCTTCTATAATACAAAAATATCATTTTCACATCTTTCCTATACCTATGGTTTTTTTTGTCGAGGGAAATAATTTTATTGTATAGCATAGCTTCTAGCATACATGATTGTGCACATATACAGGGCGTCCCAAGACTATGCGACATGAAGGGAAAGTACCTTAAATATCTTAGATAGGATATTTAGCTGAAAGAATACTATGTTATTTTAAAGTTAGTAATACTGCATTCAAAGATTTTCTAAAAATTACGTCGTCATCGACAATAAATAATATTCTTGAAATTTGAATCAAACATTTTACGATATGCCTTTCTTTTAATATACTATGTTACTTAAGAAGAATTATTATTTTTTGTCCATTCTTTCGATTGGCATCATAAAATTACGGGTGATTTTTTTTTTCACATTTCAGTCGGTTCGATTCCCAGACGAAGCAAGTAATTTTTGAAAAGTCTTTGAAGCAAAATATCCTATACGATATTTAAGGTACTTTCTCTTCATGTCGCATAGTCTTGGGACACCCTGTATAGGTTTAACCTTATATAATATTCGTACCTTTTTTAAGAATGTAAAAGAATATCCCATGACAGTATTGTCATACAAAAAACAATGTTTTTATATCAATGATCAATCGAAATCAAAATCTGTAAACAAAGCCACTGGAGGCCACTTGGAGATCAAAGAGTACCCGATTGGGACTGCAACAATGCAAGTTGCAACCATGCATATGCATCCGCGTCGTTGGTGCATGATTGAATATGGATGAGGGAGGGAACTCACAAAAGGATATAAATGATATTTTGTGACTTTTGTTTGGTTATTTTTTGTAATATTAAATTTAAATTTTTTTTTTTCTAAAATATAATACTCGTAGCTATATGTAAAATGGTAAAATAATACTGATTGATAAAGGTAAATATAATCAATACATTATAATCAAATAATCAACACTATAACCATTGACCGAACTGTAATACAACTTCAGTTTGTGTCAGAAATAGAAATAAACAGAGAAAATAATTTCGTTTGTCATTCGAACTCATGTGAATTTCTCTATCTAGAAATAATAATATACTTTGTATTTTTTTTTGTGTAATCAAATTTTTCATTCGTGTACTTAATGAATGTCATCCAAACGAAAATTAGCCAAGCTAAAAAAATTAAAAAAAAGAAACAAAAGTACACGTCCATCCTTCTGCAGTTCAGTCGTCACAACACGGAAATAAAGCCACGAAACATCCTTTGATCCGACGATTACTAATGACAATCTACGGTAGAGGTCGCCACTCAACCGACAATCTCCGTGTACTCCGATTTCAATTTCACAGTATTTCATAAGAGTCTAATTATCTGTGAATTTATATTTTTTATGAAAAATGTTGGCGGGCAGGGTGACGATTCATTTGACGGTAAGTGACTACCGTGTCTGTAAACGCAAGCATCAACAGGGCACTGCAAGGGCGTTGCCGACCTTTAGCCTTAGCAAAACTAAAAGGACAATTTTTTTTATATGTCAATATTCTTTTGGACGTACATAAAGTTTTCATAATAATGTACTGTAAAAATACAGTTCCAAAACCGTGGAACCTTTGGCAATCGTCATCATTGACAAAGACTGCATCTGTCAATCAAACATTTCAATAACTTGTGGTAAATGTATGCAAATATAATACTGAAAATTACGCAACAAAAAAAAAACATAAAAAATTGACATGAACAAATATTATAAAAACCTTTATAAAAGTAAGCAAAGTAATCCGAAACGGAAAAAAAAAACTTGTAAAAATTTAGAAATGACATCTATAAAACGGTCAAGCAACCGGTAGCAGTCCGAATGGTGAGTTGTCCTAAAAACGGAGGTCATGCTTATCGCAATAACAATGTACCCGTTTCACTTCTATGGAAAGTTGTAATAAAAATTTATCTCTCTGCCAATGAGCGAAGACAGAATACGAATTATGTTGTACCGGGTTCTGCGGAAATAATTTTCTATTCAATTTAATTCAATTCAATTTCGCTTTCGATATCTGCGTCAAAGTGCTGGAATAGCATCCCGCCGCCTATTAGGGACCTGCAAAGTACTACCAATAATATTAGAAATAAATTAAAGAACACGAATTAAGAAAATTAATTAAATAAATTAAAGTACACCAAATATTACACCAAATAAGCGAGGAGCAACTGCGGACTTTTTTTTCTAGTACCTAGATGATTTTTTTTCCTTTTTCTTGTTTGTATAAATACAGGTGTTTTTTGTATTATGTACTTATAGGTTGTATTTTAATTTTAACTATTTTATTTTTGAAAACTTTCTTTGGTTTTGGAGCTTTTAGTATTTTGTTTAGTAAGTGCGATGCTGAGTTGGGACGTTTGGGTTTGTCTTTCTATATGTTACTTATGTATGCTTTTAAATATCCTTTACCATAAATAAAACATTATTCTATTAGGACATACGGCACCTTCCATTCAGAAAAAAAATCATAAAAAAAGGAAAAAATGCATGACAAAAAGAAAATTTTTTTTTTTTTTTTTTTTTATTAGAGATGGGTTTGCTCTTGGCCAACAACCAGCTGAGTAGCATGGATGAGGCCTAAGATGGAGCGAGCTCACCCAGAAGATGCCTATTCACTCGAACTTTGAATAGATTAGGGTTATATAGGCTCGGAAATACAGACGCCGGCAGGGAGTTCCAAACCTTGGCAGTGCGCATTATAAAGGATGTTTCAAAGCGTTTGGTCCGAAAATGAGGGATTTCGACAAGATGAGGATGGTAATCAGCCGTACGTCTGTGTGTCCGATGGAAGAAAGGGGAAGGCGGTATGAGCTCATGTAACTCCTGAGCACACTCTCCGAAGTACATCTTATAAAAAACACATAGACTGGCAATTTTGCGTCTATGTGCCAGGCTGTGCATCTTAGATTTTAAAAGAGTACTTTTGCCTATGAGTCTCCTAGCTCTGCGTTCCACTGAGTCGAGTGCGGCAAGTTGGTATTTGGCTGAGCCATCCCAGAGGTGAGAGCAATACTCCATGCAAGATCGGACTTGCGCCTTATACAAAGATAAGAGCTGTCCAGGCGTAAAGTATCGCTTCACCTTGTTTAGGATGCTCAGCTTTTTGGCTGCTGTTTGGGCTTTGGACTCAATAGATGTGCCGAAGTTGAGATTAGAGCTCAACCTCATGCCAAGAAGTTCGAGATTATTGGCAACAGGTACAGATGCACCTCGGAAGGTTGGAGCCAAGTCGAAAGGGCTCCTTTTAGCTGAAAACAAACACGCTTGCGTTTTGGTGGCGTTAAAACTAACCAGGTTCCTGTCACCCCACTGGGATATAAGACCCAAGGTAGAATCAATTCGCTCAACCATTGCCTCCCTCTCAGAATTAATTTCATCGCGACTAGCCCCTGCAGTGGACAGATATCTCTCCATGACTGTGCTATCATCTGCGTACGCAACTACTCCTGGAAGAAGCAGATCATTTATGTGTAGCAGGAAAAGAGTCGCAGAGAGAACAGATCCCTGAGGAACACCGGCATTAATAGCCATGAGATCTGAGGAGCAGCTCTCCATAACCTTGCAGAGTATGGAAGTGATGGCGATTGGTCGGTAATTACAGAGGTCGGCACGACTTCCCTTTTTAGGCACTGGTTGTACATTGGCAAGCTTCCAGGATGCCGGTACGGTATTTGTTTTGAGAGAGAGACGGTACAAGCGTGTAAGCACAGGAGACAATTCAGGACCACAGTGCTTCAAGACCCTTGCAGGTATGCCATCAGGCCCACTGGCTTTGTTTACATCAAGGCTCTGTAGCGCTCTTCGAACCTCTTTGTTGTAAATTGAATTTAAATAGAATGCTTTAGGATCTAAGAAAAAGGGGCGAAAAAGTCTATAATTGTTCTACTTGCCAGGTCCAAATTAGAGTTAACTAATAAATAAAAAAAACACATCCAAAGTTGACCCATCCAGGAATCGAACCCGAGACCTCTGATACAGGGCGCTACAACAAGCAGTTTTACCATTTGAGTTGAGATCATTGAAAGAAGTACAGAAATTAATTTCATGAAATTTACCTTAAAATTCAAATTTCATTTAATTCAAAAAGACTTAAATTTAAAATTCAAAAAACTTTTCGCCAAGTGAACCCTAAAACTACAATCACGTCTCTTAAACCATAAACGATTTAAACAAATGGCTATTACACGCGTTCTTTTATGTATTATCTTGAATTTGGATACTTGCTTGATGACCAGTCATGCAGGGTAATTGAAAAATAACAGCTTTTAAAGATTTTATATACACAGTTCGCGTTTTATACGTGTTTCATTCATAGCCATAATTTTGGGTGGGTCTTTCTGGAGGCTAGAACTGTCCATTTATAGATATTTGTCAAACAAAATTCAACTGCGTTAAGCTGTTCTTTTTCAGCGATCATAATTATATATGCCATCAAAATGGCCATCAGCATATATCCGTTTTTTATAGGACAATAAAAAACATATTATTAAAAATGTATTTCGACGCTATAAATTAAATGAATCGACGAAATAAATCGACGAATTTAAACATAACCCTCCAGTGGAAACGTGACAAACGTCATAAAAAGTAATAAAGGGGTTCATAAAGAGGCCGGGATGCGTTGTCAATATGAAATGTTGAAATGTAAAAAACGCGACATTTTCCAAAACGTCTTCACACCCGCTGTGCGTTCAAATGTACTTCCCATTGAATTAGGAAACTCTTAGAGTTGTCAATAACAACACTTAAGGTTTGGCCAAACCTTGAACAAAAACTTGAACAAATTCTAATTTGTATAACATTATATTTTAATTTTATTTTATATACTAACGTATCTTAACTCTAACTCTATTTTTTATTTAACCACTTGTTATTTTTAGATACAGAAAGAGGGTTAACAAAGGTTACGTACTAAGTTTAAATTGAAATTTAATTTAATTAGATTTCAAACAAATAACTGCAAACACGGCTAGATTCGAATAAAAAGATAAAATAGAACGCCAAAAAAAAGTTATTAAGGCTAGTAAAATACTATTCTTTTTCTTTATGAAGAATAATTTAATAAAGTTTAAGTAGTTCAAGTCCAGTTTCATTTCTATGTTTTGTTTAGAAACTAATTAGGAAAAAACCATAGAATAATAATTATTAGTATTATTATTAAAATATTTCGCCTCTAAAACGTAGCGATGTCTGTGGAAACTCTTGCAGGAAGGATATTGCAACTCCCGATTCTCGTATGATACCGCTTCCATTTGTCAACCGTCCGACGCCGAGACGTTTGAGGCCAAAGCAAAGACTCGTATCACAAAGAAGTGTGAAATATTGCTTGCTTTCTTTTCAATTCTTCATCAATAAAACCTCATATAAAGTTTATCATTCAAAATTCGTCGAAAATTAAGAGAGTCATGCTCGTCCGTGGTTCCGACACCTGACATTTTATCTTAATTTGTTTTGACTTTATTTGATTATTATTGATTTTATCGATTGTTAATTGATTGATTATTGTTGATTATTATTTATTTGATGGACGTGACATGTATACAATATATATTTCAATTATTTATTCCCATTCAAGATTACATTAGATTAGATTTAGGTAGTACATAGGATGTTGCTTGGAGCTTTTATTGGTGCATGCTGAGCTTTCTATAATTGCGGCGGCATCCGCCTTGTGCTAATTATTTTGAACAATGTGTTACAGTTGGATGTCTGCCTCGTTGGGGGCCTTGTATAATAAATAAATAAATAAATAAATAAATAAATAAATAAATAAATAAATAAATAAATAAATAAATAAATAAATAAATAAATAAATAAATAAATAAATAAATAAATAAATAAATAAATAAATAAATAAATAAATAAATAAATAAATAAATAAAAATTTATTAAATAACATACTATTTGCATGCTTTTGCATAAAGAAAATAATTTGTGATATCTTCTATTGTTTTATCTTGTATAATTTTATTTTCTTATCTTATATTTACATTTATGTAAATACATAAAACATTCAGTGTAAGCTTCTTATGTTAAATAGGAAGAAGGAAGTAACATAAAAGAGTGGTATCGAAAATCCTCGAACACTGTACAGCCAATAAAACATAGCGAATGAATACAAATGTTCACGAAAATAGCAAAAGTAGGCTGTATTGGCTGAAATATGTTAACAATAACGCTCACTCAAAGATATATGACACACTTAGGGGATGAAGGAAGGGGGTTTAACATTCAATATTAAGGGGGATGTGCATTTAATAAAATCAAAAATATTGTGAGGTGGCAAAACGCCAATATGCAGAATACACTTTCAATATGGAACCAAAAAAGAGTAAGTGCAAATTTTTAAAATAAGCTATAAAGCCAAAACATTGCTTTATAGCAGCTTCAAAACCTTCAAGCGATATTTCACGACTTTCTGACATGTAGTCAGAAATTTACAGGATAGTGTGATTTTAGACAGTTCTGTTTTTTTTTGATTTTCAATACAAAGAATAAAAATTGAAATCAAAATAAAAAATCTAATCAAAAACAAATTTGTCCCTTAACGTTTCTCTGAAACGCACTTTATCTCGTTACTTGTATGATCGCCATAACAAGCTGTCCATCGGCCCTGAACTTTACCAATTATTGAATTTTTAACCACACACCAACCTTATTCTACAATTTATAATTATTAGTATTTATAAACAAACTTAATGCAAATGGATTAAAAATTAAGACATTAAATTACGATTTTAATACCATCCATTGTCTGGGTATACAAATAAATAGATAATAGAAATAAATTAACAAAACAAACGCATTTTAAAAGATTACAGACGCAGAATTCCGAAATATGCAGCATTTCGTTTTGGTGAATTGAGAATAATTATAAAACCACAATTATCCAGTCTCACGAAGCTCAGATATACAAAAATTCCTCTTCCAATCCCATTTTTCCCCCCCACGACATACGTACGCTAATAACTGGCCGCTTATGTGTGTGCGGCTCCTGCCACCCCTTTAGAGGTGGTGGGGGGACACCCTTTAGAGAGCTTCGCGAGTAAAATCTTCAGTGGATGGATGTTCTAATATTCAAATGGGATACGGAACTATTATTGTTGGAGCTACTGTCGATATATGAAAGGATGCAACGGTCTTGATACTTTCAGCTCAGAGATTAATTTCAACTTAACAGCGACATCTGCATTCTGTTTCTGGAAAGTCAATATAGTTTTATCTCTAAAACGCTAGGCCTAATCAAATATGATCTTCCAGGTCTGAATCTTGAAAGCAGAGGCAGGACTCACTGCTTTTTGTAGTAATTTGGCCGTCCCGTCTGGCTGTAGTAACCAAGATCACCGTGAAATAACAGCATGTGTGCTGTTGTATTTCGTTGAGTGAGTAAGAGGAGCCAGAATTTATTTTCCCATCCCTTTCTAATCCCATTTTCTTAATCTAACTAAAGTCGGCAGCATACTTGCCCGACCTATGACGTTGCTTCTGTCTAGGTAAAAGTAACCACATACCATCAAATTAACCATCAGCCTGTCTGACGACCTTTAAGTTGCGATTTCAACAACTGACAAACGCTGAAATACGCATACATTACATTAAAATTGTCAAAATTATTTAACAAGTACTAGTAACATGCAAGATTTCCAAAAGATCGCCTCGAGCTCAAAACCTTCAAGTATCAAAACTGTCAAGGGAAAGTCGGGACAACTTCTTTGCATACTTCCCGCGAACGCTCGGGTGTCAGTGTGCGATACGTCACTTATATTATATTGTCTGCCTACACATATTGCTTCATTAGTGATGGGACATGTCGATAGTTTTATTGTAGGTAATCGAAAGAAAAACATGCCGATTTGTTTTATATATTCAACTAGCTGCTCAGCTTGGCTGTATTAAATATAATCAATATCTAAAGCGAATGGAAAATCAAAGTCGAATTATCATAGCACGGAAATACCCCATGTGTATGTGCCTCTAGATAAATTAAGTCTACATAAATGGCCTACAATATTTTCATTAGGTACATAAAACATAAGAATTTTCAAAGTAGACCAGCTTATTAGCCTAAAAACATGCGGTAAACCGCATAACCGAGACGATGGTATTCAGACGCCACCTCTCCAAACCTGATAAGATTTAGGGTTGGCACCTGCATCTTCCCCTGGTGTTGGTTTTGCGCTTAGGCGACGGTAACCACCTACCATCAAGTGAGCAAATTGCCTGTCATCCTTTGTAATATAGAAAATATAAGAGATAAGCTTATGAAAAATTAATGAGCACTCATCTAAGTACTGTCTACCCAGGTGTAGTGCGACTTTTGCTCGACTAAACGCATCGAACGCGTAAACGTAAATTTGTGTGGGAATGAAGCAGCGCCACCTAGTGGCTAATCGAGTAAAACTCGCACTAGAAAGAAAGAAGAAGAAGAAAAATTCAGATGAGGCGAATTACGCGCGAGTCGAGATACTCTGAGCTCCTTGTTGCGTTCAGTAATCGCGCGAACTCAAGGGCGAATACACGTCCAGATTACATTATTTTATTAGAAGCCCGCCCATGTCACTCGCGCGTGTTTCGCGTTTTGTGAACGCAATCAAGAATAGTCTCGCGCGTATACCCTCGCGCGTAATTCGCCTCATCTGAACAAGGCCAAGCCGTTTTATCGATAATTTAATGCGCATCACTATTACTAAAGCAAGATATATCAGCTCACTTCATTTATTCGTATGCCCGTATCTTTTGTTTGCTATATTTTTGACAAGTACAAAGCGAAATCTGCGCTTGTCATATGTTTGACAGACGAGGGGGGCACCAGCCTCCACCTACGGGGGCGCTAAGTTGTTATTAAGTACTGCACTTGATGTTCTGTTACTATAGTGTTGAGGTATGGTTTGTTAACTGTGATTTCTTATTGTCATACAGAACATAGGGTTGTTTTACCTGAACTTAAGTAAAGGATCTCTTTTGAATTCTAAAATAATGGAATTTGATTGCGTCGGATGATGACTCTTCATAATTTTCCTTTGGTTTTTTTTTTATAACCAATAGAAATATAGTTATTTCAAGGAATGACAAACAAATTTTGGATCACAGAACGGCTTATCGATTTTTCTTATCATTTCCCTCTTCTTGTGAGACTGCGGATTATATAAGAATTCTTAGTTGCTATCAGGTCCCTATACTTTTGCCAGCCATCCACGATCAAGTCTATTGTCAAAACGGCATGATATGGTTTGATTGATCAAATAAACTTGACGGTGTATGGGCTATTGTGGTGAAATATTATCCTGAACTTTCTTTTACAGAGAAGAGGTATGTGTCCAAATACTGTCTTTAAGTTAAATTCTGTAATCCCTTGGTTAGGATGTATCGAACTTTTAATGACGTGGTGATCGGATCTGAGGTGGATCTTGATATATTCGACAATAGGTTTTCTTTATTTAAAAGTAGATTGAGGCTAATATGGCCTCTTTCACTCTTTTACTTTTAGAAATCATTTTCTGTTTTATTGAATTATGCACTCGGTTTACTGCATCATTCAATAGGCGAATTTTTTTTTTAATTTTCTTTTTATTGTTCGGGACTTTTACTGTACAAACGAAAGTATATCAGCTCCATTATTCCTGGTTACCGGTGACTTTAAATGACAGATAGCCTACTTGACAGTTGGTGAAAGAAGCGCTAAATATAATATTATAATAATTAACTACAATTTTTTATATTAATATTGATGTATATTGAAAGAAAAATTTGCTTGTATAGTAATTTGAAGATCCCGTCATAAAACATCTCGAGTTTTACAGAATTGATGGCCTGATGGCCTGAATGGCTACAGATTGGCCTTTTTTACATTAAATAATTAGGTTAAACCTTTATCGTTGAGAACAAAGGAAATTACACAGTTAAACAAAACAAAGGCAATGCAATATGACACTAGGAAGGAAATGTTTCAAATGTGGTGACGAAAGGTGTGAACTCCCTCCGATATGTGGAGAAATGCTTTTAGGAAAGCGTTTGAATGGATGGTGTTATGCAATAGATAATTCACTCGAAAATTTTATAATTATTGGTCATATTATTGAATTTGTTTAATTCGATAATTTATTTGAAAATTTTATTATTATTGTCATATAATAATTGTCATATTTATTGAATTTAATAATAATAACAATAATGAATTATTATTATTTTTTATCTCTTTTCATTCAAATTCAAACTTGGCTGTAGCCTTATTATTTATTCTATATTAGTATGAATGTCATTGCGCTCTCTATTTTCTGGTTAACTTATAAATCTATAAAAATAGTAAACTTGGGATCTTACAGTTGCAGTCGTTAAAATTTTTAAAATACTTCCGAGTATCCTTGCAGATAGGGATGCTAGTTGTAAGAGAAGATATTACCACTGACATGTGTGTTTTTTTTATAATTAAAATGAAGTTATTAATCTACAATTAATTGTCTGTTGTCATTTAAAAAATGTAAACCTTAGATTGTTTATTCGGTCACATTTGAAACTAGAACTAAACTAGGATACGATTGGTGCCCTTCTGCATAACATCATCTTGAAGTTATGTCTCTAGCCCCCCCTCACCCCTAACACGTACATAATTTGATTAATTTTCGACTTACAAAATACGAGCTCTAATTAAAACTAGTGTAAGTGGCTGCTGCGATAAGGGAACAGTTTTGGAAGTCTCTTCTGGCATAGGGTTTGACGTGCCGTATCGGATTTCTATGTACAACTCATACACATTATTATAGTGCAATATTTTCAAGGAAACAATAGGTTTTATGTTACACAAAGTTAGATATTTCTTTCAGCAACTAGCAAAAACATTAGCTATGAAAATTAGAAAAACAGGTAGAATGTTATTAATAATATTTATTACGACTCTTAAATAATGTATAATGATGAATTTAAATAATTTTTATTTTTGTGTTTTTGTTGTATTGATTAAACTCAAAAACCACTGAACCGATTTTGAAAATTCTTTCACCTATAGAATGCCATTATCAACGAGAAACATAGCCTATATTTTATTAAGTTACACGGACAAAGTAGCTTGCAACAGCTAGTGTACAATAAAGTAATTATAAGTTCTACCGTAAGACAAATAATTGAAGATTATTGTGCTTAAAAGAGCTTTCTGTAGCAAAATATTTCTTTGACATGTTTCTCTTTACTGTAATTGTAATGTCCTTTTAAAATATACACATTGAATTTAAACTTTGATAAGTTGCATCGTTGTTTAGTGTGCGTATAATACGCGTAAATATCAACCTAATACGAGTTAAGCACCTATATCATGAAGTTGACTTTGACGAGATATTTGTGAGTACATACACCCAATTTCGCGTTAAAACGACACAACTACAAATATTATTAGGTGTTAATGAAACCGCTAATCCTCACTCAACACTGGCAACCAATTTGAGAGAAGTTTGAGCGAATGCGATTTTGATAATATGAACTCAAGAATTTAAAAAAGAATTTAACTTTACTATGAAAATGTGTCTTTAAGTTAGGTACGTAAAGCGTTCAACATTATTTTAATTGATAATTAATATCCGACAGACACCCACTAACATAGGTTTATTCCATAGACAGCTTAACATGCCTACTACAAGCAGCAATCCGCATACACTACTTTCTTGCTAATTTACTATAATTTTGGAAATTTAGAATCCGGAAATACAAGTCAAAAATGGTTCATTGGACTTGTGAGTTAGCAATACTAATATACGAACCATTATAGAAAAGCCACGTTTGGTAATGTCATGAGGAAATCATTCTCTTAGAAACCTTTCAAGATTTAATCCGAAACACTAAATTTGTTTAAAAGGAATGTATTATGGTGTCGGACATCGCTATCTGCTTGTACACAGCATATCAGTGTAACAGTAACAAGACTCTAGAGTAGTCTAGACTAAAGCATAATAGAGAGTCTTGCGATGCTACAGATGTATATGAATTCTTAAGGTTACCTACCTGTCTTATAAAGGTCTTAAGGTTACCTGCACATCCTTGGCGAAGCCTTACTCTCGATACTACGATGTAAGTGAATTCAAGTAAGGTCCTACCTTGTGTATTTAGGCAATGGTAACCACCTACCACCTAATAGATGGTCAGCCGGCCTTCTCCCGTTTTGTAAATCGTTAAGAATCAAAACAGTGCATCCATTCCGGAAATTCCAGAAAAAAATGTCCCAATCAAGAGAAGCGAAATGAAGCTACCATCGAAAGAGGAAATTATGTTTTCTTTATGCTTGTTATTAGATTTGGTTTTTATAAAGGTATCTGCTAAAAACATGAACAATATGTACCTAAGTTATTTACTTATAGGAAAAAAATATATATGATCGTTGAACAAAGTATTATTTTTTTATGCAGAAACATTTTGTTTATCCATTTCCTTTAAATAACTGGCCATGCTCAATGACTTCTATATAGGACAAGGCTAACGCTCCTAGTACGTGGCACCGACGCGCCGGTGTCAAAATCGGAAATTGGCACCAATGACGGGTGTTCATTCCGTGCGTACAAAGATACGAAAATGCCTACTTACCAGTGATATGTCCAACCAAGCAATGAGAACACTTTACAATAACAGAATACGCCAATAAGAAATAAAAATAAGTATTAAGATGGCAATGAAAACAAATTATTTTTAGTAACTAAATGTGCAAATTAGAGGACCATTTTTTTGTCACTAGTAGTATAGTATGGGCGCATCCCCTTGTTTAACATATCACTGGTCATGCTGCAATTTGTATATTGTATTCTTTTTTTACAAGTCACAAGTTATACTGTGGTTAAAATAATGTGTGAAAATCGTGGAAGTTTAAACTAATGTAAAAGAGATACTATCAGTATGTTATACTGTGTCATATCTATCTCTTTATACTGTTGACAAAGACAAGATCATTTTGAAAATAATCAGGATATAAATCCACTGTTCGCAACATTCGGTGCAAGAAAGCTCGCGTAGATAGTGCATTACTTATTTTATTACTATAACTGACTAATAAGTCAATTTATCCGACTTTGCTTATTATTATTACTTATACAAGTTTGTAGTGTCTTTGTTTTAAGTTACTTGCTCCTATTTTTTATAGTTGAAGTATTATAGTCACTATAAAAAATATTAAAAAAAAATCCAAATATTATTTTTAAATATGCAAGAAAAACCAATGGAAATATACATATTTCTAACAGTTATATTACTTTAAAAAAACCAACAAAAAATAATAATAATTAGTTCTTAATTCTTGTGAAGTATTCACAGGAATTAGCCTAGTCAAAAAATTCATATGTGCGTTACAAGTTGGTTTTGGTCTTTATTTAAACGAAGCGTATACGAAGCGTTTCCAATACGGTCCTATTGGTAAATTATAGTTGAAGCCTATGCCCAGAAAAGGAGGTCCTACGTCCTACGGCTGCAAGTGGGCCGTCGACCATGCTAGGATTAAGGATTAGGAGGCTGTAGGGAAATAGGCTCTAGCATACCTTAGTCACTAACCAAAACAAAATAGAATACATGCTGTTATTTTCATAGTGTCTTCTGTAACTGTTCGGTACTTGATGAAGTAGTAGCAGTGCCAATGCTACTACTTCATCTGAAAATTGTAGTATTTTGCAATTAAATAGACAATTAAATAGACAAAAACATATGGCTACAATACAAACAATATGGCAGTTATCTCTAAGTGTAACTCGACGAAAGGCGACCGAGAAATAACTCATCGAACGAATGCATAAATCAAAACCAAGTTTAAACAACATTTTGACAACCCTGAAACACTGATCATATTTATTGTGAACCTTATTCCCAATTGCTTAAGCACATTCTTGTTTGAGTACAGAGTTTTACAGCGGTAAATTTGGGTCGACCCGTACAATTCCAAATTCAAATTGCCACCTATCGTAGGACGGTGATTGGTCAGGGCGCGCGTGGCTGTGTTATAAATAGTGCGGTTTGTGCCGGAGTACAGTTTATATGGAATATGAGATTGATAAATTTAAGGAATACAATGAAAATTTTATATTATATGAGTTACTATTTAAATTATATCATTATAAAAACAGTGATTGGATTTTGTATATTTGTTTATATGTCAGTGTTTGTAACCAAAATCCTCCAAAACGATTCACCGATTTTTATGAATTTTTTTTGTGTATATTAGGTAAGTCTGAGAATAGGTTTTAAACTATTTTTTATACCCTTAAGTGATAAGAGTCAATTCCAAAAATTATGTTTTATGGCAAAACAACGTTTGTCGGGTGAGCTAGTAATATATAATTTTGTAATAAACAGGCTGATGCAGAAACAGAATTATAAATGTACAATTGATTGTAAGGAGAAACCTCAATCCCGAAATAAAAGAATTACAGGAAGGCCTTTAACTTCGTAGTGGATAAATAATAATAAACAAAGTCCTCTTCCACATTGTGTTGACCATGGCACTAAAATATGCAGAAGGCTTCACGTGGTGAACGGAACGGATAGTGTAGAGACGTGTGTCATTGTAGGGGTAACAGCATAGACACCATAATGTTACTAGAAACACAAAACCATAGAGTACCTATTATGCAGTCCATTTTAGAAAAAAATATAAACTTGTAATTTTTTTTTTTTTCAATAAATTTAAAGTTTTAAAAGGGTCACATATTTAAGTAAAAATATATTAGACAGACATGGTTAACTATCATAAAGTTGCGTGACCAAGCATTGGTTTTGGATTCTAATAAAATAGTTAGTCAAGTAATAATTATTATGGTAAAAGTTATGGTAAAGCGAGAAAAATTAATACTTTTTATTACTTTACAATAAATGTTTTAGTTACTAGCATAATTCCTTTTAAATCTTGCCAATAGCAGTAAAGTATTCGGCTTAAAAATAGTAAAAATTTGGACTGGAATTGTCCAATTTTTTTTTATTCTAGTTTTTTTTTAAATATAATATTTACATAGTCTTTTCTTTTGTTTTTTCAGTATTTCAATAAAGCGATGCTGTACTTTTTTTTCCACATAAAGGCTCCCATTTCTCTGGCTGTGTTTCAGTTTTCAAGTTAGTTTCAATTAGAGCTCTCCTATCTGTAGTGACCTTTCACACGGCACATACTGTGTCTAATATTGAAATAGTGATTTAGTACGCAATAAATCGTCCTGCCTCCGTCCGACAAACGTCGGATAATCGCATGACGTACGCGTAATAATCGTGACCCGTTCTTTGTATTACAACGCTTCAATAGGAAACTGTACTTGCATTGTTTTAGGAATTTGTAAATTTTACAATGCAAATTTTACCCTGCAACCCGTAACTTTTGCATGATACAGAAAGAAAAAAAAAATTTATGGGTGTCTAGTCTGTCTATGGCCACCGGTCGACGGTGTTCTAGGCTGCTTGTGACCGGTCCTACTTACTTAAAAATTACGAAGAAGGCATATGACCAGATGTACATGTCAGTCTTACTATTATATATTTATCTTCACAACGATGACCTGTTTTGTCAAAAAGATTTCTGATGCAACATTAAATTGAAATTTTGGTTTCCATTAATAAATTCACTAGCTAGCATTACCGCCCAAAAACTTTGGTATTGTGTACAAACTTCGCTCGGTAGAGCCAAAAATTGTATCAAAATGATAATGCGACGGTAATGATTTCATATCAATAATGGCTCATTGATTATGAGGCAGGATGTAAACCATATGATTAATTAGTTCGGTTCCGTTTACGATCTGTCTGTGATTGAGTCATTAGTGAGTCGCAAGGACAGCACGGATGGCGCCGAGTGGTACCATTAATTAATAATTTATTATGATTGTGTTGTTGGCTGTTCATGGAGCATCAGTGGACACTACCAGATGGCTATGGTCTATTCTGGACAGTGCCAGTTATAAGTCTTAAAGCACACGTGCTGTTGAAGGTAGAAAGAAAGAGAGAAAAAATCGTCACAGAAAAATTAATAAATTACCGACCATGAGGCGAGGCCACGCGCTGGCTTTTACCGACACTACTTAGAGTATAACATCTTTACGAATAGACTTTCAAAACGCTACTAAACATAACTAATTACTACACAAATATATACCAAAGTGAATTTCTAACTGTAGACAATGCACTATGACTAACAGACGGAAACAGAAACAATATAGAAGTACATCCTCACCTGTGACAATCCGATAATAACACAAGATTATTATTAGACATGAATTATTATCGCAATTAGAGACGACAGGGCAGGGAAATGGCGTTCGTGTCAGTGCAGCGCAGGACGTACGGCGGACAGTCAGGGGAATAAATCAATCACTGGATTTCACTACTTTGATAATATTAGGCCCATTGTAAACAGTTGGGTTCTTTAGGTAATGTTTATTATAACTTCTTATGAGCACATTTTTCGACAGCTATTCAACTAGGAACACATAACAGAAGAAAATGAAAGGTAAAAAACTTTCATCAGTTTTACAATGATAGGAAATTTATTTTTTGCATTGACATTGGAGTCTGCTTACTGTAGTTATCCTTATAAACAATCTGTATGTAGTAATTAATATAATAATATGTATCCCAATGCCTAATAATAATTAAATGAGATAGTTTGTGTGTTTGTATGTTTTGAATGAAATTATTTATAAATATCTTGTGTCGGTTTTTTTGTGTTTAATTTTTGCTTGTTATTATTCAACACTGATTACATAGAAATAAAATATTCTTTAAAAGTCAATTAATTTAAATTATTAAATTATTTAGAAAATTATAGCAATTGCCAACCAATTTTCGTTCTAAATTCAAATAACTTTTTATAAGTAAAAAATACATAGTGGACAATAAAACTTTTTTAATACTATAAGCGCCTCTTTCACAAACGTCAAGCATATAAACTGTCATTTAAAGTCACCGGTAACCGGGGATAATGGAGCTGATATACTTTGTTTGTACGGTAAACATTAAATAGAAAATAATAAAAAAATCGCCTATCAAATGATGCAGTATACCGAGTGCATAATTCATATAGCAGAAAATAATTTCTAAAAGTAACTAATAAACACTTTAGTTATAGTTTGTGAAAGAGGCCCTAAGAGTTTTAGGGATTTATAATATTATCAAACTTCAAACTTAAATATCTATGAAACCCCATTACCAAATTACACGATATTTTCCCAGTAAAATCTATAATTTCTTCTTACCTAATGGTACAAGTTTCAAGCGTTAAAACGAATTTAAACTGATCTCCATACAAAACTGATTGATTGATCTCATTTCACACATACCTATTAAGATAACTTTATAATGTATAATAATATCCATTAACTTTGGTGTGCCTAACTCGTCAATCAATGCCTAATTATAAATGTTCAAAGCAACTCAATATTACTTGTATCACAAATTAGACGCGTGGATTTTGAACGCGACTAATGCAACGATTTAGTATCGATTAGCGGATTAATTGGTCGACAAGTTTCAAAACTCGCATCAATCAAATCTGCTGATTAGTCGGCCAATTTTTTCTGATAGAGTTGGAACTTTTATTCAAACTTTAGTTTACTTTTTACTTTAGTTATTATTTTTTATTTAATTTTTTATTTTACTTATGGGTGAGCTCCATCATAGGCCTCAATCCTTGCTACATTAGCTGTTTGTTTTCCAAGAGCAAACTCATATGTATTTAAAAAAAAAATTAAGTAAATAAGTAGGTAAGTAAAGTAGTAATGCTTATTTTTAATTCTGTAGTGCCAAAGTTTTTAGAAATAGCCTTTTTTATTTTAATTACAATATTTTATTGTACACAGGCTGTTTGGGGACAGTGTAGAGAACTGAAAGTTGATCAAGGTTCATTTGACCCAGTACATAATGTACCTATACATACCTAAGGTAATAGGTGTTATATTTTCATTTTTCAGTGATTCCTCGGTAACATTTTTCTAGATGAAATTTGAACTTTTATATATCACTAAAACGTGTAGTACCTATGCAAAGTTTCAATAATTTAAGATCGGTTAAGTAATTAATGCGTAAAATATAAAAAAGAGCAAACTTACTATCGGTTTTATAATATTATTTAAGATTTTTTTGAACCAAATTGTGCCTTTAGGTAGGTGGCACACATAATTAACTGGTAGCATTACTTGTATTAGAAAATATAATAAAAATTAAACAAGTTACTAACAAACGCATAAACAAACAACCCTACTAATTCCGTTGTCATGTAAACAATTTCTCATGAAATAGTGAATGTATTCAAATGAATGGCACAAACAATCACATCTCAAATCAAGCCACCCAATCTCACAGACAATTGAACCAACACCATAGTGGCGGCATCGATTGCGTGCAATGTCAAAGCAACAAATCTAGACAGACAAACAGAATTGTCACAGATGCAGACCCCCAACAATTAGTTCCACGCTCACTAGTTCCGCTATGAAATACTGCGCCACGGATCAGCTAAGACATATAGATTAGTGACGGGATACACTGACGATTCGGATTTGTTTACGATTTCGACTTACTAAATGCAGCCTATAAATGTTATAAGGGCTTGCAAGACCTTTTCCGGTTTTGTTCGTGTCAGTTAGGGCCTCTTTCACCAACTACGAGTAAAGTGTTGATTAGTTACTTTTACAAATAATTTTACGTTTTATTAAATTATGCACTCGGTTTAGTACATTCTTGGATAGGCGAATTTTTTTTTGTAATCTTCTTTTTAATATTTGGGACCTTTTACCGTACAAACAAAGGTGACTTTAAATGACGGTTAGCCTACTTGACACATGGTGAAAGAAGTCAACGTGAACTAAGTGATCAACGACATTATACCCTACATTAGAAAAATTCAAAAAGGGCCTGCAAGACCTTTTACGGTTTTGTTCGTGTTTGTAAGTGACCTTCGATACTATAGGTACCTATTAGAAAAATTACAAAAATCAGCAGAATGTTAACAAATTGACTTAAGTATTTGATAGATGAGAACTAAAAATTACTCATATGTTTCATTCGAAACGAATGTCGCGTTATTTATTTTATTTTATCTGGACAACATATTTTTGGAAAACTTCTAATATATGTAACTAATTAATTACTAAATACCATTTGTTTTCACACATTTTTATACATGTTTTTGCATATAGAATCCTAACTAATATTATAAATGAGAAAGTGAGTTTGATTGTTACGATTTCACGCCTTGACTACTTATTTTGCCAGAAAAAAGGTAAATAATTTAACGCCTGACAAAAAATTTAAGTAAGCCAAAAAAGATAATCGAATAAATAAGGCGCGGCAAAAGCTAGTAAAAAATTAAAAAATCAGTTTGAAGAAAAAAAAATTAAAAGACTTGTTAGCAATTTCACAAGGAAATTGAAAAAAATCTACAAAGACCATAGAACCATAGAACCAATGTTTTTGATATGTCCAGAAAAATAATAAGAAAAATGATAATAATGACTGACCGTGTGTATCCAACAATATCCACCCTAACATATGCCAAATCCATGGTACAACCATTTTGCATTCGCCTGTAGACTCCCTTTTAGATGACGTCAATATGCAACATTCAATACTGTACACTAACGTCATAATTGCACATACATCATCAAGCGAATTTCCGTCTTAAATACACACTCATAAAGTATAATTTTCACCTACTGCTGACGTCATTTAATGTATGCTTATAATGGGATGTAGAGATTCAGTGTCAGCCCGTACAGCTATGAAATATAGTTTCGCCTTCATTGAATGCGTGATAAATTGATAGGCACAGGGGAAGGTGGTTATTCAATAACAAGTGTAGGCTGTTGATCGGCGTCATTTGTGCGGTTTGTCGCAGCGACACGCCGTGTGATGAGCCCTTTATGGCGTACAGAATCGGAATTTGTAATTGGCCAGCTAATGCGAGAGTATCAATCATGTTTTAGATGTTCAATGAATATTTATTGGTACTTCTGATGTCTGGGCTGATTCTAATAATGAAATTGTAATTTTACATTGTGGTTTTTAACTAGCGACCAACCTACGACTTGCGAAGTCGTGCAACTTGCAACTTGCACGACTTGCAAAATTTTTTCAAAAAATTGTATACACGTTAGCCAATCAGGGTCACAGAGTCGGCAGTGCACGTATATAATTATTTTCCTAAACAATCAACTAATTTGCTTTCTAAAAGAAAGTTTTTTGGCACTAAATTATTAAAACTTTTTCACACAACTTTCGCTTCATGGCAGAGATTTTGTTGCAGTATATGGAATTTAAAAGATTTTCTGCAATAATTGTTCGGTTTATACTCAGTTTACCTACCACACCTTGCGTTAAAATTAGGAATTTCCCATTAAACCGTCAGTGCAGGAATGCCTTTCTCGGACTCAAATAATTAGAAAATTCCTAGCTAACCTCACCATACAATACATGTGCTTGTCAAAATAAGTAATGTCCAAAATGTAAATCGCTACAAATATCCTCAAAACGAGGCCCAATTACAGTTTCATATTCGCACGCGTCTCCCGAAGATTTACGCTGCACATTCCCATTAGGCAGTTCCTGTACGTAGCATATCTTCAATCTTGCCCCCACCGCACCGCACTGGTCACTAACAAACAACAATTGCGTACAGCGGACATTAGGTACCCGAAAGCGTACTATTCGTGACATCTAAATTTCAGGAAGCCACACCGTCGCGTTCACATGTACGAACGAATGGAGGGGGCAATTTATATAATTATGTTAATTTACTTCCAATGAAAGATAATACAATTGAATGTCCACTTGATGGTAGAATGGCTAACATCAAAACACGAACAACACAAATAGAATGAAAAGTAAAGGATAATGTAACCAGGGTCTTAAGTCTTAAGGGTCGATAATGATATTAAATGTTGTGTGTACTTGTTATTGGAATTCACATCAGACCATGATCGAATGTAAAAATATAGAATTTTCATCCATATTATTTTTGCGAGTTATGCCTGATAGAGTAACAAATATTTTAACAAACTTATTCTTAATAGAAAGTTCTTTAGCCTAAGTCAGCAAAACTGTGCCACTGTTGAACCAGACTTTGGGAAGTTCTGGTAATTTTGATATCTTCATTAGCGTTTAGTACTGTCATGGATGAATAGTAATGTCTAACTGATGTTTTTGTTTGTAATAATGTAAGTTTAGAAGATTTAAAACTGTTTGATGTTTATATTAATTTATAAACACTCACTGCTAAGTCTGCATGACTCATTAAATAAATAAACTAGAAAGATAAGGATTTCAAAGGTAATATTCGAATGGCAACTCCAATGGCGTGTTGCTTAGTAGGTTCGTGGTCCGCGCGTCCGGCGAGAGGCGTCGCCGCGGTCTACAGCCGACAAAACATATCGGCTGGTCTCACGTCTAACCGACTGGCCTGTGTTTGTCTAACATTCGTACTACAACCATATCTATGTTATATAAATAACGCCAATTATAATTCGGCACTGTAAATTAACAAAATCCTTACATATTATAAAATATGTAAGAATAAAGTTTGTCTGTTCGCGATAAAATCAAAAACTACTGCACCGATTTTCGTGCTGTTTTCACCAATGGATAGAGTGGTTCTCGAGGAAGGTATATATGTAATTTACAAAGTTACACGGGCGAAGTCGCGGGCAGCAGCTAGTATAAAACAAAAGTAAGTCGCTTCCTGTCGTCTTTCCCTCTATGTACGCTTAGATCTTAAACGGATCTTAATGCGGTTTTCACTAATGGAAAGCGTTAATCGAGAAGTATTTTTTTTACAGAAAAGGACAAAAAACGAATTTTTACCCGCGCGATGTCGGGGACGTGTCGCTAGTATAGTATAAGCACACGAGTGAGGCATCCAGTTTCAAAACCACGTCAACTTTGCCAAGTAGTAAGTAAACTAAGCGCCTATTTCACAAACATCAATTAGGCCAAACTGTCATTTAATGTCACCGGTAACCGGGAATAATTTAACTGATATACCTTTGTTTGTACGGTAAACGTGCCAAACATTAAATAGAAAATAATAATAAAAAATCGGCTATCGAATGATGCAGTAAACGGAGTGCATAATTCAATATAACAGAAAATGATTTCTAAAAGTAACTAATCAACACTTTACATGTAGTTTGTGAAAGAGGCCCTTAGTAAATCATATTTTTAATTAAATTCTTATATTGTATGTTGTATAGTATACCTAGAATATTGAAAGACGTTTAATACAATACTAATATACTTACTAATTACTGTAATATTATATTTTTTATGTAAAATCGTCAGACGAGCTGACTGTCTACTTGATGGTATGTGGTTACCGTCGCCTATAACACAAGCAACACCACAGGATAAGAGGTTAGGATGGGATAAGCAAATTGACTCTGATGGCATCCCTTATGCCATGCCCTATCATTGAAACACAAGAGCACAACAATTTTAATAACACGTCGATTTTGTCATGTATATTGTGAGTAAAAAACAGATAAAGCAGTTTATAGATCCAGATATATCTTAATGTTCTTATTGCTGAATAAAATGGCCTTTTATTAAAGACGTAAGCAGCGGAAACCAATATGAGGGCTATAAACAAATTATTCGAACCAGTATTTTGTCGTGAACCCTCAAACGCAATAAAAATATACCCTCAAAGCCCTGTAGGACGAAAATGCCCGACCGTAATAAAGAGACGCGATAAACAGCGAAAAAAAGTGGAGGACATGAATTCATTGGTATGACATTTGGGGGTTTCGCCAAATGGTCACGGTTATTGCTAAGAAATTCTCCTCCAGACATATTTTCTGGTTATAGTTTTATGGGTTCGACCCCCATCTTTTATTGGTCGGCGCGAATCTAGCCTCTCTTATTGGTCTCATGTTTTTTTCACCATTGTCTATTTACGACGCAATATTAATTTCGATTTTTGTCCCAAATTTGATAGAGACTGGGTGTAATTATTTTATAATCGATAAGATTATAAATTTTATAACGATAGATTTTAAGTTAATATTGTTACTAACCATTATGGATCTGTGTAATCCGAAAATAAATAAATTATTAGTATTATTATTATTATTATTATTCACTTATTTATTATATTTTCTTAATTTAAAATTTATTATTATTATTATTAAAGGTAGTGCCCTCGACTTCGTCCTTTTCTGTATCTCTTGAGAGTATAATTATGCTAAATTTCATAATTCATATTTTCATAATTCAGGCGTGAAAGCGTAACAAAGAAACAAATAAACTTTCGTTTATAATATTAGCTGAGAGTAATATGCTAAATTTCATAACAATCAGTTTAAGTAGTTAAGGCGCGAAAGCGTAACAAAAAAACAAATAAACTTTCGTTTATAATATTAGTTTCTATTAGGTTCAATAAGTGTTTTTTTTATTAATACTCGTAATTTATATTTATTTCACAATTCTACATATATAAAGTACTAATATTATAAAAAGAGAAGAGTTGTATTTTTGCATGTTTGTAATGATTAAACTCAAAAAATACTAGACCGATTTTAAAAATTCTTTCACCCAAAGAAAGTTACATTATCAGCAAGTAAGATAGGCTAAATTTTATAAAATTACGCTGACGAAGTCGCGTGCAACGCCTAGTTATATATATACATTGGCTGGAGCTTAATTTTTAAGCTTAAAAAGCCTGTGACAAAAAGCTGCGCTGCTCATTATAATGATATGCAGTACATTTTATTTATTATATTATAACAACTCAACTATTATAAATATTTGTACTAATATTATAAATGCTAATGTTTGTATGGATGTATGGATGTTTGTTGCTCTTTCACGCAAAAACTACGGAACCGATGAAATTTTGCATACACGTTGTCTGGGACCAAAGATTTAAATCGAGAGATGCGGCATTACTAGCGAAAGTGTGTTACAAAATACAACATACATTATACTAAAGACAAAAGTATAAAATACATATACCTTTGTCTAAACACACTTTTAAACACAGACAACACATTCCTTACTTCAAACGTGACTGTGACGATAGCGACGGTCTCAACAAGCGACCGTCACTCACTGTAGCTGACGTGCAACTGTAGTTGGGTTGAGCGCCTGCGCCAAACCTATTGTTAAGAATTTTCGGTGTGTTTTTAGTATGGCGCGAGGAGTTTAAGCCGCATCTTTCGATTTAAATCTTTGTCTGGGACACCAGAAAGTACATAGGGTACCTTTCATACAGAAGGCGGACGAAGTCGCGTGCAGCAGCTAGTAACTTATATAAATCTAAAATCAAAAAGTTCATAAATAATTAAGGCTGTATGTGTGAATACTCTGCTATTAAGACAGTGTGTGTATGTAATATTTGATAGAAGAATATAATATATTTCGGTACAAACGGGGCATACAAGTTGGGACGTAGTGGGATTTTTTTCTTGTGGGACACAAACTCAGTAGGACGAACCAGTAAACCAGGTTATTCTTCTATCAAGGTTGATGGCAGTGCATTTGCAACCTCTATATAGATGTTTATATTAATAAACAACGGTAACCGTCTACCATCAAAATGATTTACTTAAAAAATAAACATAATTCAATGCCTTGCTTAGAAAGCATCCACTTTCTCTATACAAAAGATGCATTAATACGTGTAAGATCTTCCATCGAAATACATTGCATGAAGCACTTTTGTATGTCAAATATCAATATCTGGTGTCCCCCTAAAAATGACATAATTATGACACTACAAAGAATGGGGGGACATCAAACACTCAAATAATAAGACAAAAGATGTGAATACAAAGGGGGGTATTAAAAAGGAATGCTGAAGGGTGCTCCAAGCAAGACTACGAGGAATCCATTAGGTATTATTGAAAATTTTAATATCGAAAAATTGCCTCACCAACGAGTTCATAAGGATAGCTTGAAAAGGTTTACATATTTTTTTTTATTTTACTTCCATAAGTAATTGTTTATTTTCAATTTAATTCATTATCTTACCAAAAACAATCAATATTTTATACAAAATCAACAGTGATTTTGTATTTTCGAAAGACGACTAAAGTAAATGACCCTGAATTCGGGGGACATCCGACAAAAAAAGTTTACCTAGGGATATCTAGAGAAAAAATAAAATTATAGCAAATTTTAAAAATGAATGTTGTTCGTTAACACGAAATATTCATGTGGTTAATTTAAAAAAAAAATTTTGATAAATATTTTTTTATAATCAAAAATAATTTTGTATTGGCTCTCTAGGATTATTGACTATTAAAAATTAATTTCGACTTGCTTATATGAGTAATTATAAATCGACTTTTTAAATGTGGTTTAATTTTTAATTTTTTGAAATTTATTTTAGATTTTTTGATGAGATATATTTACATGAAAAATAACTTAAAAATACGAGTAAAAATGTTATATGTGTGAAAGAAGTTTTAAAATCGGCCCAGTAGTTTTTGAGTGTATTCATTACAAACATACAAAAATACAAATCTTCTCTTTTTATAATATTAGATAGATTCATTTAATATTATGTTCTATTTAATAGACTAGACTTGACAGAGAAGGTAATACTATGCCCAACAGTGTCGTAATACAGACAAATTAGTAGTTATAGGTATTTCTGAAAAAATTAATATTTTTTTTTTGTATAATCCAAACAATATGTACCTATAACCCTTGAATTCAATAAAAAGCGTGTCGAAACGTCGAAAATGTAGAGAAAAAATTATGATTGTGTACAAAAAAAATGTTCACACATCTGTCGTTCACGAAATTATCTAAATCCATACTTTTATCTGAGATTATAAAAAAAATGATGGCACGGATTTCACGAAATTAAGGATCCAAGTCGACGTCCAGCTGGGTGGGTGTCTTTACAAAATGTATTGAAATTTCGTAACACTGAGTAACATTTAGGGTTCCCGAGTGAAATTTTGTATTATATTTTTGTACTAGCTGGCGCCCTCGACTTCATCCGCGTTGAAAAAAAAGTAGCCTATGCTGTGTCTTGTACGTCTAAATGTTTATCTACTAAGTTTCATGAAAATCAGTTAATTCGTTTAAGAGTTATGGAGGAACATACATAGGTACATACAATACCTACACTTACAGATTTATTATTAGTATTGATGATTAACCACTGGTATTTTTTTAACCACTAGCTGGTGCCCGTGACTTCGCTCGCATTGAAAAAGAAAATATATGAGTATCTGACATAATGTATCGCTGTGACGACGGTGGCGCCGCCAGTACAGTATATTTCTAACCAACAACAATGCAAATAATTTGTATGTATTACTTATTAAAACTAGCGACCCGTTACCCGCTTCGCCCACGGTGTATTTACATATAAAAATCTTCCCCATTTATCCCTCTTTCCAGGATACAAAGTATTCTATAGTTTAATTAAAGTAATACAAATCAGTTAAGCTGTTTGTGAGATTAGCGTGCACAGACAAACAGACAAAAACAGACAGATGTATAAACTATTTTTTGGCCTCGGTATTTTGTTATTTTGAAAAAATATTTGGTGTATAGACACGACTTTTTATGGATTTTATTATATGTATATGAATAAGTGCAATTCCTACGGAACCTTGAAGAGTATTGACAAATCTTTTTAGCGATTAAAAAATTTCTTTCGCGATCCAACCTGCGTTTAAACGCTTCGGGTACTGTCAATCAATGTAGAAGAATACCCGCCCGCGATACACACGTGGATGTATCTGATTATTTTTTGTATTCGACTTTTTAATAAGTAAAAAAATAATTGATTAAGTACACTAATTGTGTTGAAATAATTTCATTAATAAATAATTTTATTAGTATAAATATTTTATACATTTTCCTTCTTTTCATAAAATAAATGAATTAAATTTATGTTAATCAGAAAAAACTTTGTGACAATAGAAAATTAATGAATACTTTTTTTTTAAAATAAATAAAAAAATATTTCTACTCTTTTTGTCTTCAAACTCTACAAAACCATTCCATATTTATTTTTTAATAATTTTTGGGGCACAAACAGAAATGAAAACAAAAATAATCACATTATGTTTAATTTTAAATGACAACGAATGCAACATACAGCCTCTTAGAATATTCGATTTTAATTACGATTGAACCAGAATATATTTAAAAACCTATAATTTGGACAGCGTGTTGATGAATTTCGAAAAATTAATCAATACATCCAACCGACAATTAAAAACGTTTCTTTGGGCGGCCATCTTTAATACTGATTGATGATTTCATAATCAGTAATTATATATAAACACAGCTTTTGACGTGCGCCTGTCCGTCCCCGTCAGATCAACGGCGCTGCGGTCGAATGTGTCAGTTTTTTTTTAATTTTTATATAACTAATACCTAGTCAATCGTAACATTTCTACGATCAGTCTATAGTACAGATTTATAATTATGCTTATACCTATGTTGCAAGTTGCTGCTATGGTGACTCGAACATTAGGTTTAGCAAGTACATTTTGGGTGATTTTTGCGTTTTCTAGAACGAAGAGTGCCAGAGAAATCCTTACAGAAGACAACCTTTTTTAATTAGAGATGGGTTTACTCTTGGCCAGCATCCACCCGCATAGTGAAGATGAGGCCTTTGATGGAATGAGCTCGCCCAGAAGATGATTATTCACTCCAACTTTGAAAAGGTAACGTCACCTATAACAAGCCTAACACAAGCAACGGCATAGGTGCCGCAAGTTTGCTGCCGACCATAGAAGAACCATAGATTGGAGGATAAGGAAGGCATGGGGCAATGGACTCTGACATCCCTTACTCACTCACCGAAACAACAGCACATATGCTGTCATTTCACGGCGGTATTCTGTAAGAGGGCGGTTACTGCCGCAAAACGGGCTGCTCAAATTACTGCAAAACGTAGTTTTATTTTTTTATTTTTTTTTAATCGAAATACCAACAGCACATCAAACTTAGCTAAGTCACATATAAAAAAATTAGAAAAAATAAATAAATTAGTAATAATTAACAATACACACATTATACCTACTCGAAACTTAAGCATGTACGATAAAAATAATAATAAAAATAAGCACAATAACGTATATAGTTAAGAAGCAGAGCGTTTACTTAAAATTCCACGTAGTGTGCCCACCCTACCACTACTTTCCAAATCCTGACCAGAGTCAACTTTGAAAGGTTCATTTCCAAAGTTGACCCCGCCGGGGATCGAACCCGGTGCTCCTGAGACGTTAGGCAAGCACACTTACCACTCATCCAACGGTCTTATCAAATGAAAACAAATGAGCGAGATAACTAAACCAAAATGTCAATGTGTTTGATATAAAGATAGGTATGTAGGTATTGCTTTCCTTGATTTTTAATAATACATTATCGTTACCCCATCTCGTAAGGCAGACAAATCCCTATCGATTCACAAATTTACGGTTCTGTAAACACAATAAAACAACCTTAATCCGATCAAAGGAAGGACGTTGCCGCAAAATCGAAGTTTTATATTGAAAAAGTCTTAAAAAACGCCTTTTGTACAATATCGAAATAATGTACAGTTGAACAGCTTTATCGAATTCCTTTTTTTTAATATTCATTCGTAGAACTCTGAGATAGCTCGTAGAACTCTGAGTATACTCGATATAATTATGTAGTTTAAAAACAACTATGTACTAATACACTTTTTTTTTTACGTTTTTTTACTACGTACTAGGTTTTTTTTTTTTTTTGTTTTTTCCTTTGTATTATCTATGTATATTTGTATTTATATCTAAACGAATGACGTATGTATCGTAAAATGAGGTACTATGTTTATTTGTTAATATTTAATTATCAATAAGAATCAATTCGCGTAATTATGTCGTCGTATTCATAAAAACCTCGAGCTTAATAATTAGCAATCGATTTAAGCATATATTTGAAAAATAAATCTTTAATTTAGAATAAAATATGTAGCGTTTCACGTTAATCGAGTAATACTCGTATTTGTCGATAAAAAAAAATAGATTTTTGGTTAAACATTAAAATTTTCTTTTCTTTGTTTAAATGTAAGTTTAATATAATTATATCATTCAAAATGTAAAATTAAATTGTTTATAGAAGACCTCAAATATATCAATACTTATTACGACTCTTCCTTAGAAGAGCTAAAGCTAAAACAAACTAGATCATTTTGAATAAAGTTGTTCAACTGTACAGCAACCACACTTTGTTTGAACTTTTGAAATTTTATTATATACATTCAATTATATTGGCAAGCATGTACACTCATCCAAAGAGTACAACCAATAAGGCTTAATCTTTAATTAAAAGTACAACTTAAACCCTATGCCTTTATAATAAGTTTTAATTTCGTTTGAACGTCCATAAGTAGTCACTTGAATATTTGACGGAATACAATTGACATGGGTTTATCTCTGCGGGTTGTTCCTATTTGACCTTTTTTTATTTTTTATTATAAGCATGCATTGAAGAGTATGAAATGCGGCGATGTGTGAATGACAGCGATACTTGTTCACTAAAGTTTTATATTGATACGCATGCGATGACTTTAAGTAAGTTTAAAAAATTATATTCTTTATTCTTCAAATATCTAACACCTGTTACAAACAACCACCAAGATGATCATTACTGATATTTTAAATGCCAAAAAGAGTTTGGTTGTTTGTTTTGCTTTTACGCCTTAACTACTCAACCGATCATCATAAAATTTTGAATACACGTTGTCAGGGATACAAATAAAAATAAACAGTATCTTTCATCCAGAAAAAGACCACTGTTTTCGGGGTGATGCCTTTAAAAATAACAATAAACATATGTACAAAATTCGCGGTAGATAGCTGATAGGTAGAGAGGTGGTAGAGAGATAGAGAGCTAAAATAAAATAGATACTTTAAATCATTAATAGTATATATGTATTTACTTTTGCAGAAACATTACAAGAGTAGATACAAGAAACTTTACACGAATCCTTATAACAGCCGTCACGTTATCGTTGCACTGAAGCGTCACGAAAAATTTATCCTTAAAAATTCACTCTTATCACGCACAAAAAAGTTTAATTTCAAAAATTTACCGCCTCGCAAAATAAGTATATGAGCAATAATAATTGAATAAATGTATTAACATAAATGTATTATGAGAGGAACGCGGACGAAGTCATGGACAAAAGCTAGTCGTCAATAAAAGCATGAGTGATGTCCTTCGATAGAAGAGTATCGAAAATAATTATTACGTTAAAAATTAATTTAGGCTTGTCCATACTATTCTTTCCATTGAACAGAATAAACGATTGAGGTGGTCACGACTCAAGAGTTAACTTGTAACTTCCACTGTATCTTGTTTTAATAGATACGATTGCTATAGTCAGACAAACATTATCGATTTTATGGTTATCGAAAGCGAAAAATTATAAACTTTTTTTTTCATAAACAAATAAAATAATGAATTGTAAAAGTTACAGTTAAACCCATTGTGTCTTTTGATACATAAGATTTATGAAGACGCCAACACTAGACATTTCAGTTAGAATGCGTCAGGCTTTTGTATTTTTTTTAAACAATTTAGAATATTAATTGTTTAAAATGTGGACCAAATATTTTTTTTAACGTAAAGGTCGTTGGATAGGGTGACAGTCAACTTGATGGTATGTGACAAACGTCGCCTTTAACACAAGCAACGCCACAGATTCTGCAAGTGCGCTTCTGACTACAGTAGGATTAAGGATATGGAATTTGGGAAGGGATAGTCAATGGTCTCTGTCATCCCTTACTCACTCACCGAAACAAAACAGCACACATGCTGTTAATTCACAGTCGTCTTTTGTAAGAGGGTGTTACTTGCCAGATCCAGACCATAGACTACGTTCAAGTTTTTCAACTTTGTAGGTTCTTGAAGTTATATTAGTTAACTAGCTGCTTCCCGCAACATCGCCCGCGTAACTTTGTAAATTAATATACTAAAACCTTCCTCGAGAACCACTCTATCCATTGGTGAAAACAGCATGAAAATCGGTGCAGTAGTTTTTGAGTTTATCGCGAACAGACACAGACAGACGCGGCGGAGGACTGTTTTATAATATGTAAGGATAAGGATTAGAAAGAAGTAGACATAAAACTTCTTCACGATTACTAGACGTTATAGAGTACATATAACTGATTTCAAATTCAGACTGTCTCATTTGAGTCTACAACATACATGATTCTGTTTCTCTGTTATTAGTTGAATGTATGGAAACAATCTCCATATTGGCTCTAACTTATTCAAAGCGCACGATACGAGTCGGATCTTTCATGTATTTTATTTGCTCATCCAGTTACGATACTCTCTTTGCGTGGTTCAAGTGACTAACTTATAGTAAAATTAAACATATCGCTGCTTAAAAACTAAAGGGGCATAAAACAAAAAATCCAAAAATGTTTTTATTGCAAAAATACAATCACAGTCCTTCATATTGTATGTTGCAAAAAGACTTATGGTTGTTTTATTCCATATTTAGTATATTTTGATCATTTTTTATATATTCAAAAGTAACTTATGTGCTTATATCTCTTTTAGTATTCAGTTTATTATAAAAGAACATTTAATACTCTTCTAACGATGTATAATATGCATATATTTGATATATATCTAAAAAGAAAAAAAAATATGGAAAAATAATTTAATTCTTTTCGATTAGCTCTCCTGTAAAAAGTGTAATTTTGATTTTGATTGTGTAGTTTTTAAGCAGCTATAATTATGTAGATATGATTTGTTTGTAACTAAATTAAATAAAGATTAAATACATTCATACTAAGTAATATTATAAATGCGAAAGTATGTAACTCCGTCTTTCTGTTACCTTTTCACCCCTTGACACTAGAAGTACACTGGAAGCTTCTTCTTCTTCTTCTCTTTTAATATATTGGCTCCATCGAATCTTCTCCGATGATTTTGCCACTGTCATTTATAAGAATAGCAATTTAAAATGACCTTTTTTTAAAATAAAAAAGGCAAAATTAAAATCAAAATAGTAGACTTACTTAGTCAGTCCAAGTCAAGTCTTCAATTTTTCTTTGAGTTTTCCAAAACGAGTCCGTCAAGTCCAAAGCAGTCAGGTCAAAACCACTGGAAGTATTGTGCATTTATTTCGTGCCTTGGACCGTCAGCTAAAGGGGATGTCAGACTGCACGTCAAACGTCATCGGCGTGGAAGACGGCCCTTCGGTTTTGATACCACGTCTTATAAATATTACAAGCTTGTACATGCGTTTCAACAACACATTCTCTCACTCGATACTGCGACTTATCGGTAGGCGTGAAGATTCATTTTTAAATGATGGCCTCTCTGAAACAAATGGTATAGATTTTGGCTCGAAGGCCAACCAATTATAAGCCGAGTTTGATATTACACTTTAGAATTTTGATTTTTCAATCGTTTTGTTGTATCAGTTTGACGGGAACAAGTCAGTTGTTTATAATTAAAATGGCGATTCCATTTCTGATCTCGCGGCCCTTTTTTTTTCGTCCGATTCGCTGTCGATCAAACGCTGTTCGGATTAAAGCGCGCTTAAAACCTTATGAGAAATCTGTTGAACGAATCAAATAATATGCGAGACATAAAAATTCAAAACTCACATTTCTGACTTCACTGAGAACATAGGCAATGATGTATTGAAATTAAATTCCAAACAAAGTTGAATCGTTACAGTAAGACTTAAAAAAACTAAAGATTTTTACAAGTTTTTCAATGTTTTCAAAGTTGGAGTGAATAGGCATTTTCTGGGTGAGCTCGCTCCATCATAGGTCTCATCCTTGCTACACAGCTGCTTGTTGGGCAAGAGCAAACCCATCTCTAATAAAAAAAATTACTCATATTAAACTTTTAAACTACAGATATATACTGTTTTTTTAACTCATATAAGACTTTTAACTACAATTTTTTTTTTTTCATTTAAGACTTATTTAAGCATTAAATACAGTTTTTCAAAACCCATTAAGTTTTTTTTAAATCATATTACGAGGTTTTAATCGAGACTTATTGAACTCGCTTATTTCGAATCTATGCATATTATTATTATTATGAATAATTAAAAATTGACTCGTCAGAAGTATTTAAAATATATAATTATGCTCTGTCTTGCTATAAAGTCGGAATAATATTCAATTCTATATTGCATTCGATTACTATCACAATGCGTAAATTCATTTGCATGAACACAAATAAAACAAACACCAGAATTAATACGATTGCTTCGTTTTATCTCTCTTTCAATGCGATCCTGTAATTCCATATAAGATGTGACTATTAAAAATCAATACGGATTTTGTGGTCCAATAATTCCTTCCACCCAATGTTAGACAATGTAAAACAAAATGGCCAGCGACTTACGGACCGATACATCGGATAAAATATGGACAAGAGTAAAAGGAGTAGTCATGATCGTTTATTGTATTGAATCGTCCATTTATACAGTCGTCTAAAGAGGTTTCGCTGTTATTGGTTTCAATTAAGCTTAAGAAAAAGCTTTAACCTCATCTCTAGCTTATTTCACATTAAAATTTGTTAGAATGGAAAGTTTAACTTTAGCCTCTTAATTGTCACGCGAAATAAACCTTTTGGGGTGTTTTTTTTTTCAAGATTTAGACTACACTTCAAAAATTTTTTTATAAGCTTTTCAAAGGAAACATATTTTTTATATTACATCTCTAAGCTCTATGACGGTTTCCTTTGACAGCTTCCTTTCCAAATAATTTCCTTTTATGACTATTATTATTTACTCTATGAAATAAGTTACGACCGGAATAAACATTTGTGAATCTATAAAATTTATCAACATCAAGAGCTTACTTTATGGCATGACTGTACGCCGCAACGGTAGGCAAATGAGTTGTGCCGATATCTGTGTGGTAGGACTTATTTTCATATTTGTCCTCTGTGTATTGTTTATTACATTTGTTGTAGGGCTGTCTACCGGAATTAATCAAGATATATCACCATCATCTTATACTCAAATTATATTATATTTTATTAAAATGAGCCTTTAAAACTTACTTTTTTGATGCGTTGAAAAATCGACCATCATACAATGGACAAAATATAAAGTTTTAGTGACAAAACTTACAAAAAACATATTTGAACAGGAATTCATATCAAAGCATCGAAATACTACAAAGCGGCACATAAAAAGAACGCCTTTGACAGAATCATGGCGGACTCTTGCCTTCACGCGTCAATGGTAAAAGGTAGTAATGATCAACTTCTACTATTTCATTTTAAACTCTAATGGGTTGACGTAAAGTCACATTTTCTTTAAATTACGTACTTATTATTATGTTTGTTTTGTTTTAAATGACTCTACGCATATGTCACTTTTAAATGTTCCATAAAATTCGTAGTGTTTTGTATGGCACGCGGATGTATCAAAGTAACAAACACTATTAATACAGGGGCCCTAGACAAAGTGCATTCGATTCGCATTGGATTCGATTCACTAAATAAAAATGTATGGGATTGACATATGCCTTCGCTAAATCACGCGAAGGCATATGTCAATCCCATACATTTTTATTTAGCGAATCGAACCGAATGCACTTTGTCTAGGGCCCCAGTTTACCTAAGAGGAACAGTAAAAATCTTCAGGAAATTATTACTTATTCTCGTCTGTTCCAGGAATTGATGTCTTTAATGGAACATTTTCGTATTCATAAGTATTTCGAAGTCTTCCTCATTTACAGAGACACGAATCGTCAGCATATTGTAACCAGCTCCACTATTTGGGTTCTATTATTTTTAGCTATTTAAATATCAAGTCTAATACAAGTAAATTTTTGATTTATTCAGTACCATCTCTTTCAGCATAGATATCCTCGATGTATTTATTGGACTTACATCAGAGACAACCATAATCCATTTGACATCGCCATGTATATTGTTTATATTTTTTACTGCGTGGATTGTCCCAAGCATAATATTCAAATTAGGGCTGCCCCATTGTGCGGGCCCCATGTAAATATTCTTCGGCTGTACGACATAATACATCGGTATAAGGATTTGTTTATAATGTTCAAGATTGATTTCTACTAAATCATTCTAAATCTTAAAAAAGAAGATCAAGTCGTAAGACATCCTCTCCTAGACCCTCAGGATGTTTATCAATGCGAGAACATTTTTTGAATTTTCGAACAGTGGAGTTACTTAGAATGGGTAGTTGGAAGTGAACTATGACAGGATAAATATCTTGTCATACTTTAGCCCATCACGAAATTCCTTATGTTACTTGGCTAACGGTTGTTTTTAGGTGAAGGTACAATAAAATTTTGTACTTTTGGTCTGCTTGTTCACTTGATGGTAGTAACTGGCTGTGAATATATACTTTCTTAATGGTCCAAAAATTATAAATCATATGCCTGAGTACATTATTTTTTTCTTCATTGTGACAATTTTATATTTAATCACAACTGTGAATTTATCTTTAGAAATCTATTTGAATAATTATCCTATTAGGTAGAATTATGTATGAAGATAACTCTATTTCTATAATAGTTTATCTATGGATTAATTAAAAAAAAATTTTAAATATTATTTTGGCATAAGAGTAAGTGACATTTTTTCTGGTTATAGTAACCACTCTCTTAAAAAAGGCCATTGTGAAATAACATCAGCACATTAACATTACGTTTCGTTAATTACAGTTTTAATTTTATAAGGGCCTCTTTCACCAATTAAAAGTAAAGTGTTGATTAGTTACTTTTAGAAATAATTTTATTTTTATTAAATTATGTACTCGGTTTAGTGCATCCTTTGATAGGCGATTTTTTTTTTATTATTTACTTTTTAATGTTTGGGACTTTTACCGTACAAACAAAAGTAGGTATATTAGCTAAATTATTCCCGGTGACAGGTGACTTTAAATGACGGTTAGCCTATATGACAGATTGTGAAAGAGGCCCTAACACGTTTGTTTCTTAATCAATGATTATCTTTTAATTTTAGAACACATAATTAATTTTGATATCAGCTATGACATTTTGAAACATATAACTTAACAATTTTTAAAGTGTACATATCAAAAACTTGGGAAAATGACAATCACTGCAAAGTTTTGTTAAATTCAAGTTTTGTTTAAAAATGTCATAAAAATGAGTAACAATTTAAATCATATACAATAAACAAATAGATTCGGAATTTAAATAATGAATAACACATTTCTACGTGCAGGTTGTCCTGGCACAAATCCGTCACTTTGCTTAAACAAAAAAAAAAAAAAACAAATATGGCGCCCGCACAAAGCAACCTTTTCTTACCACAAAAAAGTTTTCCGTGGGGCAAGCGGGCATTTTTCCCTTTACCCTCGCAAACGGACCACAAAAAAAGTTGTCGGCACCCGACAAAAGGAGATTTTTTTATTTTTATATTTTCGAATATTAAACGACATCGTTAGCGGTTAACATTTGTTAAGTATTTGAGATATTTTCGCAAGCTTTCAGAGAGCTCTTCGCAGTATTTTTTTCGAAGGCTCCTCTCGCTGCGAGTTGTCTTGTTTGAGAGTATTTAAAAAAAAGTTTCTCCCTAACATTGTTTTGCGTTTGCTCAAGTTCTGCTCACCGCGTGAAAAGCATTTAAATCAAATATAAATTGTATTATATGTAGGTATCATTATATACCTATATATAGGTAAACTAGATGGCGACCGCGACTTCGTCCGCGTTGAAAAAGAAAAAAGTAGCCTATCTTGTGTCCCGCACGTCTAAATGTTTATTTACCAAGTTTCATGAAAATCAGTTAATTCGTTTAAGAGTTATAGAGGAACATACATACAGAAAAAAATTGTAAAAATGGTCAATTTAGTTTCAGTATCATGTATAGAGCCTATATACACGATATTTCTGAAAACAAAGTAAATTACTCCATGACCGACCCCTACAGATTTATTATTAGTATTGATTGATTATATAATAGGTGTTTAAATTACATATTAAATATCATTATCGTCCCAAACTTTTCCAACAGAACAGATATTCAGACAAGAGTTTTATAAGCAGTTACATAATAATTATATATTAAAAGAAGATATATTAAGGTGCGCGTGGTTCTAGAATAGCGCGTTTTATTTCTATTAACTTAACTTTTTTGTTTTCAAACATTCCAATCGGTAAGCTTGCTTAAACACAGTGGAAATAAAAAAAATAAAAAAAAAATCAGTGGAAACCGGATTCAAATCGGTGAAGCCGTTTTTGAGATAAGCGTTTACAAACAAACACAAAAAAAAATTAAAAATATTTTTGACCTCGGTATCATATAAGTACAACGTGTACATTTTTATTGTTACTAAAATATTTAACGTAAAGACACGATTTCTTGTAATTTTTTTTATATGATTTTATTGATTTAATCAGTTAATAGTTGGCTCGGTTAATATATTTATTTATTTTAATTTGTAATAATACTATAAACTACTGAAACATATATTTATATAAATATTACCTACGTCAATCACTGTTGGGCGAAAAATCAATACTGATTAATTTATTTAGTGTTTTTAATCAGTAAAAATAAATACGTATATTATTATGCTAAGGGCCTCTTTCACCAACTACAAGTAAAGTGCTGATTAGTTACTCTTAGAAATAATTTTCTGTTTTATTGAATTATGCACTCGGTTTACTGCATCATTGATAGGAGATTTTTTTATTATTATTTTCTTTTCAATCTTTGGGACTTTTACCGTACAAACAAAGGTATATCGGCTCCGTTATCCCCGGTTACCGGTGACTTTAAATGACAGTTAGCCTACTTGACATATGGTGAAAGAGGCGCTAATACTTCTTATTAGCATATTACTAAATACATAGGTTAAAATGAACTAAATGTCACTAAGAATAATAGTTGACTAAGTTCAACACTAAGTTGAGCGCTCGACTTTATTCCCTTGTGTGAATTTTGGAGTACGTTCGGATATTGCACGATCTGTTGACAATTGTGTTTCACCTACAACAGGTGTCACGGTGTCGTGCTGCGTTTGAAACGTGATAGTAACTCGCTCGAGTACTAACATTTAAGGTTAAATTTAAATTTGGTGCCTATCAGTACAGTGTACGATTAAAACGAGGTAGGTAAAATTGTGAGATAAGTTTCGTATCTCGTGTAATGTTATTTCTTCATAAATAAGAACGGTTTGTTTTATATTGAATAGAAAATTCAGAACAAAAAAATTTGAACCTCCTTAGTAATAAGGTTATATAAGAGTGTTATTATTTTATTAATCTCTTAACATTTTGAAGCCGAAAGTTTCAATTTATAGCAATTTGAATAAATCTGAAACATAAATATCGAAAAATAGTTACCCTTGACAATGAAATATATTGTTTATTAAGACAAATTCATTAGTAATAGTGTTGAAATTATAACGATAGAAATAAATAATAGGTTTTTCATGCCAATATATAACCTTTTACCATATTATAATATATTAAAAATATATATTTAAAAAATTTATTTAAAAAAACAACCTTTAAATTTTCCGAAAAATCGTGAATATTATCATTCGAGATGCTCGTAAATTGCAAAAGCCAAACAAAATTTTTAGTAATAATTAATTTATTATTAATATTAATTCATTCTAACCAGTAACTAAACGATACTAAACGCTCCACAAAATACCAAACCTTACAAGTCTCGCGTGGGACAGATTGGAGAATGGAGAAAGTTAGTTGAAATTGTGTTTGATTTGTCTCCACTAATGTGTGTTTAAACGAGAGATGTCTACACTGATGGCAAATACCTACTTCGGAAACGCTTTAGTTTTATTCGGTATACTCGTACGTTAATTCTGGATAACTGGCGACGATTGGGGAAATAATTCATTTATTTTATTTTATTTTATTTAATAAGGTACACAAAACAGGACACTGACAAATACATTGAATAGATACAAATTACATCGAAGTGATCTAGACAGAGGCCCTAAACTTGTGTACACAGCATGACCAAACAAAACAGTGTTGCTTACACATAACAAAACGAGACAAAAGAAGGAAACAAAAGAAAAGAAAAGAGACGCACTTTCATACAAGAGCAAGCTCAATTTGAGATGAAAGCACGCCTTAACAAAGTCACAACAAAACAAATATTAATATATAAGTGCAACAAAAAAGTTCCTATTGATATTGAAAATGGGTACATTTATCCCATGCAAACATGTGCACATATATGCATATACACACACGTATACATACATATACACACACAAACACATACATATACATATAATTAACTATCTTAATTAATGACACTCGCAGCCACAATGGCCATGATATGCTTCTTGAATTTAGTTAAACTATTATGGAATATGTCAACTTTACCACTATGTTTAACCAGGAGGTCATTATATTGTCGACACATCCTGACGAGCGTGCATTGCAACGAACCTTGTCTTAAAATTGTTAAACTAAAAAAATGAATAGGTAACAGTTTACTAAATGAGAGCGTTTTTGCGAAATCATATATACGTCTATGTATTGTTTGAGCTGTAAAGAAATATATAGAGGTGCACCTCTATAACTTTATAAAATGAAACCTAGGTTACTCGCTGATATAAAGAATCTTATAAAGAGCTTTCTATTATAAGCTTTCTATATAAAGAATTTTTAAATCGATCGAGTAGTTTTTGAGTTTATTCATTGAAAACTAAAATACAATTTCTCTTTATAATACATATTAATATTGTAGACTTTTTTAAACTTTGGGTTACATTATTGGAGTTTTTGTAAGGATACCTAATTTAACTCGATTTACAATATAGCCGATGTTACTCAGTGATAATGTTGCTTTCTATAGAAGAAAGAATTTTTAAAATCGGTCCTGTAGTTTTTGAGTTTATTCATTACAAACAAAATAAAAAAATGAAAACCTCTCTGTATAATATTACCAGGGTGAATCAAATAGTTCTAAGCGCATTATATACCTTTTTGGATGTAGTTTGACATTTATTTTCAAAGGCAGACATGCTCGCTATTTCACTGTAACAAAAATAAAAACATATGCAAGTCTAGTAGTAGAACCGTCAGCATGCCTGCCACCTTTAATAGTATAAAAAAGTAGTGCCCAGTTCGAATAACATTTCGAAGTCGCAACGAAAATAGATCACGAAGTATATCTAGTCGTTGATTCATTAGCTTAAATCGGTTCTTACTTCAAAATGACTAGTTACAAATACTAAGCGAGTATAACTTAACATTAACTTGAAAGCACATTTAGCTTTTACTGCAATAGTAACATGGTCGAAACATGTTTGAAGCAGTTCCAAATAAATTTATCAAACGCGTAAAAACTTACAAGGGTACATATGCGATTATAATAGACTCTACTGGTATAAAATTAAAGGTGATTTTGATATGGCAAGCGGCTCGGTTGTCCCGAACTAATGAGCATTTAATAACTCTCGTTTTTTCACTTTTGTTCGATTCCGTCCATACGTTTCAGATGGGATGCTTCAGGCGTTCTCTTATTTAAATTTATAGAGTAGTGTAAAAGCAGAGAATACATATTTACTAAGACTAGATTACCCTCAATATTGAGGTTACAATATTATCGAGTTTGGAGAGGCCTAGAGCCAGTAATGAAGACACAATCTCTTGGTTAATGCTCTGTCTCGCGTGTACCGGGTTCTAATCCCGGCTGGGTCAACTTTGGATATATGAACGTTTCAAAATTGGCTTTGGTCTGAATCTGGAAAGTAGTGGCAGGGCACATCTGGTTGCTCTTGATTAGCATCTAGCCGTGCAGGAAAGATAAAGCTGGCGACGGAGCGAGATAACCCAGAAAATGCCTAATCGCTCGAACTTTAAAAAGATTTAGGTTATATGAGCTCGAAAACACAGTCGCCGGAAAGGAGTTCCAATACTTGGCAGTGCGTATTAAAAAAAAAATTAAACCGTTTGGTCTGAAAAACAGGATTTTTTACAAGATGAGGATGGTCGGCCTTCCGTACGTCTGAATGTCCGATGGAAGAAAGGTGAAGGACTACTAAATATTACAGTACGGACTACAGACTCTCTGTCTCCCAAACTACTCTGTGCAGAAAGTGAAGACCTTTCAATCATTATTCGTTTACGCCGTATAATTATTTAGATATGCACACAAGACAAATTCTAGATGATGAACCCTTAGGCGTGACGCTCCCTCTTTTTCAGAGATATTTTTTAATTGCCGCGAGATATTTATTAATTCGAGATGCAGCCGCGCGTTTCGATGCTACAGGAGCAAAAAAAGACTCTTAAAATCAAAGGTTTCTTTTTACTAGGTTACTTTTTAAATTCGTGTTTGGTTCGATTTTAACATTACTTGACTTTAAATATTTATTAACTTATTAAAATAAGCTTATTTTTAGCTAGTTTATAATATTTATAGTTATATATTTTTTGAGTTGTAGATACCACATGAGCGCTCTTCCTTCTTTTATTATCAACAATATAATATTAATAATCTCTTAAAATGAAATTCTACTCACATAGGTATTAATAATGATACAATCCGTTATTCATTACGTTAAGTTTTTGAGTTTATTCATTACAAATATTTTAAAAAAATACTCTCTTTATAATCTCTTTATATCTGGGAACCTACATTTCTGTGACCTAAAATTAACTGCAATGAATCTTATCTTTAAGAAGGTACAGATCGAATCGCTGACATGCGGTTGTGTCGTCTCATTTCATTTACTAATGGTCGAAGTTTAAAAAACAGAAGTGAGGGTTGTCAGATTTAAAAAATCAGCCCCAAAAATGTCCCATACCGCTTCGCCACGCTCCGCTAGCGTTGCCGAGCGTAATTTTTATCGTTCTACTCACATCTGAAACTTCAGGATTAATGATCCGCCGCGTCTAGTCATACGGTTCCGCCGAATGCCGTAAAAACGCTATGCGCAATTCTGTTAAAGTTGTGAATGTACGAAAGTTAATCCAGCATCCTTCGGAGAAGGCAAATTGGGCTTACCTTGGGGTTTGTGTTTCAATTATATTACACACTAACTTTGAAAAATATAGAATATATTACTCGCTGTTAATGTAGCTTCTATAGGTGAAATAATTTAAGAAATCAGTCCAGTTTTTTTTAGTATATTCATAACAAACATACAATTAATCTTCTCTCATAATAATATTAGTATAGATTTAGATATAATGTATAGTTATCTAGAAGTGTAAGAATTAGTTAAGACCGTACATTATCAAACAGGAATAAAAGAAGAAAGCAATAAAAGAGTTCAGATAGCGTCATCACGCAACGTCATCGCTGTACAGTATTCAGCTCAGCTACGCTATAGTATTCTGCTTCTCTATACCTAATACAAATTTAGAAGATTGAAAATGACACAACCTTTTAGTGACAACTTAGTGCTACCTATTTAGGTAATAATAACAAAGTGTCTTTCCTATAGTAGACAATATAAATCGTATTTATTGACATAGGTATCGTGTTTAAAAACAATTTAAATTTTGCATTTTGAAAGAAATATAGGTAATTTCACAAATAATAAACTAAATCTAGTCAGCACAAATTTCAGCACGAAAACTTTGTAAGTCACATCGAGTTCGTATGATTCTTTAAGGACGGTGCGAATTCTTCATGTCTCCACTTCTCTGGATGCCGCATCCAGGGACGTTTATTCGTACCTCATCACCATTCCGACCTTTAATTGCTCTCATCTTGATACGGCTGGTATATCGAGCGGCAAAATGGGTTTTTCCGCGGCGGTAAACGGTAGCAACTTTGTTCAACATACATTATCGGATTTGTGACCAGTTTTCGGTATGGAGATTTTAGTGTACGCTCTCCGCTGATACGATTACTGCTACACTGTTTGCACCAATTTTTACTTGGATTTAAAACGGAAATATTTCATAGGAATTATTAAACTAAATTTCAAATTCTCTGAGAGCTTTATGGCTTTAAAATATTATGGGGTTAACGAATTTGTATTTCAAATTCGGAGCTCATACTTACTATGTTTAGTATTGTATACTTTAATTTTGTGTATTGTGTAAGTAATTGTTGTTACTTTATTATTTTAAGGATGGCAAAAAGTTTTTTTCGGGGCTTCTTCTTAGGATCGTCGTCATCTTGGCTTTTTTACCGAAATCCTGGTAAATTTTAATTTATAATGACTATCTTAAAAGTTTCATGGACAACTTTTTGTATGACTTCCTTGTATATTTATATATCATATATCATATAATCAAAGTAACGTGACGAGACGTTAGGTCATTTGGTCTCTCTAGAGCTCAAATGACTACATGTGGGCAATCTCTTTCGTCACGATCCGGAAGAGATAGCGCTGATAAAAGTATTTTCAGCATCGTCTTACAGTATTATCGGAACAATTTCGCAGTCATATCTAAGTGGAATAACCCGTCTTTAGCAGATACCATCCCTCTTACAGAAGACCATAGTGAAATATAACAGCTTGTGAAATAACCGATCCAGACACAACACAGTGTTTCGTTCGGTGATGCCAGAGCCTAATATATTCCCTCCTAATTTCTTATACTTTATCCTACTAAGGTCGACCAGGCACTCATGCCTCAATACCTGGGGCACTACTTCGAAGTAACTACTAAATCTCAAGAAAAATGTATTTTTCTTATTTAAAAACGTCAATCACTCACTCTAAGGCCACAGTAAGTACTTACCTACCTAAATATATTTAAGACACTGATCACTATATCTAATAAAGTATTACACGCAATAAGGATTTTGCTGACAGATAGCACTAGATAACATTCAAGTTTTATACTATATCTCTGACAAGTAGGTAATATCGGGGAAAGCTTAATTACGTAGGTACGAGTAGGTATCTACTTAGGAACGAACTGTTCAAAAGAAGGTATACTTACTTACTAAATTTCTAAGACTAATTACTTAGTGCTATACTAACAAGGTTTGCACAATAAAATTAAATTTAAATCAATTATTGTTTAATATGAGATAAGCATAAACGCTTATTAAATACTCTCTTAACCCTTAAAGAATGCAATTTAAAAGCAGCTTCTAGTGGAACCTGTTTTGAAATCATCTCGTTTGCAACTTATTAACAAGTTACACTTACAGAGGATAAGTTACATACGAGTAAGGCAGTGTGACCACAACTCGCTTATTCCAAAACTGGTGACCAGTTCATCATCACAATAATTATAAACAAGTAAAAATAAGAGCCGTCAATGCAACCGATCGAGCGGAAAGTGAGCTGTCTCGCTCTGCCTCGTGTGTCCGGTGGGGTGTAGAAAGAGATGGGTTCAGAGGCAGGACACTGGCCCCGCCCACCCGATCGATCTGATAATGCGAAAGAAACTTGTTCTTTGCGCGGGCGCAGCCACTCGATTTCAATCTAGTCATGACTTTGTTTAGCGATCGCGCATGCCTCTTGTTCTGTATGAAAATTATCTTTACTGCCGCATCCGTGGGAGCTCTAAATCTTCCTCAAAATGTTTATTACCGAATGACTCATAATTATTCACGAACTAAAACGTTTCGTACGTGAGTATTTTTCATCAGTGAGCCTTTCGAGTTGCCATAAGTGATGTGGCCGGAGGTCAATGTCAAATGTCGTTGACATGTTAGAGGGGGTTCACCTTTTAGTGGTCGGCCATTTTTATTAATTATTTCGAACAAGTTACGTGCACAGACGGAGTCTTAATTCGGTTAAATCTAAAGAAATTTTTAAATTTATTAAGATGTAAGCGGAAATTACTAAGTGTAGGTATGAACTGGGTACTTGGTCCGTCTGGCAAAAGTTACGCCTAACAGAAGACTACCTATCAACCAGATTTGTCTCAAAACCGAAGTATAGGATCCCTGAGACTATACTTCTGTATAGGCTCAGGGTAGAAATGATGGCACAGAACCAGCAATTCCATAGTACCTAGTCACAAGTGCGTTGCCGACTTTTTGCTAAGAGTGAATAAGGAATGAACTTTGACTGTAACAAGACCTTGCTAACACATCAAAACACACACACAAAAGTTAGTAACACAAATAATAATTAAATACAAACAGTACCTAATGTTAATACTACTGGCATTACGAAAAAGTAGTGAATGTAGGCATGAGAGTAGGTTATATTTACCTACATCAACAAAGTTTCCACACACTAAAAAACCGTAATGATAAAATCATAAGAAAATCGCCCATATTATGTTGCTTTTTGAGACTATGAGACTTCTTTTGAGACTATGAGTAACTTCTAAATAATTTCCAATTAATGCCATACATGTCATACATCATCATAAAAATATGTAGGTACGCACAAATGATTGTTTATATAGTAAAAGAGTTACTATATAAAATTAGATGATTTGTTTCACGACTTAATACTCTCTGTTACCTACATCTCTCATATTTTCCACAAAACGCTTTTCTACTTGACACTAGAGGGCACTAGTCGCTACAAAATTTCTATAATAACTCCTGCGCACACTCTGCTTACGCCATCTGTAAGATGCAAAACAAAATTTTACCTGCCATCCAATGTAGACCTCTGATATTTCTTACTGCTATACATGATTTTAAGCACAGTTTTCAAGATACTACAGGCGGGGGAGGTCTTTCTACTATGGTTGTCAATAATTTGATTATAATGGCAGGTGAACACTTTTGATATATCGTGATCGGCAGGATATAAGTATATCATTAATTTTTATAACGAATGATTGCATGAGTTATGTTAAACGCTTTCGCTCTGTTTATTAGAGTGAGATTTCTGATGATCTCAAATTGTGTGATCTTTGATTACTTTAAGGTTATTGACATCCAGAGGTCTTAGTAGTCGGTGAAGATAATAATAGCGGAATTTGCTTGAGGGCATCGATAAATAATTCAATGTGCATTATAACACTTTTTTCACTAGAACAACGGTCTACGAAAGAATTATGACAGATTAACTAGAACACCATGAATAAAATCACAATTTTTTATGACAGACTGCGAAGTTTAAACCCTGTTAGGTCCTGGAATTTTAAATTTCATATGTGGATTAGAAATTGGGATCATTTTTTTTAACTGTGAAGTAATGTCCCAAGCCTTAAAAATATTTAGAGAGATGTAAATTACTGCAAAGAATCAGAGTTCTGCTTAGAATTTGATTTTTTTATGCGGAGTTTAAACTTCAGATATATCTTAAAAATCATTCAGCATACGTCGGGCTATATAACACTAAAGTAGTGATAGGTATGCTAAAAAACCTTAAATTTAACTAGCCTGAGAATAGAAAAATGAATGAATATATAATGAGGAATATTTTACTAATATTATAAAGAGGAAATATTTGTTTATTTGTTTGTTTGTTTGCATTGAATAGGCTCAGAAACTACTGGACCAATTTCACTGTTGGGAAGCTATATTATCAGCGAATAACATAGGCTATCAATCAATACTCAATCAATCAATACTAATAATAAATCTGTAAGTGTAGGTATTGTATGTATGTATGTTCATCCATAACTCTTAAACGAATCAACTGATTTTCATGAAACTTGGTAAATAAACATTTAGATGTATGTATAGGACAAAGGGTAGGCTACTTATTTAGTAATCAATAAACGTATCAATAACACTGCCTCCAATATAGATTACTAGCTGGTGCCCGCGATTTCGTCCGCGTTGAACGATGAAAGGTACCCTATTTCCTTTCTGGTGTCCCAGACAACGTGTATGCAATTTTTTATGGTAATCGGTTCAGTAGTTTTTGCGTGAAAACGTAACAAACTAACAAACAAACAAACTCACATTCACATTTATAATATTAAAGTTTGTTTTTTAACCTCAGAGCATCAAACTACTACAACATGGAACCCGCGTGCCATACAAAACACTACGAACTTTATGGAACATTTAAAAGTGACATATGCGTAGAGCATGAATTGTCATTTAAAACAAAACAACATAATAATAAGTACGTAGTTTAAAGAAAATGTGACTTTACGTGAACCCATTAGAGTTTAAAATGAAATAGTAGAAGTTGATCGTTACTACATTTTACCATTGACCCGTGAATGCAAGAGTCCGCCATGATTATGTCAAAGGCGTTCTTTTTATGTGCCGCTTTGGCATTTGTGACGCAAATTCCATTGTAGTATTTCGATGTCTCAGAGACAAAAATGACATTACATTACATGGTGTCATTATATGCAAACTTGACATTTGCATGTGTCATTTTTGTCTCTGAGATTAAAAAACAGACTAGTAAGGATAACAGTAATGTGACAGCAGCCTTAACAATATCATCCAAGTCTGATAGAAGTCCTCAGCAATAGCTTTAAAGGTAATAGGCCTGCAAGGGACCAGCGATTACGAGTCCTGTAACAAATCGATGCATTTACGAGAACCGTGCAATCGGCTATATGCGATAATGCAACTAATTTGTATAAACCATTCAATCCTCGTTACTGTAACTGGTTTGTTACCAGTAATACTGGATTTATTCGAGTTAGGTACGCTCAATAGCTAACTATCGATTCGACAACGATTAAAATCGTATTTACGCTCGTACAGTTTGAGTCTACTTTATTTTTTAAACTAGCTGGCGCCCGCGGCTTCGTCCGCGTTGAAGAAAAAAGTAGCCTATCATGTGTCCTGTACGTCTAAATGTATATCTACCAAGTTTCATGAAAATCAGTTAATTCGTTTAAGAGTTATAGAGGAACATACATACATACAATACCTACACTTGCAGATTTATTATTAACTAGCTGGCGCCCGCGACTTCATTCGCGTTGAAAAAGAAAAAAGTAGCCTATCCTGTGTCCCGTACGTCTAAATGTTTATCTACCAAGTTTCATGAAAATCAGTTAATTCGTTTAAGAGTTATAGAGGAACATACATACATACAATACCTACACTTGCAGATTTATTATTAACTAGCTGGCGCCCGCGACTTCATTCGCGTTGAAAAAGAAAAAAGTAGCCTATCCTGTGTCCCGTACGTCTAAATGTTAATCTACCAAGTTTCATGAAAATCAGTTAATTCGTTTAAGAGTTATAGAGGAACATACATACATACAATACCTACACTTGCAGATTTATTATTAACTAGCTGGCGCCCGCGACTTCATTCGCGTTGAAAAAGAAAAAAGTAGCCTATCCTGTGTCCCGTACGTCTAAATGTTTATCTACCAAGTTTCATGAAAATCAGTTAATTCGTTTAAGAGTTATAGAGGAACATACATACATACAATACCTACACTTGCAGATTTATTATTAACTAGCTGGCGCCCGCGACTTCATTCGCGTTGAAAAAGAAAAAAGTAGCCTATCCTGTGTCCCGTACGTCTAAATGTTTATCTACCAAGTTTCATGAAAAATCAGTTGATTCGTTTAAGAGTTATAGAGGAACATACATACTTACATACATACATACAGAAAAAAATTCTAAAAATGGTCAATTTAGTTTTAGTATCATGTATAGAGCCTATAAACACGATATCTCTGAAAACAAAGTAACTTACTCCATGACCAACCCTTACAGATTTATTATTAGTATTGATATTGATACTGATTGACTAGCTGCTGCCCGCGACTTCGCCCGCGTAACTTTATTTATAGCCTATATTATAGCCTAGCTTCCCAACAGTGAAAGAATTTTTCAAATCGGTCCAGTAGTTTCGAGCCTATTTAATGCAAACAAACAAACAAACAAATCTTTCCTCTTTTTAATAATTATTATATAGTAAGATAAATAAAATAAGTGGTCTGGAGATTTATGCCTTATTTTGATAAAAAAAAACGTAATTGGAATATGTTGTGTCCTGTTATATGAGTAGTTTGAAAATATTGTTAAGGAAAATATGACTAAGGAATTAGATTTAACCTAAAATCCTATTTTATCCTTAAGACGATGGAGAAAATGAATTGAAATATTAAAATTTCTATTCACAAATTATAAAAAATATTTTATAAATATTAAATAAACATACTTATCTCTATTGCTCGTATAAAAAACTAGTCATCATATGTCCTACAATAATCTATACCTAAGTCGTCAAACATCAAATTTTATCTTTTTTGCGAAAAGTCCATTCGCTGAAGCAGAATAAATAGTATTTTTTACTTCACAAATAAATCATAATATTGACATCTTTGATTGACAGTATAAAATTAATAAAAAAAAAAGATTTTTGATCACCCATTTGTGGGCGTGATTGTTCCCATATTAGAGGTGATTATAAAAAATGTTACAAATCACTGATGCGTTGGGTCCGTTCCGTCGAATTAAAATCGGCTTCGATTTCGTTGAATTTTCATCAAAAAGTTTTGTCCTGAATCTGTATTAACTGGACGAAAATTATTTTGTCTTAATGTTGACTCAAAAATACTTATTAACTTTCATTGAAATATTGATTCGATGCTAGTCGCTTCCGCTTATAAATTCATATTATTAATAGCAATCAACAATGAATACAAACAAAATTAAAGTGACACGACAACACGAGAGACCGTATTAAAAATAAAACAAGACTTACAAACAATACTCGACATCCTTCCAAATTTACAAGCGTTAACATATGCAAATGATCATCAATATAGACTTGAGGTGTCCTGCACAGTATTATCGAGAACAGTAAAGTAACTTACCTAAGAGCATATCTGATCTATAAGGGTCAGCGCCGACGGACGGAGTGGCGGTGAAGAGACTAATATGGTAACAATTTAAATTCAACCTAAAGTGCTCCTGAATACGACTGTGTTTGGTACAATGAAATAAAATGACGGCGAGCGACTCAAAGCGCGGTCGAGAAGCGCGCGTCGACCAAATACAGTCGTATTCAGCAGCACTTTAGGTTGAATTTAAATTGTTAACTAAATTATTCTCTTCGCCGCCACTCCATCCGTCGACGCTGACCCTAAGGCAGCCATTACTAATATAATTACATAAATGCTGACGCATCTCATGTAGGTACGATCCTTGGATTGTACAACTATAATGAATAATGAGGCTTCTTTGAGTACTCAAAATAATAGTCAAAAATAACACAAAATTTAATGAAATATATTAAAATAAAATAAAAATACTGATATACATTTTAATATTCTTGGAGATATCAAATTAGACAGTAAATCCTTGATTTTACGACAGACTTCTATAATTATTGTCATTATTTTCAACTAATTACCAAGATTATGAAAGATTAATACAGTCATGTAGTATAATAACTTTTACTGTAGCTTTTATGTTAAATTCATCGTGTAGGTATGTGAGTTCGTTAACTGACATTACTTTTGCAGTGTAACACATGAGATAGTCAGATCAATTTGAAGTTTCATTGTATGATAAACACGGAGCAGTTAGACGCACAAAGGACTGAGAGGAAATTGGAGGATATTTTTGGATAAGTCTTAATTATAACGTCCATTCAGTTAAGAAATAGGTGATACTTCGATAGAAGATAATGCTGTAATACAACTCTATTAATATTATAATACATAATCGTGAATGATTTTGCCCAGAATACGTTCAGAAGATTTTCAATATTGGCTTTTAAACCAGAGACTATTTGAAATTACTCAGCCCGTTTGAGGTTACTTCGTGAATCTTTTCAGATACGATCACTCCTTGTTCTATTAACATCTAATTATTTTAAATAACGATGGCTTTATTGATGATCTTCTTTTAAATCTTAAAGGCTTTACTAATAATTAAATATTTCAAAAAAAAAAAAATCACTAACCATTATTTTAACTAAACTTAATGCTTGATCACCTAAGTAGGATTAAAGATGAAGATTTTGGTATTCCTTACTCACTTATTATAACAAAACGGCAGCAAAAAAACGCATAGTCCTATGAGCTGGCCTAATATTTTACTGTTTAAGACAGTGATGTTTAAAAATACTCTGCCACTACCAAACACAAAAGAGAAGTTCATAACACGATCTCTTAATTATGTTCAATTGCTGTTCAAGTAATACGACGCTAGATCATAAAGTCCATCCTAATTCCACAATAGTCAATAAGATAACACTTTAAAAATGCTGATGATTGACTTCCTCCGGCGTGGGTAGTATGGCATCGGATTAAATTAACAAGATTAGATTGGACTTAATGGCTGTGAGACGACTGAGGCGTCGATTGCAATTAGTGATTCACTCGCCTATCAGGTCACAAGGATAGTGTGCTTTGGTTACATTCAAATTGTTACTTAACGATATTAAGTGTATCGTCTAAAAGACAGGAATTTCCAGTAACATAGATTAAATGAAGAAGCATAAACGTTTCCCCGTCTTGCGGGCAGATATTGGACTGATTTGGAAACTAATCCACAAAGGAGAATTTCCAGTAACATAGATTGCATGAAGAAGCATTAATATTTCCATGTCTCTCTAGCAGATATTGGACTGATTTGGAAACTTATCCACAAAGGAGAATTTCCAGTAACATAGATTGCATGAAGAAGCATTAATATTTCCATGTCTCTCTAGCAGATATTGGACTGATTTGGAAACTTATCCACAAAGGAGAATTTCCAGTAACATAGATTGCATGAAGAAGCATTAATGTTTCCATGTCTTGCTAGCAGATATTGGACTGATTTGGAAACTAATCCACAAAAGAGAATTTCCAGTAACATAGATTGCATGAAGAAGCATTAATATTTCCATGTCTCTCTAGCAGATATTGGACTGATTTGGAAACTAATCCACAAAGGAGAATTTCCAGTAACATAGATTGCATGAAGAAGCATAAATGCTTCCAAGACTTGCGAGCAGATATTGGACTGATTTGGAAACTAATCCACAAAGGAGAATTTCCAGTAACATAGATTCCATGAGGAAGCATTAATGTTTCCATGTCTTGCTAGCAGATATTGGACTGATTTGGAAACTAATCCACAAAGGAGAATTTCCAGTAACATAGATTGCACGAAGAAGCATAAATGTTTCCAAGTGTTGCGAGCAATTGGACTGATTTGGAAACTAATCCACAAAGGAGAATTTCCAGTAACATAGATTGCATGAAGAAGCATTAATGTTTCCATGTCTTTGCTTGCAGATATTGGACTGATTTGGAAACTAATCCACAAAGGAGAATTTCCAGTAACATAGATTGCATGAAGAAACATAAATGTTTAAAAAGTCTTGCTAGCAGATATTGTACTGATTTGGAAACCAATCCTTCATAAAGTGAACATTTCCAAATAAGATAATTGATGGCCAAACTCATGGCACCTAAACCCAGGCTTGTATTAAGGTTATCCTTACTTCTAAAAGCTAAAGACTAGATGCAGATCTAGATTTATTTAATTACTTGATTGTTTATTTGCTATTCGACAAATGGATAAATAAATCTGATTTATGTCTCGTTTGTCCCGATATTTTGTCCTACATACCAAAAATCTTGTATGTGGGACCACATACCGATTCCTGGTTTGTCCCAAAAAATTGAAATTAAAGTATAGTTAACAAAAATAAAGCTACATAAAATGCTAGATCTCGGTCTCACTGATTCTCTAAAAGACGTAAGTTATAATTTTATGGATATATAATAATAATAATAATAATTTATTTTCTCAACAATTTACAAATAGATTTGATTTGATTTAAAGTTATCATTATAAAGTTGTCATTATATTAGTTCTTGCATATTCCTATGACATCACCAGTAACAACCTTCTATGTAAATTAGGCAAAGTTCGGTCTGCAAATAACTAAATTCTATGAATGAAATCTGAATTAAAATTTGGTGTATTTTAATATCAATAGTATATTCAATTACTTACTTTTCTACGTTATGATTTACGAGTATATATGCAGGTTTTTATGGTTCACGATGAAACAAATTGCCTATGATTATACAAACTGGAGGAAGACGTCAAGCATGCCCTAAGTAATTAATTATACACATTTTAATCAACAATGAAAACCATTTGTCAAACTTTCATTCTAACATTTGAATGACGAATGAAATTAATAAAATTATAAAAACTGACTGAATGGGGATTTATAATGATAAAGATCGAATCGACACTGTAATTGAAGATGGTGACGGATCATGTGAGACATACATATTGTGACTTCTCTTTTATAGAATATGTATGAATTGCACATAAAAATATATCGCTGCTTAAAAACTAAAGTGCCATAAAACAAAAAAATTCAAAAATGTTTTTATTGCAGAAATACAATCACAATCCTTCATATTGTATGTTGCAAATAGACTTATGGTTGTTTTATTCCATATTTAGTATATTTTGATCATTTTTTATATACTCGTATTCAAAAGTAACTTATATGCTTACATCTCTTCTAGTATTCAGTTTATTGTAAAAGTACTTAAAACATTTAATGCTACTTAAAAATACTCTTCTAACTATGTATAATATCCATATATTTGATATATATATCTAATAAGAAATAAATAGACAAAGAATAATTTTTTTTTTTCGATTAGCTCTCCTGTAAAAAGTGTAATTTTGATTTGTGGCACTTTAGTTTTTAAGCAGCGATATTTACGGTCCTCTTTTTAGGACTAAACGTTTTAAAAACTCTTTCAAAATACGCACTGCCAAGGATTGGAACTCCCTTCCTTGTGTTTCCGAGCTCATATAACCCAAATCTTTTTAAAGTTCGAGTGAATAGACATTTTCTGGATTAGCTCGGCTACTTAGATGCTGGCCAAGAGCAAATACGCTAATAATAAATAATAACATTAATAACAATAATTAATTGAACTATATAGAAACTAAAAAGTCAATTGACATAGTTATAATTTGGTTAAATAAAAACAACTTCAGGATATTATTTATTCACTATAGACCTACTCAACAACAAACAAAGTTTAGAAAATTATGTGACTTTTTCGAGTATACTGGAAGAGAGCCACATGAAAAGTCTTAAAGGATTAGAAGCGGCGACAGATTTAGTTTTCACAATAAAGGTCTCTCACGTCTTAACCGACAATTGATTTATGGTTTCCACGCGAATAAAGCCTCCGTATGCAAGTATTATGTGTTTAATACTTTATTTGTGTGAAAGGAACGGGTGACTCATTGAAAATCGGGTTGAAGATGCTCTCGTCGCTTCGTTCTCAAGGTTTCCATGGCTTTTATCAAACAACCATTTGCAAAACAAATCTACTTTTGCTGATTGTGCACTTTTATAGAAATATGACGAGTTGAGTGCGGACTGGCTGCACTTTTTTTATCTTTAAATAAGATTTTGATAGTGCGAAGCGTAATGAACTTGGTATATTTTATAAACTAGAAGAAAAAATATATGGTTTTGCTTTTAGAAAGTATAGTGTAAGATGTCAATGGATTGAAAACATTTATAAAGTTAACAACCCCAATTTAACTGTATTATAAAGTTTGGTCGGTATGGGGTGGTATATTGTATGGGGAATAGAGATATCTGTAGTTAAAGAGACGATTGTAAAATTAAAAAAAAAAAATATTGAAGGGACAGAATTTATGAGAATTCTTCGAAGAAATATGAAGGTCCTGCCAATTCGCATGGTTATAATAGTACTATAGTCTTCTGCATACTAAGTACTGCATACTTTATAGTCTTACATCAAGGAAAGAGGATACAATGTACACACCTAATGTATAATAATTAAATTTACCTAGATTACTTTTACCTAGATTAGATTAGATTACCTAGATTAGACACTTTTTTAGACGACACGTTTGGTCTAGTGGCTAGTAACCCTAGCTGTTAACCAAACGGTCGCGGGTTCGAATCCCGCTAGGGGCAAATGTTTTATGTGAACATTTTACCTTTGTACCTGAGTCATGGATGTTTTGTATTTATAATATGTATGTATTTACAAAAAAAAGTAATCTATGTATTATATCAACTGTCTAGTATCCATAATACAAGCATTACTTGCTTACTTTGGAACTAGATGGTGCTGTGTGGAATGTGTGAAGATATTTATTTATTTATATTTATTTATTACTTATATTATGATGAATGCTATCGATTATGAGAGGATTTCTCTTTGCTATACCTTGATTCAGACTTTCCCATAGAGACATACTCTTCTTTATAAATCATTCACTATGTCAGTTAAGACATAGTGAATGTACTATAAACAATGGCTATTATGAAATAATTACCAAATAAGACAATTTTTATTACTAAATTATGTATTAGGACATAAGAAATCACCAATGGCATTAAATTTCTAATGAACTAGTAATGTAGCGAACCGGGCACGTAAGGATATTTGCGGTTCCATATTGTTAACCATGCCACAATAGGGTTCTGAATCAAAGCGTATAGTTGAGAGTTAAAAATATCGCGGAATATTCTACACAGATGATATACGAACGCATCTCGACTCAGGGCTGTCAACGACGATTTCTCTTATTCGAATCAATACTAATAATAAATCTGTAAGGGTTGGTCATGGAGTAAGTTACTTTGTTTTCAGAGATATCATATTTATAGGCTCTGCACATGATACTGAAACTAAATTGACGATTTTTAGAATTTTTTTCTGTATGTATGTATGTTCCTCCATAACTCTTAAACGAATTAACTGATTTTCATGAAACTTGGTAGATAAACATTTAGACGTACAGGACACAGGATAGGCTACTTTTTTCTTTTTAAACGCAGACGAAGTCGCGGGCGCCAGCTAGTAATAATATAAGATTCGTTTATAGAGATGCATTTGAATATTTTGAATGTAGGGAAAATTGGCACCCTGGACGACATTTTTGGGCACTGTGATACTTATTTATTTTTTGTGTAATACCAAATAACTCTGCTATTAAATAGAGTCATAATTTCAATAGTTAATTATGTAAGTTTTGTAAGAAAAAAATAAAGTTTAACTGAATCACATTATTTTTGGCAAGTTTAACACTTCGTCTTTAAAAAAAAGTACTTCTTGGTTCAGTTAAAAAAAGTACTACCTACAATAACCGTCATCCTACCTGCCGAACTTTAAATTTAGAAGAAAAACCACCAAAAAGAAGTTCTATAAGAAAGTCGACACTCCTGATCCATTAGCATCGCGTAGGCGACAACACGGCACACGAGATACGATGCCCGTGAATGGCGAGCTTTATAAACGAAGTGAAGGTTTTTGAACGCTATGTATTTATTTTTAAGCATATGAAAAATACCTGAGGTGTATTACAATAGATAAATATTTTTATGCTAGTAATATGTAGTTTTATACTAATTCATATAAATTAAAAGAAAAAAATACAAAGAATTCGGCGTAAGTAGGTATAGGAGAAATTCAAATCAATAAGAAAATTTAGAATAGTGGGCTTATGAAACCTTACTTAAAAATATTTGAAACGTAACAATTTTACATTGATAAATAAAAATATAAAAAATATTACATCTACAATTTATTTCCACTTTTTTAATAATTGCATTGTTTTTTTGGCTTGAACAATCAACATTTATACCAAAGAACATAATAATAATTAAAAACTTCTTTAATAGGGCAACAATTCTATTAATAATGTATTATTTTCTCTACTAATAATAAAAAAATCAATATTATAACTATAGTTACGTATAATAATTTCACTTAATTCAATTCACATAAATAAAAATAAAAAAAAGGCCTAGCGTTCTTAACATCCAACGCGACTCTCGGAGTAAATTCATAAAGAAATCATAAATAATATCACAATACGAAACATACACATACAGAATCTACTAATTTGAATGGTGTCTGCGTGATTCAATTTCTTATGAATTAAAAGTCGCCTTTTTTGGAGCGAGTCCAACACCTTTTGTCGCGATTGTTTGGTCGAATGAAAATAATGGCTCTTCTAAAGGAATTGGGGAAACTACTACAGAAATCTAACACTTTATATTATCACAATGCAAAAAAATGTTGAATACAAAAATATTTTATTACAATTGCTTAGGTTTTGGTTTAAATCAGAAAAGACAGATACAAGAATTTGATGCAAAATTTTCATGTAATACATGAACATAAAGTTTTCCACTTTATTAAAAAAAAAAAAAAAAAATTTTAAAGAATTTTTTTCTTTAAGAAATTTTGATGTAGAAATTGGAAATAAAAGTTGTTTCACGATGACACCATCAACCATCAACCGTTTCCTATAAATAAAGGAAACACAACAGCACAAATGCTGTCATTTCACATGGTACTCCGTAAAAGCCAATTTAGCTACAGCCCAATTTACTTATCGCAGCGTATCCTGCCACTACTTTATTATTATTTTTTTATTATTATTTTTTATTATTATTATTATTATTATATCTTTTATTATTATATGGGAGACCGTCTCGAAACCACCCTCTTTAACACATACCACACAACAGAACTACTGCTAACCATGAAGTGGATTTTGTACCTGCCGCATTTTATGATTTCAAATCTCACTTGAAACTCACTCGAATGAAACCAGGAAATATTAGATCGAGAACTCGTAGTAGAGTCTAATTTTTGTTTAAGAACGCCCACTATTGTATTGAGGTTTTCAGATTAGTTTTTGTTTGTGGTACCATTCGAGATTTGACTTGCATTGTGACCAATGACAGAAGGTATGATTTATAACACTGTATTTATATCAACAATTAATTACGGTTTTAATCCATATGAATTGTTGAATGAAATGTTTATTAATAAATGTCACGCATGAGATACCTACTGTTGTCTATGCCTTTGTGTCACTTTTATTATCGTTTTTTGTTTATGCATAGAAAACGTTATTAGTTTGTCAGTAATTAATTTGATAAAAAGAGCCTTTTTTTTCATTTGATATTTTTAAATTAATTGGACTGATTTTTTTTTTAATAATTAGTGTAAAATTTTTAATATCTTTCAAAATTATATCACTCTGAAGGCATTTTATTATATATAATATATTTATAACATAAAAAAAGTATTGAGTCATCAAGGAAAAGAAATTAATATAAAAAACTAAACTTAATATTATTCGAAAATTAATAACTAACCAGTCATGATGTTCCTAATTTACTATATTGTACTTAAATATATTAGGAGACTTTATCCTAATATCAAAAGTTTGTTGATTGAGGAAAAAATAGGTAATGTTTGGGTTGGGTTCCAAGTTCGAATCCTGATAATAATTTTATTCACAATAGTTTTCTGTAAGTTAGCCGAATATTGAACGTGTGACCCCTAAACTATTCTAGAATTCAATACAAAGCCAAACAACACCTTTTTTTTTTTTTTTTAAAAATTTAATTTTCATGCCAATTTAAATAATTTAATTCTAAGTTATTAGGTAACATTTTGATCATAAAAGCAAAAACAAAAATATTATACCTAAATAGGTATTTCTCTAAGCTGCACCCATAAAGAAAGCTCCCAATGAAGCCAATTTGTATTATATTTTCTCGTGTTGTTCAAACTACAATAGGATACTCTAATAGGTCCATCAACGTTCATTAAAAACAAGATATTTAATGCAAGTGGATTAATAAGGACACGGTCACACCGCACGATAGTCGATAAGTCGTTGACACGGCCTGTGTCGTGTGCGACGGGCGGATGTCAAGCGTATTTAACAATTAACGACTTGCGACCGAACTTCTCATTAATACACGAAAATATCTCATCCACTACTCTATTGAGTGTTGTAATTTCATCACTAGGGTGCACATAATTAGGTTCAGTTTTGAATGTTACTGCAAAGTCGTTGTTACCTATCAAAACGAGTGTGATATTGATGATCAAAGTCATACTTAGTGCTATCATCTTGTATAACCAATTAGTTTGTTAAGAAGTGATGATCGCGCGCTTAATATTAATAAAAAAACGGGTTTAAGAGATGTTTTTTAATCGTCCATTGTTTGTGTGCAAAAAAATGGTACACGATTTTGGATCGTGTGTGGCCTTTTTTTCGAAATTAACTTAAATAGGGTGCATATAATTTGAAATGATTACAACATCGACACTTTGAAAATTATTAAAGGGCAAGACGTGTTATGTGTAATAAATAGAAATGTTCTAGGAACATTAAGTTCCTCTGGAGGCATTATTCATTCTCTGGAGGCTTTAGAGAAGCCCATCGTAATATAGCACGTGTTATAATTGTTATATTATTCTGTGTCAGTAAGGGCCTCTTTCACCAACTACAAGTAAAGTATTGATTATTTACTTTTAGAAATAATTTCATGTTTTATTAAAATTATACACTCGGTTTAGTGCATCCTTTGATAGGCGATTTTTTTAAATTATCTTTTTAATGTTTGGGACTTTTACCGTATAAACAAAGGTCTATCATCTCCTGTTACCGGTGACTTTAAATGACAGTTAGCCTACTTGACAGATGGTGAAAGAGGCCCTTAATTTCACTAATTTTTCTTTCATCAAATTACGTTCAGTAATATTTAACACTAGTGTTTTCGCCCGCGACTTCGTCCGCGTCTAATCGCTACCAAACTTCACAGGAACACCCGTACTAATCTGAAAATTGTCTGAAAGTTTCAGCGGTTTTGGAGTCCATAGGAGACATACATATACATACACACATCTTCTTTTATATTATATATATTAAAGATATACCTACTTTATTTGCTGAATGCATGAAAATTATCAAGGATACATCAATATAGGTACTTATAATTTTATAATCTTTAAGTTAAAGATAAGTTAATTATAAGAATGAATAAACTTCAATTATAAACAACTATACCAGTTGCACGCGACTTCGCCGGTGTAACTTTATAAAATACTAGCTGGCGCCCGCGACTTCGTCTGCCTTGAAAAAGAAAAACATAGCCTATCCTGTGTCCTGTACGTCTAAATGTTTATCTACCAAGTTTCATAAAAATCAGTTAATTCGTTTGATTTATGGAGGAACATATATACATACAATACATACACTTACAGATTTATTTAGTATTGATTGATGACAGCCTATGTTAATAGTTGATAACGAATGTAGCTTTACAGGTGAAACAATTTTCAAAATGGGTCCAGTAGTTTTTGAATTTATTATTTACACATACAAATCTCTCTTTATAATATTAGTATTTAGTATAGATGTCCAATTTATTACTTCATTGTGTTCGATATTTAAATAAGATCATCATAAGGTATCATTATCAGTATTGAGGACATATTTATCGCTTTCGAAGCTCCTTCCAGACAGAATGGTGCAACATAAACAAGGAAAATGAAATGGATTCGTTATCAGATCGTTCAGGAAAAATTCAATCCCTTTTATTGCTAATATTTCGAATATGAAAATTGGTATTATTTTCTTTCACTTGTTTTCCTGCTGAATATTGCTCAGCGAATGGCTTTTTATGGACCTGTCCGTTTTATTTATTATTATCGAGCGAATAATATTTCCTTGAAAAACGGATGTTATGCTAGTACTAATTTTTGAAAACAATGAGTCGTGATGACAGGTTTAACATGATAGGTAAATTTAACATAATTTTGGATACTGCTTTTGCCCTCGACTTCATCTGCGCCATTTTTTTAGGTGTCTAATTAAATTTTTATTGCTCATATTTTTTGTCGGTCGTTGGCTTTTTTTTATTTTATTATTAGATGTTCATTCGAAAACAGTAGCTATCTACTTTTACTCTGGATGAAAGGTACCTTATTGGTTATATGATCGGTTGAGAGTGTTTCAGACGTACCGTAACAAAAGTGAAAAAAAACTCACTTTCCCATTTTAGGATGTCAAATACTAAGTTATTGCAGTTAGTATACTTTTTTGTAAAAGTTTTAGAAGTACATCTTAAAACAACAGCACTTGTGCTAAATTGTGTTTCCGTTAGTGAGTAACGAATGCCATTGATGTATCCGCTATAACTTCCTTATACTTTACACAAGACGCAAATATACACTATGTATGTTCCCTATTACGGTTTGTATGCATTCGTTTAAATAAAATACAATCGGCTCCTGCCTTTACATAAGGGGTAAAGAGTTTGGGACATAATTTAATCCTTTGTCATCTAAACTTTGCACACTTTGGATTTTGCAAGAGTCACTAAATTATTCTTTCGCTCGAGAGATCAACTTTGCCAAAGGATATTTCATTAAAAACTTAAAATAAGTTGTATCTGTACTGTGTTGCAGACACATTTCGAATTCTTCCCATTGGCGAAATGCACACTTTATTAAACTCTGTTATGTGTTAAGTTTCAATGCCTTATTTCCGTACTATTTTCGAATTCTTTTTTCAAATAGCTTACAACCTAAAGAAAGTCATAAGCTATTTTTAAACCTTTCAAAAGTTTAACTGTTAATATTGACTGTGCTGAAATTGTAAATTCAGCAAAATTCATATTAAATGAAGTTAAATTAAGGCAGTTAGCTGCCTGTCACTTCATTTAAAAAAAAAAAAATGGCACTCTGGGAGTGCCTACAGAAGTGAGAACTTGAACAATTACGTGTGTACTCGTATTTTTTGAATCGTCAGGAGAGTACATACTTATATACAGAGGTGTCGGTTACAGGTCGCGAGTTCAATGGTTTTTTTCCATCTCAAAAATGCCAAACGCGCCTAAAAAAGATTTCACTTTGATTATAATGTGGAATATGTTAGAAGCAAAACATATTACTTTTTTTTAATATTCTCGTAAGTGCGCATGTAAAATTTATGCATCACTTGATATAATATGAAAGCCACTGTAAATTTATAAAGAAACATTTACATTTTGTTGCATTCCCCAATTTCCAACTTTGTCTGCAACTCGTATAATCGCTATAAATGTGTTGGTACTCGACAAAGTTAGATTGGCTGGCATCGAATGATGTCTTCTGTCTGACAGATATGTCGTAAAAATACTCGACAATTTGGAGACAATCGTCTCTTAGGATATCCTACGAAATTAATCTAGGTAATTAATGTATCATGGTTTTGCTTGGTGGAATAAGACATTACACAGTTAAGAAGGTCTGTGTCCAGTACCTATAGAGGTACATATTATATTAAACTTCACTGTCGACAACTTATGATAGATATATTCCAAAAAACTTTTTATAAATTGTTATAAAAAAAAGATTAATTTGCCCTCTTATTTGGATTCTATATTTTTAATACCTGTTCTCATAGACAGACAGGTTAGTTAAACCAAAGGTTAACAGGTTAACCATAGTTTTCTTTTTAAATCTTTTATCACAGGTGTGACTGAGATACGCTCGCTACATAACAAACCCAATCCTCAATATTTCAAAGGCCTCAATGGTCTCAAAAGAATGAAATTATAAAAAAATTAAACTCTTCGAGAACTAACGCCATAACCTTTCATCAAAATAAACTTTTTTATCACAACGCTTCCAATAAAAATATTATATTGCAAAATAAAAGCGCGATAACACAAAACGAAATTATAGCTAGCGGAAAAATTGCGGAAAATATGACGTACAGAGGGGAGAGATGGCGGGCATTTAAAAAAGTTTGATTGAGATAGCTACCGACAGAAACTTTTGATTGTATACCGAAGATTCGAGAACAAAAACAAGAATAAATAATGTCGATGTAGCAAAACAAGGAACCCACTGCTTATTTGTTCAATAAATATGTATAGATACATACATTTCTGTTTTACAACGGGTACCCAAATTATTAGGGAGAGTATACACTTTCATATATCCCAAATTATTAGGGATATTATATACTTTCAATATGTCCTTATTTGACTTCTATATAATTGGCCATGTTCACTATATTTTTCTTACTAAGTTATGTTTATGTCGCTGCTTAAAAACTAAAGGGCCACAAATCAAAATTACACTTTTTACAGGAGAGCTGAATACTAGAGGAGATATAAGCATATAAGTTACTTTTGAATATATAAAAAAATATTAAAATATACTAAATATGGAATAAAACAACCATAAATCTTTTTGCAACATACAATATGAAGGATTGTGATTGTATTTTTGCAATAAAAACATTTTTGGATTTTTTTGTTTTATGGCCCTTTAGTTTTTAAGCAGCGATGTGTCTAATACAATAAAAGTTTTAATGTTTTGTTGTGGTTTAATGTCTTAATACAATTCTTTAATAAAAGTTGCTATCGGTTTATTTAATAATGGCTAGCTTTTGTCCACGACTTTGTTCTTTTATGACCCCTTTTATTACGTGTTAAATTTTTGTCAGGTGTTCAATTAAGTATTTTAATTTTTAGATATTCCCTCAGAAACAGTACTTTTTTTATGTCTTTTATAATAACATCACATCATATTCGTATCACAAAAAAATGAATATAGGTAATAGAAAAATCCGGTGTGCATAATAAAAGTCACTTCCTTCCTTCCTCTAAGTCCTGTATCAAAATTAAACAAAGGAGAGTAAGCAAATATATGCGTATCTCTTTTCGGCTACAAAACTCGTGTCAATACTCCATGTTCAGATCGCATTGGTGTCGGATCCAGCAATGAATGTGCAATGTCCAATACGAGAGAACATATAAAATGACATCGCGAACTACAAATTACTGGAGGCTACATCGGTATTGCATTCAAGCAATAATCGTCAGTTTGTAACTTAAATAACTTCGTGTTGTGGGGGTCAAGTCATGAGAAATCAACCTGGTTACATACAATATGCAAATATTAGCAAAGTAGGTGCTCTGTTTTAAAGCGTAGCATAATGGACACCAACATTGACAGGCTAAGACAGGGACACCAAAGAAGAAAAATTGTATCTACCTACAAATATGTATATACTTCTTTTTTTATTTGTGTTTGTTTGTAGCACTAATTTTGAATATCTTTTTGTTATTGTTCAACAACTCAGGTACGGTACGGTAGAAACTTCATTAAGTTTATAATACACCTAAACTGTGTACTTACCACCAATTATGTTTTTTGTGTAAATATTTTTATACTCAGTGTTTTTATTTTAGACGAAAAATGTTAGCCCATCTTTTTGAATTACGTGTTAACAATTTTCTTGATCAAAAAAAATAATCGTAATTGAAGTTGCGAGTGCTGTGTAGATCGCGATAAGATAGACAATGAGAGTTAAGATAAATAAGGAGACCAACTATTGTTAATTAATTTACCAACACCACTTGTAAAATCAAAATTACACGAGCTAATATTTCATCGTGGTAACTTCTTAGGGATTGGTCGCCACCGCCCCTATTGAATGTAACTACTAAATAAATATTCCCCCATAATTTTCCAATAAAGCCGATCATAAGTAGCCTGGATCCACCGTCCACCCGTGGCCGTTATCACGCGACTGATTTAAACCTTAAAAAACGCTACCTCCCAAGCAATCTCTTATGACTTGAGCGGCTCGTTTAAAAGTAATGTCCACTTTGAATTATAATTATGACCATTGTAATGTATGTCTTCTTCAGGTAAAGCTTTGGGTGTCCTTATTTTTCGTTGTCATATATTTATAAGGATGGGCGCCCCGCTGTTGTGTATCGGTAGGTTTTTTATAGAAACTACATTGATTTGGCGTTGATCAGTTACCGGTTGAATACAAATTTATAGACCTTCAAAATAGGCATTCCGGAACGTTATCAAAGTCATATTAGTAAGCAAATAAGTAATTATTGTCATCATCATGTCATAACAAATTTAAAAATAGTTATAAATAAATAATCATCAATTAAATTATTATAAAAAAAAATCGACTGTTCTGTCCATTAAATATTATTAAAACAATTTGTACACGTTATACTTATGATACCGAGGTGAAACAAATTTGTTGTTTTTAGAATTTTTGTCTTTTTGTCTTTGCGTTTTTCTGATTTTTATTGATATATAACATTAAATTTCCTAGTATTTGTTTTATTCCAGTTTACAAACAAAAAATTACGCGCTACCTCCGGGCCATCCCTAGTAAATCCATACTAATATTATAAATGTAAAAATAACTATGTCTGTTACCTTTTCACACCTTAACTACTCAACCTTAACAAATTTTGCATACACGTTGTCAGATACAGGAAAGGACATAGGGTACCTTTTATCCAGAAAAAAGACTGTTCCCCAGGGATAATCTAAAATTAAACAAAAAAAAAAACTAAGTCCTGTCAAAGTGTAATGTCAATGCACTTTATATTGCTTATTTATTTTTTAATTTTGAACACGGACGAAGTCGCGGGCACCAGCTAGTAATAAATAATTATATTATATATGGACCCTGTATAAAGACAATTAAAAAAAATAGGTAAACAAATTTAAAAAAATAACAAGTGTTGAATTGACATGTGTGAATACGAAATTGGAATTCGATTGACGCGTATCTGTCACGGCTGACTGAGTTCGTGCGCGTTCGGTCGGAACAAATAATAATTTGTAATCGAAAAAATGATAACTGCATACTTATTTTGTACGAACACGAAAACGTACGTAGACCTTCCGTCGACTGTGTAAAGTTGAAAATCGATTGTATCGTAGTTATTGTGGGGCATCATTGAATATGTTTATTGTATTTTAAGTTTTGATTCGACGGCCAGTAGCAAAACGCAACCGATCAGAAAGATCGAATCTCACAAAACATTCCGATGAAATAATGCGAACGAAATGCTGGACGCAAAACAAAAGAAAAACAATTGAAATTAAAATTCAAAGGTATTTTTTTGGTTATTTGGGACAACAGCGAGTGAAACAAAACAATTGACAATAATTATTTTTACTCATAATTATATAATTTATCCATATTATAATAAAACCGTAAAGGGGCATGGTCTGTACATTAAATATTGTTTAAAAAAGCAATTTGTAATTACACGTTGTTTTTTTTTGTGTTACCAAGATCAAAAAAATAGTTTTATAGAATTTTTGCCTATGCACGCTAATCTCAAAAAAAGGCTTAACCGATTAGAATACGGTTTTTATTTATGTATTAGTGACAAATTAAACAAGGAGGATTTTAGTGCAAAGAAGAAATAAAATTCCAAGTTGTATGTACATCCATATTTATCTTTGCTTGTGTATTTTTAATTGATGTTATGGCTACGGACGGTTATTTTTTATCAATGATCGGCGATAAATCTAATTTGTTGTGTGATCGCGTCGGCCGGGTCGCGATCGACCTGATATCCTGATGTCGGATAATTCGAATTCCTGTTAAACGGTGGCCTTAAATACACCCACCGCAAGGGTTGTAACTTGTTTAAAATTAATTTTTTTTTTTTTTAAGTTGATGTTTATGTTACATCTAGTCTAGATGCTTGGAAAAAAACGGAAAAAACGTACTTTTAAAGCGCCCTTTATCTAAAAATATCTTTGTGAGTTATTTATACAATAGAAATCTGGTTTTACAGTAATTAATTTAAGAAAATATTAGATTTGCGTTATTTTTAAGCAAAAAAGGCGGATATTTGAACAGTCAAATCTTCAATTTAGAAATAAAATGTATACTCGTATTTAAATAAACAAGCTATAATATATTTGACAGGGGATACTGTATGCATCATTTATAATAGGGATAGAATATTCTATTCTCTTCAAAAATAGAATTATTCTGCATTTGCATCCCTTATGGCGATGATTGCGTTAAGGCACAGTCCTCATCTAAGAACAAGTGGACCAACCTGACGAAACTTACATTTGAGATTAAATTGCTAAATAATAGTTTAATCATTGGAAATATAATCCTTACATAGAAAAACACGACCAGACTGTTGCACTTTCAAAACGTTTAAACGAGTTACAACCTACTTTATCTCAGCCCAGCCCGACATGAACATTGAATTATGTCGATCGGTAAGCGATGAATGAAGTCATTTGTTATTTTTATTGGTTATCCGCAGGTAGATGTCTAACGATCGGTTGATATCCCACCTGCAGCCTTCACACTTAGTCTTGTGTCCTGCCAGTACGAAAATCTTATATTTGTCTTCCCAACTGTGGGCATAGACTTATTATTGTCATAATAATTATTAAATATCGGTTCAAAATTAAATAAACATTGACATAGAGCATAAAATGAACAAATATCAGCATGTGGGCTTTTATGTTTTCCATAATTATCATCTTAACCGTAGGAAGTTCACTGCTGAACATGGTTTATGGTAGGTTGTATACATTGACCTTTTAAAAAAATTACTTATCTACTTACTACTAACTATATATATCATATCACTAATATGTAGTATATTACTAATAGTAAGTATATTACTAATTAATTAATTATAATTACCTACTAATTAGGAATCACGAGTATTTTAATTTGTCAATATTTTACATTGATATTTCAATATCAATAACATACACCTAGTATATTGATGTTTTAAATTTATTTTCTGAACGACATCTTGGATTCCACTCTATAGATAGCACGAATAAGACGTTTCTGGAGCATAAATACTAAATTTATGTCAACGGTACTGTCCCACAATATTAACAATTTTATTACCATTAACAAAGTAAACATAATAAGGGTCATTCTTTAATTTACACCTGATACAAAATAATGTTCTAAATTTGACCACAACAACAAAAAATTACAACAAAATGATTTTTGTTTTACACAGTTTATAATTAAAATATAATTAATTTTATTTGCCACTTATTATGATATTTCTCTATATTATATATAGTCAAATACCACCTCTGCTCGTAAACATATCGAGTGAATAAATCCGTCGTAAAACGTTTTAAGAGAAGTCATTATACGATCGAGACACGTAAACCTAATCTGCCACTGTGATCAATCGGAAATCAATAAAATGTTCTGTTTAATGCCCACAACGAATGCCGGGAGCCAATTTAATGGTGCAGTTAATTGCTTCATTAAGTTACCAAGCTAACTGGGGACGACGTTAAAGTAATCACATTTTCTTATGTAAAACTCGGCAGGGGCATTGACGGTCGCTGGACAACATTATTCCTTTTTTCTGGCATTTTGATTAGTAAGTTGAACTAGCAGTGGGCAGAAGACATATTATTACGGAGAGCCGACGGCCGCTGGGGCCTGAAGGTTTTCGAGTGGAAGTCACGGAACGGCAAACACGTCCATCTACTTGGGCGGTGGTCTTAGGGGAGACTGACGCCCGCCATAAGGTAATTCGAGATGGCTGGCGTACCTCCACTTCGGGTACGCCGAGTTTCCGACAGGGAGCGTAACCCTCCCTGCGCTGGATAGCTGTTGCGGGGCACCGATGTCGTGTCATAACGTCACCGCGACCCCGCCCATCAACGGCCGCGCTAGTAGGGTCTGGCATAACTCCGCAGTGTTCCCTATCACTGCCGGATATCCATGAGGATTTCCCAACGTTAAAAAAAGGACGTCTTTATCCTTATCAGGACATACTTATAAGGATGATAATGATAGCTTTGAGGCAGAAACGTGTATGTTACACCCACCATATTTTGAAAAAATAAAATATAGATAGCATATAAAATTGAGTGAAAAAATACAATTTAATAAAAAAAGTGGATAAATGAAGTCATGATAGGTCCCGTAAACCTCTTGGCACAATTCAATGCGTTAACAACAAACATACAAGATGTTTGTTTACGACTTTAACTGAGTACAAAACGCCTTCCTCTCACCGGCTAAACATTTGTTTGCTCAATGCTTCGTCATAAACAAAACAGTGAACTATCAACGATCATAATTCTAAAAACAAAAGCTTAGAATCACGTAAAGAATACTCGTATGTATGCATTCGTACGTGACGACGACATCGAGATGTACATTTATCGTATTGCAGCATCAACAGGCATGGTCGCAGTATAATGAACCAGTAACTAATGTAGACACAACTGACTAACTTGGAATGCCGGAGGAAAAAACACTCAAATATCAACCAGACCATTTTAAATGACCCAAAGCTACTAATAATGCTCTCTTTATTATGATCGGTCCAGGTGATCATAATTTGAGTTTCGTCTGTGATACTCGTACTTAGAAATAAAACATAAAATTTCATACTTACTCGACGAAACCAAGATATGTATTTTTGTCACATACATAAGTAAGTATGTGATGAAAATATCTTGGTTTCCACTTCCCTTTTCCTGGCTTGACAAGGAATATTTGCTGCTGGTTATAGAGCATTAGAATAACTACTAAACCCACATCTTCCCAACAACAGCATCTTACACATATTAACTCTCTGTTAACTTACACAGCCTGTAGCTCCTAAAGTATTGATCGTAGAGTAAAAATGAATATATCTAAATTTGTAGAAAATTATATGTAGAAACTTTTACCAGAAGTAATCATAATGCTATTCGTACAGATATTCGCGATATGAGCAAAAACCTAAAATAAATGTACCTTCAACCCTACACCCTCAGCACAGCTCCCACCCTTGAGGATTTTCAGTATGTTCATCTGGTTACCGTAAGGTATAATTGTATCAATTTTCAAAACTACACCAATTATTCCCCCAATATGGGCATCTTGGGCTTAATTTGACTACTATAATAGTAAGTTTCCTTACTGGCTTTTTCATTTTAACATCACGAGTTCGTTCACTTCTCAGAAGGTTGACCTTACGAAGAAAACCTTTAAATGCAGTAGCCCTTTAGGATTTAAGTAATACATGAAACTGATTATGATATTATAGGACAGCAACTTAAGAGTAAGTCTACGAAAGAGAGATTGGCCTATTTGTTTACACAATATGAACCCAAAATCTCGTAAACTATGCGAAAGTATCGCCCGATTTTAATATTTCTAAAGATTTAGAAATCTTAGAAAATTTCGATTTAGAATTGCAAGCGATATATGGCTGCTCTAACATAAAAAAAGCGTCTTGAACAGTCAAAGTTGTACTTTACGGCGGAACACCTATTAACTCTATGTGGCCCCCAGATTACGCCCTCATATGGAAACTGCTATATTTCTTCGACACTTTTCAGTATCGAATTGTTCAGGTTTCAACTCCCAATTAAAAGAATAGATGGAGCCACTCTGTGTGTGTTCGACTGTACTATGATGAGGAGGCCCAGCCAAGACAACAGCCAATCGCCAGGCTTTCTCTTAGCGTAAACGACTGTAGAAAGCAGTGCTTTCTGCACTTGGCTAGGGCCTCTGTACTCAGATAGGTAAGTTGTCCCATAGTTGCCTACTACGCGTTTTACCATGGTACCAAATGTGGACTTCATCCGCTTTGAATAAGGTACTGCTGCGCATGCGCATGTATCCCGCTGACGCGTGAATCTTGTAAAAAATGTCCCTTCTGAAAAGTATTTCTGGCTAGCTACAACATAGGCTTCATAAAGGAGGACAGAAGCTTCATTTTTATGACGCCCCAGTGGTGTCAGTGTCCGCGAACACTGGGATAATTCACATTTCAAAAAGTAATAAGTTTAAGTTTCACGAGTGCACTTAATACAGCCAACATTGTACTTGTTACCTTTTTTGCATTAACATTGGCTTGCAATAAGCTGGAGAACTACTACACAACAAATTTATAGGTTCAAATACTTATTATTCGCAGTGACAAGTTATTATTTATGTCCGACTTTGCTCAGCATTATTCTAGGAATAACACCCACGCTTTAAGGCTCGAACTGAGAGAGCAGTCAAGGATATACCTTTAACTAGATGCGATTAAAGAAAATGCATCTTAATAACAATTGCTTCCCAATAACATTAATAACCTTGCCGGAGACACAGGTATATATTTAGTATAATCATTTACATAAATTAATAATTAAAAATTATTCCTATCAATCATTTTAAATTATTATAAATATGTAAGGTTTAATCCTACTACTTACTACTACTCGCTCGCTTTACTAAAAACAGTGCTTTACTACTCGCTTTACAAGATCTAGTGTGGCGACGCTTTATTTAAAAAAGCCTTTGGTCAAACAAAGGATGTGATGATGTTATTTACTTTGACAAATTACAGCTAGTGTCAACCCGATCTTGATAACGGATAACCGATGGGGTAGAATAGAGGTACGGCCAGGTGGACAGACGAACTGAAGGCTTCGCAGAACGCGACTGGAAGCGAAGGACAGAAGACCGTACGTGGTGGCGAGCCTTAAAAGAGGCCTACGTACAGCAGGCGTAGGCTGATGATTGTTAGGTATAGTCTATACCTACTCATTACTGAGCGGACAACACTGCCTTGCCTATGGCTCCAACTACTACGTGTGTCGTATGTCCGTAACATGTATATTGTTTAACACTGTCTTGGACAGGACAGAGTCCAGGAGTCTCATTCTCTCATGTCCAGCTCATGATGATGTTGTCACAGGTGAAAAACGTTATCCGAGATAACTTAACCGACGGTGAGGCAGAGCATAGGCTTCTTTTTAAATATAACGCAAACGGTACCGCTTACAAAACTAAATCAACTAATAATATTGTAATCTTTGAACTCTTGTGTAGATACCACTTCCAGCGAATCTATGTCGAATGGCACATTCACTGTGGTCGCGTGGTGTGGTCAAAGCGTTCACCCTTTATTCTTTGTCTATGGTTTATTGTGCACTATTAGTATGTCCAGGCTTTGTGCGATACGACCGTGAATTGATTAGGTCCCCGTGTAACACACTCGTTACGAATCACGATGTCACTGGTAATTGTATGTCCTGTTTATTGAAGTGAAGTGTTACAGAAGACAATTTAATTTTTCGCTCTTTTTTTAAATGTTAAGGTAGACAGACAGTCTGACGGTCCACCTAATAGTAGGTAGCTAGCTACCGTCACCAATAACACTAGCAACGCCATTATAAATTGTAAATAGGTATATAAGTATCAATTATTTAGTTGTTTGTCTTTTGCTTTGAAGTAATTTTTACTTTTTAGTTTAAGTTTCTACATGTAGTCTATAGTCTCGAAGTCGGTTTTCGTTTTTTTTTATTTCATATGGTTAAAATGAGTGTCTGTCTAAAGGTTCACAGGTTCAATTCTTGGCAAAGTCAACTATAGAAAGGAATAAATCTTCGTCAGGATATAATTATTGTCATATGTAATTATGATTGCTTATATGTTTCTTTAATACGAATAACACTACAAAATATAATTGCATTATGCTTAATTTATAGCGTGATTATTTCATGATAATTTTTTTTTTAATAAAAAATAATAAAATAATATAAAAACCTTTCAACCACTGTTTTTCAACCCCCATGTGTTTAGTATTTTACGACTCCACTAGTAAAATCTTTAAAATTTGCCAGAGGGTACCTAAACATCCTGGCTAAAGTATTTTAGACAATGATTCAGCTTTAGCTTTAAAACTCTTTTTAGTCTATAAAGCCTCAAAAGCTTTAGCAGTTAACTCTAACTAACCTATTAGAAAAATTATAGCAGACATATTTAGAATAAAAGAATAATGTTATTTATTATAATAATGTCAATCTGTAGGTTATTTATACGTTTTATTATGCTTAATTACACGTTGCTGTTAATGAGCATGCTCATTTACAGTAGCATGCTCAAATATTAACACTTTACGATAAATAGATGTTTTCTTGTTCTCTACCTTCAAAACTTATTTCAAGCCAAAGGTATATTTAAAACAAGCAAACATGATTATAAAGCTAAATGATTACAAAGATAAGTCTAATCCAGTTACGAAGATCAGACAACTATTAAAAAAAATTAAAACTCTCATCAAATCAAGCGATGAAGTTCCACGAAAATCAACAATCAACTTTCCCTTATACCCTGTAAATATTGTCATAAAACAAACCATCCTAATGACTCATTAAAAAAATTACAACTGATATTCCAAAAATAAAAAAACACGTCTAATCTATTAACACTCGAAACGGTGGCCAAGGTTCAAAAAGCCTGAATAAATTTTAAATATATTTTCCTTCCAGAACTAATTAAAAACCAATCGAAATTCGACCTCACTACTTGGTAATAAGGTAAAATGAAATCACTAATAAAGAAATAAATTTGTTAAATAGTCAAAACTTTTTAAACAACTTCACGTTTGCAATTCAGAAACTGCTTCACGTTGAAAATTAGATCTTATTCGGTTATGATAAAGGCGTTTATAGTTAACAGCATGGTGAAAAATGTTTTGTTTTTAGAGTGGTCAGGTATTTGTTACACGCGGAGGGTCCGTAATAAATAAAATATCCATGGAGTTTGACAAATGAGTACGCACTGTCTTTATGGTTGCGGCTTGTGTGAATATGCCTTAAGGTTTTTCTACCTTAAGTTGATATTGTGAGGTTGTGATGTTTAAAAAGTTTTTAGTTAAATAGGTACTTAATAGAAGTTTATAAATATTAATTGATAGCTCACATATTAAATTAAATAAATGCGGAGATAAAACGTTTTTCCCAAAGACTTACAAAAATGTAAGTATGTTCGTACTGAGGAAATCGCATTTTATAGAATTTTGTGCTCAAGCAAGAGCTGATCTTGTATCCCGTAGGCTCTATTGGGCAGCCCTGTTTGATGCCAGTATAAACACATCCTTATAGAAGATCACCATGAAATAACAGCATTTGTGCTGTTGTGGTTCGCTGAGTGAGTGAGTGAGTGAGTAATTTATCCATCCCCTGTTATGCCATAACTTTTATACTATTTAAAATCGGCAGTGTATTCAGCACATATGGCGTTGCTTTTGTTTTAGGAGTGTAGCCACATACCATCAAGACTAAGTAAATCATCAGCCTATATGACGAACGTAACGATTTATGCCTCGTTCGTCCCGATATTTTGTCCCACATTATAAAAAATTTCCTTGTATGTCCCATAACAAGAATCGATTTCTGGCTTTAACATATATAATAAAAAGTGAAAACGTAAGACTTTCACATAAAAAAAGGTTTTTTTATGTAAGTTAAGGGTATACCAAAAGTTTATGTGCAATTTGTTGATGGCACACATTCGTATCAAAACATAGACGAACCCAGATGATGGAATAGTGCAAAACATAAATGTCTTCAACTTCAAATCAAATCAAATAAATCTATGACTGAAACAAAACAAAGAAACATTTACCCATAACTTTTTCTAAACATATCAAATTTGTTAAAAAACGTTTAAAAGCCCGACCAGAATTCATATTAGTCGATTAATAAATTCCGGGAACATCGAATAAGACATAAATTTAAATAAAATATATTACCTACTTGCGCAGCACACAATCTGATCATCTTAAGTGACGGTTTAGTTCGTGTCTGCAGCTTTGTTTCTTGAGTTCAGATTTAAAGATTAAATTATGCTCTTCGCGTGATGTAGTCTGTAGCAATAAATACATTTTTTGTTTCAATTTTTAGGCTAAGAAACCATTTTGATTTTACTTGTCAATATAAGAAACGAAAATAGTAGATATTTTTGGAGGCCATGTGAAAGTAATCTATCGTATCAATCAATACTAATAATAAATCTGTAAGTATTGTATTGTACGTATGAGGCTCTTCGCGAGCCTACCGCTGTTCACTGGACGATCCTCGCGGTTCGTCCGGTGTTGGAGGAATGGGTGAGGCGCCGAGGAGGTAGCCTCACCTTCCGTATGGTGCAGATAATGACCGGTCACGGGTGCTTCGGTCATTATCTGCACCGTATTAAACGAGAGGAGTCGCCGCGGTGCCATCACTGCGGCGACCCAGACGATACGGCAGAGCATACGCTTGAAGTATGCTCGGCCTGGGGTCCCCAGCGCCGGGAACTAAGAGCGGCGCTGGGGGGTGGAGACGTCACACTGCCAAGCATGATTGAAGCCATGCTTGGCAGTGTGACCACCTGGAAAGCTTCCTAGAAGCTGGACCTGGAAAGCTGGGTTGCTTCCTTCTGTGAATTCGTAATGTTGCAGAAGGAGGCAGCCGAGAGGGAGCGAGAGGAAGCGGCAAGTCTCGCTTCCCTCAGACGCAGGCGGTTGGGCAGGAGAAGGCGGGCAATATCAAGCCCGTCTTCAAATGTCCTAATGTCAAATGTCTTCAAATGGGACCTGCACGCACAGCTGACTAGATGTGTGTGCCTGCACAAGGTTCCCCCGTCTGGGGATTGCTCCGGTGTCTCCGGGCAATCCCCCATTGGCGTCAGCCTAGCCAGTAATGGCTAGGCCGCCCTGGGGGTGGATCGGAGTTGTTGCCTCGGCAGAGCCCGGTCCACCCCCGCACAAAGGGCAAGGAGGCACCGGGGAGTTTTACTGGGTAGTGCCCGGGCCCGCTATGACTAGCATAGCGCGGTGCGCCGGCTGACGCCCACAAACCCCTACCGTCTAGTCAGCGGTAGGGAATCTGTAAACGGATTTGTCCTCGTCAAAAAAAAAAGTATTGTACGTATGTATGTTCCTCCATAACTCTTTAAAGAATTAACTGATTTTTATGAAACTTTGTAGATAAACATTTAGACGTACAGAACACAGGATAAGCTACTTTTTTTTAAACGCGGACGAAGTCGTAGGCCCAGCTAGTATAGAAATAATTATTAGAATTTTAACTTTTAAATTCTATAATATGCTATAGTGTGATTATTATATATTAGTAGACAGCAACCTTAGAATATTATTCATTTTGTCACTACAATCTTGTCTAAGACTAGGTCTAGCTAGTCCAAAACATATTTATGACACTACCACCAATGGATAGAGTGGTTCTCGAGAAAGGTTTTAGTATATAATTTACAAAGTTACGCGGGCGAAGTCGCGGGCAGTAGCTAGTTTTAACATTAGTAGTAAGATTTCCTTACACTTTAAAGCAAATTATAAAAAAAATGACTGCAAAAATAGTAAAAACAAATTTCGCCAACATAATCAAAATAATAAGTAGGAACCGTCAGTGAGACCACCGCATCGCATACGATTCGATTACTAAATCTCGCCTTATTAAGGCTTCGGGATGGTGGAGTGGAAATGTTGGTAGGAATTACCTTCGGAACAAAATCACTATAATTGCCCCGAGCTTCGGCTACTGGTCTTAATAACTTTGTCACTTTCGCTCCCCTTTCAACGTATATCTTCGTCTCTCTCTAAATTCCAATTTTATACAATTTCAAATGGACCTAGAAAGGCTTAAGTGCAATTGAGTTCGTTGTAAAATGAGCTTTGAACGGGGCGAATAAAACTCAAATTAGTTTGCACAAATTTAGTATCAGTCGTATATTGGATTAGTTCTTTGTCAATTGCTAACGCGGATTACACACTTGTTTTTGTTTAAAACGTACTAAATGTTAGTTTTTAAAATATAATATTAACAGTCGGATTTGTCCATTTTACATTTTAAATCTATATGCTTTAATTTAAGTTTTAATCAACATTTTAATTTTATGACGGAGCAACTTTCGTTTTTTCTATTGTTTTTGTAATTGTCAGGACAAGGTTTATATGATAGAAATTTTTTGGAAAATCCACAGAAAACGTCAGAAATTTGGATGGGAATATATCTTTATATGAGGTTGACAGGGCAATTATATTATTATGTTGATTCTGCTAGTCCTTACATATTATAAAACAAAGTCCTCCGTCGCGTCTGTCTGTCTGACTGTTCGCGATAAACTCAAAAATTACTGCACCGATTTTTAAACTGATTTCACCAATGGTTAGAGTGGTTCTCGAGGAAGGTTTTAGACTAGTATATAATTTACAAAGTTACGTGGGCAAAGTCGCAGGCAGCAGCTAGTTATAGCAATAAAACACAAAAGAAGCGATAATAAATAAGCCTTATTTATATCACCAATAGTGGCGAAGTGCAAAATTTTGTGTGGGAATGAGCTTTAACATAGGTACTTAAATATGTAACGAAAAACGAGAGCACGAGAGCTGTTTCACAGCTATTTTGCAGTTATGTTCTGTATTGCATGTTCTGCAGTTATATTCTGTAGAGAGTAGTTATTGCAGATTTTATGACTTCTGAATGTAGTGTAACTTGTCATTATTTTTCGCAAGTGTATAGGCAGCCTTATAACTCTCGATTGCAGATGATTCTCTCCATCAAAGGTGCCGCATCGATGATTCAAGTCGATTCGCAATTATGTTGTAATCGAGTTTATTTTGTTCGATTGTGATTGTTTTTCTGCATGCTACTGTTTGATTGCATCATTATAATGTTCCTAACGATAAAAATTGCAAAATAATAATAATATTATTCCCTACTTATTAGAAGTCATAATAAATTAAAAAAATGGTGACGACCCCTTGCAACATATTAAAAAATGTTTTAATTTTATTTATGAATTTGAACTCGGAAAATTGTTTTTATTGTATTATATTAACCATCGAAATAATAGTACTGACAAATAAGAAACAATAATAATTAATTTATAAATTGTTTTAATGTTAAAGTAGACAGACAGGCTAACGGTCCACTTGATGGTAGGTGGCTACCGTCGCCTATAACAGAAGCATCGCTACCCGTACAGTTTAAAATTTAAATTTTTGTATGACAGTAAGGTTGTTTTTAATTTTATTTGTTATTAGAAAACTATTTATGAGTCAAAAGTCAGTGAAATTGGAAATAACCATACAATACCTATCTAATTTGAAATAAGTATACCATTCATAAAATAAGTAAAACATATTCGAATTTTAATAATAATATGTGTACGCATAAAAACCAACAATTCTTCAATTTATTGATGTACAAGCAATTATTGTCGAGATTACCTTACAAAAAAGCGAATAAAAGATGAGTGGCCGGTAGCCGCAGGTCGGCGGTGAGTGAGTGGTCAATGACACGAATAGATGGCGCTAGTGAGGCGGTTCAATTTACAAATTAAAGTGCGCCTGAGCATGCGGCGAGGAGACGGCGCCGAACCATTACGTGGGACTATTCTGTATCTAATTCTAAATAATTACATGTCTAAACAATATAATAATAAGAAAATCTATTTTTTTTTTAATTTCGTGTATTCTTTTAAATTTACAGATGGTAGACAAACTAAAATTGTGTCCTGTTAAAAACTGAAGACTGGCGCCTAAAAATATTTTTAAGTAATATTCTGCTATGATTTGACCAGAACCGCTGTAAGGTGTAGAGCAGACCGGAATTCTTTGAGAATTTTATTGTAACTACCTATGGTAATTTTCGAAAAACCTATGCGAAAATGCGGTACTATATCAAAACGTTAACTTTATCTATTCGTAGATAGACAGCAATTCTGTTGTGTTTCTTTATAAATAACATTTAAAAATGTAAATTGTGTTCAGAATATTACCGCAACCAGATCAAACTTTTATTACTTTGCCGTATTATTAGCGCCGATTGAATACAATATTGATTTTACGTCAGTTTTTATGACGAATAGAATGGATTCCATGCACTATCGTTTTATTATCAATAATTATAATTAAGTGCCTACATAAACTTTTAAAGCCAATACTAGCGTTAGTTTGCGACTTCGTCGGCGTATCTTACTGAATTATATTTAATGTCTATGTTTTTATATTTATGTCTATATTTAGTCTTATGAAAATATGTTCGTTTATCACGTTTTGAGAGCCTCCTCAAAAAATTATTTGAAAATTTTGTAGCTATTTTCGGCATTAATTTTTTTTTAATGTCTCGTGGATGAATTTTGATACAACGGATTTTAATACAATTTTCACTAATTATAAGAGCGACAGACAAGGAACTGTCTTTAAAATTTGCAGAAAAAATAATCATCAGGACTTCAACGAATATTAAAAAAAAATCAATTGAAAGCCGAGTTGATCCAACATTTAGCGATTTATTTATAAAAATATATAATAATTATAAAATTATACTAGCTGCTGCCCGTGACTTCGCCTGCGTAACTTTGTAAATTATATACTAAAACCTTCCTCGAGAACCACTCTATCTATTGGTGAAAACAGCATGAAAATCGGTGCAGTAGTTTTTGAGTTTATCGCGAACAGACACAGAGACAGACTGACTTTGTTTTATAATATGTTAAGGATAAGGATATACAGAGTTAGGTTTATTCTTCGATCAAATTAACATCCAAGTGCTTTAAAAAGCTTAAAAAGCACGGTTAAAAAGACACGGTGTTATGCTGCTTTAAAAAGCAGCATAACACCGTGTCGACACCCAAGCAGTGTTGCCCTCAATAAAAACCTTGATTCGAGGTAATGAATGCTTACTTTTTTACCTCGACGATATAGTGAACGTGCCTTAGTGATTTATTTAACGCGCGTGTGTGCCCAATAAATTATCACGTACCGACATGTTACCGAGAAACGTAAGAAATCACGACATATTGTATTTATGTGCGTCAAATCTTGTATGATGGCGTGCAGACATCGATCAGGATCTGATGAAATCTCCTTCGTTATAACAATTTGTTTAAGAGTGGGTATAAAGCAAACAAAATTTGTAATTTCACCAGCGTGGCCCCTTGGACATGACAGTGACACAAAATACGTAGAACTACGCACAACATGCGACGGAAGATAGCGCATCTCGCTCAATAAAAATGTTATAAGTGCCAAAAGTATTAAATATTAATTATTCGTAAACTACAATGTCAAATGAAAAATTGTTACATACAGCCTTAGATAATATGTGAAGTGAAATTACTGATACACTTTTAGCTTTGTAATGTGTGTCATTTTGAAAATAAAACTAAAATCGAATGAAATGAGAGCTCACTTGGTGATTTTTTTCTATCGAGAAAATTTCTTTATATTATGTTTTCTGTTACAGTCGTCACTTTCATTTATAATGTATTTATCTATTTAAAAAAATTGATTAAATCAGACTTTGTTTACTTAGATAAAATTCAAATCTAGGATTGGCTATTTCTCTTTATACCCGCTCTTAATAAACCTTTTTATTGCTGGACTCTCGTTTTTTTTTTTTTGTGCAAATAAAAGACACCTGTATTTAGCTGTGAAAACGCGATTAATGATAATGATGAAACATCGAGGTGATGAGAACACCTGTTACAAAAATTGGCTTGGCTATGGCTAAACAAATCAATAATGGAAGATGACAAAAATCATTCTGTATGGACTTTTGACTCCCACGTTTTTGAAATCTATAGCATTGACAAGGTAACAAAAAAGTTTTATTATACAATCTTTTGTGCCCATGGGGACGATTTTGAGAGGATTATTGACATGAAACGTTTTTTATTGAGGATTATTAACAGAGGATACCCCGGTACCATTCGGGCTAAATATTTTGTGTATATTTCTTTACCTGACGTTAGGCCTTTGTATATTATTATTACTATTATAAAAAAACAGTAAATCTTTTTTAATTTTTAAACTTTAATAACTAAATAACTAATAACTATTCCTCCACGATTGATGCTTGAATGCACTTGAATGCTCAATAGGTAATTAAAATTATTAACACTCAAATTTCTATTGAGCCCAAACACGCTATATAAGCTGTAAGTTGCTGAGGAGTTGGGTGTCTCGCAGAATATTTGATGACGCAGCATCAGGTCAAGGTTACCTTTTCATGGAAATGCTACCGAAGTAACTAGTATACCAAATTTCACAGCATTCGAACATGTGGAAGTTAGGTATTTGCATAGGTACACGTCGTTAGAGATACAGAAAAATACATAAGAACATGGATCATCTAGACATAAAAAAAATTCAAAGCCTAAAAAAGATTGAACGCCTAAGAAAAACAGGCACAGACTAAGTCGAAGCTACAAGCTAATATTGAAAATAAATCAAAATTAATGTTGAGTTGACATTTCTTTGCGTTCTCAATCTGATTTCTAAGGACGGCTTTTCAATTTTTTTGACTGAAAAATAAATAATAATATTAATCTTCAGCGTAGACCCATTTTCAATGACGAATTCTAAATGAACACTCTTTAATAATTTCTACAAAACATTCGAATAGACCATTCAATATTTCAAAAAACAATCCGCTAATGCCCCTATTGAATGCTCCACAGAGAATCGCTCATCGTGCATCCATCTTTTTCACATTAAACGACACACTTGCAAACCAATTCGGTACAAAACCACGGAACGATTTTCCTCACAAACCAATATAAATGAATAGCGGATAAACAGGGAACGAAGTGTAATTCAACTTTAAAACAATAAGCATAAAGTCGATAATGGAAGAAGCAAGATTAAGGACGAAGGCAATCCTAAAGTTGTCTTTGGAAAAAACTGTAAGGCCGGATTGGTTTTAATCAAACATAACGATGCAGCTATAGAATACAAATGTCGATTTTAATGCAACCGGTTAAGGTTGAAATTGATTTGGTATGCAATTTTTGAGTATGGTGAAATTTTGTTTCGCCAAAGAGTGTCTCATCCCGGCTATTTCTTTATCAATCACGTAGACTGACAAAAAAACATCTACACTTCGACGGGGAGTCACTTAGTTTAATGAATACATGCTACCCTTTTGAGAAAAGTATTGAATACTAGGCGACCAGCCCCCGGCTTTGCACGTATGAAATTTATCGGGAATTTTCCCCAAAATTTCTCTTCATAAGAACCTTCCTCGAAAAAAAAAATAACCGAATGGGTCCAGCTGACCCCAATTTTTTCGCTTGGCGATTCATTTTCATTTCATTTATATAGAGGTTGTATATTGGAACGATTATTTACAGTTAAATATTACAATGAGTAAAAACAGTTTAATTGGTCCATGAAAATTTAAAATTAATAAGCTAATACGCTAAAAGCAAATGGCAGTTCTACAGGCTTTTCAAGTGCGCTGTTGGTCTTTATGGGATAAAAAAGAAGTTTAGTGGAATAGACTGACATCTCGTACTCAGTCACCGAAATACATAACTTTACTATTGTAATTTGACAATGTTTCAGAGCGCTACTTCACCGGGACGCCACGGCCACGTCGCTGGCGACGTAGGTTTTCTACCCACGGTCGCCAAATTGAGTGGCCAGTGGCGCCTTGGCTACCGTCTGTCAGTCAGTTCTGTCACTTTTCGTATAGAGAATGGACGCTTTTGTATTTCAACAATGAACCTTTAGTATCGAAACTCATTCTTTTTACTATAAAAACCAAATATTTAAATCCAAAGATGCGGCGTAATCTCCTCGCGCCATACTAAAAACACACCGAAAATTCTTAACAATGGGTTGGGCTCAGGCGCTCAACCCAACTACAATTGCACGCCAGCTACAGTGAGTGACGGTCGCTTGTTGAGAGCGTCGCTATCGTCACATTCGCGTTTGAAGTAAGGAATGTGTTGTCTGTGTTTAAAAGTGTGATTAGACAAAGGTTGTATTTTATACTTTTGTCTTTAGTATAATGTATGTTGTATTTTGTAGTAATGCCTTTCGCTAGTAATGCCGCATCTCTCGATTTAAATCTTTGATAAAAACACACAAAATTTAAACATAGAACACGCATGCTACCGTCTTGGACACTGAGTGTCACTGAGTGAGTGAGACGCAGTTTACTCGCATACTTTTTTTCCACGCAAAGCGCCGACGTTCGTGGCCACGCTTCCAAACTAGCGACGCTTCCAAGCCGTCGCCATACATTTCAAATATAAATTGTTGGCCACGTCGCCGGCCACGTGGCCTTGGCGTCCCTGTGAGGTAGGGCGCTTAGTGTTTTGTGGTTACTGATGCCGGATAGGTTGCCTAGTATAATGACGACGCGTTTGGTCTAGTGGCTAGTAACCCTAGCTGTTAACCAAACGGTCGCGGGTTCGAATCCCGCATTTTACCTTTCTACCTGAGTCATGAATGTTTTGTATTTATAATATGTATTACAAAAAAAAGTAAATACAAGAATTAGTTGCTTACTGTGGAACTAGATGGCGCTGTGTGGAATAGTTTGTGTCCTGCAACAATTAAAAAAAAACTAGTTACTTTAATTTTTTTTTAAGCATTAATACAAATTCAAGCCGTTAGTTTTACGAATTAAATACTAAATTAGTCACCTAGCTTGTGAAACGACTCTTTTGTTGACACTTTCAATGTAAATGTCAAGTCTTTAAATCTCTCTAAACACGTCAAGAAAATTACAATTATTTATATTACTGAGGACACCGTGCAAGGTCTCTATACAAAATAACAAGAGAAGTCATTGTTAATTGCATGTAGAGATACGAAATAGTTGGTAGCCAAGTAAATTGGCACAATGCACATATCTGCTTTTGATACCTAATTATTTTAGTAGTTGTATTGTAATGTTGATTGGTGGAAATTAGGTCGAATATTCTAGCTGAGAGCCGTGATGACGAGCCAAATCGTCATTATTTAATGCGACAGGTCCTTTTCAAAATAACATTGTTTTGTTATAGAGTAATTACTGGGATTGCAGAATCACTTTGCAATAACTAGCTTTTGTCGGCGGTTTCGTATGCAGACACAATTCGTATCGTATCAACGTATCAACCACCTATCACTACATACGAGTATAAAACAAAATCGCTTCCCGTCCTATGTATGCTTAGATCTTTAAAACTACACAACGAATTTTGATGCGGTTTTTTTTATAGATAGAGTGATTCAAGAGGAATGTTTTAGTATATAATTTCAACGCGGGCGAAGTCGCGGGCACCAGCTATCTACTAAAAATAAAGATACAACCCCTGAAAATTTTATAACAGCAAAGATGTTAGGCGTTATATTGCTTTACACATTTAGTCGGGCGCTACACATCCCTTACTGCTTATAAATCAGCTCATTGGTAAAATATTGACAAACACAGATATATATATCACAAAATATACCATGTGGCGGAAATCTAAACCCAAGTTTAACTTATTTCTACTAAACTTTTCTGATTTCTCCGTTCTCCACGCGCGAACTTCCCCACAGGAATATAGTCAGGTCCAGGACTATAAAAATATATTTTTTTATTCAAAATCATCTTAAAATTGTACAAAAAATAGATCGAAGCAGCGTATTATTTCTATACATTAAGTTGAAAACTGTGCCCCATACTTAGAACTGTTTAATTACATGCTTGTTAAGTCGGGTGTTGCGTACAAGAAATATTCATTCACAAATTATGACAGTGTAGCGACATAATGAATAGTTGCTATTTTAAGACTAGCTGATCTTAATTGGCCGGTTAAATCTCAATTTAAAGGTTATAATTAGAATTCCCTTTAAGAAAACTGTTCGTTCCTTTTGGCCTATGTCCAGAGCCACTACCACTTGTTTCTCATTTTCAAACTAAAATCAAGATTCATTTAATATAATAATAATAGTATTTTCAAGAAAGTTTTCTCTCACTGACACATGCCTTAAAGTTCTATTGTATTGTAAGAGACAGAAAATAACATAGGGTACCTGTCATTCAGAAAATATAGTACTGCTGCGAGCGACGATTTTAAAATTAAAATAAAAAAATCACCGCCTAACAAAAACATGAGCAACAAAGATTGAATATTATTTGAAATGCAGTTAATAAATTATACGAGTATATGTTACGGCTAGAACCCGAAGTGCGGCTACGCCTAGTTTTAGCCGGTTAGAACTAGGTGTAGCCATTTACTCTTGGTTAAATCTAGTATAAGCCGATTGTTTTCGGGTAAAACTAGGTCTAGCTGGTATCATTCCGGCTAGAACTAGGTCCAACCAAACCCTAGTGGCTGATACAAATGTGGCATTTTTTATAACCTTGTCTACCAGAGGTGGATTGTGAATTGGCTATTTGGCGTAGTGATTTCTTTTCGGGTGAAACAACTTCAAGTCCTAGTTTTATCCAACAGGGATTGGTTGGATCTAGTTGTAGCCGACATGATATTGGCTAAACCTAGTATCAGCCACTAGGGTTTAGTTGGACCTAGTTCTAGCCGGAATGATACCAGCTAGACCTAGTTTAACCCGAAAACAATCGGCTTATACTAGATTTAACCAAGAGTAAATGGCTACACCTAGTTCTAACCGGCTAAAACTAGGCGTTGCCGCACTTCGGGTTCTAGCCGTAACATATATATTAATTAATTGTATATACGCCATGCCGGCCATTACCTCGGTCATCAAATAAGTGAATCAGGAAATAAAAAGGTTTTCTAGCATATTGGTTGCAACTTCGACCAATATGCTAGAAACCCTCCCAAATTGATCCAAGTGATTTTTGGAAATAATTGAGAATCTTAATTTCTTAAATACACAATTTTTTTTAGCATTAAAAAAAATACACAATATCTTACCTTAGTGTTGCTGACGACAGTAGCCATTATTACCGCCAAGTGGACCGTCTATGTTCGGTTCGAGAACTTCTGGTAGTTGTAATCACTAAGTCCTTTTGTAATATCTCAGTGTTGTCATATTTCCTTGTTTATTGCGCTAATGGTTCCACCGATCTTACACGGCTGAACAATTATGTTTGTCTGTATGTCTCTTCACTCTTTGATCTATAAAACCACCCAAGTAGGCACTGGTGACGATTGTTTTAATTCAATAAACATTTATTTTTATGGTCACGTCTTGAGTCTTTGATGAAATTAAATATATCAAATTAAAATTTATTCTAAGTATAACCTATTTAAGGTGTCTATTACTGTATGTATTGGTCCTTACATATCGTTTAATGCATAAAAAATTACAGACAAATAATGGGTGGTTCCTACCAGGGACCAAATTTTTATATTTTCTTATTAGTGGCACGATTGGTTTGTCCAAACAATCTTAGCAAAATGGGTTAAGTATATTCAGTTCAGTTTAATATTATATTTCTTACTAGCTGCTGCCCGCGACTTTAGCCGGCGTAACTTTGTAAATTATATACTAAAAGATTCCTCGAGAACCACTCTGTCCATTAGTGAAAACAGCATGAAAATCGGTGCAGTAGTTTTTGAGTTTATCGCGAACAGACAGACAGCTAAACGTCGTTCAACGAGCTACTCTGCGAAATCGAATCTGGAATGAAGAGATCCATAGACAAATGAAAGTTAGTAAGTTGATGTACCTGAGTACATCATGGGTACATGAATTTTGGGGCCATGAATTTTTGGGTATATAGTACCCAAAAAATAAACTTATAACGATCTTTTTTTTATTGGAGATGGGTTTGCTCTTGGCCAACAACCAGCTGTGAAGCGAATATGAGGCCTATGATGGAGCGAACCTCATTCTCATCCCAGAAGATGCATATTCACTCTAATTTTGAAAAGATTTGGGTTATATGAGTTCGGAAACACAGATGCCGGTAGCGAGTTCCAAACCCTCGCAGTGCGCATAAAGGATCTGATCGCTTCTAGTGTGTACTACTGGAAAATTATGGCTTAGATAGTAGTGATGGTAATTCGATAGTTCAATTACCGTTCAAAAACATTTTTTAAATGTATTACCGTTAATTAGTTGCAGTTTAATTTAAATGCAGCGAGTGCAGCGTGTATGCAATAACAGTCGCGGTTGTCGCGGTTCCATCCGTACTGACGCGTGGGCGTCTGATTTATAGCCAATACCGATTTAATACCCGCGGAATTTCAGTGGGTGATATCGAAATTATTCCTAAAAATAACGACCGCTACACTCGGGGATTTGACAAATATGTTTCACGTGAAAGTGAATTTGAAAATATCGTATTTGCATTTATTAACTTACTAGCTGTGTAATGCGACTTCGCCCTCGTGGCTTTATAAAATGAACGATTTTTCAAAATGGGTCCAGTTTTGGAATTGATTCATATACCTACAAACATACAAAATACAAATCTCTCTTAGATATACATATAGACTAGCTGTGCCCGCGATTTCGTACGCGTTGTATTTAGTTTTTTTGAAAATTCCACAGAAACCTGATATTTTGTCATAAAAAAAAGTATCCTCTATGTTAATCCATATAATAAACTGTCTCATCCATATAAGTGTCAAATTTAATCCAAATCCGTTTTTGCGTTATTGAGGAACAAATATCCAACCAAACAAACTTTCGCATTTATAATATTATTAGTAATCCTAATCGACAAAATCGTCTAGGACAAAATGTCCTAATCGGATAAAATATCTTATGTTTTGATTTAATGTAGAAAGTCGTAATTATAGATAGCTAAGCCAAAAATAGTTAAAAACAAGAAGCAAAAATTGAAGAAATTCTAAAAGATCTTTTACAATAATAACTGAGATATTGTCCAACATTGTGACTCAGATCAAAACGACAAGGTTATTGGATCAGTTCCAAACAGTTTGAAGATTTCGCTTCTTATTAAGAGTATAATGAAATTTACAAATTCGAATATAAAAATGTACCACAGAATAGGACAGTTAATTCTGTTATGCTTATATACATCAATTTATATATGTTAATATTTATTTACCTTTGCCTGTGTGTATGTGTCATAAATGTGTCCTCAATATTTACGAGCTTAGCATTTTGTTACTTATGAGTATAAAATGTTCCTGAACTATTACTTATTATTTAAATGTAATAAATTAATGTGACACGATATTTAATATTAATAATTACGCCTAATGACGTCATAATTCATAGAATCATAACATGTTTATAGATTACATAACTTGGTGTATGAATTAACAGTTTTCTGCGATGCACTAGAAAGCAATAGGTAAACTCATAGTAAACTAGTGTAACTTCAAAAATAGATAATTTCGGTGTAATTTTTTGTGTTGTATTTTATGAAAAAATGATCGAATATGTCAAATTAAGAGTACAGCTAAGTCTGCGAGTAAGTATTATAAAGTGTTATTATATTTGTGATGTATTTTTCAGTACGAATTTGATTTGGTTCCTAACCTATTAGCAAATCTTTCCATTCAAAAAACATGATTCGGAGCCAAAAGCAGTTGCATGATAAAGCATTATATATAATGAAAAAATAAAAAGTATGTGTTTGTATATTGGATGGCATATGTTAATGTCAAAAGGGTAATTCAATGGGACATATATTGAAAGCGATCGACACAACCTCCCACGCATTTTGGCAACAATATGCATGTACAGTCGCGAACAATGATGCGGGAAACACGAAAATTTTAAAGTAACTTTTACTGTTGAAAAAATCAATTTAATATTGTAACAATAATAGGAGAGAAGGTCTGTTTCAAAATAATAAGTCTTAACTCTGAGGAAGATTTCTTTTCGATTCCGTATTGAACATGAAGTGACAGATGTAAATAATGATAATATTAATAACATAGGAATTATTAAAATTGAACATAATTTGTAGCAAAAGTTTTAAGCTGTTTTCTTTGTAAATAATAAAATACATAATTATGTCATTTTAGCGATAAGTTATTATAGCATATTATTATGCTAATATTCTTGTTAATAACAAAATTTATCTTTATTAACAACGTGAAAAAAGTATGCCTTGTAGTCTTGTACTAAGGAACCATGGAACCATAGAATCCCCTATAGGTATGACATATTATACTTCAATTAATATTGAATCTAATATAATTAATAAATATGTGCAAGAATTTTCATCATTTTCATTAAAATTTCACATATTTCCATTTATAAAATAAGAAAATTGAGAAAAATATTTCAAAATATAGAGTTTTAAAATTAAAATTTAAAAATATTTCATGTAATAATAAATTTAAAGACTGAAACAGTTTTATCTCCACACATCCCGTCTTCATTCCGCTTAAAAATAATCCGTCAATTTAAAGACGTTGGCCACATCGATACTCACCTTCAATGGTCCTGTTGGTTCACAATAAATCATAATTAGGACCGATCTAACCTTTCAACGGCTGCCGATCGACGGACATAATCCCTCCCGCCATTCAGACCACGGCCTATGACTGGAGAACGATAATATATTACCGATACTGACAAACGAGCTCATAAAATGGCGCTTTAAGAAATAAATAAATTTTATTCCGCTTGGTAGGTACATTTTAGTAAAGCTTTCTTGTCATTTTTAAGCTAAACAAATTGAAGTTCTCTTAAAAGAACTTTAGAACTTTTTTATTGTCTTTACTCAAATGTAATTTAAATTGTTGTATAAAGAACCTTCCATTGACAGTAACTCATCTTAATTTTACCATGGAAATAGATTTTTCATTACAAAATTGATTATCATTTCTATAAGAAGTTGACTTTTTTGTCAAGATTGGAAGGAAGACAGAAAGTTTGTCCTGCAACTACTGCAATTAGTTTTAGTTAGAATTAAATGATTCATAATAAAATATAAAAATAATTAAATTTTTCATTTTTTAATCGAAATTCCATTGTGAATATAGAATATATTTTATCAGAAAACATTAATAACATGACATCAATTTTGCATGTACAATACATTGTACAAATTATTCGCACTTCCAAAAGCGCCATTTTAGAGCTTCGATCAAATGCTATTATTTATTTGTTTTTATTTATTTTGGTTAACGCTTTCGTCGGCGAGTGTACGTGGGCGGTGGTGGCAGTTCCACGCAACTTTTTGTCCACGTAAACATCTGATTTTGATTTAGATACCTTTGTGATATGTCACTGATTATTATACTTTTCAATGTCAATTTTATTTAGACTACATTCGAATAATATCATATCTAATATCATGTGAGCCATGGAATTGCGAACAGGAACCAATTACTATGCCATATCAGAATCTATCTTCTTGGCTTTATTACCTACGTTTAGTATTAACTGCTTGACGGTCATGTAAAAAATCGTAAATATTCCTCGAAAAAGTCCTTTGAACAACAGTATGTTTGGCCGCCAAACAATACGTAGCTTAGGAACCTTTAGCAATAACATCATTCCTCAGGAATCAGGAATACTGTATACCATCAGGAAGGCCTGAAAGCAAAACCGTGATAAATCAGGTAAAAACAGTGTAGAGGAATCAAAATGAGGTATATCGTCGCTGCGTCATCTTCATTCACCTTTACTGCGTTTTGCGGCAGCAGCCACCCCTCAGCAGGGATTAGCATGAAATAGGTGAGGATAGGGAAATAAGACATTTCCCTATCCTCACCTTACTGACTTCCCTTATCACCTTACTGTCATCCCTTATCAGAGACAGCAGTGCACTTGCAAATTATGCGTTGCTAGTATTTTGTATACGAAGTATTTTTAACATAATAAAAATGTAGTCGGCTGTGCACTAGTACAGTACTTGTGGCGTTGCTTGTGTTATAGGCGACGGTAGCCACATACCATCAAGTGGATTGCGATCTTAACATAAAAAATGAGCAATAAAGATTGAACAAATCTTTTAACACCTAAGAAAAAGGTGCGCAGGCTAAGTCGCGGGTAAAAGCTATAATAGTTTTAACAATATTTAATTATTGTAAATCGCTTTCTACCAATATCATGAAATTCTCCTGCAAATATTTCGATATTCAACGCAGGAAATTCATTGAAAATAGGCAGCTTATTTCTATATTGAATGTTACATTTACCGCTGCGCACACGCGCGGGCTGTTGCGTCATTTATGTTTGATTATAAAACGTCTAACCAATATATCGGATTATTTTAAGCGATTTACATTATTTTGACACAAATGACTAATTGAGTACGTCCCTGGGCGGATGTCGGAGATTCATGGGGCGACATGAAAGAGAGGCCGGATTCAGAGATCGTATAAATAATCATATTATTTACGGGATGTAAGTAGAAGAACATAAGTTTGTTATGGAGAATTTATAGTTTTTCATATTTGTCTAAGTAATTGGATATGATCGCTCGTTTAACTCAGTTATAAATACGAGTGTAATGAGTTCTCAATTTGATGAAGTTGTAGTTATTGTTTTAGTAGTCGCAAGGAAAACTCCAGTAGCCATACCCTCAAAGAAGACTCCCATGTAAGAATTAAAGCACGAGTAATATTATATATCAGTGACGGACTTAAGTAAACAAAAAGCCCAATATTCATTATCAAAGGATAATGAACTAAGGATAAGACTAGACTATTAGGATGAAGTGTAAAGACTTTTCACCCTAATAATCTAGTTAAAAAGTTCAAAATCATATTAATTCTTTTTACAGCTAATAAAATACGTGCATAGGTCATTTGATTCGTAATGATATCTAGAATTATGTGCAAAAGTTTCAAGCCCGTAGATAAACAATTACAAAAGTTATAAACAATTAAAAATTAAAAAAGGGTTCCGATTTTTGCAAATAATGTTAATAATGATGCAAAAACTAATAATGTTACAATTAAATAACCTAAAAAAGATTCAGATTTTTTTAAAAATTAGTCTATTATTTAATCTTAAAAAAAGGTTTCGCTATAATATTTTTTCTGTCCTATGAAATGTTAATTTAAATATATTTTTTAAATTAAAGCACCATCAGACATTCCGTTGAAAAAAAAATTTATTTCACTCATTTTTCAAAAAAATTATAACATTTTCGCACTTAAAAAATAAGATTTTTCAGTTACACCGTTTTGCCATTGGACATCGCAAATAATATTTAACGATAATAAATAACAGTGGACACTGTAAATCAATTGATGGACGATCTGTCGCAATTATTGCGCTTATTCGCGTCTTGAGACACCGGGATGGCGGCAAGACATGTTTTCGAATTTCCTGCTCGATATTAGTCGCCTGATGAATGCTCGCTAACCACGAGTATGTGGACGTAGCTTCATTAATAAACATATTGACAGCTTCTAATACTGATGAATAAAACTAATAATTCTTCTTAGGGCCTCTTTCACAAACTACATGTAAAGTGTTGATTAGTTACTTTTAGAAATCATTTTCTGTTATATTGAATTATGCACTCGGTTTACTGCATCATTCGATAGCCGATTTTTTAAAATTATTTTCTATTTAATATTTGGGACGTTTACCGTACAAACAAAGGTATATCTGTTCCATTATCCCCGGTTACCGGTGACTTTAAATGACAGTTTGGCCTACTTGACGTTTGTGAAAAAGGCGCTTAGAGTAGGAGTAACTATATCCTAAATCTATTACTAATATTATAAAGAGAGAATATTTGTACCTTTAACCAACTTCAAAAAAAGGAGAAGGTTCTCCGTATATTTTTTTTAAGTGTGTTCGCGGATAACTACGTCGTTTATGAACCAATTTTGATTTTCTTTTTTTGTTTGAAAGGATATATCCCAAGGGTGGTACGATGATAAGGAAACCAGGATCTGATGGTGACATCCCAGAGAAATCGAGGGAAACCTTCGAAAATCGTAGGAAGTCGGTTCTTTTTTGTTAAATTTTTTTGTAAATTTGCAATAAATAAACTCAAAAGCTATTGGGCCAATTTTAAAAATTCTTTCACCTATAGAATACTATATTATCAGCGAGTAATATAGGCTATTTTATAGTTATGCGGGCGAAGTCGCGTTCAACAGCTATATTATAAATGTAAAAGTGAGTGCATTCGTTACACTATCAGCCTTCTGCTCAACCGATCATGGAATCTTGCATAAATCTTGTTTTGAAAAAGACATTACTAACAGTCCTAGAATATTCTAGAATCTCGTATAAACAGGTAAACAAAAAATCATTGATTCTAAGTTATATTCATAGAAAGCCCGGTCGAAATAGATAAAAAATATCAATGGACAGAAATACTATCGTCAATACAAAATTAATTAGCAAACGCTAAAATTTATTTTAAACTTTACTGCTATTGGAATAGGACACACTTTATCTGTAATGCACAAACTTGTGGTTCCCGTGAGTTTGATTAATAGTTTTACCTGCCAGTAGCAACGTTCATTTTTTCAAATTTTGTAATAGGAACGTCCGGCGACTGGCCATCTTTTGTGTTCATTCATTTATCATAATGTTTCATCATTTCGATCGAATGAAAATTTTTAATATCGATACGATTGTTCGATCGAATTTGGAACGAGTTCTTGCTACTGGTTAGGATTTTTTGTTTTCAAATAAGACAGACAAGTCGAAATGCTACTGTGGAATTCCTTATTTGAATTTATTTATAAATCAATGTCGTAAATACTGTGTTGATTCTGTATTTATATCTGCATCGGATTAATTACACACATATAGTCTGGATATATAGGCACATATAGTCACATATAGGCCGGGCTTGGGCCTCATTTTTGGATCATTGGAACAAGAAGATTGTACATTAAATCATCAAATAAAACCAAAAGGAGCAGGTTAAATTTGAACACTATGTCAAAATTCTTCAAACCAATTTAATATTAGTATACAAAAAGACAAGTTAAAAAAACTCTTCGTTTTAATGTCGTTCGTTTTAAAGTTGAAATATCAATGTATTGCATAAAAATATTAATGATGACTGCTTTTGACTGAACTGGTTTTGGTAAATATTAGTAAAAATGTAGTTTAAATCTTGGGTTTAAAAAAAAGTTAAAAATTAGCTATATACTCTATATAGCTTATTTTTAACTTTTTTTTATTTTTATTTCTATACTTATATAATGGCTTGATGTCCTGACTGATTTATCAACGCACAGCCAAAACTACTAAGTCTAGACTGTTTTATTTTATAAACTAAGTATCGGCTAAGAAATATTTTTTGAAAGTTTCAGCTCCGTACGAAGAAGGAGGCGGATCGTTAGTATTTTTGTATGTTTGTAATGAATGAACTCAAAAACTACTGGGCCAATTTTTAAAATTCTTTCCTCTATAGAAAGCTATTATCCGCGAGTAACAATCAATATCAATACTAATAATAAATCTGTAAGTGTAGGTATTGTATGCGCCGATTGTATGTATGTATATTCTTCCATAACTCTTAAACGAATTAACTGATTTTCATGAAACTTGGTAGATAAACATATAGACGTACAGGACATAGGATAGGCTACTTTTTCTTTTTCAACGCGGACGAAGTCGCGGGCGCCAGCTAGTATAGTATTTATACATTTTTTTATTACAACAGTAGTATCGAATGATTATATATATATATATAGTATGTTATTTAAATAAAAACATCTTATAGTTTATAAAAAGAGTGATAGTTCCTAAAAGCATTAGGATCAATTACTTGGTAAGAAAGACAAATTCGACGCGAGCGTTTTCGATCGATCAATGTTGTACTTCCGTCAGGAGGTAGATAGATAAAAATTATTAACCTCACATCCCGATCAAGATAATCGTTGCTATAGATCGGTAGGTGATCGGAGTGAGCCACTGGCTTTTTATATACAGGCTGATATAAAAACTGACTTTGAATCGGAGACATATTTATATAACCATGTACGGTCTAACTGACATAAGGTCGATAAATTTAGTAAAATTTAACTGTAGCAAAAAAACAATGAATCAAACTTGTTATCAATTGTCTTAGGTAATCCAAAATTATTTGTCAATTTTTATTGTTACCGTTAATTATCACTTTGTAGCACAGTTGATTCACTCGGTTTTTGAAATGAATAAAGCTGTAAATTTGGAATGGTTTCTGACGTTTATTAATTATTTACTGAAAAATAATAGCACTCGTATTAAGTAAGGAAGTGGTAACTATTTTTAGTTACGAGTACGACACACTTGCACAGGCCCTTTCAGCAGTTAGACGCAATAAATACAACAATCACAGCTGACCGAGTTTATGTTTTCTCATAAGTTAAAATTCTCAACTCAAGTCTCTATTTCCAAATCTTAGTCAACGATTTCAATGAAATGCTAACGTTAACTTCACATAACCAATTTCACATGCTCGCGTAATTTTTGAACTATACTGTATACGCAGTTTTGAAGAACGGAAGATCTCGATGTCGCGATACTGTCGCTTTGATAGATAATCTTTGAAATCGAACAGCGTTCGAAACACATCGACCACTACTTAGTATCGCATTATAATACGACTAGTAACAGCTCGCTGGTTTGCCCGCAAGCTATGAAAAAACTTTCATTTCAACCGTATTTTTGCCCTTGACTACTTACCGTATTCTTGGTAAATTTATAAATTCTTATTTTTGATAGAAGAGGCAGCACACAGACTGACAGTCCACTTTAATATGCTAGGTTAGTTGAAGGTTACTATCAACTAAAAATATTAAAAAAAGACTTAATTGTTCTGTTAAACCGACCAAAACTCAAACGATTACCAAATTTAACGTATTTCTTCGGGGATTTTGTTTTGTTATATAAACGTACAAAACAATGTGATCCTTTAAATGATATTATCTATTTTGGTTAACCTTGTGTGGATCAGAACAAGATTATGTTTTTTTTAGTATTATAATACAATTATATCACAGTTTTTTTTTATATTGATTAATATTGGTCGTTTAAAAGAAAAAGAGAATTTTTTTAAAAAAACATTTCTATGAACAAAAATTAGGTATATCATCAAATATCAAAATATTAAGAATACAATATCAATATAGTTAGTACTATATTGATATTGTATTCTTAATATTTTGATCTGCTTATTGTTTGGAAGTAAGTTGGAAGTCTATTTATTGCCTTACAAAATTTTATCTTTTATTTACAACTATTTTAAAGTTTGAATCATGATTTCTTAAACTTTCGAGTTTAAACTGGCATGGCAATGCTTAGTGATTTATGATTTTTAAATAATGTTTAAATATTACAGCCGCAAGTACATTATAACTTTAGTCACAAATGATGATTGATTTAAATGCATCAATTTGAAAATATTGAACAATGACTTCACCGTCTAACTTCGCCGAACCACGAGCCTCAATTTTCACGCTCATTTCTCAAATTCAAACACAAGCCGAGGGTGTTTTTCTATAAAATAATCGATTCGGACTAATCTAATTTGTAATTTTGAAGCGGAGAGCTTGAAGTGTTGTAGTCTTTTGTGAGAGACGTCTCAATGATGTGGTCTCCACAATCGATTTGTCTCGAACTCGATTTTGACGCGACAAAAAACTTGATAGGAAGCTTTCAATCAAAATAATGACTTTATTTAACATTGACAATGAAATATTGAGATCACTATTGTGTTCGAAACGCCGCGCATAAGTAGGTGGTGATGCTAGAGAAGTTTAGGGTAAAATGTACAATGTTTGATACCAACTCGATTTCAATTCTTCGACGAGCCCGTTGTATGAGTGCTTACCTTAACGATCTGGTTCAGGATTCCCAGGTTCGATTCCTGGCTGGGTCAACTTTGGAAATTACTTTTCAAAATTGGCTCTGGTCAGGATTTTGAAAGTAGTCATTTGCGCAGCCGTTCTGGTTGCAGTATAACAGAAGACCCCAGTGAAATAACAGCAAGTGTGCTGTTGTGTTTCGGTAAGTAAGTAGGGGATGCCAAAGCCCATTTCCCTAAAACGATTAAGCCTTAACTTTGTACTTAAAAAAAAAAGATGTAAAAAATTGTATTAAGAAATAAGATTTTATGAAATAATATTTAATGTACAGACACGGCCCGCTTACGATTTTATTATATACTAACCGACGCCCGCGACTTCGTCCGCGTTGAAAAAGAAAAGTAGCCTATCCTGTGTCCTGTACGTCTAAATGTTCATCTACCAAGTGTCATGAAAATCAGTTAATTCGTTTAAGAGCTATAGAGGAACATATATACATACATACAATACCTACACTTACAGATTTATTATTAGTATTAATATTAATATAAGATAATATAATGTCCAAAATAGCCATATTTACCCTACACCGAACTGATACAAAGCCTGATCCAGATGAAGGTTAAGCTGACAATACTGATTGAGTCCAATATAGCATCGTATTGAGGGATCTGTCATTGAGGAAACAATGGGACTCCGTCTCGATATGCCTCCAAATGACAGAGTTATGTTCGTGACTTCATAATAAGTCGTACACTGTTGAATATATTTCAATATTTATGCAAACTTTTCTTATTGTAATACAAAAGATATTGATATTTTTTTTTGTCATTGCTTGGAGGACGTATGTTTTTTTTAATGCTAAGTTTGGCGGGCAGGCTGACGGCCCACTTGATTGTAAATATTTAAAACAAATGCATCTCTGCAGGCTGGCCTTGGTAAAGTTAGTCTTAAAGAGGTTATAGGAATTACTTACACACAGGAAACCTAAGGGAGTGTAAGCCAGACGGTCATAAAGCCATAAACTTGGTAACTGATTTACCAAGTTTGCCTCTCACATACTAATTGCTGTAATTCCTAAAGACTGTAATTAAAAATTAAAAATTCACGGTAATATACTCATCATGTACATTGCTAAATCAATACAACAATATTGTTACAAAGGAGAAATCGTTTTAATATTATTTCAACAAAAGGTATATAAGAACAGTGCGCGCGAGCATCATAAAGTAGTGGTTCGCAGCAAGCTGTGGCTATCTCGCGTCGGACACACTGTCTTAATTTGTAAGGTACGACACGTAAAACGGTATAAATAATGTTGAAACAATGATGTTTCAAAGCGGCAGTGTGTAGCGAACGTGAGAGGTGTGACTTTGGAACGCATAGAGGAGTTTATATTGTATATTAGACTAGCTGGTGACCGCGACTTCGTCAGCGTTGAAAAAGAAAAAAAGTAGCCTATCCTGTGTCCTGTACGTCTAAATGTTTATATACGAAGTTTCATGAAAATCAGTTAATTCGTTTAAGTTATGGAGGAACATATATACATACAGAAAAAAATTCTAAAAATAGTCATCATCAATTTAGTTTCAGTATCATGTATAGAGCCTATAAACACGATATCTCTGAAAACAAAGTAACTTACTCCATGACCAATCCTTACAGATTTATTATTAGTATTGATGATAACCGCCAAAAATAAGTTGCAAAGAAACTCTAATATTCTTTTTTGTGTCATAATTAGATTTAAAAAACTGCCTTATGATTCATTTATTGTACCCACAGCCGTCAATAGAATAGTTAATATAGAACAATTAATTGTTCTATAATAGAGCTAACTTTTTTAACGTTGGGAAATCCTCTTGGATACCCGGCAGTGTAGGGGACACTGCGGGGTTATGCCGGATTCGTACCGGCAAACCCAACGACTTTCTAGCGCGGCCGTTGATGGGCGGGGTCACGGTTACGTTATGTGACAAACATCACTTCGGTGCCCCGCCACGGCTATCCAGCGCGCGGAGTACTACGCGTACCCGTCAGAGCCTCAGCGTACCCGAAAGTGGAGGTACGCCACCTCATACGTACCCGAAGCGCAGCGAAGTGTGGCCGGGTTGCGTTAGTTTTATTTTAGTTTTTTTTTTTTTAATTTATCCTGCGAACCTCTAACACATTCGTGTCTCTCTATACCAACAGCGGCAACTTTGACATTTAAACAGAAAAATCTAAGATCATAAAGCACTAGCCGCCGCTGCGGGATCGGATTGCGATTGCCTCTTGCATCTTAATAATAAAATCACCTGTCTCTGTCGCACATTTCAAACTCATTGATATGTTTCACACTCGCCGTACTAACTTTCACACATGCCTTGTATTTTTTTTAAAATATATTCTGTTTGTAGAAAGAGGCGTAATAGAAGTGGAAAATTCATAAGAAAAACAGTGTATGCACCATACGTACGCCCGTGAGAAACTATACTTCATTAGCATTAAAAAGAAAAATAAATCTTGATACATATGTTTAATAGTATAAATGTTTACTATATTTAATATTAATAGTGTTAAATAATAGGTATATAATATGTACTTAATAAACTCTCACAGTCAAGTTTTACACACTTATTATTTATACATTTAAATTTATAATGACGATCATAAGAGTTTCTTAGAGAAACCTAATAAAATGAAATAAATATTTGGATTTGATTATATTAATTATATTTTGTTACATTATTAATAGAGAAATTTTGCGAACATTAGAACATTTATAAATAATATTAATATTATGGCTTTGTCCGTTCGAAATCTACCAATAAGCTCTTAATTGCGAATAAAATATAAAACGTATGACATCGCATAAAAATATTATTAAGAAAAAAAAAACGATTTTTTACATCTCGGATACCAATAAAGCACGAAGTGCATTATGCGCGGACATTTAATATTTTGTAAGATATAAGATGCAAAAGATAAGCACTGACAGATTTGTGGGAAAACGGACAGGATATTTCATATTGTAACTAGGATTATTATTTCATTTTTATTATTTATATTTATTGGATTTATAATCTGTTTGATTTGTGATCTCTTTTTTTCTTCTAGAGTCCCAAATAGTAAATTTCAAAGTTACTTTTCACAAATACTAAGAGAAAGTATACTATACTTAACCGAAAAAAAATAATTTATCGTGGATTAACAAAAAAAAATAGGCTGATTAAGAATAGAGATTAGAATAGGCAAATGGGTCCTTGAAACTCTTACTCACACCGAAACACAACGGCACACTTGCTGTTATTACACGGTGGTCTTTTGTAAGTTGGTGGTTACCGTAGCCAGAGGGGCTTTTGTCTTCTTGTATTGATTTTTTTTTATTAGATAAATCTATATGGGCAACTTCTGAATATAAATAGAGACATATTTCATTCATTCATAGACCACATTAACGAGCCTATTGTTACAGACTCACATTTTACTCGTCAAAGAAGAAAGGGTTGCGAAATACAACCCCCAGAAAAAAATTCAACTGAAACGGAAAGAATGCGAGATGTTTTGTTTTTTTATTCGTTTGTTTTTTAAATATTTCATAATTTTTCCCTTTGATCGAGACGGACGGTGGAGAGCAGATGCTAATGACCGGTGTTAGTTACGCGTTTTTCTTTTTAAAGTTTAATTGGACAACCGGTGACGCCTCGCTAGTATTCTTTCGCTGATTTAAGGCATTGTAGAGGCTGAATGCAAAAAGATTTAATTTTTATATTTTTTTTAGCCATAATAGTCGGCATTGAAACCAGTTATAATATAGAAAAAATGTCCAAGAATTAACAAAATAGTGTCGACAAAGAGAATGCAAAATGCATATTTCGTCTTCCCATGGATATTGATCGTTTCGCATGTTAAGCATAAACTTTAATATTTTTTTTTTAAAAATTGTAAATTTTGTAATAAGTTTTATTTAGTACCTACTTACTTAGTGTAACATTGTAAATATTAGCTTGGTTTTTGACTACGAACCCGCAGTGATTTTTTCTCTCTATCACAATAACTTCTCTTGTTACACGGTTGTCTATGGTAAGATTACCACAAAATAATATTCTCTACTGAATTCTGTGAGCTTTGCCACTAAAATTAAAGAATCAACTATTTTTAATGTCCGAGATTGAATTTGATATCTCTAAACAATTTAACACCGCTCTAAGAAATAATAACACAGCTCCCGTTCAACCGCTGCTTAAAAAGTATTACGAAACTTAATTTTTTACGACTTCATTTCTGACTACATAATACTCTATAATCTCTATACCTTTGTCTCCTCCAAAAACAAAACAAAAACCTCGAATGAAGCAATAAAAGGAGCTATTGAAACCGAAACGGTGTGTCAACTTATAATATACCTTGTAAAACTGTAAACGACACTGTCCAACCCATTCGTGACCAACAGTTTTGAGGAAAACAAACATACAAAGGCACAAGCTAAACGCAAAGTGGCTCTTAAGAGAATAGTCTTTAAGGACGTCTAAGAAAAATTCGAGACAAAATTTATCACGCTCGAAGAACCGCGATACCATCAACACGTCAACTAAACAGTTTGATCCGAGATAAAGGCGTATGGGATTTTTGGAAACGCCGCGCTTGTCCCATAATTGGACCTAAAACTTATCTTTTCAAAGAACTATGGTCATTTATGGCATGGAATCGTTCCGCGGTAGCCGGAACGACGGTTTTTGTAAACTCCATTGAATTATGAGTACGTGACCGTTGAATTGTATGTTTATTATGTTTATGAGCGGTTTAATTAAAATTAGAAGTGATTCGGACATCTGGGAAGTGAAATTAGAGCTTTCAAACACCTTCACGAGTTCGTGCGTTTCTTTAATTTGTCATCAGTCCGGCTTTAGTATGCTTCAACAAACCTTCTAGAATCAGCTAATTATCATCTAATATTATAAATGCGAAATTGAGTTTGTTACGCTTTCACGTCTTAATTACTCAACCTATCATCATGAAATTTTGTAGCTTTTCTCTAGAAAAAAAATACTGTTCCCGAGAGATTATCTCTATAGATAATCTTTTACTTACTTTTAGATTATAAAGAGATAGAGAAGATTTGTATTTTTGTATATTTGTAATGAATAAATTCAAAAACAAGTGGACCATTTTGAAAATTCTTTCACCTAATTAGGTATAGGCTAAATTTTATAAAGTTATGCTGGCGAAGTCGCGTGAAAAAGCTAGTCTAAAATATTGTAAATAAAGTGGCGGCGCCACCGTCGGTAACAGTCATACTCTGAAAAAGCGAAGTTGTATATTTTTTTAATTGAAAGGCGACAATTACTAGTTTCAGACTACATAAAAGTAATTCTTTAAAAGATATATAATAAGTTGAAGTGATAAGTTGATACAGACTGAAACGATGCACAGCAACTACTTTTTTATTATTAAACTAGCTGTCGCACGCGACTTCGCCCGCGAAACTTTGTAAATTATATACTAAAACCTTCCTCGAGAATCACTCGATCCATTAGTGAAAACAGCATGAAAATCAGTGTAGTAGTTTTTGAGTTTATCGCGAATAGACAGACAGATGCGGGTGGAGGACTTTGTTTTATAATACCTAATGTAGTGAGTGATAACAATATGTCAGGGTTATTTTATATTTTTTAACTATAGCTCGTAAATGTACTGAAAAGATTTATTCTAGACACCTTTAAGTTTCTTTTTTTTTCGAAATATTTTTTAAATAAGTATAACCGCAATAATATGTGAGTCAAAAGATAAGTGAACAAACGAAGCCGTTCAGCTATAACTTCTTAATTTATGTCTCACTTGGCGGCCGGCTCCCGAACAAAGATTATGTTACATATCCATTGTTTATTGCCTTTATATTTGACAGCGCATGCGCGATGATGACATACATTTAGAAAAAAAAATCATGATAAATCGAAGTGTAATTTTCTGATCTTTATTTCTTATGAACAAGTAGAAGGCTAAATATATTATTACTGGCTGTTGGTAGTGTAGTGGCTGATCACATTACGTTTCGCAATCATTTGGGCAGCTCGTTTCGAAGAGTGAGTAAGGCATGACAAAGCCCATTACCCTACTCCTTATTCCTTGTCTTTAGTCCTACTAAGTCTATTCCTTATTCCTTATCCTTAGTCCTACTAAGTCTATTCCTTATTCCTTATCCTTAGTCCTTCTAAGTCTATTCCTTATTCCTTATCCTTAGTCCTTCTAAGTCTATTCCTTATTCCTTATCCTTAGTCCTACTGAGCCTATTCCTTATTCCTTATCCTTAGTCCTACTAAGTCTATTCCTTATTCCTTATCCTTAGTCCTTCTAAGTCTATTCCTTATTCCTTATCCTTAGTCCTTCTAAGTCTATTCCTTATTCCTTATCCTTAGTCCTACTGAGCCTATTCCTTATTCCTTATCCTTAGTCCTACTGTGGTCTGTAGCGCACTTGCAACTCCTGTGGCGACAAGGTAGCGATTAAAGTGGATTGTCAGCCTGTCTTAGACCTTAAACTTAAAAAAGAGTCTCTTAAAGTTTATCTCTTAAAGTGACTGCCATCTTACACCTAATACAAGCAACAATCATGACGTTATTTCATATGGTTTTTCCAGAGAAAGTGGTTGATACTACCGGTCTATTGGACGTAACATGGCATTATTTCTTCGATATTACTTTAAGTTCTTTAACTTCAGCTAATTCTTACAAAATAAACTTGTAAGTTTCATAATAACTCAAAGATATCAACTAGATTCTATTAAAGCAATATGTTTGTTATGCCCAAGCGCATGTACGATTCGTATCTCGAGATGAGAGAGTCATACTGGCTGTGTACATTGTGCTGAGCGTTATGAATTTTAACCAGATATTACTGTAACTGCATTATTTATGGATTACATTATGAGAGCCGGCTTGTTTATGGGCTGTAACTGTATCAAAAAGCTGATAACATTTACTTCCTAGAAACGTACCTACCTACTCTTTAACGTCTAAACTGTGATTTAGCACTGCAAAATACATTGTTACTTATTTGGCAACATTTAAAGGCCCATTCACACGATATTTTTAAACGAAGTGAAGACGCGCGTTTTTAGCGCGTTCTCTGCTCGTTGTCAGTCCGTATTAGCATATTGTATGCGTTTGCTTCGATACAATGCGTTTGCGTTTCAATCAGCCTAAAGGCTGATGTTAGCCTAAAGCCCTGAAGGCCTAAGGCCTAAGGAAATGGATGTTAAGGAAAGGTGCGTGCAAACGCGAGGACAGAGATTATAACTTACAATCTGCATTGCGTTTTCTAAGCGTTCAGATTGCGTTCAAAGCGCGTCAACTTGTTTAAAAAAACGTGTGAATAGGCCTTTAAACAGTAAGTATATTTTTCACTACGATAAGTATTAAATATGTTTTACGAATAATTAGGGCTTGATTAGGTGGAAAAATGACTAAGTATACATTTTTTCTGCTGATCTCGAAGTCTTGATAGTTCAATATCAATAAAGATTGAAGTTATACTTATATTACTAATTGAATCTTTAACTGAAGGAATCAGTCGAAATACCCTGTAACTACCACTTGTTATCTAGCATTCTGATTGTATATTTACACAATAAGTATTGATGGTACCTAAATGAAAAAAAAGTTGTAACCGATAACTCCTTACCTGTGGTGATACATTATTTATTTTATTTATTTATTGTACTTATCTTCTATAATATAAATAAAATTCTCGTATCACAGTGTTTGTAACCAAACGCCTCTGAAACGGCTTGACCGTGTTATGAAATTTGTTTATATTCGGTAGGTCTGAGAATAGGTCGTAAACTATTTTTCATACCCCTAAGTGATAAGGGTGGTCCACCCCAAACAAAATTTTTTTGGCAAAACAACGTTTGCCGGGTCATCTAGTTATACATAAAGTTTACATTGTCCCATAAATCTTAATTATTAGTAAGGATAGGTCGAACGGGCGGCCATAGTGACGTCTAAGTATAGACACCCATGTACCACACTTTCCACCCGATTGTCACGAATGGTCTGAAAGAAAAAAAAATGTACAGTATCCGTCCGGCCTAACGGTGTAGTGTTAATTGTTTGTTCTTCATTATTTTCGCCTTCAATTGCCCTTTTGTCTGAACCATTCTTTTCGCATTTCGCATTATTTCGAAGGCTTTCTTCCAGTAAACGATTCCGTTCATTTTTCAGCCTTTTCAATGGTCCGAATTGTTTTCCTGCGTCATCATTAACTTGCTCGCTATTTTTTTCTTTTTTGACTTGGGAAGTGAAAATTTGGGCGCGAATCAACTGGAACTATTGTCTTTGTTTACTTGTTTCGAAATAGCTTTATCTCCGGCTTGTTTTTTATTTGTGGTACAGAAGGAAATAATATTAAATTTATTCCTATACATTTATTATAAGCTGAGGACACGTCTGGACAATAACGTGCGTTCACAAAGTCAGGTTCCCTGAATTAAACTACACAATGGCTTTTAGTGAGGTTTTCATCGCAATCAAACGAGGAAGGTTTATATATAAACATATATAAGGTTATATATAAGGTAAGGTTATATATATAAGGTTTTCTGCAAATATATATAATTTGCAGAATAAAATTGCAACCAAACAAGAGCCGGGAGCAGGTTGCTAGTAGTAATGATAAATTAATTTTCAATATGTCATGTAAGACTTTTAAGTCACCTATGTGATCAAGAAATCTAACTAAAATTTATATAGATTGTCCAAGTTAAGTAGGTACATCCCAAGAGACTCGACGAATTTGGCATTTGGAAAAAAAGCAAAAACAAAAGGGAAAGCGGGCCTAATCTAAATTAGTACGGTTAGCAAATAAGTGAACTATCAAAATTTGATTTTAATATATAAATTTGTATATATTTTATTTATACTAAATTGTACTCCTATAAACTTCACTACGCATTCAAGATTTATTTAATGGTTTTTCTTTTCGTTTAATTTTCCATGTTTGTTAGGGAGATTTGATCTTTATAGATTGATCCCATAAAAGTACAGGATGTTATTTTCTGTATATTATTTTAACTGGTTCGATTCCCGGGTGTGACAAGTGAATTAAAAAAAAATTAAATTCAGTTTTGTTTCTTTTTAAAAATAATAGAATGTTTACTTTGTGTAATTTTTCATACTCGTATCTTGAGTATTTACAGAACTTTCTCACCAGGTGGCGTTTCAAAATTTTTACCCATTATACTTTAAAATATGCATTTATATTAGTAAAAAGCAGTGATTTACAAACAGACACTTCAATTTTTTTATTAGTAATATATTATGTATAGATAAGTACCTATTTAGTATTTTATTGCTGACGTTACTATAATCGGAACCAATAGGTACCTACTTACCGTACATTTTTATTTTAGTAATTAGTATTAGCAGGAGGAATCCATTAAGATTACAATTTCTTTTAATGTCTGAAACAAAGAATAAACGTATTTAAATGGCTTTTTATAATGACTGCTTTTGTCGGAAGGAAAATAATGTTTGTTGGAAAAACAACAATTTTTTTTTTCATATTTCCGATACAGACACAATAAAAATAATACTGAAAACGCCATAGTTTTTTAGGTATTGTTAGGTCATTGATAATTAATGTAGGTAATGGATATTGACAAAAATTAAGACTGAAACATATACCTGCAATGGCGTTAGAAAATGCTCAATTTATCCACCTAGTATTTTATTTTATTTATTATTAAAAAAAATATAAAATTAATAAAATAAAATAAATAAAATTATTGTTTAGGATCTAGGACTAAATTTTGGTCTAATTGTAAATTCTGTTGCATTTACCACCAGTTCTCCACGTCGTGTACTAAAGAATATAAATCTAAAGTTTAGAATTTTAAAAATACATATCGCTGCTTAAAAACTAAAGGGCCATAAAACAAAAAAGCCAAAAATGTTTTTATTGCAAAAATACAATCACGATTTTTCATATTGCATGTTGCAAAAAGACTTGTGGTTGTTTTATTCCATATTTAGTATATTTTGATCATTTTTTATATATTCAAAAGTAACCTATATGATTATATCTCTTCTAGTATTCAGTTTATTATAAAAGTACTTTAAACATTTAATGCTATTTAAAAATAACGATTAAAAAGTTTCTAACGATGTATAATATTGATATGTATCTAATAAGAAAAATAGACAAAAAATAATTTATTTTTTTCGATTAGCTTTCCTGTAAAAAGTGTAATTTTGATTTGTGGCCCTTTACTTTTTAAGCAGCGATATGTAAGTATTATCAAATTGTTATTTTCTGCAATCTCACTCATTAAGATCTTAAGGTATTGCCTTAAACTGTGATCCGTTGTAATTTAGTATGTCTTTAGTTGGTAAGCCTTTTTAAATAAATAAATAAATAAAAATCCGTTGCGTCCTATTGACGCACATAAATTTGAACTCTCTTCAACGTTCTACATCACGATCCAATGGAAAAACCCAGGGGAGAGTCCATTAGTTTATTTATAACTACTTCGGTACGTGATAGAAATAAAATATCTTATATTTGCCAGTAGATAACGTATTTGTCACGGCTATAACCACTATAGAGCAACAAAAATCTTTACAGCGAACTTATAACTCCCTGGTGTTGCTTGTAACCTTCTGCGACGGTAGCCTTTTACCATCAAGTGGACCGTCAGCCTGTCTGTCACCCTCGTGACCTTTAAATGTTTACTTTTGATTAGTTCGACTGTAGTGACATTGCATCATCAAATAAACAAGGATTTCACGCAAATACATTGTGGAATTTAGAATTTTTAAGATAAACTTTTTGTATAGGTAGGTCATATAGATCACATGTAAACTTGAAATACCTATAATATGTGCATATGATCAACAAATAAATTATTCAATTTCAATAAAATCGAAGGAAAATTCAATTAATTATAATAAGGTAAGCCTTTGTGATCGTTAAAACGTATATCGATCTTACTTCTGTGCGTAAAAGTTTAAAATTGGAGTGCCTCTCGAAATCCATCGAGTTTGTAGTGTCATCCAACAAAATCTGTCGGAAAATGACAAGTGAAAAACAAACCGACACGGACGACGTTAGATCGATTCGTTCATTACGTACTGTGTAATTATAATTGAACTGTTTTTTTATTATTTTGTGAGAAAAAATACCTCGTGTATCATCATCATCATCATTACCATCTCAGCCGCAGGACGTCCACTGCTGGATATAGACCTCGTGTATAAAAAAAACCTTAAATTTTTAGTCTCTACGTTCCCATGTTTGTAATAAATAAACTCAAAAACTACTCCGATTTTAAAAATTCTTTCACCTATAGAAGTCGCGGGCACCAGCTAGTAGGTATTTTATAAAAAAAAATACGCAAGTGAAGTCGAGTACAACAGAGTGAAGTCGAGTATTATACTTATATATTTCCTCAAGCTTTCAACCTGTATCTAATACACATTATGAAAATCGACGGTCCCTAAATAAAGTATCGAAACTTGAAAAGTTCGATTTTTCAGTAGAGGTGTTTGAAGTTACTTTCCATAAAAAAATTTACACGGCAAGCGACCAGCTAACTACTTTACGAAATTACCAAAAGTAGGTATTAATAAATAGACGGTTTTTAAGTAAGTATGTATACCATTTAAGCAAAAAAAGTGAAATATGCATATTTCTCATTTTCGATAGTGTACGTAGGGACCGTCGAAATATTCTATTTGTTCGCTAACCTCTTCAGCGGTAAACGAGCACCTTAACCCGAGTGGTTAAGGTAGACATCTTCTTATAGAAGTATAAGCAATAGAATACAGAATGGACCTGCACGTAGGAAATGGCTGTATTTTATTGCAGGCGAATCTATCTTCCATATGACGTTCATAGTATAGCTCGGACCCTTTCGACCCACAAGTTCTGACCCTACCTACTAAAAAGTGCCCATTTGACCCGATTCTCATGTTTTGAAATTTTTCCGGGTGATCGCTGGACAGAGCTCTACCAAGATCACCAAAAGCAATAGAAGGAAATCTTCGATCTCCATGACACGTAACCCGTGACTTTTAAGTGCCAATTGGAAAATCTACAAATCAACTGTTGTAGGATTTTCGAGATTGTTGACTGTAACAACCCTTTGGATTGTCGAGGACTCTCCGCGGACCCTTTAGATGATGTCCCGACGGTTCGAGGGCTTTTCTTGTTTTGATTGTTTTCTCTTCCCGATTTGACTCGCAGTCTTTGTGAGGGGCATTTTTAAATAATTATCATTTTTCATCTGTGGAACTATTGTATACTTGTCTTCAAAATTTGGTTGCCCCAGTGACAAGGTGATTATTGTGGCTCTATGAATCACAAGATTCTTGATTCATAAAGCAATCAACACATAATATCTATCTATTATTTTTTTTCTCATTCAAACTGCCATCAGTCACAACTAATTTATTTGGAAGTAAAGTCTGAAGGCCTGTCTGCTGAATTCTCATGGAGAACAAGAAGACAGTCTTCTATTGTCTAAGAAAACAAGTATATACCTGGATACTAATTGTAGAAATGTTTAATAACTAAGATTTCATAAAAATACATAATTTAATTGAAATAAAATAACAGAATCCAAATAAGTAGGTATACTTAAAGCAATCTGCAAGATTGAAACAAAATAAAAATAATAATTGAGAATACCGTCAAGCAACAGCAATAAACAAACAAGCGGAGTCAAATCGTAGCCAATTTCGGGTCGTTTCGATCAGTGTTCGCCTGCCAAAATCAATTAAACCCTTGTAATCGCCGAACTCAGGCTTGATCTGCTGTTACTCAACTCCTTGTTTCCGAATCTAGCTTTTAATACCAACGCGATAAAGCTCAAAATTTTATTCCTCAACGAATTGCAAGGACACATATTAAAATTGCAAGCAATAATCGTAGGATGTACATTGCAGGATTACCCGAAATTGCAACCAAAGCAAAATACCAACTGACGGGTGATTACAAAATTTTTTCTCTTTAGTTTTCGATATGGAAAAAACTGGAGGAATAACTTAAGAGATGCAATGACCGTTGGCGGTGACATCAAACGGGCTCGCCGGCGAGATTATCCGTCTCTTTCACTCGTATGGTGACCGAGAGAGATAGACAGGTGATGTTTCGCGAAGAATTCCCCCTTAGTTTTGTATGAAGAGATGCCGACGCATTGGCAGCGTTGTATTGCAGCCTAACAAATTCACAAGAACCATGTAAAAAGTGAAGCGTTTAGCGTAATTGAGTTAGTATAATTATAATGAGTTTATAATGAGATTAGTTTTTTATTTTCTCTACTAGCAGACTTTTCGAACTAGCTACTTGGAAAGCGAATTATGATTATTCTTTAGAAAAAAGATGGCATTGAATATATCTATCTAGTCTAGTCTAGTCTACGCTAATATAAAGAAGTATAATTTATTTGTCTGTCTTATTCTCATCTGAACCTTTATTTCATCAAGGTCTACAGCATTTCCTTCTTTCTGGCGTTGCTTGATTTATTTGCTACGGTTGCTTATCATGAAGCAGATTGGCGGCCTGTCTGCCACCATTTATCTTGAAATTCTGATGAAAACAAGTCTACTGGTTAAGGTAATGTGAAATGTAGAGAAGGCTTAATGCTAGACGAACATGTCTTTCACGAGTCTCCAATTTTGGAAGGTCCACAAGGTCACCCTGAATAAAAAGAGGATAACTTGTATTAAAAATTAAACTCAACTGAAGCAGACATCAATGACAAAGTGCGGAATTACTTCACGACTTAGCCCTTTGAACATAAAAAGGTTTTACAGGAAAAGTTTTAATCAGGGTTCATTGGAACTACTATGGGTTCTCGACAACAACTTACATAATTACCTACAACGTAAAGTCCTTTCGAAAAGCCATATTTTAAAAAATTTACATTATAATTTTATAGAAAACCGATATTTTATAACCATAGCACGTATATTAAAAAAAAATTAAAATAATTTAAATTAAATTTTCAGTCTATAGGTCTACAGTCACCTATAGTTAGTTAATGTAGGTAGTCCATCAAGCTCTTCTAAATACTATATGCATACTCGTAAAAGTCGACAAGCAGACACTATTTGATAGTAGATGGCTACTGTCGCGCGGTGGAGTTGCGGAAGTGTTCGTCCGACCTCGCAACTTCGCCTTATAGCGGACGCGGAGGACGCCAAGGAGTTTAGTCGGACTCCTTGGCGTTCTCCGCGAAAAAAAAGGTGGCTACCGTCGCCTATCAGCACGCCTGCAGGTGTGCTCATAGTAGTAAAGTAACGTAACATAGTTGAATAAAGAATAACGGATAAGTAGGAAAGAAAAATCTGGAATATTTACTCATTCCCTAAAATGAATATTTTGTAAGGGGTTGTTTACAACAAACTGGCGACCCAGTTTATTACTTAACTGAGTCATGCATTTGCCTTACCACTTAGTGATATTGGTTCGAGTTGTGTGCAAATACTCGTAGTTACACCGACATTCTAAGAGACATCGGACTTAAAAATGAAAGCATAAATCACGATCTTCGGCCCTAATTAATTCCTCCAGGCTTCGTTAGGGGAGTGTGAGGGTTGAATTTATTTGAAAAAAGTTTCACTCTTTCCCTTATCCCTTTGTTTTATTTACCTACCTGTTATGTAAACCATTAACTCTTCATTCTTATAAAACAAAGCTTCTTTCAATTGAGTCCCAATGAATTCTTTGTTCGTCGTTCAAACAACAGATAATTTAAAAGGGATCATCAATTCTTCTCCACAATCTTTCAATATTTTTTCATGGTGTAACCGATATGGTCACTAATATTTTTAACCCCCGACATCCGACGCAAAACCGGGGTGTTACAAGTTTGACGTGTATGACGCGATTTTTTTATTTGAAAGATGACTTGATCGGGATTATTGTTAGCTAAGTATAGTTAATGAAGATCTAATATTTGTTGTATTCAATAATAATTATCATCAGTAGTTTTCAATAATAACAAGAAACCGACATTAAAGCAATGTTCGTATTATCCGAAAACTTTTTGACTTCGATTTTCAGTCAGGGAGGGCTCCATTAAAAATAGCGTCTAACATTTGTTTAGAGCCTTGTCATGGTAGTTGTTTAGGATTACAAAAAAAAATACTTTCGAAAATTTTCAGGACGACATCTACCTGTTTTTAAAACTAAAACTGTGTTCTAACTTTACTCCATGCAGTGAATGAAACATAATTACTCAGATTTTTATCTCAATTGTGTAGACACAAATGGTTACAAATCGATCTGGGATCATCGCACTTCACAAAAAAATTAATCCAAATCTCTCGGACCAAATTCGATACGAAACATCGATGGGAACCACCCGAATCGAAAAACGCGAATCATCAAATCTCTTTCACCTAGCGTTTTTATATAAAATTGACAAATATACTTCTTACCAATGCAAATACAAAAATAGATTCTAAGTTCTACGACGTAACGCTTAAAATTATAATATTTTGATTTTACTATACCAAATATTATTATGCGTTTGGAATACGTGTAAATAACCGTATTGTCTTAACCTTAGAGATGAAATTTGTGTAAAGAAAATTTAGTTTCGATTTTATAATGGACAAATGGGATCGATGAGCTGCGCTCTATAATTGATTTCAATCATTCGGACGGTAGGTGGCATCTGTATTATACCGACCATCGGATTACAATAAGTAAATGTTACCTAATGTTTTTAAAAGGCTATAGACACCGATGTTAAACAATATTTTATAACAACAAAATTAAATGTTGATTATATCCGTAGGGGAACATGCTCACTATATGGACTGAAACCGCTCAACGTATTTTGACATTTTCGAGAAATCTACAGTAATAATTTATAAATCATTGAGAATTGTATGCACCCAAAAGTGAGCATTGTTAGGGACCTCTGGCGGGGTCTTACCGGCTAAAACCGGGACTTTCTAGCGCGGCCTTATCATATCGGGGTCTGTCCAGCGCAAGTCATTCTTGGATTGGTACGCAGGAAAAAATAATTGGGAACCACTGTTCTATTATGATTCAATTACTCAATTGCATCAAAATATATATAAAATAATGCATAATTTCAAACTTATATTGTAACTTACATTAATCAAACTAAAAACTAACTCGAAGTAGCTATTGAACCAAATTTTTATGCCATTGTATCGTAGTGATTTAACATTTATCGTTTTGAAATTTCTATTTGAAAACCAAAGAAAAGTTAAACCAAGCAGACACGCAATAAACCTAATTAATAAAATTTACTTCAAAACTACCTTCAATTAAAATTGAAGGAAGTAATTGTTTCAAGAAACGATTCGGTCTGAGGATGATTTCGATTAATGTTGACATTACATTTGTTTGCGTTGGGAGTTATGTGGACATGACACTCTGTTGTGTAATGTACATTTAAAATTGGGTTGTTAGTTGGTAGAAGGCTTTACTAAAATATTAAACCTACCGACTAAACCTCTTGGCGTCCTCCGCGTCCGCTATAGGCGGAGTTGCGAGGTCGGACAAACACTCTTCCGCAACTCCGCTGATTTGGGAAGGCCTGGGTATGTCCACACAAATCGTGCGTCATTGTCAAGTTTGCCGCATATGCTTAAAGCTTGCAGGCAGGTGATCGGACACGCGGTAAATACTCAACATTATCCTCGATTAACTGTATCGCATTGGACATACGCAAGCACGCGACGATATAATTCAATCGCTAATTGTTCGTATCAAAAGACCATTGCAAGAACAGAGCTGACGCAAAGTTGAACCATTTCTTGTACCGTAACTTTACTTTTTTTATGGTGGGGACTTCAGACAGGCTGACGGTCCACTTCATGGTATGTGTCTACCGTAGCTTATAACACAAGCAATGTCGCAGGTGCCGATATGGCATTTTTCTGTAAGGAGGCGGTTACTACAATAGGTCACAGTGACGAGAGTATTTGGACCAGTAGGATATTATTTATTAGGAACTTATTTTGTATTTACTCACATTTTAAGAAAAAATATATTTATTTCTTTCTCTCTTTCTTTTCTCTCTTGCTACTTACAAGTACAAAAGTAGCTTAGAAGTTGTTGCTATATTCACAAAATAATTCACAAGATTTTTTTATGATAAAGAATCACAGATCTACATCAAGTGGACGCAAATGCGCGAAAATTGATTCTGAGGCGCGCGACGCCGGGAGCGGGTCGCTAGTTTACTATATTTAGAAAAATGTGTCTGTCTAAATTTATTAAAGTCTACATATTGTCGAGTACCCGTTCAATGGCGAGTCCAGTACAGTGTCTAATTAAGCTTTATAATTGGGCAAACAAAAAATATTGAACATCCACCATTTCCCGGAAATGTTCACATATTAAACTGGCTATAAATATGGATTGTTTTTGGACTTTAATAAAAGAGAATAGTTGAAGGATTATAATAGTTCGACAGGTGGTCGAAATTTTCTAGCTTACGAATTCTATTAGGATTACCCAATGCTATTAGCCATTATAATCTACATAAGATACCTACCCAAGATAAATTAAGGTTTGGCCTGTGTAGTCAGTGAAAAAGCTCAAAAATCGTGTCTGCTGAAATATAAGTATTGGTATTGACAAGCCACACTTTTCCCACCTGGTCAGTCCATTTGGCATCAGTAACCACTTTTGTGATTACTATGAAATAATAAAATTTGTCTTGTAAAGTTATTATTCGCTACTCGAGTTGGGATATCAGAGCACATTTCAATATTTTCCACCTTTCCTCTTATAGCATTTATCATATATCGTCAGACTTGGTCAATGTCAATTATGAAGTAATAAATTTTTTTTATATATTTATTTTTTTAAAGTGAACAGAGCCAGGCTGTTTCTTACTGGTCCTATTGGAAAATTGTGTGGGAGGCTTATGTCCAGCATAGACGTCAATTAATATGAGTAAAATATTGATGATATTTTATAATTATGTAAATTTGAAGAAAGTTAATAATTAAACAAACAAGTATAAAATAAAGTATTTTCCGCATCTGTTTATTTCTCCGCTAATTAATTTCAAACCACCCAACCGATTTTGATACGGTTTTCACTAATGAAAAGAGCGATAAACGAGGAAGGCTTGTGTATATTATTTGCAGAAAAAATTGCATCAGTGTGAAGCGTATTTCTAAAGTAGTAATCAAAGTGAGACCATACCGTTCAATAGCACATTGCCACTCATTTAACTTACCTTGCATTCTAGAATCCTGTTTGTATTTGACTAATGTGACTCTTCCTCCAAACAAATATCCTTGTCCGACATAATTAACAATGGCAATTATAAAACATAATATATTTCCAATATTTACAGTCGTCCGCCCACTCCACTGGGTACAGTCGGACACATAATTAACTATCTACTAAAGTCATAATTACTATCAGTTATATTGAAAAGGTTACAAGTGTCTTAACTAATATTATAATATTAACTATAAACTATATAATTCATACGTGTCACATGTTTGTTCGCGATGAACTTCTAAATTCTGAACCGAATTTGTGTAGGTAATTTGGTCAAAGATAGGATAAATTGCACCCATACTAGGTTAATATTTATTATAAGGGATGTTCCGATTTAGCCCCACTACTCCCCAGCCAGGTTTGTAGTTTTGTGTTAGGGTATTTAGGAGAGTTATAGGACAAATTTTCAGCTTTTCTCAAATACCTACCTGGAAATGTCTACCATCTCTAGGGCCAAGTGGTCTTGGTGACATAATATAATATAATATGAACCAGCAGTCCTATTAATTTTAAGGCCACACTGATTTTTCCTCATGGAAGTAATATAAATAATTTCAAACACTCAGAAAAAAATAATCAGTAAACATTAGAAAATATCAGAAAAGCTCAAATTCTAAACGAGATGAGATATGACCAATGATCATGAATTCATTGAAAAGTCAAGCGTTTCACAAACTAAGCTATCGCCACTTGATATTCTTAACATTAAGCACAATAATTATTAAACAGTGATGCAATAGCAATCAAACACACGTGAATCGAGATCGCCTCATAATCGATACTTAATCGAATTAACATAATCGCGTGCTCGGCAGAATACACCTGCTACAATACATTATAACCAAAGACTAACAACGCAGATGTGACAAATGAGTAAGTAAATGGTTCTAAGGTTTACACATGCATACATTCGAGAAAGCGTACATTAGTTACACAATACAACCACTACACATGCGTATCTTCCTTTGAAATAGTATTTAATTTTTGTGTTTGTTTTTTTTAATGTAATGTAATGTTCAAGATGTTACATAATTTATATAATTTTATACAATATTCACAAAGGAAGTCGTTATTATTCAACGAACTCATATGGAAATATCCTCCGGTATATCTCTATGCGAAAACATTATTGAATGAAAATATCCTCAGGTATCTCTATGTGTGTCAAATTTCTAATTATTTCATACATAAATTTACGCCTATTTAGTAATAAACACCCAAAAATCTTGAGTTGTCGAAGAAACAGACTAAAACTGAACTCGGACAACGACTTTATTTTATACATAATAATATATAGATAAGCAGATTTTTTTAATAAAATAAACGCTTATTCTTGCTTTAATAATACTCTTTCTCTGTGTGATATATTGAAATCGTATATCCCATAAGATAAAATGTATGAACACTACATAACTAAGTATATAAAAACCAAAACTAGCCATTAAATAAAATACTTACTTATTTAAAAAAAGCATCTCACTACAATTATAATAATCAAAATTTCAAAGTTTTTTCACTAATTGTCGCGTCTGCATTTAACATAATTTCACTCTTTGGCAATTTTCTTATCTATAATCGTCTAGCTATTAAACAGCGTCACCGTATAAATCTTTATGTCTCATATAATCACTCAAATTGACAGGTTCGGCCGTTAAATAATATTGTGTTATGGTAATTTTAATTATATATATCGACACGTACATTAACCTATTCTATTGAGTAAATAAAATTTTATAATACTTAGCGCCTGTTTCACAAACGTCAAGTAGGCCAAACTGTCATTTAAAGTCACCGGTAACCGGGGATAATGGAGATGATATACCTTTGTTTTTACGGTAAACGTCCCAAACATTAAATCAAAAATAATAATAAAAAATCGGATATCGAATGATGCAGTAAACCGAGTGCATAATTCAATATAACGAAAATGATTTCTAAAAGTAACTAATCAACAATTTACTTGTAGTTTGTGAAAGAGGCCCATAAAATATAGGACAGTTCTTTACTTAAACTTTTTTATGTAACCTTAGAGAGGTTATTATACTTATCAATACTAATAATAAATCTGGGGTCGGTCATGGAGTAATTTACTTTGTTTTCAGAGATATCGTGTTTATAGGCCCTATACATGATACTGAAACTAAATTGACCATTTTTAGATTTTTTTTCTGTATTTATGTATGTCCCTTCATAACTCTTAAACGAATTAACTGATTTTCATGAAACTGTAGATAAATATTTAGACGTACAGGACACAGGATAGGCTACTTTTTTCCTTTTCAACGCGGACGAAGTCGCAGGCGCCAGCTAGTTTTTATGTAAACGTACTTACTTATAATGTGTGCACATAAATGTATAATACGCCTTACCTATGCACAGTTATGACTGTTCTGTCAATCCGAACGCTTCTGCGTCAAGCGTGGGCAGTCCAAACATCAAGTCACTCACAGGATGCGACGCTTGCTCACAATCAATTTTATTGCAGACTTGTATTCGTTACTTATCTGTACAATGGCGGACATGCAAATTGCAATATTTGTCTGGAATGACTACAATTTAAAAAAAGGTAATTATTTGTTTCGATTCCAATAAATATTTTTCAAAATAAATACCTTTTTTATTTTAATTTTTCAAATTGTTTTAATTATACTAAAAGATTATTGTATTTATTTTCGGACGTCACAAATCCGAAACGTTCTGTAACTAATGTTCCTTTTAATTTCCGTGTAATGGGTCTGACCGATGGGTTTGAAAATGACTATAAAACACACATCATATCAGAGCTATGGTTATGTACATGTGAAAAGTTTTTGTTTCATCAAAATCGATGCAGTATTTCCGAAGTTATTGACACCGAAACTTCGGTCGCTATTCAAATTTTCAAGTTCGCCCGTGCTAAGTGGATGACGTCACAAGGGCCGATGCTAGACGCAAGTTCATAGTAAAAAGATGGATTTGTATTTTGTAATTAATTAACTCAAAAACTACTGGACCGATTTTAAAAATTCTTTCACCTATAGAAAGCTACGTTATCAGCGAATAATATAGGCCATATTTTATAAAGTTACGCGGGCGAAGTCGCGTGCAACAGCTGGTAACATTATAGAAAGAGTAGATTTCTATTTTTGTTTACGAGTATAATGATTAAACTTAAAAACTAATAGACCGATTTTAAAAATTATTTCTCCTATAGAAAGCTATACGTTATCAGCGAGTAACTCAAGCCATATTTTATAAAGTTGCGCAGACGAAGTCGCGTGAAAACAGCAAGTTGATTATAAATTATAAAAATATTCTTAAAATGATTCTTGAGCGGGACTTACGACAAAGATTTCCCTCAATACTTTCTGAAGTTATCGGGTTCGGAATATCTTAATGAAGAGGTATCTTGCGGGTCAGTTCTTTTTGTCTACGTTTCTGTACTCAGATCATTCATTTGTTTTAACTGTCTCGATGACACAAAATGTAAATGTACGTTTTGTTGTATCAGCTAGGTTGCGGTTTGCAACTTTGCTTTGCAAGCATATACTTGGTTTTAAGTCATCCTCATATCATAAAGAGTGTAATAGGTATTTTTGTTAGTATACTAGGCAGGTAAGTATATTTTTTAAAGGGAGAAAATTGACGATGTCTTACACACACTAAAATAAAATACGTGTGTGACGGACTTCATGGTCATCCACTTTTTACGTCTTTTCGTATCCATTGGCACTTGGAAAAATAATTTAGAAGGTGTGTGGATGGTTGAATTTGTACATAATATATAGGCACTATATATTATATACAAATTATTAGTATTTTTTATTAACGGTCATTATTTAAATTTTCAAATGCTCCGGCGCCACTGACCTATAATAAGCACTGGACTTTTTGTACCATTTTTAAATTTTTGAAAATTTTGACGTATTTTTATTCCGAACCTGATAACTTCAGAAAGTATTGAGTTCACAAAGAAACTTTGTCGTAAGTCCCGCTCAAGAATCATTTTAAGAATATTTTTATAATTTATAATCAACTTGCTGTTTTCACGCGACTTCGTCCCCGTAATTTTATAGTCTATGTTAATAGCCTATGTTACTCGCTGATAACGTAGCTTTTTATAGGTGAAAGAATTTTTAAAATCGGTCCAGTAGTTTTTGAGTTAATTAATTACAAACAAAAATAGAAATCTACTCTCTTTATGATATTACCAGCTGTTGCGCGCGACTTCGCCCGCGTAACTTTATAAAATATACCCAATGTTATTCGCTGATAACGTAGCTTTTTATAGGTGAAAGAATTTTTAAAATCGGTTCAGTAGTTTTTGAGTTAATTAATTACAAACAAAAATAGAAATCTACTCTCTTTATAATATTACCAGCTGTTGCACGCGACTTTGCTCGCGTAACTTTATAAAATATAGCCTATGTTATTTGCTGATAACGTAGCTTTTTATAGGTGGAAGAATTTTTAAAATCGGTCCAGTAGTTTTTGTGTTAATTAATTACAAACAAAAATAGAAATCTACTCTCTTTATGATATTACCAGCTGTTGCACGCGACTTCGCCCGCGTAACTTTATAAAATATACCCAATGTTATTCGCTGATAACGTAGCTTTCTATAGGTGAAAGAATTTTTAAAATCAGTCCAGTAGTTTTTGAGTTAATTAATTACAAACATACAAATCTCTCTTTCTTGCATCTAGAATCGGCCCTTGTGACGTCATCAACGTTCGCGAGTAGTATTAAAAAATTTGGGTGGCGCGCGTAATTTGAACGCTTATAACTCGGTTATTTTTTAAGATATCAAAAAAATAAAAACACTGCCGTATTTGTCTAGTGAGCTATATTTGGGGGATATCATTAACTAAAATCGATGGTCAGACTCATTGAAATAATTTATGAAAGTTGTGAAACATAAAACATTTATAACTTATAACTATTATAACTAGCTGTTGCACTTGCACGCGACTTCGCCCGCTAACTTTATAAAATATGGCCTATTTAACTAGGTGATAATGTACCTTTCTGTTGTTGAAAAAACTTTCAAGTCCAGAAGTTTTTGAGTTTATTCATTAAACATACAAAAAGACAAATCTTCTCTCTTTATTAAAATTATTAATATAATTTTATCTATTCAATTCAATTATGTATTGCGAAACCATAATGTACAATACTATAATCTTAATATAATTTTATTAAAATTAATTTTAACTAGTTTTGTCCGCAAGTGTACAAAAATAGCTAACCTCCAAAAATTATGAGCAAATGTGTAGTGATGTCAATTGATAGAGGAAGCTTGTCTGATGGTAAATGGTGCGATATGATACCGACGAATGAATGAAGACATGACTAATATGTTATTCATCGCATTCTCTTTGTAATCTATCCATATACAAAGTGTAACAATGTTAATCACTCTCGTTATGTACCTATTATACTTACTTAGTTAGAAATTAAATAGGAAAAACTTTTTTTTTGTTTTTTGTCATTTAGTTTGTTTTGCTAATGCTAATTTACAATATACCTTTTTGTGAAGTATTTAATATCAAACATTTAATTAATGTCATGTTATTTTATATATAATATAAATTATTTATTGGTTTTTAAATTTAACAGTTATCTATACATATATTGTAACCGCATGTTTCCATAATCAGCTTTTGATTCAAATGATTTTTTATTATTTGAGTGCAGAAATATGGCGACTTCAAATATGTAAAGAATTTAAGATATATTTTATGTTCTTTCTATTAAGGTTACAGTAAACATCGTAAAAATCCAATAGTGCTTATTTAATTTCGGACTTACGTCTTATTTACAAGCTTATGGACCAAAATAGTCTCATCAGAAAATCTAAGAGACCAATATATCGTGCGCCTGTTATCCTCCATAGTACAAGATTAATCGCCAATACTGAGTAAACATCGCACTGTGAAACATACAGACAAACCAACAAATAAATGAACAAGCGTGCGACACGAAGTTCCAATATGCGGGTAATAATTTTAGCATTTTCTCCAACACCTACGTTATAAGAACGCGGCAGGCATATTCTGATACGATACTGAGTCACTTATAGAATATTATATTTTTAAGAAATGTTAGCGTTTGCTATTTATGTCTACTGAAGTAAAAAAGTATAGAAAAAAGTGCTCTGCCACGTTGCAAAAAGAGGTGTTCATTCATTCAGATTCATTCGATGGGATGATATTGAAATGAAAAGGTATCAGACGAACGAACGCGTTCACGAAGAGAGGTTTAACATTTTTTAAGTTTTGTTTTACGTTAATTAAGCGTCAGTTAATTTTTTGCCTATGTTGTTGAGAAATTGTATTTTAAATAGCACTGGCTGATATTTAAAATAATATATATATATTAGAAATAGAGATTTTAAATTAGGAAAATATTTAAAGAATCTTCCATGTCAGTGGAAGATTTTATTGACAGTTTACAGAGAAATTTTAAAAAGGAAACATTGAGTAGGTATTGTATTGATTTTATAAGCTATTTTTATGTTTTAATATATTGGTGTTAATATGGAAAATTGAAATAAACAAGGATACACATTATCCTTGTCTGTCTGGTGTAAATAATTAACACAAATTAAACTCGCAAACAATTTTATTCTCAATTTTGAGACGTTCCGTCATACGATAGTATAGGGTTCCAGAATAGGGCCGCGGAATCATGTCGCACCTATCGTGTTGAGGGATTGGCTTGCCCGTCGCCACTAAATCAAACAGTCGATAACCAGCTAAATGTTGTCCGATTGCAAACCGACGACTCTTGCGCATAAATTTATGCGGTACAGATAAATTAGGCGACGGGCTCGCCGTGAGTTATGGCATTGGTTGTAAGGCTAACCATAAGAGAAGTGGGGAGGCCATTGTTTATAGAATGAATATTTTCAATGTGATGTGTGGGTTGTCACATCGTAACCCCCCGGGGTCGCGTCTTAACTGTAACACTAAAATTTATTTCTATTTCAATATATTTGTTGTTTTATTGCATTTCTTGATCATACAATGTGACACATTGTATGGTATGTCTTCATAGGTTAACGTTTTAATATAAATATTTATAAAATTTGTAACTATATCAATTGGCATCGCCTGCAATTTATTTATTCATAATTACTCATCTTAAAAAAAATACAAAATTTATGCGTGATGAAAATAATCCTTACTAATATTATAAATGTGGGTTAATAGATAGTTAGTATAGATACAGAATACATTGCCAATCTATATGAAAGGCCACGGTGATAAAACATGTAGATTTGTTTCATCTATTACATAATATAAAATAACTTCGCTGTCTCTGCTTGTTTGTCCGCCAACTTCTTTTAAACCACCCAACGGATTGTGATATGGTTTTCACTATTGGAAAAAAAGAGAAAAACGAGGAAGGTTCGTGTTGTATAATTTACAGGTAAAATGCATCTGTGGTGCAATGAAGCGGGACGCGGGCCGCTAGTCTATACTTCTATAATAAAAATTTATAAAGAGAGAAAAATTGTATTTTTGTGTGTTTGTAATGAATACGCTCAAAAAACTACTGAACCGATTTTAAAAATTCTTTCACCTATCTATAGAAAGCTACGTTATCGGCGAGTAACATAGGCTATATCAATCAATCAATACTAATAATAAATCTGTAAGTGTAGGTATTGTATGTTCCTCTATAGCTCTTAAACGAATTAACTGATTTTCATGAAACTTGGTAGATAAACATTTAGACGTACAGGACACAGGATAGGCTACTTTTTCTTTTTTAATGCGGACGAAGTCGCGGGCGCCAGCTAGTCTAGAATAAACGACGACGCAACTCTCTTTGTAGAGTGGTGACTATGAAAATTTCACCTACAGAACCTCTACCATGAGTTATTAACGACCGCACTCGCTAGCGAGAGCGTGAATTATATAGTATATACTAAAACCTTCCTCGAGAACCAATCTATCCATTGGTGAAAACAGCATTAAAATTAGTGCAGTAGTTTTTGAGTTTATCGCGAACAGACAGACAGACGCGGCGAGGGATTTTGTTTTATAATATGTAAGGATATGTCAATTTGACATTGACAGTTGACAGTTTTTCATATAAAATGTTTTACGCTCTCGCTAGCGAGTGCGATCATTGTAAACTCATTGTAAAGGTACTGTTGGACCTTACTGCTTTGGACTTGACGGACATTTTGGAAAACAGAAAAATTATAGACTTGACTTGACTTGACTGATTAGTCTCGTGATTTGCCTTTTTTATTTTAAAAAAGACTATTACAAATTGCTATTTTTACTAATGACACTGGCAAAATTATGGGAGAATATCTGAAGGAGCCAAGACATTAAAAGAGAAGAAGAAAGGTACTGTTGTCGTGTGATGAAAATACTGCGTTTTAAGACTGTTTAAAAAGACCAGCACACATTTTTTTTAAATATATAAATGTCGCCATAAACTTGCTTTATTAATTACAAAGAGAATTGGAGTTGATTTTGAGAAATCGCTCCGGTAGTAGATCGCATTGCTGTGCGAAATTAAATGGATTGATATGAATCGAATCTCACATTAAAAATTCCATTTCGTGTTTACTTTTGTTTTAAATATATTATTGGAATGTTTTTTGCGTAAATTTTTTACGTTTTTAACGTAGCATAATATGCATTAATATTTTTTTTTATTAGTTAAAAAAAAAAAAAAACAAATTAAAAATGCTTGAGTCTTATATCGACCCGGCCCCTGTAACACTAGAATTTGCACGCTACTTCGCCTGCGTTCTCCATAGCCTATAGATTAGCCTATGTAGTTTCTGAGATTAGCGCGTACAACCAAACAAACAAAGAAACTCTTCAGCTTTATATTATTATATATTGGTATAGATTAGTTACTATACTAAAGCGATTGTGAAAAGTCTGCTATTTTTTACTTTCAAATTAAAATAAATAACATATTTTCTCTCCAAATGTGTGCGAATAACATTTTCTGATACAATCGCGTGCAAAATACCGATCCGCACTGATTTTTAGGTATTTAAAAAAAAATTTGGTACCGGTGCATTTGCTCCCACTCGCTATCAATGATCAGCAGATAATATTATGGTAATAAATACAACCGAAGCTCTTTAAGGAGTTAATTAATGCAAGCTCGCTTTCAACGTAAAAGCGACAGTTTCTTTTTCATTTGCCGCATTATATGTACTTTTATATTTCAAATATAAATTGTATTGAAAAAATATCAGGTCCATCGAATGGACTATAAGCCTGTCTATCGACCTTGACATAAAAAAAAAAAAACTAATTCCACACAAAATTAAATGATTTAAGCGTTAATACATCAATGATTGAAGTAATACTATTAATGAACAAGTTATGATTTAAGGTAGACGCATACAAGACGTATTGTAAAGAGCGATCGTACACCGCCCACAGTAGCTACCCACAGGGTGATCGCGACGCTAGATCGGCCCGCCCGCCTCGATGACCGTTGGGTCTACATTATACGGAGAGAGCTTTTTTTTTTACTGGGCAGACTTGGTCGAAATCAAATCAAATCAAAATATTTATTTATTTTGATTAGGTTCGATTAGGTTTCTAAAAGAAAGTCCTATGATCGTCATTATAAATTTAAACTCACCAGGGTTTCGAAAAAAAAACTAAGATGACGATTCTGAGAAGAAACCACGAAAAAACTCAGGATACTATTCTGTTTGTCATTTTTAAAATATATATAATTGCAACAATTTGTCCACTTATTCGTAAGACTTATTTATGTGCAAGTCACCAGACAATTTGACGATCTACTTTATGGTAGGTCGTTACAGGCAGCTATAACACAAATAACACCACATTGTATACTAGGATAAGTAAGTAAGTAAGAGTGCCGAGTACAGTAGGATTACGGATAAGCGAATAGGAAGGGATAGAGAAATGGGCTAGACACTCACCGGCACACATTTTGTTATTTTACGATAGTCTTCTGTAAAAAGGTGGTTACGGACTGCCCAAATGACTTAGGACGTGTGTCCTGTCACTACTAAAATTTCGTTGTCGACACATTATATTTGCAGATTCATGCGGCATTCAGCAGCATTCGGTAATCTTCGTCATATGTATATGTATTTTCGTCGCCTATATCCGCCTATATCCCAAAAGACGAATGTCTAAAATCCGTACTGCCAGTTTTGATATATGAAGCTAAGTCGTGACTGACGACATACGTATCTTCCACGATTTACAAGTCATTCAGCTAACTATAGAAGAGGCAATGCTTGACATATCTATGAAGGGCATAGTCTCAAAAATTATTCAGGAAATGGCCAGAATATATCTATATGGTAAGCATCCCATAAAAATCCATAAAACACTTTAAAGAGTCCGTCTCCACACTAATGCAACTAAAGTAAGTTCGACATAGAATAAGTAAAAGGCGAAATAACAAATAACATAACATCCATTCGTGTATTGTACAAAATGTTTTAAATATTAATAATTGAATCAATGCAGGTACACTTCGCCACAATATAAACAGACCATTCAAAAAGTAAGATTTTACGTTTTTAAAATGGAAATATGAAATTAAAGGTATTTTAAAATAAATATTTAATAATAATTACAGAATAAACTATTTACAAATTGTAAAATAATATGTTACGATTTTAAAAATATTTTTTAAGCAAGGCAAAATATGATGTAGACCAAGACCAATGTAAAACAAACAAAAAACCTATTTTGTTACACTGCCGCTTTTTGCTACACTAATTGTTGTTTTAATAAATTTATTTTGAATATATTTCTGTGAATTATAAATACTAATATTCTAAACATTTATAATAAGGGAATGAACTAGTTCATTCGTCCACCGAGTAATAAATATAATATAAACTCCGAGTCAAGTGTACATTCGGTATCAGTCTGATTAATATGGAGTTGTGTATACCATTGTTGGGGTCCTAACATATTTGAATTATTACTTACTTTTTGTCCGATCGAATATTTATTCATAAATAGACTTCAAGTGGGTGTAATGACATTTGATTATGTTAAAGATATCATTCTATAATAAATAAAATATTAGTTCTAGTTTTAATGTGGATCGGTATGTACACAATTTTTTTTTTGGGAGTTTGTTTGTTGTACTTAATAGTAATAGTAGCCAGGCGTTAATAATAGCCTGGATGTCAACAGTAAACAACTCCTTAAGATTAATATTTTCTGTAAACATGATTTAGGTACTTAAACATAACATTTTATGATTATAATATTATGTTGATTAACTTATCGCCTTAATATATTTTATTAACATAGGTACATATTTTAAGAAATTTTAGAATATGAAACAGTTTAACATATAAAACACCGTGTTTGTAATTGGCTGCCGATTATTTATAAAAAAAAAATACATTATTTATTTTATCACACACACATTCCTAATTAATTGTGAAATTAGCAACGGTATGTTTGGTTTAGAAACCATAGGAAAGTTCTCCGAACGAAAATGCCACCTATTCAATCGTTTAGTTATGGAGGTATAAAATATATATATATATATACATAATACAGACAAATAGGGTTCCCTTTAACACAATAAATCTAAGTGGGTACTGTTTAATCGGACCTCTCGATTTTGAGACCATAAATTACAGATTTTTACATTTTAAAAGATACAAAACAAAACTTTTAATATGCCGTATCGGGCATAAATCACTTGAAACTGGCGTTTTCTTCTTTGGTGGCAAACAGACGTTCAAACTTGCTTAGCATTTTTAAACCTTAAGTCATTGTAAATAAGATTCAATTTCGTTAAAAAGTCTCGACATGAAAGTCTTAAATGATGTTTGTTTAAATTGAATCTGTAATCTTTGAGTAGTAAAGTGGAGATTGGATTGTGTAATGTGTTATAATTCTCAAATAAATCAATGATGTTTCCTGATCTTCGATAGCTTTATATTGATTGTGGGACAAGGTGTTGTGGATGCCGCATCCGTCACGCTACGTACACTCGGACCCGTGTTGAAGTAGTTCACCGTTTATAAACTTTGTAAATATTTATAAATATTTAGGTTAAGCTTCATAATCGTATAAACATTATATTATACTGTTATTCCTTCAATACCTTGAAACGGATGTCTTATTGAGACTGATGATCACCAAGCTATGAAAAACTGAATGGTATGCATTTCTCTGATTGACATGATCAATTCAATCCTAATAATAAATCTGTAAGTGTAGGTAATTATTGTATGTATATATATACCTCCATAACTCTTAAACGAATTAACTGATTTTCATGAAATTTAGTAGATAAACATTTCGACGTAAAGGACACAGGATAGGCTACTTTTTTCTTTTTCAACGCGGACGAAGTCGCGGAATTTCGGTATATTTATTTTTCTTTACGTAAGGAGGCATCAATTCGGGACTAAGAATTCACGTGTTTTTTTATTGATATTGTGCTTTATGAGACAAGGTTCGACCCACTTAGCCTATGTTTTGTTTAAAACTATTGACGACAGTGTTGTCAATAAAAAAATCCATCCTTCAAAATGATTATGATTGAATATTAGTCAGTGAGCAAAGACTAGTTCAAACAATTGTAGCTTTATTACAGTGTTTATTGAATTTGACATTAAGTTACTAAATAATAAGGATCAAAATATAACTAAACGTATATACTAACTCTAGAACTCACCTGTGGAAAATTAAACATAGAATATTAGGTTTGTAAGAGTAGGTTTATATTTATGCGACTTGTACTCCAATGTCAAGAAATAAGTGCTACAAATAATTTATTGTCAATAACCACGTATACTAAAGTATTATTTGCGTCGTTCGCCTCCAATATTTTACATCATTGATGATTTCTTAAGCTATCTTCTATAATCCTTATAAATTATTTATAAGGAGAAAAACATGAGTCAATTTCGAAGCAATTTGCAATACATCGGCATAATATTCCAATCGTATGTCATATCAATTTCAAAGTATAAAACACAAATTGAAAACATGCCCGTCTAAATTGCCAAAGGGACATCGACACGAGCCCATCCTTATTACGTGCACGACTCTAATGGCGTGTTGATTATTAATTAAAAATAATTACGATTACGACCATATTCAATGACTCTGGTGTTACAGCTATTAACGTTTTAGTGATGGGACAGTGGATTCATAATTTATGTCGATAGATTTTTGTTGGTTTTAAATGTTTTTTTTTTTGTAATATCTATAGTATATTTGGATTCGTATTAAGCGTTAAGTATTATCAATTTATAATTGATATTGTGAAATGACAAACTTAGAAATAAATTAAATAAATTTACAATGGTGTTAGTTTTAGCCCGCGGATTATCTACCACACGGAAAATTAAATGATATTATCTATAGTATATTTTCTTCACTTAATCATTACAATGATCGACAAAATTGATTCATTGCTAACAGACATAATTAAAAAAGCTAAAAATTGACACCAACACATTGTTTAAATAATTTACATACTAAATTTAGATATTTCTATACTGTATTTAGGGGAATAAATATCGAAATTACATAATTAATTAGGAGTGGCTGGGCATAATGCGTTTCGAAATACTATACTTGGCGGCAGTAACTACAACCCCCTTACAGAATACTGTGATTTTATAGCATCACAGTGTCTTAGTGGCTTCGTGTGTTTTCGTGACTGAAAATTATCTTTCCTACAAGGGCCCTGATTCTGTATGACAACTACGATTCCACACTCTTGTCTTACTTTTTTTAAACCACGTCAATGTCTTGCTTTGTCGTGTCACGGAATTCTTATGTCTCTATTCTGTATGCCCCAAGACAAATTATCTATGGCACGTTATGATTTCACAGAAACCACAGTATACTATTGTATTTATTTGACAATTCCACTGATGAGTGACGTGGTTTTGAAGTAAGGAATCGCGAAATGGCGTTACGGAACTCGTCGATGGTACTCTCTAAGCTACGGTAACCACCGACCATCAAGTGGACGATTATACGAGGATAAGATTACAACAACGATCACAATGAGAATATTTACTATCCAATTGCTACAAATGCCACCGAGAGTCATTAGTCTTTTCTTTTTCTTCAGATCCAATCTCCAATTATCGATAAGCAATCATCGACAACCGGCATCACTACCGTTCTAATTAAGGCATCGACCGTGCACCGAATGTGTGTTTAATCAAGCCTGGAGCCGGCAACACTTGTTTGCTTTGTAGTTTAGATGCGCGGACGCAGCGTCGACGGACATTAATGCCCGTTCCATTTATAGAACTTTAATTCATATAATTTGGTATCATTACTCTTTAAATAATTTATTAACGCGTCCTCAAAACTAACTGTTTCCTGTGAATGTCATAACGGGATTATATCTAGTAAATTTGACCCATATTTTCCAGATATTAGGACAATTATAACCCATCTGTCATACCTCAAGAAACTCTTAAAATATCCTTTTTTTTTCTCCCCTCGGTGGGCATGTGGGACTTCCTATGTAAAATTCTTTCTTATGTAATATTAGATGAGATATGTATGTTAATATTTCTAATTATAATTGTACGATGATAACGTAACAAAGCAATGCCAATCATTGTATTTTAAAATAAAACAATGACAAGAAAAAAATATCAAAATTCTTTTGAATCTATTTAATTAAAGGCCTTACACAAGTAAGAAAGAGATGAATAATGTTACTTCTTTTATTACAGGCATTATTAGCTCTCAGTGAATAATGCATAATTTCATCTCAGTTCTTTAAAGAGGATTCCAGTATCTACTCGTGCTTATTATAATACTAAAAAACATAGATAAAGATCAAACTTTATTGTTGACAAAAAAAATACTGCGGCTTTCATAATTTTGTTTTATTAAAAATTAATATTATTAAATTCGGCAATATATAAGGTTTGGCATAACAATATATAAGGTTGTCAAAGTAAAGCCTAATTTAAGGCGGGGTCTGCGCAGACGCAGTACTATGCACAAACAGTATGTAACCTGTAAAGCTGTTTTATATTCGGGAAAACATTTTTTTAAGGTTTTGTCAATCTAGTCCTTTTTTCATTTTCATGCTGTTTTCACCAATGCATAGAGTGGTTCTCGATGAAGGTTTTAGTATATAATTTACAAAGTTACGCGGGCGAAGTCGCGGGCAGCAATTAGTTTTAATATAATATACAAATTATATAATTCTGAAAAAAAAATCTATGCCTAAAAAATATATATTAGGTACATACATACTCGTATAATAAAATCTTAAACGAGCTGTGTCCGTAAATAAAATATTTTTCAAAAGAAAAATGTCTACACGTTGTACTTATGTTATCGAGTTTAAAAAAAATTGAATTTAGAAAATTGAATTATTTGAATGGTCCCACTTATTTGATTTCGTTTCCATTGATGTATTGATTCCTGGACTAAACTAAGTATATGATATTTTTCATACCACAAAAATGTTAAGTTCCTGTAGGATTTTCAAAAATCGAACGTACGAAGGTGCTGGCACCAAATAGTTTTATAATAAAACTAGCAGTGTCTCGCGGTTTTACCCGCCGTTTTATTTAAATTGACAAAGGCGTGATGTACAGGTCTGCTTTTCTCAGTAATGTTCGGGTAATATTCCGGTAATTAGGGAATATTATTATACTTCGTTATACTTAGGTTTCGTTCTTCAGAATTCCATACTTAAGGTTACCTTTACTGGACAGATAACCTTCGGCCGACGATTAATGTTTATATTTCTGTTCTTACGATCGTTAATTCCAATATAACGACCGATAATAACGATAACGATAAATATAACGATACATTTTGATTGCTTGTGATGATGTTAATGTGGATATACCAATTAGTTTATGTATCTTTGTGAAAATTGTTGCTGAAGTCTTCCGATCTTAAGACCTTATCTTTAGACATATGCATATTATGTATATCGAAAATAGGGAAAGTCGTTTTTCTCCTGTAAAAGAAAAGTCAGTGAAAGTAATGCGAAAAAGAGTTAGAGAGGACGGTGTAACTTAAATAATAATAATGAGGATAGTGAATGGATTCTGATATGAATTACAGGAAAAGGTTAAATGAAGACAAAGATAAAATGAAGAAAGCGAACGAGGTTTGGTAGAAAATAACAGAACAAATCACACACGTTTGGTCAAGTGTCTAGTATAACCCTAGCTATTAACCAAACGGTCGCGGGTTCGAATCCCGCTAGGGGCAAATGTTTATGTGTTAACATTTTACCTTTGTACCATGGACGTTTTGTATTTATGATTTGTATGTATTTACAAAAATAAGTAATCTATGTAGTATATCAACTGACTGGTATCCATAATACAAGCATTAGTTGCTTAGTGTGGAATGTGAAAAAAAAAGAAAAAAAAGAAAGAAATCAGTAATTTCAAGTTCGCGATGGATTCAAATTTGGAAAGTTTAATTCAGAAATCGATGTAGATAAGAAGACATAATGCGTGTCCATCTGTTTCCAACGCTTACCTAAAATATTAAAATAAAAACTCGGTTTCTTTCGTCCAGTAACAGTCCAATAACTATAAACAAAATCAATAGTACAAAACAATACGTTGTCGTTAAAAACCCTTGACTTTCCGAAACGAAAATCGATAAATATCGACCAGGGAATCGTTTTTTCGGCAATAAAAACCGATTTATATAGATTTTTATAGCCGTAAAATGGTTTTAGTTCGACCGACAAAATGTTATCGGTCAACTACAGACACATTTATATTTTAACATATATAATTTGTATTATTTAGTTTCTCATATATTTCTTTCAACGGTTAATTAGCTTGTTGACATGTTAGTTGAGATACGAATTTTGTGGCATTTTTATATATATTAGTATGTGTATTGATACAGAAAAGACACGAAAATAGAACAGACACAAAAATATACAAATAATTGAAAATTAGTATACAGTGAAAATCGGTTATTCTCGTCCTTCAAGTGACCACAAAAATTGGTCGTAATAAACGATAGTCTTTATAAGCAAAATTAATCTTTTTATATTAGGGAACAATAAATTTATATGTATATGCAAGTATAATTCTTGATCATATTGGCTGTTTTGCATTTTTTTTTTAATTTTGAGGTCTTCAATGTAAGGCTATTGTTATTTATTTATTTATTTTATTGTAAGGAAATTTACAGGTATAATTACATAATAACAGTAGGGAGTAAATAGCTTAAATCTAATAAAAAAAATTCCACTTATAGATAACAAACTAGTCTAATAAGAGTGTTAAAATATGCCATTGCAGAATTATTGAAGAATTATGTAAATATTAACTATTAAACTAAATAATAATATATTTATCTATGTTATAATAATATGTTGTTATATTATATTAACCCAAATCTTTTCAAAGTTCGAGTGAATAGGCATTTTTTTGGAAAATAAAAAGTTGAAAAAGGTGTGATGTACAGTTAATTTTAAAAAGCAAAGAGTGCAGAAAAGTTTACTTTTATTAATAGAAGAGAGAACTATGTTCACTTTTTTTTAATTAAATAACAGAAGTGTTTAATTGCCATTATACCATTAATATTTTAGGTTGTTTACACAACTTTGCATCATAATTTAGTACAAAAATCAGTTCCGTGGTGATTTATCTCAAAAATTAAAAGTAAAACTTTAATCTCGATTTATTCAAAATTGGAATTATGCGACATACCACCTTCATCCACTCACGTCTTCAACTATATTATTAGTTGTTAAGCAAACTATAGCGATCTCTGAAATATTAAAACAAAAATGTATGTTCATTAATTGTATCCTATAATTTAAAATGAAGCATCGCAGTAATGTCGATGTACATTAAATGGCCATTAAATTGTAAATTACAATATGCAAATAACAATAAATTAATTAAGAAGTATGTTTAAAGGCATCTACACAACAACAATCAAAGATAGAAAATGTTTCTCCCTCGCAACCCTTCCGCACATAAATCTCTAGTCTGGACAGCCCCTTAATGGCACCGTTCTTTGTTGCTACGAAGTACTCCTCTCTCTGCCAATAATGTGGAAACTTAATCGAACATTTGAAATTTAAATTTTGCCACAAATTAACTCTTGTTCTTTATTAACAAACAACCATTATAACAAGATTCAGCTATTAAAAAGAGAATACAAATAAAATTTAATAATAATAATAATTACATTGTTTATAATTAGTATCTAATTACGATAATGATTATTAGTTTTAAAATAGATTTATGTGATTTAATTGAATTGTCGAAAAGGGATGTGAACAAAATGTATTATTTTTAAAACACATAATTTTATAATAATAATTTAAAAAGTCTAGGATATTTTTTTCAACACGATACCTATTATAAAGCCACATAATAATAGAAAAATAATTGAAATAATAGAAAGAAATACTTGGGTAAAAGAATTAATTCGATTGACAATCGAAATTGCGTTGAGTTTATTTCTATTTCTGCATACAAACATATTAGTTTGGATTTTTTTACACTTTGGGATAATGGTCTCATTTATCTCATAAAATTTGACTTGTGTAAGAATGTAAAAAGCCATTTATGATTGCGGGTTGTAGTTAGACCTGCCCCGCGGCTATTGTCAAAATTCGAAAACAATAAAATGTATGGGATTGACATAATGCCGTCACTAAATCACGTGATACATCCCATACATTTTATTCTTCCGAACTTCATTCATCGTTTCGAACTTTGGCTTAGGGCCGCTGAAAATTGAACGCAAGTAAATTTGAACGTTCCTAGGTGCGGCGATGCGAGAGTGGGTGAATTCTTGCAATAATTATTTAATTTTGATCCTCGCTATTAGAAGGAAGCTATAAAACGGGTCACATTCGACTATATAACCCGTTAATTGCGCCACGCCACTAATTTAGTGCTGCAAAGGGTCGATATAATTACTTTTAGGAATTTGTACTTGATCACAAACAATGGCTTTTGGGGAATTAAAATGAAGTCCGAAAGTTTTAGGGCATCTGTGAATTATGTTCTGTGACGGAATTAATATTGATACATAATATATATACGCAATTCTTAAGGCGGTAATATCTAATATATGTGATGTTTCTTCTTCTTCCTAAAAAATGTGGGTCTTGGGCAATCTAAAAATAATATATTTTTAATATCATTAATTAAAACTAAAATTGATATCAATTAATTAATTATTCATTCGAATTGATCCAATAACATAAAAATATAGACACATTAATACAATTGATTGCATTTAGTAATAATATTGAATATCTATATATTGATTATTACTTAATGCTGATACAGAAAACCGATATTTCTATATTTTCGCCAGTAGATACCTACTATAAATGAAATACTTATTAAATTTTGAATATCGATCTATCTATCGAGATGAATGTAACGTTTAAACGAAAACGTTATGTTTGTTCATTCCGTCCGATTATCGTCAACTCTTCGATTCGATCTCACATCAGAATCATAACTCAGTAAGGATAGACACTGGATGCAATTATCGGGACGATAAAAAAGCGTATTAATAACTATTTATATTCAAAAAGTAACTTGGACGAGCCGCTTCCAAGAAGATAGGCGTGAGTGAGTACGTGCATCGGTTCCTTACCCCGTTTTGATCAAAATCAAACGTGTTTTTGGTAGGAACCATTAAAAATATCTCGCGTCGATTCGACGAACAATAAAATTTTATGTCTTTATCTAAACGCGTGTGATCGAACGCGATAAAAATCGTTGAAAACTCTCTGTCACACGTGTTTACGGAATATTATCACGAATTATATTGTTTTGATGTGAGACAATTTAACAGCGTGACTGAGTACCTAAATGTATGTTAAAGGCACTGCATATGGAATGAGGGTAAAGTTTTTGAAGATAGGTGGTTATTTTCGCCAAGTATCACCAGGGTGATACTGCGACCACGACAAAGGTAAGCGGAAAAAAGAAATGTGTAATGCGCCTACACACTGCCCTAAAATCGGTGGAAATATCGGGGCAGCGGTAAGGAGCCCCCTAGATCGCTCCCTTGATCGCTTCATGTGTAGGCAAATCGTAAACTCCCACCACTGCCCCGATATTGATATTGACTGATATTGAGTTTGGTATCTCTTATTAAGATAAAGAAACAAAATAGCTAAGAAAAAGTATTCAGGGAGGTATTTAGATCACTTATTTTATATTACAAAAGAATATTTAATGAATCAGCCCTTATATTTATGCTGTTATTTCACGGTTGCCACCATACGGGATGCCCAAATGACTGCGAAATGCAGTGTACCCTGCCACTACTTTCCAAATCCGACTAGAACCGACTTTGAAAAGTTCATTTTCAAATTTCACCCAGCCGGGAATCGAACCAGGGGCGCCGGAGATGTTAGGCAAGCACCCTTACCACACATCCAACAGGTAATATAGTGGCAATAGTGGCAATCATCACTTTCGGTCCTCTATCCACCAGCATCTGCGAACAAGTCATTTCGATCGTGGTATATTACCTCCCAGACATTTTCATTTTGTTATTGACTTCTCCTGGCATATTTGCATTTTTGAATCCTTTGAATGTACCTATATATCTTCGTTACTTTTGGAATTCTCCCAAAAATCGAAAACAACATCGACATTTAACGAAGCAAGAGTAGGTATTAACAAAACCCCGCATTTACCCATTAAACAGCGTAAATACGTTTATATTAACATAAGGAGTTTGTTGCGGCGAACTTTGCGCCTCCGGTGACGATATTTCACCACTTCTTGACTGCTAATAGCCGATAGGATTTTCTGTCCTCAGAAAGGGTTCGAGAAGTCATTAGGGGTATAATTCTCATTGTAATAAACACTTGGCGATAAATACCAACCCCCTATATCCCCCACCATTCTTATTTATGGGAGGGGGTGCACCGTCTGGATGCAAATGTGAGACTAGTTTCAAATTTATTTTGTTTACTATTAAATATTTGTTTACATATGCATATTCATTAATGAGCTGAAACGCAGGAAAGAATTTTGACTTTATGGGCACCTCTGAGTCATGTCTAACACTTTTGAGTTAGTTGAGCTTTCTTCCAAAGCTTATAGTAAGACAGCACGTTTCAGCGCCACACTAGTCAATAAAGTTGGTTCCATTATTTATATTAATATCTAAAGTATTAATAATTTTATATTGTTTATCTAAAATTGATATATCATTTGTTTTGTACTAGCTGCTGCCCGCGACTTCACCCGCGTAACTTTGTAAATCAATACTATTAATAAATCTGTAAGTGTAGGTATTGTATGTATGTATGTTCCTCTGTAACTCTTAAACGAATTAACTGATTTTCTTGAAACTTGGTAGATAAACATTAAAACGTACAGGACACAGGATAGGCTACTTTTTTCTTTTTCAACGCGGACGAAGTCGCGGGCGCCAGCTAGTTATATACTAAAACCTTCCTCAAGAACCACTCTATCCATTGGTAACAGTAGTTTTTGAGTTTATCGCGAACAGACAGAGACGCGGCGAAGGACTATGTTTTAAAATATGTAAGGATAAGCTTATTAAAATATTGTGTAATGACTTTTACACTTTACATGTTAGGACCTGTGAGGTTGTCGATTAGCGTTGCAATAAAAATGACGGCTAACCTGCTAACGATCGATAAAATGGCGGTCAAATGTCAACTGGTCGTCAAAAAACTTGTATAAATCAGCGGTTATGAGTACACGCGTAGAGAATTTTGGAATTATGTTCCTGGAACTGTTTTAGTACAATCGAAAACATAAAGTATTATATTATGTTGTAGATTCAAACCCATCAGAACAGACTAAACATGTGATCTTGTACTTCATAATAAAATCTAATTTTCGATAACCGGAAGATGACAAATTATGTAGTTATTTAATTAGTTTGTAAGTAAATCTAAGACAATCCAGTTTATTTTTTTAAAAATCTGGCTGCTACGTGTATATCAGACTATATCAGCACTTAGCATTGGTTCTAATAGGCATTTATGCTATCTTAAGGTACTATTTTGTACCACAGGTTATTAAATTTGTTACTTCTAGTACAGTATTTAACTCCTTATTATTGAAACATTATTTAGTTTGAAAAACTTTTCTACCCGCCTGTACTTGTGTATATAATTCGACACGTCTCTGAACTTTAAAGATGCCGAATACAGATAGCGTTTGGTTCAAATATATCACAAAATACGGTAAATACATCGTACAAATGTCACTTATATTTTGAATACCTTATGAAGATGAAATACCTTATTGCAAGACATTATATTATATTCTTTTATTGTGAGGTAGTGAGACAGACAGACTAACGGTCCACTTATTTAGTTACATGGCTAAAATACCCGATAAGCAGCCGTTGACGAGCCCGTAGGACGAGTGGCAAGGGTACGTCTCCTAACGTCTCAGGGGCCCCGGGTTCGATTCCCGGCGGGGTTATCTTTGGAAATTTTTATGTAATTTTCAAAATTGACTGGTCTGGATTTAAAAAGTAGTGGTAGGGCACACTACGTTTCGCAGTCATTTGGGCAGCTCGTCTGGCGACAGTAACCACCACCTTACAGAATACCACCGTGAAATAACAGTACATGTGCTGTTGTGTTTCGGTGAGTGAGTAAGGGATGCCAGAGCCCAATAACCCATCCCTTATCCTTTATCCCTTATCTTTAATCTTTCTATGGTCGGCAGCGCACTTGTAGCACTTATGGCGTTGCTTGTGTTATAGGCGACGGCAACCACCTACCATCAAGTGGACCGTCAGCCTGTCTGTCGACCTTAACATTAAAAAAAAACAAAAAAAAACACATAGGATAAAGGATAAAGAGACAAGATCAGGCATAATTAGGCCCCAAAACAGTGCATGATATTATAATTCTACTAATATTATAAATGCGAAAACTTGTGAGCATGGATAGATGTTTGTTACTCTTTTACTCAAAAACGGCTCAACGAATTTAGATGAAGCTTGGTACACAGATAGTTTATTATCTAGATTAACATATAGGATATTTTTAATTCTAAAGAAAGTAAGGTTCACGAGGGATCGTCTAAAAATATAAAAATTCTGGCGCCACCGTCGTTACAGCGACAAAGATGAGATGTCGTGTTATAAATAATGAATTACTTTACTTCATTTTTTAACGCGGACGTAGTCGCGGGCACCATCTAGTATGTCCATAAGTTGTGATTGGCCATAATTTTACTACTTTTAACCATTTTAATTTCCTCAATAACAGTCGTTGAAGATATAAAAATGTCACAACTATAACTGTACTCAACTTAATAGTCAACAAAACAAGAATATCGAGAGCGATGGGAACTTTGAATCTGTTCGTCATTATTGTCATTAACACAGTACATTGCCGATTAGGATCGTGAAAGTGCATTAAACTACTATTACAAGATAATTTCACGCAGCAATGTGTCGTATGCACTTTATGCCGCTTCGACTAGGAGATTCTTATCGTACAAATTGTAATTTCTGCTATTAATACAGGTAGGTTCCTTACAGAATAGACATTTTTGAAATTTTAAAAAGTAAAAAGGAAAAAAAGATTTTTTGTAATAGTGATTTTTGTGTTTGTAATTTTTTTGTAATAATACATTGAGAGAGTACTTATTGATTTTGTTTCGTTTCATATCAAGCTTTTACATATTATGATAGCAGGGGCACAGCTACGACTTGATTGTAGGTGGCTACTTCGCCTTAACACAAGCAACGCCACAAGTAGGTACTGCAAGTACGCTTCTAACCTATGTTCTAAAACATAGGGAAATCGGTTCCGCCATCCCTTACTTATTCACCGAAACACAAGAGCACACATGCTGTTATTTGACGCTGATATTTTGCAAGGAGGTGGTCACTGCGGCCAGGTGAGCTGCCCAAATGACTGCTAAACGTAGTTCACAAATTCGGACCAGAGCCGACTTTGAAAATTTCAAACTACTAACAACCACTAAACGTACCGTCAGCCTGATTGCGTCCTTATAAAAAAAAATGTTAAATGAAATTAATTCGTAATCATAAGAAACCACTGCATATTATATTGGTCTCTATTTGAGAGATATTCTATGTGTGATAGTAAGACAGCCTGAATTAAATGAAATATGATTATTTCCCATCTCAATGGTCCCGAGCCGTGGGTACAGCAAGCCGCAACATTTAGTAATCAACCACTAGACGTTTGCAATCATGGCGATACCATCACGCGGAGCCCGGTGGCGGCTGCCATTACGTAAAAATTACGATTACCGTAATGAAATAGACGTCGAGGATATGTCCACAACTAGATATGGCCTACAGTCCGTATTAATCCGTACTAATATAAATGCGAAAATGAGTAGGTAATGGTTTGGTAAACTTTCTTCTTTTTTCATAATTATCGTCTCAGTCACAGGACGTCCACTGCTGGACATAAAGCAGTTATACACTTTTCAATTTGTAGGAAAGCAATTTAGGAACCTAAGTAGTAAACTAGTTGATCAAACTACACTAAATTGATTTCTAAATCGAAGATATGGAGTTGAAAATAGATAATAGAATCTAAAATCTAAATTGGATCCAATCTGTTCTAACTGCGATTACACCTTCCGATTTCCTAAATTGGTTTCCTACAAATTGAATAGTGTTATAACCGCTTAAGCCTCCCCAATAATACTTCTTGTTTACTATTTTTGAAAAACATATTTATTAAAAAAATTAGAAAAAAATCTGGGACGCACCTTGGCTTGGTCACATCCAGTCTAAACTAATTCATGTCGAAGACAAGGCAGTCACTCGAAATAATTACGGAACACTTGAATCATTACTGGCGACGATTAGCTATGTGATAGCTTCGCTCGCCTGAACACAATCTTTAATAAAAATTATTTTAAATAGTGCGTACGGTTTGTGCAAACACTACTATGTATTCCCCGTTAGCATTTTGCGGTTTTCATTTGATGTTTATGTATTTATCTACACCTAGGTACATAAAATTTTATCAGTATTTATAAATCTTTAAATATCATAAAATTAAAATAATCTACCACCTGTTCGGAACACGTTTCAGCGGTATCAAACCATTATCAAATATGTATTTTATTTAATACTAGTTGGCGCCCGTGACTTCATCCGCGTTGAAAAAAAAAGTAGCCTATCCTGTGTCCCGTACGTCTAAATGTTTATCTACGAAGTTTCATGAAAATCAGTTGATTCGTTTAAGAGTTATAAACGAACATACATACTTACATACATACAGAAAAAAATTCTAAAAATCGTCAATTTAGTTTCAGTATGATGTATAGAGCCTATAAACAAGATATTGACTATTTTAACTGTATTGGAGTTTTCCTCAAATTTAGTAGACGACAATCCTGCTACGAAAAATTTTACTTGACAATATCTTTGAGGATTAAAATCTTCTTTGTTTCAAGATCTGTTGCGAAATTCGCAACGAATCGTGATGAATAGTGCATAATAATATCTACAGACAGAAATATGCAATCGCATTATTAAAAACCATAACTTGAGCAACATTGTACCTAATAGTTACACCAAGCAAGAACAATGTACAGTCGGCGACAGTTTTCGTAACGCTACGCTTCACAATGCCTCTGTCACGTTTCCGTCACCCTTATGATTTTACTTGTGTAATACTATATAGAACATTGTTTAATGGTTTTGTAATTTCAAAGAAATATTAAGCAAAGTTTTTGTATATGATTCGACCTATTACATACCTATACATTGTTTTGAGAATGTCTTATTTTATAAGATTTTTTTTTTCAATAGTTTAAAATTTTATTAAAATATAACACGATTTTAGTCGCACATAAACAGTTATTATTATTATGTTATTATTATTAACTATACTACTGGTTATAATGAATTTTGGGATACAGAAAAGGACATAGCTTCATAACTTTCGTCCAGAAAAAAGTTCAGTCCCCCAAAACCAAAATTCCTACACATGGAAAAGTATAAGAGCAATAAATACATATGTCAGGCGTTTAATTCTTATATATATTTTGTCAGACGTTATATAATTAAGTATATTTTTTTATTTTTCAACGAGTACAAAGTCGCAGGCACCAGCTGGCAAGCTATAATCCCCGAAAATCACTAATGCGCAGGAACCTTCAATTATTATCATCCGAAACTAAAAACTCGCTGGCCAGGTTTCTTACGGTACTGTGTTTATCACGAGATTACGTCATCAAAATGGCGGCCAGACGCATTAGAAATCCGCATGGCTTATAAAGGATATCTTTGTCGAGTAATGATTGCTGATAATAATTAATTAAGTGGGCAACGTGTTTAAATAAAGAACAATGCAAAATAATACACATTTCTAGAGACTAGCTTCAACGACACTTGTAGAGGTTTCCCGTTCGCTTCCTTAAGTAAATTTAGACACTCATTTGTTATAATTCACCACAAAATTTCACCGTGTATCGTAATTGGAAACCAGATGCAATTACTGCGTTTACGCATGGCTTGTGTCGCTTCTCGAAATATATACGGTGAGGGGTAGATACGAATCTAAACAGCTTTATGTATCGACGCGTTTCGTTCCTATCGGTTGCCACGAATGTTACTCTCACTGGAACATTTTATTGGCCTATCTTTTCACTGTATTAATTACATTGTTTTAATGTGTACATTTTTTTAATGTTAAGGTACACAGACAGGCTGACAGTCCACTTGATGGTTGATGCTACCGTCGCCTATAACACAAGTAACGACACAGGAGCTGCATGTGCGCTGCCGACCATATAAGGATATGGTAATGGGCTTTGGTATCCCTTATTCACTCATCAAAACACAAATCGGATGTCCTCCAGATACAGGGTCATAAAAGCACACATGCTATTATTTCACTGTGGTCTCCTGTGAGGGGGATGGTTACTGATGTCAGACGGTCTACCCAAATGACTGCGAAACGCAGTGTGCCCTACTGTTACATATATTGTTTTATAACTATTATACAGCTAACAGTTAGGAGAAGAGGTTGTTTACCTAGTAAAAATGTTTATAGATCTTCACATCCTTGTAAAACCTGGTACTTCCTTGCCTTGTTTAGTAGCGAACGGTGACCGGTGAAGCTACAAGCAGAGTTGGAGCCTTTATCTTTGTACTCTACGAATACCAGATGACAGTAGTCCACTCTGAGCATGTAATATACTCGTGTGCTTTCTCAGTTCTCCAGCGACAATCAACCCCCGCAGCTGTAGATGGCCGAGGGTTAATCCTCTTCACCATGACTAGTTCTTAGCACACCTAGGGCAGGATAAATGAAGTAGCCTCTGTGGTGTCATTAAACACCGCCTGATAGAAGACCATAGTGAAAATATTGTTTTGTAGTGTTTCGGTGGGTAAGTAAGGAGTGCCAAATTATATTCCTCTAATAATTAACAAAAGGAATATTTAAAATACATTATTACTTCATAAGGTAATTAAAAATTTCCAAAAGTCTGTACAAGTTTCATCATATTAATTGACTTTTTTCACATTCACATTTTCTCAATGCGTGTCTAATATTATGACGGTATAATTATGGTCATTTATGAGGTAAACAGTTATAGAGTTTATCCTCAAATTATGCTTGCTGGCGACTTCGAATAATCAACAGAAAATAATTTGTTGGCCTTTTGAAATAGTTTTTGAGATTTTCGAAAGTAGAATTAGCAAATTAAACAGTTAGTTTCGTTATAAGTAAATATAAAATATGTCACATAAGTTCATAATTTAAATTCTACCATCAATCAATCCACCACCTACCCTATCATCAGACTATACAAAGGAGTCGGTTTGAATATAAATCTGTGAACCGTAAATACATTACAAAGCATCGGTTGTAAGTACGGACAAAGATTAGAAAAATAATCAGATGAGCAAGGTTAAAAAAAGCCTAATAGTGCAAATTTACATCAGGGTGATCATTTAATTTCAGAAACTTGAAAGCCCCGGCTGCCCAGTTTATCCTTGAATAACGCAGAACGCAGTGTACCCTGTCATTGCTGTCTCTTTGCAATAATTATATATCTTTATGTAATTAAGGGTTATAATACATATGGTGACGATTTATGATGAGTTTATGAAGTACTTATGGAGATTTTTACAAATCAAGCTATGCTGTAAGCTAGAAAAGATGCTCCAGCGTGCTGGTATGACCTGGAAATTATTCCCATACAAATTGACGTTTACGCGATCGACGCGTTTGATCGAATAAAACTCGCATTAAGCGGGATGGGACTATTCGTCGCCGCCGATTCGCCGCCGCCGATTCGCAGCGGCCGATTCAGCGCCAAGCCAATTCAGCGCCGGCCAATTCGACGCCGGCCATTTCGTCGCCATTCGTTCTTGTCTTTTGTTTATTAAGCGCAGATTGTAGAAAGCAAAAGAATTACTACCAGTATAGATGTTTATTGTCAGAAAAGTTCGACATTTAATGGTTTGTTGTTTTTTTAGCTATCGAAACATATAACATATAGCATGTTGAATAACAACCCTGTATTGTATACTATGCTATCGTTACTAATATAATAAATGTAAAAGTATGTTTCTGAGTTTATCTACCCTTCATGACCCAAGCAAACAAGGGACAAAACGAATTGATCTATTTTATTTTTTGTAAAGGAATAATTAGGTCAGAAATTAATATAAGTTACTTTTTATGCCAGCCAAATTCATGAAACTCCTGGAATAGAACTTCGTTTATAAATTCTTTACATGATAGCGTGAAATGATCACGTTAGTAGATATAGACGTAAATTGTTTCAACATTTTAATTTTAACAGACAGAGCTTTTTTAGCAGACAGATAGAGCTTAAATAATTGAGAAAATTAAGTTCTATTGTAAGGACAAGTAATTTGTAATTTATGGGTGACTAATGGGGCGTTTTGCTTTCGATTTCTTTTTTTGACTATTACAAAGCGTGAACGAAAATTTGTAGAACATATTGATGTTATTGGCTCTGTAATGGAATAGAACTTTTACTGTACCATACACCCAAAAACATGAGATGTGAGCATGACTCAGTTTTACATATATACAAAAAGTGATTCAAATTTTTATATCCCGTTATCCTCTTTCCATACGTAAAAATGAATTAAAATCGGTCTAACTATTCTGGAGTTTTTGAAGCGTACACAAATCAACATATAATAAATAAATCATAAGAATAACTTTTTTGCCTCTTGAACTTAAAAATTTTGTACAACACAAATGTATCAACTAAAACACAAATGTATCATTTAAAACATACTTAGTTTTAAAAACAAGTAGACAATAATTGACAAAACAGTAAAATAATAAAAAGTTGTTTACCACGCCACAAAACTCAGGTTTGTTACATTAACGAGCTTCAAAATTATTCATAATTGTATTTGTTTAAAATCATCGGCCATGGCTTGAGAATAAGGCTTGGCACCTTATTGTCCAGACAAAGAGATGTAAAAAACTATAAATTGTTTAAAAATACTTCTTTCTTTGGTCAAATTTATTATTTTTACTCTATTTTTGTTATTTTCTGGTCACTGTACGGATTAAAAGTTACGGATTTAAAGTACGGCCTTATTATAAGGACAAGCCTATAAAATTAATTGTCATATTTTTGGCTCAGCCGATTAAGGAATAAAATATTTTTTTAATTACTCACTTAAATTTTCTATTAAATCTACTACTTTTCCGTTATACTCGTAGTATACCTTTTTCGCATAAATAAAAATCATATCAAAGATTTTAACTATTTCATTTTAAGTTGTTTAGTCCCGGTCTATTACTAAAATTCTCGTCATAAAATGGTATCGTAAAGCAAAATACTCAAAGCTTTAAAAAACATGTGTAGGCAATTCTTAAGACGGAAAGTGTAACCCTTGTATTGTTTTCTTTCTAAACTTGTTAGTTAGCACGTGTCAGGCAATAAATTCCATAATAACCATGAAAAAGGTCATTTTAGCGCTGACAATGCTCCTTTTGTCGATACCCTGTAGAGCTATAAATTTTAATTTGTAATCGAACGTTTTAATTTTTTATCGCGAACAGACAGACAAACGTGGCGGAGGACTTTGTTTTATAATATGTAGTGATAAACTAATTTAGAACTAATGAATTTAATATCAAAACACAAGTTTGAAAATGAAAACATTTATGATAAATTATTACAAATTAAAAATTGATAGAAATCACAGAAACAACATAGGTATTCAATTTTGACTGCGCCACACATTCTTACTAATTTCGCATTTGTGCAATTCTACATTAGTTAACATTCCTCAAATCGTTTTCCCCATTTATAACGATTTAAAAAAAAAAAAAAAAGAAAAAGATATAAACATCGAATTTGGTTCATACGAATATAAACAATGAACATTGAAATTAAAAATAAGGATAGAGGTTAGTACACTTGATCAGTTACTTATATAGACCAAATTTATAAAAGAAATATGGAATTATACCAACTCGGATAATGCACGAATGCGGTCCGCATTCGCACGATTTATGTTAAGGATCCGGATAAGTAGATAACTGAAACTAAATTAAACGGCGATGAAATGGCCGGCGTCGAATCGGCCGGCGTCGAAACGGCCTGCGGCGAAATGGCGGCGGCGAAAGGGCGGCGACGAATTGGCGGCGGCGAATTGTCCTAGACCCCGCATTAAGCCCTCTGGATGGTTCAAAAGTTATGAACAACACATATGAACTATTATGCAACGACATAATATATGAACGCTTTATAAAGATGAGCAAAATAGAAGGAAGACGACACCCCGAAAGGCGGGCTACGTAACATCAGGGCAGTCATCTCCAGAACCGAGCACATGTTTCGTTTGGCCAACAAGTTTCAGAACTGACGGCCAACCTCCAGTAGGTAATGAAGAGGGACTTTAAGAAAAAAAAATAGAAATAAACACTCCATTATTTTTAAATTAATTAATTATGAAGGATTGAGACTAATAGGGAGCATTCTTTAAGGAATTCCTATGCCAAATCTCCTTTTACGCTTATCTAGCACTACAAGGCCTTAGTGCGAGCTTTACTTGATGGAGTAAAACTCGCACTAGGCCCTCAGATGATGATCTTATAATACACTAGGTAACTTATAAGAAGTTTCGAGTCTGTATACCCATTCAATCTGTGTCCAGAAACGAATTCAATGGACGGGTAGTGGTTATCCACGGTTGGGTGAACGTCGATAATTGTCTGACTGATTGACAATGTCCATAGTTTATCGTGTGACACATGCAAATATGTGATGAAGATTTTACAGATCAGGAATATATTAAAGAGAGACTTGCATTGCATTAGACTTGTAATAAATTATACATATATATACGTAAATATACATAATATACAAGTTCCCATTGCATTTCCAAGCATACTCGTATCTACTTCCCACAGGACTATCACTTCTTCGAGCGTTAAAAGTGGATAAAATCATAGACAACTATAAAAAAATTAATATATTAATCACAGACAAACAGTAAGTATGTTGTACAATGTATCCAAATGTCCCAATAACTTATATATGATGTGAATTTATATAATAAGGGTCGGAACTAACCCAGCCTGCTTATTGATTTACTACCTAGTGACAATTACAAAGCTGTGAATTTCAAGTTTTCAATTAATTACAAAGTTTTGATGTTTTAATTCTTTATTTAATAGATTAATACATAAAGCAAATCAATGATGAATATACCTACCCGTTTTTTTTATATTAATTTCGTAAATAAATTAAATATACTTAGCGCCTGTTTCACAAACGTCAAGTAGGCCAAACTGTCATTTAAAGTCACCGGTAACCGGGGATAATGGAGCTGATATACCTTTGTTTGTACGGTAAACGTTCCAAACATTAAATAGAAAGTAATAAAAAAAATCGGCTATCGAATGATGCAGTAAACCGAGTGCATAATTCAATATCACAGAAAATGATTACTAAAAGTAACTAATCAACGCTTTACTTGTAGTTTGTGAAAGAGGCCCTTATTGTAGATTTTAATGTATGCATTCCAAGACAAGGAGGTTACTTTAATTTTAAGCTTTCACAAGTTTTGAATAATACATAGGTTTTCGTACCTATTTTATCAAATTACATGGCCATTTCTAAAGCAATTATACCTACTGAAATGATCAAACATTAGAACCATTAAATTATTCTCTTTAATTATACATTATGAAACAATCGCAATAATCGACGGCACAGGTTCGGTCACAGCGACAACAAAAGCTGTGTCACAATTTATTTGATGTCACGGTTTTTTCTCAATAGAGAATTCAATAAAGCGCTTTTGTCATATAAAAGCCTTCTTACAAAGATGGCCGCTTGTCACACCGTTTACTCAATGAATCGCAAAGAAAATTATTTAAGTAGCATGTAGACAACTGAAATTTGTAATCAATGTAGATGCTACCCAAGCAGCAAAAAGCTACAAAAGTCCTTTAGTCATCAAATTTATTGTGAAACAATTGGTGACATTACTTGTATAGAATTTAATCCTTGTGATTTAAATATAGTCACATTTATTGTAAACTATCAGGCCTTTTGCATATTCTGTGAGGAATAATCGACAAGAACCGAGAAGAACCGATAAGTTGCTGTTTTAACATAAATTGCTATACAAGTATACAATAAACAAATAATCAGCTATGAACACGAAGCAGCTGCGTCAGTCATGATTATACGCCTTTTTTACCTATGTATTACTTGAATTTTAATAATAGTAAGGCTTGAACGTGAGTTGAGACTTTATGTAAACAATAAAAACTCTTCAAAATTTGCTTTTGAAGCATTATTTTAATTACTGGAAGTTAAAAAAACTATTTAACTGATGGCATATGTTAATGCAATGTTCTGGTAACTTTTGAAATTATTTAATTGGTAATTATCAAATAAATAATTATTATGTCTATCAATATGTGTGAAGGGTTTCAAAACCCTTAACATATAATATAAGACTAATATTTGCTCGCTTTCTATTACGCAACGGTGTGAGATGATCCCGAACACATTTAATAGCGTACCTATTGTAGATTACACAAAATGCAAACGACAGGAAGGCAGACGTCTAATTTGACATTTGACATAATTCCGCCTCGCTATTATACTTTGACAAACCTATTTTGCTGTCGCTACTAACCTATTTCTCTTTATTGCAACGTAATAGAGTTCAAAATTGTATTATGTTGTAACCACAAACACTGATGTGTCAACTATAGAAAAGAAATGAGACCAAATTCAATTTTACTGGAACAATTCAAGTGAATGATGTTTCACTATAAAAATGAGACAATTTGAAAACTTGAAGTCAAGTATTAAGTTTTTTAATTTTATTTAATATAAGTAATAACAATATTACGGCTCTACGAGAGTAATTCCATCTCTCTCTAATGATGCTGAAGATTAGAGCTCATAGTCGTGTAATTCGTAAAAATACTGATTAACTATTATTTGTGAAAAATATATAAATATTATTATCAAAAATAAATAAATTAGGAATAAATTATTATTTTTATACAATAATATCACACAATACTTTGTGGTAAGTATTTGTCGGTAAATAGTAAATTCAGCAGGTGCTTCGGTGACACAGCCATTTGCAATGTTTGATGAGCTTACCACACTAAGTGCTCCCACTTTGTCCATAGTACAATTTTACATAGATACGAGTAGATACATAGGTAGAACTTATTATATATTTTTACTAAACTATTTTAATAAAATATACAGTTTTTTTTAAAACTTAGATAAGACAACATAAAGCTTTTCAATAAACCTCTAAGCAGTGTTATTTGGGCCCTGGATTGGACAAAGTGACTGTACCGTCAACTTTTTAGCACCAACCCGCCTATTTACTACAAGTAATAGAGAATTTTCTTCTGCATTAAATTACAACTCTTATTTCTTTTTTAAAATAGGTTCAGTATCACCTACTGACCCTAAATGCACAAAATCCTTACAAATTAGGCGGGCGGAAGTGCCGCCATTTTGACAAAAACCGTTTCGGCCTATATCTCTGTAACCGTGTACTTGAAGTCAAAAATGGTAATAACCTTTATTGTAGATAAATAAATTTCCTATCTTTTTTGTTTAATAAATTTTTTTCTATAACTTACCGTTTACGACTTAAGTACGTGATAAAAAAGAAAATAGGAGTAGTAATTTAGTGCATTATGGATAAGAGTAACCGGCTCCTCTATTGCCTGTAGTAATTGTTCTTTAAGTATTCTCAATAATTCAAAAATAATATTGAAATTTTAAGCTATTTTCCCATAAAAATTGAATTAGGCAAGAGACTTTATCGAAGCAACGCACTGCACTTTCGAACCTGTAACTTCGTTGTGGATAAATCAAGAAGGTCAATTGAATTTTTATTGTTTATGAAAATTAAATATTACAAAATTGCATATAATTAAATTTAACAGATACCTAATACTATTTATTGCGTTGTTACAATACATATGTAATGCTGCATGGGATGACACAGTGATGGTCATCAATTACATAATACAATGAGTCAGACCGTACACGACAGTTTACAAGGCAGTTCGCTATCATTATGTAACCGGAGAGTGGACTCTGGCAAATTGTGTTAATTTAATCATTCGCTAACCACACTATGTACATTTCGACAGCCATATTGTGTACTGTGGACATGTTACAAGTATCACGTTCGGCTGCTACAACTACAGATGAAGGTATACCGGGTTCGAATCACTGTCTGGCCTGCATTACCCATTACCAGAAACGCATTACCCATTTATCTTAAACGAAGAAGGAATACATAGTAAGGAATCCTCGCTGTGTGAGAAGACTCCAAATGCTCTATGTGCTGCATTTATACTTAGAATATTGTGTATTCTATTGCTGTCTATTACTATTCTATTACTGTCTGCCAGCGGTAGTACTGCCTATCAGCGGTAGGCTACAATAGAGGGAATGTTTAGAACTTAACCAGTGGCGGAGCAAACTGCATTCCGCAGTTATAATCCGACATTACCACTTCCTTACAGAATCACCGTGAAATGTGTTTCTCTGAGTAAGTAAGGGATGCCAGCGCCCATTTACCTATCATTTCCATTTTCTTAATCCTACTAAGGTCGGCACAGCACCTGTGGCATTGCTTGTGTTATAGACAACAGTAGCCACGAGTTACTAGACTACTCGCTGGAATTTAACTCGCTTGAACCGGCCAGTTATCATGTTCACTAGACAACTCGCTCACAATAGGCCTCCCATCAAGTGGAGTGTCAGTCTATGTGACTAATTTACATAAAAAAATGAAAATGAAAATAGAAAAGCCAGTGGCAAAAATGAATTTTTAAAAGAATATTTATATGATGAAATAGATCTGGAGGACCTGCGACCACGTAACTCCATAAATAAACCGATACCATAATTCACCAAATGCAAATCAACATCTTAATGAGGAACTAACGTCACAGAGACATCTGCTGGTCCTCTGTGACTCATCGCTATATAAAATTAAAACTGAATTATAATATAGATGTACATATAACCATTTATTTTGACCCTTAAGCCAAAGACAGTTGTGTCGTTCATTGTAAAAGTGAACTATCTCCTTGTAACTGAATTTTAGAATAACGAGCTTTTTGCGAATTATAGTGTAGGAAAAAAATATAAGCATTCATTCATTGTTTTCATCTATGGGATTTTAATGCAACTATTGGAGTTACTTCACTTTTATATTGAAAGATTACCATTAGGCAAGAAAAGATGTTTTTAAAAATAGGGAGTTACACCACTTTTACAATGAACGACACAGTTGAGTACAAAATTATCTAAATTTAATATGAAAATAATTTTGTAGAAGTTCTTCAAATACTGAAAAATTTGATTAACAAATAAATATCTTATTTTGAAGGCATTAAATATGAAATTAGTTTGAAATTGTGACGATACAATTTTGTACTAAAGCTTCTCTAGAAAAATATAGGAACTCCATAGCTCGTGGGAATAAAAGAAGGCGGTTTTATGTTTAAAGTTAACGATTTGACACAAAGTGTTAATGTTTACACATCATAACTGGTCGTAATTAACACGCCAACTTATGTGTGTCGTCGACTAACTTAGAAGTCAATGTAATATGATCTCTATGAGTTTGAAATAAGAGTTAATCGTGAAGCAACAGATGCAAATTTATTTGGCAAACTTACTTATACGTTTAGTGACAAATGTCAGAGATTTGAAATAATGATAATATTATTGAAGTTCAAGGGAACGAGCGTATAAAACGGGTCGCAGTTATAAATTAATTTTATAAAGTGTTATGTTAGGTATAATGTGAATATTTTCATTGTGAGTCACTGAGAAATTGTATAAATCATAATTATATTTTTTTGGCTATCTCTCATAATTACAACGTATATTAATATACGTAGATGACAAAATAAAGTGCTTATGGACATAAACTAGGTTTATAAACAGACACAGTGGTACATTTCGTCATCTAGGTACTTGAAGTTCCACTCAATCATCTCGTCGAAGTTGGGGCAAACAAACTCCTCAACAATGAACAAATGAAGTCTTTGTGACAAGTGAAATATGTCATCTAAAAAAATATTTATAATACTAAAACCACCGAACGGATTTTTGTAAGGTTTTCACTAATGGAAAGAGCAATAAACCTTTATGTATAAATTGCATTGTAAAAAAATCAATACTTAGCATAGTTAACATGTCTACACATGACTGAAATGCCAATGTAAATACATTTGACCCTATTTGTAAGGAAACAAAACGCACTAAATTCAAAAAAATCTCAAATGCACTCAAAAACAAAGACGATAAAATTCATAATCCTAAACAAACTTCTTTGTAAACCGCAAATCAAAAGTAAGACTATGGTTTGAAACGACCACAATTTTTAAAACGAGAATCGGTTTTCTATCTTTTGAAACTGAGTCGATTTTTCAACGAAATTTTCTTATGGGGAAGCAGATAGATTTTGCATAACCGTCACAAAGCAATATGCAAATACAGTAGGGAAGTTCGCATGGACATTCAATTGTTTGGTGTGGTGTGAATAGATGTCGATGAATGGTCTCTGAACAATACAACAAAGTATTACGTACATTGTACCACAAATACCATATGAACGAGGAAATACACGTAGGTACAAACAATACTTAGTTTAATTAGAAAACCCATTGGTATACTGTATTATTAGGTATCTGTTTAATTTAATGATATGCAATTTTGTAATATTTAATTTTCTTAAACAATAAAAATTCATGCACAGGTGTACCTTTGCGTTTCCTTTGAAACTAAGTATACCTTTTGCTTGTAGCTACGTGTATTTGAAATAATTATTTATGTAATTTTTTTTTGAAAAGGCTTCAAGAAAAAATTCTTTAGGTGCTTTGAGCAGTTTTGTTATGAGAATTTGTATGAGGGTAAAACAGTGAATTCGGAGCGTAACGCTCAGTGACACTTAGTGGCGCTTAGTGACATTTAGTGACACTCAGTGATAGTATATAAACACCCTAATTTCTATGGTTAAGTATTGAAATTTGTGCCCATGCTTAAACATACATAAGTTACGCTCAAGCTTGAATTTTGTAAACCTACAAAGGGGAAATATAAAATAATAGCTTTGTAAATTATATATTAAAACCTTTCTCGAGAACCACTCTATCCATTGATGAAAACAGCATGAAAATGGGTGCAGTGCAGTTTTTGAGTTTATCGCGAACAGACAGACAGACACGGTGAAGGACTTTGTTTTATAATATGTAAGCATATAAGTATGGATATACATATTAGTATCAAAACTTAGCAACATTTAGTTACAGCAAGGGTAAGGGTTACTTACAACAAGGTCAAAATAACTTCTTGGATGCCATCATAGCCTTCAAGGTTGTTATGCCATTTGAACCATATATGGTATCCTTGTCATAGGTAATAATTGAAGCGAACTCATCACCGTGACCAGCTGACTGGTTTACAACACGCATCCTTCACATTGTACGGAGGAAACTGAGATTGGTCTAAGTATACATATATTTTTTACAAATAAAACCCATTATCTACTCAATTTAATAAAATGAAATTTAACATTTTATTATTGAAACAATTATTTGGAATTTTTCTGTTATACCCATACTTCAAGTGGAACGTCAGTCAGCCTGCCTGTCGATCATAACATAAAAAAATAAAATCATAAAAGCTAACGGTCATACTACCTAGTAGCAGGTGGCTAACTTCGCCCAAACACTGATACCTCTCCCAACGTATTTATATTTTAACCCTAAAGTAATATACTTGTAGCATAAACAATCGTTGTAACTATCTAAGCAATGATTTCATTACTATTCCATTTCATTGTTTAATTACTAGATTTATTAGATACGAAACAATTCGACACGAAAAACTATTAGACAGGCATACAAAACAATAATATATTGTTAATACGCGTCGTATTCAATTGTTAACAAAAAGCATTCAGATAAAAAGGCGTATCTTTTAGAAAGCGCCTCACAATTGAAAGGAATCGCAATAAAATCTGTAGATTACATCGAAACACCATTACGGCGTTAATATCGAATGTTATGTTTCCGCGATTGTATCGTTCGAAGAAGTAGACAGGAAGGAAGACCGATATTTCAATGGTGGCGGCGCGACAAACGCTATTATACCATCACGCCTCTGCCAAGTGGTGCGGCCACGCGTAACGCCCTTCTCATACAAGCGCACTTGGCCGAAGATGTGGCCAGTACGTGCGGGGTACTCGTTTGGCGTGTACAAGTGTCGGTGTACACGGCGCCGTGTATTATGCCCATGTGTCGGGTATTTATTTATTTTATTTTAGGGAAATTTACAGATATAATTACATAATAACAGTTTGAGTAAATAGCTTAAACCTAATAAAAAATTACCATTTATAGATTGCAAAACTAAACTAGTCTAATAACAACGATAATAAGAGTGTTATACTCGTAGTAGGGCCATTGAAGAATTTATCGGCTATAATATTTTTAGTTTTAATTATGAAACTGTGGAACAGGTCCACATCTGTATTCCTCTAATAAAATTTCATTAAAAGTCTACATGAACGAGACAATAATGTATTTTTCCTATAATTTGTCTTACTAAGAGCTACATGCAGCAAAGAGCAATTTCTCAACATAGTATCTGAGACAATACCTAATGCAGTACCTATGTTTAATAAATACAATTCAGCTTTCTCCCACAGAAAAAAAAATGGTCATGGGTTGTGTCAGGTGCAGGTATGTGCATCACTGCACTTGTACGGAGAACATAGGATAAGGACTGAAAGACAGGATGATAACGAAATTAATTTTGACATATTTACCTACATCAATAAATAATCATTATAATCAAAGCAATAAAAATTGCAACGTGCGAAACCAAAGCGAACAGAATCAAGTCGCTGTTCGCCTGCGTTTATTATCCCCTTACTTCTTTACAACCACGCAATGGATATCATTTTTCAATGAAGGAAAGAGCGAAAAATTTAAACCTGTATCGTGCGAAGCCGGTGTAAATAAAGATTATAAAACAAAGTTGATATCTGTCTATAGAAAAAAAAATAAGCTCAGCCACTTCTGCTTAGTGTATTTAGTGTGATTGGAAGAACTACAATATCAAATGGTGTGATTATTTGAGAGTCGTCATGTTACCTATTCACCGTTCAATCATCATCAGTCTATATCTATATTGTTATCATGTCTAAACATCAATAAAACAGATAGATACATACATCTAGAATAGATTTGTTATTCACTACTTCCATCTATATTTTAAAGTAAGTGGATCGTGTCTTCGATTTAAACGGTAATTCAGTTATCATTAAGTAAAAGGTTTTTTTTTCTTCGCTCCGTTAACCCATCACGTGGAACAATAAACAATAATGTTAAACTAACCAAAACTATGCGGTGTGTCGGGTCATTACACCCAAACAGTGGCCAAAAGGTGAGGGTATGATTGATTCCAAACAATTATCATTAATGTTCAACCAACCGTTGAACACGTGAAGTGAGACGTGACCTGTTTCAACATTATTATTTTCACCTTGACTTTACTGCTGTTTTATTGTTCAACAAATTACAACGAAGACCGTGGAAGAATAAAGTGGAAACAGAAGTACTCGTTAGTGGCAGGGCAGACTGCATTTTGTATTGCTAAATGGGTGGTAACTACACACTTAGAAAAGAACTCCATGAAATGTTATTGGGTTTCAGTGAGTGAGTAAAAGATAACAGAGCCCATTTAGCTATCTCCTCATAATCCTATGTCCCCTATTCTGCTAAAGTCGAAAGCGCAGTTCAGCACATTACTTACGTTAATAGACGATGGTAATTAACTTACTATAAATTGGACAGTCAGTCTGCCTGTTGTTTTCACAAAAAACAGAAATTTTTGGGCTTATCCAATACCAAAAATGTTCCATTTAAACAAAATTCTTTAAAATGTTACTTCTTACAATGAGCAAATTAACAGAATTAATGATACATAGAATACAATTGAAAAAGTTATTTTGGAGATATAGAAATAATCGGATTTTAAAATAAATTTGAAGTTAAAAAATATATAATTAGGAGTTATCAAAGCACAATCACACAATGCAATTAAACATCACACAGATCGTGACAAACAAAGGCATACATAGAAATTACTGGCCATTAGAAAGATCAACCAAGTGTGCAGGCAATGCGGTGACAGATATGACAGATAAGGGTATTGTTCATGGATGGCACGAAGACGCAATTACGTCAGTTGTCAATGCCAAAGAACTGGCATCAATTACCGTTCAAGTAGATATAGAAACTATTTTAACTATTTTATTTGTTACTATGGCTGTTGCACGCGACTTCGCCCGCGTAACTTCCCTCAATATAGCTTATGTTATTTAGCTGATAACGTAGCTTTCTATGGGTGAAGGAATTTTCAAAATCGGTCCAGTAATTTTTGAGTTTATTCATTACAAACATACAAATCTTCTATTCTTATAATATTTGTATATATTACTGGTAAGATTATATTGGAAAATACCTAACGTATTTCTGAATCATCCAATACTTTAAAATATCTTCATCTGTCAGAGAAATATACTGTAAAGAGTAACATAGGGGACCTTTTTGTGTTATATTGGTTGTAGAATTTTCTCAATTCTTATTCAGAACTATCTTCATTATCAGTACTTGAATTTTATTGGAACAGTCCAGAAGAATCCTACATAATATTGTAAATGTGAAAGTAGTTTTTATATTTTAACTACTCAACCGATCATGAAATAAAGGGAACAGGAAAAGAAATGGGGTCATCGATGTCATGGAGTACTTTACATAAAAGAAAAAAGTACTACTACTTACTAGTAGTATTCGCAGACGAAATCGCAGTCAAAAATATCTCAACCTGTGCTACAAATTGTAAAGTTTATATTACATAAATTATGTAATTAATAGAGCTTAAAACCTTTACACCGTACAAAACAAATAGTTACCACTTCTTGACGCAAAGAAATCAACGAAGCGAACTGAGGAAACATTCCAAATAGATGGTCATCGGACTTTACCACTGGTCTGCAATATTTGCAGTTTAGAATTGTGGTTGTATATAAAATCTATCTCAAATAGGCTAAAGAATAAAAGCTTTACAAACATTTCAAATATGAAAGTTTATGAATGCAAAAAAAATGTGTGGATTCCCTTATCAATCAAAAAAACTAGACAAGACTTGGAATATTCATAGACCATATAAATTTTTTTCATACTTAATTTTATCTTTATACTTAATCTAATGCTATAACCGATTCCAATTTATTAATCTATACTAATAACTGAACTGAATATATAACTGAAGACGTGAGCGGATGAAGGTGGTATGTCGCATAATTCCAATTTTGAATAAATCGATGTTAAAGTTTTTACTTTTAATTTTTAAGATAAGTCACCACGGAACTGATTTTTGTACTAAATTATGATGCAAAGTTGTGTAAACAACCTAAAATATTAATGGTATGATAGCAATTAAATACTTTTATTATTTAATAAAAAAAACTGAACATAGCTCCCTCTTCTATTGACAAAAGTAAACTTTTCTGCACTCTTTGCTTTTTAAAATTAACTGTACATCACACCTTTTTCAACTTTTTATTTTCCAAAAATGTCTTAAATCGATCTTAAGGTCTGTAATTCATAAGGACATATTACCTTCATCAACGCAAAAAAACGAAAAAACCCAAAAATGCGACATACCACCTTCATCCACTCACGTCTTCAACCATTAAAAGGTACGAGTATGTAATAACTATGTAACTACCCTTTGTAGTAAACAAACAGTCTCGTCTGCCTCTAACATAAAAAAGAGAACATAAAATCCACAAGTGAGAACGCATCGTGAACTTGAAGTAGACATTTGCCTCCAATGCTTCCTATCGAACAACAATGGTCTTAACCGTGTCTAATCAGGAAGCGATGTAATCAGTCCCCCGGGTGTCTGATTGCTTTACATTTGTTAATGTGCAGATGGCTCAGATTGTGTGTTCTTCAACCATGTAGGAGGTACATTCAATTAATGATCTACGGCAAAATACACCTATTATAATCCAGAGTCTAATTATTATTATAAAAATATAATAGGATTTTAAAAACATTAAAAAACTATCGAATTTTATTCTTTGTTGTTACCGTGGATAAAGTTTAGTGATAGTCCTACTGATATAAATGCGACATTTTAAGATGGATGTTTGTTACTCTTCCACGTGAAAATTACTGAACGTATTTGGATAAAATTTCATCTTTAAAAAAAGTTACTGAGGGATCGTCTAAGGGTCAGCGCCGACCGACGGAGTGGCGGCGACGAGACTAAAGCGCTATCAATTGAAAATCGACTTTAGTTTCTTTAGCTGAAGGTTCACCGCGCGCCGCTCGCCCGCGCTTGCCGACGCGAGAGTTTTTTTTTTATTATACCACTTTCAATCACATACTGAAGTAACTAAAGTCGATTTTCAAATGATAACTCATTAGTCTCTTAGCCGCCACTCCGTCGGTCGGCGCTGATCCTAAGAATATAAAAAATTGAGTCACAGTGATGAAGATGTCAGACGTTGTATTATACAACGCGAACAAAGTCGAGGACACAAGCTAGTAATAAAATAAAATACTTATTAATAACACTTTTAAATTTGTCTGACAGATACCACAGAAGTCACAACAAAATAACAGCATTTGTGCTTTTATCCATAACCCGTTCTTATTACTTAAAACCTTTATCTTACTGCGTCTATCATTGTTGTCTTGCTTTTGTTAACAATCGACCATCTATCGAGTGCCAGCCATTACATAAAAAGAAACATAAATCTGTCTTTAATATACTTAGCGCCTCTTTCACCAACTACAAGTAAAGTCTTGATTAGTTACTTTTAGAAATGATTTTCTGTTTTATTGAATTCTGCACTCGGTTTACTGCATCATTCAATAGGCGATTTTTTTATTATTATTTACTATTTAATGTTTGGGACGTTTACAGTACAAACAAATGTAAGTATATCAGCTAAATTATTCCCGGTGACAGGTGACTTTAAGTGACGGTTTAGCCTACTTGAGGTTGGTGAAAGAGGCGCTAAGTGATTAAAATATAGGCTAAATGAAAGTATTAGAGTGCAAGTCGGTAGTAAAATAGAGAGGCAAGCCGTGTGAAACGCGAAGCGATTCGTGTTGATAATCGACCGGTTACAATAGATTTCACGTGAGAGTGCGTATACGCAGCAATTACCACTGTCTGCCGACGGAATGTCGTAAGCGCCCATATTATTAATTACTTTTGCTTATTATATTCATTCCGAGTAAACATTTCGCTCCTTAAAAACTAAAGGGCCAAATCAAAATTACACTTTTTCTTATTAGATATATATCAAATATATGCATATTATACATAGTTAGAAGCGTATTTTTAAGTAGCATTAAATGTTTTATGTACTTTTATATTAAACTGAACACTAGAAGAGATATAAGCATATAAGATACTTTTCAATATATAAAAAATGATCAAAATATACTAAATATGGAATAAAACAACCACAAGTATTTTTGCAACATACAATATGAAGGATTGTGATTGTATTTTTGCAATAAAAACATTTTTGGATTTTTTGTTTTATGCCCCTTTAGTTTTGAAGCATATGTTATATGTATATGTTACATCGAAATACTACAATGGAATTTGCGTCACAAATGCCAAAGCGGCACAAAAAAGAACGCCTTTGACAGAATCATGGCGGACTCTTGCCTTCACGCGTCAATGGTAAAAGGTAGAATAACTTCTACTATTTCATTTTAAACTCTAATGGGTTGACGTAAAGTCACATTTTCTTTAAATTACGTACTTATTATTATGTTTGTTTTGTTTTAAATGACAGTTCATGCTCTACGCATATGTCACTTTTAAATGTTCCATAAAATTCGTAGTGTTTTGTATGGCACGCGGGTTCCATGTTGTAGTAGTTTGATGGTTATATATATAAAAAAATTCCTTCTTACTTCGTTATAAAAAAACTATATTAAAATAACTTTTTCTTTTTTAAGATTTAAGTTTTTTTTTCATTATTAGTGATGGATTTGCTCTTGGCCAATATGTTGAGAGCCTAAGATGGAGCGAGCTCACCCAGAAGATGCCTATTCACTCCAACTTTGAAAAGGCTTGGGTTTTTCTTACAGACTTTTTTCTTTTTCATCACAGTCAAGTGAGTACTCTTAGTTTAATTTGTTCATAGATGTATGTTGTGTGACTGTAAATTTTCTATAAGTAGACAAAACATAATGGTACACCTGATGCGTTTCCAGTGAATACATTGTGCGAAATATTTTCCACGTCACAAACATATCAAGATAAACGCGAACAATAATAATGATTTTATGTCCCTAATGACGCCAATATGCGTTCATGCAACAAACTACATATTTAGAGAAACTTTTCTCTAGCTGAATTGCACGGGGAAACATTTTCGAAAATAATTGTGTAACTGTATCCATTACAATTAATACTTTCATAAAATCTAATTTAAAAAATTGATTATACTAAAATATAAATGCGATGTAGGTACGCTTTGTCCGTTTCTTCGCTAACTTTTTTTTTTTTTTTCTAAACCAACTAATACATTTTTGTGGGTTTTGACCAATGGAACGATTCCTCGTTCATTGATATGTCTATTTGCAATAATTTCTCCATGGGTTAGCATATTGGACTATCTCTCGTCTTCAAATTGAGGAGTATCAGTAATATTCAAAAATTGCAAGAATGATATGCTTTTATTTGAAAACTTAATTAAACAACAGAAATATGTTAATGTAAAAATATTAGTATTGTTTCAACAAAATATATATTACATTAACAACTCTATTCTACGAGGTGAAAATGTAATAAAAATGTTTTACTTAGAATAATGTAATTTATTTTAATATAATTAATATGTGCTGCAGAACTAATAAAGAAAATTCGCCTTTAGTGGGCCACGTCGACCATGCCGTGACAGAATAATGTGTTAGCGAATCCCACACACTTACGACTTTTTAAATGTGAGAATATTTTTATTATTTTACTAGCTGGCGCCCGCGACTTCGTCCGCGTTTTAAAAGAAAAAGTAGCCTATCCTGTGTCCCGTATGTCTAAATGTTTATCTACGAAGTTTCATGAAAATCAGTTGATTCGTTTAAGAGTTATAGAGGAACATATATACATATACATACATACAGAAAAAATTCTAAAAATGGTCAATTTAGTTTCAGTATCATGTATAGAGCCTATAAACACGATATCTCTGAAAACAAAGTAACTTACTCCATGACCAACCCTTACAGATTTATTATTATTTAAAAAATAAATTTATCATTAAATGCATCAGCGACGTTTCTTATCGTAGCCCTTACTTCGTTTTTGCTTTGCTGACATTTTCTTTTTATCTTACATACCTATGGGTAATATACTTAGGTATATATAAAAATGTTATGTTGGTTTGTGTAAGCTTCAAAAACTTGAAAACTAGCCGACTCGAAATTTTTACACAACACGGCATTTAAACAGAGAAATAATCTAATTATACTTTTTCGATTAAAAAAAACATAATTTACATAGTTGACCGGTGTTATGGCAACTGTGGAACGTTAAATCGTTTAAGCGCCTCTTTCACCAACGTCAAGTATGCTAAACCGTCACTTAAAGTGACCTGTCACCGGGAATAATTTAGCTGATATACCTTTTTTTGTACGGTAAACGTCCCAAGCATTAAATAGAAAATAATTTTAAAAAATCGCCTATCGAATGATGCAAAAAACTGAGTGCATAATTCAATAAAACAGAAAATGATTTCTAAAAGTAACTAATCAACACTTTACTTGTAGTTGGTGAAAGGGGCGCTAAGAGTTATGGAGGAACATATATACATACATACTCGTACATACACTTACTGATGACTTTCTTGGAACAGCGAATAAATTTCTATTAGAAATTCTATCAATTTTTAGTTTATTCTATTAAGTACCTCTCTTTTGATAAAATAATATTGTTCCATTTTTAAATGACAACTCTAACCCTCGGGAGAGTCGCAATTGTGTAGGCGCCCTAATAGTTGATCCTAATTAAACACACGGATGAAACTATCCAACATTACGGCGCCGAGTGATTTAGGGTTACACAAAAACATAGGAATTATTACTGTTTTCCTGTCGCACACTCGACTTAGATCGATGTCTTTGCTGCTAGAAATTAGGCTACGTTTCGCAAATGCAATAGGAAGGGCGGGAATTAAAAACTTAAGTAAAAGAAAGTACAAATGCAGTTTAAGAACATTTCAAAGACCAGTCTTGAGTTTCAAAATTTAAATGTTACTAGCAACCCGTCCCCGTAAGTAATCTTTTTTTAAAAATGATATACAACGAAGTTTACGAAGAAACAGACAGAAGAGGACAGCAACTTTATTTTATAACTAGCTGTTGACGCGACTTCGCTTTGTAATAACTTTATAAAATATAATCTATGTTACTTGCTGATATGTAGCTTGCTACATGTGAAAGAATTTTCAAAATCGGCCCAGTAGTTTTTGAGTTTATTCATCATAAACATATAAAAATAAAAGCCCAAGAGGGGATTTTTGGATTTACTCGAGCGCGTCAGATTTTCAGAGGGGATGTTAAGTGAACCTAAACTAAGCTCCCATTTAAAATTCAGACGATTCGAATGTAACGCAAGCTCATGGTAGCTTTTTGAAAATGCAAAAAATATTTTTGACAATTCTCATTTTGTAATACTCGAGCGCGTCAGATTTTCATACAGACGGTTCAGCCTAAATTCCTGATCGTGCTGATTCTTAATCTGACGATTATATGAAGGATTTTTTAAAATACAGCGCCTACAAAATTTTGAACGCCTATATACGTTCACCCCACCGCTGAAATGAAAAACTTCATATTACCTTTTTTTCTTCTTACCATCCAATCTTCAAAGTCCAATAGGCCCCACGACGCTCCAGTGACTACACATTTAACATCGTGGGCTCTCTAACCATAAATTTAGCTTTAGCATAGCAGTGGCTGTACCGTCGCGTCGCCTATAACACAATTAACACTATAGTTGAAAGACTATACATTACAAAGCTAAAAGGGTATCAGTAATCTCACTTCACAAATTATCTAATGCTCTATGTTGGCTCTATGTATCAATTTTTCATTTGACATACAATGTCAATGTTACGAATAATTAATCATCAATCAATCAATACTAATAATAAATCTGTAAGGGTTGGTCATGGGTAAGTTACTTTGTTTTCAGAGATATCGTGTTTATAGGCTCTATACATGATACTGAAACTAAATTGACGATTTATAGATTTTTTTTCTGTATCTATGTAAGTATGTATGTTCATCCATAACTCTTAAACGAATCAACTGATTTTCATGAAACTTGGTAGATAAACATTTAGACGTACAGGACACAAGATAGGCTACTTTTTTCTTTTTCAACGCGGACGAAGTCGCGGGCGCCAGCTAGTATTTAATACTTATGGCACTTATAACATTTTTATTGACCAAGATGCGCTATCTTCCGTCGCATGTTGTGCGTAGTTCTACGTATTTTGTGTCACTGTCATGTCCAAGGGGCCACTTGGGTAAAATTACAAATTTTGTTTATACGCACTCTTAAGCTATTGTAATTTTTGGTATACTTATAGAAGTTTTAACTCATCTACAGACTCTTAATAACACGAAAGAGGAAGACTCTTTAAAAGAAGCTGAATCTACTTCTCGCAATAGATATACCTACCTAGTAACAAATCGATAAAGATTATGAAAAAAGATGTATGGCGCATAATTACAGATTTACTTCTTATCGTCCTAGTATAAGTAGCGTATGCGAAAGATTGATCTAGAGTCGGCGCGCGCGCAGCGATGCGTACCCATTTCCTAGCATTGTTTTATACGCATATACATACATTGCAAGCCCACATCGTTATAATGTATTGGTTAGTTTCGTCAAGTAATCGCCTCGTATTTATGTTACATATACATAAAATATCAAAAATCATTCTAAAACCCATTACACACAGACATAAAGCTACTTGAAATGAACGCTGACAACCGCTTTACCGTACACGCTAGTATTGTCACCTATTTGGTAACGATCAGTCAAAAACCTATTCAATTTTTCATGTAAACGCTATTAAAACGAACCTTATCGACTTAGAAATAAGAGTGAACGGTTATTTGAGAAACAGCAAAGTAATGTTGGTTTTAAGATGTGATTTAAAATTTCATATCTTGAGTATAAAGAAGAGTTCCATTTTTAAAATGTCTCAAAACGATTCTTTCTAATAAAAACAAATTAATTTTCGCTCGAGCTGTGTAGTTGTTGTTGAGATTTGAACTTTGTTTATAAGTGGATAAGGTTGTAGCATATTTTTATAGATAGGTAAGGTTTGGAAGCCATCTTGTCGATGGTAATGACGTCACGGTGTGTGATCACGTGTGCGTATTAAAATGACATTACGAACAGTTAGTGTATTTCACGCCTTCGAAGTTTAAAATATTTAAATCTATTGTCATTTGTTTGATAGAAGAGTTGTAAATAGGTTTTAAATAATATGGATTTTATTTGTAGCCATAAAGTTTATTTCAGATATAAGTAGGTTGCGTGTGGTATCAAATTAAAAAAAAAAACGTTTCGAGATCTTTACATATTAAACATTAAACGCTTTTCAAGATACTTTTAACTACTTTCTTAAACAAAACTACAATCAAAAGAAAGCAACAAGTATGTGCTATTCGCTACTATGTATGTTCCATTAACTTTAAAAGGATACCTTAACATAACCCATACTCGACTCATAGTTAGCTTTTTCCTCTAATCTTGGTGAAGCTTGCTCTTCTGTTAGGCAAAGGTAACTAGCAAACATCAAATATTGTGTCGTTAGTAGTGGCAGAGCAGACTTTTGGGCAGCCCGTGTTACAGTGGCTTACAGAAGGCCACTGTGAATTAACAGCATATGTGCTGTTGTGCTTCGATGAGTGAGTAAGAAATGCCAGAGTCCATTTCCTTATTCCTTGTCCTTAATCCTACTGTAGTCAGCAGCGCACTTTCAGAACCTGTGGCGTTGTTTGTGTTATAGGCCATAGTTGCTCCCTACCAACAAGTGGACCGTCTGCCACTTTTTTTAACATAAAAAAGTCTGTCAACATCCCTTATCATAAGAATACAAAGCAAATAGCTATGGTGACTATGGATATGGATATGTCAAAACTTTCAAAAACCTTCTCTATGAAGTGAACCTGTTAGCCTGCACACCGACCTTTATCTTGAAAACCAAACAGCAGCAGATGTGCTTATGCGCAACTCAAGTCTAAAAATAAAGATAATAAACATGCAGCCGACACGTATCGTAAATGCGGCATTCGCAATTGGTATAAATATCAGTTGCAAACGATTTATCAAACCCATCTAATTATAACGGATCAATGATGCGTCAACTATGTAATGCTGTCCATTCCGGTTGTGATTTGTGCCAAGACAGCTGCTTGTTACCAGTCAATATTCCTCACCCATTGCATCTAATAATAAATGCCTATTACTTACATGTCCAACGCCAAATGGCACCCAAATGACGTTTGGCACATCAATCAATAAAATATTGGTTAGTAACTTAAAAAAAAAACATACAATATTAAACACAAATTAAACAGAGACAGTAAATATGTAAATTACAAAAATCTGGTTACAGCATTTTGCAGGCACTGATCTGTCAGCACTAGATATTTGGAAGAATTTGTCCCACATTTGTCCCCTGAACTTACTATAATGCGAATAACCGCGAATAAGAATACCTACTAGAATACAACGCAAGACATTCGACCTATTGAGATCTACATACTTACGCCAGCATAAAACCTTTATAGAAGGTAATTAATAACAGAGAAGTGACGTATGATGAAGAAACGTGGCTCTCTCAGCCTCATTAGTCCATGATTTCAAAGTTGCTCGCGGAGCTCAGTTGTGGCAAGCCTTGGGAGAGGCTTATATTCAACATCAGAGACATAGGCTGATGATATACCCTATGGGCTAGTGATAAGCTTTACAAGCTTGCCATCACATAACAACGTATTAGTGGAAGGGCAAACTGCGTTTCGCAGTCTTAACATTCAGGCTGTCTGTCATCAGTAGACACCCTTTACAGAGATTTATGCCTGGTTCGTGCTGGTTCTACTACGTCCCAATTTGTATGCCCCGTTTAGAAGATGATTTCTGTAACATATTAAAAAATAAAATCTCTGTCCAATTCTGCATTATCTGTGTGTGTGACGTCACGTTTGGTCTAGTGGCTAGCCTAGCTGTTAACAAAACGGTCGCGGGTTCGAATCCCGCTAGGAGCAAATGTTTATATTACTCAGGTATAGTTTTGTAACTCAGGTACAAAAGGTAAACGTTAAAGTTACACCTGGATGTTTTATTAACAATATGTATGTATTTACAAAAAAAAAAGTAATCTATGTAGTATATCAACTGTCTGGTATCCATAATACAAACATAATTGCTCAGTGTGAAACTATAGATGGTGCTGTGTGTAATGTGTGAATATATTATTCTTCTAAACCATCACCTAACGAATGATACGGCTTTCACTATTGGATAGAGCGATAAACGAAGAAGAGTTATACTATGTATGAGTTAATATAATTTGCAGAAAAATTGCATTACGAAGCCGAGGGCGGGTCGCCAGTATAAGATAAGATAATCTGTTGACAAAGATAGCAAAAGAGAGCAGATTTCAAATGGCAATTACTTTGAAAGTGACATAATCTATGGTAATCATTGATCATCGGCTAAAACTGATTGTTTATTGTGATTGGAGCAGAACAAATAACCCGTAACAATGTGTGGCAATGGTTAGAGTAAATATTAATCCGTCTTGCATTGACTCGTTCTCAGAACGACTGACTAATATAAATAGGACTGCTGCACTTCGATCTCAAATGTCGTTCGGTTGGTTAGTTATGACTTCGTGGACGGACTCGAATCGTCATTTACAATAGAAATTCATAAATATTATACATATAATTTTTATGTAAATATAACATGTAAAAATTATACATAATTATTATGCCTCTTTCACCAACTACATAATGTGTTGTTGATTAGTTACTTTTCAAGTAACGCTAATTGGCGAGTAAATGCCACGAGTATCTTGTGTCAATTTCATTAAAATTACCCTTTTGAGTAATGTTACTCGAAGATGGTGAAACTTACCGGTGACTTTAAATGGCGGTTAGCCTATTTGACACTTTACTCAGAGATGGTGAAAGAGGCCCTAACATTAAATAATTACGTACTTATTAATTATTTTTGTATATACATATTTCTAATAGATAAACTCAGAAAAAAACTCAAAAATATATTAACGAGAAACATAGACTGTATTAAATCTTAAAAAATATTAGATATCTCTACGAAAAATATAATAATGTAATCCTAGGTACTAAAAATAAGCTCAAAAATCAAAAATTGATGATTCATAAAATATTTTACACTTGATATACTTATAGTCCGGGAGGTGGCAACGTCGGGAAAAAAAGCATTTTAGGTCAGCTGATTTTTTGATATGTCGTCTCTCTTGCCCTTTCGGTTAGGATCTGGGCAGTCTGGCTAGCGGTAGCGGTTGCGTTTGCCTGTGCGCATCCTATTTGTGCAGGTAATATACTAACTTTTAAAATCATTTTATGAAGGTTCAATTTGCATATTTTAGCTTAAGATAAGTTTAACAAACATCAATCTCTTATTGCCAGACATTTTTATCGTTGCTAATAATGAGCCAGACGCGAATTTTGATTTCATTTTTATTAAAAAATTAAGTTATTTCAGAATGTCTGTCATTTTAATATTATGTTGTTTAAGTATGAACAGACCTAAAAATAATTTGCCAGACATTAATTCAGTTGCTAAACCATGAATCAGAACGATTAAAGTCCTGAAAACTCTTACAGTATGATTCTACTCTTACAGTATGAATTGGACTTATGTAAACTGTATATCTATATATACATACAATAGATATACAATTGCGTAACTTCAATATTTTTTAAATTAGGGATATTATTTTTTATTAGCAATAGCAAATTTTAACATAAAAAAAAATTGAAATGAGATAGAATTAGATAGCAGGAAATCAAACAACATTATTGAAAATTTAAAAGTTTTTTTTTTATTTGAAATACTCTTGTCGCTATGATACACTGAGAAAATTTTACTTTAACATTTTGGCTCGTTTAAAGGCAGATTATTTAAAATTAACTAAAACTCGTTTAAGAATATATAAGCGCAGTTGGTTATAATCTAACACGTCAACATTGTTATGGATACTTGGTTATTTTTAACATTGCACTTAATAATTTTTAAACAAAATTGTTAGCATTCTGAACCAATTCAGACTTGTTTAAATTTTAATACTTAATATTGTTTAATCTAACCAAGTTATGTATGTAATTTTAAATATGTTTAAAAAGGGTTAAAATTAACCCTTTTTTTGGTTAAAATTAACCAATATATCTCTGTTACCACCTACAACGTAATCGGTTACAAATAGCCATTGATATTTTGTTGTTATTAAATAAGTGCGATTGTAAATTTTACCATGACACATTTGATAATCTTTACAAACAGCTTACTAAATATTACCCAAGTAAAAATACTTAGCAAAGCAAAATGGGTTACCTATAAGTGAAAACGAATCATTCATTTCGTCCAAATCTTTCTAGCGTGATAGTCATTGCGTCTCGTATTTAATAAACTCGTATTGCCTAAAAAAAATTTATAATTTACAAATATTCCTAATGGATGACGATGTCAACAACCTTTTAATTGCATGGAAATTAGAAGAATACATAGAAGTATGTAAAGATGAGTGAAAAACCTACATTTTTATCTACCTAGATATAGTTACAACTAAGTTAACTCTACACCATATTATTATAATTTACTAGTTATGTTATTATTGCAGTGAATTTTGCGTTTATCTTAATTTAAAATTCTTAATTTTCTCACAAGAAAAGATTATTAACCAAATAAGAAATACCTATAATATAAAAAAAAAAAGAATTATGTTACATGTCACCTGTTTGACATCATATAAGTAATTACTAAATTCTTATTTTAGATATTTTTTGACTTTATTAATTATATAGTAAAAATTAATAGTCAATTTATTAAAATTAAAATTAAAAATAAATTAAAATTAAAATTAAATTATAAATTGTTAAAAGCCAATTTTATACTCACATGCCGAGACCGCCCATCGGCGGCATAGCAGAGGTTACAAACCTTATAGTAAATTAACGGATATTAGAATAACAACTATTTCACATAGTACTACTATGATAACTTTGATAAACAAGACAACTAGATAGAAGGTCTCTAAGTAAACACGGAACATTTTTTATTGCTTTTGTTCAAACATTAAAACTAAAACAGAAATGAGTCATACGGATACAAGAGATTTTTTTTCATCAAAACAATTATCATTTATGGATGATACCTACAAGTAGATACAAAAGATTGCCGACGCACCTGCATTTTGTTTTGTTGAATTTTTATATATACTAATATTATAAAAAGGAAAGATTTGTTTGTTTGTATTGAATAGGCTCCGAAACTACTGGACCGATTTGAAAAATTCTTTCACTGGTGGGAAGCTATATTATCAGCGAGTGTTATAGGCTATATTTTATAAAGTTACGCGGACGAAGTCGCGTGCAACAGCTAGTGTTCTATTAAAAAACTATAATTAGGAAATATAAAACGGTATTAATTTTCATTTATAAAATATCAATATCGACGTCGATATATCGAGGAAAAATGTCAATATATCTAATTAAAAATATCGATACTTTTTCAACAAACCTACGGGCTCGTAGATCGTGGCCAACGCGATGCCTAGCCCGACAGCCTGAGATTAGCACGTACAACCAAACAAACAAACTCTTCAGCTTTACATATTAGTATAGATAATTTAAACATTGTACCTAACAATTTTATATAATAATAATTATCATCACGCGTTAATTCTTCATTTAATGAATGAATCGTGGTAATGAACGATAGCCATAGCTCATTAAGTTTTCGTAGTAATACTGAGTATAAAGTAAAAAAAAAAAGTACTTAAATAGTTTTTACTGAGTATTTACTCTGGCTTGAGTAATACTACAGTGCTTACCCATCTATAGCTGAGAGCACTAAACTGTCTCTCTCTGACCAGTAGAATCATACTGTAAGAGTTTTCAGGACTTTAATCGTTCTGATTCATGGTTTAGCAACTGAATTAATGTCTGGCAAATTATTTTTAGGTCTGTTCATACTTAAACAACATAATATTAAAATGACAGACATTCTGAAATAACTTAATTTTTTAATAAAAATGAAATCAAAATTCGCGTCTGGCTCATTATTAGCAACGATAAAAATGTCTGGCAATAAGAGATTGATGTTTGTTAAACTTATCTTAAGCTAAAATATGCAAATTGAACCTTCATAAAATGATTTTACTGTATGAATTTTCAGGACTTTAATCGTTCTGATTCATGGTTTAGCAACTGAATTAATGTCTGGCAAATTATTTTTAGGTCTGTTCATACTTAAACAACATAATATTAAAATGACAGACATTCTGAAATAACTTAATTTTTTAATAAAAATGAAATCAAAATTCGCGTCTGGCTCATTATTAGCAACCATAAAAATGTCTGGCAATAAGAGATTGATGTTTGTTAAACTTATCTTAAGCTAAAATATGCAAATTGAACCTTCATAAAATGATTTTAAAAGTCAGTATATTACCCGCACAAATAGGATGCGCACAGGCAAACGCAACCGCTACCGCTAGCCAGACTGCCCAGATCCTAACCGAAAGGGCAAGAGAGACGACATATCAAAAAACCAGCTGACCTGAAATTCTCTTTCGAAAACGTTGCCACCTCTTATACTATTATATCGTATGTCCTGTCTGACTGTCAAGGCAAAGCCAAAACTACTAAGTCTGAAAAGCTGAAATTGGGAATATAGGTTTATTTCATAAAACGTAAGCATCCGCTAAGTAAGGATTTTTGAAAATTTCAACTCTAGTTTAAAATAAAGTCGCTGTCCTCCCTCCGATAAATTCTTTTAAGCCATCCAAAGGATTATAAACGACAAAAGTTTGATTTCTTATGAAACAAAAAAATTGAAAAAAATATATCTTCATGAAAACACAATTTTGTATTATTATTATCAAAATAATAAAAAAAATCTTAAATATTTATTTATAATATTCACATATTATAAATCCGACCCTGTTCTGGTCAGATCATGAAAGCATTCCTGTGACATTAAAGTCGCGTTCATTTTCATAGATTTATCGACGGACTGAGCGAGTTGAGAACGCTTCTCAAAGTTTCCTAATAAAAATATTCAGGAATTAATTGAAATGACCGAAATGACCCCAGCAAGTGAGACGAATGTTCTTACTACAAATAAAAGGACTAAATGTCTTTCTTGGGAATTTCTAATACAATGACATGATTGACATAAAAAAACTACAGCTTTTGAAGTGTGGTTCTCAGTTCTTACAGGGCATATAATACAGATCACGGATGTGTACCAACTTATTTTAAAAATTATGGTAATATCGCTACTTAAAAACTAAAGGGCCATAAGACAAAAAATCCAAAATTGTTTTTATTGGAAAAATACAATCACAATCCTTCATTTTGTATATTGCAAAAAGATTTATGGTTGTATATATCATTTTTTATATATTCAAAAGTAACTTATATGCTTATATCTCTTCTAGTATTCAGTTTATTATAAAAGTACTTAAAACATTTAATGCTACTTAAAAATACGCTTCTAACGATATATAATATGCATATATTTGATGTATATCTAATAAGAAAAAAAAATTGACACAATTTAATTTTTTCGATTAGCTCCTGTAAAAGTGTAATATTTATTTGTGGCCCTTTAGTTTTTAAGCAGCGATATGATGACGGATTGTAGAATTTTTTACTAATTAATTAGAAACTTTTTGAATAAGGGATAAATTAGGGGGTAATTTGAGTATACTTGATATACTAGTTTCCCACTTTATACTCCATTGCACTGACTCATAAAAAGATTTCATCATCATGGGCAGTCGCGATGGAGGTGTTTCCTGAATAATTTCCTGGTTGTCGATAAAACAACACCATTGTTCTGAGTTAAGTAAGTGGTGAGCAATTTAGTTACCGTTAAGTTACATGCTTACAATACTTAGTTATGAAACACAGAGGACATATTTTTTGGTAGATATACCTACTCATATATGGAGAATTAATCTCTATATTACTTAGTATATAGATTGTTTTGTGACTTATTGCAATTAGGTACCATATTATATGCCATATGTATCGCCAAATTGTTATAATATTAATTTAATATGGTATGTTAACTTCAACGAATCACTAAACTTTTGGTTATAATGTCGAATTTATATTAAAAATTCGGTTATACCTACCATAACTTTCAAGCATTGTGCTTTTATCAATAATCAATATATTAATAATACTAATAATAAATCTGTAAGTGTAGTTATTTTATGTATATGTATGTATGTTCTTCCAAAACTCTTAAACGAATTAACTGATTTTCATGAAACTTGGTAGATAAACAGACATACAGGACACAGGATAGGCTACTTTTTTTTTTTTTTCAACGCGGACGAAGTCGCGGGCGCCAGCTAGTAACTTTATAAATTTATAAGAACGTGTATGTGGCCCACCCCTGTCTTCGTACCAGTAGCCCTCCAGGTGTTGCTTATATCCTTAGGCGACGTTAGCCACCTACCATCAGTGGACCGTCAGCCTGAAAAAAAGAGTAAGAGGCCATCTTTAGAGTACAGTGATTATGTTGTAAGTGAAGTTTGAGAAGCGCAGGCGAGTGCCAATTGAGATAGTGAAACCGAATCCGAACGTATTTACATCTGCCACCTGTCCCGGCACAAATCATCGGGCGCCGTGCGATATGGCGTCGCCGGTCGATGCATCATCGATACCTAATATTACCGAAATAAACCTCCCGCTGGAATGGAACGACGCGACGCGTGCCCACATTTCATTGGTTCAAAATATGAAAAACAAATTTTAAACCTTGGAATATTATTTATATTTGGAATGACTGACGACGCAGATATGTATACAATATTCTAAGTATCAGCAGTTAGAAAGATTTGTGTCATCTTTTGTTGGCCTACTGCTGTCTAGTCTATTTTTTTTATGAATAGGTTCGTAAAAAAAGATCTTTTTGGATGTTTTGTTTTTTTTTTCCTCTAAAGTGTTGCAAATGTTGCAATACACCTTGAAGTTGTTATTCATCCTAAGTTGTCATTCATTACCGGTAGTGGACAGTCCCAAAAGTGGGACAGGGCATACAGGCAAAATACATAAATACAAATTAAAAATCATTTAAGTATTCTGAGACGAATTAGTCCATAGGTTGTAATTACGTTCAAAATTAAACTTGAAAATTTAGAATTAAAAATTAACTGAATTATTTCCGTCGTGAACGAGACCTTATTTATTATATAAAAACCAATTGCCGTGCGTTAGTTTCTGCAAAACTCAAGAATGACTAGACCGTTTTAATTCGGTTTTCATTTATGGAAATAGGGATAAACAGGAAGGCTTAATAAGCTGGGAGTGGGTCAGTAGGATTTTACAAAATATGTGTATAAGGACGTAGATATGCTAACCTTCAGCATGATTTCGTAGAAAAAGAAATAGACAGAAAGACCAATTGTGACCCCAAAACTATTTGCTCCTAAAAATGATCAAGATACCTTTAGAATATACGCCGTGCAAATAGTGCAGGAGTTCGCTAAATATCCGTAATCATGTGGCCCTTAAGAGCCTTAATAATATAAATTAAATAAAAACAAAAGCACTCTCGCTCAGTTAAATGAATAACATTTTTACCTTCATTTAAAAGTGGAACTTTTAAAGTAAATTCGATCTGAGCTTTCTGCAAAGGCGAAATTCTAGTGCTTTGCAATATTAGTATCGTTTTCCAACTGGGGCCGTGTCGTTCCCTGTCAATACTGGAAGTGCAATAAATATAACATTGTGTCGCTCTGTGCCGCCCACTCCTCACTGTTGGGGTGAGGCCTGAGTCAAGATGTACGGATAGATCGCCGGGCGCTAACCCCCCACACCTCCATTCAACCCCCTGTCCACCCCACTGTCGCCTTCATATAGATTTTTCTTTTTTGCCGGGTGCTACGTACCGATATTAAAGACTAGATACTTAGCCTTGCTGCGCCCGATTATATTAAACATTTTCAAATATAACAACCAATTTGAACAATACTGAAGATTTGGCAAGTTGTGGCAGGGCACACTGGGTTTCGTAGTCATTTGGACAGCCAGTCATTTTCCTATTCCTTCCTTAATTCTACTAGGTATGGTTGACAGCGCACTTTCAGCACTTGTGGCGTTGCTTATGCTATACAAGCGTCAGTAGCCACCTACCATAAAGTGGACCATTAGACTGTATGTCGACCTTAACATAAAAAAAGTCTGCTATCTAGCAGTGATGGTTCAGTAGACGTGACGAACTAGAAACACTTGTCCCAAATGCGAAAGAAAACATCGCATGAGAAAATAAACAATCTGAAATTATACTTGTTGAACTACATCCTCACACAAAGTAGTGTATTGTTGGCTGATTTAGATATATACATTTTTTTAAGTCACACATGCTGTTACTTCACTGAGATCTTCTGTAAGGGGGTAGTTGTACTGGCAACCCCCCTTCTGGTAAAGCTGGTGTCCTTAGGCTACGGTAGCCAACTACCTCAAGTGGACCGTCATCCTGTCTGCCACCCTATATAATATAAATAAAAATGTATGTAGTAAAAATTACAATATATTGTATTTTTGTAACAACGCACAAACGTAACGTTTGACCGTAGTTAAAGAATATTAGAGTCGCGGCGTAACGTCCGTCGCCAAGCAATATTGCATCCTAGTTGGATTTCTAGTTAACTTCGCACTGAAAATTGAAATTCCATTAAGGAGATTGCTTTTTAAAGAGCTCCAACTTCGGTGTGAGTAATTACTTGGCTATTGCAATAGTATTATTACTTACACTGCTCAAAGATATAAGCGAGATTATGAATGCTTGGCGAAAAAAAAAAACATGCGAAATGAGCGTCATTTTATTTCGTACATTAATTCTTTTTTTTTATGTTAACGTCAACAGACAGGTTGACGGTCCACTTGTTGGTAGGTGGCTACCGTCGCCTATAACACAAGCAACGCCTTAAGGATAAAGTACATTACACTTTAAGGATAAAGTATAATAAGGGAGGGATGGGGGGTAATGGGCTTTGGCATCCCTTACTCACTCACCGAAACACAACAGCACATATGCTGTTATTTCACGGTGGTATTCTGTAAGGGGGTGGTTACTGCCGCCAGACGTGCTGCCCAAATGACTGCGAAACGCAGTGTGCCCTACCACTACTTTTCAAATTCAGACCAGAGTCACTTTTGAAAATTACATTAAAATTTCTAAAGTTGACCCCGCCGGGAATCGAACCCGGGGCTCCTGAGACGTTAGGCAAGCACCCTTGCCACTCGTCCAACGGGCTTGTCAAAACAAAGTCAATTTACAGACAACAAACCAGTTCGGTTTTAACGTCTAATACATATCCAAAGTTTTTAATCAGTTTATTACCTCAGCTTTCAAACAAAAAAATACAGATAAAAATCGCTTTTACAACACCGATTTGACACACAGGCCAAACACCGCTCTTTTGCGTCGGGCGTTAAGGTTTTCGAGTGATAGCCATACTTACGACCATATGACCACATAAAACATGGGTTAGTCATCCATGTTGACAGTAGGTACATATTATATTATGTTAGCCTATGTCCACAGGTAAGTCACTTGTGCCATATTACATGCAATATTACTGTCTTTCGTATATAACCGAAATTTTAGTTTAGTTATTAAAAACTTAACGACTTATATATATGTGTCGTTCATTGTAAAAGTGAACTATCTCCTTGTAACTGAATTTTAGAATAACGAGCTTTTATAGTGTAGGAAAAAATATATAAGCATTCATTCATTGTTTTCATCTATGGGATTTTAATGCAACTATTGGAGTTACTTCACTTTTATATTGAAAGTTATGACTAAATGTGATACCATTAGGCAAAAAAATATGGTTTTAAAAATAGGGAGTTACACCACTTTTACAATGAACGACACATATAACGTTTTATCCACAACATCCCATACCAGTGAAGAGTACAGATATAGGTGTCTATCGGCAAAGTGCACTCCCATTTACGGTGAAAAAAGCCGCGGAAAATCTACGTGACGTAACATCGAGCCAATAGCCAATGGCGTATCGAACCTTTGACTTCCGAACGTCCGAACTAACTTGACCCCCTCCGCCTCTCTACAGACGAGTGAACATGGGCGACCCAGACGAAGGCTGTTCGTGTATCAGAGGTCATGTGAAAATGGTGATTCAATATCGAGACCGAATGCAGGTCTCTGATTGGCTGATCGGTTCCGCGCCATTGGACAGTAGAGCGCACACTCGAACCGATACTCGTATTTACTACGTTCGACGTTTGAACAGTGAGTGCATGTGTGGGTACTGAAACCGCCTTCCTTAGGTATTTTACGTTCTCGATTGATACGTACGCTCCGTAGGTATCGACACGTATTATCGAAACGATTAGCGACGCCTCGCCGAGCGATTGGTCAATCGGAAAACGTTGGAAGCTATTGATAGCCATTAAATCATTCTATTGGCGATTCAAATGTGTCTCAATCGAGCTGTGCGTTCTATTTTTGAAAATTATATCGAAGTTGGCCAGTAAATGTTACGCTCATGTTACGCTAGATAAATTGTTTATCGATCAGAACAAAATATCATAATATATCAAAAAGTGGTCATTTCATGACTTTTATTATAGAATAGTTTTAAACCGCTGAAGAAATCTTTTTGCAAATATACGTGATTGGCGTTGACATTATTAGTCATCAAAGAATATCTACTTAGTGGGGTTTTTGTACTCTGTGGGGTAAATTTATATGCTTTACTTAATAATATTGTAGAGTACTATAAAGTAATTATTTCGCGTAATAGCTGACTAACCGCTTCCTAACTGTAATGATTATGTAGGCATTGTGTTTTAGTTGACTGTAAGTATATAGACAAGAATACTTTTACGGACTTCACTGTCAATTTTCTCATACAGGTCTCAACAACTAAGTTTCAATTAATAATCAAGTCTCAAAAACAAAAAATGAAAATTATTTTAATGTAAAGGTTGTGAAATAAAATATTAAGTGAAGTAGGTAATAAATATCATAATTCATTCATGAAACTAAAAACTAAAACTATTGTCGCATATAACACAAACAACGCCACATGTGCTGTCGAATACATCGGAATCAGAATTTCTCACTTGTTGAGTTTTAAATAACTCCTACAATAATGTAAAAGTTGCAATAAAATAAGTCATTAATACCAACATATGAAAACGGAATGACTCCATACAAAACTACACAAATTGCAAATAGTCAGACGGGGAGTAATGGGTATTTTTTGATATCCGCTATTCTGTTGAACAAATAAAAACAATATGGTGATGTTTCGCTTCATTTGCGAATATAAAAAAAACCTTTAAAAGCGGCTGAATCAGGCAAACGTTCTCATCAGCGCGTTGGCTATTAATAAAAAAGTGCGCCCAGTTAGTTCAGTACCTACTAATATTTAACGAACTCTAGATAACGCAAATATATACGCTTTTCCGTGTACTTATTTAAAATGGAAAAATATTTTTCCTACGTCGCGTTCGGTTGCGCTCAATGCGTAGAAAGGAGCAACGGGAAATTCTGTGGATTTGTTCTTTGAACAGATCGAACAAAACATACGACATTAAATAAATTTATTGTCAGACAAATTCATCATGAGGCCGTGTCTCTGAGGCTTACATCCAAAGCTGGATGTAGGCCTCTCCCAAGGCTCGCCTCCAAGCTCAAGTGCTCATCAAGTAGACCGTCAGTCTGTCTGTCGACCTTAACATAAAAAAAAAGAAAAAAAAAAGCTCTGTGCTTCCCATCCTGCGATGCATTTTAGGTCGTATATATCCACCGTACCACGCTTTTCACTTCGAGAACTCGTCAATCACATTGGTTATCCTCTCTGCAACCGATATTATCGACTCATTGTTACTTCAGCTTGTTAATTCTGTCGGCTACGGTTCTTCGGCGAATTTCAATTTTGGTTCATCTTCTCATCTTCATCCACCAAAGAAACTCCGAGCATTTCCCAGTCCATAGCTCGCTGAGCTGCCTTAAACTTGACCTTGAACTTGAACTAGTCTTGCCGTGAGAGGCTACGTTTCGGTAACATATGTCATTATTGGCAGGACGCACTGATTACACTAGAAAATTGAGAAGTCATTAACGCAGACGAATGCCGTGAAATATCAGCGCTTACTTACAAAGTATACTTAAAATTAGCCGGCAAACTTAATTAGTTTTACAGCTATTTTTAAGTTTATCTCAATCCATGTGAGCCTGGTATGAGCATGATTACATTAAAATAAGTAAAATATTGAAAATTTCATTTTCGTCCTTCTAGCCAGATCGACTGGTATTGCTAGAGCGGTGGATATTCGCTATTCGCCCGGTCGAGGCACCGCACGTCGCACACCGCTTTACTGCGTGCTTGGGACACACTTAGCGCTCACTCAAAATCAAAACTGGGTTGTTTATTTAATAAAAAAAAGACATACTCACTGCCTGCGTCTGTGTTTTCTCAAAATTACGACCTCGGGATCTTCAAATCTAGGGTAAATGGGTAGAGTGGTCCACCTTCGGCCGCATCTCAACCTTACACCGAATATACAAGTGAGATTGCGGCCAAGCGGCCTTGACTTAATAAAAAAAAAACTTTTCATAGAATCTTTTCACTAATAATAACTTCTGGTACATCTCTATACTAATAACTAATTATCGATTTTGATAGTTTTGTCTTTGGCGAGGATCTTACTAGCTAAGATTTAGTAATTTCAGTGATAGTTTTCGATACATTCTACCATAATGTTTTGAAAACTTTTATTTACTACTACATCTTACGGCACTGTGGAATGGGGAGATGAATAGCGCTGTCGAGGCTCGGAGTTTTTTTGGTGGATAGGATCTAAAATAAAAAATTAGTAGAATTAGAAAGAAAGAAAGAAAAATATTTATTTGGTACTTTACAACATACAATTGGTACTTTACAATTTACAGAAGAGTGTACCAAAATTTTCTCCGCTTAGCATGTAGTCCTAGCATGAGCCACGACGCTGATATTCTGCGGATGCCGCAGAATATTTATTTACATTACTTATATACTAAAGCTTCCATTTGCATTAGCATTAATTACTGACATTAGCAAGCTAAAGGGCAATGGACCGGTCACATTTGTCGCATAGCGGATAACCGATGACTTAGATATGACTTCTCGAATGGAGCCATATAGGCTTCGTAGGAAGCGGCTGCCCGCGAAGCACAGAGGATCGTGCGAACATTCGGAGATGCCTATATCTAGCTGTGGATTATGTTGATATTTAAAATAGAATTTAAAAAATATTTGAGCCCAGTGTGTCAACAGCTTTTACTACATATTCTAGGTTCCGTACATGACGCTCTGTAGTCGGAATATGCTCAATATATGGCACGTCGGTTCCACTCGATCCTGGTGAATCATGGCCGCCGCTTGCCGGCTTACACAATCGATCTTATACATAACATCTTTTTATACAATCCACTTATTTTCTCACTAAAGAACAATTTCCGTACAAGTGATTTATGTTAAAATAATAATATGTAAATTTAAGTAAAGTTATGTAAATGTAAGGTCCATTTAATGCTATGTGAATACTGAATACGGTCATCTAAAAACAAATGCAATGCTCTTGTACCTGAAACACAATACTTCACGGTGGTCTTCTATAAAGGGTGGTTAGCCATTACTAAAATATTAATTGTCAATATCAAAAATCAATTTAGATGTGCCTTATAAACCCAAATACTGTAGGGCGCGCATGCTTCCATGTAATCATATCATAGTGTCTGTCCGTACATAGTATTAAGACTGTAAGTGCACAAACTTACTTGCTAAGTTCGTTGAGGTATAAACATGGAAAGTTCCATAGTAAGGGGCGTCAGCACCTACCCACCGTAAATACGGACATTTTTATTAACTCCATAAAGAACGGGAAACTTGCAGCTAACGTACTCTTTGATTTTATTTAAAACTAGCCCGGAATAACTTTGAGTTAGCCAGGCACCAGAGTTTATTGAAAAATTTTCAAGTAAAACTTTACCTTGGACGTGGTAACATTGAATAATAATGTGGAATTTGCGAACTGCCCACCGGGAGCTTGGAAAGCGCAAAACGTCTCAGCTATCTACGTGGGAGTAAATGAGAAGGTTTGACACTAGCTCAATGTCAAACCTTCTCATTTACTAAATACCACTAAATTAGTAGGACTATTATTTTATTTCAGGCTATTAAATTAACCCGCTTTTCCTTTTTGATTTGATCGACTTAATCGGCGATTCTAAAGCTGGCTATTAATAACTTCTGTCAACATATTAGTATTGCCATACAACGAGGTACCCTACCAAAGGAACCGATGCTTTATATTATATTATATAATGTGTATATATACATATACCTAGTATATATCATTTAGGATAAAATTTTATTTTAAACCAGCTTTTGAAATCATCCAATGCTCGGTTTAATAGGCATCGCATAACATGATTTCATATGTCTTTTAAATGTTCCATAAAGTTCGTAGTGTTTTGTACGAGTACAATAATAGCAAAAAGGTAGTTTTAATGTAAATTTACTCTATCAAGTGGCTTAGCCTTTCCACCTCTAGTTAGTGAGAGATGTTACAAAATTCATTAAACATACAACAAACTCAATTTGAAGAGTATTGAAGACTCGTTGGAAATACTTTAACACCTCATAAAGGACAAGAAAATCCAGTGAACCCCTTTAGGTATCGCCGAGTTTCGTCCGCACTACGGGAAATACGTTGCATTTTAACAAGTTTAAAATACTTTATGCATAGACATTACGAAGCTTTCTGCCAACGGAGAAATTTCATCCGACGTAAAGTACGGCCCGCCCGCCGGCAACCAATAGCGAAGCCCAATTTGAATATAGAACGTGCGCGCCGAATTTATAACGGACACGTGAATGCTTCGATTTTTTCACTAAACTTTCTAGGTGAAGTTAGTACATTCGTACCGCCTAACAGTCATGTCGTGTTACCTTTTAGATAAACTTAATTTAGGATTTTATGAACTTAATGAATACAAAATTTGAAAGTTCTTGTTATACCTAGATTTGTATTTTCTAATGACAGTGAAAAAGTTATCAACAACGGTTGGTAGGTGACACGTACGTTTTGTTTTGATTGACGTCAAATGTTTGATAGTCGAGGAATTTCCTCGTAATTATTACGTTTTTTCTCTCCTTGAGAACCTTCCTCAGACTTCATCAAACACAACAAAAAAGAAATCAGCCAAATCGGTCCAGCCTTTCTCGAGTTTTGCGCTTATTATAGCAACACATTCAGTGATTCATTTTTATTTATATAGATAATTCACTTATTTCAGCAGTAGAACGTTTATATAAAAATTCGAATCCCAAAACACAGAATAGTTTTAAAATAAATTCACAAAACTTCTCAACCTTTTTTGAACCATCATAATATTTATACACGAATTCGAGTTCCAAATACGAAAGTTTACATTCGAGCGCATCTGTGAGTTTCATCTAATGTTGAGTAGGAGAATTTATTTTTATTGTGTCCGGGTCGGTATATGTGATAGAGAAATTGCTATATTTTTTTCTAAAATATGAAATTCTAAAATATGATTTCTGCTTTTGATTGAATCTACAAAGCTTCTGAATTTTCAACACCTCATTAAATGTTATATCCCATTATTTCAATGAGAGGTGGACAATCCCATTTTCCTCACTTATATATCACATATTTCAGTAAATCTCTCTCCCCTCTCTCTCTCTCTCTTTTTCTCTCCCTCTCCCCCTCTCTCTCTCTCTCAGTGCCTCTTGGTCTGAAGTTTTAAAAGTTGGTCTACTCCCTAAACATGTCTAATAAAAAGCCACTCGAACAGTTGCCTATAGTGAGGCAATTCCAGTCCACTCCTTGATATTTCACAACCACGACACTCCTTTGCCCACGCGTCTCTTCTCTTCCACTTTACCCATCATAATTATAATTAGCACCAATATATCTGTCATATTTAAGCACGTGGCCAAGAAAGTGATGAATGGGTGCATCATGATCGAAACAAAGGATCTCCTATAAAGTTTTTGTTTTTCAAACAAATCATCTTTCTGAAGCTTACACATGGAAAAACGGAATCAAGATATTAAAGGTAAATTTAAATTTTCCAACATTCGAAATTAATTAAATTTCACTCATACAGGATTCCTCTTTATAAACGTCTTCGTAGCAGAAACTGGCAAAAAATTCCTAAACGTACCTTTAATATCTAACGAATAATACCCGTTTTCACACGTACTAGTGGGTTTCCCCCCCTTTGCCTCCTACTGCGGGAGGTCAGGGGCCAACTACTACCCCTCTATTCCCCCCCTATCCCGGGGGTGACATGCTACCAGGTGCACTATATTGGTGCAATCTGTACTATTCATTGCCGGTTTATTTTTTACACTCCGATAGAGCTAAGCTTAGGAATTTTCGAGGTGCTTACAATTTAATATTTATTACTACCCTTTTGGTTGGTAAAATTTAAAATAGACTCGTGGAAAATTTATCTCTACATTTATGTATTGGATTTCTTATAAAAGTCTTTCTATAATAAGCTGTTTTGAAAAGATAGAATCTTTTGTGGAGTGCATTTGAATTAAAGTTGCCATACAAGTCAACGGTCTATTTACTCGATGTGTGTGATTACTGTCGCCTATAAAACGCCGTGGGAAATGTAAGTGCGCAGCCAATATTAATTCTGTAAGCTGATAATTACTGTAGCCAAACGTGCTGTTAGTTTATGAATGGTGATTCCAATGTGCATTGCCATTACAATCAAAATTTAATACGATTTTTAATACATGAATGATAATTATCAATTCCAAATGATGAATAATGAATAACATGTTGAACTGTGTTGAACCTGTTGAGAAACTCGCACAAAATTAAGGTTTTGTGCCCAGTAATCAGATTGCAATAGATATTCTCTAAAGGCTGAGGCATGTACTGATTGTGGAAAACTTAACAAAAAATAAAAATTTCGAACTGTCAAAGCATTGAGGTAAGTACTAATTAGGAAAAGGTTAAAACTGTGTGTTGCGTGACTGTGTGCTTTCAATCGGAAGCTTGTCCAATCAGTTGACACTCCGACATTGTCAGAATTGACCATTGTTGAACTAATTTGCATTAATTTTACCACAAGCAAACCTTATTTGAAACCTTTGTTGTTGGCTTCCTTGTACCTCAGGTACAGAAAAGGTACAGATCTATCTAGATAAGCCAGACGGTTCTGATCAAAATAACTCAGAAATAAAAAGGATCCTGATCCGAATTTCATTTCGAGAAAGTTACCAAATCCTCATGAAGCTATGTCATGTCTCACTTTCAGAAACCAAGATGTTTATTTCATGTCTAAAACTTTGAAGCAAAAACATTCTACAAAAATGTTTGTGTTCATTTGGAAACTAAAGGGAAATCATTATATACTCGTAGGTATAATTTCTTGGCCTCAGCTTTAACGAATTCTAAACTTTAGTTACTTGCAAACAACCATAGTCTGATAAATATTTAATTCATTGTTGACATTTCGCTGTGAATACCTTTGTAAAATCGCTGTGTGTCTAAAGTCTATAAATGCGTAGAAGAAGTCTTGAAACAAGTCTCGGATCAGTCTGTTGAGGAACCGAATTACTTAGGAAAGCAATATACAGTAAAAATAGACACAGCAGTATATTATAACTGTATTAGAAAAACATGTTAACAACCCAAAAAAAATTATCTGTCATTTTTATGGTAAATGACCACCGTCACAGGCACAACAATGGTATCCAAGCTGAAATATTATGGTAGATTAAAAAAACTCTTCATGGCTGCCCTTGTTCGTGCACATCTTACTCGCTGGCTTAAACCCAAAAGCACATGTGCTGTTATCACTTGGTGAACTTTTGTGAAGTTTTGAGATTGATGTGCTCTGCCACTTTAATGACGAATCTTAATTTTACAATTGGGCAAAGTTTATAATGACTATTTTGAAATTCAGCGCACTCACACTGAGAACCTAAATAATGAACAGCAATAAGCCACCATCTTTAAATTTGAAACTATTTCTCCTTCTACGTATCATCCTGCAATCCCCTAAATAAAGCAGATATATTTAAAGAGGCATTTCCATTTCGAAATACGTATACCAAATTGCGTTCGACCGACAATGTTGGCTAAAGATCTTAAAATCCAGGAGCTTCACTAGCTGGTCGGGATCATAAGGCATTTTTCCGAACATACACGTAGCTCTTACTCGTTCCCCCCTCCTTCGCTGTACACCTCCCCCCACACGCCTTCTCCCATCGCCCACAGCCGGGTGATCTGGGCGCTCGATCATGTAGAGTAGTCTGGGGAAATTTGATTACAGAAGGTGTTTTATAAAAAAATATTCGATAAATTCATATACTTAACCCATTTTATACTTACAACGATAAATTCTTGTTTGATTGATTTTATTGTTGTTAATAGTTATCTGGGTAATGAGACGAATCGATCTCAATGTGTTATGAAATCAAAATTCACCGAAAACTCAAGATAAGAAAATTTACAAATTTTCCTTTGTAAATTTTCCTATCTAAATGACATCTGAAGAATACATCTGAATTAAAATTAATATATTAAAACACTCAATATGTGCTATTGTTGTAACAATCTTTGATTCGTTATACAAAATGTGGTCTAGTTTTATGCCAAACTATTTCAAGTTTTTTAAAACTATTTCAAGTAGGTATACCATATTAGATACCAATACCTTACCATACAGTTTAAAAATTGCATTTGTATCCCCTAAATCCGCAGTTATAATGTTTACTGTCGTGCCTATGTCTATGTCTAAACTATGTCTTGAAATAAGGAAAAAAAACCAACTAATCGACTGCAAATCGATTTATAGGCATCCACTCTGTACTCGGCACTGATCTAGGGCGACTCTTTGCTTCTTCGTCTCGCCGATAGCCCGGCGATGTGTGCGGCTTCGGAACGCTGAAAGACGCCCTGTGACGCTGCTGCCTTCCTGAAAATGTCCCCCTCCCCACCACACCTCACCCCCCAGAAGTCCCGTGTGAGAGAAAAACTCACACATACAAACGTTGAGAAAAAACGCGACAGTGTTCGTGATCGACGCTCCGAACAAGCGGTGTTTGTATGCAGTGCCGTAAATAGGGCAGTGCCACCGGTGCCCAGGCACAGGGCGTAGACCCTGGGGGGGCGCAAGAATGGACAGACCAGGCAGGACTATTATTTTTTCGGTTTGCTCCTGATAAGTTCCCACTGCGCCCCTATAGTGCTCGATTCCAACACATACGTACCTACATGCCAGTATCATCAAAAACGTCTATTAAATTAGACAAAACATCGAGCTAATTTTTTTGGCAGACACAGTAGGTGGTATAATAGGCGAAGTGTCCACTTAACATCAGATGGCTCGTCTGCTTGTCTGCCCACACCTACATTAGTTCTTTAAAAAAATAGATTTTTCTTCCAAAATATTAGATAATTGGTCCACCAACACCAAGTTTCTTTGTGCTTTATTTTATCAACCTTAATGAAATAAAGTAGGCCTATACATAGCATTGCTCTATCTAGGGTACCTATAATATCTAAAAAAAAAAAACAAGGGCGCAGTTATAGAAGCTCGCACAGGGCGCAAAAAAGGCTATTTACGGCACTGTTTGTATGTGTGACTGGAATACTCCGTGAAAGATTACTCCTATATAGCCCCGTATTACATATTTCTCAAGCGAAAGGTTCTGTGTCTGTGTGCATTCTCGTGTCAATGTGTGCACGGAACGTGCCGCTGTTTTGTATTTTTCGTGAGAATCCCACGAGTGTGTGCGTTTATTGACATTTTTATATATGAAATTTTATGTGCTCGATTTAGATGTTTTACTTGTGTACAATGCACGTCCTTATTTGTGTGTGTGTGTGTGAATTATTTGCGGTCGCTTTCGATGTTCGCGGAATACGGAATTGGTGTAATTAATTCGTTTTCAGAAAAGTGTGTGTTCGTTGTGGGAACTCGACGTTTCTGTTTTGTAGAGTTTTAAGGTTCATATCACGAAATTCTACTCAAGAAGAGAGTTAGGTTCGCGTCCTGTACAATATTTTTCCGGCATTCATAATGATAAGGCTCAGTTGGTGTTCCTAGGGTTTCCGGATAGGGCAAGACCGGCAATTTTCTGTATTTCCCGATTTCATCTTCTGTTTACGACAAGCACATCAAAGCACATTGAAGGCATTCAATCACTATTATTGTACCTATATACGAGTATCTTCGATGGCTTTAATAAAAGTTTATTTGAGCAGACGAAATAGTTTGTTTTTTGATAAATTGTAAAACCTTTCTTCTTCTATCTTTTCTTTTTTTCATCGAACAAAACTCCATCGATCACAAGACGTCACTATATGATTTGATCAATTAATAAATCATCAATGAATGTATATAATATGTTCCTCCAAAACTCTTAAACGAATTAACTGATTTTCATGAAACGGTAGAAAAACATTTAGATGTACAGGACACAGGATAGGCTACTTTTTTCTTTTTCAACGTTAACGAAGTCGCAGGCACCAGCTAGAGAACCGGTCACAGCCATCGCAGTATGACCCAGTTCAATAACTTTGTAAGAGAATGCATCTTTACTTAGAGTAAGAATTTTTATAAAACTTTGTGAATACTGGAAAATAGCAAAGGATAAAACATTTTGAAAGAGTAAAATAAAAATGGAACGAAATAAATTAGAACTCGGACGAGCGATCCCTGTGGATGCGAATGGTTCCGCAGTTACATGGTTCACTCAAAACAGCACAGCTGCGTTACTGTACATCTAGGATTTCTTCGGTTAATATATAATTACGTATATCTTCTGAGTGCAGGTCTAGGTCTAGATATTAGGTGTCTTCGAAAATGACTGTAGCAAACATGCACAAATGAAATCAACAAACTCACACATGCATGAAATCCTTCTATATAGGTATATTTATTACTAAAATTAATAGACATATAAAAAAATATTATAAAAATTAATTGACGAGCCTGTTGGATTAGTGGTTAAGGTGTTCGCCTTAACGCTCTGTTCCAAGGGTCCCAAGTTCGATTTCCGGCGGAAATGAACTTTTTCAAAGTTGGCTCTGATCTGGATCTGAAAAATAGTGGCACACTGCGTTTTGCAGTCATTTGGACAGCTTTGTAAAGCTTTTTTGTTTTATAAAGAAGAAGTTATAAAGCTTTGTCTTGTTCTCGATAGTAGATATTTGAGATATCACTAAATAATAATACATTTAATAGCCTAATCGTTTGTCAACTGACTTAAGTACGAGTATTATGATCAGGAAGTACTTTATTCAGTATACCTACATCAAAAATATTAAATACAAACAGATTTAACAAATCACAACTTAGTTATATTACTTACAAATGTTTGCTACGCTGTCAGACTTTGTGAAAAACTTTGTCAGATACAGAAAAGAACATATGGGTATTTTTCATCAAAAAAAGAGTACCTACAGTTTTTGAGTAATCTGACAAAAATATAATCAATACTAATAATAAATCTGTAGGTAAGTGTAGGTATTGTATGTATATATGTTCCTCCAGAACTCTTAAACGAATTAACTGATTTTCGTGAAACTGTATAGATAACTGTTTAGACGTACAGGATACAGGATAGGCTACTTTTTCTTTTTAAACGCGGACGAAGTCGCGGGCGCCAGCTAGTGAGCAATAAAGGTTAAATAAATGTCTTGACTTTTAATAAAATTGGGCACGGACGAAGTCACGGGCTTAAACTAGTTCCATATAATTTATACCAATATATTATAATTATGAAGAGTTTGTTTGTTGGAATTGAAAAATTCTTTTTGTGTTGGATAGTCCATTTATCGAGGAAGGATTTCGTATATAACATTTTGAACGTGGACGAAGTCTCGGGCATCAGCTAGTAAAAAATATTTTCAGAAATCAAAACAAAAAATCATTTAAGTTTATACCTAGATCTATCTAAGTATGTGATAAGTCGATATCCTACCCATTATACTTTATTACGTCGAATAAATGGGTCACACACACTTCCCTTCCCACTCAACAAAGGGGAAGTGGGTAGGAAAAGGGGGGGAGGATGTTCATATATATCTTGATCCTCGCACGATGTGATAATTGAGAAAATTCCTTTGGGTTACATTACAATATTTAGGTTTTCTTATAAAGTTCTTTATAGCTTATAAGTATTCTATATTTGATTTAAAATGTTCAGGGTTAAATTTTCTGTGCCAATTAACAGCATATGTGCTATGTTTCGGTGAGTGAATAAGGGATGCCAGGACCCATTACTTCATTCCTTTTATGGTTCTAATCCTAATCCTATATCTATAATCTTTAAAATATACATTTCTTTCCGATACATAAGATATCCGTACTAATATTATAAATGCGATAGATTGTATGGAGTACCTATGAATGTTTGTTACTCTTTCACGCAAAAACTACTAAACCGATCACCACGAAATTTTTCATATACGTTGTCTGGGACACCAGAAAGGACATAGGGTATATTTTATAAAGTTACGCGGGCGTAGTCGCGTGCCGCAACTAGTATCTTCATATATCTTCCTATATAATACAGCGATATTTCCACTTGAAAAATAAGAGTAAGAAATAATGACGATAACATAGATTGACCGTTAAATATTAGGCCAGTGGTGTCCGTCCACACTAATGAGTTGGCAACATCATTGTCCCCTGGGTATTCAGTTTGAAAACATTCAATTTCGTCACGTTAATGATACAATAGCGTCGACACACGGCAGTCGAGACAAAACACTCGGCACTATGTTCCAGTCAGCTCCTAACAAACCTTGCACACGGTCTCCACTTATTACAGTAAGGAATTAATTATATAAATATGTATATTTTTTTATGTTAAAGTTGTCAGACAAACTGACGTTCCACTTAATAATAGGTGGCCTATAACACAAGCAAAGTCCGCTGCCCACGATAGTATAGAATCAAGGAGAAGAGATTAAGATGGGATAAGGAAATGGGCTCTGGCATATTTCAGCTATAATAGGTTTGCACACTAGAACTTTCAATCTATTATTGGTGCTTCCAATCTGACAAGTGTGCGAAGATGTTGTTAAACTAACCAATAGCGCAATCGCAGCAGCTGTGGAGTTGCTTGTCTCATAAGCGATGGTAACAACCAAAGATTTAAATCGAGAGATGCGGCATTACTAGTGAAAGTGTGTTACAAAATACAACATACATTATACTAAAGACCAAAGTATAAAATACATATAATTTTGTCTAAACACACTTTTAAACACAGACAACACATTCCTTACTTCAAACGTGACTGTGACGATAGCGACGCTCTCAACAAGCGACCGTCACTCACTGTAGTTGGCGTGCAACTGTAGTTGGGTGTAGCGCCTGCGCTAAACCCATTGTTAAGAATGTTCGGTGTGTTTTTAGTATGGCGCGAGGAGATTACGCCGCATCTTCGATTTAAATCTTTGGTAACAACTAACCACCAAGTGAACTGTCAGTCTGTCTGAGGATCTTAACATAAAAAAGAACATCACAAAATTAAAACAAATGTTTAGTTGATTTGTGTATACGTTTCAAGAACTCGGGAATGGCGGGTAGACCGATTTTGATACGGTTTTCACGTTATGAATCCTCGTGCCCCTAAGACACAACGTTACAGCAAGCACCTTAACCTCTAAGTAGCTGTTTGAGACAGCGACAGAGACTTTGGTAACTTAGACTGACATCGAGTAGGCGGTCAGCTTGCCATCAATATAAAAAAAAATATTTGCAATAATATTTGTATTACTCACCTAAAGACATAGAAAAATTTTGAAGAAAGACAAATTAATTTTGACTGTTACATTGAAAAGATTTTGAAAAACAGAAGTTTAGGTGACGCTACTTTAGTATCCTTACTGTATTCCTTTTACTTTGCCTTTGGAGACGAGCTCAAAGCGAGCGAAAGTAGAGCCCTCTTTATCTCAGAGGTGCAGTGGGAGGGGACAGGAGGGTCGGAGGAAGACAAGTGCATCTCAAAGAAATGCAGATTTTACACGTCGCTGGTGTTCGGGCGGCGTGGATGTATCGTGTTGTTTTGAACAGTTCGCAAAACAACTCCCACTCGACAGTTTCTTCATCCGACAAAAGAATGGAGGAAATGGTGTTTCAAACTACTAGTATTATTACGAGTATTCCACTTAGGTCGCTAAGAATATTAAATTGCATTTTTAAACTTAACTTACTCGGATTTGTAGTTTACTATCAGACTAATTAATTGATAGTGAAGACAATTAAAGTTTTGAACTTTAAGGTTAACGCTTTTGCTGTTGCGTTTGCGCTGCGTCTTAGGTGCCCCGGGTTCGATTCTTTAACTTTAGAAATGTGGTTCATACAAAAAAAAAACAAAAAAAAAAAAACAAAAGACTACAAAAGACAGACAAGACATTAAGGAGATAATTATGTTGATCTGGAAGATAAAAAAGTAATGGTCATGCACATTTAGTATGCTGTCTGTACGTCCCGAATCTGACACTCATTATAGCAACACTGAAGGATTTCTCTAAAATATGTCAAATGTGAGTAGGCAAGACGGTATGGCACGTTTTACTGATTCTCTTTATGCTACATCTCAGCCTGTTACTTAGAGAACACATTTATAATTATGCCAAGGCATAACTTTAATGAAATCTACATATTTATTGACTTTTATTACATATTATTGAATTTTAATTTTAATTTTTTTAATAAAAAAATATTAAAAAAATTAATTTATCAGATTTTTTTAAATTTGTGGTTTTAAATTGTATTCTTAAATTTCTTTAAAAAATAAAAGTAATAATATAGTTTAAGACCTTGTATAATATTTTTAAAATTTCTCATTTTCTTTATAAAGAATTTTGTTATGATTTCCTTCTGTGCGGCGGGTCCTACCTGCTGCAAAATCTACCGGAAAGTGATAACCACCAAGAAGAAGAAGAAGAAAGATCAGATAGAGAAATAATTTTAAGAACTAGGTAATGTCTAAATTAACAAATAGGTATGTACGGACAAAATGGTATCTGAAGTTTATATTGCAGTATTAACTTCAAGTTACTGGAAGTAAGAGCCGACACATAACTCTCATTGTTAAACCTACAGGCTTTATATCTAAAAACTAACTCATAACTTTAACTCTTAGACGCTCACCGACAGCGTTAACAGGCATTTTCAGGAAATAAGATCCTGAGTTACAACTTTTCTCAAACGTTGCACAGCAGGTAACGTTGAAAATATTTCCATAGAAAATAACATCCTAATAAAAAAAGTCTCAATACTCGTATTTTTGTCTAAAATAGCGAGCAAGGAAGATTGGAAATTTTCTTTATACTAAACTATATAGTTATTTTGGCAGGAATTATAGCCAAAGTCGTAAAATAGAATCTTAAAACTAAAGTAATTTGAAAAAAAAAAATACTAATTAAGACAAAGATCTCTTTATCTGAATATTAGAAGGGTTGAGAGAGGGCTAAAGTCTCGATCATAGCAGTGAGCATATTGAAACATTTTCAATAACAATAACACCGAAACTTGGCACATTACACGATCGTAATGTAAAACGATTAAAGAGAAAGTTTTTACAAAAGGGTGTGGCTAAACGCGATCAAATATAATATAGAGTTGATACTACTGTCTATACCTACTTAACTAATTTTGTTTATACATTAATCAAATTTGAAAATAGACATGTTTTAGATTATGCACTAGATGTTTTTTTATTGGCTGAACGTCCACTTGATGGTAGGTGGCTACCGTCACCTATAACACAAGGAATGCCATGAGTGCTGTAAGTGGGTTGCCGACGATAGTAGGATTAAAGATAAGAATAGGATAGGATAGGATCAAGCCTAAATGTCTGTAAAAATGTATAATACAACTATCTCGTGCTTATTCAATTCAATAATAATAATAAATCTGTAAGGGTATGTATGTATGTATGTTAGACATTCCTACATAACATTTAAACGTACAGGACACAGAATGGGCTACTTTTTTTCTTTTTCAACGCGGACGAAGTCGCGGGCACCAGCTAGTAATTTATAATAATATTATTTGAGATAAAGTAGTAAATTATTTTTGACATTTACAAAAAAATTTAAATTCCTTTGTCGATATTTTTCACTTCACTTAATTTTTCATCAAAATAGTTAAATTTAACCAAAGACGGTAAACTAAAAAGTATACTTATAACAGTGCAAAACACACCTTAACATTTTTTTGTCACACAATAGTAACTCTATATAGATGTACAATTAGACAATCGGCGCATCGGTGGACCGTGAGCCATTAGCGATTTTAATTGAAAATAGCGTAAAGGCTGTAAATTGTTTGAGTGCAGCCCCCGATGAGAGTGCAATCTCTGTCTGCGACGTATCTCTATTATTGCCATTATATTATTATTATTATCACCCTCTCCATTACATTTCAGACGAATTAAGATCAGCACCAATTTTCACAAATTTCCTAATAAGACTCCTTGCCTGCATGTACAGCTCACACCAGACTTAGAATGTGAAAGAAAATCAGTATATAATTGTTATATTTTAAACCTTTACATATTATATATAAACCTTTTTATGTTCAAAAATTTATAATCAATAACCCTCCCCTTATTTTAGTCTATAGTCCAAGTCATTCTAGTCCAATTGAAATAAGCTATTCTAGTCCAAGTCAAGCAAGCTATTCTGCTGTAAGTTGCTGAGGAGTAAGTATATAAAGAAGCAGGAATGTCGTTATTTCAAAGTAGTTTGAGGTTTTTGTTTGAAGGCTGAGGACTGAGGAAAGTATCCAAGTTTTAAAAGGAGCAAGGGCACAGACTGTGCAAAAATAAAAGTAGCTAATAAATAAAAATTATCACAAATCCTTTTATTCCATTTTCTTTACCTTGGCTATAAAATTCATTTACACAAATGCAGATCAAAGTATCTTTTCTTGCGACGTGTTGCGAATAAACGATGCACACAACAACGAAATTCCCGTTATTAATTATTAACCCACAAATAAAATGAATGGACACTAACATACAAGTAACAACAATCGATACAACAATAAAATGTTATTTAACAATAGCACGTCTACAACTCACCGTTTGCCCGATCGCGATGTACGTTAAAAGAAATTATGTATATTAAATTCCCAACTGACTTTCTTATCAACATCAAAAATGTATTGGATATAGCGCGACACGACAGTTTTGATGCTTTATAATAAAAAAGCTATTGCACGCGACTTCGCCAGCGTAAAGTTTATAAAATACTAGTTGGTGCCCGCGACTTCGTCCGCATTGAAAAAGAAAAAAGTACCTTGTGATTATGTGACCTTAGCATTTTGGTGTAATGATACCTATAAATCATTTTTTTTTACGTGTGAGAACTCTGTAGCAAGAGATAGTCAAAGTCCTTAAACATGATATTGATTATAATTCAGTGCATAACTAGGTATGCAATTTGGATCAGGTAAATAATAAATCATTTATAATTCACTAGCTACCTGCCGTCGGCTTTACATAGATTTTTTTTATGAAATTTATATACACTGTCTCGAATCGTATCAAAATTCGTCGGTTTGCTTAGAAGTTGTTAGCGAAGAAACAGACAACGAAATCATTTTATAATATGTATAGGTAATAGAATAAATGAAAAGCTAAGAAATGCCATTTATCATACCGTTATTTTAATATTTAATTAAATATAAAAAAAATGGAATGAGTAAAATATCAAGACTGGTGAGTCGTTTAACATGACACGTTAATATCGCATGCGACTAACAATCTAATTACAACCCTCGGGAATCGAACCGCGATCGGCGGTCCGATACCGTCGATTATACTGCCGATTGACCCTTGCACCCTTCAGGTGGTTACAACCTATTTTGTGGCTTTCAAGTCTTTTCTTTATTTCTACTCGTATTTAACGGGCAAGGTTAGTCATAAAACTAACACACACGCATACATACCTAAAAATGTCAACAAACTTATTATATATTGTGTCATCAACACACAGTGATCGGCAAAGCACCACCGTGAAATAAAAGCACATATGCTGTTTACAATAACTACTGTGTTTCGGTGTTTGAGTGAGGTCACCTCTTAAACATTCTTTCTATAGGTGTCAGCAGCGTACATAATTTAAAAAAACAGCATTAAAAACACCATGAGGTTTCTACATTCTTTTTTTAAATAATTCTCTACGAAGATGGCTACTTTAACCTTCAAAGCTGCTCTTCGAAAGAGGGAGCGAATGCTCATACGAAACCATTCTTGTAAATTCTTCAACCAGGATGTCTTTGTCCAGCTCTGTATGCTACGTTTGCCCTGTATTTTTCCTTGCATCACTAGTTGAATAGTAAAGTCGGGGTACGAAAACCTTTGTCAGTTTTCAAATTAATTCCTTTATCAAAATCGTAGACACTTAGAGTAACTTTTGAAACTAAAGCACTAAATAGACAAATGACAAACGTTTAAAATGAATTTTTGGCATGACTGACAATTGCCATGATGAAACCTTTTTTGCTACTTCGACTGTACCTTCAGTATCTTATGATTACGTGCCCGAAATATTGCAGCTTCCTCCCTTTCATCGCTCTTAGCATTTTCTTTCTCTTTCTCATTGACGCAAACCATCATTGTTGGTCCTCAAATGTACCTTCACTCTGTCTGTTACACAAAATCATAAAAAGTTATTTTGAAGAGGCAATAATTCGGGTTTAAATAAGTTCGATAACATTGCACTATAACTGTGTGACTCCCTTAATATTGAGGTCGAATCAATTAACTCAAGTTATTTATTACTTTTAATTGAACAAGGTTCATTTGTCACATTTCTGTAGACTAAGTATGATAAGAACTTAAACCAAAAATAAGCAACAATTAAAACTTAAAACTTTTAAATCGTAAATGTTGTTAAAATCTCTGTTAAATGTGGTGGTAGGCATGGAAAAAAAAATTTTTTTTGGAGTTAGTAACTTCATTTATTAAAACCTTTTTCAGACTTATTTTTTAATAAATATTAATAGAATGTGATATAAATAATAAATTGTAAGTTGACTTCAGTTTATTAATTTAATGCGTTAAAATTTGGAACTACCAGCCTGATTTTAAAAATTCGCTTTACATTGACAACCCAATTCTTGAGTAAAGTGTCTCATACTCTGAGACTATCTGACGTCACTTGCATTGATGTCAATGACGTCAGAGTCGACATACAAATCGATAATGACATTGTCTCTAGGTTTGCTCAAAGGCCCGTAACGTAAGGACTTCCTTTACAAACCGCAGCCTTTCTTACCAACATATACGAACAAACAGACAACCTCTAATTACGTTCGAATAGGTGACCACCTCAGCAGGTGCACATCCAAGCGCAACGGTCATCAGTCAACCAGAACCTCAAGCGATATTCAACCATAAAATCAAGTTCATTCGGTTTATTTCACCTCGTACGCATTTCAAGGATAAGTGGTTTTCTTCGATCGATAAATGTGTTTTATCGGGTTGGAATTAAAGTTGATTTTCGTTTGTGTTCACAATGATTTTGGTTTTAACAATGACAGTGTATTGTTTCCCCATACGTAAGGTCAATAGCATGATGGGCGAATTCGTCTTGCTTAATTACCGAACACGTTCTAACGATTTTTTTATTGGAATCAAACTAGATTGGATCCAATTTTATGATTAAAAGCGAATTAAATCCAATCCAAAAATAAAGAGTGCTTTATTCTTTGAGTAAAGTAAATGCAGAAACCAGCAGCGATGCTACTGCGCAGCTACTCTGTAAGTAAAAGGTGTTGGTCCAATAATTGGTCTATTTGAGCTTAAGAATTTAATGTTTTTGACCTTTTTTATAACTTATAGCAATAAATTATCTTATTAACAGATAGTTAATTTAATATTCTACTAAATATTACTGGATTTTCTGGCACTTATAATCCTATTTTTTAATTTACCACAAATAATATTTACATTTTAAATGCATTATTTGCGATACATATACAAAGAATACTAGCATACTAAATAGGAACTATTTACTTTTGTTAACAAAACTTAATTTACCTCATATTTTTACTAAGATTTACTTGAAATCTTAATTTTTTTTTTGTTTACACAAATAATGCATTTGGAATGCATTATTTGCGATAGCTATACAAAAAAATCTAGTATACTAAATACTTGCCCAGATTCGGATTCGCTCGGACTTCGTTTTTTTCGATTTTCGTTTTGACGAGAATCTTCCTCGAACTTCAACAAATAATTTAAATTATGTTTAAGCTACTTTAATATAGCTCTCTATTTTATTGTAGAAATGCATTGACATTTAAAAGTCATCATAGCTCCTATTATCGTAAGGCAAAATTATTGTCATTAAAGACAGTCAATAAGTCGGCTTAAAATCGATAATATCGAGTCGTTAAAAATGCCCGCAATAATTGTTAGACACCACATGTCATTCTAAACAAAAGCTGGTATACATGAGAAACTAATTACTATCAATGTGTGAGCGGGACAGACTTATGAAAAGCACTATAGTGCAAGCGAGACGCCGCACAGGCCAAGATCGGAAGCAGATTGGCACGCACCACTGCTTACTGGCCGAATATGTTTTTTTTTTTTATTTCACTAATTAAAAATGCGGTCGGTTTGATAAATGCTATCTTATACAATTTATTACTTTTTGAAGTTAATAAAGCTATGCGTATTGATATGCGTGGGTGTCTACTTTGTTTGTTGTTTGAACTTTCCCCAAACATTACGAAAAAGTTCGAAATTTAAAAATGTCTTTGTTTCGATACTTTTTTAAAAGAATTAGCTGGCTTACGTTGAGTGTGACAGTTGTTAAGACAATACTAATTACTGTTCGTATATAATCTAAAATAATTATGGGATTTTTAGAAGTCCTAGGATAAACTAGAATATAAAAAAAAGCCAAGCAATTAAAAATAAAATAATTGATTTAAAAAAAGATTTATATTTCCTTATATTTCCAGAATAATTTCAGTCTTCAAATTCAAAAATGTAAAAGTCATACGATATCAAAAAATTAAACAGTTATATGAAAGAAAGAAAATACACCTTACTAGGTATATTTTTTGTTTTTTTATTTACTAGGTATATAATTTGAAAATAAATACAAAAAGATGCATTAAGTATGTTGGTCTGCTAACTGTACGTCCCAACACCGAAGGATTTCTCTAAAATATGTCAACAGGTGACCAACTAAGAACAGCAAGTGTTATTTTTCGCGAAGCCAGAAAGAATTGCACTCCTTACGCCATAAAGTTCGACAGTGTACTTGCTAAACCGGTGGCCGCCATTTTAGTGACGTAATCTTGTGACTCAGTACCTACCGTCAGTTTTGTTACCAGTATTTTTAGTTGCGTATGACGTCACGTGGACGTTAATGTGATACGGTTCCTGGTTCCTGCTCTTTAGCGATTTGCGGAGATTACACTATCACGATGTCAGTGTCATCGTCTGCATTTATCTATGAAACCTGTGAGCTGTGGTCTAAACTCACACTTTACCGAAACTTATTTTGCGAATACAAAGTTATGCTAAGCACACATCAGAACGTGATAAATGTTCTCCCTAATGACTGTCGATTCTTATTTAAGTGCATATACACGTGAACCATAAATCCCATACATCCCATACAAAAACAAACTAAATCACAATCATGCAAATCAGCCATCAAACGTCATCGAAATTCAAATCGTAGCCATAAAATCGGTTCCGGCACAATGCCTTAAAATGTATTCAGAAAACAGCACAAAGCTTCAAAACTGCGGCACTTACAGACGGATTGGCTTTTGCGTCCATTAATGAGCTATTGAAAAATGATAGCAAAAATAACTCGCTTGTACAAAATTACCATAAACCATTTGAGGGTTAAACGTTCTCATCGGAAGTACAAGCGAAATTGAATCTAATTGCAATGTATTAAAATTTAAAAGTTAACAGGCGTGAAGCGTTAAAGAAAAGATCATCTCCTTTTACAATTTTTTATGACATATTTTTTAACTAAATTCGATTCTAATGTAACGTGATAAGATTGAAAATCGCATGGTCTCGATTGACAGTAATCATATGCAAATTTTTTGTTAACCCTTAAATGCGTATGCAAATTTTTTTACTCCACTTTTGTCAATCGGAAGATTTGAACCCTTCGATAGTTAATTCAATACACCGATGACAGATGTCTAGTTTAAAAACAGAGGATCGTGTTACAGCGTTACACTTTCGATGGGCGAGCCGAATCGGAAATTATTCGCTATAAAAAATTACATGTGATATTTCTAAGAGATCTATATCCAGTAAACACTTCTAAAACAATAGGAACTCTGCAACATTTCAAAGGACTATAAGAATAAAATGATTATCGAAAAAAAAAGAAAAAGGAAAAAAAAGGTTGAAACCTTCAAGGTGTCGTTAGTTGCCACAAAAAAATACTGTACAAAACATTTACAAAGAATATTTTAGAAATCTAAAAATCCAGAAATACTAGATTATGACAGATAGATATAGAGTAGATATAATAGATAGTACCAGACAATATATAATCCATAAAAAATACAAAAAAATGTTTTTGTAAAGCTATTTAAAAAAAAAATTTTAAAATAAAATAAAACATTCATAAATACATTTTAAATTGCAATAAAAATAGCTCATAAATCGATTAATTACTCTGCAATTATTAACGGCTCTTAACTTTCTTAATTTCACTGGAATAGTTAGTATGGAAAGGGCGTTAGAATCTCGACCACATTTTTGGAAAAATCTTTTATTTGGTTAAAGTATGAAATTAGTATTTTAACATTTCAATCAACTCAGGCAAAAGAACGCTTTTGGCCAAGACAGTAGTATTTTAGCAATATTTTTGTGGGACATCTACCTGTTACTTATACTGGTTTTTATCAAAACCTGATCTAGACACAGTAGCATATTTTCCATGAAAAAACAGTAGTCATTTAACTGTATTCTGTGACATGGTACCTCGTTGACTTGGCTTTGGCTTTTCTCGGTAATGCTATATTTTTTGAATTCTATTAATAGTTCCAGATAATAAAGCATTCAAAAAACCAAACAAACAAAATGCTTAAATTTTATAAATTTTTGTGTAAATTTTAGGGTTGACCTGTGATTTTATATGCAATTTAGAATATCACTTCATCCGTTATGTTTGTTATGTCATTTGTTATCTTGTTTGTTTTAATTTTGTTTACGTCATATTATCTAAGTCATATTCAATTTGGTACATTAGGACATTATGTCATAAGTGTTGAATACCTACATTAATGTCTAGTTGACTAAAGCCGCTTCCACACTAACAGCAAGTGCGTCCAAAGAAGTAGTGATTGTCGACAGGTGCCCTGTCTCGGTTCATTTGCGTCGCCTTTGTGTAAAGGCGGTTTCACATTCACGCATCGCGACACACCAATAGAACATCTGTCTTGTCTTATTCTTAACATTCTAATTGATAACAGTTCCTCGTACGTTTATGTCAATAATGAAATAAAATATAGTCTGTGGGTAGTCTGTGGGCAGTTACAGTGTTCCATTTTCGAGGTTTAATATTTTAAATAAATAAATATCTTCACACATTCCACACAGCACCATTAATGCAACTAATGTTTGTATTACGGATACCAGACAGTTGATATACTACATAGAATACTTTTTTGTAAATACATACGTATTATAAATACAAAACGTCCATGACTCAGGTACAAAGGTAAAAATGTTAACATATAAACATTTGCCCCTAGCGGGATTCGAACTAGACCAAACGTGTCGAACATTCGCGTGATGTGTCTGATGGTCTAATCTAACTGTAGTACATAGTAAAATGCACGATGCAGACAAAAAACCTTACTAAAAAGCAACAGTTATTCAAATACGGAACGTAAGCCGTCATTATTCAAATGTGGAATTAGACGTTCGATTTTTGAATTGAATAAAGGAGGATGATTATTGGTTTGTACATTGCTCCCCGCCCGCCGCCGCCGCCTTGACTGCTACGGTGGTCGAGGATCTCGATACACAAGAATAATGCGGACTCAAATGTATTGAAATGTTCATATATTTTTATTTAATTGCTATATTAAATACGTTGTTGCTAACTCCTATAAAGGATCCTTTAACACTTAAAATTAAAAAAAAAAAAACAACAAATATAAGACCTATTTGAAATTGTAAAAAGAAAAATATAATGACCGTCTTACTCTTGTGTAAATGTTTTAGCAGATGGATTTTTGTGTCATCCGTTTCATTATCGAACAACAGAGCACTTCCGGTAAAAATATTCATTCTTTTTTAATTTCAATTTTAAAGTTTCTTCTATTTATCGAAATAGTCATCTAATTGGAACGGATTATCATTTTTAGGTTTGCAGATTTTTAGGTACTTATAGAAATAAAACAATATGTAGGTATATAATATACATATGTATATAATATATCAACTTAAAAAATAATTATCCATCCGTTGCATTTGGTAGTGAGTGGCAAGGTTACACACTACTTTTCGTAGTACAGTGGCTACAGTAACCAACCTATTACAGATCATCATAACTGACATGCGAAATTCTTTACTTAATTACTAGTTACCACCTATAAATTCTTCCTTTATTATTAAGGTCATGCTTTTGTATCTCCTTGCTAGTCTTTTTAGGCTACGATACAATCAAGAACTACAGTCAAGGCCATAAGACAGTGTTGGAAGTGCTTTAGTGTTGGAATTCCAAAATACTTTGGGAATTTTGGACAAAAAAATATTATTATAAATAGATAAATATTATAGTTAAATACAATACAGAAATGTGCGAATAAAATTTAGATTGATAGATCGCAAACAAAAAATCGATTAAGCTCACATCACTTGCACTCGTATTGATCGAACGGGTTGCAAATGTAGATTAATGATGAATGCAACAATTGGTTGACATGTCGAATCGATTCTTGCAAACGTATTCATCAATACGAATTACATGCTACGACTGTCGATCTTGAATTGTAGAACTGACGATTTCTTTTTGCCTTCACAAAAAAAAAATAATTACACATGTTACTGATGGTATGAACATCAGCCCGTCTCTGTCTTATAAGAACTATATTGACGACACGTTTGGTCTAGTGGCTAGTAACCCTAGCTGTTAACCAAACGGTCGCGAGTTCGAATCCCGCTAGGGGCAAAATGTTTATGAGTTAACATTTTACTTTTTTACCTGAGTTATGGATGTTTTGTTTTTATAATATTTATGTATTTACAAAAAAAGGTAATCTATGTAGTATATCAACTGTCTGGTATCCATAATACATGCACTTGCTTAGTGTGGAACTATATAGTGCTGTGTGAAAAAAAGCGTTGACAAAATTAATAAATTTTATACTAAAGTGTAATAGTAAACTGTTTATGACAATAGAAAATAGAAAAATTAATTCTTCCTCGTTATGTAGGTTCATGATCTAATTTAGGTGATAAAAATCTTAGCAGATGTTGCTAGCCGCTTCTATTTTATTTTTAGCTGGCATTTAAAAATATACAAGTTCAAAAAAAGAATAACAAAGCAATTTCGAATTCATTTTTGGAGCATCCATCAATTAGAGTAACTCAATACGGTGTCACATTAAAATGACGAGTCGCACTAATGGATTTTCAAATTTGAATTTCAAATACATTCGAATGGTTCGGAAGCATCGGTCGGCCTATTCCGATTGACGTTTGTCGCTTTTTGAAAAGAGAAGCCATTTTGTTTGTTATTAAACATTGTAGTATTATAATAGCATAAAAACAATATTTTATTCTCTTACTTACCTAATTGTGTATAAAAAATATCTTTTAGAAAAAGATGTGTAAGTACAAAAAAAAATTAAGTAACCATTTTTTCCTTATTTACTATTATATTTTATTTTGAAATAACTACAATTATGACTTAGATGGTTAAAACAGCTGTTCAACTTTTATTTTAAGTTCTGAAAGGCTTGTCATATTTTTTAAGCAAGAAAGTATCATTTAGAATTGCCGACATCTTATACATTATATATCTTGTTTTAATATTACTAATATTAATACCAACTATTTGTAATATAGATGATACAGTTCAATTACTTAAAAAAAATTATAACTGGCAATACAATTTAGCTCGTTAGTTTTTTCTCATAACTTAAAAGAATTATTATTATTATTATTAGTTTGAATAAAAGAAAATTAAATCTGAAACCAATCAGAATATTCCTTCGATCGGTCAGTCAGTCAGTTCATTCAATGCTTTGACCACTGTCCGTAACGTAACTTCATAATATACAAAACAAAACATGTGTAGGTACCTACCTATATATCCTACTGTGTCATGTACATTTTATTCAATATTATGTTTTTAGTATTTACTAGCGACAAGCTTCCTCGTTTATCCCATTTTCGATTACTTAATTAAAACCGTATCAAAATTTTATGGATGATTTAAACAGTTCCAAATTCCAAATGACGGATTTATAAGTAGAGAAATTGTGTTAGCCCAAAAGTTATCTAAAATTTTGTCTAGGTAATTCTAATAGTGAATTAATCAATACTATTAATAAATCTGTAAGGGTATGTACTGTACGTATGTACGAGTTAACTGATTTTTCATGAAACTTGGTACATAAACATTTAGACGTACAGGACACTAGATAGGCTACTTTTTCTTTTTCAACGCGAACGAAGTCGCAGGCAGCTCTTTTCAAATAAAAAAGTAGCTCGTGTCCAGCAGTGAGAATTAGTGATCAGCTGCACTTATCAACTTAAAAATTACCGATATTGTACTAAGGCATTCGAGGACTTCCTAATTGAACTGGCAACACCTATTTAAGGGCAAACGCACACCGCCCACGAACAATTATTGGACGGACAAACACGTCTCGTTACTTAACAATGCACCATATATTACTCGGTTTCCGGTGCGAGACATCTTCCGTCCCTTTCTGGCGTACGCGACTTCTCATCTTGTGTCTCGCTCTGCGATCTTTGCTACACATCAAGATCATTACCAGGCGATACAGTGATTTGTATTGTACTTGTTTAGTTTTTTTTTTATGTGCGTGCTAACATTTGAGAATAACAAATTTAATTGTTTAAAATATTTTGTAAGACGTTTTCAAATTGCTTTAACAATTTTAGACAAATTTGGAGAGATTTTTTAAAAGAAATCGCAATTTTTTAGACAAATTTTTTTAAATATTAAGGTTGTCAGACAGGCAAACGGACAACTTGATGGTAGGTGGCTATATATCGTCGCCTATAACAAAAACAATGCCATAGGTACTGCAAGTACCTACCTATGTACCTACGCTGCTAACCATATTAGAATTAAGGATAAGGGATTAGAAATGCATAGGGAAATTTGCTCCGGCATCCTTTACTCACTCACCATAACACAAAAGCACACATGCTGTTTTTTCATGTTCATGTCAGATTGATATTTATAGGCTGTCTATCTAGTCTAGTTAACTAATAAGAGATAACAAATTCCCGCCAAAATCCCTGTCGAAAACGTCCATTTTTGGGAACAGATATAAAAAAAAAATGTAGCACAAACCAAACATCGGAACAATAAAGGGAGATATAGTCTGTTCATATGCAAAATAGAGCGGAGAAATTTTGACATAACCATAAAAGATGGATCACATTTAAAAATGGAACGTTCACCATTCAAATATTTAAACAATCGTTCGATCTAAACACGCGGTCGGATTCGATTATTAATTTTTTTTAACAAAAAGGATGAAAGAGACCATTGTTATTTTATATTTTCTATTATTATTATTATTTATGTAAATCCATAATTATTACAAGATACGAGTATTATATTTAAAAGATTTGTGTATATATGTAATAATAATGAGGACTGCCAAGGTTTGGTACTGTGTTTTTTCTTTCAAATCTTTTCAAAGTTCGATTGAATAGGCATCTTCTGGGTGCTGATAGATAGATGCTGGCCAAGAGCAAACATATTTTTAATAAAATTAAAAAAAAATTAAGGCCCGTAACATTTTTCTTCAAGTTTACACAAACCTTCTTCCTCTTTCTTCCCTCCATTAGTGAAAGAAAACCGTATCAGAATCCATTGATCGTTTTAGTTAGAAGAAGTAATCGGAGAAATAAATAGAGGCAGATATCAGTGACTGTTTTGTACTGTACAAGAGGCCCGTACAGTACAAAATTTTCAATTTCAAATTTTTTTTCAATACACAAATCTTCCTAGTTAATCATCTTTCCACTAGTGAAAACCATATGAAGAGATTTGCAGACAAGTAAATTGTCTTGATTATAACAAGACCTAATCAAGAAGTGTACAGGCAAATGACAATTGTTTTCCTACATAGAAGTACAACAAACAAAATATAGTATGGTTACATACTTATGACAGTATATGGGCGATCTTATGAGTATGTCTGTCAGTCTGTCATGAAAATATAGTTTTCTTTTTATTAGAGATAGATTTGCTCATGACCAGCATTCAGTTGATTAGCGAAGATGAGACCTATGATCTCATCTTCGCTATACCTATGCTAAGAAGTTCCAAACCTTGGCAGTGCTCATTATAAAGGGCTAGCTGGTGCCCGCGACTTCGTCCCCTATTTATGTCTTATATAGCCTATGTCTTATTCTGATGTATAAGCTATATTATTGTAAAGTTTCATTGAAATCCACTCAGTAGTTTTTGCGTGAAAGAGTAACAAACATACATACATCCATACAAACTATCGCATCAATACTAATAATAAATCTGTAAGGGTTGGTCATGGAGTAAGTTAGTTTGTTTTCAGAAATATCGTGTTTATAGGCTCTATACATAATACTGAAACTAAAGACAATTTTTAGAATTTTTTTCTCCTATGTATGTTCCTCCATAACTCTTAAACGAATTAACTGATTTTCATGAAACTTGGTAGATAAACATTTAGACATACGGGACACAGGATAGGCTACTTTTTCTTTTTCAATGCGGACGAAGTCGCGGGCGCCAGCTAGTTTATAATATGGTTTAAAGCGTTTGATCCGAAAAAGAGGGATTTCGACAAGATGAAGATGATAACCAGCCTATTTTGAGATGACAAACAAAAATCAAGTAAAGTAAAAATCAAGTTCTGTAATAACATTAAGAAATGCCATTGAAAAAAAAACACTCGAATCCGCAACCCTTGCTGCATAAGCCATTAGCGGATTTAAATAGGAAGGGGCGAATCGGCAGATATGGCGCTCAACGTTGCATAAGTAATTATAAACAATTATTTTTTGATAGATAATAAATTATTTTTGACTAGGCGTCACCATGTTACATTATTCTTTATGAACGAACACTTTGTGGGGTTTCAAAATTACCATTCAAAATTAGAGCCGCAGAACTGTACTTTATACTAACTGTGCTCCGCGGATTCGCCGGGCTCAAAATTTGTTGCATTACTAATTTCGAGATATCTCTTATAATAAACTAAAACTTAAAAACTTTATTTAACACTCGTAATTCATATTTCCTCCTGCTCCTCAATTTTTTTTATAAAGCAGTTATAGTATTTTTAATATTTTTTAATACCTTAAGAAAAATGGGTGCGGACGAAATCGCGGGCGAAAGTTATTTAACAGTACATATTTTCGTACAAATTATTAGTGAGATATTTCAGTTTACCTAAAACGATACAGAAAGTGATATCATTTCTAATCGAGCCACTGTGCCATCACTATACTATAATGTGTATTTTTAGTGTAATATTTGAGGGTAACAATCGAAAGTGTGTCAATAACGAATCTGACAAAAAAAGTTACAAGGTGCTCGAGCGCAGCCGGAAGTAATATGTAAATATATGATCGTTATAATATCGACAACGCGATGGAAATAAATTTCATACTCGTATATGCATATAAAATATAATTACATTGTCTTTTATGAACCGAAATCGTACTTAAATATTTAAAAAGTGTAGGTACAGTTTGCGGTTGAAGTTAACTGTTGTATGTAAGGCAGAGTCGGTAGTCGGCAATTAAGTCGGTAACAACTAGCTCCAGTGTTTTTCTAAGTTTAAAAATAGTAAAAGTGCTTATTTCTATCTGAAATATACTGATATCTTACTGTGTAAAATTTTAAAGTGATATACTCAATAAAAATCTAAAAATAGCTAAGAACTTTCAGTGAAATCTAAAATGTAGTACATTCGGACGCGTGCAACCCATCATAAAGTTATTACTTAACAACAAAAATATTTAAGGAATGTGAAAATATCAATAAAATATAGTGAAGAATTAGTGGTAGAAATAGTTGAAAACAACGTTAGAAAAGAATAGTTTGTAATAAAATTAAAAATAAATAAATAATATTAATTAAAATAAATTTAAAAAAAAATAATAATAATAAGATATACCCTACACCAAGTATTAAATTGCTTTATCCTTAGGAAGAGTTAACGATTTTTAGGTAGCATTCAAAGAGGTCTGTTGGTAAGGTATTTTAAAGTGCAGCTAGCATTCGACTGGTGACGGTTCGTATCTTTGGAGAAATTGAGGTAAAGTTTTTTACACACTTTTTTAAGAAACTTATCATATATTATTATTATGAACAAACAAGAAATAGTTAAATAATAATATTGAACACCTACTAAAAGAATAATAGTAATATATACTTAAAATTAACAATTACAAACATGAATTTCTTGGACAATATAACTTTCCGACGACGCCGCATACGCACCCAGTCTGACTCAATAGTAGCCCATGAAGACACTTCTACTGATGAGGCACTAGAGGCCACTAGTCTTAGTATACCTAATGAATCAATAGATGAAGAAACAGATTATGTCACTGGACTTAAAACACAAATAGAAAATTTAAAAACAGAGCTTTGCAGTGCAAATAAGGAAATAGATGTGTTAAATGAAGAAATTACTGCATTAAAGAAAAACAATGAAAAACTTTTGAAAATACAGGAGCTGTATAAAAAAATAACAAACAGCCCGGTTTTAACGAAATCTCCTATAGGTACTAGGAAAAATAAACAGAACCGTAATACAAACAAAAATACAAGCAGAGAGACACAAACACACATACTGACACATAACAATAAGAACACACAAACCGACGAATACAAAAATAACAAGTGTGAAAAAGGTACTCAGTATATTAAAGATACAAAAATAAAAAATAGTCAAAACACACCAATTATGTCATTATCGACAAAATGTGCACAAAAAAAAGACCAACAAACAGCAAACAACAATAAAAAAAGTAATGTCAAGAGTAAAATGATATTCATAACTTCAAGCACAAATAATAGGAATTTCTTAAATTCGACTTTAGATAATTTTCAGGATAACTATGAAATATGTCATTACTTGACACCGAATGGTGGAATTAAACAATTTTTATCAGGGCTAGAATCAAAGCTTAAATATTTTAATAAAAAAGATTACTGTATAATAATGATAGGTGAAAGTGACTTTGAAATTACACAGAATTATTTAGAATTAATATTAGAAATTCGTCGTACCATACAAAATTTAACGCATACAAACATTATAATATGCTCACCAACCTATAAATATGGAAACAACACTTATATGTATAACTCAAGAGTAGAACATTTTAATAACCTACTATATTTAGACCTTTTAACTAATAAATATGCTTATTTTATGGATAGTAATAGGAACTTGAAATGTGATTATACTATGTTTAGATACAATGGAAAAATTAACAATCAAGGAATGAAAACAATATTAAAAGATTTGGCTATTACAATAAAGTACATCTCCAATACGATGAATAATTCAGAAAATAAAGATTTAGAAGGACACTTTAAAAATGTTACTATCGATGCACCCTCGGTAACAAAGCAGGTTTTTCAGTAGATGGTCTCCACATTCTCCATCAAAACATAGCTGGCCTCCTTAATAAAACAGACTTACTTATTATAAACCTACAAGAACTTACAGATAATGGAAAGAGTATTGATGTGTTATGTCTTACAGAACATTTTATGCAGGTCGGATATGAAGCACTTTGCTACATACCCAATTTTACAATGGCTGCCTGTTATAGCCGCAATAATGTTAAAAGAGGTGGAGCATGTATATTTATAAAAAGGAACTATACCTATAAAGAACTGAAACAAATAGAAAAATTTACTATTTCAGGAATAATTGAATGTTGTGCAATAGAACTTCTTGATTATAAAATAATTGTATTATGCATCTACAGAGTCCCAAAATTAACAAATATAAACATTTTCTTTGATAAACTTGAGCAACTTTTAACCTATTTACAAAATATAAAAAAGAAAAATGTTGTTATTGCAGGAGACTTTAATATAGATATTCTTAAAAATAATAATATTACGTCCGAGCTCCAACATCTGTTGCTTAGTTTTGGTCTTAAAGTTGAAATAAGACAACCAACAAGATTGGGAAGTAATACCTGCATAGATAATTTTTTTCATAACTTTAATATATGTAAGTCTGAAGTAATAGATCTGGCAATGTCTGATCACACTGCTCAAATATTGAAAACTCCAGTTGAACCAACTAACTTTTGTAATTTTTGGCGTTTTAGAAAAAGGGATTTTTGTAAAGAAAATTTAGAGAAGTTTCATAAATGTATTAAGGATTGGGATTTTTCAGAAATATATACTACGGATGATCCAAACATGGCTTATAATATATTTTTTGATGATTTTAAATTGCTGTACGAACTTTGTTTTCCTTTTAAGCTGGTAACAATAAAAACAAATTATAAAATTAAATGGTTATCAAAAGGTTTGAAACTGTGCAGTAAGAAGAAAAGGAAATTGTTAGAAGTTTATCGAAAAAGCCCAAATGAGACAAATAAAAATAAATATACAACTTATTCATCCTTATTTAAGAAGATTATTAGGTTAACTAAAAAGTCTCAAAATAACTACGCTATCATAAATGCTCAAAATAAAAATAAAACAGCCTGGAAAATTATTAACAGAGCAAAACTAGATCGACCTAGAGAAACTATTAAAGAAATTAGCCAGGAAAACAAAATAATATCTGACCCAGCAACTATGACTAATATTTTGAATGATCATTTTATAGATAAAATAAAACCATTTTCATGTACAAAACTATCAACCTTTAATACTACTTCGGCAAATAACTCTATGTTTATAAATCCTTGTACGCCTATAGATGTAAACAGTATAGTCAAGAGCCTAAAAAACACAAATAGTGTGGGTTATGATGGCATTGTTACTAAAGTAGTTAAATGCACAGTAAATAATATTGCGGGTCATCTTAGCCATATTATAAATCTTTGTATTAGTGAAGGGCTGTATCCAGAAAAATTAAAGAAAGCAGTTATAACACCTATATATAAAAATAAAGGGGACAGAAACAATTTGATAAATTATAGACCTATAGCGAGGCTCTCAGTTTTCTCAAAAATATTTGAAAAGTACATACATAAAGAAATAAGTAGTTATATGGAAAAATACAATATTTTGACCTGTGAGCAATATGGATACAGGAAAAATAAAACAATAAATGGAGCACTCTTTAAATTCTTAGATATAATTATGACAAATGTAGACACAAAATCTACTATTTGTGCTGTGTACATGGATATGACACAAGCATTCGACCACGTAGACCATAAAATTCTTCTTAATAAACTCGAAAGCTATGGAATAAGAGGCAACATACTAAATTTAATGGAATCTTACTTATCCAACAGAAAACAAATTACTGAAATTACCCGAATAAACAGATACAATAAAACACTTGAAATATTCTTATCTGGGGAACGCACTTTAATTTATGGCGTCCCTCAAGGCAGTGTACTAGGACCTTTATTGTTTATAGCTTACATTAATGATCTTCCAAGAGCTGTTGAGCATCCCATGTGTCTGTTTGCCGATGATAGCACCATGGTAATAAAATGTAAAGATAAAGATACTTACAGTGATGACATTAGTATTGCTTTGACAAGGATTATACATTGGTTAAATAATAACAATTTAAGAATTAACTTGCTGAAAACAAATGTCATGCACTTCAGTCAAAGGGTACCTGCCACACCATACCAGGATATCCATTATGAAGATCAAATTATAAAACAAGTTTCCACTGCTAAATTCTTAGGGTTAGAAATCGATAATAGATTAAATTGGAAATATCATATCGAAAGTGTCAGAAAACGTTTAAGCAAACAAGCATATGCCCTCCATGAATTAAGTAACACTTTAAGCATTGATGCACTCTTATTAGCATATTACGGACTTGTTGAATCTGTGTTAAGGTATGGGCTTCTATTCTGGGGCAATTCGACAGACATAAGTTTTGTTTTTAAAGCACAAAAGAGGTGTATTAGAGCCATGTTTAAATTAAAAGTTATGGATAGTTGTATGCCCTTTTTTAAAAAGTATAAAATCCTAACACTTCCATCGCTTTTTATATATGAGATCGTTGTTTATGTGAAATCCAACCCTAACCTATTTGAGAGAGTCTCTGATAATAGTCAAAGAGCCCAAAGAGATCCTAACAGATTATGCATTCGAAAAGCAAAAACAACCCTGATGCATAAAAGTGTTTTTTGTCAAGCGCCAGTTATATACAACAAAATTCCGAACACCATTAAAGAACTCAATATTAATTTATTCAAGAAGAAAATGAAGCAATTACTCGTTGACAAATGTTATTATAGTGTAAAAGATTATAAATCTGATAATTTATAGTAATAATTGGTAATATTAATTAGCTTTATTGTTTTATGTAGTATACTTACTTAAAAATTTTGCACACCCTCGAAGGGTAGAATGTAGTGAGACTTATCTATTTGTAAAACCATTGTAACCTATATTCAGCAAATAAATGATTATTATTATTATTATTATTATTATTATGCTTTAAGTATACCTACTGTATTAAATTTTGAAAATTCTGTTTTAGAATTGAATGTTTTTGAGTATTAAAAAATTTGAGTTTTGAGTTAACGAAAAACGAGAGAGATTAGCCTCCATATATAAATTAAACTTTTTTATAACAACGCAGTTAAGTCCACTTATAGATAATGTCTTAAATAAATGTCTGATTTTATAGAGATATTCTTGCAAATCTATATGTTTTATTTAATTTTTTGAAAATAATATAAAAACAACAACAAATAGTCCTCCAATTTCGACCACCAAGTTCGTTATATAGAATTTTGAACTTTTAGATATAAATATAAAAGAATCCCTAAGTAACACAATGAGAATCGATATTTCTTGTTGCATCTCTAAGAACGTGTTGAGATGACAATTCGTTCGGTCTGAATCAGACACCCTCTACATTTTTTTGTCATCTCGTCACTTCCTTCCATTCGATATACACAGATGTCATCCTTTCTCATTCAAATTAAACCATTATTATATTTAGATCAACGTAAAAAACTACGCTCCCGGTTTTGGTAAGAGTTGACAAGGCGATCTGTAAAAAACGAGAGTCATTGTGACGTATCTTTCTGTGTGATAACGCATCTCATTCATTAGGTAAGTATAGTAGAAATATAATAAAAACTAGCGACTCGCACCCGACTTTGCACTGAGTTGAAATTTAATAAAACCATTTCTTAGAGAATGCTTGCGTTTTAAAATAAATCCATGTTCCAAATTTAAAATTTTTAGACTTAGTACTTTTGGTTGAACGTTAAGTAGTTGTAGTTTAGAAATTCTTTTAATACCTCTATGTAACGGACTGTACATTATACTAGCGGGTGAGTTGTCTATAAAAATAATATGTAAAAAAAAAACAAGACGATTCGCCCGTCGGGCGGGCGGGCGAGTTGTCCATTAACTCAAGTAGCGGACATGTTTGGTTTTCACTACTACTTAAAAACCCAAAGGATTTAAATACGGACAGAGATTTGGAACAGAGGAATAAAGGAGGAAGATTTGTGCATATAAAAAAAAAATGCATTCTGAACGAAGCCGGGAGCGGGTCGTTAGTTAAATTATATATAAACTTATGACTATTAATGAAATCTTAAAAATTGTTTTTTTTTTGACATTCATTACTCGCATTTCAAAGGGAAAAAAGTACCTATTATAGTACACTAATGGACCAAATACACGGTCAGTCCATCGCGTCAAACTAACTGGCGTGAAGCCAAAATTTGATCGTGAATGGTAAAAACTGATGGCTTGATGTTAAAAACTGTATGTAAAATTCGCGCCGTTGCCTCACGTCATTTTGTCGTCACGCCAAACGCTTGATCGTATATTTGGTCCATAATATTATAGATAATTTGTTTGTTGTTGTTGTTGTTTGTCCATAATATTTGTATGTTTGTAATGAATAAACTGAAAAACTACTGGAACGATTTTAAAAAAAAAATTACCTATAGAAAGCTACATTATCAACAAGTAACATGGGCTATAATTTTTATAAAGTTACGCTGGCGACGTCGCGTGCAAGAGCTAGTGTTGAAATAAAACCAATTAAACAATTAAAATAATTCACTTTTCAACAATAGCGATGAGTTGGAAATTCGGTGAATAAGTAAGTAATGTAAGTAATGCAAGTGCATCAAGTTGAAGATGCATCGAGACGAGAGTGCATGCACCAAACAGAGCGCCCGCATCATCAACACTTTAATTGTTGCAACGCCATAACTGCCATAGACTTAACAAATGTCTAGAGTGGGATTCACAAATATAGCTTTTTTTTTTGGTTCAGATACAATAATATTTTGATATTTATTTACCAAAAGCTAATAATTCAAGATGTCAATCCGCATTTAAGCCAAACGAATTTTAGCCCTTGGTACCTACATGATTTCTTTTATAAACGGTTTACATTTCCTCTTAAAGTGACTCTCAATGACAACTAGTGCTTTTTCTAGACCAAACGATTCATAGTAAAATCATAGTTGTGCATATAATCAAGTTGGAAGCTCCTCTATGCAAACCGAGCATTACTAAGAGAAAAAGAATCAGACTTCTTTTATATTAAGCGTCGGGTGAAACCGGAGGGGAAAATTAGCTACCTAAGCTTACCTAGGCAAACCTAGCTAACGCTTGCGTGCTAGCCAACCCTGTAAATCTATCTACCTTCTCAATGGAGGGCACACAAAACGCTCATATCTGAAAAAATCTTTTTAATTTGAATTTTTCATACAATTTTTACACGTCAGTATATTATTTATTTGTTTAATAGAAAACCTAACAGCTATATAAAAATAAATTTTTACTTATAAAGCCCCATCTACGAGTTACATAAGTCTGTTAAGCAGCTCATACGACATGGATATAAATATATCGGGGCATTTTTTTTTTTCAAGAATATAATAATGTTGATTAATTAATGATGGCCGATTGTGATAAAACAATGAGTCAGTAGTAGCAGTATTAATATGGGGGCAATCCATCTGGGCTTCGAGCATTTCTGAGCATAATTATCCAATTTTAATATTTAATAATTATTCAAGTCTTCAAAATTATTTTTATAATAAACTCTCCGACTACGTACGGATGCAATTTTTTCTGCAAATTATATACAAAAACCTTCCTCGTGAATCGTTCTTTCCTATAATGAAAACTTATTCAAAATCATTTGGGTGATTTAAAACAAACTAGTGAAGGCAAAATTTAATGAAAAAATATTTTTTTTGTCTAATAATTAAAAATATAATATTTAAGGAGTGGTTTATTCAACAATTAAAAAATATAAATAAATATTCTCATCAGTTCCACATTGGTCATTAGTCTGCCAGTCTTCAGAAGAAATCGATATCAGACGTAGTACTACACAGAAAGACATCAGCCCATTGTAGTAATGTACAATTTCTGTAATGCAAATCGTAGCAACGGGTGCTCTCATAAATATCGACCGGCAACTTTATAAAGTTCGTTTGAAGCGAACGAAAATCGCCTTTACGTCCACGTAATAGAGATCTCGTAAAGTGTTCAGTTAAACTGGTAGGCTTAGTAGAGAAATATTCAACCCTTACGAAACCGCGATGTGCATTTCGATAATAGCTCACAGAGTAGTCGAAGAAACAGAGAGCATTGTACAAATTATAGTTTTTTTTTTTATTTCAGTTTTTAATAAATTAAAAAAAATCATTTCTGGACACTGGCTTCTCCATGCTCCTTCTAATTTATCAATACTAAAGAAAAACAGTGTGCAGTGCACTTCTACTAGCTAAAAAGTCTTTGTCTTAGAAGTATGTAATACTAGCTGGTGCCCGCGACTTTGTCTGCATTGAACGATGAAAGGTACCCTATGTCCTATCTGGTGTCCCAGACAACGTGTATGCAAAGTTTCATGGTGATCGGTTCAGTAGTTTTTGCGTGAAAGAGTATCAAACGTCCATACATCCATCAAACTTTCGCATTTATGTTATTAGTACGGACGGATGGTTCACAATTTTTTTTTTGTGCGACAATCACGCAATCGGTACTAAACAATAAACAGATTTTTTTGTGAGCTTTTATATGGTTCACAATTGAAAAAGGTTTTCTACATTACAGAGTTTCTATGAATGAAATATAAGGTTCGTTCTCTCCGCATTACTCTGTGCTGAGTATCGCGACCATGAAAGATTCAAGATGTTACCCGGCATGGATTATTGAACTGAACGTTGTGTACACGCGGATAGGGACGCTTCGAAATTTCCTAAGAATTTGATGTGTTTCATTGTTTTATTCTTAGAAAATTTAGTGTTCTAAATAAATAAAAATGCATCTTAAATTTTTTTTTTTTTTCAAAAATAATGACCTACTAATACCAATGACCTTATAATTTTTTTTTATTGCTATATTTTTGTTTTTGTTTCTGTTTGTGTACCAAAGATTAATAAAAAAAATATATAAATCTTAAAAAACACAACTGACAATGAAACAATACGAGCTTTATTCATATTTATACAGCTTAAAGCTCTGATTGGCCTTCCTTGTTTGAGTCCAATACAAGGGTATATAATATAATAAATTTATATAATAAATTGTATTTATAATTACCATAAACTAGATTTAATAAAGTCTTCAAAGATCATAAATAATTAATATCGAAACGAATTCTTACACTGGTAGCCGGTCGCGGCTCTTTGAAGTACTTAATGGATACAGTTTGTAGACTAAGTTATAAGATATAGCGGCAATGATTACAACTAATAAGCATGAATGCTTAATGTGAAAATTTCGAAAAGTAATTCTAGACTTGCTTATATAAATTTCTGTAAATATAGCTAGATATGAATTTTCTCTACTACATTAAAAAAACATATTACTTTAGTTGAGGTATATTTCAAGTTTGTCATATAAACACAACAATCATTAAGTCTGATTTCATCTCCATGTACACATTAAAGACTTGTAAAAATTACTAGATGTGACCCGTGGCTTCACCTGATATTTAATTTAAAAAAAAATAGAATATATATATATTTCTAATATTATTTCTGTAATGTTCGCTTTGCAACCTCCGCCCCCGCTATTATTTTGTTTTTTCTTACCTGTTTTTCCGTTTTTTTTTTTATTCTTATTCTGCTGCTAAAGATTTTAGTGTGATGTAAAGTCTATATAACTTTAAAAAATAAACATTTTTTTTAACGAGTGGTAGTTTTAGAGTTCAAACATAAAAACAAACTAGCTATGTGTATACTAGAAGTCTTAGTATACCTAGTTAGATATATATACAAAGTATAAGTATATCTATATTAAATGTAACTGTATATCTATACTAATTTCCATCATTGTAGTGTATTTCCATGTATATTGTATAATGATTTTACACCATTGTTGTCATGGCACAGCAATACAGTTGGGCAACGAATGTACTTGCAGAGAGCAACGCTTGGGGCTGGCGCGAGGAAGCGGGCGGCGCGGGCCGCCACGGCGAACTCACACAGTGCATTTCCAACTTTCAAGGCTGGCGCGTACATGTTTTTGAGTTGAGTGAGCGGTGGCGGATTTTCCATTTTGTGACAACCCTAGCACATCCGCGCGTGAGTAGCGGCGTCGCCCGACATCAAAGGCGTTGCCCAACTGTATGGATTGTAAAGCTGTGGTCATGGTATACATTCTTTGTAGTGTATTTTCAATGTATATATTAATTTTATGAAGCTTGTAACTTGGCCCACACGTAAAAATGCCATGACTGGTTGCTCGCGCGACATAGTAGTGGGTGCATATTGTCGCGGTCTGTCTGTACGTCTGTCTGTTAACCGCACGTGTATGTCTATTGTGTTTTTTCTTGTATCTATAATGGGGTGACTGAGTTGAATCGGACCACTAATGAAATGGCTTCAAACGTTTAATATATTCTACAAAATTATTTTCTAGACTAAATTTATTAATGAATCGTTTAAGAACAATTAGGTCTTACAGGAAAACAAGAAAACTAGGCTTAGGTCTTACAGGAAATATCATTATTATAATCTTAGAACTGCCTAAGTTACTAATTTATTTAGTCTAAACAAATTATATAACTGTGTTTATTTTGTTTTAATATTACTTATTAGTCATACAACTTGATAGTTTGTTAACTTATTTTTAGTTTTTATCTATATACTCGCCTTTTCCCGCGACTTCGTCCGCGTATCTTATCATAGTCTAAATGTTATCCTTACGTAAAAAATAAACCATGTTAATGTAAATTAGTAGTTTTTTCGTGAAAAGTAAGAAACTTCCACACAACCTCTTAAATTTTCGCATTTATAAAACTAGCAGGATTCCTATACCATTATTATTTATTCGATCGTACGAACCTATTTCTATGCCCTTTTTGGGCAGAAAATATTTTCTACTGTAGTAACTATTTTCGCCCAAATAAAGATTTTATTTTAATTTGTTATTAATTTTTTTTATTTTAATAAATAATCATAAAATAATTTATATTTTTTATAGACGTCGCTATCGTTAATTCAATGAGGATATATTTGTGAACCCACATACGGCATGTTTATGATATATGGACGAAATAGACGATCAAGCGTTTGGTGTGACGACAAAATGGTGTGAGGTTGGTGTGAGGCAACGGCGCCGATTTTACATATGTACAGTTTTTGACATCAAGCCATCAGTTTTTACCATTCACGATCAAATTTTGGCTTCACGCCAGTTAATTTGACGCGATGGACTGACCGTGTATTTGGTACATTATATAGGCAGTTTTTTAGCATAGGTATTGATAGCAATTGAAACAATGCACCCAGTCAATGCAAACATTAGAAAGCGGTCTTTGTTTTTATATTAGAAACATCTGTTATTTCGTATCCCTCGGATGCGTTGCCCGGTGTCTCCCGCCGCCCGGCGATCGTCGGAGGGTTAAAATGAAATTTGTGTGGACATTCCATTCGAAAAAATTTAATATTAATTAGAGTTGATATTAATTACACATTAGCACTATGTACTGTACTATGACTCTTTCTTTTCCTTCTTCCTCTTCTCTAAATGCCTTATCAGTATCCCCGACGTAGGCGACAAAAAAGGCTTCTCTATCACGTGCCACTCAGAACAGCTCTCCCACTCCCGTAATTCCGGTCTATTGACGGATTTCTTTTTCTACTTTCGTTAAATTCATTTTTATGTGAATGTCCTCAGACAGGCTAACGGTCTACTTGATGGTAGGTGGCTACCGTCGCTTATTACATAAGCAACGTCCCAAATGACTCAAATATATTTTTTTATTTTTTTATTTTCAAATACTAATTAACATTAAAAAAATATTTATAATGTTCATAAAAGGATAGATAAATTTTACTTATACTCACTATATTAAGTTTAATTTGATAAATTACAAACATAAAAAATAATAAACACATCGGCTCATCCACATTTTTCTATCGTAAACCAAATCGGAAATTAAAGTCGTAGACGCGGAAAAAATTAAAATAAAAAATGGAGTGTGAACCAAAAAAAATCCCATCTTATGCAAATTTTCTTTTCTAATATTTACGTTTGATTTGAACACGCCGTCGCCTCCGAGTGCTGCCCAATTAATTATTAATTTTTAAATGATTTATTAGCTCTCTTTTCATAAGGAACGAGTTATGAAAAAATTCTATAAAAGTTAATTAGTAACGTAAACGTGCCGATGAAAGGGTTCCAGAGAATTGCGTTCGTATTTTTCTTCGTTTTTTCAATAGAATTAATTAAAGGCAAAAAAAATTGAGGACGTTTGTTACCTACCCCAATTTCTTTTATTTCAATATTTGAAAACATTAGAATAGCATTGCACAGGGGTGTTTTATTAGATTGATTATTTTTTAATGTTAAGGCTGGCAGAGGTTGAATGTCCATTTGAAATGGTAGTTGGCTACCGTCGCCTATAACACAAGCAACGCCACATGTGCATTTGACGACACGTTTGGTCTAGTGGATAGCAACTGTTAACCAAACGGTCACGAGTTCGAATCCCGCTAGAGGCAAATGTTTTACCTTTGTACCTGAGTCATGGATGTTTTGTAGTTATAACATGTATGTATAACTTATTTACAAAAAAAAAAGTAATCTATGTAATATATCAACTGTCTTGTATCGATACTTGTAGTATTACTCGTAGTTGCTTACTGTGGAACTAGATGGTGCTTGTGTGGGAAGTGTGATGATATTTATTTACTAGCTGACGCTTCCACGACTTCGTCCGCATTGAAAAGAAAGTAGCCTATCCTGTGCCCCGTACGTCTGAATGTTTATGTACTAAGTTTCATGAAAATCAGTTTAAGAGTTATGGAGGAACATACATACATACATACAATACCTTACACTTACAGATTTATTATTAGTAGGTATTGATGACGATATTTATTATAAGGAAATGGGCTCTGGCATCCCTTACTCACTCACCGAAACACAACACCACATAATAGGTATGCTGTTTCACGTTTTTCACGGTTTTTCACGGTGGTCTTCTCATGGTCTTCTCATGGTCAGCCCGCAAGACGGGCTGCCCAGATTATATAAGTTTATATAAGTAGTATCAGTGTGCCCTGATACTACTTATATAAACTTTTTATGTTTTCGGGACAAACCAGTCGAATATTGTTATCTGAGAATAGGGCCTCGGCTGTCATCTCGGACCCACGCATCACCGCCGATGGTGGACCCGGGGGGGGTTTTAGTCGAATATTGTTATCGAGAATAGGGCCTCAGCTGTCATCTCGGACCCACACATCACCGCCGATGGTGGAACCCGGGGGGTTTTAGTCGAATATTGTTATCGAGAATAGGGCCTCGGCTGTCATCTCGGACCCACACATCACCGCTGATGGTGGAACCCGGGGGGGTTTTAGTCGAATATTGTTATCGAGAATAGGGCCTCGGCTGTCATCTCGGACCCACACATCACCGCTGATGGTGGACCAAAAGGAATCGAATATTGTTATGGGACTAATTAGGAAATTTTTGGTAGGTATGTATGATAAAATATCGGGACGAACGAGGCGTAAATTATCCTTAATTTATTAGGAGTGAAGACATTTGTCTTCACTCCTAATAAATTAAGGCTATTGTAATTATAGGCTTATAACAGATACTGATAATTGGGTACGCATTAATGTTCTTATTTATAATGAAAATTCATCCTATGTATTTAATTCTATATGTACCTATTCTTTAAATAATAATGGACGCAATAGATCCGTCATATCTATAGGTAGCAATTAATTTGTGAACTCATTCTTTGAGATTTGTAGCTGTTCGTTGGTAAACTAATGAAAATTTCATAAATCACAACTTACTTACCCAGTGACAGTAAAATTGTAATGCAAATATTAAAAATTTGCCAACAGACCATAGAACAATTATTTTCTACACAGTCCAAGTTGTAAACTTGCAGCGTATAAATGAATGTCTTAGTCATGATGAAAACGCCCCAAACGAGGATGAAAACCATCAAAAAATGCAATATGTGACGGTAGCCACTTACCGTCCAGTGGAAAGCAGTGGAAGTCCAGTGGAAGTATTTGCCTATTTGTTGTGTTAACACGTTTTGTCTGATGACTTGAGCGCTACGCACATTACGCAAACTTGAGTAATTACGTTCGCACGATCAACTCGGGCGCACAATTTTACTATTACTGTGTCTATTACAAAATACTACTCGAAAATTTCACTTCTTTTCCATGTCATGATTTATTTCAGTAATAATGGTTGAAAGTATCGAAAACTTGTGTTTAATTTTTTGGTTAGGATCAGAAATTCTTAAATTCGCCAAAGAACCAAAGTTGTCGATATAGCCCAGAAAATTAGCAAGCTGAAGAAGCAATGAGCCGGTCATATCCGCACATCTGACCGATAATATAGACGAGTTCTCGAATGGAGGCTGGTGGCGCCAAATAATTAGTTATCTGTGGTGCGTTTCCTATTCCGAACCCACACCAACAAACATGCATACACCGCAACGCAATAGCGCCCTCTGGCGCACACATAAATACAAGATGAAGAAGTGAACGCAACGTTCGATATACGAAAACCGCGCCGCGAGGATTTAATTAATAAATCCGATTATTCCCATATCGCACCGCTGAAGCATTGTGCTTTTGTAATCTACAAAATGGTGTGGCTCCGCGAGTGCAATTGAGGTGAAAAAGGACAGTCTTGGAAGCCAGAACGAGTGTGCGGCGGGCCAGCTTCCGTCTCCATCGTCCTGGAGGATTTGCATCATCACAACCAGCATACGAGGTAGGTGTTGCATGTCCTATCCAATTCTTTTCCTGCCCCTTTGATTGCACGCACCACGAAACAATACAGTCCACTAATTATCTTCATATTCGCCGCACCATTAGTGGCCACTTCGAGCCGGACCAAACCATTTAGTGGTCCTTACGACCCGGGTACCATTTAGTGCTCCTTACGAGCATATGGTCCAGTTTGGTCCCATCCAGCCGCCCTTATTAGGTTACTTTATAGGCCCTAGTAAGAGATTTAATATTAATCATTGTGAATATTAATTTTATCAACCCGCATATACCTACTTATTTATTAAAATATTCACATACTATTTTCTTCATAAACCGCCCGTAACAAATTAAGTTACGTGATTTCCCGCCTAGATATAATATATATCTATGTAATACTTAATATATTTCATAAAAATATTAAGCTAATTAATCATAAAGGTGATATTTTAATTAATTTGTAAATTATTATCTACCTACTATAATCTACCGCACTAGCAAAATCGTGTTATCGTAAATTGTTCGATATTATACGACCGAGTCACGAAGTCACGCGCCTATCATTCGCGTCGTATTATATTTTCCCGCATAATATTAACATTCGCGTCGTATTGTATTTTCCCGCGTAATATTATCATTCGCGTCGTACTGTATTCTCCCGCGTAATATTTGAATTTATTAACTTAACTAAATTATTGGCTTGCATTTCACAATGCCGCCTAAAAAGGTTTCTTCCGATAACGAAGAGGATGTACCAGATCCGCAACTAGCTATTGCAAAAGCTAAATATGAAGCTATCTTCGAAATATTACAAAATATCTATGATATGTCCTCAGATAAGGAAAGTTTCCTTGGCGCTTCTTTACAGGTCGAATCGCTTCGCACTAAGTTCGAAACGAATTTAGATAATTATAATTCTCGCTTATTAGCATTGAATCCTAACGCGAAACCTAACTATAAAGGGCTCGTCGCTTTCGAGCATTTGTATAGTAGAATAAAGGGAGTTCAATTAAATTATTTGTCGCCAGCTGATAAGCAAGATTCACACGCACATAAGGCTTGTCCCACACTGCCGCCTATACAACTGATGGACTTTTCGGGTGACGTTCGCTCATGGCCATTGTTTTATGCCAGCTTTAAGTCTACCGTTCATGATAACCCATCGCTCACAAACTCCGAAAAGTTGTACTATCTGCTAGGCAGGCTGAAGGGCAAGGCTCAATCCGCATGCGCAGGTATCTCTCCTTGCGCTGAAAATTACGAACTTCTTTTACAGACGCTGATTGATAAGTATGAAGATCAGCGTATGCTCGCTTCCGCGTATTTAAATCAAATGTTTGAGTTCAAGTCTTTACAATCTGCCACCGCGACAAACTTTGATTTATTTACAGATAACTTTACAAGTGCAGTGCGTGCTTTAAAGAATCTAAAGTTAGATAATCTGACGGACTTAATCATACTTCACATCGCGCTTAAGAAATTAGATTTAGATACAGTTCGCGCTTTCGAGTTGAGTTGTGATTCCAAAATACCTACGTTCGACAACTTAGTCGATTCTATTACCTCCCGCGCTAAGGTTTTGGAACGCACTCAGCCTAGTTCATCGGGTGCAATGAATACTCGTCAAAATAATAATAATAATCGTCGCTCTAGTAATAATAATAATAACGCCTCGCCGCCTAAGTACCAAACCTACTTGAGTACAAAGGTCGACTCACAGTGCAAGTGTCTTTGCACTAATATAACGCATCAGCATTTATTTAAATGTTCGGAATTTAATAGGATGACTGCTCATGAGCGTTTCCAATGCGTGAAGGATAACAATGCGTGTGTTAATTGCCTAAGTTTAAAACACCGAGTTTTAAATTGCTCATCTAAGTTTAATTGCCGCGTTTGTAAACAAAGGCACCACACAATGTTACACTTCAAGCGAGTGGAGACCGGCAGCGAAGTCCCCGAGCCCGCGTCGAAGCCTCCGCCTTCGACCGCTGCCCAAAGTCATACAGCTAGGTGCGCGACCCCCGCGCGGTCGCCGCAGCCTTCCCCCGCGCGCTCAGATGTTGCGTTATGTACCTATTCATATAATAACCGATTGCATGATGCGCCCGCGCGTAGTAAACAAACTACTATTTTATTATCAACCGCTCAAGTCGTCGCGTATGATATTAAAGGCGATCGACATGTTATTCGCGTACTATTGGATTCTGCATCGCAAAGCCACTTTATTACGAAAGAGTGCTGCGATCGGTTAGGAATACAGCTTCATGACACTGAACGTACTATTGTAAAGGGGTTCGGTGGAGCTGAGAAAATTATTAAGACTAACTCAATCGATTTAAAAATTTATTCGCGCTTTGACAACAACATTAATTTTAATATCTCGCCGCTCGTTGTTGATCAAATTACCGATTTATTACCTACGGCTGTGGTAGACACTACTGTATTATCACACCTATCAGGGGTGCCGCTAGCGGATGAGAGTTTCAGCATGCCAAATAAAATAGACGCGCTGATCGGAGCTGAACTCTTCTCGCATATATTTCTCCCCGACGAAGTTCACGCCCCGCGCAACTCGTCGGCGCCCTCTGCTTTACGCACAGTATTGGGGTATGTTATTATGGGTTCCGTACCCACGATACCCACACTCATTAACAACCAGGCCTTGACATGTTGCCTCGCTCAAGAGCCTGCCGCTATTGACTCACTAGTCAGGCGATTTTGGGAGCTCGAGGAGCTTCCCTCCGCACCGCCCGTTCTTCATCCCGCCGATGTTGAATGCGAAGAATTTTATAAATCAACTACGACCCGCGATCGCGTTACTGGTAGATACACTGTTGGCCTACCATTTAACGATGATGTTTATTCACTCGGAGACTCTTTCGAAACCGCTCGCAAGCGTTTCTTATGCCTCGAAAGAAAGCTAGAAGCTTCACCTAAGCTTAGGTCGGCATATGATGATGTCATTAACGATTACCTCGCAAAAGATTATATTGCTCCCGCGCCGCTTTACGATCTCCATGACCCCACTCCTATATACGTCATACCGCATCATGGAGTAGTGCGCGAGGACAAGACATCCACTCGACTTCGCATGGTTCTGGATGCTAGCAGTAAGACTAGCAGCCGTTCCCGACGATCGCTGAACGACATCCTGCATGCAGGGCCGAACTTGCAAGGCGACTTATTCCAAATTATTTTGGGCTTCCGCTTACATAAAGTCGCAATGACCGCTGACTGTCGCCAGCAGTTCCTACAAATCGTTGTCCGCGAACCTGATCGTCGTTATCAGTGTTTCTTGTACCGATTCCGTCCACAAGACCCTCTCCTATTGTATCAATTCAATCGCGTATGCTTCGGTTTAACGTCGAGTCCATACCATGCATTGCGCACGGTTCGACAGCTTATCGACGACGACGGCGCTAAGTTTCCGCTCGCGAGTAGCATTGTGCCTACTTCGTTGTTTATGGACGACCTCGCCTTCTCGCTTCCTACCGAACGAGAAGCGGTCCACGCGTCTCAGCAGCTGATTGATTTATTTAAGGGTGCACAGTGGGAACTTGTTAAGTGGAATAGTAACAGTCGATCTGTCTTAGATAATCTCCCCGCTTCGCACAGACTTCCCACCGAGGTGGAGTTTGATAAGGCCGTGCAACACAAAATATTAGGCTTGCACTGGTCCACAGATAATGACGCTTTTTATTTTAAAATCTCCGCTCCCGCCGAAGTGAAGTGCACTAAGCGCTCCATTTTGTCCACCGTCGCGCGCTTGTGGGACATAATGGGTTTCGTTGCCCCCACAGTCGTATACGCCAAGATGTTAATAAAACAGCTTTGGCAGCTTAATCTCGATTGGGACGATACACCGCCGCTACACATCACTAAGATGTGGCAGCAGTTTTGCTTCGAGTTGCCGTCTCTCAATAGCTTACGCATCCCTCGTCACGTAGGCGTGTCCGCGGGCTGTAACGTCACTCTCTTGGGTTTCTCCGACGCCAGTCTGCAAGCTTACGGTGCTGTAGTTTATATGCACGTGACCGCACCCACTGGCAACACGGTTCAGCTGGTGTGCGCGAAGACGAAGGTAGCACCTACCAAACCGCATTCGATCGCTCGACTCGAGCTTTGCGGAGCTGTTTTGTTGTCGAAACTACTTCGTACGGTTCACGATAACTATTCTCGTCACCTCCCAATCGAGACTTACGCGTTTATAGACTCTAAAGTTGCACTATATTGGATTAAGAGCTCACCACACAGGTGGCAAACGTTCGTTGCAAATCGCGTCATTCAAGTCACGGATAATACTCCAGCTGACAACTTTTATCACGTCGCGGGCACTGAAAATCCCGCCGACATACTCTCGCGTGGCATTACGCCACAGAAATTACTCTCGCACCCTTTGTGGCTTCACGGGCCACAGTGGGCTTCATCGCATCCATCTGAATGGCCTCTTAAGAGCCTTGACGGACAGTCTATTACAGACATACCAGAACAGAAGGTTTACGCGCACCCAGTGTGCACGCCTGTAAAGCATTGCGCTTTATATGAGCTTGCTCTCCGCACCTCCTCCTGGAGTAGGCTTCTACGTATCATTACATACGTATGTAAGTTCGCAAAATTATTGCCTCGCCGCAGCACTATTGCAGTGACCGCCGATGATATTCAGTTCGCTGAAAATAAGATACTACGCTCCCTGCAAAGCCAGCACTTTGCAGAGGAATATCATAGAATTAAAAATAATAAATCGTGCTCGCCGGCCTTAAACCGTTTGAGGCCTTTCGTTGACAACGGTCTGATCCGCGTAGGCGGTCGCCTTGCCAACTCCGCGCTGGACTATGCACACATGCATCCAGTTATTTTACCGCGCAGTGATCATGTAGTGAATGTGATCATTGATTACTATCACGTAAAGTATTTACACGCCGGGCCAGAACTATTAATGTCGCTGCTACGTCAGAGGTTCTGGATCTTATCCGCACGCCGCATTGTGAGACAAAGAGTCCACACGTGCAATACTTGTTTCCGACAAAGACCGCGCCCTACTTACCCGCTGATGGCTGACTTACCTGACTGCCGCGCACGTCAGGTCGTCAAGGCGTTTACGCATACGGGCTGCGACTATGCCGGTCCCGTGCCTTACACTCCTGTGCGCCGCCGTGGCGTTCGCAGTGAGAAGGCTTACTTATGTATATTCACATGCCTTACGACTCGTGCTGTGCATATTGAAGTCGCCACCGACCTCAGCACTGCGAGTTTTCTCGCCGCGCTCAAGCGTTTTCTCTCTCGTCGAGGACCAGTGCAGTACTTGCACTCGGACAACGCGACAAACTTTAAGGGAGCCGCTTCGTACCTCCGTGACTTATATAAATTTCTCAAAGATGAATATCATCCGAAGCTTGAGCAGGAGTGCGCTGAGAGTCGCATAACATGGAGATTCATCTGTCCCAACTCTCCTCACTTTGGAGGCGCTTGGGAGAGCATGGTCAAGATCGTGAAGGCATTTTATCGCGTATTAGGGCAACAGCTTCTCTCATATGAAGAGCTCTGTACTGTTCTTACTCAGATAGAGTGCTTACTAAATTCGCGCCCTCTAACAGTACTGAGCTCTGATCCCGCTGAGCCTTCGGCTCTGACTCCGAGTCATTTTTTACATACTGCCCCGCTAAGCTCATTACCCGCGCCTGTAGTCGAATCCGATCATGTCGGTCTTCTTCATAGACACTCGCTACTGGACAAATTAGTTCAGTCATTTTGGAAACGCTGGAGAGTGGAGTATCTGCACGGTTTACAGGTCAGACAAAAGTGGAACACTCCGGCCGCGCCTATTGCACCTGGGACGGTAGTGATAGTGATGAGTGATAATGTGCCGCCTCTGGCCTGGCCATTAGCTATCATAGAAAAGACACATCCCTCTAAGGATGGGATCGTGCGCGCTGCGACCGTGAGGACCGCCAGGGGAGCCTACCTTCGCCCTGTAATTAAGTTATGCCCTCTTCCAAACCAATAAATTATTTTAGATAAGTTTCGCACCGCGTTTTTTAGTTTAAGTTTAGTTGTAAGTTATATCAATACCGCTATATCAAATTTTATATAATTTTATACCGCGTCGCATACCTATCTATAGTTTTTAATTTTACTTCCGCTTCGCCGTGACTTTGTGGACTCATTACTAACCCCGCGCGCACTAAGCGCTTGATCCCCAGTCATAGAATATATATATTTTCTTCTCGCTTTTCTTATGTTTGTTTTTTAATGGTGACCCATTAAGGGCGGGTGGATATGGTGGCGCCAAATAATTAGTTATCTGTGGTGCGTTTCCTATTCCGAACCCACACCAACAAACATGCATACACCGCAACGCAATAGCGCCCTCTGGCGCACACATAAATACAAGATGAAGAAGTGAACGCAACGTTCGATATACGAAAACCGCGCCGCGAGGATTTAATTAATAAATCCGATTATTCCCATATCGCACCGCTGAAGCATTGTGCTTTTGTAATCTACAAAATGGTGTGGCTCCGCGAGTGCAATTGAGGTGAAAAAGGACAGTCTTGGAAGCCAGAACGAGTGTGCGGCGGGCCAGCTTCCGTCTCCATCGTCCTGGAGGATTTGCATCATCACAACCAGCATACGAGGTAGGTGTTGCATGTCCTATCCAATTCTTTTCCTGCCCCTTTGATTGCACGCACCACGAAACAATACAGTCCACTAATTATCTTCACATTCGCCGCACCAGAGGCCACAAATTAGAAGACGCAATGTGTAATGCCCGTGTATTACCATGTCTTTGTTGTCTTTGTCGTATGTCTTGAGCAAGAGTTGTTGTTTGTTCAAAAAACTCTTGTTGATTTCAAGCCACTCAGACCCGAATTGAACAAGGAGCAGTGATCCTTGCTCATTTCAAGTCTATTGAACAATGAACGGCAGTATACGCGTAACGCCCTGCGGCCAGGTAAGACGAAGGCTTTGCAGGAAGCGCAGACATAATGCGAAGGACAGAAGAGCGTGCGTGATGACGAGCCTTTGAAAAGGCCTACATTCAGCAGTGTAGAAACACGAGCTGATTATACCTAACTATAGCATTTGACATGATCAGCAAAATACATATGTTCCTACTTAGTTAGTAAAAATATTGCTCATATTAGTTACCTAATGGCTTTTTTTTATTTGCAATAAATCCACCAATCTCCTAAACTTTAAAAATTAAAATTAAACATTCGAAAGTATCGAAAAACTATAAAAATATTTTATATTTTTCATATCAGTTAAACACAAGATCAATTCACATTTCAAAATTCATAAAAACTATATATTTACTTATTTAAAACTTACTAAACAAGTGTGTTATATATTATTTTTTGTCAAATTACGACCCGAGACTGTAATGGAGTCAAGAAAATAGCTATTTTCCTCGGAAAATGAGTGAAAAACTATGAAAAGCGACGCGGTGCGCCATCTGTTGGTGAGCGGCACGAAACCCATATTTATACTGAAAAGTTTTCCACGTGAATGCTATATGTTTTTGTACTCTTTTGTGATTCCGATAATTAGGAATTTGTTGGCCGCGAGTAATTAATTAATAAATAAGTGGTTGGTAAGTTGAGTCAAGTTGAATTAGATAATACCTATTTAATTAACTTTATTTTGGGGTTTAGTTCGCGTGAATTAATGCCCAAAAAAAAGAAATAACAGAAATATTTTACTAATTATAAACCTATTTTATAATATTATAATTTTTAGTATTTTTTTATGTACATTTAGCTATTATTATAATAGTTTTAAAATATATTATATCTATTTAAGAGTAAGTATATTTTTATAAATTAGGTAGGTAGACGTGTACGTTAAACTGTAACATAGAACATAACTTGAACACTAGCTTGATAGCTTGAACACTCATAGGTAATTAAATACAAAAAATATTTTTTAATCTATCAACACACAAATTGACTTATAAATGTGCGAGGCGTAGTTCAAGCATCGAAATGAAGGTAAACGTCACAACAATTGACTCCATCGGAAAGATTAATACTCCGGCAAAATTTCGTACCTAGTAACCGAATTTCGGTTGTGGCGCGAAACAAAAACTGACCTACATTCGCGCGCCCTCCGAGTTCAGCCACCCCTGCCGACTGCCGACTGCTGAGACGTTTACCCTACACGTCTTGCCCTTTGCCTTTCTGCTCATGCACTTACCATTATTTCAAGGTGAGCGCATTTTTCCCATTCACATTTTATTGTAACAAAATTATTGTAATAATTATAGATGACCAAAGGGTAGCCTTACGAGGAATTTCATAATCAGTGTAAGTGTCTACTACTGACGACTATAGAGATAGCTTTATAAGAATTTTAGTGAGCTATCTGTGACTAAGGAATAGCTTTATGAAAAAATTCGTAGTCAGCATAGGTAGGTACTTCTACAAATGATAACGAAGATAGCTTTATGAGAATTTTCATAGTCAATATATGTACTACCTATGACCAAAGAGCTTTATAAAAATTATCATAGTCAGTATACTATCACCAAGAAGGTAAAATAAAAATATTAAAAATATCTCGGTCATTATTCTATCTAGGTATAACAAAAATGTACTGTTTATAGATGATAATTAAATATCATAGTATAAAAATTTTCTTAAGAAATCAGTCTTGGAGCATCACGAGGCGTGTTTGTTTTGTTGGCCGCGAGTTGCAATTGTAAACAAACAAACGGACAATGGAGCACACAAGTGTCCGGTCCGAGGAGTGAATCGGACAGCCGATAGCGCCGCAAAAAAAGCGCATCCTATTATCGACTACAACAAAAGGACTTGTGCAGCGATACCTAAGTACACATCTCGATTCATCGTCTCGACTCGATCCGCCGAACCGATCCCATTGGCGCGCCCCACTGTCGCCGGGCGAGAGAGAGACGCACTTCGCATTTGGCCTGAGGTGTGACAAGGAGATGGATAGTCATCTTAGCGGGCGAGAGGCGTCCCGATGGGCGGAGCCGCGCCAAGGAGTGAGCCTCAGATGCGCGTAGTTCTGGTGGGGCTACATCGAAGGATCGCACTGCAGTCGGGTGTCGCGAGGCAACGACGCGCGTCGATTGTTCGCGCCTCGCGTTCCGTTTTTCATCAAAGGATCGTCTTACGTAATAACAACTAAATCGGATCCAAATCGCACGTCCGATTATTAATCGATCGTGTTAAGTGAACTTTTTATTGTGTCTTAACTAATTTTTTTTCTTCTTAATTTTGTGAACAATTCTGTGTCACCGTGCAAAGAGATTCTGTTTTGTTTTGTTTTTCACGCACACACTTTGGACAGATATTTTCGGGCGTAGATAATAGATGACTGTGTATCGCTTTGGTAAAATTTGGTTTCTTTACGAGACAATATTTTGTGTTAGTGCAAAGACGCCGATAGATATTATAAGAAACATTGTGTGATTGTTTTTTTTTTGTTTGTGTTGTATTTTGACTTGAAAGTGTTGATTGTGTGGACACATTTTGAAAAATATAAAACTTTTTAAAGGAAATTTCATGGTGAGTGTTTCATGTTCAAACACAGTGTGTTCTCAAGGTGCGACCTAGCTAACGTTTTAGGTATACATAGGTATTTCTAAAAATTATGGAATTTGTAACATCAAAAATTAAAAACTTATAAGAATCTTTAAAAAAAATTATATAAATCTTATAAGAGTAATTTCATAATTTCATTTATTTTTTTAGTGAGCTGACAACAAATATCAAGTTGACAAAGTTATTTATTCCAAAAAACTTACAATATTCTATCCACCCACACTTACTTTGCCTGGCCTATAAGGATTTTTTTAAACTAAACTTGTAAACATTATATCTAATTAGAAATTAATAATAAATTTAATAAAAACTTAATATTTTTAATGAAATATTAATTTTAAAAAACCTTAAATATTTTATAAAGTTGATTGATTCTAAAAATTATTTAAACATTCATTAGGTGCCTTATGAGTTTTCACTATACAAAATCACAAATTAATATTAACCATTGTTAGGCATTTAATTAAAAAGTTAATCATTTGAATGACTCATTAGCAAGTAGAAAGAAAATAGTCAATGGTCAATAAATCGAATACCTAGTCAATCTAAGTGAATGCAGTTAATTAGAAAATAGACGTGTTTCGCGGCGGACTGCAAGTGCCGACGATTCTGAGCGTTCCGATTCGAATTTCGAATTGTGATTTATCAGTGTCAATTAGTGGATGGTTTACCTTATTTAGATCTATAATAAAAATAAATAAAAATAAAATAAAAATAAAAAGCCTTTATTTGACCAAACTACAATTTCCACTTAGTTTCTAAATTACTAACTAATTCCTAGGTAAACAAACTTAAATTTTTCTTTCATTAAATACTAGTAATCCTATTTAAAGTGCATTAAGCTAGGCCCCCAGGTTGGGTAAAGGCCTCCTCCAAAGTCTATCCTGCGCTATTTGCCATCAGTTTGAGCCAGCGGCTTTTTTGATCTCAGCGTTCGTAACATTGTACGTTGCTAGTTGCTATATGAATATGTTGGATTTTATTTTTGTTCTTGTTTTTTTTTTACTGCGGTGATTAACTTTGGAGGGTTATGGTCGTACTCTTCCACGGTGACCAGCCGGATTGGAAGAACATATATGTATCTTGTTTTTATTTGTGTGTTAGTTTTTCTATGTTGGAGGAGGAGGCGTTTAATTTCTATGATTGTTTGTTCTGAATGTTATTAATATTTGGTGTGTTTCTGACTACATAGTTTAGTAATCCCTGTTTTATTACTCCCTCCGAAAAGCTGCTAGACCTATGGACCGATTGTTTTATTTTGTTCTTCTTACTTAATTGTGCATTTTTCTCTGTATTGGTTGCAGTGTCATTATCGGGTGAAGAAGGCAATTTTCGTTTTGTGTTGTTTTTCGTTATTATCAATTTGTCGTATATGATTCTGGCTAAATTTCCCTTTTCTCTTTCCAAATGTAGTTGTTCTTTTAGTTCCTTTCTCTTTTCCAGTACGTATTTTGGATAGTCTTCTTTAATGTAAAAATTTGTATCTTTTAACGCTCTTTTTTGTTTCATAAATTTTATTTTTGTGCCTAGATTTGAGAAAGTCACTACTATTGGGCGTAAACTATTTTCTTTCTTCCCTATTCTTTTTATTTCTTGAATGTCGCTGTAGTTTATTTTTACAGAGAGATATTGTTCCGCCCAGATAATAAAGTTTCTTTCTAAGCTCGCGTACGACTTTTCATTCTCCTCTATTCCAAAAAATACCAGATTATTTTTTCTTGCCTGTCTTTCTAAAATATGTAGCCTTTTTTCTTGGTTTTCTACTTTTTCTTTCAGCTTTTCATGATTTTTTTCTATTGCTAGGAACTTTTCTTCAAACATCCTGCTGATATTCTGTGTGACTTGCTCTGTAACGTTCTTTCCTGTTTCCCGGATTTCCTGTCTTTGATTGTCCAAATCATTTTTTATTGTTTTAAGTGCGTTCAAAATTTCATCCATAATTTTATTTTTAAGAGTTGGTCGTAGTGGAACCCGAAGCGTCCTCTTGTGGATGTTGGTCTAATAATGTCCGTTGATACTTATGGGTCAATACTTAGGTTTGACGAAGTAGTTCAGACGCTAGCCGTGAGATGGCGCTTGAGACAATTCCGTAAATGATTTTTTGACGGAATTTAAGTTATTGTCGGTTTTAAATGCTTTGTCGGTTTGAATGCGGAATATATTTGTTTGTGTTCACTTCACCGTTAATTTCAGATCTTGTAGATAACACTGAGAAAAAAAGTGATTTTTTATGAGATGTATTGTCACTTATATTTTGATTGATTTTTATCACTTTTTGCTGATTTTTCACTTATACTTTACACTTTTAGGATTTTTTATGACTTAATGTATTTTTTTTTAGCAACTATGTCCCTTGAGATAACGGAAAATTGTTTATTATGTAAAATTATACACAGAGCCGATGTCAACAGTGGCAGTGACGCCTACCCTCTCCCCTCTATTTAGATCTATGGAAATTGTAAAATTTTTTTACAAATTAGTATAATGTTACAATTTTTTTTTATTATTTATATATGTAATGGAATTTTTCACAATAAAAAAAATTAAATTATTAAAAAAACTATCTATATTTAGCTTTAGACTAAATTATGTCTAAATTAATGTGATGTAGAAAAAAAATATTTTAACAGAATAGGTTACCTATTAGGTAAAATTCTGTGAAATTCGTTGATGACAATTTATTTTTATGCAAGTAGAAAAGACCTAGGTATTATACTATATATAGACTAAGTGGACCTAGTATAGTAATAAACGTCAATCAAATGGAATTTCGTACCTTTTAAAATGATGAGTAGATGAGTCAGAAAATAAATATTATTGGATGTAAGCCAAACAGATTTTTTTATTTATTTCAAGTAGGTGTGGATACGAATCGTAAATACACTATTATGAAGAAAGAATACCTACGTTTAAACACTTAAATAATAGATCTGAATACATCTCTATATATACCTAGATAAAAATTTCGTGTCACGTTGTTTGACGCCAATGAACTCCTAAACCGACTTTGATAAAACTTCGTAACAATGTGTTATTTGGTCCAACTTAAAAGGTAGGATAATTTTTATTTTAAACCTGGCGAAGCTGGGAGCGCGTAGTTAGTTATAAATAATTAAAATAATATCACACCTTAGTACTTTTTGTAACTAATTATTTTGAGTAAATAAATCCAAATAGGTAAGTATAGGTACTTAGGATTAAAAAAAAACTAAAATATATTTAAAAGTCTTTATGAAACGAATACTAAATAAACCTCAATGTAGGTAGGTACTATTATTATGTTTAAATATATTGTGTAAAAAAATTTTTTTTTTGAGTCACTTTTTTTATACAAAGTACCTAAGCTAGATTTTTCATTAACACCTTAAAAGAGTAAAATTAAAATATTTTTCGAATATAGTGGGTTTATTTTTGTATCTACTGACTTCGTACAGATGGCGTCAATAAAGTTTATTGACCTACCAATGCCTAACCAGAAACGCAATATTTAACGAAATTTTGAAATTGATAAAATTGTATTAATAATATAATATATAATATACTATTTAATGTAATAACTATGTTACATATTACATATCTCTATATATATAATATAATATAATATATTACCTATAAACTTATCTAGTTATACTTACTTTTATATAAAGCCAGAATTTGTTTGGTTGAACGCGCTGATCTCAGGAACTACTGGTTTGAATTGAAAAATTCTTTTTGTGTTGAATAGTCCATTTATCGAGGAAGGCTTAAGGTCATATAACATTTTGAACGCGGAAGAAGTCACGGGCACCAGCTAGTCTTATATAAACAAACCATAGAAATCTATAAAAGTATATAAACTCTATACTTAGCTTTTTTTTTATATATTTGTCGAGATATCTGAGTAGCTAATAATAGCAAAGGTAGTCTAAATTTAGACGCAAAATAAAACCAAATCATATTCAAGAGTTTGTTGTTGTAATGTACAATTTTGTTTTGTGGTTTTTTTTTTTATTAATGTTTTAAAACTAAATTATAATTTTAAACAAATTCTAATTTATTTTACTTTTTTTTTTATTTGTCTTCAAGTCTAAAATAAGTAAGCCAAAGATATGGCAGACTAGACTGGACTTATTAGATGATAATTTAACTATTTCTAAAATAATCTATTTCATACTTGTTTTTTTTTTTAAATTTTTTTTTTAAGTTTTTTTTTTGCCATCTGCAATTACTAAGTAGGTATGTCATCATCACTTTTATCATCTTAAGTCGTAGGACGTCCAGTTAGGTCCCAGAATTTTCCAATAGGAATTCTATTAGTACTATGTAAATGTGTTAATGTTACAAAACTATTATTTAGTATCATTTCAAAAAACAATTTAAAAAAAAATACTTAAAAATCAGATATAAACTTCTTTGGCTATAGGTAGATGTTCGATTGCTTTGTGTAAACCGATATTTTTTTTTTTTGAAACTGTTTTCTTTTCCACCGTGCTCATTGAACCAAGAATCGACAAACATATATTATTGACATTGTAACATCGGTACTTAGGTTCAATATGTAGAAGTAAATATAGAAGTAATGAAAAATAATATACTTATTGAAAATACGAAAGCTTTTGATATAATAACAAGAATATAGATAGCATTATGATATCTTAGTTAGATTTTTTTTCACTATTTTAAAGGCAGGTAGGTAAGTTATTTGAGATGCATACCTATAGCTAGGTATAGTTTTAATATATTATAAATTGAAGTCCGTCTCTGTCTATTTTTCCGCTTAGGTACTTCTAAAGCATCAACAAATTTTGTTATGGTTTTCACTAATGAAAGAGCGACAAACGATATATAATACTGGCTGGCGCCCGCGACTTCGTCCGCGTTGAAAAAGAAAAAGTAGCCTATCCTGTGTCCTGTACGTCTAAATGTTTAACTACCAAGTTTCATGAAAATCAGTTAATTCGTTTAAGAGTTATTGAGGAACATACATTCATACAATACTAACACTTACAGATTTATTATTAGTATTGATTGATTGATTGATGATAGTATACATATGATTGATGAAGAAAAAAAATTGCATCCATGCATAGCCGGAAGCCAGTAGCTAATAATAATAAATATTACAGAATAATACTATTACTTATATACTATTATATAAAGCCAAAAAGTTTGTTAGTTTGGTTGAACGCGCTGATCTCAGGAACTAACTACTGGTTTGAATTCAAAAATTATTTTTGAGTTGGATACCTATAGACCATTTATCGAGCTACATTTTGAACGCGGATGAAGTCGCGGGAAACAGCTAGTGTACTTACAACATACAACATATACAAGAAGTGTAATAAAATTAATGAAATTTGGAAAAAAAATAGTTTATCGTTTCTTAATCTCGTGAGATATCAGTATCAATTACAGTTAGCAATTAAAATAGCTAAAAACATAATCGATTCTAAATACAGTCGATTAACCGTAAATCGAGTACACTAATCGTGCGACTCGATTTCTCATTGTTCGTTCATTAGGAACGCGGTAAATACACGCGTAATGTAAGTGACTTATTATATAGACATTCTATTTTCAATTAGACTATTTCATTCGTGTTACATGGAAATATAGTATTTGGTATAATACAAAAATAACCAAAAAAAAATATAAAACCCCCATTATTTTCCAAAATGATTACTATATAAAGAGAAGATTTGTATTTTTGTTTGTAATGAATAAACTCAAAAACTGGACCGATTTTAAAAATTCTTTCACCTATAGAAAGAGAGTAACATAGGCTATCCTTACTAATATTATAAATGTGAATGTTAGTTTGTTTGTTACGCTTTCACGCAATAACTACTAAACTGATAACCATGAAATTTTGTATACACGTTGTCTGAGACACTAGAAAGGACATAGGGTACCTTTCATCGTTCAACGCTGACGAAGTCGCGGGCACCAACTAGTTTATTAACTGATATTGTATGTGCTTAAGTAACTGTCGTTTACTCAAAAACTTAGTTCAATACTTAGCCAATAATGGTTCAAAGAGAGTACCTACCTATATTTTTATAGGTACTAAATTTTCACGCGGGCTAACTAAGTATAAGAGACATTCTTACTATTAGCTATTTCTAGACAATAATTATGAGGAGATAGAAATTCTAAAAAAGTTAATCAGGGGAATCATTCAGCAATATATGTTACTTACAACACAAAGATGGCAACCGTTAACAAAAAAAACATTCAAAATAGTTTGTGCTCTTGTAACGTGAAAATCGTATACAAATACAACTGCTTGATTTTTCCAAAAAATTACTTAATGCTATAAAATTAACTACTCGTATCTGTAGGAAGTATTTTCAAGAATTTTGACTGGACTGATTATGACTAAAATAATGTTATAATAAAAGATATTATTCATACATTTAATTCTGATTCTATATTTTATGACATTAAAAACAAGTTGTGGATAATTTTTAATGACATATTAATATAATATGAGCGTACATAGATTAATAACCTTAATAACATAACTAATATGTTATTAAACTTATTAAGCTTTGTATAACAGCTGTATTTGAATTAGATCCTTTAGACATAATTATGTTTAATGCAAATAAAAATTTATTTATTTAGTTATAAGCTCACTTACCGAAACACAATAGCACTCGTGCTATAATTTCACAACAGTCTTGTGTGTGTGTGTGTGTGTGTGTGTGTGTGTGTGTGTACTTCTATCTATTTCTTCGCTAACTTCCTCTAAACCACCCAATTTTCGATACGGTTTTCACCAATGGAAAAAGGAATAAAGGAAGGTTTGTGTGCATAATTGGCAGAAAAAATTGCACAAAAACGAAGTCTGGGGTGGGTCGCCAATAAAAAAAAAAACACTGAATTAATACCTCAATGAATAAAACATAGTTTATGAACAGACATAACTTATCTGCTCTTAATAGGTATATTGTATTGTTCATTAGTGTTATTACACTTGTAGTGTAGGTACCTATTGACTAATCAGAAAATGTTTTTATGATCATAATGTCCGAGAGCTTGTTATAAATCGTTCAAAGTGTACATAAATAATAGATAATGAACATCGTCTAGCACATGGTGTTAAATAGATCACTATTGAGATGATGACTTCCGCAGTACGACTCCACTTAATAGAAAAAATACATAGAAGTATGTATACCATATTTTTTTTAGATTTAACTAAGATTTTTTTTTGTCAAAGCAAGTACTTTTAAGTACTTTGTATTATTTTAAAAGTAACAAAAAAACTTCATCAAAAATAACATAACAATGCAAGTCATGTAAGAAACACCTCACGACTCACGAGGCTCTCGCTAGATGGCAGGGACAGATACAAGAGGCGATACCTACTAAAGACATGTAAACTCGACAAATAAAGTGGTTTATCACCCTAAGCGCCTGTTTCACAAACGTCAAGTAGGCCAAACTGTCATTTAAAGTCACCGGGAAAACGGGGATAATGGAGCTGATAGTTATACCTTTGTTAATACGGTAAACGTCCCAAACATTAAATCAAAAATAATAATAAAAATTAGGCTATCGAATGGTGCAGTAAACCGAGTGCATAATTCAATAAAATAGTGCATAATTCAATAAAATAGTGCATAATTCAATAAAATAATTTCTAAAAGTAACTAATCAACACTTGTAGTTTGTGAAAGAGACCCTTAGATTGAACATTCTTTGTATGTCGTAGAATGATAAGGTCTGTTTTCCTTTGAAAATTCAAAGTGCCAAAGTGTCAATCAGTAATCAATACCTATTACAAATCTAAGCCTTAGCGAATTTTGAAATGAATGGAATTTGTTATCGAAAGAGCACTTTTCTGGTCGGCCATACATGTGCAATTTTTTTCCTGAAAATCGCCTCTTTCACCAACTGTCAAGTAGGCTATCTGTCATTTAAAGTCACCGGTAACCGGGAATAATGGAGCTGATATAGGTACCTTTGTTTGTACAGTAAAAGTCCCAAACAATAAAAAGAAAATAATAAAAAAAATCGTCTATCGAATAATGCAGTAAACCGAGTGCATAATTCAATAAAACAGAAAACGATTTCTAAAAGTAACCAATCAACACGTTACTTGTAGTTGGTGAAAGAGGCCCTTATTCTGTTTTTTTATTTAGGTAATATATGAGTAAGAAATATAAATAGTTGTCCAACTTAGCAAAGTACACGTGTCATATATTTTTGATATCCCAATGTATCTAGAGCCGATATTGTTTATAATTGTGTCGTTCATTGTAAAAGTGGTGTAACTCCCTATTTTTAAAACCATCTTTTCTTGCCTAATGGTATCACATTTAGTCATATCTTTCAATAATAAAGTGAAGTAACTCCAATAGTTGCATTAAAATCCCATAGATGAAAACAATGAATGAATGCTTATAATTTTTTTTCCTACACTATAATTCGCAAAAAGCTCGTTATTCTAAAATTCAGTTACAAGGAGATAGTTCACTTTTACAATGAACGACACAATTATAACAAGTGCCGAGTTGCAATATGATTCGTATGAACATAAAACCGACCGGACGTTAGATCAATAACTTACTCATCGCGCTCTGAGATACGGTGGGAAAAAATTCTACCTATTGTGATAAACCTTTCTTAGAATGCAACTACTTCAAAACATATAGGTATTTATTGAGTTTGTGAATAATATTGCTTATATGACTATATCAGTTTATTAAGACCTTAATACCTGAACAAAGGTATAATCGCGATGTTTTTTTTATATATAATTTTTAATATATTCGTCCGCTTTGAAAAAGAAAAAAGTAGCCTATCCTGTGTCCTGTACGTCTAATTGTTTATCAACCAAGTTTCATGAAAATCAGTCGTATAGGAGCATGGTAAAAGCAGCGCTTTGAGAACTAAAATGGACACTGACATCATTACAGAAAGCCCACCGTGAAATAACAGCATATGTGCTGTTGAGTTTGGGTGAGTAAGTAAGAGATTCCAGAGGCCATTACCTCATCCATTCCTTATTAAATACCTTATCCTTAATCATTGTATGGCCTGCAGCACACCTATGGCACAAGCAACGCCATGATAGTAGGTGACGATAGCTACCTACCATCAAGTGGACTGTTAGCCTGTCTGTCAATCTTAACATTAAAAAAATGTGAAAAAGTCATAAGGCATAAAAAAAAGAGTAACGGATATTATTATGAGTACGTCAGTAAAAGGTCATTTTGCAGCGTCATGAAGTGTCATGAAGCTAACCACGTGACATGCCAACGTTCAGTACTAGCACAGTACTACAGTTAATTGATACATCAGAGGCCGTTGCGATTGTTTACAATGGCAATAACTCGGATACCCTACACCCAGTTGTGTGGTCCAAGTTGTAGGAAGTCAGCGGGCAAAATGTACACAGCTAGAAAATAACTAATTATAACAAATTTAATATTCGATTTTTTACTTTTCTTTATTTTTTGTGAAATTTCTTATTTCTTATAATACGTAATTATATATTATTATTATTACTAGCTGACCCGGCAAACGTTGTTTTGTTTGCAAAATTAAATTAAATTTTGTTGTTGGCCACCCTTGTAACTTAGGGGTATAAAAATAGTTTACGACATATTCTCAGACTCAGACAAAAAAATCGGTCAAGCCGGAGGAGTTTGGTAGCAAACACTGTGACACGAGAATATTAATTTTTTTAAGAAGAATTATTCCATTCTTCGCATATGATTCATCATCATTCAGATAAAGCAATGTACTCTTGTGATATTATTTGCCGTAACTAGAAATTATATAAAACTACCTAATAATAACAATGTTAGGTATAGTATAGAGACTTAAATTAACTCGGGACTTAACAAAGATATTTTACACACTGCGTTGAATTTTAATAACAAATCGCTTTTCGTTTATCCTTTGCGCCACAACCTCTTGAATATAAGTCTACCTGTATTGAAATCTATTATGAAAAGCATAAGGATCACATTGGCAGGTTTATTAGCGTGAGAAGATTTGTCCAAACGTATCAATTGAGCTTTGATAACACACACAATATTAATAATGAAATACGAGCGTAACCTACTTTTGAAGCCTCTTCTTAGAAAACCTGGTGTTATATTTATTTTATTGTTTATTTCATTAGAGATTCTTAAGTGTTTCCTGTGTAAACTTTTTCAATAGTAACATAAATTCAAATTCAAATATCTCCTCCAAATCTTTAGATGTTATAGTACAAATCTGCTTATCTATAATAATAATACTCGTATTAGGAGATTTGTATTTTTGTATGTTTGCAATGAATAAACTCAAAAACTACTGGACCGGTTGTAAAAATTCTTTCACTATGGGAAGCTACATTTTTTGGAAATAACATAGGCAATACTTTAAAAAGTAACTCGGACGAAGGCGCGTGCAACAGCTAGTAAGTTTCTGCTGCATAACATAAATATAAACTTCCTATAAACTAAGAATTCTAATTCATTGAAATGTAACCAGCTTTTTCGTTTTATTTTTAAAAACAATAACATCATTTTTTGTGCATAGTAAGTATAAATGGTATGCGATTTTTTTTATTGAATTTTTTTCTACATACATTAAGGTGAATGAACTATTTTTTTGTTTCACTTTTAAATGTAAATGCATTTGAGGTCTGATATTTTGAGGGATCTCATAGTTATTGTAAGTTTCGTCCATTTTTGGAACTCTTAATCACTAGGTGATCCAAAATATTCTGTTAAAATAATCAATCGGAAACAACCAATGACAATCTTCGGCTGTTTTGCCCTTTAGGTAACTCATTCAATTTATAGCCAATTGGCATTTGGATTCAGAACCGAAACAGTCCAGCATCAGTCAAAAGTAGATCGTAAATCTGATATATTATAGCATAAATTGCAAATAATTAATGGTGACTGCGACCTGCCAATTGGTTCGATCGTTTTGAATGTTTGCCAACGTTCAAATGCCAAAGTTCGAACTCGGAGATATTGCCAATGAGATCATTGATTAGCCAAGAAATTGTCGTCTATTTTCAAAATTAATGATGAAATCTCCCTCTAAATTATCACTAGTGTTCATACGTATTTTATCTATTTGTGATGTCCTATATGTTATAGTAAGTAATTATTATTATTGGTTTATTTATTAATTTCTTGTGTGTGCATGTTTTTGTTATTTACTCGTATGTAAGTAGGTACTTTATGTAATGTAAGTAATTTAGAATTATACTTACCTTTCTACCTTGGTGCCAATTAAGAATAATAAATTCATTTTAATAATATTTTAAAATGACAGCACAATATTAAACCTCAGTGGTTTTTAGTGATATCATTACAATATGTATTGTATTATTAGCTTTAAAAATTGTTAAAAATTATAAATAAAAAAAATACCTAAGTATAAAGTTCAGTGCGGTCATGACCTCATATAAAAATCGCATAAATATTTCCAATTTTAAAAGCGTGTTAACATTTATAGTATTTTCGCTGTATGATGATTTCCGTGACAGTTCTCACTTTTTCATGTCACGCATACTGTTTTCAACTAAAAAAAAAAACTGGCACAAAAAAAATTATACTTAAACAAACAAATGTATGGAAAAAATTATCTATTCGAAAAACACAAAAGGAATTATCCCTTTTATAATTATTTTATTGTTATAATAGGTAAATGTAATAAAAACCATATATTTTAAAAGTGTCAAACGCGTGGAACGGAGCGTGTGTCAATAGGGATTGACACTAGGCATATTCACTTATATTCGATATATCGAAACTACTCTATGTTTATCATAGGATATTGGGATTTAACAAATATTTTTTCTATTCTATATATTTATGAAAACGTCGTAAAGCTGACTAATAATAACAATAAAGTTATTCATTAAGTGTTGTTTTTCGTTCTGTTATTATTTTCTTTTGTTGTTTCTGTTTATTTGTTCTTTTGTTATTCTTATTATATTCTGTTTGGTACTTACAATGCCGAAAAAAACAAAATAGTTCGATTCCATTTGCTTTGCCAACTGATTCGATATTTTTAAACAATCGATTAAATGTCGGTAGGTTTCATCACTAAAATTGTCAGTTACGAACTGTCACGCATATCATCATACAGTGAAAAGATATTAACATCCCAAAAAATATTTCCTAAAATTTATTTACAATCGATGCCGACATCAGCTCCCCATAACGATGCAAACATTAACTCGTTCATGAACCTATTGAGAAAAAAAAAACAATATCCATTGATCACACACGGGAGACACATGTACCGCCAGACAAAGACGCAGCCATACGTTAGAGCGGGACAGCGATATCTTTTTTATAAGACTTTAGAAGCAAAGATTTCGCCACATGTTTGGATTGTTTGATAGCCATAATATTGGTTACTGGGGAATAAACTAAACAACAGAACTATACGAAATAATATTATTAATTTCCTAATAGCTTTTGATATAATGATAAACAGGTGACGGGACACTAATGGGATGAGTATCGGCCAATATATTTATAGATTTTGTGAATCGAGGTGCAATGAAAATTGAGTCTTATTACTTTGAAGAAATAGGAGTCAAATTGTCAACACCAACTCGATTGGACAGCAGAGTTCGCGAAATAGCAAAGTACCTTATCTTCTCTGCCTCTACTAAGGTGCCTTAAAACTATATTTTTTTTTATTACTTGATGGAGCGCACTCACCCAAAAGATGCCTATTCACTTCAATTTTGAAAAGATTTAACATGAGTTTAGAAACACAGACGTCGCCAGTGAGTTCCAAACCTTGAAAATCAAAATAAATCAAAATATTGAAAATCCAAATAGAATTCCGATGCTACAATTTTTTTATATTTTTAAATGATCCCTCGAAAACAATACTTTTTTCGGGGTGAAAGGTACTCTATGCCCTTTCCTGTGTCCCTGACAACATAATATGCAAAATTTTATAGTGATCCATTAATTAAGCAGTGGCTTGAAGAGGTAACAGACAGACAAAGTTACTTTCGCATTTATAATATTAGTATGGATTCATTCATTTATTTAAGAAGATATAAAAAACTGCAGTCTTAACATTTTCTCTCTAAGAAATATTTAATATAAAAAGCTTGTAAATATATGACGTGTTTATTACACGTCAATCTAATATTAACTTGTACTTCCTGAAACTAATTGAATTTGTTCAAAATCTTATTCGAAACACAAAAATATAACATTTAAAAAATCTAATGCGTTATACGTATTAAGTGAAGAAACAGAATACGAATCAATCCTCGTCCCCCATGGGGGCAAAAAACACATTCAAATGTCATAATATATTTCTTGTGTCTTTTTCGAGTTCCCCATTAGACTATATTATGGGCAATCGAATATTACGTAGCTATAGTTATGCTGTTGAGTATTGTCATAAAATAATACTGATTTTTATTAAATTAATTATTATTGTGAATTTTATGCCTCAGTTTATTTAAATGGCGAATGAAACCTGGGAACACAGCTAGTGTAAATTAATAAATTAAAAATGTTACTCACTGATAATGTAGTTTTCTCTATAGGTGAAACATACAGATCTTCTCTATTAATAGTATTAGTAAAGAAATAAAATAAAATCACATGACCCCCTTACATAAAACCACAGTGAAATAACAGCACATGTGCTGAGGTGTTTCAGTGAGTGAGTATTAAGGGATACTAGACCCTATTTCCCTATCCCTCCCCATCTACACTCTTATCCTTTATCCTACTGTATAGTCGGCAGGGACCTTACAACACCCGTGGCGTTGCTTGTATTATAGGCGACGGTAGCCACTTACCATCAAGTGGACTGTCATCCTGTCTGCCGACCTTATCATAAAAAAAAGTTACAAAAGTAACAAAAATTCACTAAACATGCACCAATTCGCAACATACCGTTATCTTTAAACATGCAGTAGTTGAACCTTCAGCACATAATATGGCGTTGCTTGTATTATAGGCGACGATATAGCCACTTACCGTCAAGTGGATTAAAATCAAAAATTCACTAAAAATGTACCAATTCACAACGTACCCACTACCTCAAGGTGCTACCGTTTCTAAACAGTTTGAGCGCACGTAAACAACGTTTTTGTATATACTTGTCCCTTTCTCACGGCGCTTTTTACCACATAATTATGTCATCTCACTGTTTTAAACACCCTTTATAACTATAAATTTTTGTAACTGTCCCCATGTGAGTTAACTAATAGACTGCTGCTTTCAAAATAAACCGCGATGACATGGTAAAAGTTAAGGGAGATTTTTATTTTTATTTAACATATTTTTATTTTGACATTGTGTGAATCATTGTCACATATATTTTAAACAATTTCAAATATGAAAATAATTTTGAGATTTTAATTTTCAATTTTAATACACTTAAGATTCTTTTGATCATGTTAACATTCGAGTTATAAGTAAGGCCCCCATAAAATCCAATATAATCGTAATTTTTTTTATGGAGTAGGATGCAAGCAGGCTGAGATCCACTTGTTGATAGGTGTATACAGTTGCTGCGCTGCCGAGCACAAATAGGATGAAGGATAACAAGGAAGTATGGGATATGGAAATGGGCCCTGAATTCCTCACTCACGTATCAAAATCCAAGTGGCTTGCTGTGTTCTTTCTTGTGATATAAAATAGATGGAGCTTCCTTAAGCTAGTGATAAAAATATGCCAACAATACAACAAATTGCTGTAGGGTCATCGGGCTGTGACTGTGTGTTCTAGACCAATCATTTTCATGCAGTTGTGACCCATTAAACAGGCCATTTATATTTCATTTGACCAATTAATTTACTTCAACTTGTCACTATAATCTAACACATTGTATAATGACTGAACGGGGTGTATTCGTAAGCAGTTAAGAAAGACTATGTGGATAACTTGATGGTTCCGTAGAAAAAAACCTTATTATTATCATAAACCTCTTGTAGTGCTCTGCAGTGGGATATACGTTCGTCACACTATGTACCTACCACTGAGCACAGGTTCTGATCCCGGCCTGTACTTCTTAGTCTTAGATGAGATAAACAATAAATAGTCTGATGAAGAATTATTATATCACAATAAGAGGTAAATAAAAAGGTGGTTACGGCTGCCAACAACCTGTCCCGTCTATGACTAGTTCGAGCTGAGCACAGAAGTTATATATTTTGGCATAGTTTCGTCTTTAAGTTTACGGAACCCTAATAAAGGGCCCCAGTGCCACACCTGCCATTTAATAAACGCGACACCGGACACGCGACGCGCGATGTCTCGAATCAATTGTATCGATTATCGGACTCACAATCGAGTCGTTGTCATTCGTTCGCTCGTTAAATAGATGTCTTTGTTTTACAAAATTGAAATTATTCGATTAGCTGTGTCGATAAATGTGGCTTTTATTACGGGCGGGGTATCAATCATTAGTCGACCTGTGAAGGGGAGTCCTCAGTGGGGCATTTTTTTGTCAATGTCCAGACATGATATTTAGCATAAAAAGTGTTTTACAAAGACTTAAAAATACTTGGAAATGTCTGATAACCCATGTCCCACAGAGGGCGATAATCAGTTGTTCAAGGAACGCATGACCTTCTGCAAATTCAGTTGTCAAATTAATTTTAACTCAACAATTTTGAATAATTAGTCTTTGTTGTGACCTTCTTCAAATAATTCATCAATGGTTAAAAAGTGTCACAAGACTATTATGAAATATTATGTACGCCATTGAGTGTATAAAGGTATTTATTCTAATAGAAAACTTCATCGAATAGAAATCCTCTCGTGTGCTATTCTATTTTACAGACAAAAGCACTTAACGTGTTCAAAAACTGGTTGCAAAGAAAGAATGAAAACGAAAATACCATCAATCAAAGAACTGAGAATAATCGAATTTCGAACGAGGAGTGCAGTTCAAAGGGCACGAACGAGGAACCGCAACAGATTTCAGAACGAAAAAGTCCTAAAAAAAGTTTGGAAATATGACTAATATTGGACACAAAGTTGCCGTGTCGATAGCTCGTCTATTGCAACAAAAGGAGGTAGACACAGAGGCGGGGAAAGGATTCGAAATTTGAAAAAGAAACGAACGGAATTCGAATGGTGGTATGAATGAAATGAGTGAAGAAATGCAATTTGTTTAGGATTCTATTTTTGAAATTCGTTTAAATCGGACAGCTCTTGTCAAAGATGACATTTTTTTTTTGTTTTTTCATCACACAGTCATATCTATAACTGGCGACTTACGCTTTGCACAGTGTAAATTTTCAAAAATCCTTTTTTTAGCAGATCAAAATAAACATATGTTTCAAATTTCAGCTTTCTACACTTAGTAGTTTTGACTGTCCGTTGATAGTCAGTCATGACGAACTATTTTAATATTTATTATTTTTACCATCAGTTAGATTATTTTTCACGGGATTTTTGTATCGGTACATAAACCTAATTAAGTTATTCCTGGTCGAAGCCGGGAGAGGGTCGCTAATATAGATTATATTTCTCATGAAAAAAAAACTAAAATCCCAAGATATTTTTAACAGGCAAAGGTATAAACTTTTAAAATAATGCCAAACTAAATTCATCGATTGGTCTCGAACTAGCAAAGTTCTCTGTCACGAAAGCTTTGTCGATGCACGATAGATTTTTACTGCCTTTAGCTGTCGGTTCAGTTCTACTACAAAATTATAATTGCATTTCGTTAACTCCCATCACTTTATTCTCTACCTTACTGCTTTATTATTAAGGATTGTTATTGATTCTGTTGATGTATTAGTTATATTTGTTTTGTTTCAAGTTTAACGCTTGTTCCTACTATTTCGTTTATTTATGAGTGATAAAAATGTTTGCGGTTCTTGTTCGATTGTAGAGCACCTGTCTTTTTTTATATATTTTGTTATCTAATCGAACGCTATTTAATACTACCCATTATTTTATCTCTTATTTTTTTAATTGTTTCTTCCCAGAAGTTTATAAACTCATTATATTTGTAGATTCATAAATTAGTGTTAAATTTTGATATTTAAATTTATTAAAATAATTACAAAATAAACAGGCCTTTAGTGTCTGTTAAACTAATTAGTAATAATGGTACCTTAAAAAATATAATTAGCAATTACGATCTTATGTTTGGAAGTAGTTTCAATTTTTGTTTTTAATTTCGATATTATAATTATTAAGTTAAAAAAAAAACATAAAACTAAGGATTTTAATAACGAAGCAAATTTTCTTATTTCACTTTGTCAATGTTAATAAGGGCTTGTGTGAGTGACCACCCTATATTCACTGCCCTTATCTACCACATCTGCCTCCCCCCACTAATGAATATTAACTAATATCAAACTGTTTCGTGAAGTAGTCTGAATAAAGTGGAAATCATTGTATGACTCACTTTAGATTAAGCAGTGGCAATAATATATTTCGTTACATTGTAAACTTTACGTCAATAAAGACACATAATGTCTGCAACGTTATCCTTTACTTAACAATAAATAAAATTACACAAATTAACTTATTAAAAGACAGACAAAAAAAAGATATTTAAAGACAGAGGGTATACAGATGGGGCGACAGTAATTGAAGAAACATATGATTTTTTTAAAATCCTCGATAGATAGTGCAACGGATATAGGTAACTTATATTATATATTTTTTTTTATTATTTTAGATATCAGCAATGTTTGCTTTTTTTTCTTTTTGATTTGCCCAGTAAATAAGTGCATTTTTATATAGTAAGGATTTTATATGGCATTCAATATGCATTTTTATAAGTGGCTGCGCTGTCGAATTTATCGCCTACACTGATAAGTAACAAGATGAACAGTCATCAGAGTAGTGATAGATAATAGCCAACAGCTGATGGTTGTTGGCCAAGAGCAAACCCATTTCTAATAAAAGGAAAGGAAGAGATAATAGTGGGATAGTAGAGAGTAATGTTTACACTAGCAATAGGACCTCGCATCCCTTATTCATACAAGGACATAAAAAGAACAAGTGGCTGTTGTTTCAAGTCATCTATGATTGGTAAATAAAAATGCTAAATTATGTTTTTCGAGTCTTCCTCCATTCCAAAACTGTCACCAAAAACAATCACGTCAAAATCGATTATTCGCAGTTTGAATCGATAGTTGGTTCGTAAGTAAAAGAATCGAGTTGGGATCGATCCTCGGGGCGGGCCAGTTCGTGCGGCGTGTAATCCTGTTTGCATATCGGCCGGCACGAAACTCCCGCACTTATCATGTTTATTGATTGACACGCCAGTAATTCACCGGTTCAACCCCACTGGACGGCCACCTTACATTTCAGCGGCACAATTCATAAGCGGAGGCGTTTTGTATTTACACCTACTATTCCTTTATCTGTAGTCCCACGTGTGTTATTATGAAACATTACCTATTATGAAGAACATTTTTATTTTAACGTTGGCGCATTAATTTAATGACATTTGATATAAAAATACTATTGATAAGCCACATTTGATTCCAAATAATAATCTGGTCTCTACACAAATTACAACACTTTTTTTGTTGTGAGTTTTTTATACTGCATTTATCAAAATTTATTTTAATAAACATCAGCATTTATTATTTTTTATATTAATCTAAGTATATAAACAAAAATGAATCGCTAAATGTATGCTAAGCTCAAAACTCGAGACTAGTTCGAGTTTCGGCTAATTTTATTTGTCATGATTTAATATTCGTTGAAATTTGAGAGGTTATCATGAAAGAGAAAAAAGTGTAATATTGTAATGAAGTGTAATATTTATCTCATTGTAATGTAGCTGAAATTATGTCTTATGTCTTTGGTTACACCAATACCAAAGATATTTATCCAAGTATAGGGAATAAGTGCATCAGACTCTGCTTCAGTTTTAAACTTTCTGGTTTCACAGGACTCCGCTTACTCAAATTTAGTCACAAGCATTGTAGATTCCCGCTTTCGCTTATAGCTTAAGTTTTGACTTTAAATTTATAAGTCGCGGTTTACAGCTCTTTGTTTTAGGTGGCGATAACTTAGTTTTTAGGTGTTTAGGGGTCCGTGTTCGTTCTTACATGCTAGCTTATTGCACTGCCCACTGCCTTCAGCCTATTTAATTGTTTTAAACTAATTTAATTTGTTCATATTTTCCTTTTACAGTATTTTCCTTATTTTTTTACCAAATATTTAAAAAAATCGAATTAAAAATTGCCTTTTTTAAAAACAAGTGGGAGGATATTGGGTTCTTCGTTTTCAGAATTTTCTTCTTCTTCTTTTCCAACGAAATCGCCATACATTTTTTTGTACATATTCCTATGGCTACGTAAGTTGAAAAAAAATACTTGGTGTCTTTTACGGCTACTCTTTACGGCTTAATAATTTTTTTATCACATTTTTAATAGTAGAAATTTAAACTAAAGTTTTTAATGTAAACATTGTCTTTGAAAATCCTTGAAGTCATATATTATCCATATATGACATTCCAAGGACATATTTATATCTTACACATTAATTTCTCGATGATTTTTTTATGTTGTCTAAAAAAGGAATCATAGCTGACAGAAACAGTTATTTCCATCAAGTATAAAGTAAAAAAAAAATACTTAGCAGACGTCGTCGACGTCGCGACGTCTCACGTGTAAATTCCGCTTTCTTTTCACGAACCTGTCAATTTCCCTGCAGAAGCTATCGGAGTAAGCATCAAAAATAACCAAATTAGTTTCGACACGAAACACCGAGTGCTCGATTGTCTGCCCAAACTCGACAATAGGATCGATCAAAACTTCCCCTTTCAATGCTCGCTTTTTTCTGTTTCAGGCCAAACGGGGGCGCAACACAATAAGAAAAGAAAAGTAAACAAAGAAAAAAAAGCACACGCGATACGACATAGAACCGAAATAATCGAATAAAGAACGCCATTTCGCATTGGCGATCGATTTGCGAGTTTTTAAAAAATGCATTCGGAATTCGAATTTGGCGCGCGGTGTGCGATGATCTGATCGTCAGTATGCGCCGAGACTGAGGTCTGGGCGGACGTCCGGATGCACCCGACAGGAGCGGCCAGTCTGCCCGCCGCACCTGAGGCGGAGGTGCAAGCTATGCACTCGATGGACTGGCTCTTCAAGAAGGAGAGGATATATCTACTTGCGCAGTTCTGGCAACAGGTAAAACTGCTGTGAATACACGACATATATTATGCCCCACTCTTAGGCACCTACAGATCTATTCTCCGTTAGAAATCTTGACTTAGACATTAATTTTTTTATCACAAAACTGAGGTTATAATTTATAACACACGTGAAATAAAAACCCTCAAAAGTGAATCTCCTACTGAACTCGTATCATTTCATATGTCCAAAAGTCAATTGAAAAACGTGTTCATTAGAATATAAGGTTTCCCAATAAACGCCTCGAATCACATTCAGCGGATGAAGCGAATCCCGAATGAAAACAATCACAAAATCAATTAACCATTTCTCGCTTAAACCTCAATTAACCTGTAACCCATGGTCCCGTATTATCTGAACCGATTTCCATCGAACATAACAATTATACTATTGCTCCAACTATTGTTTCGTATGCTAATATTATTATCGACAAAGTTGTCGGATAAAATTACCCCTGACGTGGGCACAATCATTGCCTAACCATTAGAGGTGCACGTTATGTATTGATCTTTGATTCTTTCGACGTTCTTTGACATTTGATCTTTGACTTGTAAGTAGCTAGAGTTACGAGTTAGCTTAATTTATGGATCAAGGGTAAATAATTAGTACGTACACGTGGAAATATTTAGGCACTTATCAATTACCTGAAGAGTTTGCTTTACCAACAAAAGAACATTTTGGTTTTTACGAAAGCTGTGGTAGCAGTTAGTGACGATAGTGGTACTTGTAGGAAAGTAAATTATGCAAGAAAATAATCTATGCAATCACGATTAACTTCTGCAGCTTTTACTACTGAAAGTTGAATTCTTAATCGTCAGATGTTATGGAAATTGCCACGATATCCTCTTGCAGCTTATGTTAAAGAAACGTCGCATCTTCATGGTCTATTCTTTGAGCCAATCACAAACAATTACAGGAGTCCAACTATTGTTTCATATGTTAATATCTGATCGCATCTAGAGGTTAATCGGAGGATTCATTGTCTGTACGTAATATCGATGGTTATCTACTCATTGTGGCGGAAGGCTGGAGGATGTTGCGATATTATAAGGAACTAATGCAGATAGACAAAAAATCAAATTCACTTTATGCCGATTTCAATAGAATTAGATATTAATTACAGACGAAGTTATGATTCTTTCTTAAAATAGTCAATTCTTTTTCATTTACCACAGTTCATGTGAGGAAGAAGTAACTACTGTAACGAAGTACTGGCAAAAACCTCATAGTTGTTCTTTTAACATCAATTTGCTGTAAAAATATATAATAAACTATAAGGTAGTGATCAGCCATGATCAACTCCCAAGCAGCTGCAGCTATTGTTTTGCTTTTCTTCTAGTTTGTATAATGTTAGAGCTCGAATATGACATTTTTTTTCCCTGAATTCATTCGGACTTTTGCCAATTTTTTCTGGAAAATATTTGTGTATCAATTAATACTAATAATAAATCTGTAAGGGTTGGTCATGGAGTAAGTTACTTTGTTTTCAGAGATATCGTGTTCATAGGCTCTATACATCATACTGAAACTAAATTGACCATTTTTAGAATTTTTTTTCTGTATGTATGTAAGTATGTATGTTCCTCCATCACTCTTAAACGAATTTACTGATTTTCATGAAACTTGGTAGATAAACATAGACGTACAGGACACAGGATAGGCTACTTTTTTCTTCAGGATAGGCGGACGAAGTCGCGGGCGCCAGCTAGTATTTAAATAAGATTAGAGCATAAGATATATTATTTCGTAAAACAATTAAATGTCAGTGAACAGCTTCTGTCACTGTCAATAAAATGACGCAGACATTTCTTCATGCAAATGACGATCATCCAAATGAAATGTCGTACTCTATCCCTCTGTCTTGTCGTTAAATTATAATCGTTTTAAATTTAAAGGGGTCAATCGATCTGGCAACTATTAACATTTATCTGCATATTATGATCTCTGACATCTGCACTTATCACTTATGCATATATTAAATGTGATCAAAGTCAATTATACTGCATTAATTCTGCAATCATTATACCTCACTGAATTGCGACACACAAAGAACACTCTTTTTCTTTTGTTTAATGAAATCTTAGGAATCATATACATATTATACATTTAATATACTGATCTTTTCATCTTTGTTAATAAAATAATTCTTGTCGAGAAGGATATTTAATTTGTAACTGGTATTTTTATAAAAAAAAAATTGAATATAATTTTTATAAGTGTATAGATTGTTGTATACTGTGTTGGCTTCCTAATAAATAAATAAATAAATAAATATCTACAAGAATTGTGAAAAATGATATTCATTTTTGTAGAAAATAGGTTACCTGCTATACACTAAGAAGTTTTTGAGCTACATAATCGAAATAAGATCGTATAAGTTGAGTAAATATTATAGAAACAAAGGGTTATTATAAATATTCATCCTCTCAGTACGAGCACCGATTCATCCAGCAGATACTAAAAGCGCATTTGAATTCAACGTCCGATACTATTGTTCTTACTAACTAAACAAATAAGGTTTACATTGATTAAAGGTTATATTTACATTAAAATTTGCATACACCGTGCCTTGAATTGCACTTATCGATTTTAGAGGCAAGGACATTGTGCTTTTCACTTGTTTTATTGGTGGTATTTCTCTGGGAATGTTGCGGACAAACAACGAAGTTGGTAGAATTACCAAGTCATCCAAATACCTACCTTAAGCGCGAAGCTTTACTTTCTTTTATTATGATTATCTCTTAACTTAACTTACTTGTAGAGTTGACGTGTTATTTTCTAAACGAACTTATTAGATATCTATACTAATATTATAAAGAGGAAAGATTTGTTTGTTTGTTTGCATTGATTAGGCTCTAAAAGTACTGGACCGATTTGAAAAATTCTTTCACAGTTGGGAAGCTACATTATCAGAGAGTAATATAGGGATATTTTATAAAGTTACGTGGACGGAGTCACGTGCAACAGTTAGTACTAGATAAGAGGCAATGTTTTAATTAAAATTTCAAACTATGCCTTTCATTAAAATCTTAAAATCAACAATATGCAACATTGACTAGAACTTAGCTGCACTTTGCACAACACGAAAAACACTGGCTGTTTTGTAATGTATGACTTAGAAAATTAAATGCATATTTTAAAAATCCAGGTCAAACCTGGATTAGCCGTAGGTTATGAAAATAAAATATGCGATTTGTATTCATGAGATGAAATCAACTCCTATATAAAGGTTTACATCTCAGAATCATGCGAAAGGTTGTTTATTTTATATAAATAAATCTTATTTTTAAAAAAAATATATATTGAAATATGAAAAAATAGTTCAGAAGTAAGTCAAACCGTTACTTACCTAACCAACATTACAAAAGAAGGAATATTGAAATGTCGATTAAGTTATTTGCAAAACGAATGACCTATAACGCGATGACGTCATACCAATTGGGGCTCTATGAGACAAAAATGTATATAGGAAATTTGTTAATTTACTAAACATTTCATAGTTTAACGGTAACATATACATAATAATGGGGTCGATATTCGTCGAATCAGTTGGCTCTGTTAATGTGTTGAACTGCCAAGTTGGGTTCCGGGTTCTATTCCAGGAAAACCCTATTCGTTTGGGACGCAATGATTTCAAAATTAATCCAGATAAGTGTGAAATCTATACTATAGTATTATAAAGAGAGAAGATATGTATTTTTGTTTTTTGTATGTGTAATGAATAAACTCAAAAACTACTGGACCTAGTTTAGTGCTATAATTATTTAGGTGTATGTCTTGTAATTACTGAGGGTGTATTTTAAATTAGTAAAATTTTATGGACAGCTTTACCAAAGAGCTTTGAAATTAGATTTTATTGATCAATTTTTATTGATTGTAATGATAGCCGTCAAAATCGAACTCGGTCGCTGTTAAAACCAACAAAACCAATATTAATATAGGAATCATTAGCCACCCAGTGGATGTCATAAAAACTGCGAACGATCCTTCAGAAGGATGTTAATAAAAGTAACAATTAACATCAATAAACCTGACCGATTGCTTCGGGAACAATCGCCGCCGTCATTCTTATTATGAGAAAAGGCAATCACCTTAGAAAAATATATTGATAATAACATCTATGTACCTATACTTACTTGTAAATGCAAAATTCAAAATTAATATTAACAATCACAGGAGAAATAGTGTCTTTCATAATATAAACATTTTCCTAGTTTAAGATTAGTCATTTTTGAAAAGGTTTTTTAAATTATGCACAACTATCTTTTTTTCATATAAAAATTCTTTGACACTATGTTTGTCCGCAATAAACTACTTCCGACTTGAGAGTATTTATCTCAATTTTTTTTATTGCAAATTAAATGTTATAGGACTTTAGTTTTGTAAGTTCCATAAGTTTCTAACAGATGGCGGTGTTAGATTTTTTTTTTTGAAACACCATGTCGACACCTTTTATAATGGTTGAGTAAACACAAGCAGATTGGACCCGATAGATGGTGCTGCATTTTGATTACTGTTTTTTTTTTATTCGAGCAGGATAAAAAGATGTCTACTGGGTCCGCTTGTAAGTCATTTATCAAAATTATTGTCTTGGCTTAAGTAAATATAGGAAACTTATCACCTATAAAACAAAACAATGTTAGTATATTTTAGAAATTTAACTAATTATTTGAGAAAAAAAATCGTGGTTGCAATATTATTTTTTGGGATTACTCTTACGAATTGCGAGCAATGTATGAGAGGTACAAGATTAATGAGACGTCACTAAAAATTTCAAAACACGAAAACATTCCATTAATAAGATGGAGTAAGCGATATCCGATGCATTTTTTTATTATTTATTTAAAAGTTTTCTCCGTTTAATTAGTGGTGTGGCTGCGGATTCACAAATATTCGAATTTCGAACGAGATCTGAGCGCGCAATTAATCGAGTGGATCCATCGACCGATCGTATCGGTTTGGATCGTAAAAAGCGCATTTCCCTACGAGTCCGAATGGTATGCGATCGGTTCCCACAACCTTGATGTCTGGAATGTGTCCCCGACTCGATGAAAAAAAATCGCAAGCTTTCCCATGACTGTCATCTCTGGACCTCATACTGACGCTAGCCAGTTTATATATGTGTCTAAAAATAAAATATTTCTCCCCTCCGGACCGTGTAACATACGCTTTTTGCACTGTAATTATCTTATTAGCGCACAAAAAGCAAAAAAACACTAAACATCACCGAAAACTCGGAATTTTCTCGAGCGCGCCTCCCGACAAAAAACTTTAACCTGTATTTAAAAATCGATTGCAACCAAAAAATTGTCACTGACAAATGATTCCGAACGCCTTGCGGTTGAAATTACGAATTCAAATCTTCGTATTTCGAACAAAAACCGCCATTAACCGACGGTTGTTACCTTTTTTCGGTTGTCGATGATTTTCGGGGCTAATCGTGTTTTTTGTCGATACGTTCGAGACTAATCGATGTATCGAGGCCGCTAATTCGATTTGCGCCCCTCCCATAGTTCCTATAGTGTGGGCGTGACCTATCGATCTTTCGATTCAATCATTACCAGACTCTGTTTCCTGAGGATTTCGCGTAATAATTCCGAATAATTTCAACAGGTGTCACACAGCTCTCACTCGATTCCGAGACGCGCGGTAGCAAAAAGCTCGGCCATTAAACGAATGAACTCCGCGTCTCTCGATAATTTAATAATAAAAGTAAAAAAATAAAGAATCGATTGTGGTTGATGGCCGGCCGCACGATTCATCTGTGAAGCATTCAAATCATCAGACGCTGATGGTTTTTTAATGATATTTTTCACAATCGGTCCGATCATTGGCGTTATTAGATGTACCTAACTATAGACGAGACGAGAATGCCTCTAGACATCACATTATTTAGTATCATAATATAACTATTATTATTGAATTTTTCGTTGGATTTGATGACGAGAAGCCTTAAATAAAAACAATATCTATCTAATTTAATTCTTTTTTTTTATTTAATGCAACCATAACGAACTCAATTCAGATCAAAGTGGTTAATGAATAAAACAGAGTATGCATGAGATTTATTATTTACATTAAACTTTTTATAAGTACATAGGTATATATAGTTTAGTTTTTATCTTTGTCGTAACAACGCAACGAAACAATCGACCCTACAAAGTAAACTCACAGACACAAGTATTTTTGTCAAAAAAATTGTTTTACTTCAAGAAATAGTTATAAAGAAGCTCTGGAACTTAAAAAAATTCTTTCGCCAAATTTGGGGTATGTATAACTAGTCTATGTTTTTGAGCCTAATACTCTATGTCTCTATAAAGCTCACAAGCCATGCGATTACCTACGATTTGTATGATTACTCAAGGACGAACAAAAACTGTACAAAGTTGAATTTTACTAGGTACTAAATTCTACAATATCTATCCAAAACAAACGTTAATAGAGAATTATAAAACTCTGTGACTTAAGGTGCGATTTCATAAGAGTTTTGTGGCTGACTGTACAATAATAGGAGCTCGAATCACGCGACTGTATTATCGATACAACGGGGTAATGATGATTGATCGAGGGTGTAACTACTATCGAGTAATCGAATTATTATTTTGCATTTACCATCACTTGGTTTTTTTTATTTAAATTTGAATCTATTTGCATACAAGTTTTTGTAATTCAATAAATTACTTAAAAATTCAATTTTAGTTCTGCAATTACAATAACATTGCTCTTAGGTAAATTAAACCGTATTATCTTAAATCATCTCTATCATAGGCCGTCCAATACTGGATATTCCAATAGGATTTCCAATAGGACCATGTACCTTATCAGATCGTCTATCTTGTGTGTCTACTGTCTATGTAACCTGCCCACCATCACTTTAACTTAGTAATCCCCCGGGTTATGTAAGATCTACTCAATCCTGATGCGATCTCGCAGAGTAACCCTAAGCATAGCTCTCCTCATAGCTCGTTGAACGACGTTGAGCTTTCTTACAATTTGTCTCAGTTCTTAGACCACGGTTGAAACAATAAATGATATCAAAATAATGCGCACCTACTCACTTATTTAGCACTTCTGAACCAGATAACAGAGAACTTTCTATCAGCCTGTATCTCTCCACTGTTCCATCAAAGAAACTCCGTGCCTAGGTCGCTTCATAGCCCCCTGCATGAGCGACTTGTGGATCAGTGCTGCCGTGAGAGACCACGTTTCTATACCGAACATCATCACTGACTGGACGCATACCGATAGTATTCTATCGGCCACTATATTGTATTTTTTTTTCAAACGATTCGATAATTACCTGCGTCAGTGGAGTTCAGTTTGTTAATGAGTAAACTCCGCACGTATTGAACACACACTAATGATACGCCTGTATGACCTTGTAACATTAGCCACCTTTTTACGTCGACGGATAATTGATAATCATTTTTTCGCGATGACAGCTCATTTAACGCTTCAGCGATCACTGTAAATATTATCAATTATTTAGAACAATTAATTGTTCTAAGATAGAGGAATTAAGCTGAAGGAATCTACCTACGCTTGGCATATAAACAAATCATGCTAATATTATAATGTTCCAAATTTTAGTAGGTAAGCAGTTATGGCTGTGCATTCATACCTTAGTCAATAGAAACCGTTTTAAAGTATAGATTTACTTAGTCCCCTCTGCTTAGGGGTACTACCCCTTAGACGTGGTTGTATGGAATATAATTGTCCAAGTTACTTTACCTGGATAAACAGACAGACTAGATAAACAGAATTTTACATATACCTAGTTAAAAAAAGACGACACAGTGAAGATTTAAATCTCAAGCCGGCGGCGTTCAAAGGAGACACGGAGAGTAATTTTTAAAAATTCGAATTCGGAATTCGAAACAAACGCGCAAGCGCTTTCGTTTTAACAGAATCGATTAATTATCGATCGATACCGATGCGCCGCTCACAGGTACAAATGGCGCATGCTGCAACACGGAGATTTATAGTCGCTTTACTGTAAACGACATTAAAACTTATGTCGCGCCAGCTTTAAAAGGTTAATTGGGAGCGACTAAAATAAGCAATCGTAAAACTCCTCTCGAATGTAGGTATCGAGTGGTGAATTTTCCATTCGAATTATCGATGCGCTGATGCGGAAACAAAATCGAATGAGTAGCAATTATGAGGACTGCGAATGTGGAGAAAATTATGTACACTTTTTTGAATTAAATTTTGTTATTTATAGAAATTATTTCTGTAAAAAAATTCATTATAGCAATAAACCTGTATAAACTGATATTTATGACAATATAGGTACACTAGGTTGCACTAAATATAGTCTTCTATGTTATATGAGAAATTGTGATTAAAGAAATGCTTTCATTACAATATCTATTTTGCGTTCAAAATACTTTTGTTTCTATACTTTAAGATCAATTAACTAGATTTATTTTTAATGTTTTTGATTGATGGACAAGCACAGTACGCCCCGTTGGTGTGTGTTTGACGTCTACTATAGGCAACCAAGTACAACTTCAGCGGAGTCGACGTAATAAAAATATATAAGTGAAAATAAATGGATCTTATGTCGCTTACTTTAAACATGACAGCACGCGTGCTTTTTTATTTCACGGCGGCTGTGAGTAGGTGCATGAAAAATAAACTAAATAGGTTATTATCCATATCTAATCTATTCTAGTTAAGGCCTGAGTTATATATCATAAGCAGGTACTTTTCTTTGATGTTGTAAAAAGGGTTGAGGAAAAATAATAAGTTGTCAATTAAAACAAATTTAACTTATTATAAGATGTGTTCACATGTTACGAAATACTTAAACATAAATTTATGCTAAGAAATTAGTTTCAAGCAAATTTCTACCTTACGCCAACAAATGACAAAGTTAACAATTTTGTAATCTTACTTAGAAAATGTCATTTTACAATAGTTCTAAACGATCGCTATCGGGATGCGAAATGTTTACATATTAAGTAAGGTCGGCAAATTAGTTAAAATTATGCAATTTTTTTAGAAATCATGAACTATTGGTAATATAAACCTGAATAACATATTATCACATAGGAATATAGTTACATTTAAAAGATTTGAACCAGCACAGCCAGTAGCATTCTGAAACCAATAATTATATAAACCAGACCTGATTGAGTTATTACTGATGGTTCTACTTATTCGTGGGACAATAAAATTAGACAAGATTATATGTGTCGTTCATTGTAAAAGTGGTGTAACTCCCTATTTTTAAAACCATCTTTTCTTGCCTAATGGTTAACATTTAGTCATAACTTTCAATATAAAAGTGAAGTAACTCCAATAGTTGCATTAAAATCCCATAGATGAAAAATTGTTTTCATTCATTCATTGGAATGAATGCTTATATTTTTTTTCCTACACTATAATTCGCAAATAGCTCGTTATTCTAAAATTCAGTTACAAGGAGATAGTTCACTTTTACAATGAACGACACATATATAATAAACTATTTCATTATATTGTAATGTCTGTTATATGTAATTATTGAACAGTTAAAATGTGTAAAAAATGTTACAAAAAGAGCACAGTGGATACACTCATTTTCAAACAATATCAAATCGAACATTTTTCTAAAAGTTTTATTTTCTTGGTATTTTGCTGACCTTACATGCAAGAGGCGTAAGTAAAATCGCCTATTGTTTGCAGCACGATAATCATCTTTTGAAATTGCTCACACGCCAGCTACCTGTAGCCCATAGACAACGTGTAAGTAACCCTTGCGTGTAGTCCATAGACATTATAAAGGACGTCAAACACAAATGTCATCGGCGATTAACATGAGAGAAACAAATAGATACTCATTCGACGATTTCGCGATGTCTGTAAAACGGTAGGAATTGAAGACGCGAGTGGATGAAGGTGATATGTCGCATAATTCCAATTTTGAATAAATCGAGGTTAAAGTTTTACTTTTAATTTTTGAGATAAGTCGCCATGGAACTGATACTTGTACTGAATAATGATGCAGAGTTGTGTAAACAACCTAAAATATTAATGGTATGGTAGCAATTAAACACCATACTAGTAGCTCCCTCTTCCATTAACAAAAGTAAACTTTTCTGCACTTTTTGCTTTTTAAAATTTACTGTACATAACACCTTTTTTTTAGCTTTTTATTTTCCAAAAATGCCTTAAATCGACGATCTTAAGGTCTGTAATAATTCATATGGACATTTACTTTCATCAACGCAAAAAAAACGAAAAAACCAAAAATGCGACATATCACCTTCTTCCACTCGCGTCTTCAATTATTTTCACGACAATGTACTTATGTATTCTGTGTTTCGAAATTGTTCTAAATTCGAATATTGAACTGGCCATTCGATTGACATACGCCGACAGCCGTTCGGTATTCGAAATTGGAACATTTTTAGAACGCACATTCGAACTCTTTGAAACACACCGGAATCGAAAACAGCGATTAGTCGTGAGTGTCGCCGTTCGAACTTTAAAAATATGTCGCGCGTTCACTTTTAAATTTAAATCCTGCGGAATGTGTTCTATTTCTCTTTCGTTTTACGATGTTTGTCAGTTAATGATTTTATTTGGTACTAGTGATGTGCAACGGATTCGATCAATATATTGCATTTTGTATACTAATGTTACTCTCATTTTGAACATTAAAGGGGATTTTGATATATATCTAACTAACTGGTGCCCGCGACTTCGTCCGTATTGAAAATTATATACTAAAATCTTCTTCGAGAACCACTCTATCCATTGATGAAAACAGCATAAAAATTGGTGCAGTAGTTTTTGAGTTTATCGCGAACAGACCGACTGACGCGGCGGAGGATTTTGTTTTATAATATGTAAGGGAGGATTACTGACTGAGCTTCTTTTTTATGATAAAACGCTGCAGAAAGGCTGAACGTCTACTTCCAAATCACAACCAATACTCACAACCTATTAAATCATTTATTTATTTTATTATTTGTGACGGTGCGGTGTCACTAATAAGTATACCTACACTGGCTGCACAGCAAACATTGAAGACAAAACTTAGGTCTCAAAAGATAACTGTGAATTATTTACAAAAAGAACTATAACAAGTAATTTAAATTTGCTTTGTAAATAGAATTTCAATAGTTTGTCCATAGTCTCGAGTGACACTCTAATTCGCGGCTCGATCATTCTGACATGTCGGATTTGTATCGGTGACATTTCGGTAATCAGTTCTGACATTGAAAGGTCCACTTGTCCCGAACGCCATAAAGTTCGATTAATTCAATGAATATTAAATTATACCTCATTTAAGACTTTATATTATATATTATACATTAAATTATATTGAGTATTTTATAATTGATTTCAGTTATAATTATTGACGAAGAAGAACAAAATTGAATATTAATTCAATGAATAGTTCTGCATTATACCGTATAAAAATCTACGGATTTTAATATGATTTGCACTTATGTTAAAGGGGAAAGTTTGTGTACATCACAAAAAAGAGATTATTATAAAACTAGCTGTTGCACGTGACTGTACTCTTAGCGCCTCTTTCACCAACGTCAAGTAGGCTAAACCGTCACTTAAATTCACCTGTCACCGTTAATAATTTAGCTGATATACTTTTTTTTGTACGGTAAACGTCCCAAACATTGAATAGAAAATAATAATAAAAAATCGCCTATCGAATGATGCAGAAAAACCTAGTGCATAATTCAATAAAACAGAAAATGATTTCTAAAAGTAACTAATCAACACTTTACTTATAGTTGGTGAAAGAGGCGCCAAGTTTTACTCACTGAAAATATAGATTGTTTTACTCACTTTCTTTAGGTGAAAAAATTTTTAAAATCGATCCAGTAGTTTTTGAGTTTATTCATTACAAACAAAAATACAATTTTTTTCTCTTTATAATATTAGTTAGTGTAGATAGAGATGCTGTCTGTTGTTTCTCCGCTAATTTCTACTAAACCACTCGATGAATTTTGATAGGTTTTCACTAATCGGAATTCGGAAGAGCATTGAAACGAGGATGGTTTCTCTACAGAAAAAAATGCATCCGTTCCAATCCCGTTGCAGGTCACTAGTTTATTTAATATATTTTCTACTGACGCATTTTATCATCGGATATAATGTCGTTAAGTCTTTCAACGTACTGATTCCGAACCGAATCTGTGATTCAATTTTGCAACGACTCAACGAAATTCCGAGAATAACAAACGATTTTATTTTCCTACTTTTTTTAACAATCAACCGTAAAAATAGCCTATGTATAACGAGTATACAATAATTTAATATGAGCAATCATAAATGTCTGCTTTGTATGATCTTCAGGGAAAGATGTAATGCACAGATCTCGTCGTAAAATATGTATAATTTCATAATATTCATTTAAAAACGAGTCAAGCTAATTTCGGATTGTGTTTTATTGCGTTTTGTTCTTGCATTAATTGTGTAACGCAAAAGTAAGACAAAAATACACATTCGTGTGTTTCATTGACACTCACCTACTTGGCACGCATTTTGAAAGTTTTCAGGTATACTAGGGAATGTCACTAAACAAAACCATACATTACTCATACTCGTATCTCAATTATTAGATATTTACCTATTATAAAAAAACATGTTAGTCGTTGGACTGCACGTCAGAAGTGAAAACTAAGCATTACATTACATTACATGACAGTGTCGCGAGTTCAATGGTTTTATCCCATGTAAAAAAATTTTTAGATATTTGATTGGTCTCGCTGCGCTCTACTAGACATATATATAATTTATATTTAAATTAAATTTAAGCACAATATCTGAAAATATACAGAGGTTTCGGTTACATTACATTACATTACATTACATTACATTACATTACATTACATTACATGACAGTGTCGCGAGTTCAATGGTTTTTTCCCACCTCAAAAAAAGGTTTCACTCCAAAAAGAAGTTTTCACTTTTAAAAAACAATTAGTAATATTTATTATTATTATTATGATCTTTGTCTGTATACATACCTAAGTAATTTTACTTTGTAATATAAATTGAAGTCGTTAAAATTTGATGTTACGTTAAAAAGAAAGATTATATGAAAAATTAAACGTCTGTTATTTCGAATATGACAATATGATTCGGTTTTATTTTTATTGCGATGCGACAATATTAATATGGTACGATGAGGAAACAAAACGAGCGTTCTAAATTTAAAATCGTAACGATATCCCCCTCGCGGTTCGATGGGAGTTCGATTTTTGAAAGCGGCGCGTTCGGAAATAGCGCGCGACAGCTGAGAAACGACATCGGACTCTTTTTTATTACCTCCTTCGTGTTTATGAGCACTTTATGACTTTTTATACACTTTTTTCTAATCCAATGAATGTCACTTCGCTTTTCTGATCGGACTCACTTTTTCTATTTACACTCAGGCGATGACAGCGCCACGTATCGGACTTTTACGGCCAACGACCGAAATGCCACACTCGGAAGAGATTCTAATAAAGATTTTCTAAATGCCAATTAAAATATTAAATATTATTACCCGCGGTTACAGCGAACTACTTTAATGACCCTGTTTCGCATAAAAACAGTGGAGATATCGACAGATCTTAAGATAATAAAAGTTGTTGCAGACAGTATTATGACATAAAGTGAAGCCAACTGTGCCTTTAAAAGGGGTTGTAAAGGTACCTTTTGATTGGATCATTGGATATTCCATCAATAAAATAAGCTATATCCTTTGACTCGAAACGAGGTCACTTATCGAATAAATCTATAATCGAAATTCGAATCTCATTCGAGCGTTCGGATTACCGATTGAGCTGTGGCCTTTGGTTTATTTAAATAAGGAATAAAAAAGTGCGTGCCATTGGAATAAAAGGCGATTCTATTCGAATTAAGAACGGAAATCAACCGTCGCGGCCATTTGTTCCAAGTGTGAAAGGATTGATTTTGAATATAATATAGATTCAAAAAGCGAACCACATTTTGAGCTCCCGTTTTATCCAATTTTTTTTTAGTCGTTCAAAAACTCGGTTGTATAAATCGAGCTGGCAATGTGACTTATAGTGAATGCGTATAAAGTTTTTAAACGAAAACCAATAAAAAATAATTTTATTGTTTTTCGAGCACATAATGAAGTCAAATTAGGCTTTTTCGGCTCCCCATCAGCGACCCATAAAAATGGCAGTAAAATTGTTGGTATTGATCACGGCCAACTAAACTATTTTATGTTGTTTTTATTGTTATTTATAGACGAATAAAATCTTTTTATTAATGTCATCGCCTTATATGGACCGCGAACGATTTTGAGTATAATTGTTGGCGATGCTTAAATAGCCCGTTTTCGAAATAAAAACTCGGTGGTGGGTCTTGAGGAGTTGGGGATGCAAATGATGTCATTCTTGTTAATTTTTGTGATTATTATTGATTTCTAATATACTAATTATAGTGACAACTTGTTTTATTTAAAAGTAATATCACTACATATTATCTGTATGTTCGCGATAAACTCAAAAACTACTGCACCAATTTTCATGCTGTTTTCACCAATGGATAGAGTGGTTCTCGAGGAAGGTTTTTAGTATATAATTTACAAAGTTACGCGGGCGAAGTCGCGGGCAGCAGCTAGTTGTATATACTTAATATATATTTTTTAAACAATTTTCATGAAACTTCATACCTACTCAAACAGTTTGATCCAAGAAATTTTAAGCTACTTTTAGTTTAAACTTATCACGCTAGGGGGAGCTAGTGAGTTATGTAGTGAATTGACGTCCATAAAATAAGTATAATCTAACAATGCATTATTGAATTCCACTTTTACGATTTCACCCGCATCTACGAGTTCTTATAAAACTAACCTAAAACGATTTAAATTAAGTATTTATGTCTGGATGTACTGTTATTATTATTTTTTGATCTGGACATGAATTTTAGAATTATTCACAAGTTTTATTGGAAGACGCAGCGTAGGACGCCCTGCGGCCAGGTGGACAGATGACCTGAGAAGCTTCACGGGAAGCAGCTGGATGAGAAGAACAGAAGACCGTCCGTGGCGGTGAGCCTTAGGAGCCTTAGGAGGTCTACAATCAGCAGTAGAACGACAGAGACTGATGATTATGGCTGGAAATGATGAACTAGGACTAGACTCATATAATAATAATCAAAATTTAAAAAAAAAACCCGACTTCAAACCGTTTTCTCGTGGATTACACTGTCAGAATTGGACCAAATTGAAATGGGACCACACGGGAAGCTCCAGCTTTGAAATAAAAAATGAATCAGCAAAATCATTTTACCCAGATATCTTTGAATATTTGGAAGAATTTAACTGACTATAGTTTTTTTTTACAGGTAAATTGAGTCACGTAGAAGCGAATCAATTCTGTAAGTACCTATGCCTAAGCATTAAGTACATATCATAGTTGAAGGGCACACTGCGTTACGCAGTCACTAAATAGGCACTTGCCTGGTGACAGTAACCATTGCATCCCCTTACAGAAAACCACCGTGAAATACCTACAGTACTAATATACTATTAAGTAAAGGATACTAGAGTCCATTTCTCTATCTCTTTATTTCTTATCTTTAACATCAACAGTGAAAATGTAGCAACCCGTTCCATTTTTAAAATGCTTTCTTATCTTACTCTTACATGTTCGATTTTTGCATTCAAATTAGAAATACTATAAGAAAATTACGCAGTGTTAACCATGACATATTAATAAACACATTTACCTATACACAATTGAAAAGACGGTTAAATATTTTCAAACACATATGTCATATTTTTATGACATTGTAATTTTGTAGTTCGATGGTTTTTTTTTTTAAATGAAACTCGTTATTAAAAATTCCATACGTATTGATACGTCGAATAGCGATGGCCGAAAACAAAACAGGGAGCCATACAATACGAGCCGGAGTGGAGACAATTTTTTTAACTTTGGAAAGTGGTCGGATGAATTTTGAACAAATGCCCCCCGACTCCGTCGTGTGCTTCCCGCGTGAAAATTAATTATTAATTTGTTTCCATTGCCCCTCTCTCCGGGAGAGACGTGTGCCCCGCACTTTTCTCTTTTTACTTTTTCAACGCTTCAATGATTGCAAAAGCAATTTGTAATAAAACAATTCTATAACCTATATTTATTATAAATGCAGATTCATTCACTGTATCACACGCAACCTTTTTTTTTATTGGAAAGGATGGCAGACTTGCTGACGGTCCCTTTATAGTTTGGTACTACTGCCTTAGTTACATACTGCCTTTAGTTGCTTAAATACCATGTTTCGTACAATTTCAATACATTTTCCCAAACATTTTCAATATTTTCCTAAGCAATTTCAACATTTCAATTTCAACATTCAAATCCTGAGCAAATATAACATTTTTCTAATCAAAGTCCTAAGGAAAATGTTGAAAATGCTTGGGAAAATGTTGAAATTGACCGAAAAATGGTATATAATGTGTTATATTCGAATTTCTGCGACATATCACATATTTTTTGTATATAAGTGACGCTTTGCAAGCTGACAGTTCCTTTGATGGTACGTAGGTGGATACATTCGCCTATTAAACAAGCGCAAATTTCATATTATGATAGACTTTGATAAAGGATAAAAAAAAATAGGGGACAAGAGGACAAAATGGTCTCTTGTCCCCTAAGAGAAACACGAGAGCATATTATCTTTTTTATTTAAGGGTCGTCAGACAGCTGACGGTCAACTTGATGATAGATGCCTCATCATCATCATCTCAACCATGGACGTCCATTGCTAGGCTTAGTTCTCCACCATAATTTTCCAATAGGACCGGTCATAGGCAGCCTGGATTCGCCTATAACACAAGCAACGTCGCAGATGCTAATCTTAGTAGGATAAAGGGATACGGTAAGTGAGGATAGAGAAGTGGGTTCTGGTATTATCCCTTACTCACTCACTGAAACACAAAAGCACACATGCTGTCATTGAACGGTAATCTTCTGTAAGCTATTATTTCACAGTGACGGCAATGTGCTAACCTCTTTATGACTGCGTAGCGCAGTGTGCCTTGTTACTTACTACTTGTTTTTTTCATAGTTAAAGTTTGTTTAGAGGTCGGATGTTTGTTAATTCGATCACCGATTTGGTGATAAATTGTTACCCAGATAACCATTCTGTACTTTTACCGTGAGTTTACAATGACCGCACTCGATAGCGAGAGCGTAAAATATTTATATGGAAAATTGTCAATTTACATTGACAGTTGACAGTTTCTCATATTTTTTTACGCTCTCGCTAGCGAGTGCGGTCATTATGACTCTGGTAACATTTGAAAATAGTTGAAAAATATTTCAGTAGATGGCGTAAGCGAGGCAGGAATTTATTTTGACAATGGATTGGATTGATATCAATATAATAAATTGAAAGATATGATTAGTCTATCAATAAAAACTTTTCTCTATCACTCAAAGACTATCCCTCATTATTTCGCACCCAAATAGCACAAATCTGTATATTTATAATACTATATTAAATAGTGCTAGTAAGTAGTAAATAAAATAATTATCTTAATCTAAAATTCGAAGTAAGAGAAACTTATCGACGTTTCAATCGTGTCGGGAGTTGTAAAAAACATCAAAGAATACCTACTGTAATAGTTTTAAGGGAACTCCAAATTTTTTTATTGGCTCAGTGTGTGATCTTAAATACAGTATGCTTACAATATGTATTCGAATGTTCTTATTTTTGTTTCTCACTCTTTTAAGCAACTCCTTAGACATGTCGAATTGAAAACAAAATTATATTAGGAAGATTATCTTCAATCTTCAATTTTTTTAATCTATTTTTGTGTAATTCACTTGTAGGAAATTAATAAAAATTAGGGAGCTATTAATTTTACATAATTTTATATCAAGAACTGACCTCCGACTCCGAACCCTTGTAGATTAATTAAATTTTATTGTGTTTAGCGATCTGTAAAAATATATTATGTATAGGTACATATTTTCAATCCATTTCTAAAATTTATATAGATACAGGTGTTTGTTTTTGAAATCTTTTCAATTCCATTCATATCTCGTTATAAACAAAAAAAAAATACGGAAAACTTATAATCATACTGTATTCGGAGGGTGAGTTCAAAGTGTTGTAAACTTTATTAGCGCTGACGGGGTGTCAAAAGTTTGTCGATATATCGATAATTTTTGTTTTTATCGACCATTCTCACGACATGTTAAACGTATAATACCTACCTACATATTTACATAGTGTTAAAAATAATTTATTTGTTTTTCGCACTGAGCTAACTTCGAGCCGTTCTTTTTCTTACTTTGCATTGCTTAATTTTCTGTTTAATAATCTTAATTTTTTTAAAGTTACTTAAACACACGGCTTGAATAATAATTGTGCAGAAACTTGTGTAATTACACATTAAAAAAAAAAACATTTAATTCGAGACGTTTATGAAAACAATTCGCCATTTAAAAAATTTAAATACAAGGACGCCTTTTTTAACGGTTAGGCACGTGTTGCTGAGCTTGTTCCGAATTTAAAAATTCAAAATGTCCGCCGAAATTTCTTAAATCGCATACGTTTCTCATCCACACTGTTTCCTCGCTTTACGTACGTGCACTCAGTGAAACACAGTGTCAATTACAATAAGACGTGTGAGTTAAATGCAATACAAAGTGACCACCTGCGTTCTCTAATTGGAAAACGAAACGAGTAATGTCAACTCAGCTGAAATTTCTTTAGAAAACACAAAAATTAAGCATTTTAATTCCATCGTTAATGTCGCCCCGAGAAAGTTGAGATAATTACATTTTTATACAGAAATTAATTACAAAATAACTTTGTGTTTTAGTTGGAAGAGCATTTTCAAGATAAATCTATTTACTTGTTATTTCTATTGAAAGAAATGTTTCTTTGAGATAATATAATACATACTTTGGGAGATCTTTACTTAATAATATTTTGTAAAAAAAAATAGGGTAAGTACCTACTTACTTTTATTTTCTTTTATATTTTTATAATCTCTTTTATCAGTTAACGTGATTGAACGAACGAGATTATATAGAATAAAATTTTTTATTATTATTATATTATTGGAATAATATTATTTCTTATAAGTTGTTATAAACTTTAATTTGCACACAAAACAAATACACAATAAAGGTAAAGTACCCACAACAAAAGGGCAATTCTTTAAAGCCGATTTCTTGACATCTTTTAGCCCAATGTTTACAAGTTGAAAGCGAAACTTGGCTCCCCTCAGTTACAGGTAACAGATAGAGATGTAAGTACTTGAGGGATTTTTTTTTTCGCAAACAGATCACGTTCCAAAGTCTCAGCGTTAAGTGAGACATTCTCTTCCTCGCCCTCCTTACGATTATTGCACCACAAGCGAATCGATTGTTCAACAAATTGCTTTCAGGAGTTGAATTTCGTTGCGTTGAATCTTTCTTGCGAACTCACTGAGCTTTGTAAAAGTTACACAAAAGTTAATGTTTTATATGTGTGTGTGTGTGTGTCCTATTTACCTATGTGATTACTTAATGCATGGTTGATTTACTTTAAGTTGAAATTTTGATGTTGTTAAAGTTGAAATATGATTTAAACTGCTACAGTGATTTAGCCATCAAACTACTACAACATGGAACCCGCGTGCCATACAAAACACTACGAATTTTATGGAACATTTAAAAGTGACATATGCGTAGAGCATGAACTGTCATTTAAAACAAAACAAACATAATAATAAGTACGTAATTTAAAGAAAATGTGACTTTACGTCAACCCATTAGAGCTTAAAATGAAATAGTAGAAGTTGATCGTTACTACCTTTTACCATTGACGCGTGAAGGCAAGAGTCCGCCATGATTCTGTCATAGGCGTTCTTTTTATGTGCCGCTTTGGCATTTGTGACGCAAATTCCATTGTAGTATTTCGATGGATTTAGCTGTAAAGACAAGTTTGCATTAAATAGGCCCTGAAACTACTGGACCGATTTGAAAAATTCTTTCACTGTTGGGAAGCTATATATTATTAACGAGTAACATGGGGTATATTTTATAAAGTTACGCGGACGAAGTCGCGTGCAACAGCTAGTATATAATTATATAATTGCAGAAAAATTCCTTGCGAAGCCAGGGGCGGGCTGCTAGTTGTTTTATAATATGTAGACTGTAGTATGTGGAGCATGTATTGATTTGAATGTCACGCGTAAAGGTCGTGTCCGCTGGTTGTCAATTGTGAGCCTATTACAAGATAATACCGATCAATCTGTTTTGATTGAATAATCAATCGTTACTCAATTGAACTCGATTTAGCAACTGGCAGACGAGTCAACATCGCTGTGCGTCCACATTGTTCCATTCATGAACAAACTACCTACAAACTGTTCAACATTATTTTATCTAATTGCTCATTCGAATGCTCCTCGTTTGAAAGGTACAGTCGAAAGCAGAGAAAGCTCTACACCCTACTACACGTTCTTAGTACTTGATGCAGAAGCTGTTATATCCTTATGTGAATGTGAGTTTGTTTGTTTGTTACGCTTTCATACAAAAACTACTAAACTGATCGCCATTAAATTTTGCATACACGTTTTCAGGGAAACCAGAAAGGACATAGGGTATCTTTCATCCAGAATTTTAAAAATCGGACCAGTAGTTTTTGAGTTTATTCATTACAAATAAAAATACAGAAATACAAATTATTCTTCTTTTATAATATTTGTATAGATTGTAGGTATATAGATCAATTTCTGTAATATAATATTTATCGTAGAAAAATATAAATGTATAATATATGTTATAGAAAAATAGTAATTTTTATTGTTTAATTTTATTTTCAAATATATTTAAGATTAAGGATACTGAATCACCGGAACACAACAGCACACATGCTGTTATGTCACGGTGGTCTTCTGTAAGGGGGTGGTTACTGACCAAATAACTGCGAAACACAGATTTAATAAGCAGATTATTGTTTAATCGTCGAAACTAATAATTATAATATTATTTCAAATTAGTTTGTTAATAAAAGTATTTAGAAATTTAGTGTAACTTTTTTATGGCTCTTTTTAATGTATCAGGAACATTGACATACTCTCAAAAAGTCAGTCGTGATAAAATATATAATGTTGAACCTTTTAATTTAATGTTTAAATCGATACAAAATACTGAGAATCCAAAATGTGGCAGGTTTATGGGTTATAAAAGTTTTAAGTCACTCTTAAACTATCGCTTTTCACATGTACAACCTTAGATATATTATTTTATAGCTACTGATAGATACAATCATTAAAAATAGTAAAGCTATTAAGAAGCTAAATTAGATTGGGAAAAATTCTGAATAAAAATAATAATAATCGATCTCTAGTAGTCCATACTTCCATCCAATATAAATGTGAAAGTAAGTCTGTCTTACCTTTTCACGCCTTTATTATTCAACCGATCATCATAAAATTTTACATACACGTTGTCAGAGATACAGGATATGACATAGAGTACCTTTTATCCAGAAAAAAGTACTGTTCCCGAGGGATCATTTAACACATTCATTGCAGCACCAAAAATTTCAAGTCTCATATGAATGGCCAGCGATATAATAATGTTGAACTCGTGTGGTGAGTCGGCGGCCGTACGAATGAGGAGAATAGACTCGCGACGCGAGTCCACGGCTTTTGAATTGCATATCTCGACATTTCAAGGTGAATTAATAAGTTGTGTTTTACATTAAAACCTTGTGAAAAACCGATAAATAGTTTGAACTCACGTAGCAAGTTCTAAGCCAGCAGTATGCGATTTTAGTGAACTCGCCAGGTGAGTCCTTGGCAATGAACGTGTTAAAAGCTGTGAAAAGTGTAACAGCAATACAGAGTACATGATAAAAGAGGCGCAAATGAAACCGGTTCTGAAAATTGAAAGAGAAAATGGGATTCGAAATTCCTGCCAAGGACACGCGGTCTTGTCTTGAGAACACAATGTGCGCGATGCGCAGCCTTTTAATTGTCAAAATTGCGCTCAACAGCGCTTTGATGTCGCCGACTACCGAGCCAGTCGGGTTGCACCGACAACCCTGAGCAAATTCCGAACCGCCTTCGATTCATAATCGAACACCGTTTTTTTTTTAAAGAAATTATTTCAAAAATATTTTTATATAGGTAATACTAATTGACTTAATAAAATTGGATTACTGCTTTTTAATCCCCATTTCATGACATACCTACTCTTTTGACAGAAGTATAATATTATATCTATACATATAAGTACATAGTTGCTGGCACAGCTAGTCTAAATATAAAATATAAAGAAAGAAGATTTTTATTTTGTTTGTAATGAATAAACTCAAAAACTACTGGATAGATTTTAAATATTCTTTCACCTATAAAAAGCTAATTTATCAGAGAGTAACATAGGCTTTATTTTATAAAGTTATGCGGGCGAAGTCACGTGCAATCACTAGTTTTAAATAAAAATATTACATTTTATTACGAGTTTTGTATGTTTTATTAAAGAAAAATGTATGTGTATAGATCGGCCATGCAAATTGATATGAATGAACGATCGCTATGATCGATCAGCCGGCCCCACTTCCTTCGGCTCGTACGGATGCCCACTCACTCACACACACACACACACACACACACTATAGCGCATAAGGTCATGGTCGTCTTTAGACAGATCTGTTATGACTTTATAGTGTGCTATATGAACCATTTGAGATCCAAGCACGATATCGACCTGATTTAAATTAAATAAGTACGCAAAAAATTACACTGGCACAGTAATTTAGAAATTATAATCTCTTGATCTAAATTTTGACAGATAACTTTACGTTTTCTATGATAAAGTGTTGTGGACAGGCACAACAATTTATCATAGAAAAGTCATCATATCATAGAAAGAACTTTTATACAGGAAAAGGACATACAAAGGGTACCTTTTTTTTCATAAAAAAGTTACTGTTCCCTTGATTGAATCCAAAAAGGTACAGTGTCCTGTTATTGAGGCTAACCTTGGATTTATAATTGCAATAAGACAGCAGGCTTCTTCTACAATAAGTAAATCATACAACAGTTATTAGTTTAGATTTTTCTCAAGGCTGTATCATAATATCCTTTTTATGCTACTTTTAAGAAAGTAACATTCTTTAATAGTCGAAATAAATTTCTAGTACAATTTGTAAGAAACTAATAATAATATATTGAAGGGCCATCTTGAGATGGACACATTTGCGGTTCTTTTTGTTGAAATACCGATTGCCCTACGTGACTTTCCCACCGCGTCCTGTGACCGAGTGATCGCCCTTAAACTAGGGATGTCAATCATTCATTGTAATTAACTTTTATATTATTTTTTATAAAAATATCTCTAAATAAAATAGAATAAGAAAGATTAAAAATATACTTAATTGAAATTGAATTATTATTTTATTGAAATTTATTTCATTTATATTTGTAATATAAGTAAGTAATAATTACAGATAGAGATTTTCTTTAATATTTTTTATATAATTATTTTCATGACATTTATGACATGATAATTGACATAATGATAATAAAAAAAAGCTTATTTTTAATTATGAATTTTAAACATTAAATTTTAACTAAGCTTTCGACCTGCCCCCAACTTCGCACGCATGTTTTTTTTTCTGCAAATTATATATAAAAACCCTTATAGCATTTTATATTAGTTAATAGCGTATCAAAAAGATTTAACAACGCAAACCGAATATAAAAAGATAAAATTCTCATTTACATAATTCATTATTTAAATATTTAAAATTAATGTGTGAACCCTAACATCAGGTATGGAATTCGTCCCAAAATCATGTGACAACCCTGATTGGAAACGTTTGCCGCGGAATTAAAGCGAATTCTTCAACAACCCGCCACCTGTCTAATTAATGTTATTTTGATTTTCTTAAAAACGCCTGTATATGAAAAAATTAAGCGGTCTTTAATATAATTTGTATATACAGCAAGTTTTCATTATTGTCTGAAAATGTAACATTTATAATGATCATCTCAGCCACAGGACGTTATAATATCAACAATTTATTAGTCACTTCTATTTCTATTTACTCATATTCTTCTATTTTATTGAAATTGAAAATCTTGTTATTTCCATAAACCTGTTTAGTTTTTTTAACCATTTTTTTAAATTTTAATAATAATACTTACTATTTTGTTTGAAACCAGCCAACAAGTTACCTATGCGTGTAAAGTTCCCTCCTAAAGAAGTTTTCGCTACGTAAAATGACAAAGCCGTCGCCACAACAAAACATCGTAACCCCAAAAAGTGGAAGAACTTTTTCGAGAAAACATTAACATGACAAAAGTGTCACAAAACCGAATCGACAAACTGACAAATTTGGAACCGATCGCCGAGTGCCCTTCCGAATGCAAATTTGTCGGGGGATTCTTTTTTTGAAATTTTTCTCGGAAACTTCCGCCTATTTTCCCGCTCAGCGCACTTCCGGTGGGGTGTCGGTGCTATCGGTTGCGTTCGGAAATCGGATGAGTTTTGACAAAGATAGGTCCATTCGACGCCCCTCGCGCCATTGACTCTTCTTCAGCCATTGTTCAGCGCTCATATTTTAGCTGTTTTGTGTTTATTATTGACTACGAATAATGGATTTTTATTGAGATTGATGCTAGTGAATATATTGTATCTTATTTTTATAACCTCAAAATTTTTAACTTACCTATATTTTTAATTTTACATTTGAATTTTGTGTGGGACTATTTAGCCTAAACTGGTCGTTGGTTGCGCAGTAATGCGAACGTTTTAGTTAACCCGTCAATGGAGAGTGACAATCGGTGGGTTTGCGGTCACAAACGGCCCGTGGTTTACGGGGTACGGGGTTCGTATCCCATCGCTGCGGTCTCGTTGGATATTTGTTTAATGTTACCGATAGATTAACGAATGAACACAGTCATGTGTGCCGCCATGTCAAAATGCGACCTACAATACTTGTTAAGTTTTGGTGAATAATTATTTTAAGGGTTGTTGGTCTATAATAGTGCTTTACTCACATGTCCAAAATAATTAGAGCTTCAGCAGCGTGTAAATTACTTTGAATGGACGAATTTCGATTTGAATGCTCTCTCTTTGATTTTTTTTATAGGAAGAAACACGATTTTTTTATTATAATAACAAAAAAAGCGATTAAAGAAAAAACATGTTCACCTATTTAGAAATTAATTAGAAACTTATTTTGACCGAATATGAAATTATGTTCATGCCGTGAAAATGGTTATTTTATTTTATCCCTGTTAGAAAATAATAAAAAGTTATGGATATTTTAAAGAACACATCATATAAGCGTAGGTGTATAAATATAGTATAATTCGTCACTATAAATAAGTCGCCGATAGCTCAACGGCAGATGCGTTCAGTAACTGTCACCGTTTGATTCTCGGCACCTGTTGTTTTCAAACTCTTCGATTACGCCCATTAGTGGCGTCACATGATATTTCACTTTGCCGCGTGTACCTACCTGCTTTCTTCATTTGTATTTTATTTCCTTGCAATACAGTTTATTTCCGCACACATCCTTTGAGTCATTGTCATGGCTTAGCGGTAGTAGTTCTGCCTGCTGTGCCAGAAGTCGCAGGTTCGAACCCCACTTATTAACACAAACATATTTTGTATGTCTGTTTGTGTCTTGATATGAGTATCTTATGAATATATTGGCGAATATAAAGTACATACGTAGATTTTCAATGTTCTAAAAGTACAATCTCTACTTAGTCTACTAGATGGCGCTGTGTGACATTCTCAACAAAATTAATGTTGACATCAACCTGCTTGCCTATCTTTACTTTAAAAAATTACTTACTTGACCGGTGTGCGTAAACATCGTCAGGACTCCTTCCCGTCCTAGTAAACTTGTAGACATTGTAGACATTTCAATCCGTAGGTACTAGTTAGGATAAAGACAGAAGCTCTTACATTCTAACACAGATAGCTATGACATTATTGGGACTTAATTATTAATAGACCCATACAATATAAGTACCCTATCAGACACACACGCGAAATAAGATTGTTAAAGGACCAATTTACCTATCCTATGTCTATCTTGTGTAAAGGAAATATAAGAAAACTTCTAAAATGTGTCTACTAGACATTGCGGTTCCTCTGAAATAACAAATTAGAAACAAAACCAACTAATTAGCTCTGTAGGAACTTTTTGACACTTTACTTGAAACCGCTTCCATCCGAACTAAATTCTACTGCATGGAGATACGTTTCAAATTCCTTCGCAAACAGTAAAGGGTGCAATGGCAAAAGGGTGTAACCGAACAATAAAATACTTTCGGTCAGCCGCAACTCAATAAATACTTCATAGTATCGGTTTGAGGGACTTGACCGGATGTTCGCTGTTCGATCTTTTGCCCTCAGGGAGGGTCCGTGAGGGTGAGTTTTGTATTTGAATTTCTCCATTTATAGTGGGAATTTGCTTTGATAATGTCTATTTGAAGCCCGTATGAAAACTTTGCGTTTTCGATAATTACAATACGCAACAGTGGACAACTGATTATGCAAACTTAGCCTTAAACATGTGAGACATTAAGTCTACATTTGCATGGTAGGTTTATGTTAAAAGACTAACCATGATTATAGATAGTTGAGTTAGCAATTTTTTATACCACTTTATTGTTAGCACTTTATTGATCTATTTGAAAAATTGAGTCGTAAAGATTACGTAAAGACTTCTTATACCGATATTTATTGCCAAAAAAACTATTACTGTAAAGTTTCATCTAGTACTTTTTGGGTGAGAGTAATAAATACATAATATATCCATATTAATATTTACAGTACGTATACTAGCTTTTGCCCACTACTTTGTCCACGTATCTAGAAAATTATAGTCAATATGTAAAGTTTCATCAGAGTCTGTCTAGAATATTTTGCGTAAAACAGTGACAAACATCCATACATCCATCCTCACAAACTTTTGCATTTATAATATTATTTAGTTACTGCAGGCTTTTAAGATTTATTGATATTTAATCACTGATTTAGATATGACGATGTTAATTTTATTCCCATGGCGTTCCTTTGTTATGGAGGTCATAACTAAATGGGCAGTGGGTTAAAGATCCTGCCGGACCCGCTCAAGAGGTGTTTTATTGGGATAATCCCGGATTAGCATTGTATCCTGTCACGGGCCATCGCCTTAATTGGGGTCAATAGTTCCGAGTTCACTATGTAAACTGTCGGTTAGTTTAACCAACGCCTTCGATTGCTTCGGGGGCACTTTCATTTACTTATCTTACCGAATTCTTAATTTAAATTAATACTTAAGTTGACATCTACTGGCGCTGTTTCATTATTAATTTATGATTAACTTAATGAAGACGTGAGTGGATGAAGGTTATATGTCGCATAATTCCAATTTTGAATAAATCGAGGTTAAAGTTTTACATTTAATTTTCGAGATAAGTCGCCACGGAACTGAATTTTTGTACTAAATTATGATGTAAATTTGTGTAAGCAACCTAAAATATTAATGGTATGATAGCAATTGTATTATTTAATTTAAAAAAAAAGTGAACATAGCTCCCTCTTCCATTAATAAAAGTAAACTTTTCTGCACTTTTTGATTTTTAAAATAATAACTGTACATAACACCTTTTTCAAAGTTTTATTTTTCCAAAAATGTCTTAAATCGACGATCTTAAGATCTGTAAAATCATTCATATCCAACGGACATATTATCTTCATCAACGCAAAAAAACGAAAATACCCAAAAATGTGACATATCACCTTTTACCACTCACGTCTTCATACGTCATTCACGTCTCAATTGTCAAACTTAGTTAAATTTTCGGCTTAAAAATCCACAATAATGCTAATTAATAGTATATGTTTCCGATTAATTTATTATAATGTAAATTTATACTTATCTACTTATCCTTTATTTGTAGCACACAAATAAAAGAAGTATAAATTTAAAAATGGAAGCCAAGCCAAAGTTACCTTTAATATAAAAATGATGTATAACAGTAATAACCTTTAATGTGGATTAAGTCTGCCGGTCGGGCAGGTGATTTTCTAGGGCATAACAATATTACATACTGAACACAAAGAACAATCTAGAAACATTCCTGGAACAAAGAGTTGCTTTAAAGAACTTATAGTGGACGTAACAAAAAAAAATGTATTTATGGGTGTAACAGCAAACTATTCCTAGACCTAACACATATTATAAGAGGCCGTGTCTAGAAAGTTTTACTGTTTAAGGTTATAGCTATATTATAACACTATAGATACAAAAGCGCTTATAGAATATGCATTTTATACTCCCACTTGTGTCTCGAACACTAACTTAAACAATCAACAAACTTAATATTTTAATATATTTTTTCTTGTGTTCTTTTCTTTTGAAATAAACATTTTTTCTAATTTCTAAATTAGGAATAATAAAAGCAATTTTTTTTTGTGGGACCAAAGTGGTCCCACAAAACTTAGTAGGTACTCAAATTTTTTTTACTAGGTATTAATTAGCAGACAACACATTATTTTGTTAATAAAATTTGTAATATTCATTATTTTGAGTATAATTCGTTGGTGAAAGAATTTTTTCTGTATCGGTTGGACTAGGTTCAATATCATAATTATTACCTATATAGTTATTAAATATAATGTATAGGTTTAAAACAAGAACTTTAATAATAATACACAAAAAACAAAATGTATTGTACTCAGCTATGAACAACACTATCTATAGATAAGTACTGCGTGAGATCCATGACAAAATATAAACTTAAAAATATACTAAGGACAACTTTAAAAGCTCCAAAGCTAATCCCCGCGACGAATCCCATTACAATCCTTATTGATCTTATTCATCGATCGAGAACACCGCATAAATAAAAATGCCCTAAAACCAGATACTACCATTATATAAGTATAAGTTTTATTGTTATAGTTTTAGAGTTGATGTTTGCCTGCTCATTTATTAGACACGTGCAATCAGTTTAATAAAAGGTTAACGGATATTACTTATTAATGTTATGGCTGAATCGGACTATTGCCAATAAAGATGATTGAGTTGAATACGACACATTGCAGCCAGGTTATTTTAATTCTTAAAGCTACCGTCTTAATGGCATCCTCATATTTTGTTTATTTATAATTAATTATTTATTATAGAGAGAGTCAGGGGATTTGCGATAAAGTTTTAACAGTTTATAATTATATTGTTGAAAAGTTGAAATTATTCTTCTTCTTCTTCTCTTTTAATGTATTGGCTCCATCAGATATTCTCCGATGATTTTGCCAGTGTCATTAGTAAAAATAGCAATTTGTAATAGCCTTTTTTAACATTAAAAAAGACCAAAATTGAAATTAAAATCAAAAGTAGCAGATCCCGAGACTAGTCAAGTCTATAATTTTTCTTAGTTTTCCAAAACAGGTCCGTCAAGTCCAAGGCAGTCAGGTCAAGTGAAATTATTAATAAAATTAAAACCTTGTTTCGAGAAACTATGTAATGTCAACAACTGTCAGATGAGCACAGCAACACAGCTGTCATTTGTCACAGATTAGGTACATACTATAGTTATAAAAGTACCCTATGGTACATTAGTATTTTAATAGTACCTAAGTATATTATTTGTATACTTACTTTTTATAATAGGTACCTGGGTCAATCAACTATTTTACCCACACTAAGGACAGATCAGAAATTTTTTTTTTTTAAAATAAACATTAATATTCCTTTATTCTAATTTGATTAGGGCATTAGATATATCGTCTCCTTTAATAACCTAGAAGGGCAGCGACGAAAATTCGTATTTAAGACAGTTTTTAGAAAAAAACTACAACAGATACCCTAAAAACTGTCACCTGAGTTACCTGCATTCAGCGTTACATAAATGGTGAATGAAACAAGAAAATATTATTCATTATTATTTATTTGGTCTTGCATGCATAATCAAATATTTTGACAAAATCAGTCTTCATAGTATTTTTAAATTTAAGTACAAAACTAACTAACATTGGTCTTTTGCGTTACCGTTATACAAAAAAATTATAGCTATTTCTTAATAAAACTAAGTAAAAAAGAATTACAAATACAAATGAATTATTTATAGAAGCTAGCCAATTGTTAGAATAAAGTACTGGTAATATAAAGATATAATGGAAAGAAATTACATATTATGATCGTAAATATAATGTTAAAATATTTGGGACAGTAAGTAACTCCAGAGACAAATTTGGGTAACGCCTAAGACATACTACTATAAAAGGAAAAATTGATGATTTTTTTTTCTTAAGTAGCAAGGGGCGTAGTGTCGTTTTCTTTTTAGTGTAGGTTTATTCCCAATGTTTCTCGTAGTAATTGTGTTTTCTTTCTGGATTTTTCTATGTTATAACTTTTCAAGAGGTTTTTGAACAATCCTTTCTCCTTATGGCTCTTAATCCTTTCATATCGATCTTTAATCGAATTTGTCAATAGCTTATAACTTTATTTCTCTTTCTGATCTTGAGATTCTCTTTCTTTTATTTTGTATCTATTCAGCCTTTTCTTGAACTTCTCACAGTTTTTCTTCAACTTCTTGTTTTCTTCTTGTAATTTTTTATCAACTCTATGCACTTTACTTCTATCTTTTCTTGTTTTCTTTCGTCCGCGTCCTCGGGATGCTATTGATGCCGGCGATGCTGTTGGTGACTCTTGTGAAAATTGAGTACGCTTACTGGGGAACTTGGTGGTGTTGCATCTAAGATCGATTGTAAATTCTTCCTCTTCTTTCTGTATTCTCTTTGTCTCAACTTCCAGATGACCTTTGCTTGTTTTTTTTCAATAGGTGTCAAGTCTCTTGCAAGCCATTTAACTTTATGGTAGTGTTCACGGTGCTTTCTTTTAGCTTCTTCATATTTTTCGGTGTTCTGTTTGAGTCTTTCCCTGTACCTCCTTTGTTTTTCAGCCGCCGATAGTCGCGCCATTTCAGGTCAAATAGTATTTCTGAAAATATTATCTCTAAGTTATAATTGTATGTATAGGTGTTTTACTATAACTTTAGTCATAATAAACAAAGTCAATTTACAATAAAAAAGAAAAAGAAAAGCAAAAAATAAAATGAACCTTTGCTTGGCTGATCGGATTGTCGCTGGGGAACAAAGAAGACCCACGTGCGTATGCTCCGAGCGGGCTCCCACCATCGGAGCTCGTGGCGGAGCAACAGTTTGGAGGCTCCAACTGTCCGTTGGAGCTTCACCGGTCACCGCTCGCTGGGCCGAGGAACCGTACTTGGCCCACTCGGGTGTAGGCCGGTGAGAGATGGCACCCCTGGTCCTTGTGCGTCGGACCGAAGACCGGCGCGGGTCGCAGCGGGCGGATTCTCTCGGATAGCTCTGTCGCTCAGTGGTAGTTGGGCAACGCATGCGAAGACGGAGCTCTACGGCAGGGAAGGACCGTCTGGCAGAGTGCTGCAATCGCGGCTTTGTGGAGGGTGGTGGATACCCGGTAGCGCGGCCGGCCTAGTAACCACCCTTTGCAGTCGTTCGGAAGAGTGAAAACCCGGACTCGCCACCCGGCCTAGTAACTCTTCCGACGATATCACGAGGTGAAGCATGTCTCGGGCTGCCGCGATTGATGTGGAAATGTCAGGCGGAAACCCCCATTCGGCCGCCCACCCTTAATGCCGTAGAGATGAGCGGCCACACGAGCAGGGGTTTTCCGAGAGCTTAAGGTGGAAGCGGCCTCCAACTCTGCGGTAGGTTGTGCCGCAGAGAAGAGGTTATGGGGTGCTTCATGAGTGAAGCCCCTCGCTGACTGCCTGCTGCGAGAGGTGGAGAATAGGCGGCCTGTGTCGCTTCGCCCATGGGCGGCGGACATGGGGTCGTCCGCCGTCATCACAACACCGGGCAACGAGGGGAGACGTGCTGTGTGTTTCCGGCGCGGAGGTTACACTCCGCGCCTTATCGAGGTGGAGCCCGCAAGTGTGCGGGCCAAGTCTGGCGGGAGGACACCGTAGCGTGTCTAAACGTCCCCTGACCCCCGCCCATAGACGGCGCGAAGAAACACCGCGGGATTTTAGTGGGTAGAAGTCCCACATACCCCACCGATCTCCCCATGGTCGGTGGGGATCTGATTCGCAGATTTTCTCGCGTTATACCTAGTAAAAAATGTCACGGTCCCTCGATATGCTGTATAGGGACTAGGGAGAGACAATTGTGGAGTCAATTTTACTTTAAGTGCTACATGCTAATCCCACTAAGTACGTAAATGTCTTAGGAGTTACCAAGAATGTCTCTGGAGTTACCGCCAAAGTAACTCAGTATACAAGTAACTCAGCAGACAATCGGAGCATTTTTATGAAAAGAGCACATTATAATTTGATTATGGTACTCGGCGTAAACTTTAATCGAAAACATATGTTAGGTACTGCAAAAACATCTGATTATATTAAATAAATAATAAACTTACATTGAAAAATCGCGGTCACTCAGTAGACGACACAAAAAGGCACGCACTCCCTCTGAACGTTCTTCGAGGACTGGCGGCTCGACGGCGCTATCAAAGGACACCGTCGCGCCATGCGAGCGAAAGCAAACATAAATGAAGCTACCTACGGCAAACAGTGCCATCTATGTGTTCCCGGGTGAAATTTACGAGGGTAACTCAGCATACGAAGGTAAAATCATTCTAGTAAGGGACACAGTTTAGAGATTTTTTTCTGGAAAAGTGTGTAGACCTATTTCTATTTTGTTATGCACACGATAAACTATAATATACTAACTTGTTGTATAATAAGAATTAACCGAAAGAGAGAAGAATAAGGTTATTTAAAATTAAAGTTCACATGGTGAATGTGGTCTTCGGACAGGAATATTTTGTATGGAGCAAATTTTTCGTGTACTGAGTTACCATAAAATTTCATCGAATTTAAAGATTTTCGAGAACGTAATCAAGTTTCCCGTGGTGCCTAATAATCTTAGATACTATTGTTGTATTCGTTATGTGTGTATCTATAACCAATTAACGTATTTCAATAAAAAATGGTCGGGGACAGCAAAGTGTGGGTAAAATAGTTGATTGACCCACCTACTTATATAATTTGAGCTATTTATGTTGTTATTAGTATCTATAGCTTTTTCCCGCGACTTCATGCGCGTCGCTTTTTCTTAGGTGTTTTGTGCTTTTTTATAACATTAAACTTATTCAACTTTATTGCACATACGTTTTTGTCAGGCGTTGTTTTTTTAATTTTATTTTTAGATGATCCATCGGATTAGTACTTTTTTCTGTAGTAGTTAAGGCATGAAAGCGTAACAAACAAATAAACAAACAAACTCAATTTCGTATACTTAATATTAGATGGGATTATAAAGTAAGAAAAAGAGAACCATTTTTCTATATTCGTGTTATGTTTGTTTGTAAACTAACTCCCTCAATAACTACGGATGAAGTCGGGCGCTTCATTCTAGTAACTAATCAAGTGATATAAAAGAAACATTGTGTAAAAATGGATTTATTTACAAAGTAACAAAATAAGTTGGTATGTTTATAATGAAGATGAAAATTTTAACTACCCCAGAGTATTTTTTGTGTATTTCAGTTACGACTATACCATAAACAAAGTTACATCATTAAAAATAAAGTTTGTAACTAATTACCGGCATCGGAATAACTATATCTGTCCATAGACAGGCACATAAATAAATCTCCATACAAAATGAAACAAAACTAGAGACGATTGAGACGCCACGTGTATCATAGTTATGTTTAAAAAGTTATTTCTAGTGGAGCCGAAATAACATTAAACGGGCTTACACAAATATTAATTCATAATAAGATAACATAATAAAATTTCTGAACGAACGGTTGACGTTCGAAAATTGATGTCTTGTTTATTTATATTTCTGAGTTATTGCATTCAGCTACTCTACTCGTAACAATCTTTTGGACTTAGAACATCGTTCTTTGAGTTCCATTCACTCTTTTCAAATATCGAATGCCCCGAAATTTAAAAAATCTGTTGAACTTGAAACATCACTTTGAGTTCCATTCCATCATTCCATCAGCATCATCAAATAAATTTTCAACAATGACAGTAATGTAATTTAATTGCGAAGTATTTATTTTTTGAATTATACAAACATGAAGAAACTTGAATGATACAAGAACACAATAAAGAAATCAAAAAATACCTACCTAAAATTAAAATTTTACTTAAATAAAAGTTTTATTTCATCTTTAAATCACAAAATACACACAATAAATTTAAAAAAGACCATTGTGAAAATTTTGAACAACTCAGAAATCATTTACATATAAATTTCATACATCACATTTTTTTTGAATTACAAGACAAACAATTAATTAAAAATTGTAAAATTTTTAAACAATTTTAGTGTACATTTATTGTAATACTTGTTACAAGTACCAGGAGGCCATAAATCTATAACATGTATTAACATTTTATACATATTATAGCTTTGATAAGAAAGAAATGCGCAGACAAAGAACAAGTCGCTCATCTTCCGAGCGAGCTGCGCTGCCGAGAGGGACGCACATACGTGAAAACCGAGCACGAGAGCGAGACAAAACCAGCTCCGATAACACGTCAATACATTCCTCGACCGACCTACATACAATAAAAAGCTACATTCAGCTAGTAAAAGAGTCGGTTTTCGCTTGCGCGGACTAATGGAAAACCGATATCGCATCAATATGTTTTACGACGCTCCATTTCATGTGAATTGGGTCCTAGAATTTACGCGTTAAAGTCGATAATGGCTCGAGGGATGTTTTTAAGAAGGCGTTCTCGATATCTTGCAAGATAGTGAGGGCGTTCGGAACCGATCGAAGACCGATATTAAAACGTTATTGGAAAAACACCTCTATTCGCGAGCGTAAAGGTTTTATGTCACAAGGCGTGCCCTCGGAACAGACACGCCCATGTCTTATGTGGAAAAATAAGGAGTGACTTTTTAAAAGCATTTCCTTCGACAATGTCCTGCGAAGGTTTTTCACCAAGTAGATATTTCTATTGACCGTTTCGTTACGTTATCCGTTGCGAGTGAATAATTATACTGTTTTCTTATTTCAGGTACGTTCAGGGCGAGCGACTGAAGATGTTGTGTCTTTTTCAGGTAATTCTCTAGACATAGGTAGATATATTTACACAAATAGGTATAACTATAACATGTCCAAACGAATGCATGCGCAAAAACAAAGCGTTGACATTTCAAGGCGTTTTCCGTTAATTCGTATTGAATTACTCTGTGTTCGCTGCGAACAATTCCATTTTTAAAAAACAATTGGAGCCTCGTATATACTTTTTAAATCAATGCTATGCAGTTCCAATTGGTGGAGCGGCACAATTAGAATTGAAAAAATGAATGATCGAAAAGCAAATGAAGTGAAAGAGGCCGATTAACGACGATTTGGAACGGGTTCATTATTCGAATTTTAAAACAATACAGCCATTCAGCCCATTTGAATATGGAATGTGATGGACAGGTCCACAGCGGGCGCGTTCACGCTTTTAACACTTTATTTTGGTGCGTTCGATTTACCTACCTTTCATTTGACATTTAACCTATTTCCGATCGGCTCTTTGTTCTACCCACTCTTGTTAAAAACGACATTGACGAATATCTTCACTTATTATTACAGATAACACAATTTTTTACTGATAACACTAGTTTGTTAATTTTTTAATCTTATCAGTAAAAAATGTATAGTAAAAAGTGAAAACAGTACCTACCTACCTATAGGTTAAGTATTAAGTATTAAGTACTAATATTACAAAGAGATAAAGTTTGCATGTTTCTTTGTAAGTGTAAGTGTCCTAATCTTCGAAAATACCTGTAGTTAGGTAAATCGTAGCTATGTAAGTAGGTATAGATAGAGAGGAAAGTAGTAACCTACTTAACCTATACAATACTCAACATACAAAAACTACCTAATTTATGTTAAACTAAGAAAAAAGCCATCCGCTATCCTCTATCGACGCCTCTTAAGGCCACCATTCACGGGCACTCCATTTGGCAGCGCTCCACTCCATCACTCCAAATTCATGCATTATCTCACCGTGAATTTAAAAAACCACGTGAATTTTGTATAACAAGAATTTGATTGTCATCCACCGATGTCGTGTTGGAGTGGAGCGCTGCCAAATGGAGTGACCGTGAATGGTGGCCTTTACGTTCAGTCCACGATCGGATAGGCGCGGGCCTCACAAAGAGCAATTTGAGAGGTGTACAGTGATTGATTCGAGCGATACATCACTAAACGCGTTTTTTCTATGAAAAATTGCTATAATCGACTTAAAAACTCATTAGGCCGAAGACAAAGAAATCGTCCGACCGCCATTCGTCTAATTTGAGTTTCTCGATCGAGACGAATTTCACTCGTGATTGCGGCTCAGCCCCATTCTTATTAAATGCCATCAACCAATTCGATTCCGGTATCCTTTTCGTATTTTTGGGTAGAGAATATTATTGTTAGTTACGTAGACTACATATGTACCTATTGGATAACAAGAATAGAATATTTTTTACTAAAGAATATGAGTTTGTTGATCATAATATGTAGTAAGTATAGGTATTTCAATAATGATCTATTTGATCTATATGACCTACCATTACTGGCATCTTAATTCTTAACTATTTTCTATAATAAATATTACCTAATTCATTGGATAATTATATATTTATTGGGTACTAGCTAGAGCCCGCGACTTCGTCCGCGTTTTATGTCTTATATAGCCTATGTCTTATTCTGATGTATAAGCTATATTATTGTAAAGTTTCAGTAAAATCCATTTAGTAGTTTTTGCGTGAAAGAGTAACAAACATCTCTCCATACAAACATTCGCATTTATAATATTAGTAAGGATTAGTAAGGATATTTTGAGGAGGTCTAAGCAAAAGGGAAATAAAATTACTTAATGTTAAAATGAAAACCTAAAAAACAAATGTCATTATAGGTATCTACATTATTAAATTAGATGTAAATAGTATTAATACGAATGTGTGCGTTGGCATATGTCATCTGCACCGCATTCATTAAAGCTGACAGCACAGGAAGCAGAATAAAGCTTGCGCTAGGGACGAAATCATAAACAAAAAGTATTAATCGAAGAGAAATCTTTTAGAAAAAAAAAAAAAAACTAAAATTACACGAGCCATTGAAGGGTTGAATTTTAAATTCAAACTTCGAATTCGTCCCGTCCGAGAACGGAACAGATATTGTCACCATTCAAATTAAACGTCAAGATGTAATTTTTGAATATGTATCGCGTCGTGTATTTGAATAAGTGTTACATTAATATTCTTTTGTAATAATTTTGAATTCAGAACGCCCACGGCCGGCCATTGTCTCGCAACTTATTGGCTCATTAGGCGACATGTCGATTTGATCCTTTGCGGCCTTTTTTAATAGTCCCTCTCACAAAACTGACACTTTTTGTATTCTACAAACTACCTTAAGATAAAAACTACTAAAGATAAAAGATAATATTTAATAAAAAAAAAATTATTTATGTATGTATGTATTACATACATACTATTTAGTATGTATGTAATATTATATTACATACATACTATTTCTGGGCAAAAACATCCACTTTGCGTGAAGAGTCTAACGATACAGTAAACTTTGAACTTTGAACAGAGATATCAGGGCAACATAATGTGCGTTTAGGGCACTTGGCACCACCAGTGGTGCAAGGCGGTGGTGCCAAGGGCCCTAAACGCATAATGTGCACAGATAACATCATTTTACAAGCATCCACTGCTGGAAATACTGAGCTCTTTTTCACCACTTTGGTTCTTCGTTGGATCTCAGCATTTGGAACCACACTCTACAGTTATACTTTATCAATTATATTCTTCAAATAGCTTGCCTAGTGACTTTAAATTCGCGGAGGAGACAGAATCCAAGTAATGACTATTATTCGGGTTTATTCTTAATGAAATGGCTTGGTTTAATAGAATGACATTTTTTAAATACAAAAATGACATTGTTAATAGAGTAGACAAAGACATATAGAACGTCATTCGCTTAAAAGATTAATGAGGACTGCGAATGGAATTTTATTATTCATCGAGTTTTGTCAAAGAATGTAAACGTTGCGTCAGAATATCAAAGGGCTAAGTGGAACACACTCGTGCCGTGACGTTTTGTCTCAACGAATTTGAATTTTTAATTCCAGAATCGAACCTATTGATTTACTCTGTGACGAACATCGAAACACACAGAGTAGTACTCGTATTTCTGTTTGAATTATTGTAACAGTTTAACTAAAGTTTGTTAACTCAATCATCGTGCAGCTGTATTTTGAAACACAATGAACATTCTTCATTATGACAATTTCGACGACAATAAATATCTAAAAACACAATCTGTAACGTCACATTGACAGTTCCAACTTCCGTATTACGCGCGTACGTTTATCTGGAATCGAGTTTCGATTCGAGCGCGCACAAAGGAGAGAAATGATATATTTGAACAATAAGAAAGCGAGAGTCGCCCACGTGCACAGTACGGGACAGATGTGCTCACAAATTACGTATGTAAATGTGTCTTGTAATCCTTCCGTCGGACCTCCCTGCGCCGCGTCACCTTGTCTCGCGGTATAATCGATCGATTATGAATGCGAGCGATGATTCTCGATTGTAACACCGAACGTCGCCGTCGCAGCACTACACCGGGCCGTGTTTTGTTTTAATTACGCACTCATTAGAAATTCCAATTTCGAATGTACGTTACGGCTGTAGTCGAATGTTTGTATCTACTGTTACACAGACGCATTACGAATTAACCCTGAATGACTAGGACACTTGACAAAATTCAACTTTGCAAAAAAAAGTTCATCGGACAGGCTGACGGTCCACGTCTTGATGGAAGGTAACTAGAGTCGCCTATTACAGAAGAAACGCAACAGGTGCTCTGCCGACCACAGTAGGATTAAGATAACAAGGATTAGGGATATGAGCTTTTCTCTATTCACTCGTTAGACAAGAAAGCATTTCAATGGGAAAAAGACATGATGATACGTAGGTAAATTGGTTTAAAGCACTTGAATCTAAGCTTATTTTATAAGAAATGAATTTCACAATTTAAAGAGTTTTTCTCAAATTCAAAGAAAGAGTTCTTAATCAAATTAAAACGAATGCTTATTATATATTTCAATAGTAATAGCATAAGTATGTTCAATGTTCACATTTACATATAGGTATTTATTATAATCAAAGCGTAAACGTAAACAGTATATTTTTTTTATTTCATGATTTGTATACGTAAACAACTTTATGTCATCGCAACCCTAACGTGAAATAGAACGAACGAAACGTCAAAAAACGAACGAATCCGCGACATTACCGGTAATCATGTTTTATGAGTTTTTTTCCCGCCAAAATATAACAATATGGCGCCCCCATTGGTTGACACGTATCGCAGTTAAAAAGTTAAATTGGTTACATTTACGATACACATTCATAAATAGACAACAGTTATTATTGGGTAACTGTAGTGTAGCTCTATTTTCCATAATATTAACTAACTACATACGTGATAAGTTTTGCTATCAGTCAGTGAGCAGCCACACACCTTACAGAAAGAGCCTGAGGTAAATGTCATGGTGACGTTTCTCGAGTGACACCGTCAATCCAATTGTCAAACGGTGATGCGTAATTAGAACAAATTGCATAGAGTGACCTATTATTTGTCATTATCGTAAATTTCCGTTCAATACAATAACGCAACATTGTGCGCCACTCCGACAAAAATTTTTATCAATAGAACTGGCATTGCGATATTTCGTTTGAAATTAGAATCAGTACCGTTTCCGCTTCCGTTCGATATTCTGCGGTCGAATTAAGAACGCGTTCTAAATAACGATAACGATACAATTCAAATTGGACGCGTTCGTTTGCAGTTCGAAAATTGAATTCAATTTTAAAGAGCCATCGTTCTGGAACACCTGAGCCGTTTGTGATTTTTTTTTTTCGAATAAGACAGCCAAAGGAAGGCAATAACCATTAAAAGCTTGCGGAGGGCCGTTCCCGAAGTTTTCTTTTCAATAACGCGTCTAATATTCAAATTAGAGGCACTAAGGCGAGGAATTCCCGGCGATATATCATCGGAGCTAATCAGATTTTTCCTTGCTCCATACATTTCGTAAACGCTTTCGAGATTAAACAGGGTAGGTATGAAATCGAGATAATTTACTAGTTTTGTTTCGAATTTATTTCATCCCCCATTATCTACGGTGCGTCTATTTTATGAATCAATTTCACTAAAACGAATTCAAATTTTTTATTGCATTTTCAAATGTTTTTTTGTGGAAATTGAAATGTTTTAGGTACCTACGGTGAAAGAAAAGCGTATAAATTACAAAAAAAAACGTTTAAAATGTTCTAAAGTTCATTCAAAATTTATGACAAAAAAATTGTAACTAGTCCTATCAGGTCCCAGCGCGCATCGGTTGGCGAACACTCAATACACTTGAGCGCCATAAAAAATAATTTAAATTGCTCTTACAGTGTGACTTGCTATCGCTCGGAACATTTGCATACTAAAATAATGCAAAAATCTATGCGCGGAACGCACTCGGTGCGCGGTTCCATTGTCGCACGATACTTTTTGTGGGTCGCAAGACCGAACAATGACGTTAGATGCAAAAAGGTTTTTTTTAAATTTAATTTACATAAAAAGTATTCTATGTACAATTCATCGTTGTAAAGATCTATACTATATTATTCATACTACTATTAACCAGCTTGATCATTAAAAAAATTTATGCAATTTTTCTAATTTTGCTCTTCATAAGATTTTTCCTAGGTCTTCAACGAATATTTAAAAAACCGTGCTCGATTTTCCTGTAAGCAACACATTTAGAAGTTCTTTTTTTATATAGATTTATTAAATACTAGCTGGCGCCCGCGACTAATGTTACTAATGGCTCAATGTTTATCTACCAAGGTTCATGAAAATCAATTAATTCGTATAAGAGTTATGGAGGAACATACATACATACATACATACATACAGAAAAAAAATCTATAGAGCCTATAAACAGATAAACACGATATCTCTGAAAACAAAGTAACTTACTCCATGACCAACCCTTACAGATTTATTATTAGTATTGATAAATATAATAATTCTATTATGTAACTAAAAAATAAGATATAAAATGAGCTTAATTTTTAATTATAACTAGGTAGGTACTTAAAACGAATTTTGCAAAAATTCTAGAAAATTATTGAAGAATATTAACTTTAAAAAAAAATTAAAAAGGAATTTGTTTAGAAGATAAAGAAAAATTTTCTACTAAAATAAGTATAACTTATAGCAAATATAAGGTAGCAATAATTAATATTTAATTTATTAGAAACTTTTGCAATACCCACATAATTTTTAGATGTTACTCTTTTTGTCTTATTCTCGCAATCTCCATTAAGACAAGTGTCACTCACTCTATTGTTGTCAATGGAAACGCATGCGAGCATTAGACGCGTGGGGTAAAGAAATTTTATGTTATTTTTTTTTTCTTGTTTTGAAATATGCGCGCCGTTACGTTATTTATTGCCTCCATGGAGGTTATATTTCGGGAAGTAATGAGGTTGCGTTCGGAAAGGGCAATTTAAATGTGCGTAGATTGAGTCGTTAGGGCGTCATTGATACGAGGCACTTTGCTATTTTTTCCCCTTTTTAAGGAACATTTCCTTGCGTGCCACATTTTAATTGCTTATTTTAATACTTGAATGTTACTGCACAACAAATCCTTAGTGATTTTAAAGCAAGCTTTGATAGGTTTATATTGTAATATGACTATGTATTGTAATATTTATATTGTAGTGGCATAGTATGCTATTACATTACATTAGTAGACGGGAGTTATTCTATCCTGGTATTTCTGCTGTTCCTATGTGAGCAATTTGACCATCTATCGTTATTTTGATGATTGATAGTCAAATTAAAAAAAATATACACAAACTATGGCAAATAACAAAAAATGTATTGAAAAATGTCAAGAAAATTAATGGTATGGTAAAATTTTATACTTAGGACCTATCAATTTCGAATGAACCTTTCGTCTTTCCGTAGTCCCAGATACATTAAAAGAAAAAAAATCAAATATTTATATAGTTATAAAATATCATGAAAGCAGTGTTAATGCACCGCAAACGGAGCATTACAAATATAACATTTATATATCTGACCAGATATAATGGACACGGTAGATAAAACATTAAATTCGAGGCCCCCAAACCGCTAGATTCCAAACTCGATAATGAGCTGGCGAATTAAAAAAAAACGTACAGCCAACCGCGTAACTAATTTACTCGCGATTATGTCCGTATCGCATTCGAAATAGGATCGAGAATTGGGAGGGTTGTTCAATTAATATGCGGCCGAATGTACGTTCATAATTTTTATTTATATTAATTAAACATGGCGCTAAGTGTACCGTGACCGGTTCAACGTACGTTTTCGTCGCGGCCAATACGAACGCGCCGACCGTTTTCAAATTTGGAAATTCAGTCACGAGTGAATGATACAAAAGTAAAAAAAGGGTTCCGCTTATTTTGTAGACATTTTTAAATCTCTACCAGCATTTTTTTACTCTATATTTATTAGATACTTAAATTTATAGTACATATTCTAGTATTTCGTCATTGTCTTTGACATCGCAATGTTTTTTTATTTATTTTATTATTTAAGTAAATATAATTTTAAATAATATATAAACTTACATAATTATAGTTCATTATAAAGTAGGTACATAGACAATTAAAATTTTATTCCATACAATAATATTTATAGAGAAGTATTTACGCAATGATAACAATTATTTAATACCCAGTTAGTAATTTGAAAGCAATTTCTAAAGATAGTCAATTTGATTTCTTGTCTATTGCCGTAATATAAAACAAGTTTAAATTGTTTTATAATATCTACTCAAGCGAGTTATAATTATTGGGTACATAGGTATATACTAGATAATTTAAAATATAAGTTTAACTGATTTTCAATTAGAAAAAATATTTGGTACTTTTGAAACAGTTTCCCTATAGGACGATAGTGGTTAAATTTGCCTTAGCTTTCAGACTCAGAGGTCAATGGGCTCGATTCCCGACAGGGCCAACTTTGCAAATGACCTTTTCAAAGTCTTGGAGGCATACAATTTTAATAAAAATACTTATTGCGACATTCACACACTTTTTGATTTACTTGTGTTAGTTTGATTTTTTTAAATTCAAGTTAAAAAAATACTTTGAATAGATACGTGATTAAGATTTTCGTTGCACTAACAAATCTTTAGAAAAGGTTAAAAAAATGGTTTCTCGCAACGAACTCTAAAAAAAAATACAAGTGGAACGCGTTAATTTAAATTATTGTTTACGGGCGTGCACTTGTCCAAGGAATTCTAAATTCAAATTGTATTAATTCGAACAATAATGGTGCTTGTTCAATGGCCGAAAATTATTATTATTCTACATAAACATACGTTTTCGATCCGAACGTAACCTTAACACGTTCGTAATACGAACGAAATTCCAATTGAACTTCGCATTACTGATTATAACAGTGGTTAATTAATTAAAAAAATATGTAGCGAGTGAAAATTCTTTTGGAAACAACTGATGTTGTACTTATATATTTTGGGAATGTCTAAAATTTCCCATTGTCTTTTGAACATGAACAATAAAACAGCGGGATATCTTCATTGTAGTAGTTACAGCCATTTCCCAAATAAATCTAAACTTTTTAACGCTACCAGAAAATATGGATTTTTAGACTGACAATATCACAGTCAGTATTTGTCTGTGTTCATAATGTATTTAATTTACATAAAGAATACATTTAAAAAAAATTATATCATAGAATATAGACATTAACATAACTGCTTAATTATGATCTATCAGCGCTCAATCTATAGATATTATATGTGCGATAATAAATTTGTTTGTTTGTTACGATTTCGCGCCTTAACTGCTCGACCAACGTCTATATTTCAGGAGTACACAAAACGAGCCTTTAATCAAAACAAAAGTATTGTTCTCGAGGAACGTTTCGCGGGAAAAAACTAGTTTAAAATAACTAAGCGGTCAGTGCTCAACTTAGACTGAAGGAATTTTACTTTTACAGTTAAGCATCAGTCAAATGACCACTTATTTCAAAATACACCTAGTCACTTATTTAAAAATCTAACGTAATTAATAAATTACAATTTTTTTAAATACAAAATTCGTCAGACAGGTTGACGGTCCACTTGATGGTATGTAGGTGGCTCTACCGTCACCTGATAACACAAGTCTTCACAAGTACGCTGCGGACCAAAGTAGGAGACGATAATATATAGGGACTAGCTGTTGCACGCGAATTCGTCTGCGTAACTTTATAAAATATATATACTATGTTACTCGCTGATAATATAGCTTTCTATATGTGAAAGAATTTTTAAAATCGGCCTTGTAGTTTTTGAGTTTATTCATTACAAAAATATACAAATCAGTTACTAAACTTCGTATACTTAGATTAGCGATAGGGTAATAGCTCTGACATCATTTACTCACTGATCTACCTTAAGGGTGCCCTTGCATTTAACTTTATATGGGTAGGTACCGCTCTGTGATAAATCTATCATTGTTAGTATTAAAATGCCATGTTTATCTGCGCACATATATTCGACTCTAATTATTACATCCGCCATACTGGCTCGTTAAAAGGTGTTAGTTGACTCATCATCGACTCATTCGCTTTTTTAATTGTTTATTTTTAATATGACCGTTAACAATTCACTTCCGGTGTTTCAATCATTTGTTTCAATGGCAATTTTTTTTACATTGGTAATATTTTGAACAATTTTATTTTAAAAATCGTCATCGTCTCAGTCTTAGCCCAGCCCCATGATTATCCTAATGGATCATCATGAGGCTGATCAGAAGATCAGCCTGATCATGGACAGATCAGAAGCGACGTGGATTCACCGTCGCTGCCTTTATCAGGTCGTATCAGGTCGTATCGTATTATATTATCAGGTCTGTCCACCTTGTGTGTGAACGTCATTCTACTCTGCGCTTGCCAGTGAGTAGCCTTCACTCGAGTACCTGAGAGAGTACTGGTGTCCTTTCCGCCGCTTTATATCGGTAACTTCAATCTCCTCATACCTTAAGATCTCGCAGAGTAAATCCGAGCATAGCCCTCTCCATAGCTTGTTGAGCGACGTCGACTTTTCTTACGAGGCTTATAGTTAGAGATAAGGTTTAAGCGCCATATGTCATCACTGGCAACACACATTGCCAAACACAGACATTTCAGCTATTTTTTATGTAAAGGTAAAGCAGACAGGCTGGTGATTTCAGTATTCTTTATCCTTAAGATAAAAGATAAGAATGGCATCCTTTACTCTCTCAACCGATCACATCACAACATACGGTGATCTGCATATGGATGGTAACTCCTAGCAAACTGGCTGCCAGGGCTGCCATATTGAGATAAAAAAAATTTGAACTTAATTTTATACGTGATTCTTTCATTATTATTCCGTAAGACACGACAAATCCAGAATCAATTTTACTGATGAACCGTAAGTAATAAATCAAAAATCATCCCTTTCTCGAGGACTTTCTCACAGGACCGTAAAAATGAAATCTTAATATGCAAATAATTAATACCTATCAAACTATCGGTTGACACGACGCGACCCTTGCCCTGTATGTAGGTCAATAAATTAAAAAAAAAATACAGCTCCCATTAAAGAAACCAGTTTCTTACGATTCGATCGCGCATAAATTATGTTCGTACAATCTAGGCAGCTTGTATTGGGCAACAGTTTCAAAAAATACCAAAGTAATTTCTATTTTAAAACGAAATACTTAAGGATTAAATTATCTTGTAGAGGGTACGACGCAAAGTACGATACATCGCAGGACCCCTCAATTGTTCTATGATTTATTCGACTGCTATCGATGTGCGTATGCAAATATATTCAAAACACATATTTTTAATAATTATTTAACATTATTTCCCAATCCGGTTCGGTGTTCGGCTACTTAATATGCGAATAATAATTATTATAATTAGCGTTTCCTTATTTTCTTGAGGGTGATGTTCTCACGAAAGGGGTTGATTGATTTGACGGACCAGTTATACTTATTACGTATTCCTTTTCCGTTACTCTGTTTCGGGAATTTTCTACATACAAAAATACTGATGTTTGCTATGGACAAATGCTGAAGAAATCTAGGTAGGTACTCTCTTACATGTCTTATTGTATTTATACTATGTTAAAAAAACGCGGCTTACAGAAGCGCAAATGTATAGATTGAACCAAAATCGTCCAACGAATGTAAATAAAGTGTACTCCCTAAAACGACATTAAGATTAATAATTTCAAACGCACAAACAACATGCAAATAGATAGTAAAATATATATCAAACCAACAATAACCAAAACTCCCATACTAATGCGTAAATGTTGGCGCATCGCATTTGAAAACACATTTCCGAATTCAACAATTGCTTAATAAGAATTTATACAATGCTACATTGACATCTGGACCGAAACTTGAGGGTAGGCAACAATCTTTCAACCCTTAATCCTATCTGAGACCTTCCCTATTGAGGTATCACAATGGAGTCCCATACTTTTAAACCTGTTTTACCAATTGATAGGTCGATTCCGATATTAAATGTCAAAGGACAAAGGGTAAGATGCATTCGTATCGATTTGCATACGTTTTTTTCTTTGATTATGCAAATAGCTTGTTCTGATTTGTGTAAGGATCTCGCGTTATGGGAACTAGCTGCGTACCGAGCTCGTATCGTATGCTAATCGACAGATAACACTTCGGAAAGAGCTCCGTTTATCTAAAAGAGTCAGTCCGTTGCGCGCTACACACCAGTTGACATCTCATATTATTTCGCGTCGAAACACGCCCGAAAATTCGTTTCAAACGAAAGACATTATAACTTGGTGTTTAACTGTTTTATTTTTAATTTATAATAATTATTAATTAAAAAATAATTATTATAAATTAAAAAATAAATGTTTATTAATTTTAAATTCAAGTAAGTGAGTTAATGAAAGGTTTTGTGTCGCATTGGAACAATATTGATATTATGAAAATCATGAGCTATTATCACAGGGTAAGTTTTTTTTTAAAATAATATAGTACTTTTTAAAGAGACAATAAACTTATGTTTTTTTAAAGAAATTAAATTATACTTAAACATATCTAAAAGTATATGTATAGAGATCTTTTAACCCTGTTTAAAAGTTGGGGACGAATTCAACTAATGAAAAGAGATTCTATAATGGAGATCGCTTACGTGGTGTAAGAATAAAACGGACAATGGATGCGGTAATTTAACCTTATAAATACAAACAAAATGTATGACCTTTTTTCATTATTTTTATATCTTATATTTTTAGAATATTTATTGTTTTTTAAAACAAGAATAGAGTTCTCTGAACAAAAAAATAAAATAAAGTGTTCTAATATTATAATAATCTATTGCTAAAAATATCAGCAGTAATAACTGCCAACATTTGTCTCTTTCGACTAATTTTCATCCGGATGTCTATGGTAGATAGTGATCGCTTTAAACCCCTATCTTACATCGTAATATATTACCCAATCCTATTTTTATTCAATGCCGTTATTGCTATTCTGAAAGAGATTCATAAGTTACTGTAACAATTTATTAAACGTTTCAAACCTTAATTGTTATTATATAATGATTGTTATATTTATATAATAATATTTTAATAGAAATAAACAGACAATGAAGAATAATTTTCATGCATTAGCACATTTTTGACGATTGCTCTAAATCGTCTTATTTTTTTAAGTTTAACTTAGCCCAATTTACAATTCATTACTATTTTTAAATGATTCGTACATGTATTATAGTGGAATAAAATCTTAATAAAATAAAATAATGCCTTAAGGAATCTTAATAAAATGGCACTGACCTTTTTCATTGCACACTGAATGAATTCAATAGGGTAGGACTGTTTGTGATTGTCCTATAGTAAGTCATTTTGGTTTATTATTGTTATCCTTGTAATTTCTTGTGTGTGCATGTTTTTGTTATTTATGTAAGTATTTTATGTAAAGTAAGTAATTTAATAAAGTAAACATCGAATTGGGGTTGCTCCTGTTAGGTGTGTTGAGATAAATAATCAAAAATAGAAATTCATATAGTTGAAACTTAAAAATTAACGGGATAATGCCGCATCAAAAGTTTCGTGCATCGCTCCGTGAGTTCGTAGCCCGTAGTCCCCACATCTCCGGTAATTAAGAGAGTTGCAAATTAGCGCGATCCAAAAGACGAATGTTTTTCTGTTGCCCGCCGACCGATGCGGGCACGTGTGACGCTTTGCATTCTCTCATTACTCTTTCAGTTTCATCACCTCTCTCTATTGACCTTGTCCTACACGACTGTTCGCAAATAAATCTAAACCCTTTTGGACTTTTTACAAGGTGTGGAACAGTGTTTAAAGTTGACATACATATATGCCTAGATATAGGTTATCCCCCGCGCTTCGGTGGCGCCAACTGCTGTTATTTTTCAGAACTACCACGCACCACTTATTCCAAAAACGATTTAAGGTAAAGTAATAAGGTACTAAAGTACTAAAATAACAAAGTAATAGATACATTTTAGTAAATATTTATTTACTCTTAATCACTACTTTTCTTACTGCAAATCTTTATAGATTTTAGCCGATGTAATGCATAAATTATGCATAAATTATAAATTAAAAAATAATTATTATAAATTAAAAAATAAATGTTTATTAATTTTAAATTCAAGTGAGTTAATGAAAGGTTTTGTGTCGCATTGGAACAATATTGATATTATGAAAATCATGAGCTATTATCACAGGGTAAGTGGTTTTTTTTAATAATATAGTACTTTTTCATCAAAATTCGTTCAGTACTGTTTCTGTAAAAGAGTAACAAATGTCCATAGTTCATACATTCACAAATTTTCGCACTTATAATAATTTAAATTAGTTTTTAAGGTTTCAAAATATTTACTTATTCAATCTTTATTGCTCATATATTTTTGTTAGGCGTTGAATGTTTTATTTTTATTTATAGACGATACATCGGGAACAATACTTTTTTTCTGGGTAAAGGTACCCTATGTTCTTTTCTGTACCCCTGACAACGCGTGAGGCGCGAAACCGTATCAAAAAAACAAACTCTTCAGCTTCATATAGATTAGTTAAGATATTTACTCCAACTTGGGTAAATGAAACTAAATGAAATGCTCTATGTTCTTTGCGTAGAGATGATAAATGTAACAAACTGATATTTTTTTTAGTTCTTTTTTCATCGTGTAAACACATTTCTGCTGGTGACCGTACAACGCATTAAAATTGATCAACACATAACGACGTTATCCACATAATACCGACCCTTCTCAGTGGTCACTTCGACAGCGGTTGCCAACCTTTTCCAAATTTCCAACCACCCTCTAATTTTCAACCCAGTTTTTACATCAATGTTTTTCTATAGCCGCTCATACCTATACGGAGTATACGAAGAAGAGTGATGGGGATATCAAAACATCTCCCTTATCAGGCCAACCCTTGGCAGGGGAAGTTTTTACGAAAAAGGATTAGCTAATACATGACGTGGAGGCCTTTTAAAATGCCGTTTACGAGACAATATTGTCGTGACTTGACGTCGCGTCGGTTTTATTGGACAACGTCGTTCATTTTTAACCGAAATTCAACGAATCATTTTATTAGAATTTCATGTTTAAAAATTTAAATTTGAACATTGTTGTTAAAGTTAATTAGTTCGCAAGTTCATTTTAAACAAGTTTAGCCATTATATTTTAAAATATCTCTATATTGGCAAACAAGTTTTAATGGATTTGTGGAATCTGCTTATGGATATGTGGAATGGATATGAGGACCAAATCTTAGAAAAAAAACCTTCTCAGGGATACACGGGATACCTGATGGAAATACATGAGCAATGAATCAATGTTTTAACATCTAAGAAACAGGAGCGCTAACGAAGTCGCGAGCGAAAGTTAGTTTTAAATAAAAAACAATTTTTGTTACAAATTAGCCTATTTCCTTCTCTAGAGCACAGAATAGGTAAAATACAAGACATACCCAGAGTTAAATCTCCATACCAAATTTCATCATCAAATTCGTTCAATTATTAGCATTGAAAACGCATCACACAGACAGACAGCTACTTCCTCAAAATAATATTAGTACGGGCTTAAACTGTGAACACCACTCGACTCGTCTCCCAAAAATAATCGTACGTTTTCGGCGCACGATACATTAATATCGCTACTAATGAACATTTTAATTTTTCCTCGTATTAATTCCTTCATATTGACGTACGAAACCGGGCGCCAGGGGTTGTAGGGGGGTGCCCCCAGCGGGTGAAGGGTGTCCGGGGGGTTAGATAACGCGGGAGACATAAAGCGTAGGAGATCGCTAATTCATCATAAGTTAAAGGGGTTTTTATGTACGGACTCTCGGACGATACTCTTTGTACGGTCCGCAAAAAAGGTCGGCGATGTCTGGAGTGATACCATTCACATAGTAGAAAAAATATCCTTTTCAGAAAGCTTAGCTAGATGAGTTATTAATTAACTTTGAAGGTAACATTCGTGCCCGGAGCTTTATCTCGATACTTTGGTATTTTTTTTTTAATTTATATTTTAGTTTAAGTAAAAGGTATATTTATCAAATTTTTAATTTAATGTAACTTTTGAAAGTTATAAGCCATTTAAATTTAATTAAATATCTATGTATCTAGGTCTAGGTCCAGTAGTTTTTACAAATGAATAAACTCAAAAACTACTGGATCGATTTTAAAAATTTTTTCACCCATAGAAAGCTACGTTATCAGCGAGTTACTTAGGCTATAATTATACTATAGAGCGAAGTCTCGTGCAACCGCTAGTTGTATTATAAAAGGAAAACAAAACTATAAGCGTTTGTCAAGTTTTCTGAAATACTGCATTAGGTACTAAACAATAATATAAATTGGAATGTCTAGCATAAAGTGTGAAATAAAATAATAACATACATATAAAAATGTTATAATATATAATATATGGTATGGGGTCGTAGCAACCCCATATACTCGTAGAATAATTAGAACAATGTGCTTAAATTATATAATTAATTGATTAGAAAGGGCTGTTCAGGACATTCGTTAGAAGTTTTTCTACCCAGTGCCGCCCTTCAGAGGAGGACTTTACACGGCCTTAATTGATTTAAATCGGAGGGATTCGGATGGTGTGTATTCAACTTTAGTACGAGCGCGCGTGCCAATACTAATTTTTTAAAAATATTGGAGTTCTGGTGAGATTTTAAAAAAAGATGACATTTGATGTATGACATTGACATTTGACACTTCGCTTTAAACTTACCTAATTAAATAGATACTAGCTGGAGTCCGCAACTACGTCCGCGTTAACAAAATATGAATAGTAATAGCAACTAACATACGTTGACGCTTGAAATACTTTGCCAAGCGTTGATCTTTATTTTAGACATTTGCTGCCCATCTGGAATAGGTATTTAGCCTATGGCCATCTAGAAATTTTCTTCTAACTATTGGTGATTTTTTAGAATTTAGAATTTTAGAAGATTACCTCGTACATACAAAAAAACAATAAACGTGCAATAAACAAAAAATATTAATATACATTAATGTAATTATTAATTCAAATTTACTCAATCTTTATTGCTCATACCTATAATATATTTTTGTCAAGCATTGTATTTTTTTTATATATTACGATCCCTTGGGAATAGTACTTTTTTTTGAACGAAAGGTATATAGGCAAGTTAATAAGAGTTGGCACGTGCGAACATTGACACATTGCGCTTATACCTCTTTTATTAATTTTTACAAAGATTTCAGATCTCCATCCAAGAGATTTCATAAACATTGCGAAATTCGTTAAAATATAACCATATTTTCAACATAATGTATATCAAAAATGCATTGGTGTAAGTAATGTGAACGTGCCAACTTTAGTTAACCTTATACCCCACGTCCTTTTCTGTTTACCTGTCGAGTTGTATGCGAAATATCAAGTATAGATCGCTTGAGTAGTTGAAGCGTAAAAGCGCAACAAACAAAGATCAATTCAATTTCGCATTTATAATATTGGCTAGGATAAGAGCTATTCAGGTGCGTCTGTCAATTCTGTCAAACAATTTTGTAAAAGTTAAAATTGTTTCGAAAAGTAGATAAGTTGAGTGAAGTATCGACGGCCTCGTCGTTGGCGTCGGCTATTTATCAGAATCCATTCGTAATTAATTGTATTTCGTTGAAACTTCACGTTTAATCCAATCGATCCCCATTAACGCTGGTCCCTTGCCCTTTTCCTAAACAACAAACGATAACTTTGTTAAAAGTACGATATATTGATCTAGTTATAGACGGTTTAACGATGTTTGAATTTCGATTTGATGCAGACCTGAAACACTGTTTATTTTGTGTTCGTAATTCAAAAACTCACAGTGACCTCTCCCACGGAATATTACTATTGTTTTTATTTTCGCTGCTAGTTCAAATATACTCTAGGAAAGCGCAATAAGTATTTTAATTATTAACCTTTACCTATTTGTTAATGAATATTATAGGTAACAAATACATGTATTATACATTAAAAAAATATGTATTTGTTTAAAAGTAATGTAAGAAATTTATTTTATTTTATTAATTTATTCATAATCATTAATTAAAATAACAAATAGCATTATTATGTGTTATTATGCTGCCTTTGATAAACGTCTTCACTATGCTCATCATGTGCTTAAAAAAAAAAACAACTTTCGTATCCTTCAAACTCTTCGAAAGCTTTAACAATATATAAGAATTTTCACATCAATCATCATCAATACTTATAATAAATCTGTAAGTGTAGGTATTGTATGTATGTATGTTCCTCCAAAACTCTTAAACGAATTAACTGATTTTCATGTAACTTGGTACATAAACATTTAGACGTACAGGACACAGGATAAGCTACTTTTTCTTTCTCAACGCGGGCGAAGTCGCAGGCACCAGCTAGTTCTAAATAAAGATGGCTGTCACCATACCATCGCTATTTTTCGCGATATTTTTATTCACTTTGATTGCATTCGTTTTTATAAATCTAATATATCATAATTTCATCTTCGGTATGAAAATCATTTGACATTTATGCTGTACATAAATGTCAAATGCAATCTGACAATTCGAAGTGACTATAAATATAAAGTCAACACCGCAATCTATTCTCGATCATTCGTAAAGCACGTGAGACGCGAGAATTCGATTCCAATTAGTATCGAATCAACTAAATGAGGTGCGAACGAATGACAAATGCGCGCTCATCTCTTTTGAACTCCTAGTGATGTGTTTAATTAACCGTTATTCTAGTGATGCTACTAAGCCGTGCTAATTTCACTCGCTATACAAATCGATTTGTTGCTCTTTCATGTTAAAAAAGTCTTTTTTTAGAACCTATAAGTTGTTTAATGCTGAGGCATATTTTCATGAACCTAGATAAATCTGAGACTGGAACTGGACCAGTCTAATTTTTTTTTGCATTTGATAGCTCAATTATTTTATAAACCGGCGAGTGAAACAGTGGGAAACAGCTAGACATTTATAAAAAATATTCGTATATGAATTAAATATACTATTAATATCTGTATGAAAAGAATTCGTCACAAAAATGTTTAAAAGAGATTTTCGTTATGGTCAACGACCTTAATGGTCGAATGCAGACAGGCTGACGGTCCACTTGTTGGTAAGGGGTTACAGTCGCCAATAACACAAACAACTCTGCAAGTGTGCTGCCTACTAATAGTAGGATTAAAAATGTTAAGTAGGCATAATTTTTTCACAAAATAATAGGTTAACTTTTTTAGAAAATTACCAAATATTAAAAATGTATAATTTGAACAGCATATTCCGACAGACAGATATTTCAAATTTACCAATTAAGGGTAATTATAAATTAACGAATAGCGAACTAAAAGTCGGTTCATCGCAAATATTTCCGAAGCGAAAGACAAGTTGCCGAGTTTGGGAAAGTTCGGCAAAACTTCGACAAAACTCGATGAGCTACAAATAGGCATCGGAATTAAGTTTGCGTCGGTTTACAGTTCGCCTTTTAATTATTTCTTCGGGCGCCCTTCATTCAGGTGGAGGCTTTGATCGGTCCCTTACTGCCATTTACTTTCTGATTCTATTCGATACTTAAACCTTTACTTTTAGTAAAAAAAATAACCACCGTTAAGAAAGTATTAAATTCCTTTGACATTGTTTGTGTTATAGTCGCATTTCATCAAGTGGGCCTTCAGCCTATCATAAATTAGCCAGACATAAAAATAATAATGTAGGACCTCTGAAAATATTTAATTCATAGCAACCGCTAAGTATACACTAAAGAGCATTAACAAAAATCAAAGTACTTATCATCATCATCATCACCATTATCATCAGCCCGGGTTTCCACTGCTGCATGTATAGGTCTCTCCCAAGGCTCGCCACCACACATTTATTCCCACATATTTCAAACCACTAATAAAATATTTATTACAATAAAATATTAGGTATGTATTGGAAACTTTAAATGTGAAATTCGATTCTAATATGGCAGCGTTCCAATATGGCAGATTAGGATTGGCGGCACGCGCTTTTCAAATAATCAATGAACGTTCCGCTCATTCAGCGCCGTTCGCCGATCAATTACTCGATACGGATCGTTTGATTCGATCTGTCTGCGCGTGCGCCGGAATAACTTGAACGTCATTCATTCGAACGTGTTTACGATTGAAACGTCTTTCGATACATCGATGTTTACGATTCGATTTTACTACTGTAAACGTACGTCATAATGTTTGCAACTCAAACGCAATTTATGGACGAAACTATTTGGTATTTTTTTACACTTTAAATCAACTATTGAAAGTAATGCGTTTGTGTGACTCCTCTGTTTCTGTAAACGTTTGTTGTAAATTATCCAAAATATGTATGTAACTAATTATAAAATAAGTATTTTATGGTAGATCTATTCAAGGTCGACTTTTTGACATATAAGCACTTTCATACCAAAATTCGGCAAGTTAATATAATATTTTAATACATAAACTGTCCTCAGAAATTCCTCTTTCAAACAAGAATTAAATGAGTTAAAATCTTTCTGAGATTAACGCTTACTCATGGTCAGAGGAAAAGAAAATAGAGTAAAGATGCAGTGATTTTTTTATAATAAAGTGAGGTTAACGGTCAATTAAAAGTTAGATGTTCGCCTAGGAATACATACGTTGAACAGCAAAAAATAATTTTATATGTAAAATTTTCCACTTTAAAAGGTTACATCTGTGTATAGGTAATAATGACATATCAATATTAAATGAACCTCCTAAAAACCCCTACGTAGGTGGCAGCATCCGAAGCGTACAAGCGATATTATTAACTTTGGAAGCGGTGATTTTCGAAGCTCCTATTAATTCCCTTCAGCTCAATAAAGCACTTATAGGTGCTTTAATAGATCGCTTTTATCTTTGTGCGTGGTTGTAATAAGGAGCTATTACTTTGTAAATTACAATTTAATGAAATTTTGGAAATTGGTCGGAAAAAAATAAGTCACACTTGGGGGAAGATCTCGAAGCTTGTTGTCAATTTACCTCTCAAATTTTGAATATTTTTAATTAATTTGGTAAATTAAGTAATCCTATTTCCTATTAATATTTCAGTTGTAGATATAGTGAAATGTCATCCTGTCTGTCAGCCGATCTCATAAAAAAATAACATTTTGCACGAGACCTGCTGCAACATTTTGTAAAATTCTCCAAAAATCCTTTAAAAATTTAAATTACTTGTTTAATTTGGTCGAATGGACAAAGAAAACCGTGATTTTAAAGTTCACACACAGGGCTGAATTTAATGAATATTCATACGATTACTAGACCATCCGAAGTCGTGCTTGTTTACCAGCAAATCTAACCGAGCCTATGATCGCACCTGAAGATCGCATTTAAACAATATTTAAAGCAACTAATTTAGATGATTATCATTCATTCGCACCCATTGTTTACGAGGTACAGTTAGAGCCGAGTGTCCGCCAAACGGAACAAGATCCTCTTGATTACAAAGATTATAGCTCAAATGATCTAGAGGCGACATGAAAAACCGCTATCTACCAAAAATAAAACTGTGCCCACATTTAGGTTATAATAGTCAGGCGTGGAACACTAATCACAACACTGAAAGCTGTTACTGAAAAAAAATGTCTACCTATAAAAGTAGGTTAAAATAATTAAATTAATTTAAACTTTGTTTTTAAATCTGTACTATATATAGATATTAATATTATAAATAGATAAAGTTTGTAAGTATATGCAGAAGGTGGTTTTCTAAACTACTCATCCGATTTAAAAAAAAAAAGTAGAATAGAATTTCAGGATGTACACAGGATAAATATTCCAGTTATTTAAAAATAATGATCAAATGCTTGACAATGTACGTATGTTAGGCGTTATTTTCAACGCGGACGAAGTCGCGGGAACAAGCTGGTAATAAAATTCAAACACTTTTCAAAGGTTGGGCTGCAAAATGATGATATCTTTGCCCAAAAGAAGGGGTTAAAAAGACATAATATACATTGTTAAGCTTGCATAGTTTGTGAATCGGCAGGAAAGTGTACATAATAAAACAAAACTTTAGGAACATAACAAGCAAATAAATGTCCCGCAACTGCGGAACAAGTTCTCCGCCGATTGGAACAAGCGGAACACCTATAGTCAATTCGCCAAACTTTGACTCCCGAACGGTTCATAGATTGTATTTTGCAGATATGACATAAGTGGGTATTAGGTATAATATAGCATTAAATAATTTTCACTTCAACAAATGTAAAAATGCAAAAAAATGTGAAGATGTTTGTTACTCTTTCACGCTAAAACGACTGAACATGTTTCGATGAAACTTTAAACTAATATAATTTACACATTAAAATATAGGTTATAATTTATAAAGTGACGCAGAAGAATTTTCAGTGAAAAACTAAATATTCAAATGTTGAAATAGTAGGAAATGTTGAAAATATCAAAGACAACTTTGTATGTCTACTAAAAAAATAATTTATTGCAAAATCCTCTATGAGAACGTCACAGAAAGGAAATGCAACAATTTCCTCTTACCTATAGTTGCCTTTTTTCTTATTAACAGTACATTGTATCGTACGGTGGAATATACCGAATACTGTAATTTAATTAGGTATATTATTTCTTCAGTGATGCACTCTCTGTTTAGGTAGAGGCATTTCAATGATGTCACATCTGTTTTATTTGCAACTCACGATCAGGTGTGGAGGTGAGGTGTACGGTTTGGTTTTATTGAGACACGGGGGCGAGTTCACTAACTCAATATTAGCTTATTAATGCACTGCGACATATGGGAAAGGATTTAGTTTTGATGAGGGGGATTTCATTTTAGTACTTTCTGATCCGAATTTAAAATGAATTTTAGGATTTATAACTTTCACATGACATCAACATAGGATTTGATATGAGTGACTACTCTTTGTTTTTAGGTATCCTACATTCTGACGCGTTACTGATTGCATGTCTACCGTTAGTATTAGACTAGAAATAGTCTTATTATACTAGTCTACTGAGGAGTTCTATGACTGAAGATTAGTCTTATGGAAAACCTCCATGAAAAATACGTCATAATATTTCTACCATTTATTTGATTGTAATTTGTGAAGACTCACATAAATACTTAAATTATGTAAAATCTACTCAAGTTATGTGATAGGTATTCTTTCATAAGTTATGCCAGATAGGCTACAAACGCAAAGTAATAGGTGAAGTAAGTACCTAAGTGTACACGTCAATCAGAACTGTACTTGGCACTTGAAAATTTTCATTATGCCCGTACATTCATTTGCAATTAGAGAATCCAATTTCCAAAATTGAACGTCACTACAAAGTCAAACCGCCCCGCGCCCGAGAAACACCGAAAACACACGAATATTCAAATGTGGAACGCCCGAATCACCAATCGGATTATCGTTCTACATGTATAAAAGACGAAAATTCTCGCGCGAGTTCTTACCCCTTTTCCCTCCCCCCTACACCCCTGTAGGGCGAAAAGGGGGGAGGGGGGACGTAATGGCAGCACTCGGATTCATTAGTAAATTAGAAAGCGGATGAGTCCAAAGTTACGAAAATTCAATATCTAATAATGATTAGCTCATCTCTCCTAATACCTGTCTATATTCGAGCGCTCCACAATTCGATATTTGAATTTGTCAATCCCGAGTTTCAGTTGAGTTTGTCAATTGAATTATTCAGATTCGATGGAGTTCAGTTTGACACTTGTTTCGGTTTTGTTTGTTCGTTACCTGTTCGAACTGTCAATACTGTTATTCGATCTGAATTCTGAACCGCTGACGGTTTTTGTATCGGTGTATAGACTATTCCATAGAGAAATATTGGGTTATTAAACTAAAAACCTAAATTCCATTAAATAGTGATTCATAAAATGGCCACAATGGCGTTTGTTTAGCATTGGTGCTGTCGTATGACTGGTTGGTTGCGTAAAACTACCGTAAGTAAAATGCTACTACAGCGAAATAGAAGGCTACAAGTATTTTATGGTGGCCGACCGGCCCTTTTTTATGTCCTTTTTTATATTAATTTGGTCTGTCTGACGAACTGTCATTCGTTCTGACAGTTCTGTATCGTTTTATTGACTTTTCTCTAAGCGGCATGCTTTATGTCAATGTCAGTCATATATCAATTGTCAATACGTCTTCGCCTTCAATTTCAAATGACATTTAAGAAAATGTCACCTATTTTAAAAGAGGCAATCAGGCACAAAACTATCCGCTTAAATACATTTTTTAATACATATTCCTGGCCGCCCCATTTCAATATATCCACATATTTTAGCACGAGATTATTTTTCCACGAGTCTGTCGAAACACATTTCCTTTGCCTTGTCTACAAATTGTACTTCAAAAATAAAACTCTTGGAAGGTAATTCGATGCCGGCAACAAATTAAAACTGACATTGAGAGATTAAGAGCTCGTACCTTGAATATATATTGAACGGGAAAAATAGACGAAGCATTCTTTTCCCCCCAACTCGAAATTTGTTATCGAATTTTTTAATTGGTTGCCGTATTTTCTAGTAAAAAATACAAAGCAATAAAGACTACATATGTAATTACGTAGTACAGATTACTTTATTAAATAATAACATAAAATTAGGATACATACTTTACTTTTAGACATTTGTCTTTATTATGTGTCTTCTAATATAACAAATACAACATGTATGACCTCCAAAGTACTACATATTTTAGACTGTTACAAAAGTCTAGGGATTAAACGTTGCACACCCAGATCAGAGTCTTCATTTAAAAAAATTTTCAACTTCACGTGTACAGGTGAAGTTAATAGAAATCTGTTCTATCAGTAAGTAAGTTTACTCTCGAAAAGCCACAACCGCGGAATAATTCTTTCTAACAACACCGAAACTTTGGGAGTCAAAAACAAAATGAAATTAACACAAGTCTTCCTATTGACAGGCAACCCTTTTGTCGGGTCGCAAACAAAAAATAACCCTCCCCAAAGCCCAAGGAGACCCGTCCTTCATCATATTTATTTTATTTCAATTCGGTACGAATTTAATCCTTTTTCATTAATTAGTGACCGCTCTCCGTATAATGGGTCCGACTGACCGTCGACCGTACCCTTTCGAGACTGCGTCCATTTTTCTTCGCCTCTTAAATACGCCGTCAATAATATAATTATTGTTTACTTATAACAATCATTTATGTAATTAACTTATGTATTATCTATGAATTTTACGCTCACAATATGTATATAAATATTTGTATGAAAAATCGCCAATCTATTACTCTCTATATATGTATTCTGTAAGGCTAAACAAAGATATGTAAATTATTTACAAAAATGTTATTATTGGGTATAAATGTTATGTGCGAGGAATTTTTTTTAATTCATAAAAGTTTCAAAAAATTTTCAACTATTGTATAATATATTCCACTTATCCCAGCCAGAGGGGATACATAGTATTAGTAATAGGTGGGATTTGAAAATCTCTAAATATTTCCCTACATTTGTAGACATATTATAAAATCGGCATCACTAACGTAACGGCGTACGTAAAAGATCGGCTTCCAAAAAAACATACAGTGTTGCCAGAATATTCTACTAATTAAGAACAACTTGAAACGCACAATTAATATGATGTATAATGAAAAGAGATCTGATAGCGACCCGTGGATTTGAATTTAAATGTATTACTGTAAACCATATTATACGAATATAATTCTTTTTGAAAGCAACCATTTTTGTGTGAGCGTCAACCATGCAGAAACAATAAAAGATCTTAAGAAGTTTATTTATTTCCTTTAAAAACGGTATCTTGAGAAAACATCCTATGTATGCTATAGTACCATACCATAGGTAGGTAATGTAGGTATCTAGGTATGTCAAACAAAGACAAAAGCTTTGTATAGCTTTGAGGTACAGTATGGACAGTACAGTGTCTGCAAGAAAGTATTTTGTCAGGGGTTGACGAGTTGTTTCCCAACGAATTAATATACAGTTCTATTCATGAATAAAATGATCCATAGTTTCTACACACCATCTAAAAATTGAGTCAGACTATGAGTTGTCGTAAATTTATGCCAATTTCAAGATGAAGTGTCACGCGGTGGACGAGCCGACACGTGTCCCTGTTTGAATTATGTCAAAGAATTGGAATATTAATTTCGTCTGTCGCGAGAACGTAATTGCGTTGTTCGAGATATATTTTAAGTCGTACAAAAAAATGGAACTTATAAAATAAAAATATTCAGTCGCCATGCAAAGATCCACTCATAAGAATTCACAGATACAGCCCAGAATCGGAGGTAATTTTGAATTACTAACGATTGAATTTGAGCTTATTAATTAAAAAAAGTTTGGAGTTAAAATTTTTGAAAAAAGTTATAATTACTGAAATCTTTCATCTTGTATTTGTTTATTGTATATTCACGTTAAACGTCATTAAACGTCAAATCTTGAGCCAGAGATTATAGCCACATACATTTTTTCATTTACTTTAGTTACATTATACGCAGTTCATAACTTGTTATATGACATAATATAATATGATATGATACTGTATTACATACAAAACGCTACATACATTTGAATGCAGTTAAAGTCGATTCGTTGGCAAAATGGCAACCAACGAAGCGCGAAGTTTGGTAACAATAGCTATCGTCTTTACTATGTTAAAAGTTGGTAAGTTGTCTGACAGCCCACTTGATGGTAAATGGTTACTATCATATATATAAGCAAGCAACACAAAAAAGCATGCAAGTAAAAAAATTTTATACGCAATAGTTCTACTTCACTCCTGTAAGAAATGTAGTCACAAATTTTTTTTTGGTCATTATTACTAAAAGAATGTTACGAAGTTTTACCTAATCAGTATGATGAGTATAAATTATGCGAAGTTAAAAGTTAGTCTATGGAAACATTTTGCGTTTTCTTCTCAAACTGAATTGTTGAAGCATAAACAAATCGAACTCGATTAGAGCAAGACAATGGTTCGAGTCCCAACAATGCACAGCCTTCGATTCACAAATCAGTATTAATTTCTGTCCTTTCATCCAAATTAATCAATCAATTGTTTCATAAAATAAATTCTGTTTTCATTTACCATTCATTTTCTCCTTATTTTCACAGACTGAAGTCACCCGAAGCTTTAACATTCAATGGACAGTTTGTGTTTGAAAAATAATCACACTGGAAATCTGACTTGCATTTTTTTTATTTTTTTTATGTTAGCTAGGTGGCTACCGTCGCCTATAACACAAGCAACGCCATAAGTGCTACAAGTGCGCTGTAGACCATAGGATTAAGGATAAGGGATAAGGAAGGGATTGCATTGTGTGTTTTTGATAAATATGAAAAGACAAAATAGTTAGGTGAAATATTTTTAATTAACTAAAAATACGTTTTTAATTAATTAAATTCATTTCATGCTTAAAGCTCTTTTTCAAGTTTAAGAATCTATGGCTTAGAATTCAAAATTTATAATTGCTTATAATTCGTCATATTTTTTTTTTTTCAATTTCTAAGTCAATCTAAGTAATATCTATTTTGTATATTAAAAATATTGTTTGCTTATCAACAGCGTGTCCCAATAGTAAAGAGAGTATAATATTTTGTTAAATCGGTGTACCTAAATTTTCAAATCTCTGGAGCTTATCATAAAATGCTCTACAGCCTTATTGATAATTCTACAATATTTCTTTCATATTTCAGTTTAAGAATTCTAAACTAATTAAAAAAACTAACTCCAATTATTCTCAGAGTACGCTTACTTGAACTGTACTCAATCTGTTTCCCAAATCTCGATTGGATGTAATGAATTCTTATTAAACAAAATAAATCGTGATACGTTCCAGAGACTTGTTACACAGCATTAGAATAATTGTTCATTGAATCATTAACCAACTTTAGAGCTATAATTAAGGCGCCGTGAGAGTGTACACTTACTAAAAATTGCTTAAAAAAAACTTAATCTATTGCACAAACAAACTTGAATTTAAAATCCGATGACTCCAATAGATAACGATTCTTTGTTCTATTCGGAAAGTTTCGTTAATGTTATAATTGCTATCTGATTTTGACTGCGTTTTCCAATTGATGTACCCACCAACACCGTGTAACAATTTCTTGACGTTCCAGCACTTGATTTGGTGATTTGAGTTCGCTGCGTGGGACGAAGCTCATTCACTCCGTGTTTATTCCATTTAAACACGATCCATTTGGTTACAAGTAAAACGCCTACCATATCATCGGAATAATAAGTTTCTTATATCACACGTTTCATTACTTACTGTCTCCCATATTTAATAGACTCTTCAATGTAAGAGGTAGCAACGACAAAAGCTTCATCAATCTTTAAGCACTGGATTAAATTTATTGTATCTTTGATTGTTTTACTGTTTTCTTTATAAATAAATTGTTTATCTTAGGTAAAGACAAAACGTATCTGTAATTTTTTTATATAATATTTAGTTTTCTTTTTCCAAGTTTATTATGGTTTAATTTTGACCAGTAGACGAATTAATGTTAATTAGTTAACGTAAATTTTGTAAAATATAAATTCATTTATATCAATATTTAATTTTTTATAGATACAGCATTTCTTTTATAACGTGGCGATGAAATTTATAAAAATTTAGGTCTATTATATTTGCGTATTAAACTACGCCCTTTCCTCGCAATATTTAGCCAACAGTTAGGGCAACAGTTAATTATATCAGGCCAACAGTAAGGAGCTAAATTATGACTGGCAACACAGATGACCATTTGTGACCAGATTAGTGGCTCCAGTTTAGTATTCTTAGGGCCTCATCACCATCTGTCAAGTAGGCTAACTGCCATTTAAAGTCACCGATAACCGGGGATAATGGAGCTGATATACCTTTGTTTGTCAGTCCCAAACATTTAAAAGAAAATAATTTAAAAAAACATAAAATTATTTCTAAAAGTAACTAATCCAATCTTTACTTGTAGTTGGTGAAAGAGGCCCTTAAAATATTATTTTTACCAAGTAAGCATAAGTGTTCTAACAGATATTGGAAAATTATGGATATCCAACAGTGGACGTCTTACGACTGATGACGACAATGTAAATTTCACTATAAAATATTCCTATGATTGAAGGAATGGTTTGATCACTCGTTCTTTTAGATAGAAATTATCTTTTGAGCTATCCATAGATCAATGTCAACAGAGATGTGTATCTGGCAATAATTTGCTGCTTTCCAGTGACATTGTTATTTTTTTTCTCACATTAAAGAGGCAATAGTCCCGTAAACAAAACTCGGTCTCGATTGTCATTACGTTTGTAATTATAAAGAGATTTCGGCCATCTTTAGCTACTTCGGTTATTTTTAATGATTCAAAATTATTTTTAACGTCTCAGTTCACACAGTTTACGTGCGACGCTTTGGTGATTTTCTTCTATTTAATTGAATGGGTCACTTTTTTTTTTTATTTTAATGTGCATTCATAATTTTTCGCTTTCGAATATTTAATGCCGCTTTCTAGTTGTAAAACTGAAATTATTCCGTTTACAGCTCTTTTTATTTCGCTTATCACACTTTATGTGTTAATATTGTATGTGATTGCATCAATTTGTTTTAGACTAATACAACTTTTAATACTTCCATTGGCTTCATAATAATTATTATAATCATTATCAGAACTTTCACGTTAATAATTGTCGTTAAAACTTTTGTATGAACAAAAATCTAGTGACTACGTAAAAAAGTTCATTCTGAAGTTAAAATTAGACAGAAAACCAGTTAGTAACTCCTTCATAGAATATCAGTTATAGCATTTGGGCTGTTTATTCTATCAGACCACAGTTAAGTAATAAGATTAAGCGCCTATTTCACGAACGTCGAGTAGGCTAAACCGTCATTTAAACCTGTCACCGGGAATAATTTAGCTGATATACATTGATATACATTAAATGAAAATAATTTAAAAAAATCGGCTATCGAATGATGCAGTAAACCGAGTGCATAATTCAATATAACAGAAAGTAAGTAATCAACACTTTAATTTTAGTTTGTGAAAGAGGCCCTAAGTTTAATAACTTACTAAACTAAAGTAAAAGTAGTGGTATCGCAGTCATTTGGACAGCCCGTCTAGCAACCATCCCCTTAAATAAGACCACCGTGAAATAACAGCATATGTGCTTGTTGTGTTTTTAGTGAGTAAAGGATACCAGAACCTATTTTACTATTCTTCATAGTCACTTATCCTTCACTTTATGGTCGGCGACGCATTTGCGATACCTGTGACTTTGTTTGTGTTATAGACAACGGTAGCCACCTACGAGTACCATCAAGTGGAGAGAAGTGACCTAAAATGTTTCGGATAAAGGATCCTGGAACCCTCTGTGTATTTTTTTGTCTCTGTCTCTTTTTGTGTCTCCAAGAGTACACCTATCTTCAAGTAGACCATCAGCTACTGCATTATATTGAGAGAGTACCAACAGGAACACTCACTATCTGAGTCACATCACGTGTGATAATAAGCAGAGCCGATCAATCATAGTCAATTGAGAATTCTCAAATCACCCGTTACGTAATCGGAAGATGACAAATCTTTACATCAGATGCTGCCCACGATTGAGACAATATGATTTTGTGTGTTAGTACTTATCTATACTCTTGAGGACGAGTCTTAATTTAAAGAATGGCTCTCTTCCATTAAAACCACGACTAACACAAGATTCTCAGCATAGCTATGTCAAGAATAGCCTGCAGCTCTTGCCTGTGAACCCATTTCTAACATTAAATATTATTTTCTAATAAGAAAAACTGCAGACGTTGATTTTTTTATCACAGAACACGAAGTCAATCACCTGATAAAGCCTTTTACATTGTATATAAAATATGTTTGCCATTAATCCAACTATCTCTGATTTCATCACTAAAATGAACAGTAAAATGTGCGTACCAACTCAATGAACGCTTGTCAGATTTGTTTCTAAAGGTGTTTACAGACTCGCGAGCGTTTAAAAAACGAACGTCTTTTACTGGTGTTGATTTAATTAAAAAATGATAATAATAAACGTTTATTTCAAAATATTTTAGTAATCAAAGCATTATAGCTATAGCATATAGCTATCTTCCAGTGATTTTTTAATAGGACAACCATATCTTATAGATATCGATTTTAGAAAATAAAAATTAGAATTCGACTCAGGAATAATTAAAGACGAAAATAAATTAAAATATTTAATAGCACTATTATTTAATTTACTGTCGGGTTTTATTTAATTTATTATTTTCTCTTCATTCGGCTTATAAATAAAACTGAAATGTAAATATATTTTGTCGCTTATGGGGATAAAAAAAACTTTTTGTTAAATTTCTTACGATAACTTTTACCTATGCAGAATGCAGATATTTTGTAATATCGTTAGCCTCTTATTATAAACAAACGCTCAGTTAGTGAAAGATGTCTGAAGGTGCCTTTACGTCTTTCCACTCGGTCTGTTGTATCGTAACGATGGTATCTACCTACAGGAGCATAGGTACGTCGTCATGCGTGTACGCTTGCGTGAGTACAAAAATTTTCTTTCGCTTTCGACTCATTAGGCATAATACATATATTTTCCCATCTTTCAGTTAAACGAGAATGAGAATCGTAAGATGTACGAAATATTATGTAATATTCAATAAAGGCGACACGCCAATTTTATTGGCGAATTGACCAATAAAATCTAACTAATAAATTTAAAATTTTTGACAATAGTGTTTTTGTTTAACCGAACATATCCTAGAAATATTTAAATAGGTAATTCCTTACTTACTTTGAATGTTTTTTTTTTTAAAAAATAGCTTGCAAGATTACGACACTGGCTGCTCTAATCAATATACTAATAATAAATCTGTAAGGGTTGGTGATGGAGTAATTTACTTTGTTTTCAGAGATATCGTGTTTATAGGCTCTATACATGATACTGAAACTAAATTGACGATTTTTAGAATTTTTTTCTGTATGTATGTATGTTCCTCCATAACTCTTAAACGAATTAACTGATTTTCATGAAACTTGGTAGATAAACATTTAGAGGTACAGGACACAGGATAGGCTACTTTTTTCTTTTTCAACGCGGACGAAGTCGCGGGCGCCAGCTAGTAGAATAATAATAGAATAATAATACACGAAAGGGGTAGAGAAATGAATAGGAAATGTTGAATTAGCAAACTTAACGAACGCACTACAAAAAACCGTTTGATATCAGATTAATGCCAATACTCCAGCCGAATAGTCTGAAAACAAATAAAATGATCCAATTCACCCAATTACAATTCGCGCATCCGTTCGAGATCGTGTCGATTACTATTTATCAGGTCCTGAATGGGCCATCGTCATGAATGCAGCCGGAAGCCAACCAACAAAGCATTTTATAAACCACCGACCATCAAGAACAAATGAAACTATGGGAACTGATAATATAATTAGATTAGTTATACAAAAAAAAACAAACGTTCATTAACGATATTATTGTGTTTACGTGCCTATAAATCTATGTTTCCGCTATAAAAATACGTCACCACAATAAGTAGTATTTAATAGCGAAATGGTGTTGAAGGTCGTGGTGATGAGAACCTATAAAAATTGACCGGTTCCAAGAGACTGGTCTTCGTGGATCAGCTTTGAACTGACGTCGTACCCGATCGGATATAAAAAAGATTTCTTGTTTGAAAAACCTTGTTTGATCAATAAAAAAGAATTATTTCAAATTTTATAATCTACTATTGACTATAATCTACTTAATGCTGCTATGTCCACCGGGAACAAGGTGTAATTTTTTTTTTAAATAGATGCAGTGGTTCCGAAGATTACCCATCACATATAGACATACAAAATCATTAGTTTTTGTTTTATAATATAATTATAAGGATTAGTATAGATTTTAAACCTATAATTAGTAAATAGTAGCGGCTGGGCACACTGCATTTCACAGTCATTTGGTTGGGAATCTTGTTGGCGGTAGTAATTATACCCTTACAGAAGACCCACCGTAAAATAACAGCAGCATATTTGCTGTTATATTTCGGTGAATTGTAAGGGATGTCTTAATCATACTATGGTTGACAGCGCATTTGCACCTGTAGCGTTGCTTGTGTTATAGGCGACGGTAGACCTTCAGCCTGTCCGATGAGAAGAATGTAAAATTATATTTCTTTGTTCCAGAGAGCCACACTGGCCGAAAAAGAGGTGACAACGCTCAAAGAACAATTAGCAACGACAAGCCCCACACCACTCCAAGCCACAGTGCCACCGAAGACTAATGGCTCCCACTTAGAACCCACTAGAGATCAGGGCACAGAAACTAGAATAGACAGATTCAGTCCAGACATTAAGGAAGAGAAGAGACAAACTCCAGACATTGATGAGGAAATAGAACAGAAAATGGAAATGGCTGCGACCGCGAGGATTACTTGCAACTCCTCGAGGAGCAGTCCAGTCAATCAAGGGACCAATTTAGAGAATGAACTCGCTGCCAAAGAAAAAGAGGTAAGGTTTATTTTTAAACTGTTTCCGAAAGTTTACTTTGCAGTTTGCTGGAAGTTAAGTCCAAGGAAGTTGCTTGGACTTTAGCGATTATTTGAAAAAAAAAAAGCCGAAATAAACAACCTTAGCAATAAATAAGTTAATTGTGATTCTGACCCGAACTTTAGGTAAAACAGCCTTTGGAATCCCACATCTAATGTGTCCCTTATTAACCCAGATCAATACCGTATTATTGAAATAATAAATAACTACAGAATTTGGGCGATAAATCTATAAAAAGTGGCGTCGATTAGAAGCCCGTAGATATGTGGAGTAATATGGTCGAGGTCAGCAGGTTAACTGACAAGAAAATTACAGTTAAAGGATGCAGCCTTGTGGCACTTGCGACCAACAGAGCGCGCAACTCATCTCGTATCGAATGTAATGTACGATCAATAAATCAATTACTTGCGCGGGGGCATCGCTGAATTGGATTTGACAGTTGCCTAGATCTAATGACGCGACCATTCACGGTGCATTTGTCGATAATGTCAATTATTATTTTAATTTATTTAATATGGGTATTTTAAATGTATATTTTTATTAAATATGTTTATTAAATATTATTAAATACCTTATTCAATTAGTTGTAATTTTAAACATTATCAACATCATTTATAATAATTGCAATATACGTATAACACCTTCAATTGATGATTGAATATACTGTCATACACTTCGAATTTTATGTTTAAAAGTATTTTGTTACATTGTAACTACAGAATTTATATTTTTTTTTTCTTACAGTAGATATTTATATTTAACGTTATGTGCAGATGTACGATTTAATTATTTATTCCATCAAAAAATCATATTTATGTGCTGTCAATTTTTTTATCGATATTCGATACGAATTCGATCGGAAAGTCACAACACTGCAAAAGGGAAACAGGATACGTTCAATGGAATGATTGATCGGTACCGAACGGACGGTACCTAATCCTTGCACTAAATGTATATCACGATTTATGAACCAGTTCTTAGCAACAATTATTATCTCTAATAAAATTGTTCATTTCGTTTACTTTATCAGTTTTATTTTCTCTAAAAGAGTTATTTTTTTATGATAAAATCTTATTATTCTTAGTTATCTTAGTATAGTTAGTTGTTACTGAATTTATACTGAATTAATTATATTAAATTAAGAAACTTACCGTTGAATAGTTCAAGTTTGATATATTTCTATTCAATTGTTCCAGTCTAAAGTGCAGTTGTCTGTTGTTAAAATTTTCACAGTTTATTAAAGTCGTTTGAAAATAAATAGATCGTAATGAGCAAATAGCAACAAACCTTTTATGGATGTATAGGTTTCATTCACCCAAAAAACAAACACATTTTAATATATAAAACTAGCGACCCGCCCCCGGCTTCGATTTTCACAAATCATTTCTTAGCGGCAATACTCTGCTTCGTATTTAATATGTTTTGTCTTAACAAATAGTGCTATAGGTTTTTTGGTAACAATAAAATAAATAAAGTTATAATTTTTTAAAGATTAGGTAACAGAAATAGCACAACAGTCATATTATTCTAATGACATCAAAATAAAGACAAAATATTGTACCATATCAACCTCAACTGACTAGCTTTACACAACACCACACAACACAATGACTCGAAACTCATCAAATTAGTGTTGTAACATCAATCAATCAATATTATCGATAGTACAATTAAAGATAACTCGAGCGAACGCAACTCGAATTGAACGTAATAGGGCGGTGATGTAGCATAAAACTCAATTTAGACATTTTGTTTATTTATACAATAATACAGATCCGGTTATGCTGTGCTCTGTATTGTATAATACCGTTATTGGTATAAGTAGTTACTAAGTATATGTAACACTAGGTGTTGCAAGCGAGTTCGTCCGCGAAACTTTATAATTTGTGGCCCATATGTTATTCGCTGATAATATTATAGCTCTCTATAGGTGAAATAGTTTTTAAAATCGGTGTGATAGTTTTTTAGTTTATTCATTACAAACATACAGATCTTCTCTCTTTATAATATTAGTATAGATATAGTTTTACCGGTAAGAAATTTTAGTCACTGGCTTAGTCACTGCCTCGGTTATCCAATAACAATAATTGTACTAGCTGATTTATATAGTTGGAACTTTGTGATGTCTGAAATTATGGCTTTCTTTGACCAATTTTATATGTCTAGAAAAAGTAGACATATGCTATGGCATATGTCTACTTGGCATATGGCATATGATAATATTTAATTTATTAATTATAATTAATTATAGTTTGGTCAAAAAATCGTAATTAATAAAATATTTGCACATAAAAATATCTGTAATACTAAGTGATTTTTATGAAGGTTTTCACGCTGTACAAATTTAAGGCAAAGCATCTAGTTGTTAATACTATAATCACACAGTTTAAATGATGAACATGAATAAAACTATCTCGTCAAAAGGCAGTTTGAAAAAAAATTACCCCCGACCCTTTCAAGGGTTCAAAATGAAAAGTATCAAAGAGTCGAAAATATTCAAAGACGGCAAAGAGGTTGTGGAACAAGTATGCATTCTGAATGCAACCATTCACGAACCAGTCATTAGTGCATTGAATCGCCAAATTTAAAACATGCAGAATATATACGAGCACTGGAAACCGACGAATCCGTATTCACCGACGCTTGTCGGGAGCTTTTTCAATCGGCTAGATTTTGAAAAGCTCTCGCGCAAATCATTTTCATTATGAGGGAGGCATTAACTCAAAATACTAATTGTGTTCTAAAAATTAAATTCGAAAAGAGAACCGACAGCAATTCCACAGAAGAGAAAAATATCAATAGTAACACAGATAAAATTATATTTATTAATTTTTATTCAATATTGATAAATTATATATTATTTCGATGATATTGATCTATAAAAATAGTGATAAGATATCGAAAAGAGGCTTTTGAAATGGAATATACAATGTGTCAAAAAGAAAATGGTCACACAATTTTATAGGTAAACAACAAAAAAGACGTAGGTAATTCGGTATTTTTTTCTGATATAATGTAGTTTTTTTTTTAGTAAGTATATGTAAACAAAAACAAACTTTTTACTGGACTTTTTCGAAGATATGTTAATCTATAAAAATAGGGAATTTCAACTTGTATTTTAAAATTTCGTATTGAATTTTAAAAGTTGACATGTGCTTAAATAGAAAAGGAAATGATGTGCTACAAACCAAACATTTTTTACGTAAATTATAGAAATAATAATAGAACGAAATCCTAATACCAAGTCATCTTTTGCGGTCAAAAATTAAGACAAGTCGATTTACACCTTATTTGTTTTTTATACGAGAAATTGTGTAAACCTTCTAATCTACTCTAAGGAGAGTTTTTACTCCCGGTAAAAGAGAATGTCATATATTCTCTTGTATAAATAAAATAAGTTGATTCTGCTATGCGAAACTCTTGTTTAATGTCGAAATTGCTGCTTAGTAAACTGTTATTCAGGCTGCATTCGAGGCCTTTGTGCAAGATGCTCAAATTCCGGCGCGCTATCTCCGAACAACTATACAACCCTCTCTTTAACTTACCTACTTGTTTCTCACTATGAATTTACGCAGAAATGGAAGTTGAAGTAAACGATAGTTGAATAATCCGAAAACTCGGACCCAAAGAACAAACAGTCCCGTTAAAAGTTGAAGAAAATTCGTGTCGCGCCCATTCACTATGCAAATTCGTATTGTATCGTGGCGAAAACATCGATTTTGCTGTTAAAGCAAATTGTATACAACCGATTCTGTGTAACTTCTAACCGTTCAAATTGAATTACTCTATTAGCCGCATAAGTATCTGGAGTTTAAGTAAATTGATTTATTTAAAATACCATCGTTGACTGCAAGTGGTAGTTTCAAGCGGTGTAGCTATTTGGTGTAGCGGTCCGTAAATTTGATTTTGATCTACTTAATAAAAGACAGCTTTATCAAATTTAAACTCATTATTATTTATTTATTGAAAGGTTGAAACCAAATGTTAAAAACCAACCAAACCCTAGGGAATGATATGTCTTCTTCGAGCTAGAAATGACTATGACAAAAGTTGATTCTGTCATATTGCTGTGGAATTTAGGAAAGATATATCTTGAACACCGGGAAATACATAGGCTTATTTTTAATCCCTCACAAATTCGAAGCCTTGGACAAAAGTTAGTATTATATACATAAAGAAAAAATAAATTTAAAAACTTAAAAACGAAATAAAGTATGAAATTAGGCGTTGGAGTCACAGAAATTCTCGTCCCCGGAGCAAAGGCTGAATTAACCGAGAAAGAAAGTTTTTCTTCGTATTTTCTTTATTCGATTTTAATTAAGTTCACCAAAAAAGGGGTTACGACTTCAAAACATTATTTCTTTTTGATGACATTCGATAAACGATTCAGATTGCGGACAACTTTTTTGATTACGACTCCTCTGATGCCAAATTTTGTATTTCATTTAAACTTTTCATGCAAAAATGCCACCGTTGAATAACATTTAACTCTTAAAACGTGATCGGATAAAGATTTATATCCTGCGGTTTGATTTCACAGAAATCTATGCTAATATAATGAAGGTGAAGAGTTTGTTTGTTTGTTCACTCGAATGCGTTAAACCCTGGAACACCGACTTAGTTCTAGGTGCTCTGGAACTACCAGTCAGATTACCAGCTAGTTTAATAAAAATTTAATATTCTATTGAGTGAAGTTCTTTGCTACATTTTTCAGGACAGGGTTTTGGAAGACATAGGTTATTTCTTCCAAATCCACCTCGATACAGTAATAATAGGGGGATAAAATTCCAAAAATTCACTTTTAAATCTGATTTGGGGTTACAGAAGTCACAGAGCTTGTTCCTAAAAGAGTTCCTCAAAAAGCGGAAAGTTAAACTTGAACTTCGCCCTTATAGAAAACAGGAGTGACAATTTAATTTTTAAAGCTCTAACAGTTGAGCATAAATCATACATTCCTTTTTGGACTATAAAAATGAGCTTTCATCTTGTATTCGTAGATGGCGCTGCTTAGAACTGTAAATTTCTTTAATGCCACTCCCTCGGCCGACATGAAAGAGTGATGTCGCTATTTTTGAACATATACCAAAAGGAAAACACTCGAAATTAGTTTATGACGTCTGTCTGTCGTTCGATTTATTTTAATTTTGTTATTTTCGGTTAGCGCACACATTTCTCTTATTAGGCCTCGGACGTCGTAAAACGAACTGTTCGACGCTGAATTATCTTTGAGTCGACTTGACTGATGATGTTTTACTCTCCCAATGCATTTGCACAAACATACAAATAAATGTATTTATTTCTATTGATGAGACTGTCGATAAATGGGCAGTTATTCTTTATTAGAATAAAATAAATTACACCTTTATATGAATAGGTACTGAGCTTACTTTTGTAGTGCTTATGTGGTAGTGCGTTCCTCTATTTGTGCATTACTTTTATTATCTTAATAAAAGAAACTAAAATTAATCAAAATCCTGATATTATACATTTGAAATAGTTTTGAGTCTGTCGAGATTGATTAGGTAATGAGCGGTTCAAATGTTAAGTTTAACTCTTTACGGAAGATCTTTATGTTATTGTTACAGCTTATTATTTTCAATTACATGTCAATGTATAGTGAATAAATATGATAACCTTTTCGGCCTCGTTTCTAGGCGCGTCAAAGAGAAAGCATTCGAAATGTCGACAAGAGAGCAATCTGATGCCTCATCAAACGTAACCTATCATCTTGTCAGAAATCGGCACGCACGATAATTTAATAACAAAAAACTCTAGTATGAGTTACAGTGTAGGGAAAAAAACGCGAGGAAAATGTTCCTTAAGTAGAAGGCAGTAAGACGCCGAAATTGCCGTCTCCGTAATTGCAGTGGATACACGCGAGGCGAACACATGAAAGCAAATGTCAAACTCACATATTTATTTCCAAGTATTGAACGCTGGACCCGTTTCTCGGAAGATCCGGCGTAAACATGATCGTGTCGATGATGAAAGCGATCTGCTTCTTTGTACTCAAAATGTTGATTAGTCTAATTTCGTTTTGGGACAAAAAATAAATAAATATTGTAATCGAGCGACAACACTTGGCCGCCGCATCGAGTGAGTCAGTGATGTAACAATAACGAGCGCTGTTTACGTATCGGGAGGAAGCATGGTTCAGTCAATCAGCAATGTTTCTTTAATAACCTCATAATTAAGTAAAACGAATAAGACGCTCTCGTTGGATTCGTCCCGGTCTATTTATACACGCGCGGCGTCGATATTCAGGAGCCGACTTGATAGATTCATAGCAGCGAACATCAAAGACGAAGCATTAATCATAACTCCACATCAATCGCCGGTGAAACATTTCTGTTTTTATTGTAAATCAGTATTAAAAAGCGACAGCGCAAGCGTATGAATCAAACGTGCGCCTCGAGACGTCAACGGTAGCGATAAATTCGTGAAACGTAAATAAAAAGAGTGTAGCGGTCCGATTGGGCCACCCTGCGGGACACCTGTTGCTGCTATTAGCGTTCGACCGCACCGCAGCGTCCGCATCACCCATCGCACGCCGTACTATGCAGATAGCATCGGAAATGTGTGCCTTTCGTTAGTGTTCGTGAGTCGTTTGTCAATTCACTCGATGCGTAAAAAAAATCAGGGCGATCACTCGAGTCAAACGCCTCCCTCGAATCCACAGACACCAGATCAAACGGACGACTCTGCGTGCAAACGATCCGTGGAATTTAATTTTTAATTTACTCTTATAAGTGCGACCGACTGCTAGAAACTAATAAAAGTTATATTTCCAACGAAGTGATATTTATGTATGTACGCTAGCTAGATACAACGTCTGGCTTCCATCTTTTACGATCGTCAACAGTTACATATTTAATGTGGGATGTTTATCAACATTTCTTTCTTATGCAGGTTTTAGTGGGGCGATAAATTATTTATCATCAAAGAGTTGCTCCGTTTCGACCTTTTGTTTTCTATTCTGGCCTGCAGATGACGTCACTGCTGTTATAAAGTAAACTTACAATTTTTATCTCGCGATTTGATGCATTAAGGGACTATAAATTTCGTGATAATGATAAGCGTTACAATATTATGTTGATAACACATTTCGATAGATTCTTAATGACCTCATTCTTTACATACTTGCTCACACCCCGCATTACTCAAGATTGACTTACACAAAACTATTGTTCCATTATTTATATAAGACATGCTTATTCATTAGTAACTGCGTAAATATTGCCAATAATATAGGATTATTACGGATCATTTGCATAAGCAATTTTAAAAATAAATTTTTTAGACCTATTTTTCAAAATTGCCTCGTATATAATGTAAAAATAATACTGAATATGATGAATATTAGGGTCAAAATTAAAAAGTAACCACAAAAATACAAAGGATTTGAATCCAAGACCTTCCAAGTTGTGTTTGTGTTGGAATTAACATTGAAACTTTCATTAACCGAAACATTAAAATCGTCTCGCACCGATCACTAAGTTTAAAATTGAAGTAAGAATATCGCCGACTGTGAAGAACTCTGTGTGATAAATGCAAAGCATCTGTGCGGAGCTTTACTCGAAACGTCGCTTTCACAAAGTTATAATGCCATCAATATGACATTGATGATATTTTTCGTTTTCAAATTAAATTGTCACACAGACTACTTGCTAAGTAGTCTATGTGGTTGCTAACTATGTATGTAATGGACAATCGGTCGAGTAATTAAGGTGTGGAAGCGTTACAAACAAATAAACTCACGTACGCATATATAATATTAATTACGATTTCTGAGATTCTGAGAACAGATTTTGTAAGATCCAAAATATTTGCTTGACATAGTCGATGACTTGCATAGGTATGGTTTTTAATCGACATGTTAGTATACATAGCTTTAAACGTCAATTTTTCTGTTACTAAAAAAATATAGATTTCTATTTGTGATTTTAATGTTTAACTTGGCATAAAAAAAGTATGAAGTATGAGTTTCAAACTCAAACAAAAATGATTCATCACAACTCAAACAGATTCAAAACAAATATAAACATTATTCTAAAATTATTATAAACAATTTTTAATATTATTAAAGAATTTGTTTTCTGAAATTTACTGTGGCTTGTGATTAAATAATTTTTTATTCATTTTGTTCAAGTTTAGCTTCTTATACATTAATATCTAAACCAAAATTTATTTTCCACAAAAGAAATGAACTTTATTTTTTATTTTCTATTAAATTTTTGTTGAAAAGTAACCGAATTCCTAGTAGGTATAAGTTTATATTTCTTCGTCAAATTATGTTAATTTAATGTTAAATCAAACATAATTAGTGTTAAACAGATTTATTATGTGAAACGTGTGATGTTGTAAATTTAAGTTGATTTGTGCTGTTCGATCGGTTCATGTATTATTTATGTGAGCTTAATTACCCGTTTCCAGTTTGTACACATCAATATTAATATTACAATTACAATATCTCGCCTACATTGATGATTAGTTTACCAGGGAACCTTATTACAGTAATACTCGATAAATATCATGCGATATTTTGTCGAACGATATGGGAAAATCGAGAAAAGGTAGCCCTCACACCTCTTGTTTGTTTTGTACTACATAACTTTCAATGTTGGCTAGGTACTCATATTCATTATTTATTTACATGAAATATTATAAAAAAATACATGAAGATAGATTAAATATTATTGAGGTAGAAATAATTGATTTTTGAAAAAGACTCAACAACCATAATAAATTCAGATAATATTTAATATGGTTTAATATGTATAAATTTATCTAAATAATAAAAAATATAATTTTGATTACGTATGTATTTTAATATATTATATTATATTATATTTTCCTTACAATTTTCAACAATTCACTTTAGATTATACATTCAAAAATTTGTGAATCTATTCGTATTATATAAATATATTTTATCTGCTTAGGTAAATACAAAATATTTCATATTTCGTTTCAAGTTACATATTTTATGTACATATAAAGTATAATGATCAAAGAGTGAAATAAGTTTGAATCATCTATTAGAGTCATTTCCTCAATTTAAAACTCTATAAAGCTATTTGTACTGTTTCAATTAAACGAGTAACCTCATCATACATTTACATTAACATCACATGTTATTTCCACTCATTAGAAAGCTCAAATCGAACCTTTCAACATTACAAGACTCGATTACCAATACAACTATCGGGGTGCAATCGATTCTGAAACCAATATTGATGCGCATAAAGTCTAAAATCAAAATCACGTCTTGAATGAGGAGCGTGCTATGAATACATCAATTCATTATCAAGTTGCCGTACAGTATAGACAATGATTTGTGACATATTCTCGTATGAAAGCTTATCTATTCGTATTCTACGTATTAAATGGGTTTATTGTTCGCCGAATTCTGTTTAATTGACGAATTACACAACAGACAAGAGTCTATCTTTGGTGTTGTCGGTAATAATTATTCAAAGTTAAATTTATTATCAATAGAAAATAATAGCAAAAGAAACGACGCAACTTGTTACAATGTGCATTTTAACTAGTGACCGACCGAAGCTTCGTTCTCATTTTCGTTTGAACTCGCGACACTGTCATGTAATGTAACATCATGTAACCGAAACCTCTGTATATTTTCAGATATTAATTTAAAATAATTTAAAAAAAAAACCATTTTTGAGATGGGATGAAATCATTGAACTCGCGACACTGTCATGTAATGTAACATCATTTAACCGAAACCTCTGTATATTTTCAGATATTAATTTAAAATAATTTTAAAAAAAGATCAATTTTTGAGATGGGATAAAATCATTGAACTTGCGACACTGTCATGTAATGTAATGTAATTTTGTGAAGCTTAGTTTTCACTTGTGACGTGCAGTCCAACGACTGACGACTGGCATTTTTTTTTCAAGAGGCACTTGTGTGAGGAGGCTTAATACAGGTCGGTGCCAAAGATTTAAATCGAAAGATGCGGCGTAATCTCCTCGCGCCATACTAAAAACACACCGAAAAATGTTAACAATGGGTTGGGCGCAGGGGCTCAACCCAAATACAGTTGCACGCCAGCTACAGTGAGTGACGGTCGCTTGTTGAGAGCGTCGCTATCGTCACAGTCACGTTTGAAGTAAGGAATGTGTTGTCTGTGTTTAAAAGTGTGTTTAGACAAAAGTATATGTATTTTATACTTTTGTCTTTAGTACAATGTATGTAGTATTTTGTAACACACTTTCGCTAGTAATGCCGCATCTCTCGATTTAAATCTTTGGTCGCCATATATATAAATTCGGATATAGACTGTTAGATATAGTAAAACATATTATGTAACAGTTGTAAAAATAACAAAAGTATCAAAGGATTTATTATTAATTCCGCAATTCCGAACTATGGCCATCCCCATCGGACTCCCCATGAATTTATAATGAGCAAATTAACAGCACCTATTGTCTCGGTGCCCGTGTTTTTTATAACTGAATATTAATTTCCATTGTCTAAAGGAGAGGGTGCCAAGAAAAATGTTATTCTACCCTCGTCCGTGAAGTTAGGATTGATTGATTTTTACATTAATTTCTATGGGAACAAAAGTCGCGGCTGTTTTTGGCGGTTTCTAATTGCATTCGGTCTCAACAAAGTTAGCACGTGAACGTCTAGGTGAGCTTTTTCAATTCGGAAAGTGAGATCAATTATTTTTTTCAATTATATCAATTTTGGGACAGCAAATAAATAACACAGCAAGAAATCATGGTTAAGGTTAACCCAAAGTTCTACTATTAGTTCTACAATAGACCATTGTAGTAATTTTAGCTGTAACTTTAACTTCAGTATGACTTAGGTACTTTGGCTACGACTATTATTGTTTGACGTTACCACATCCACCATTTTCATTCGTCCTTGGATAAATAAATAATTTTACTGCGTAGTATTAATTATAATGGGGGTATACTTGCGATTGTAAAGAATTCAAATCATGCAAATCGATATCATGATTCAGAAAGGCTGAAGGATAAATCATAAATATCTACACAATAGTTGTCCATTACAAAAAAAACCGATCACTTTTTAAAACGAATGACAATTTGACCACGTGTCGTTTAGGGTCCGAACCGGTTTAAACCGGTTTTATATTACAATCGCCATTCAAATCGATAACCAAATACACGCAAGTTTGCAACTGAATTTGAAAATTGTCCACAATTTTGAACCTTAAAACTTAAGTGTTAAGAATAACATTTATCGTGAATTAGTTTTAAGTTCTAAATTAGTTAGGCTGTAAATGCGTACGCCATTCATAAAGATAATATAAATTCGGTCGAACAAAATGTCCAGCTGCCTTTTAATCGAAGTCGATCTATTGATGTAAGTTTTTTTATTTTATTTTTTTTACGGCAAAATGACGCATTGACCACCTCTTTTAACTTCGGTTTTAATACGACTTTTATGGCTACTCCACAAACAAGGCTGAATAGCTTAGTCTCCTTGCTCGTAAAATCGAAGAAAAAATTGTTCGAAATTCAAATTGATTCGATTAACACAATTTAAATGGCGAATAAAAATTATCTTTATTGCGTCGTTATTATCAAACTTAACATAAAACTGGATGACAATTTTTCATAAACCTTTAAATACCTACTTCTAGTTTTTCTTTTTAATGTGTAATTGTAGTAAGGGAATTAAAAACAGTGACAAAGCAACACAGTAAAGAAATACCCAAAGCCTGAAAAAGACATAATAAGCCTATAAAATTATATCATTTTAAAATGAGAACAAACAATAAGATTTACACAACTTATTAAACCTAAAATACATAAACAAAACCAAGAGTAGCGTATTGTCATAAAATTAAATTCACAATTAAAATTTAAATAAAATATTGTTAAATTGAACGCTTCCAGTGTCCACAGAGTAACTAAAATCTTTCGTTCTTTGCCGTATTCAATTATTTTAAATTCAAACTAAGAATTCTAACAAATTCTCAGTTTGAAAATAGCTATTATGAGACTAATAGACATCATGGTACTACAGAGAAAAGCATAAACTTACTGTATTTCTGCAAATACATAAAGCTATGTCAGAAATAGCCTGTTTATAGCGGAAAATATTCAATTAAATTGAATATCCGCAGTCCCCTCCTGAGACAAAGCGTCAAAAGAAGTGTCTTGCATTAATTATGGATTTTTTTCGTTTTTTCCGCCACTTCATTGTGTAAGATATCGTTAATATTAATATTTTGACACGGAAACAAACGGAATCGTTTTAATATTCGTTAAATTCAGCCCTTTGTTATTGTAATGAGGATTTGGTGATGCCACGTTTTCAAGCTGCAATGAAAAAACAAGCTAAACCAATAGCAGTTTTGCAAGAACGTTTGAACATCCTTTTCAAACTGGTGTTTGAATAATAGCATAAAATTTTTTGACAATCTGTGAAAGCTTGTGAAAGCTTACTAGAGGAAATAAATCAATTTGAATTTGCTTTTTAATCTTTGGTTTGCATACCTTCTAGTATTTCTTAAGTTCCTATAGGCGATGGTAAACACTACTATTGAACTGTCAGCCTGTCTGTTTGCCACATTTTACAAAAGATAGATTTATAGAATTACGTCATAACATGCACTAAGTTAATTTGTTTGCCTTTGTTTTTTGTCTAAATATTGTTGTTTGACACGTGTACATTTTTTTTTTTTTTCAATGAAGCACATATTGTATTTTAGATTATTGGTAAAAATAAACAATCGGAACATAAAACCAATTAAAATAAATTAAGTCATTGGCCGGCTTATCGATCCGGGGTCAAATATATAAGAGTTCTTTTATAATTTTACGAGTAACGACTATCTTCGGAACAGATAGGTACACCAGCCGCGCCTTGTCAAACTTTTTGTATTTTTATTTATTTATTTCATTAAAAAAATAACTAAACTTTATGTTAAGGTCTGCATTTAGGCTGATAGTCCATGTATAGTATGTGCTTATAGAGTAGAAAGTAAAGTAATAAAAATTCAACGCCTAACAAAAGTATATAAGCAATGAATTCCATACTAATATTATAAATCCGAAAGAAGCTCTGTCTGTCTGTTAACTTTTCACGCCTTAACTAGTCAACCGATCATCATGAAATTTTGCATACACGTTGTGAGAGATACAGCAAAGAGAATAGGGTCATCTTTCATCCAGAAAAAGTACTGTTCCCGTGGGACAATCTAAAATTAAGAAAACTAACACCCTGGCCAAAGTGTTACAGCAACAAGAGGTCAACCGTTATATTGCTCACATTTTTTTTATTATTCGGACGAAGTAGCGGGCACTAGCTAGTATGTAAAAAATGTTTTAACACCTAAGAAAGATAAGAAGGGGGAGGACGGAGGACTAAGTCGCGGACAAAAGCTTGTATAATATTATAAAGACCATTTGTTCTTACAAACTTTGCGCAGCAGCTTCCAAGGTCAAGATAGCCATGATGGTCGTCGCCCTTCGTAGAGAAGGCACGTTAAGGCGAGGACTTAGCAGAAAAGCATTATTTTCGTCGCCTAGTTTGACTTTTTGAGTAAAATCACAAGTTAGATGAAAGTACAGTGCATAATAGGCTATATGGAAAAAAGTTTGAATCGGGCAGATTTATAAAAAAAATCCATTTTCTGAGAAAAAAATTTTACTGTTCACAGTACTAAAAATTTTCCGTGACAACTACTTTTGTTTTTAGGCTTATTAATTAAATTACGTTCTACACTAAAGTTTGAATCGGCTACTTTTATTTATTTGTTCATATTTTACACAATATTTAAAGCTGAAAAAGGTTGCGGGTATTAGGGGTGAAAAAGGATATTAGGTTGCGGTAAAAATTGCGTTCGGTCTGAGGTTAGTCCTTGTCTTAAAAAGAAGAAGTTCTTACAATGACTGTATATTCATAAAATATTCAGGCCAATATCAGACCAATACATGTTTACAATAAAAGTTTGAGAATAATCAAAAATAAATCGATCTCAATAACCACGTACTATGACATGACATGACATTTACGATATTAATAAAGTGTATACAACAATTTATTTGCGATAAGGTGATAGCTACCAAACAGTTATTTTATTAATTTTTAGTCAACTTTTAAACATATCTAAGCTGACATTTGGCGAGATATCACCGCGCATCCGTTGTTTATATGTGATAGTGTTACCATTTTTGTTGTAAGGAAGTTCAAAATTGTATCGATTTAAATTATTTGTGTTAAAAAAAATAGCGCATAACAAGGTCGCCGAAGACATCTTTAATTTTCAAAAGGTATTGCCAATTTATTTATTTATTTATTATTCAAAAATTATACTACATTTTTCAATTTGAGTATGTTTTATGTATGTGTAAAAAACAATTATATTATTACAATCACATCTCGCTCTACATAGATTATTTTCTTAATATAATTTTAAATACAAAAAGTTTCTTTGATTACTATGACGGCAAGGTTTATATAATAGACTGTAGACACTTAAATAGTTTACACTTAGGCATTGAAATTTTGTAGACTTAAAAATTTTGTAGAGTGCAACAGGGAAAAACGTTAGATTTGTCTTAGTTACCGTGTATAAAATTTTATATAGTAGTTAATATAAATAATGGCAGCGAGAAAAGGTTTCAGTACGTACTAAACAATCAATATATAAAGAGGCCTTAAGGTTTTCTCAGAACTAAGGTAAACACGACTAACAATGGCTCCAATGAATATGTACCCAAAACAAAACATTTCGATACAGCATCCGTTTAGAAGACATTAAGCAATTTACCTAATGTCTTTCTTGAAACTCGGTCGGGCACTACCAACTTTACCTATCAATTAATAAGATTGACATTCGATTGAGAAGCGACAACTGTCCTTGAGATATCTCCTTCCGTAGCGAAAGGACATAAGTACAATATAGCGCAAATGAATTTCAATTGTATAAACGTTAAGTGCTGAGTTGTTTCCCGAATAAGATCTATAACAGATAGGTCATTAATTACCGGGGAGTCTCTAACCAATCTATCGGAATAGTTCCCTAAGGATGGTGGGGAGAGTGGGGTAATGTGTTGTCGTTAAATTAATGCTACAATTTATGACGGCCCGAATTAGCTCCGAATAGCAATGGATCTGTTAAGTTTTATTGATGGATGTCTTACAAGTAAATGTGACGCGACTTACAATAGCTACTTCATACCGGTTGCGTTCAATATCTTATGTCTGACTCTCCATAAATTTAACTCTAATTGTTACTATAATAGTAATGATTCAAACTCTATCTGTTTGATATTCTAACTAATATTATGAATGAGAATGTGAGTGTGTTTGTTACGTTTTCACGCAATACTTAACTGATCATAGTTAAATTTTGCATACACGTTATCAAAGATATAGAAAATACATTTCACCCAGAAAAAGTGATGTATTTTTATGTTAAGGTCGACAGGCAGACTAGGATAGTAGGATTAAAAGATAAATAAGGGATTGGGAAAGGATAGGGTAATGGGATCTGGCATCCTTTATCCACTCACAGAAACACAACAGCACATATGCTGTTATTTTACGGAGGTCTTCTGTAAGGGGGTTGTTACTTTCGCCCAAATGACTGCGAAAGGCCTATCATCTAAAAATAAAAATAAAAAATTCAACACCTGACAAAAATATTAAAGCAATAAATATTGAATCACTTATCGTATTATATTGGCAATAAATATTGAATAAGTATTTACTTATTCAATATTTGTTTTAACACCTAAAAAAAGGAGCACGGACGAAGTCGCGCGCAAAAGCTAGGTTTAGTTTGAAGTTCATCTCGTTTCTCGTATAAGTAACAATATAGCTGTCAGAAAAAGCTGACCAGTACTGTTGTTAAGTAGGATAATTTTGTTTTCCACTAAGCAGGTACAGTCAGCGTTCCATTAATCACGTCCCATTAAAAATGTATCTACCGATTCGCATTACTCAATTTACAATTTTTACAACAAAGCGGCTTTGTAGAGCCAATGCACCGTGCAAAATGAGTGGCTTGTCATACCCTGCCGTGGATAATGGGTTCGATTCCGCGGGAAGCAATTTTCTTCTATAATACGACGATTTTTTTTTCATGATCGGTCTCGTCATTGTCGTTGGATGGTTTTGTTGTGAACTATGATTGCGAATTCGAATATCATTTCTTATCTTGATAAGTATACTATAATTGTTAATAATATCACTATTATCGTTATTAATTTAAAGACAATATTTTTAAGTTGGAATAATAACAATTTGTTCCTGTTATAATAATATTTTTATAACCTTTTAAATCAAAAGCGGAGCTGTCTGTTAAAGAATAGTCTTAAGTACCAAAACAATCCACTCATATAACTGAACTAAATTTTTCCCGCGATTTTGTCCCAGTTTCTTTTTGAAGTTCAAATGAAGTTTATCAAAATCCACTTGATGGCAGATGGTTACCATCGCTTAAGTGATTATTCAGGTTCAATCCGGACTCTTGAAGTCCATGTTTTACAGCTAGGCGAAAACGCCTCAGAATCTTAATATTTTCAGTGCTTGAGGCTCTGCCTCAAAGGACTTTTCCGATCCTCACGTAATCTCCACAGGATTAATGGGCGTTTTCGAACGAATGACTAAATAGGAATTAAGCTGGCTTCAATAAATTCCTTAACGTTTATTTGTCCCCCGTTTCCGATAATTGAGAAGGGGCATTATTTGAGTCGCGATTGTTTATAAAGCTTTCGCCACCTGAGGCTTTAAGAACCAAAAAACAGGTGAAGAATTAATTGCTTCTCGATACTGCGATGTACTACAAAAGCGACCCAATGCGAATAGGATGGAGGGTTCAAAATTGAATGGCGATTGGTAAGGGGATCTTGTTTGAGTGCGGTTTGGTTTCTTTTTGGTTAGATTTCCTTTAAGCGGCTTAATTTGTACTTTGAACAGTAATTTCACAATGGCGATTTCACTTCTGTAGTTACAGGAACTTTTTCGTCCAGTTGGGGTGAAATATTGATTATGTAAACGTTTTTATTGAGATTATGAAGTGTTGGGTTTTTTTTTTTAAGATTTCATTGACAATTTTCTAATACAATTTTTATTTCATTATGTAGGGTAATCGAAAATGCTGAATAATATAATATGTTTTCTTTTTTTTACTTTTTACAACACTAAAAATATGACTAGAGTTAAAAGATTATAAGTTAGTAAAATAAATAAGTTTTCTTCATTTTATTTATTTTTTAATACAAAATATGGTCTTCATTTTTTTATATATAAAGTCCAACTTTTATAATATTAAAGTCGTCAGACAGGCTGACGGTTCACTTGATGGTAGGCTACCGTCGCCAAATAACACAAGCAACATCATAAGTGCTGGCAAACTTAGGGTAAATGATAAGGCGTTAGGAAGTAATAATCAGAACAATCAAACTAAATCAGAACAGCACGCATGCTGTTCTTTCACAGTAGACTTCTTAAGGGAGGTGTTCACTGAGTAACCCTTGTGTGTATAGATTGTCATATAAATACAGCATGCATATACAAGTAAATAGAAATAGGTGTGGCGTGGGTAATCCGAAAGAGGCGGTTGCAATGCAAACCGATACACAATTAAAGAGCAAAACAAGGAAGGCTCCTTGTACTACTAATGCTAAGACGAATGTTGCGGAAAATCGAAGACTCCCCTCCAACCACCATTCTTCGACCCCCCACCCACAGTCTGCAGGGAATAGGGACGGCTGATTTACGATACGCGTGAAAACAAATCTAATTTTTTTTTTTTAATTTCTTCAAAGTAATTTTAAAATTATTTTTTATTTTCATAGATTAATTAGCAACATCATCGTAAAGTTTGTTTTTTAATCTCAGAGACAAAAATGACATTACATGGGACATGCATTATATACATTACATGATATATCATTATTTGCAAACTTGACATTTGCATGTGTCATTTTTGTCTGAGACATCGCTCTGAGATTAAAAAACAGACTTTAGTATACATTAGTACAAAAGACAATTGATTTAATATGAGAAATTATATGTTTTTTTTTTTATTTTATCACTTTACAAGTCACATGTCAGCATGTGACTTGTATTTCTGGAAAAATAGAGTTTAGTTTGTGATGTTATTAAAAAAAATTTTTTTTTATAAATTGGGAATTTGTAGTAGGTAATGGGAGAACAGTTGGTTTTGATAACTGGTTACGAATAGAATTACTAAGTTCCCAAATTCTGGGAGGCCCAGATATGCAAATAACGCTTAATAATATAATAGGTACCTAAATATTATGATAATTAATATTACACATTATTACAAAAGAAGAATAACGTAAAAAGTCGCATGGAGACAACCCTAATGACTGAATTCGACGTTTTCTTTCTCTAATTGATAATTCTTCCGCGATCCCTCATCGGAGCAACTCGGTACAATAATACAATTAATTCCCTTATGCCGGGACCTACTTATACATTTCTTTGACGCAACCCCTTATTAAGGTACTTACACATTGCGTTTTAAATCAACAAACATAGGTACGCTTAAATCGGAGGAAAAAATCCTTTTTTTTACAAATTGCCATTCCAAGTTTTCCATGTTTTTAATTTGCGTTATTTGTTTTCGAGTAGATGTCGCTCAAAGTTTCCATAATCATAATTGTATGAACTTAAGATTTAAGATTTAACTTAAAATCATTTTACTTTAAGAAAATCTTTTAGAAATGGGACGTTGTGCAGCCTTTGCAAGCAAATAAATAACAAATATTTTCGAAAAAAAATCTTGTGTTTAAGATCTTTATTATAATTATTATAGTATAGTGTTAACTCTTGGTGACATAAATATGTAGGTAATGAAATCCTATATAAAAAAAAAATGCCACTCCAAGTGTAATTTTATTTGTCTTAATTGTAATACCTTTACATTCATTATAGTTAATCTTGTAAAAAACATAATTATATATATTCATTTTTTAATCTGCAAATATTTAGCGATTCACTTTTATTTCTATAGATTAGTTGTGTGTGTAGTCTCTCTAATAAGTGTAGTAGCGTGTGTCGTATTCGCCACCCCGTGGATACAGGAGACACGTTGGTAATTGCTCGCTCCATATCTTTTGTTCTCCACAAATCGCCTAAAACAGGAACATCGTTAAAATAATGTTAAATTACTTAACTATGTAGGTACTACTGTAACAAGTTATTTAAGTAGAAAAATGCATTTCAAATTCAAAATCATTTATTTGGTATACAATTTGATATTCAACTACTAAGCGGTGTGAAAACTAAAAAGAAACAATTAGGTACTTGTGATTAAACTTAATAAGACGTCAACAATAGGAAAAAATAGTTTTGGTTTTAAAATAATAAAATATTGAGTATTTTACGGAAACCTTTATCATCACGCAATGAAATATTGAATACTCCTAAAAATTGCAATATTTGCAATAAATATTGCCAGGCAAGATGACAGTCCACTCAATGGTAAAAAACAGATGAGAGTTTAAGAAGGCTGTGGCAACATAAAAATCACTGAAACACAACAGCACATATGCTGTTATTACATATTCGTCAGAGAAAAGAAATGTCATAGTCATTAGTAAACCATAGTAAATTCATCTTTATAACAATAGGGATGTAAGTAGATATGGGATAGGTACATATCAATAAAACTCAACGAAGCCCGTCATTTGTTTCTGTTATTGTGTAGAACATTTAAAATTGTTTCGTCGTTAATTCGGTTTCGTGGAGCCCCCCTCCCTCCTCCGCCGCCGCGTCAACCCCCCGCCCCCTCCCGTCTCGACTTTCCAGATGGTTTGATCGCAATCGCTGCCCTATACACCATTGCTACATTTAAATATGGCCTCCTTATTAAATCGATTCGATAAAAGTATCTGCACAATTACAATTTATTTGTGACTAACTTTTGGCGGCGGCTTCGCCTGCGTGAACAATTGAAAATAACGGTTAGCGTATCACACGCTTCTACACATAGATATTCTTAGACAAACATTCATTGTTTACATACTCGTAGTTTGCAACAAATTGTGGGTCGTTCGCTAAATTATATTTAAAAGTGACTAAAATGAAGATATTTTTTATTCCATTTAGGTAAATATCCCATAATTGGGTTTTTAAATATACTATTATAAATGTATCTTATAATTAATGACATTTTTTTTTTTTGTTTCAGGTATGACATGTCGCCTTTCACTTTGAGGTATCGTCATCGATTCTAATCATTTGTATTTTAACAAATTCTAATTCGAAAGCTCATCCTAAGTGTCTCATTTGACATGATATCTTTGACAGATAGGAAAACAATCGAAGCGTAAGTGGCCACTTAGCGTCATAGACCACAGAGCACAATCAAACTTGTAATGGTCGAAATTTGTCAATACAGACTGATTCGAATAACCGCCCATTAATGCCGGTAATCTTTTAATGTCGGACGATTACGTTCGAATCGCGTGACGATTAAACGCTTTCGTTTTAAAGAGGCAACTTTATCGAATGTCACTTCGTCGATAAAAAAAGGCGACCTTTTTATCAGCCTCTCTCAACAGGCGACGCTCCTTGCCATAGGACAAGTAAAATAATGGGAGATTTGACGGATGTTTGTTTATCCCCCTCATTACTCTATCCTAAAGACCTTTACATAAAAAATAGTCATTTCTTGAGATCACTGAAAAACTTCATAATTATCCCAAACAATAATAAAAAATGCTGTTTGTCTGATTTTCATTGTCCCTCCAATAAAAATGTCAATAAAATTAACGACTGAAAAAAAAATGTTTGAAATTTAATAATGAACGGGTTATTAAACGTCTACAATGTTCTGTTTTTATGTGTCGTTGTGACGGTTATTTTGCTTGAGAATATTGATTTTCCATTATTGCGGGCTGTCATTAATAATTTTAATTAATTACTGAATGTGCGGGGGTGTGTTTATGGAGGTGGCCATTGTCGGCGTAACGTGTATATGATTTATGTCTCGTATCGTGTCGTCTTTGTAAGCATTATCGTCTCTTGGATGGCTCATTGATTTTTGATGACTAAGAATATTCGCATATTGCAACCCTTCTACTCTGTCTTATGTACGTTAAAAAATGTTTATTTTTAACTTTTCTGTTAAAATAGGCAGTTTGACCATTTAATAATAGGTTGCTAAGCATTAGAAAGATGCACATGCTTGGTCTATACTATACCTACTCTTATGAAGATAATCAACATACTCATATTATGTGAATGTCACTCCTTTATCCTTTAAAATTACAAATTAAGTTTCTTATTAATAATTCCATTTTAATTTTTAATATTTAAGTATTTTGATTTTACTAAAGCATAGTAAAATTTATGAAAAGCTAGCTTTTTCACGCGATCATTTCCCTGTCTCTTCCTAATGACTTATCCTTGGTCATCTGTGCTTGAGTTACGAGTATAAGCGACGGTGACCACCTACCATCGATTGGGCTGTAGGCAGTGCCGTAAATAGGGCGGTGCCACCGGTGCCCAGGCACAGGGCGTAGACTCTGGGGGGCGCAAGAATGGCCAGACCTGGCAGGCCTATTATTTTTTCGGTTTGCTCCTGATAAGTTCCCGCTGCGCCCCTAGTGCTCGATTCCAAATCTTAAGCATCAGAGTGGGCAACGCATTTGCACTAGTGAACTTACGTTTAAGGTTGTGAGTGAGACACAGTGGGTGGTATAATAGGCGAAGGGTCCCCTTAACATCAGATAGCTCGTCTGCTTGTTTGCCCACGCCCACAGCAGTTCTTTAAATAGATTTTTCTTCCAAAATATTAGATAATTAATTGGTCCACCAACACCAAGTTCCTTTGGGATTTATTTTATCACCCTGAATGAAATAAAGTAGGCCTATACATAGCATTGCTCGGTACCCTACCTATAATATCTAAAAAAAAACAAGGGCGCAGTTATAGAAGCTCGCACAGGGCGCAGAAAAGGCTATTTACAGCACTGGCTGTAGGCCTGCCATTATGTCATCATCTATATGACCCATCTGTATTATTTGTTAAAAGTTTTATCAGAAAAAAATAATCTCTTTCTCTCCTCGAGTATGAGTATGAAGGATAAATCTGATGGAGGCAAATCGCATGTCTGCTATGTGATTTTTATTAATAAAATTACTTAGTAATAAAAATATTACATTCGTAACTTGAAAAAGAAAGTGCTAATAATATTTTTTTCTGTATTTAATTGTTACTTTCCATTACGCTCCGATAAACCGCGTCCGCCTGTGCCCACATTTGAATGATTAATTATACACATTTATTAGTAAAATTTGTGCTCGTGTGTAGAGCCGGGGGTAGCAAGAAAGGGTTAGTTTCGTCCTATGTGTGCGTATATTGTCATTAATATTTATTTTGCATACATTTGTGTTGCCAAGGATTGATTGCTTCTAATATTGCGGTTGGAGAAATTTCTAATTTCAAGTGAGCGTGGCAATAATTTTATGGATTTAGTTCCGTCGAAAATCCTTGTGCTATATAATGTTTTAATAAATTATATTTTTTACCAACTTAAAGAACGTATACAGGAAAACGCTGCATAGTTCTTTTTTTTTTTCAAATCAACAAACCTGACGTTACTCTTTGTTTATTTTAACCAGGATAAAATAATTAGTTCTTTTCAAGGATTAAAAAAAATATGAAAATTTTAAATATATTATAGATTAGAAATTTAAAAAATAGCAATAAGAAGTTGTATAAAATATTTATCTGCAATTCTCGAATTGCCACAAAACCAAATTTCATTTAATTGGTGAACTAGCGTCATTTCGGGACCACGATACACAGACAAACATTTATACAGCCAAAAACGATAACAATCACTAATTGCACACCAAAATGCGAGACGTTCAAAGCGAAAATTTGAGTGTTAAAACTAGATTCAGTGTTAAAAACCACGGGGTCGGTCACGCGAAACACACGAACGTATTCCAACAACACGACACCGTGTCACTTTTGGAAGAATTCCGCGAAGGTGTCGGCCGCTGTGTCTTCTGTGTTACAGGTATGGGAAACCTGAAAATGTTATCACTGTCCGCCATTTTGAATTCACTAAATAATCAGGTGTATCGCATGTCTCCTGATAATAAAATTGCATTATCAAGGTGGTTTTATAAGTTTGTATGTAACTACAATTTGGGGTTAAATAAAAAGAAATTAGACAAATTTATTGTAAAACCTTTAAAAAAAACCGCGTAAGCTTTTCATTGCGTTCATTGGGATGAATCTAAGAAAAGAGAACTAAATAACTAAAAATGGAGTCTGTGGCTGACTGTGTCTGTGACAGGAGAAAAAATCTATCCTCATATAAACATGCTCCAAATCTAAGATCATTTTTATATGACATAAATATTCAAGACTGAAATTCTAATACTAAGCTTCATCTGTAAACCGACTGCAGCGCCGCCTACCGAGCCCAATCGCGAATCTAAATCATCTAGAGACCCACTCAACTCAAATAAACACAGAAATAATTCAAATCGATCTAGAATTCTAGACCTAAACGAGTTTAGTGATATTTTTCTAATTTATTTATTATTGCCTCACACTGGAGTTCATAAGTATTCAAATGTGTGCGAACTGACTCATCAACTTTTTCACTTTTTTAACTTATCTTTTATTATATATTTTAAGCAGACACCATTGAATTAAATTAGTATCCTGATAAGCTAAGATGCGTGAAGATAAGCTAAGCTAAGAAGCAAATTCATTTACTTTACATATTATAATGATTTACATAGGTTTTAAATATTTTATATTATTTTATCGCAACATTTGATATGAAAATAGAAATTTAAAGGAAAATAAAAATAATTTTACGAACAAGGAATCCCTATTTTAATTGTGTTTACTCAAGGGAACAGTTTTTAATTCTTTATATATTATTCAACTAGATAAATAAGTGTAGGTATATCTGTATAAACTCTTGCATGTGCCTATGTCAGAGGGTGATCTCTCAAGGGATGTAAAAGTCGGGGGTGTTCAAAAATCAGACCAGATCGAACCCTATCGGCGCCTTTATCTTTGCAACGTTGTGTGCGTAGGGGGTTGACAAGTTTAGGGTTAATTTTTAGTGACGTCACTGTGGGCTGTGTCTGCTATTATTGATTAGCAGATTAGATTCGACGCCATTGAAAAATTGATAAGGTTTTTTTTCTGATGGGAAAAACTTATGGTGACCTTAACCAATCACAAATATAAACTTTCTATTTTTTTTTAATAAAATACTGTTTGTTCTATTATATCAACCCATACCTATAAATTATTACGTACATCCAATTCGTTTTGCAGTTAAACTTCTTTGCTCGCGATGAGAGTAAAATTTCAAGGTCGAATATTGTGTGACGGTTCAGTGTAACGATCACGTGACGCAAGTTGTAACGTTTCTACATGACATCTACCGCTTACTCTGTACATGCGCAAATTTTTTATGGCTTTTTATGGCTGACTGTTTAGTTAAGAAAAATATTGTTGATACACAATGTAGCAGTGCAAAATAGGACAACCCCTATGTCGTATTTAAAATGTAACCCTTTTCACCCCCACCTTCGCCGAGTTGGGATCAATCGCTGCCCACCCTCATTATTTACTGATTGATTATATTATTATAGGGGACGTTATTTCTGCTTAATACACAAAAGAGAAATATGTGTTTCGTGCCATATAAAATCACTTTTCTTTCCAACTTACTTAAGGGTTGGAAGCTACTCTGTCAAAATCATATAAACCTAAATAATTTGCAAATAATTAAATAATAATTTGCATTTTTCACAATGGTTAATAAAACCTGTTTATTTTATTGTTATAATTTTTTTTTTCAGTAGAAGTTGATTCTTAACTAATAGGTAACTTAACAGAATATCTTAACTAATAGGTTAATTGGTTACTATTTTTTAACTATTAGGTTTACTGTCTTTATTATATATTTTACTATATCTTAACTAATTGGGTTAACGTCCGCCGATACCTCAATAGGCACTTTTTCATCCACCTGGCGAACTAATATTAAAACAAATCGTCAGTACATATTGCTCGCGGAAAAGTAAGACACCAAATTAGTCCAGCTTAGTTGTAAGTAACAGAATACTATTGCTATGCTAGCAAAAATTTAGCACAGAAATGACTGCGAAAGCGAAACGCAGTGAACCTTGCCACTATACTTTTCAGATTCTAATTGATAAATAATTATTGTTCAAGTTATGAAATTATTAATTCCTAAATATATTTTATTAATTCTTAGAAATTTATTTGTTGAATTTAATTTTGAAAATGAATTAGGCACAGGGTAATTTGTCCAGTAATCGAACGAACACATATTACTGAACATATATAGATAGCTACGTACGAGTATGTATAGGATAATGATCGTAAAACACACGCTTTTAATTGTGCAACCAGCGGTCGTCTCGCCGCATCTTTTAACCCTAAAATGATAAAAAACAAAACATTCGGCAATACCTCAAACGGTCACAATATACACAAGTATTAATACGCGGTCCGTCTCGTAATAACCCTTCGGTACTGAATTAACCCTTTCGATACAAGGTGAACAACCCCAAAAAGGGTCTTGCAGACCGGTCCAAGTCACGAGCGCAAACTCCCGCTTTTGTCCACTTGTCAACACTTTCATTGTATTATTGCTTTTCTTAAAAGTAAAAAAGGAGTCGCTAAATTAAGTGCTTAGAAACGCATTATCTATTCGTTAAACAGCATACTTGCTTTTAAAAGTTTTAAAACTCATTTTAATTTTTCTATAAAGAAATGTATCAGTGGCACAAAAAATTGACTACACTTATTACTCGCTGGATTCTAATATGGAAGGTTTCATAATAATATGTAAATTAAAAGTAATAATAATTCTTTAAAAGTGAAAAAAATGACAATACATAGAGCCTAAAAGGACTAAATCTTCGAGCCTTTTGACTTCGAAGACACTAAAAGTAAAAGTAAAATATTAAAAGTAAAATTAAATTAAGTGTAAAAGTAATTTGGTATTAAGTACAGTCGCTCCAAGGACGTTCTAATTTCAATTTTTAGTTTAAGTTGCGTTCGCTTGTGAATTGCACTACAGATTATCCGCAGGGCGACATGACGCGTGGTTACGAATATTCATATCATACTTAAAAATTCTGCGTTCATTTAGAAAAATATTGGAACGACTCCAAAAACAATGAAATTTTATTAGTTACGGCGGCGTACTGTTTCATTTAATTTGCTATTTGTCATCAAATTATTAAAATGTGAAAGTTTTAGATTCATTTTCAAATTACAAATATGTAGTCTGTGTCGGAATAATTACTTACTCAAAATTCTTACATTATTACATATTGTCACACTAAAAAAACACTACTAATAGGTAGTTGTGTACTAATTAGTGAGTACTATTTATATTCTTGACCGATGACTATTTCGTAAATAAATGTTCTAATTTCAAAAGTATAAATTATTTTATAAAAAAATTATTTATTTTAATTCTTAACCTATTTTCCTATTTAATATAGCCTGATTTACATTTTTGTCTGCGTTTGAGGCCAGTAATAGTTTCAATAATCTCATAGATATCGAATAGTTATAATAAATACTTAAACCCCTTTATAAGTTGTCAACAATGCTACATATAAATATAATGCAACTATTCTACTAGTCACCCATCTATTAATACATAGTTCCCCCCTGACAATAATCACGACGTAACCTTGCTCAGTCTTCAGATAATCATAACTCGCTCATCCGGACGTCAGACTGCTTCGCCGGCGAAACACCGAGTGACATTTGACGTTTGACAACTATTAATGAAGGCAGACATCTTGGATCGCGATGACAGCCATATTGAATGTAATGCCTGGCCTTTCTTTTTTAGTATTACAAAAATATTGTACCTGTGAAAATATGTTATTGATGACCAATATCGCACTAAGGCTACTCGTTTATAATATAACATTTAAATAAATAAATAAATTTCGAAAGTACCTAATTGTATTCCTGTATTTTTATTTCAAAGATTTTTAATCGTTTTTATTTTATTTTGCCATAGGTTTGTATTATTTTATTTGTTTTGTATTTTCTTTTTTCAATTCCAATGTGAATATTAATAATGTTGAAAGTACGCCCGGGTCGTCCATCCATTTGAGTGTGGACTTATCGTATTGTCCACTCGCCCTCTTGCCAATTTGATTTCGTAGTATGTCAGTCAAACTAAAATAGATTTATTTTGTTTGGCTGTTGTGTGTTTGTACTTAAATGTTTTCCGCGTATTTCTTATATCAAATTCTACTTTTGCCGCCTTGTTTTTATGTTACTGCGTTTAACAAAACTGTTGGTTAGTCATTAGAATGCTATAAATTAATTCTCAATTATTCATAAGATCTTTCTTTATTTATTCTTTTCACAAGAATTCAATAATTATTAAATAGGCCTGTATAATTATTAATTGTATGAACGAGAAATGTCAAAAAAAGTTAATACGATATAGTTACCTATCTATTTCTAGGCTTTTTTTATACATTTGTATATTAGTTACGTATAACTAACGTACACAGTGTAATGTAGGCACAAATAATATTTAAATATTATTAAAATATTTATATATAAAAAATAAAACAAAAATTATAAGAGTTCGGATGGCTTCTCAAAATTAATTATTATAATAATAATTAAGATCTATAGCAATTACGAACTCGACTGTACCTAAAATAATTTCTCAATTCGTAACATAACACACGCAATAATTACGGAGCAAATAAAATATCTAATTTCATGAAGAATTTGCTACGCACCCGAATATCATTAAGTACCCAAATATCTGGATGTGATCGCTGTACGTAGCAGAAAGTAAATTAATTCGGGAGTTCGCAAACAAAAAATCGGCGGCGCATTCGGAACAATAAGACTCGAATTTTATGAAAGGAAGCCTCGCATCCTTGCGAAATATCGTCCAAATTAATTATTCTATAACAACGGGCGGCGACGGAAATCAGAAGCATTTTAAACGCGTGTACCACTAGCAATTCATGTACACACAGAATACTGCATATATATCTAGTCTACAACGTCTAGATTTTTGGCTCTTGGCACCTCGGCTTGGCACCTTACGAGTGATAGCAACAGTCATCTTCAATCTTAGATCTTAGGTCGCCTATAAATGCAAGGAACGCCAGGGGAATGGAGGTTTAGTAATATCTTGAGACTATGGGAGATACTATGGGAGTTTGGTATGATAGCATGCTTTATTGACGCACCAAAATGCTACTACGTGCAGTACATGAACTGTACATGTCAGGAAACTGTCGCTAGCAAAACAGTAAGTAATGACATTCTACTATTCTTCACTTTTTGCCAAAAATTGGAGAAGCACGTTTAAATCGTGGTCAGTCTGAGCTTCAGTTTATTTCAATTTTACCTATATTAATGTTTAAAAATTGACTTGGGTCTGTTGAAACCAGATTGTCATATAAGTCTACTAATCATCGAAAGACACAGACTTCTTTAATACACTCGTCTTGTTAAAATAAAATTTAACAAAAATATAAGGAACTATAAATTCTATTGATATCAATCAATACTAATAATAAATCTGTAAGTGTACTTTGTTTTCAGAGATATCGTGTTTATAGGCTCTATACATGATACTGAAACTAAATTGACGATTTTTAGAATTTTTTTCTGTATGTATCTATGTTCCTCCATAACTCTTAAACGAATTGACTGATTTTCATGAAACTTGGTAGATAAACATTTAGACGTACAGGACACAGGATAGGCTACTTTTTTCTGTTTCAACGCGGTCGAAGTCGCGGGCGCCAGCTAGTAATATATAAAAACAAGAGATTAATCCATAATTCTTCGCTATGAAGGACTCTTATGAGCGTTTCACACAACTAAAGTGTTGACGCACACAAACAGAATCGTTCAGAAATTTCTAATGCACACAAATTTTAAACTCATGCATATTTATAAAGTGTATGTATATATTATTTTATATTTGCGCCGGTGTGCGTGAAAGGGTGGGTCTTAATAACAGATATTCAATCAAATCAACCCCTTCTCGTCCGATATCTTTTGGTCGATGCATCTCCCCCTTACACGCGTTTTGTTTTATTATACAGTAGATCACACGTTATCGTCTGTTTAACAGCCGATCACAGCTCTACATATGTATAAAAGCGAACATTCCCTTCATATGACAATAAATTTTAAAAAATATAGAAACAATGCAATTAACTAAGTACTAAAATGATTTTTTTTTTATTTCCTTGGCTGATTAAATTCTGCGTATTCTATCTTTGTAACTTTTTAAAAACTATAATACAAGTTTAGGAAATAGTTTTAACATTGTTGCCACCGTTAAAAAAACGCTTTTGCGTTCCTTTTAACGCGTTTACAATGAAAATTACTTAACCGTTTTTGAACTATAATTTCTATATTTGCAACATATCGTTTCAAAAGAAACCCTTTTATTAGGTAAGCTTACAGAATTTTTGTTCGATCTAAGATTGTCGGGTTCGTTCCATTGTGTAGAAATATTAATTTGCATACGAAAAGGGTTGCCCTCTGTTCAAAAAAACCTACTTAGGTAAGTGGGTACTATTTTTAAAGAAAACTCTGTGACAAAATTGATATACTCTCTGTGACAAAGGATAAAGATTATAATCATTAACTCCAAATGTATTTCTAATCATTTTTTATATTAAGGCAGACTGCTGGTTCATTTCATGGTAGGTGGATACCGTCACTTGTTAACACAAACAACGCCATAGGTGCTGCAAAGAGGGCACCATCTTAATATTGCACGTCGCGAGGTATTATGTCTTTCAAGTAGAAATATTAAACCACAAAATTTCTCATCAATATTGAACATGCAAAACAAAAGCACGGCCAGACGTCGGTTAAAAGAAAAAAATATGTATATAATGCATCAGTGAATGTAGCATTTAAACGGTATCGCATATGAAACGGGTGTATAAATCTTGCGGCGGCGGTGGTGTGAGTTTGTCTGGACCTAACTCGCCGCCATGTTTATGTATACCTATTTAAAATATTCCCTTTGATACGAATGATAATTTTGTTCGCAATCCTACGACTGTGCAGCGTCAACAGAAACGCGTGCTCAGACAAAATTTAACGTCAAAACGACTTTGACATTACGAGTGTTCGATTACTTGACATATCTGTTCGGAATTCAAAAAAGGTGACGCTTGATTGAAACGTTCGACGATGACACCGAAAATGTTGAGCGGTTAGGTTGGCAGCATTGTGTCGGCAAACTTTTTCCCGACGCGACGAGTTCGTTCCGAAAGTTATCTGTTCCAGCGTTGCTTTGTTTCGCGCAATCATACGCTATATTGTAAGGATGCTATGCTCTCCACTCGTCCTTTTGCAGACTCTACTTTTGATTTCCGAACCGCTTTGATTCCAACTTTTAAGCATCTCGTATTTTGACGTCGGTTATTGCATTTCCGTGTATGTATAATTTAATATTTGTTTTGTTCAAACTAGTTTGTGTGTATCTATCTCCGCAGCAACAGAATACCACGAATTTTGATTTCATAACTCGCCGCCTCCCGTTCCAAATAAATGTTTATAAAAATGTAACGCCATGATCGGGGCAATAACACTCGGTTTCTAGTTATTCCTATTGTATACGTTCTCACCCCACACAGCCGCCCCTCCGAGAAAAAATAATAAATTATTTTAGTTAGTATGCAAATAAGTATGAACCGATATTTTAAGTTACACCCCATTCGGTATCGTGCAGTTTTTCCCGTTCTCTATGGTTTGGAAGAATTCATTTGTTTCCGTGTTGAAGTCGTTTAAAAAAATATTAATGTTCCAATTTTGAAATTACTTCGATTTCTTTTAAAGTATTCCTTGGAAATTATCAACGAGATATTGAGAATGTGTGTTGTTGTAATCTTGTTATCTCATTGTATCCACGCGTGTGTGTGAGTGTGCTTGTAACCTTGTGTGCGTCAGGGCAAATGATATTTAATTCGAAGGGTAGAATTTCTCATCGATTTTAATTTTATGCGCGCATCCCGTCTCCGCGTCTATTATTTGTTTTTTATGTAAATATTGCCGATCTCTTATTCAGACGGGTGGCGTCCGTTTTGCGGTTTTTTTTTCCTTTAATACGAATTTATTGTTAGAATTCTGCTAAGTTTACAGATGAGTCCACAAGTACTCATCTGTATCTGGATTATATGTAATTATATAGTAGATATACATATACATGAAATCGTTTGTTCTGACTGACAATGAATGCACAGCCAAAACTACTAGAGCTGAAATTTGTAACATAAGCTTTTATAAAGTAGGTACTTTATGAATGAGGTAAGAAAGGATTTTTGGAAATTTCAACTCCGTCCGAAGGTGAGAGAAACCTAGAGAGTGAGGAAACCTAGAGAGAAACTAGAACCTAAAGTAGAAGAGAGGGCACAGCCCAATCCTCCATTGGTCTAATTGAGTCTGGGTCAACATTTGTCATATAAAAAAGAGTTATCAATATTGAATATAGATGTAGGTACGTTTAAAGTAGGTAGTAGGTATAATGCGAATGGCTGTCAATAAAGCCACACACACCCTTTTAATATAAGGCTCCCACAAAATTAATATAGGCGAAGAGCTACGTCAAAAATCATTATATTTTATGGGCGGCCAAAATAAATGGCGCTTATACGGTGCTGGTGGAAAGTTTATATTCAAATTGGAGTCCGTCCGTCCGTCCGGCATCTCCAAGGATCAATTTACATATTTTCACAGGTTTCCACGATTACATTTAGTGCGAGACGAATATACTCGTACGTTTGCGCGCCACCGTCAACGAGCATTGGCGCGCTTTTCGAACGCGCCTTCCAAATTCAAATTTGAACAATTATTTCGTCACATGGACAAATTTAAAAGTTTCATTTTATAACTAAATGTTTATCTACCAATTTTCAAGAATACAGAATTATTATACTAGTACTGATTGATTGATGTTTACAATATGCTTTTAATATTATAAAATGTGAAAGTTTGTGAAGATGGATGGATGTATGTTTGTTACTCTTTCACGTGAAAACTATTTAAATAGTTTATTAACTGGACTAATATATAGGACACTTTTTATCCTGGAAAAATGTTAAATTCTCGATGGATCGCCTCGAAATATAAAAAAATTTGGCACCACTGTCGCCGTGATGGTCATATATATATATATATATATATATATATATATATATATATATATATATATATATATATATATATTAATAAACTATTTAAATAGTTTTCACGTGAAAGAGTAACATATATATATATATAGTATAACTATATATAACTATATATATATATATATAGTTATATATATATATATATATATAACTAGGTATATTTGTTGTGTAAATATAAACGATTCTTTTGTGCCAGTACGTAATTAAACCGAACGAAGGATAGGTTTTAAAATGCGCGAATTTTCTTTAGCGTACTGTACACTCGACGTTTTCTAATTATACGCGTGTAATTCTAAGAATGAAAATTTCAATTAAACATATCAAACAAAACAACATACAAATTAATCATACCATGTATATTTTATATATTGTACCTATTTGGTAGTAGCAGGGCAACCACCTCCTTTAGAAAACCAAAAACAGAAATAACAGCACGTATGCTATTGTATAGCATATGTGCTATTATTTCTGTTTCGTTGAGTGGTGTGAAATGACAAAGCCAATTGCTCTAATCTTCTTATCTATCTACAAATTTTGCTAGAAAATTTATACATATTTAAACTACAAAACTAATAACGAAACAGGAACGCAATCAATTCCAATATGAACGAATTGAAGGCATTAATATTAGAAAATTTGATTATCTCATAAAAGATTCGGCCCATAAAACTCTCATAGTGGCTGTAGTGTTACCGAATGTACGAATTAGGAACCCTTTTGATCGTCTATTCGCCTTAACCCCTCCTTCCCCTCCACCCCTTCCAAACCTCCCTAAAAACTCCCCGCGTTCGCCTGCCATTCATTTTCATAATAAAATCGTAACAAACGGCACAGGTAACAAAATATGGAGTGCGAATCGTTATTTATGTGAAAGCGATTTGATATAGATCGCTTAACTTCAAATATGTTTATGGAAGTTAAGGTAAAACCATTCGACATTATCTGCCGAAATTCGATCTTATTAACATAATTATTTCCTAATTTCATAGTCAAAAGTATTAGCACTAAATATAATATTTATATAGGTAGTTATATTAGCAAACAACAATGTTACATCTAGTGATATCTCAATCAAGCAATAAATATTTAACCCAATGAAACACTAACAGCAAAAATCAAAGTTACAAAAAATTTCTTACTAAGCTTTTTACTGGCATAGGTCAGCAATGTTTTTCAGTAGTAATAACCTATATTCTTAGACGACATTCTTCTTGATTTCTAGGTTCCAGAAAACCTATATTTGTCATTTGCTTTGGACAGTCAAAACCTTTAAGTGATCATGAGTGTTTTTGTCGAGCTTATATTTTCCCTAACTAAATATTATCCACACCTTGAAGCCGTTACAAAGGGCCCAATCAATCTGTCTGCATGCGATACAGCCTCTAAAATCTAACTATTGTTCCCGAATAGGGAAATTTCCATTTGGATTTATTCATTTGTCTAACTATTGTGGGGTGCCTCCCGATTTTGTATATATTACCTCCATAATTGATTTTACCCGCGACGTTCTACTTTCTATTAATTGAACGTAGTTTGTATGTGTAAGTACCTAGGTATATGTTTAGTGAAATATATTTTTCTTTCTTCGTGCGAAAAATTAAGGATGCCTAATTAAATTTCTAGTTTCTTAAATTTATATATTAATTTATTTACAAAAAATATTATACATATATCCCTGCTTAAAAACTAAAGGGTCATAAAACAAAAAAAATCAAATTTATTCCTTTTTATTTTATTCCATATTTAGTATATTTTGATCATTTTTAATATATTCAAAAGTAACTTATATGCTTATATATAACATTTAATGCTACTTAAAAATTCGCTTCTAACGATGTATAATATGCATATATTTGATATATATCTAATAAGAAAAAATAGACAAAAAATAATTTCATTTTTTTTTCGATTAGTTCTCCTGTAAAAAGTGTAATTTTGATTTGTGGCCCTTTAGTTTTTAAACAACGTTATATCATAGCAAGACCTCTTAGCCAAAGTTCCAAGCATGCTACCTGTATTACCACGTTGAGCAAGGCTAATTTGCTGACTCAAGTTAAATAGCCAGCTCTGGCGTCGTCGCCACTCGCCAGTGTTGTCAACCGATCTTGTGAATATAGTACCCTTTATTGTTTTACGTATTACAGTTTATTGTAAGCTTTAATTATCATAAAATTTCTATACTAATATTATAAAGAGAGGATATTTGTATGTGTGTAATGAATAAACTCAAAAACTACTGGATCGATTTTAAAAAATTTTAACCTATAGAAAGCTACATTATCAGCGAGTAACATAGGCTATCCTTACTAATATTATAAATGTGAATGTGAGTTTGTTTGTTTGTTACGCTTTCACACAAAAATTACTGAACTGATAACCATGAAATTTTGCATAGACGTTGTCTGGGACACCAGAAAGGACATAGGGCACCTTTCACCGTTCAACGCGGACGAAGTCGCGGGCACCAACTAGTATTTTATAAAGTTACGCGGACGAAGTCGCGTTCAACAACTATTATTGTATAGTTCTAGTCTACATTTTTGGTTTTTGCCATAAATACCTTGCTTAGTTTCTTTGTATTCTATTATTTTGTTTTTTGCTAGATAACTGATATTTTCTCATATACTTATTCAATTTCTTTATGTTTTACTAAGCTCAGCGAAAAACTTATAAATTTTGAAATTAGAAATTATGTACTAGACGACAATATACAATTAAATTATTTTTAATTAACAATCAGTTTAGTTAATAGCTGCGATACGAAGTTATGTCAAAGTGGAATAATTAAAATCGATCCGAAATCCAATCTTGGAATTGAATATTAAACCAATCGTTATAGAAATTTCACATCGCACGCCAATCTTAAAGCTCCGGCGTATTGTATTAAATTTAACGACAAATTCCGATAAGAATGGTCGCGTACAGACGCAAATTTTCTTAGATATAGCTCAATTAACAATTGGTTTCAATCGTGAAGACGTTCAGAGTATAATAAAGTACCCCCCACAACCACCCCGGGGGTTGCTCGAGGCAATCTTATTTCTGTTTGTGAATATTGCGGTGTCAATTTCGCATATTGAAGTGTTGGTACGAATATATGAGAAGCATTGTTAAACAGTTGTCATCATACCTATAGGCATGTATATGTGCATATAAATCAAATTGTTTGTAGATAAAAACGCATTTTTAATAGTTAATTATAACACATGACAAATCTGTACAATGGCAGAGAATGTGTAGTGTGGCTATGTGTTGAGCTTAACATAAAAAAAGAGAGAAATGAACGCTTATAAAAGCGAAAGTAGAAATGGAACGATTTTAAAAAATCACGTTCAATTTAACGCAAAATCAAAACAGAAACATTCAATAAACAAATGTGTAAACAAATGGCAATAAAGAATGGAACGCAAACACGTCACAATTTTAAAAATGGAATAAAAAGAACCGATCGGCATTGTTGCGTTCGGAAATTACACACAATATCCAATTGTGGTTGCCGTCAACGACGTATAAAAAACCGTCACCCTAACATTTTTTTGTACTCGCATTAATATAAATCTATCAATAATCCTCAATAGTGAGGCGTGAGCAATTGATCAATAAATAAAAAACGTGGGGGTTCAGACTTCCCCTTCGATTATCGACTATCGACAATCAGTGACGCTGGTCTATATTTTGATTGGGCCCTTGATTTATCAATAGAGTTGTCTATTATCCCTTTTTAAAGCCAATTGATTTGTTTATTCAATTATTTCGGATTTTCTGTCAATATATTTGAATCAATTATTCAAATTATGTTCCGATACAGTTGAATTAACTCATCGTGATCATTAAGAGGCAAGATGAAAATCACTTTGTTTCCAACGATTTGTTAAACGGTTCTTTGGATTGGTGAACTTTTGTTCAATTTTGTTATTGTGCAGGCAAAACTAATATGTAAATTTAATATTTTTTTGAAAAACTGCAGCCTGCATTATACTTTGCTAGTGCTAGTGCTCTGCATTGTTTTTAAAATTCTAATTCAATCATGATTCAATCAAGACGTCAATCAAACTATTTTTTCAAAATAGTTTGGATCACCTAGTCATCTCATTATTGCACACTATTGGAATTTTAATGCTATAAGTTATTCCATAAATTTCTAGGATTGTCTTTCGATTTTATACTCTTAGTGATTTCAATACTTCAATTTATTGGGCAAATCTATTACTATTTATGTTTAACCAGCATCGCGCCCTCCGTCTTCACAAGGATGCAATTTTTTCCTCGTTTATTGCTCTTTCTATTAGTTAAAACCGTATAAAAATTCTTTGGATGGTTTAGAATTCTTCAGCGGAGAAACAGACATAGGTGGACAGCGAAATGCGTTTTATAATTCCATAAAATTTTCTTTTACATTTTAAATTCTTTTACAAATCACAAAATTCCAAACAACAAGTCTCCCAAGAGCATCACAATATTGAATATGAGTTCTTTGTTCTCCGAAGTGGCTGTTGAAATTTGGAAGATTTTCAACTCCATCACTTATCTGTCGGAACTTCTCAATCCACATGTACTTAATTACACTCGGCAAATACAATAGACATCGATAGGGAAGGGAGGGAGTCGTATGTTTTCGGATTAATTCGTTCGTAAAATCGTCTCCTCCCGATAAGAATGGTAACGGCTGTACTAATTGAATGTACAATTGTGACGGTATGTCTGATTTCATTAGTCTCTATGTGTGAGTGGAAACATGCGACGATAAACCCTTATTGCGTGTCCTCTTAACTTGCTAGCGCTGTGTACATTATTTCATATTGATTTTTCTAATTAATTTACTTTAGAATAGACATTGCTATCGGCACATGTTGTGTGTAGTTTTTCAATGAGTTTGTGTTCACACCAAAGTGTTAAGTCAAACGAAACATTATTACTGTATTAATAAATAAATAAAAATAATATATTTACATTCTAAATTCGTTTCTCGAGGCTAAATTCTAAATGTGCAGCAACTATTTACGGATAAAAGAAGAAAATTTTATTGCAGACTAACCTTTGTCCGCGAATTCGTCCGTGCCCCTTTTTCTTTGGTAACCTAATGAAAAGGGAAGTTTACTATTATTATTTTTCAAAAATTGTGTCCTATTTACTTCCGTAAGAGAGAGTAAGTTTTCAATAACGTATAGGTATAATATAAAAAGGGTTTATAACTAAATGTCACGATCTAAAAGATATCATACTCGGAGTAAGCACATCAATTCTATAGGATACGTGTTCATTACAATGCCGTATCCGCATTAGAATATTCATAAATCTTTTGAAGTTTCTTCAAAACAACACGAACGGGGGGTAGGGGAGGAATTGCGAATTGTTTCAGAATAATGGTATTTATATGGTACATTGGTTTCAAGGGAAATCATTCTAGAAACGTCCATAACGTTTTGTATCAACCTCGTGGAACGGGTTAGTGAGAGAAGGTCCTAACTGCACACGTCCCCCGGCGTCTTTTACAACCTTGTTCGACGTAATGTGATTCCTGAATTCGATATTACTTAAGCTCGTATTGAAATTTGGGGAAGACGGGGTGAAGCGAAGATTTGGTGGAATATTAAACATTCAAGTTTATTAGTTTGTCCTCCCGTGGAACGTATTTGGTAGTCTAAACGGCGGTAGTTTTCGACGGAAACTTGGAAAGTGTGTTAACGATCTCACTCTTGTTCAATCTTACTCCATTTTACTAATAGATATTGGTATCGCTTTTAAACGGATCGTTGTAACTTATTACCATTTTCATGTTTGCATATCCTTACCTAATTGTTTCTTTAATAAATTGTTTTCTATCGAGTGTGACTCTTTAAGTCACACTCCTGGCTTACCCATTGCCTAAACATCTCCACAAACCTCTGACAGGCCTTTCAATTTCTGTCATAGGTTTATGTAGACCTACTTACATTCAGTTCAAAATAAACTTTAACCATTCGACTGAAAGTCTGGTCTAACCTTCATGTTAATCTTTGAAATTTTCATTAGTGTTAGGGTCAATCAATATTTCATAAAAGATTTCTCCTCTCAGATGCCATTAGGTCGTGTTAAAAGCTTTCCAATCGATGCGAAAAAGAGTCACGAGGAAATTTGCTGTCGTACGATGATACGTTTTTATACGTAAACGGAAAGGGTCCTCTCACAAAGCTATCGGAAGGAAAACGAAAGGGTAATGCGGGCGTAAGACGCGCATCGGCACACACGGCCTAATCACGCCATCGCCTCCCACCCACCACCCCAACTTTTGCATATTGCCCAAATTGCCCACTCTCCCCACGACTGAGGGTGTACATTTTTGCTGGCGGGATAATTCTTTACGACATCCACTGGTGCCGCATTATGAATTATCCGAAATTCGTCTGTATTCCTTTTGTGTTAAAGTCGTTGCACAGATTGCTTAGATGATTTCGTGTCGTGTGTTATAGTGTAAGGGTGCGCTGACGTTTGAGGGATGCCTCGACTCTTAGCCGTCTTAATTGTGAACGTGTTCTGTTTTGCTATTGATTTTTTAATGTGTGTCTCCGCTGCGTGCTGTTTTATTACAATTTTATGGGTTTAAACGCCCCATTGAATACGATTTCGATTTGCCTACGAATTTAATAATATTCTGTGATATTGCGTCCGAAAATGGGCACAGGCCTGTCAACAATGCCAGGAATTTTGGACTATTATGAGTCCCCCCCCCCTACGATAGCTCTATTAAAACATTATTTCAAGTACTAGTGATTAATATTTTCAAACTAAACAAGAAATTGAAAATTTAGCCATTATCTTTTTTCTCTTGTAAAACTCAAATTATTATAAATACGAAAGTGAATTCTGTTACGTTTCCACGCCTTAAATACTCAACCAATCATCATGAAATTTGGTACTCATTGTCAGGGGTCCAGCAAAGTAAATACTGTTTTTTCTCTACTTTTTATGAAAAAACGAAGTTTAATTACAAAACTGGTATACTTATATTACTTGCTATGCATTTCTGCAACAATGTAAATTGACCCCTATAACGGCCTTGCAACTTATTAATAAGCGCATTAATCTGAATTCCAATTGCGAAAAATCGTTCTATTTTTAAACTGTTGAACGTCAAACAAATCTGTCGTGTCGTCGCCGTGAACGACATCGCCGCAACACACTCGCCATTAAATCGCACCGCAATTATATGCCAAAGCGACCGACGACAAAAAACTTGTCTATAATTCCACTTAAATCTTTATCATAGTAAATTATAATAATTGCAAAGTATAACTACGGGTTTAATGCGCGTTTTGCCTTTTCTCGAAGACATTCTAGTTGCGGGCGACGTAATTAATGTCAATTTTGCTTAATAATTAAGCAGTGAGTACTGAACAAGTATCTATACGGATGCCAGATGAATGTACGGAATACTTTGAGGCGTATTGCTCCAGAATGCGTATACCATTCGCATAGCATTCATCGAGCATTGTGCGACTACTTACAAAATCAACCTTTTTGTTTGTATGTCTGTAAGTATACGGCTATCCCGGAAAATTGTGGGAATGATCTTATCAAAGAAGTCAGTAAAAAATACGCTTCGACATGGCCGTTTTCATGAACTGGAAAACTTAACAAACAACTCACAAAATTGACTTATTTTCATTATTAGTATTATTATTATTATATATAAGAAATTTAACTAATTTATAAAAGTATCGAGATGTTTACAGTAGAACTATAATAACGCAACTGTATTTAATTTAACAAATACGGTAATCAAACACAGTGGCGCCCTCAATTATTACGTCCGTTCTCTTTCCGCACAGACTCTACCATCAAATGAATGGAAATATTGGAAATCTTAAACTAAATACTTTAATAGAAACTTTTGGTTGATTTTTTTTAAAGATTTTTCAGTATTAAATTGATTTTACAATATAGGTATCCTTGTATTGTTTAAAACGATAAATGTTTTCAGGTCTCTTTGTCATGTCGCCATGTTTGCGTATTCAGTTCTCTATACGGGTTTCCCGCAGGACATAGAGTTACTGGAAGTAACAAAACTTTTGTCTCATTAAAATCTCTAAAAAATTACACCGATATATGAATTAATTATTGGACGTAGTATTTAATAATAAATGATTGAATATTGAATAGACTATTTTATCCATAACTGTTTTATATTACATAACTAGCGACCAGCCTCCGGCTTTGCATGGAGTTGGTTTTTTTTTTAATCCTTCCTTGCGACTAGCTTCCATTTGTACCAAATTTCAGCTTTCTTAGTTGTTTTGGTTATGCGTTGATAGTCAATAAATAGTCAGGTCAAATTATTTTATAAGTATATATGATAATATGCTTAGTAATTCATTACGTATTCATTTCTTTATAAAAATCACTAGAGTGCTAAAAAGTAACACCATATTAATGTTAACAGTATTTATTATAATATTATCATTAATACATGAATCAATATATAATTTTTAATAATTGGAACCACAAAAGAATACTTAGCACAAGCAGTTCGTGGTATATAATTAATAAAATAGATGTTCAATGGGATCCGCATATCGCGTGTCGTTTCCAGTAGTAATGCTCTCTGTCAACCCGTTCCCCCTTCTTCCATTCTATTTGCTCGGCTCCTTAATGCTTTATTTCGCTTGTGTGCTTAGTCTAATTAGAAAACTCCGTCTAATAGCTTATATCGAATTGCCGCTTTTTGTATCTCTAACTTCGTGTTTGAACAGCATTACTACTCATTTGTAAGGACAAATTATGGCGTCCTTTAATTGTAACTTTTTCCTTATCAATAAATAATTTCTTGTGATTTTTATATTTTACTAAGTAGGTACTTAGTTTACAGTAGTAATTCAACAGCCATTCTTGCGGCAGTAAGGTTCTGTAAACCACCCCCCTTAGCTAGCTAGCCCCTTAAATATTAGCTGTTAAATACATTAAATACTATTGAAAGAATTTTCAAAATCTGTCCAGTAGTTTTTGAAATTATTCATACAAGAATACAATTTATCTTCTCTCTTTATAAATGTATAGATTGTATTTTAAATAACTCTATAAGATTGTCGCTGTGATGATTTCGATAATAACTTAACGGTCAAATATTTGTATTAAATACTTCTCAGAAAAATATAAAAACAGAACTTAAGAAAAACTAGCGAAGACGAATTCGCTGATAAAAGCTTATATAATTAATACAATTTATTTTATTTTTCAAACTAGGTAGGTCTTGAAAAGTTAAAAAGTTTTGAAACCTGTACTATAGCCGAAGTTAAGTATTGTTGAGTAAATTTCAATAATACGATCCCATGTTACATGGCACTTTATTATTGTCAATTTCCGTCGTGTTAAGATTGAAGACGCAACCCCTCCTACGTCCTCCCTACTCCTCCATGCTCCGTCTTTGCTCGTTCCGTTCGCAACGGAAAGTCATCAAAGTAAGCCCAAATGAGGGAAACTTTCCGTTTTACATGTGTATTGTACGACTTTTGTAATGGAAAACATGAATTAAACAAACAGACAAACATGCATTACAAATTGTTCCGAATTACTCAGGTTATTAAAGTTTTAAATATGACAGTTTAAGAAAATTACATTTTATTTTATTTAAGCAAAAATTCATGACGTCACACAATCAAATATAAACGAAGACGTTTATTTTTGGCATTTTTGAAAGCCATTAACAAATCAAAAGTACAGATAGGGATGAAAAACAATCATTATTAAGATTGCTATAAATTCTTCTCATGAAATTTTAAGATAAATATTTTAATAGGCTGAAGTTTTTTTGCAGGTTTTCTTCCTGTAGAAAAAAGTATCTAAAACTGGAGTAGATTAATTTGATTTTATTGTGTTCCTAGTATATTTGTAGTCCAATAAGAGCTTAGATAGCAAAGCAACGATAGCATGTAACAGCTAGTCGAAACTAAATTAAAATAATTATCTTGATTGCAGTTTTGGGCTGACTGCAAGGCCGAACTCACAAATTTACCTATTCTTCACACCCACTACCCTCACTCTACTGCTCACGTTTAGAATTGGCTGTTGGCTCGTTTTCCTATTAAATTTCCATACAATTATTTATTTCTGTAAATTCTATGAACGTATGATTCATTTTTATAAATTTTTCACATTATTCAAATTATTTACCTACAACAATTGTGATTTTTTTTTTCAAAGGTAAAAATCCCTATATAGAGTACCACGCCTGTTAGAAGAGTGGAACTTCTTGGTGATCAAATATATAAGTAAGCGTTAGATGTCAGAGAGATAGAATCGTTACAAGAATAATTACAAAAAGCGTCACGTTATTGTAACACTGAAGCGTCACACAAAATTCGACCGTGAAATTTTACTATCATCGTGCGAAAAACCTTGGAATTTCACTTCTTTGAAGTTTCACTTTAATACAGTAACTATAAAAAATTATGTTAACTGACGTCATTTTATATGAGTAGAAAATGATTTTGTAAAGAAAACTCATTCTTAGTTAGCCAGGGAATGCCGGTACGCTGCCTATATTTATAACATAATTTTTTTTTTACTCAAACGACCAATTCTCAACGTCAGTACTACGTTCATGAACGGTGACTTTTAATTGCACCGCCAAAAACAATATTTTATGCGCGGCCTGCAGTTTTTTTTTTTCACCCGACTTCGGCTCGGCTATTACTCAAAATAATCTACTTCAGATATCTCGTAGAAAACAAGGTTTACTTAAATATTGTGGAAAGAATAATGTTGCCTTTCCTTTAATACCACATGACGGGTGGTATGTGTAATTGCACTTTTCGTGCAAAGATTGCACTATTTTTCACTTTGAAACACAACAATTGCTATAATTTTTACGCCTCCTTTACGAAATAGGTACAAGTTATTGTTAAGTTGAATTCAAGTAGAGAACTATTATGTCACTAAATAATCACTACATATTATAAAACAATCATCAACCGCGTCTCTGTCTGTCTGTTCGCGATAAAATCAAAAACTGCTGCACCAATTTTCATGCTGTTTTCACCAATGGATCGAGGAAGGTTTTAGTATATAATTTACAAAGTTACGCGGGCGAAGTCGCGGGCAACAGCTAGTATTTAATATTTTCGTTATATAATCGGAATTTACTTTAAGCTAAAGCTTAAAGGTAAGTTTAATCATCCGAACTAAGTGAAGTATAAAGTTTTTTACAAAATAAATGACACCCTTCCAAATTGTGTTTATAGTTTTAACTGCCAAATAAAGTTTACCATTTGTTCTATTACTGCAAGCGATAGACAGGTAATAAATGAGCTTCCACAACTTATAATTGCTTTATTTTGTAGTCTACAAGGAACAAAATACTTTTTAGTTAAACGTGGGTTATAGGTTTGTTTCGTTTCATTATTAAAATAATTGTATTGAAAAAAACCTAAAATGAACCTTTGAATATCTTTGCTTTCATAGCAAGAAAGGATCCATTTGTAGGACCTAATTGTTAGAACATTATTTAAATTATCATAGATCATTGTTATCCTGGGTGAGGTAAACAATTTATCCCACAGATGTGCTAACTATAGAAACTCTTCCTTCTGAGTTGTTTCCGCCTAGCTGCAATAATACCTGCAATTTCGACAGATGAGATGAAGGTGGGATGCAATGTAACACCTTCATCCCATCTGGTATCTCTCAGGCACTGACCTACCAAGTCTAAGTCGGTCTGCCTGCCACCCTTCATAATAAAAAATTAGAAAATGAGCCCCTAAATAACTACACGAATGGCGGTTCAGCCGAAATACCGATTCGTTTTTCAAACTCAAATTTCGAATGCGGGGCTGACACTCATCAAAGTGCATAGACAACCTCCCCGCCGATTTTACCGCGCTTCGACGTCAACAATGCCATATTTGCAACTGTCAAAAAGGTATTGCCTTCTGATTTTCGACTCTATATCCGGGCCGTAATAGAAATTAGCGTTGTCAATAGACGAATTTGTCTTTGTCTCGGGACTATTAATAATTTTTACCATTTGCATGGCGGCAATTCGATCGCGCGGCCGCTTGATTGATGCTCGTGACGTTTTTTGTCAATCAAATTCGTGTTTTGTAAAAGCATTCACTGCAATTGTTTTGAATATGTATGACTTATAAGTTACGATACGTTAAAACGTTTATTAAATTGAGTATTTAAATTCGCACAGATAACGCCGTTGTCAACGTCAAAAGCGGACATAATTTGAGTGAAATGATGTGCTCTACTATACGAGCAAAATCTCTTTCGGAAACTGTCCGTAACTCGTACTGTCCATCTGCTCAATCATTCCACGGCATTTATCATTTTTTAGGCCGAAATGAAACTCGCTTCAAACTAGACACTGCGATAGATATGTAAAAAGGAAAAGTCGAAGCTTTCGCAACGTCTTTTTGTAACGTACCTTCCATTCGGATTCGGCGTACGAATTCAGAGAGGCTCGTTCCCTATATACTCTATGCTTCGTGTGACGTTTCGAATCGGTCGGTTTATAACTGGCCGCTAACTCTCATCCGTCCCGACCTTATGTTTGATCAGTTTTGACAGACCACCGACATGGACTCTACTTTTGACGGCAAAATGGCGAATTATATCGTTTTTATTTCCCTCACTTGTCTTTCATCACTTCTTTTGTGATTGAGCTCTCCGCGTATAGGACGACGGATTGTCACAAAGCGAATTGGCTCTGTTTTGTTGCTTTATTAGTTATGAATTGTAGCCCATTTGACATTGACGAGCTCTTTCATTTTGCTCTGTGTTCTGCGACCTCGTTTTTTCCATGCTCTTATGTCGATATTCAATTTTTTTCAATGTTATGCACTCAATGAGGAAATCGTGTTGCAATAATCAACGCTAAAGCACATTTAGACTTTATACTTATGTCTTGTATATATACCTATAAGTATTATATGATATATATTTATTGACTACTACCTGTGTGTGTATATTGTATGTAATTTCCGTACACATGTTTAAGGATAAAGTTACTATTATACTATTAGGTTCTTTCATTGATGTGACTTTATTCAAAAGACCCAAAAAAATGGTAAAAAAGATCTTATTCAAATACACAACTGTTATTAAAATCTTGGTAAATCTTTATATATAATAAAAAATGAATGTTTATACAGATATAATCTTTTTAGACAATTGCAAAGTCACATTGCAGAATAAATTGTGCAGAATAATATTTATTCTGCTAGAGAATAGTAAAGAAATAATGTGTTATTATATTATAGACTTGACATGAAATATAAAAATAATAAATAGAAAGATAATTAGTGTAGAATATCAAGTATCGTATTTCAACGGCCACAAAGGAAAATATTGTAACGAAACGGACATAAATAATGATAAAAGAAATGGTCGCGTGTCGACGAGTTATGGCGATGGCTCACAATTATCCCTTCTCTGTGAACGGCCATCTTTTGCTTAATACAATTTTTGTTGGAATCCTAATATTATGAATGCTAAAGTTAGTTCGATTGTTTGTTTGTTGCGCTCTCACACTTTAAGTGCTCAACCGACACACATACATATTTTCTGGAATACAGAAGAGGGAACATAGGGGACATAGAGTAGGTACGTTACGTTTCATTGAAAAAATGTACTCTTCAACGCTTGAAAAAAATATTTAACCAATTGAATACACCTAAAAAAGGGGGCGCGGTCTAAGTCGCTGGCAAAAGTTAGTGTAAATATAAATTAAAAAAATATTAGAATATCAAAAATGACTTCAATCAGCAGACCTAATGAAATAACGCAATTCATTTAGTACCTTTTGTATTTTATTAAATTTACAAACGAAGGACGATGTTTATTGCAAGGTCTTGCAGTTTGTACTTTATTTTAAAATATTTTTAGCAAATAAAATTTATTATTATTATTATTATTCAAAATGTGAGGGAGTAAGTTACAATACTCTTACAAGTAGAGAGTACTCTTAAGAGTACTCTTACAATTATTGTCGAAAGTAGACTGTGAACTCGTTTCAGGAAAAGTTTGAATGAAATATAAAAGTGCGCTGAATGAGCTCTTTTGTGTTTTCGATCGAACCGACCACGATAACAGACCGGAGACGTTCGCACTAAATTTATTGCGCACTATTAGCATTCGCCACCGTAAACGTAAAGAATGGAAATATTTCTAAATGATAGTAGGAAGGAAAGTATGTAATCTATGTGGTCTGATGTCGTCATAAGCGGTGCAGCTTGCATTATTTTATATTCTGTGTCTCTGTCTACACGGCTCTATGAATTTTTCATTTTATACGCTTTTTTATGGTGACAATATAAATAAGATATATGATTTTATTTGAGAATCAATTCAAATGAATCTAGCAAGTAAACGTGATAAAGTAAAATTATAGAACAAAAGACAATTATTTAATGAAACTACGCAACCATATTTTTTACTGTGACTTTGTTGCTGTCAAACTGTCCACAGTCCACTCAATACGACAAGAGTTTTTTTTCTTCGTAATGAAAATTTTACTTATATTTTTTCTACATACAGGTTCTTATGTAATTTTATCACTCAAATAAAGTAATGGAAAATTATACATTACCTACTTTGCATACATTCTATGCAATAAATAATAATTAATTAAAAATTTAAGAATTCAATAGTTACTTAATAAGGTTTAATTTAATTTAACTTATGAAATAACTTATGTAAATAACTTTAAATATCTAATGTAGGCATTAATTATATTGAAAAGTTATTGTTTTTTGAACAAATCCTTAATAAATATTTTGTGCATACTAAACTTTGATTACCTACCTTTGGCATTTTCTCTTCAGTGTCAGTACCTTTGAGAAGCGGAACAAAAAAAATCCGTAAAGCTCATATCAACTCGACACAGTGTGCTTCTCAGAAAGCCTTACGAGTTAGTTTCATTGCATTAGTACATATTTTTTCTTGAGCGTAACAATGTAAAATACGACCACGGAGTTTAGAGGACCGACGGTCCGGTGAAAAAGGTTGTAATTAGACTAAAAATGCGGTGTACAGGCTTCAATAAAAAGCTGTAACTGTGACCGGCTATGGCCGAAACATAATTGTCCACCGTAATGATTGTAGGTAATTGTCGGGGCTGCCCTTTAACCCTTCACAAGGAATAGCCCTTCGACTATGCACGGGTCCCAATTTAAGAGCTGTAGCGATCGGCGATTTTTCATAAGCGTTTTTTATGTCATAAACATATATTTTTATGTAGCCGTTTTTGTCCGTGTACACGACCCTATGTTTTTCCGTCCTTCCAAAACAAATAACCGTTTAACAACATAACTTTATTATCCTTACTAATATTATAAATGTGAATGTGAGTTTGTTTGTTTGTTACGCTTTCAGGCAAAAACTACTGAACCGATCACCATGAAATTTTGCATACACGTTGTCTGGGACACCAGAAAGGACATAGGGTACCTTTTATCCAAAACGTACTACATAGTACTACATAAAAATATAATGTACCTATATTCTAAAACTATATGAAACACAGTTACATTTATAACTAGCTGGCGCCCGCGACTTCGTCCGCGTTGAAAAAGAAAAAAGTAGCCTATCCTGTGTCCTGTACGTCTAAATATATATCTACCAAGTTTCATGAAAATCAGTTAATTCGTTTAAGAGTTATGGAGGAACAATACCTACACTTACAGATTTATTATTAGTATTGATATTATAACTATACCGATTGGCATTTCGAAATTATACTGGAGCTGTAATTAAAACTTCCCTAATACTTTTGATTACTTTCTTATAATTGTGTGTATACTTGTAATGAAAAATGACATCATTGTCCATTGCTATGAAACCCGCTTCCGCTTATACATCGTACCGCACTGTTAATAGCGGTCGGGACAGGGCCGAATTAAGACAATAATTACTGACCCGGCCCGGGAAGTTTTCGTTTCGGCTAATACTTTTTACTGCGCGCATACTATTTGAATTGCATGCATATTGTCGACGGAAACATTAAGCTAGTATGAACATAACTTCATGTGTATAAAGTATTTGGAACTTAAATTTAGCAGTTCCTTAAAAAAGTTTCTTCCTTAGGTAAAACAAACTTTAAAAAAACACAATGAAACACTTCTTAGTAAATCTATTTTAATACTCTTTCGTACTTATGTAAAATTTTAAACTATTAATCATTTGCTATAACAATTGACGATCAACACTAATCACATGCGAAGCCAACACAACGATACAGTCTAACGGCGAAGCGTCAAGCAAAAATGAACCTTAAAATAGAGTCTTTAACGTAATGAAAAATTCAATATCGCTAGAGCAGAACTGCAACTTATACAAGACTTACAAAAACTTATACGCGAATAGGATATCTAAAGGCATTTGAAAATGTACCTTATCGTCTAACCTATAAGGTTGCGCGGTCCATGATTGATTGCTGTCGTGGAAGGCTTCGCTAACATGTTATTTGTCGACCTTCGAAAGAATATCAATTGTATCCAGTGTCGTGGCTCTTGAAGCGTGAAGATGCATATCAAGTGAAGATAGATGCGACGGAAATCATTATGTTTATCAAGAAAATGGGTTTCAGGGTTCCGCATGTGCACAAGATTTTATCCAGTCTTCTCTAATACAGGAAATATGGACCAGTCTACTGTTTAGGCTTTAGGTCTTTAACGGTGATCACTTAAAGAGTTATTCGATTATCTTTCACCCCAAAGAAGGTGTTACATTACGTATTTGAGTACATAGTATATTTTTTATATAAAGTTTGGTACTTAGCTATTTATGGTAATTGGCTATCACCGCCTATTAACACAAGCAAATGAATAAGTGCTGTAGTATGCCTTAGTAAAATAAAGGAAAAGCTATCAAAATTGTCTCAATAGTTAGCTTTTGATATTTACTTAGCGTGGATTGCATAAAATATGGCAAACTTAGAAATTGATAAAAACAAAATTAAATTTTATTAAGAATTTCAAAGTGAATTCTCTCAACATAAATTAAATAATATCCACTACTTGTAGGTAAATTTTTAAAAAAATCAGTAACAATCAAATGTGATTATTCAGTTTACTTTGTTTGAAAATACGTTAATAATCCTCTTAGCCTTGACAATAATATATAAAAACAAAAAACAGTCGTCACTCGTATGCAATAAGATTCGAAATTGCTTGCACCTTTGGAACCAGTGACATCGATATCTTTTACACACAAACTGACATAAGTAATATCATCAGTAAATATTAAAATCCTTGAACACAGATACAACACAATAAATCACTCTTTATATCACACTTTTAATTGAGTCTCGTAAAGTTATTAACAATTTAAACGCGTACACTTAAATATTTTTTATTGTTATTGTGCTATTACTGAAAATTATTTAGATAAAAAAACTAAAAACAAATGACGGTAAGTACCTAATTTTTTATTTTAATTTTTTTAGTTATCAACGGCTATTAGAAATACTTACGTATGCTTGCCAGTCGTGGACCTACAGCAACAAAACAAAAACAAAACTAGTAAATTACCAGAAAGCCATGGAAAGGAGCCTTCTAAAAATAAGGTTAAAACACAAAAAAAGAAGCGAATCTATACGAAGAAAGACCAAACTAATACATATTCTAAGCTACAGTCAGAAGTTGAAATGACCATGAGCTGGCCACATAGCAAGGTACAGTGATAAGCGATTGACTATAGAAGCGACAAGGTGGAAAGGACCTATTGGAAAATGACGTAAAGGACGACCGATGAAAAGATGGAGCGATGACATTATACTCGTAGCTACAGCAGGAAAGGAGTGGATTAACCAAGCTAAAAACAGAGAAGACTGGATCAAACTGAACGAGGCCTATACCCAAATAGGGGTTCCTATCCAAGAAAATCATGATGTACATAATAAACATTTAAATGAAGAAACAATAGATATAATGTATAAGCAGTGTAAATATAGTGTAAATAAATAGTTAAAAATCATGTATGAAACTATATAAAAACAATGCATGTAAAATACTTAAGTTATGGGAAACAATAAAGACTTTATTATTATTTTACACATGTATATTTATTTTAATTCTTAATTCTAATTTTTTTTACAATATAATTTATACAAAGATAATAAATAATATAAAAAATACGCATGAATATTATTAAAAAAATGCTGCTATTCTATTCGGAGACAGGAAAACACATTTAAAAAATCTAGGTCGTATAATGAAACACTAGTCTATAATACGGACACTATTTTCAATCGGTTATCATAATACAGAAAACTTATTCAAATATAGATAAAACCTTTTTTATGTAAACGAGTCGGTTATTTTTTTCTCTTATCGCTTTAGGTGTTATTTTATTACTCTGACGCATTTTAATTAATAATAAGGAACTTTGTAATGACGATTTTAATGATTTCGACGTTAATTTGATGTATCTCGATGATATAGTTGTGAAAATTATGACAAACGATAAGCAAACAATACAAACGTGAACAGATTCTCGTTTGGTCGACAAAGCTTCCACAATTCAGCTGCAAATAACACGAATAAATACGAGTATGTACACTTCTTTATTTATCTGCAGTGTTAAGGTTTCATATTTCATTACATTCTTCACTGCCACAAGAAAATACACGCTTTATAGGAAATCCTCATCCTTTTGGAGGGCGTTGTAATGAAGGAACTGGTAAATGTAATGTTCTATGTTAACTAACTGATGTCTCATTATAAGAGTGGTTGTTTTAAGTTTTCTCTCTTTCTTTGCAGATTGCTCAGCTAGTAGAAGATGTGAGAAGATTACAGGCGTCATTAAAAGCGCTACAAGAGGCTCATTCACAGCAACTACAACGGTTGGAAGAGAGACTAGATGAGAAGAAACAACACATAGCCAGATTAGAAGCGAGGCTTGACACGCAAAGAGACTATGATGACATCAAGAGAGAAATCAGGTAAGATTTGCCTCGTTAAAAAAGTTTTCAAAATGAAGGTTTCAAAATTACTCAGAATTTATTCCAAAATAAGTATTATACTTATTATTTAAACGAAAGATATAAGCTAATGACACCTTTATTTACTCTTTCTTTTTGATGAACTTCTCAATGAACTTTATTATTAAGTAACATTGTACCGTCAGCACAAAAATCAACACGTGCTGTAAGATAACCAGTATCAGTGTTGGGTCGTTCACCTGTTTGTGTTAGATTATCATTGTTTGAACGTTGGGAAACATAATGGTGATTAAACCTTGAATGTGGTCGAAGAACTTGATGTGAAACACCATTTGCATATACAGAATGTCCCTATTTAATAATTATAAATTAATATTGTTTTCGTTTTTCTTTGTCTTATGTGATTTTATAAATACCGAGAACCATAAATATGAGGGCTCTTAAACCAGAATCAAAAAGGTATATTAGAGTATTAAGATTAAGCTAAATTGTGAATACAATATTTTTAATGAAAATTTGTAAATATTGCTCTTTGTATGATAAGCGATTATCACAGATTTTAAACTATGCCAATTTGAGTTTTAAGGGCTCTCACACCCCCTAATTCTCAGTGGTTTTATGGCTAAATTTTCTTTTTTATGTTAAAAAAAGAACCGATTAACGCTACAACAATAATAATTACTCAGCTGTGGTATTTATGGCTACCGCTTTCCTCCATCATGACAATTGTTTTTTTATTACTATTTTTAATGTAACATTAATTCGTTTAATTATTGCTTAAAAATATTGCTCACGTATTAAAGTAGGTAATGCTGGTAATGTTTATGTATAAACTTTCACACTGTGTGCATATGGTGACTTACACTAAGTTTGTTTGCTAACAGTACCTTTGACTGATAACATGGCGCCGAGGTGCATTCTAGTAGTGCATTATCAAGCGATATACTTTAAATAGATAAGTGCACACTATAAATAGGAAGTCTTTGTTGTTCTGCTAGATGTTGATGACAAAAGGAATTATCCTCAGTAAATATAGAAGTAAGCATAACAAACAATGACAAATGAAGCAACTTAATAAGGTATCTAAGTGGTTTCAGACTACTTGTATACAAAACAAGATATCCTTATTTCGAATCTCACTTCACTTCTTTTTGGGAATCTTTATAAGTAGAAGTAATATTATTTTTTTAAAGTTTGATAGTACTTGAACTATTCGTTACTCAACAGCACATAAAGTGATCAATGAATTTGGATAAATCTTGTTACAAATATAATCTTAAAACATGGTATTTCCAGTTTTTCCAAACGCCATTTGTTTTCCGTTTTTGGTATGAGAAAATGTTTAAAACATTTCTTTCCGGACTAAATAGCGTATTGAACTTAGTTGCTAAACATTGAACTAAATAGCGTAATGTATAGTTGGTAGTTAAATTACTCCTGGTAATTAAACGAAGCCGCGGACAAAAGCCAGTATAATTTCAAACATGATATCTTTATACGGCGAATTAACAATAACAAGAGATTAACCATAAGTGTCAAATTTAAAAATTAATGAACCAAATCTGTTTTGATATCTTAATCACACGCAACCATAAACAAATTTGGGACTTAAAAGACTCCGTCGAGGAAGTGGTGTGGTGACCAAACAAAACACAATGACTAATTAACTCTTTTCTGGGAAAACAAGCTGCTATAATAAAGTTCAAACGAGATTCTGACCATATGCAAGTAATGTACACGACCGTAAAATCTTTATGAAAAATGTATGTACTTACTGCATCTATTTAAGGTGTAGTATGTCGGAAATTACGCAACGATGAAGTTAAAGTATTCTTGTATTTAAAAAAAACTACATTAAAAATCAAGATCTATCTTCAAAAGTTTTTTTAGCACCTAGTGTGATGTTAATATTTTAGTTTTAATAAAAGCATTTAATTCTCTGAATCTAATCTAATCAAACCTTAGGCGTTAATTAATATATCCCCTAATTTCTTATTTCTTATCGATTCTCCTCTCTATCATAGGAATTTAATCTTATTTATATTTCCCACTGATGAGAACAGGAAATGTGAAAAAAAGTTCGTCGGTGTTTCTCAGGGAGCGATTTTGGGTCCAATATTATTGTTCAAACACGGGTGTTACATGCTAAATTCCATATCTCGAATCGTTTAGCGTGTAGACGTTATAATACTGTGGGACTGTCACATAAGTGTTTTTTTAAAGAACAAAAAAAATCGAGACCTCCTTAGTAGATAAATAACTGAAAATATTTTAATTATATTATAAAGAGAGATGCGGATTTTTTAGTTTATTCTATGTAACTTATAAGTTTGTGTTTATAGTAGGTAATATCCGGAAATACTTAACCTTTTTCAAACATTCTTACCTTAAAAACTTTTGAATAATTTGAAGAAAAATCATTTTTTTACTCCTTCTATTTTCGCATCCAACTTGATTCGAAAATTTCTTGCGCTCGTAGAATGTAATATTCTAGAAACTTATATCGAAAATTCCCCTAAGAATCTCAAATTTTGATTTGGTTGTAAATTTTCCTAGACTAAAACTACTCCATATAATACCTATGAAAAGCCGAGGTGTATCTAATTAATAGGTAGTTATATACTTTTTGTAGCTACTTACTGTTTTCTTTTTGTGTACTCTTATATGTATATATACATCGTTTCCTAAACAATGACTAAAAATAAGTTTCTTCAAAGTAAGTAAGCAAGTTAAATGTCTGCCTATCTAGGACTGGTATTCATTGAAATTTTAGTCTGTTTTGGGTAACTTAAATTACCTATAACTTGAAAACGTTTCATTTGGTAACTTCACAAGACTTTTGCTAACTAAACCATTTGGTAACTTCATTAGTGAAGGGCGTGACAATGACAAACAAACTAATACGCAACCAAACTGTTGGTGATGTTATTTTTATCAATATGGCGTCCATTGACGGCTTCTTTGATCATCAAAGGGTGATCTACAAACGAGCCGCGTCACGACATAAATTCTCGCCTCGCCTAACATAATAAACACCATATTTTTGGAGAACAACTTAAAACATCAATCGATCGATTTTAATGACAGGATAACATTCTGGCAATATTGACATATCTATTTAAACATCCGAAAATGTTCAAAAATTTATTTTTTCAAGTTTAGGTTGTCAGACAGGCTGACAGTCCACTACCTTCACCTTCACCTACCATCACCTAAGTATAACAAGAAACGCTACAGGTGCTTGAGGAGAATTAAGAATAAGTGATTAGGAAATGATAAGAAAATGGGCTCTAATAACTCACTCGCCGAAACACAAAAGCACACATGCGGTTATTTCACTGTGGTCTTCTGTAAGGGCGTGATTACTGATGCTAATCGGCTACCCAAATAACTGCGAAATACATTGTGTCTACAGCCAACTAAATATAAATTCAATTTATAGTTTTTTTTTAAATCACATTATAAACACGCCAATTGTGGAAAATAGATAAAAGAAAACACAAGACATATTATCGAATGACACGACAATAGTTGATAGAAAAATAAAGGGAAAAACGTAATAGAAAAAAAAAGCTTTTCAATTATAGCCGTAAGCACGCGAGACTAAAGAACGACACTTGCCCGTTTTCCCATGATCGGCCCAATTTCGCCTCGTATTTAGACGATTTCTTACAAAAGAGATCGCGCCTGCCCACTAAAAATAATCCAATAATATCTTCTAATACTGTACACAAACAGTCGGGAGCACCTGTAACGGTTTATTGCTTATTTATTCCGTTCCTCTCAAGTCGGGATTAAGTTATAACCAGCCTCCGAAGATTAAGGCTTAATAGGGGGCGGAATAGATTGATTTCTGGACGATCCCGCGCCAAATCTCTCTTACTTAACTTTGGTAGCGATGTTTGGTTTCAGATTAGATTCGTCTTCGGAACGTGTTTCAACAAACTGATTAATTCCAATTTCAAAATTAATAAGTTCGCAACTATTTATGTATCTAGTTCTAAATTTAAAAACTTGTAAATTAATTTATATATTATACTAAACTAGCTGCTGCCCGCGACTTCGCCCGCGTAATTTTGTAAATTATATACTAAAACCTTCCTCGAGAACCACTCTATCCATTGGTGAAAACAGCATGAAAATTGGTGCAGTATTTTTTGAGTTTATCGCGAACAGACACAGACAGACGCGGCGGAGGACTTTGTTTTATAATATGTAAGGATTCATTATAAAATATTGGCTTTGAAACTACAAAATCTGATAGGTATTTTGAGAATCTAGTATTTTGTGAATCTAGTTTTATGCGATTATGCCATGGCAAAGCAACTGCCTTTTGCAGTCATAAAATGGACAGCCCGACTGTCTATAGCAACCAACCCTTATATTATAGTAAACCGCTGGAAATTTATTTATTAGCTTAATTAGCCTATTTGTCAATCTTGCCTAATCTTTTATCCTACTTAAGAACGGCAACGCCCTTGTAGTAAATATGGCATAGCTTATGTTAATAGGTAAAATGCGTATTTTGAACTTCACTCAATGAAACTTTTAAAGTGTCTATAATTTATCACTTTAACTATAGACAATAGACAATATTTTTCAAATAGACAGGTGACGTCACATTAAATTTTATAACTATTATCACTATATCCACCTACATTTACCCACAATCTAAAATAATTTTATGCCTCTAACTTAAGTAACCATCATCTTGTGTGATAAAACAAAAAAAAAAGTTAAATTCTCTCTAAATTATGTTGACAGAGTGTGTTCGTTAAAAAAATCAAATATCGTCGAACGATGCATACTTTATCTCTTGTTTAATTAAAAACAAAACACACAGCATTTACATATTTCTCGGAGAGAACTATAAACAGTGTCTGTAGGTGTGTGTTATATGGTGTACCTATGTCCTCCCCTATATATCAATAGTGGGTCCTATCGGGGACACCTGTCTCCATTTGCTTAGGCGATGTTTGCCTTACATTTAACGTAAGTTAGCCTTACACACGAATTATCAACTAATTTACGTTCCCCGCTTTTTTTAGACCCATAAAAAAAGCCATGTCCTATAAGCTCTTTACTGCTTGTTTACACGACTCTGGCGTTTCACGACAAAAATTTAAATAAGTCTAAGAAGAACGCTTGAGTAAAGAGACAATGAGAGATATTTAGAAAAAAAAATTGTTAAAACAACATAAGAGTCGGTTGAGGTGCGGCCTTTGCTTTGTTTTCGAATGTGTACATTGCTGGTGAGTGAGTGAGTGAGTGGTTGAGGCTGGCGAGACCTCATTTTATCTGTTTATTGACCAATCGATCGGCGGCGATTGGACAGTACGTTCGAACTGGGCGGGGCTTCCCCTTATCGTCGGCCGATGATTTGACTGATAATGTTTGATTGTGTCTTCCAAACTTAAATCAATATTGATAAAAATAATGTCACATGACAATGGAGTTGTACATGTCAAGGCATCGATGACCACAGTGCACATAAAGATGTTGAAATTAATCTTTGTTACCTCAGAACTGACGATTTTGATGATTCTTTTTTTATTTGAAAGCTTGTGCTTCCCGTGTGGTCCCATTTCAATTTGGTCCAGTTCTAACAATGGCATCCATAAGAAAACGGTTTGAAGTCGGTTTTTTTAAAGAGTTATTTAATAAGCACTGTTCAAAGTAAACATAGCGTAGGTAGATATCTAAAAGGTTATTCGTATAAAATATGCAAGTCCCATTGTTAATTTGTCTGCATAATTAAAAAATGTCAATCTCGATTTCCATAAATTCCTTAATTTATCGAAAATCTGTTACAAATTTTGATTAATGGACGCCCGTTCTATGACTAAGGGGTGCAAATTCACCCTTTGCCGATTTCAAAGACATATTTCTAGTGAAGACTGTTGGAGGGGGTGGAGTAAGGATGTTTCGATATTGATTAATAAATTACAAATTCCTCTAGAGTTGCACGTCGGATCTTTGTTTGCTAACGAATTCCATAACATTCCATCTGTCAACAAAAACGAAACATTTCCTACTAGTAGCAATTATTACAATGTTATTGACATTTAAATAAAATGCTCCCATATATTGTATATATATGTTAATTAATTCAACATCCCCCCTTTCCCCCACTTCCCTCTTGCGCAGGTTACAAAGTTTATCTCATAAAGTATTCAGTATGTTACAAGCCTTAAACTGAAGGCTTTTGGCCGAAGACAAAGATGCTTTTAAGCTTCCGTGTCGAACAGTAAACTCCGTGGAGAGGTTACTGTTTGAAAATATTTAAGAAATAATTTAGTTAGTTTAAATTTATTTTAAATTATTATTATTTTTGTATATTTATTTACAAACAATAAATATTATAAATTTTGTTATTTTTATAAAAAAAATTATTTTATTTAATACGCATAGATAAGTTTAAGTGAAATAAAAGTTATTAATATTAGCTATCTCTATTAACTTTCAAATTATATATTTAATTACGTATAGACATATACTATGTACTTTCATATGATAAAAAATGTGAAGTTTCAATGTCTATTATAATTAATTATTATAAGTCTCTACTACCTATATTCTATGTTACCTACTAATAACTATTGAATACTTTAACCTTTTATACTTTATAAAAAGTTAGAGATCACACTTTTAAACACGCACGCTTTTTAAACATAACCTTATAAAAGAAAAATTTAAATCGACCTCTCCATACCATCTCTGTTCAACGGTTGGACTATTAAAACTCCTTAGCTATCGTGAACACTCTCACCCACTTTCGAAACGCTTATAAAACTGTGTCTCCTTTATAAACATATTTACGTGTTTATGGTTATGAAGTTTAATGGTATACCAAAGGTAACCCCCTGCCCTGGTAAACCAAAGGTATATGGCTTAAGATCTTTCTTTTATGTAGTGCCCCTTAATCTAGTGAATCGTTCGCAAGGATGAAAAGTTTCACAACCCTCGTTATTGCCGTTTATCATCATCATCTACTGTTGTGGACATGGTCCTTTTTAATTGAGATACCACACTCGAACTTCTGCCCTCCTCATCTAGGCACAGCTAGCCGTTTTCTTGAGTTCATCGCTCCATATGGTAAGTGGTCAGTGTTCTAACTATAAAACTCGTCTACCTACCTCAAAGGTCATCCACTACACGACAGATATTCCCACTTCAGCTGACTGATTCTTTTAACTAAGTATGTAGACCATGGAATCTCCCTATATCGGACTATATTCCTCAGATAAATGTTTTTATAAGTTTTGGACATTGAATTTAGGGCTGATATATGACAAGAGCTTAAGCACTCTAAAAAATCTAGACGTAGGTACATTTAAATTTAATGATTATTAAAATTTATCAAAAAGCTCACTTGCTATGAATATGAAAAATTATTGTATATAAATTGTATTTTTTATAATACAGTGTCAAATTAATAAACAGTGTTGATTTATCGAAAACCTGTTAGATACTAAACAATACACCCTCGCCTCACCTGTTAACGTAACAATCGTCTGGGGATCCCGCAATTCATACAAATGCAAGAAGTTCAAACGACAATGTACCTTATGTCGCAACACCGCCGACTTGAAACACCTCGCGTCGTTAACAACTGCACACTCTCAAACACCTACCAGATTTAGTCGCGTACTACCAAAGATTTAATTGGCGATATATTAAATTGTAATTATGGTACAACCCTATTGTTCGAGGTGCGAAAATCTTGAGCTGGAGGCGAATCGATACCAGCTACGCGATCGGTCGCCCGACCGATCTGAAAACACACCAGTCTAGTGAACAATGCCAATAAGTGTCCATTCTACGGTTTGTGTGAAGTATTTGTTTTATTTTGATACAATTTTTAAACCAAATTGTCTTTTTCTTTAATTGTTTAGACGCCATAAAAAAACAACGATAAAATTTTTGGTAAGGTTTTAGAAACCTCTCAACGTATATACCTAGTCTAAAAAAATCAAATATTTTGATAACTTTACTCTGTGTACAGCGTGAAATATTTCATTACGTAACAGTCTTTAAAAACACCGCATAGGTTTAACTAAGTAAATAAGATGTAACTCATAGAGTATTAAGATATTCATACTAGATGGATATTAAAGGTAAACTCAAGTTGTACAATTAAATAGTTAGGCCTACTTAAAAAAGTAAAGAAAAAATTAAGATACGTTTTCTTGAAAAACAAAAAACACATCGCTGTATACGACCCGCAACTCGATCAGTCGTCCAACAAATCAATTATATTTAGTTAGTTTTAAGATCGATCGCTCGATAAGTTTTATTGTAATAAAATTGTATTACCAAATACGTACCGTATAGGTTGAGTTAATTGCGAGAATCAATAACACATGCGGCGAATTGGAGGCTTTAAATTTTCATTCACTATGCAAATACTCGTACTTGCTTATCTAATAAATAACTTTGTTTGTTTTGAATAACAAACGAAATAGTAGACAGTGTTTTGCGGAACATTGTCGCAAATTATGTGTTACTTATAAAACTATTATATTTATTCATATAATGTGTTAGCGAAATATACTTTTTCACAAGATCTTTCTAATCGTAGAAGTTCTTACTCTCTTCTCTTACAAAATAAAGTTAATCTTACAAATTGCGGTAATAAATCAAAAAGCCATTACTCTTCAAATCTATTTGGATAGTGAGAAAATTCAACTTTTTCAATTTGTTTTACTTATAATTTTATTATACTTAGCTACGTTACATAGGTAGTCTATTTATCTTATTATAGGTACTTGATTTGTTAAAAAAGTCTTATACAATAATTCGTTATGAGAGACGATATTTTTAACTTTATAACTAAAAAATAAAAAAAAAATTCTCCATATTTGAAATAATTTGTAAACCTGATTTATATATAAATTTATCGTCTAAATCGCTGTCAAATAGGAATAACAATAAACTCTAAACCTATAGTGAATTTTCCATGATCCATTCTAATTTGGCATCTATGGCGAACCGATTAAGGTCTATACGTAAGTATTTTATATTGGCTTGGCTTGCAAGCGCCGCCAACCTGGGACACCTTATCTTCTAATAGGTAACAAGGCGGCTCAAAGGGTTCAATCTCAATAAATTTATGAAAGGAATATTGCCAATAGGGCCACCGTTATATCCTATTAATTAAAATACTTAATTAATTCACGTAAAATGGTTTTAATCAATTCGTCCGCTCAATTTATGAAGGTGTATCAGTATGACCCCACTCTTAATTATTCCGCTTTTCTAATACACCTCATGAATTCAATGTTCTCCTTCGGAATTATAATAATATTGATACAGTTTGTTATTTTAAAACCTTTGTATTTTTTTTATTTATTTTTTTTATTTTATTGAAACATAGTCACACAGCACTCATACAACAATAATATAAAATAAATACATATGTATACTTAAAACCTACTGCCAATAACGGACTTCGTTATTTTACCGTAAGAAAAACTATGAACACAATAAGAAATAAAATCAAAAAAACAATAAAACAAACAAAAAAGAAACCAAATAAGTAAACAATAAACACAATTTCATAGGAAGAGACGCGTGTGCAGTGGTGTGTGTGCAGTGGTGTGTGTGTGTGTGTGTGTGTGTGTGTGTGTGTGTGTTTATACATTAATATTAGAATCTTTATTAATGATCACTTTTCTATTATTATTATTTGTATCGTGACTGTCAGTTGAAACAACAGCTTTAACCGTTTATTTATGGTATTTTGATGGTAAAAATCTAAATTAATTTTGTATTTGTATATATATATTACTATCCTGTGTCCCGTACTTCTAAATATTTATCTACCAAGTTTCATGAAAATCAGTTGATTCGTTTAAGAGTTATTGAGGAACATACATACAGAAAAAAATTCTAAAAATTGTCAATTTAGATTCAGTATCATGTATAAACCTATAAGCACAATATCTCTGAAAACAAAGTAACTTACTCCATGACCGACCCTTACAGATTTATTATTAGTATTGATAATATGGGAATGTTTTAGTGATTATAGTTCGTGTTAGTAAATAAATCTTAATTTATCTTGTTGCAGTATGCTGCGATCCCTGGATCTCGGGAGCGGGGAGAGATCTCTAGAAAGAAAACCAGAACCCCTTCGATCTCCGAGTGTCACGTTCTCGCACAGAGACGAGAGGAGTTCAGCAGAAAGAGAGAGAAGCACGGAAAGGCGAGATACAGGTACGTAGCACACGTTTACTCCAACTAGTACTACAACTTGGCAGAGCAACGATTGTTAACGAAATGCGAAGTCAAGTTACGGTACTGTCGATGTCGTCCATTGTACTCTGTATCAATTATTAAAGCACGTTTGATAGCCCAATGTGTATGTCCGTAGCTAGTTCGTGTTCGCTTCCTTTACCTCCCGAGTAACACGCGAGGATTACGAGGAATTCCAGTTCCCATCACCTCATCGAGTCATTGCCTCATGACTCAAGCCGCTTACAATCATAGGTCCACATGTACCGCGCGTTCAAATTGAAAAGATCACGTAGCGTGCGTAGAACACAGCCCTGACTCGACCCGCCCACTCCCCGACCCGTCCCCTTTCCTCGTGTTCCCGCGTAACCGTGTTCTCACCCGCAGGTCCCGAGGAGTGGCCGAGCACGCCACCGCCGCTCAACAACAACACCACACACCACAACAACAACGGCCCGCAACAGTTGCCTCTACCGCCTCCCAGCCCGTTCCGCTTCGAGGATCACCGTCCGTACCGTTTCGCCGAAGACATGGGCCCTCTACCTCCCGGAGCACTGGTCGGCCGGCTAGGCGACTCCCTAATACCCAAAGGCGATCCCATGGAAGCCCGGCTACAAGAAATGCTCAGATACAACATGGACAAATATGCCAACACAAATCTGGACACTCTGCACATAAGCCGGCGAGTTAGAGAACTGCTCTCAGTACACAATATAGGGCAGAGACTGTTCGCCAAATACGTTCTTGGATTGTCGCAAGGGACCGTCTCCGAGTTGCTGTCGAAACCGAAGCCCTGGGACAAGCTGACGGAGAAGGGAAGAGACTCGTACAGGAAGATGCACGCGTGGGCCTGCGACGAAGCGGCCGTCATGCTTCTAAAGTCCCTCATTCCAAAGAAAGGTATTTGTTTCGTTTCTCTATCGCTATAACAGCCAAACCACCTCTAAATGACTACCATCAGTTTACGTTTCAGCATGTCGCAAGTATATAGGCGGTGTATCCATCAATTCTGCCCCCTTTAACGTAATCTTCCGACTGGTTTGGCACGCTACCCGTTATCACTGCTTGTCAAGTTTACCTGACAATAGGCCTCATCAATCATTACAAGAATGTAGCGATAGCTATTAAAGACGTTCACTCCGGGCCATTACACTTTAGACAAAAGAGTTTATAAGAACAATTTTGTGCTCACAAATATTGCACCTTCGCATTGATATCATATTTTTTAGCAATAATTATTTTCCAATTGCAATGAAGTGTGCAACAACCAGTCCTTATTTTTTTGATTAAGTAAACCGCTTTGACATTGTACGCTCCGCACATTTTTTTAACACTTTTTTTTTTATTTTGTTGAACCTTGACACCATGTCCTTTTCGTCACCCACATCCCAGACCTTCCTGTCGCGTGCGGAAACTACGTTCGGCTCGGTATAGTTGGTAGATCAGCTACCGCCCCCTCCTCATTCCTCAGTTGTTACATAAAAGGGTGGTTTGTACAGTCGAGGCGGGGGGAGGTAGGAGAAAATGTCGTAGACTAAAGGGGATATGGTCAAGCGAGCGCGCCTCGCTGGCAATTGCATCCTCCCAGGATTCTACTGACTTCGATTTATCGTTTTAATACGTGTTTCTTTTGTTAACAATGTCCGCAGTTCTATTTTATTTAAAAGTTTTTGGCACATTTTCAAATTTTTTCCATTATTTTGGTACGCAAATTTTTTATTCAAAATTTTCAAAAAAAATTGCATCTGCATCGTCTATAGGCGCGAAAGTTGACAACTGTAGTTAATAACAATATGGCGACCACACGAAAGTGTTTGTAAAGTAAGCGGACACGCACATAGCACCGGCTTTACACAAAACCCTGTCTGCATTAAATTATGCCTTATTATAAGCAGGTTGAAAACTTTATGTAGGTTACACCTATGAGTAGATTTCAGCAGTTAGTACGAAACATATTTTAACAATTTTTTAATATGCAATTATACTATAATATTTTTTGAATAGTAAGGTTTAGCTACTGTCTATGGTGGAAGCCAGTTTAGTAAATAATGGCAATTGTCAAAGGTTGTAACGTCGCATGCAAAATGCACGGAGAGGAAACTCGAAGGACCAAAAAGTATTGAGTCTGTTGTAAAACAGTGTACACATTAATGACAATACAGGACAAAATATAAATCTGCGAGAGACAATAGACTTTTGTACATTAGCCTTTGTCCCCGTCGATAGGGATGAGCTCAAATAGATTGAATTTCAGATAATTCCGAAGGGTTCCCGGTTTTTCTTTTCGTAATTACGGTTTTTGTATGCACGTTCCGCCGCACATTCGGCAAATTTATGCATGGCTAATACATTAATAATCCACATATATTTTATTATTCCTTTTTTAAATATATATTGCAAAGTTTGACAGTTCTAAATATGACAGTAGGTAAAATTTAAGAGCTTCAACTTTTTCATCGATCAGGACTGGCAAAGACATCAAGCTACACAGCCTTGTCGGTAATAAGTCAGTTCCAATAGTGAAAGAAGGTATTGTAGTGATGTTCCCACGATGCGGTGATTATCGGTTGCTAGCGTGACCGAGTGTTATACACTCATTACCGTTTATTACATGAAGGAAGTGGACAATCGGTACTGTTACACAGATAAATAACAATGTAGGCAAACATCTTATCGGTGTGTGTAAACTACGAATTAAAAGTAAAAAAAAAATTAAAAATGTAAAAGTTTTTGATTTACTTAGGTACAACAAAATATATTGTATGAATCAATTGATGAATTTCTCATGAGCAACAATCACTGTTGTTTATTCTTACGTCACAGCGTGGCCATTTTCCATTTTCTAGTTCCCACGACATAAGTATATATATACACAAAATTGTCCTGTCCGTCCGTGCGTAATGTTGTGAAATGCACCAACAGTTTGTCGTTCACACGAGACGTTTGTGACATAGATTCGCGAATGACATGTTTTTTGAATTGATATTCATTACGCGCAATTGTTGCGCGTCGTCGGTATTACTAATATTTCTTAAACTCTATTTACTTTCTTTGATAAAAAATTTAAAATGAGGTATTACTTATAATCCTCTACAGGAAACTGTCTTACAATTAATTTATTATAAGCGGATAAACTTCAACGTGAAACAAAAAGCAAAAGCACGCCGCATTTAATTTTCAAGTTAATATTAAGTAGTGGCTATGATTACGTAGTAAAGTATAGTTTTAAAAAAACATATCGCGTTTATACGCAATTACAACCTATGACCGCCCTTTCAATTTGTTATCTTCATTGAAGTAGTAAAAAGTGGTTAAAAGCACTTATTAATTACCACAAGAGGCGGGATCTGCCAAGCCCTATCAACAAGTATAAATGGGTTTTTTTTAATGAATTACAAACGAAGTTTGCTATGGCTCACTCAACTAATACGACAACTTGAAGAAATATTACACAGGACATTTAAAAAAAATGTATATTCTTTAATTTTTATTAAAAATAAAACACAGTCATGATTGTTTTTAAAAATATATATATTGGTATATTTTGATGATATTATGTGTGATAAAATGCTAGAGCACGTTTCTCAACATAAATCGGGCAGTCCGTGTAGTAAGACCAACATGAAATAACTGTTTTATTTTGGTGAGCTAATTTTGCAAACCAAAATTTCCTATTCCCTATCCCCTTTATCCTACTAAGGTGGGCAACGCATTGCTTATATACCGTTGCTTGTGTTAAACATCCAACTTGTCTGTGGAGAAATTTCTTGTCTATGCCCGGTATTAATTCAATAAGTATAATAGAAAATATAATTTAAAAAGTAACCAATCATCGTATATCAACATTTATGCCACAAACACGATAAATTTTATGTTTTTTCATACCCTAAGCACTCACGGTGTAAGTTTACCGGATATTATTTATTCCACATAATCCATAACTCCAATTAAGTGTAGTTATGGCGGTTGCAATTATTCTTCTTATTACTGTTATCACGGTTGAGTGATGAAGAGTTATCGAACCAATTTAGTTTGCGAACGTCAAATCAATTCGTAGCTTGAAAAGCAATGTTATGTTCGATGCGAACAATAATTCAACTATTTTACAATTTATACTTACATCCACCTTGCGTTGTTTTAATCGTTAACTTACACGTTTATAGAAGATTTAATATCATTGATAGAAGAAAAATATCGGCGCCATGTTTAATATTCCGTGACAGTTTTACTTTTTAATCATTATTTAATCTTTTTTAAGAAACATAACAAATATGTTTCTTAAAAAATTAGGCAGACATCATAAACGCATACAGCCATCACTTGAAAGTACAAATTCTGATCATATTTGCAAATGAATATGGGTCTTAACGAATAAGATATTTGTTATAAAAATTAACTTGAACATTAAAGAAAAAAGATCGGCGCCATGTTTAATATTCCGTGACAGTTTTACTTTTTAATATTTCCTTGACGTTTGTTATGTTTCTTAAAAATTTTGTCAAAGACACCATCAACGCATACAGCCATCATTTGAAAGTACAAATTCTGAGCATATTCAGAAATGGGTGTTGTTCTTAACGAAAAACACATTCGTAATAATAATACGAAAAACACATTAATAATGAACCCGTATCTCTTTTTATTATTTGACGTCACTTGAAAGTACAAACTTTAAATATGTACGGAAATGAGTGTGGGACTTCACGGATACGATATTTGAACAAAGTTCGGTTCTCTAAAAGCGGTTCAAGCGTGGCGTGAAAATCTATTTTCAATGGGCCACTATCGGCGGACGCAGGACACTCGCCAAAGGCTTTATGTACGAAGTTAAGCGTCCTCGATGCTCCTTTACTCTGAACACCCCTTGTTGTGCTCTTAGTTTAATGCTAAGCAAATTTTAATATTCAATTGAGCTTTGTCCATTTGGATTTGTTGTTTTAATCTTACGTGTAACTTCGCGTGGCATTCTAGTTACAGTTGTGACGTCATTTCAAAACTATTTACCAAGTTCAGTCGTAAAAGTTTTTCAATTAACTATCAGATTTAATACTAATATTATAAAAGTTATAAAGTAAAGTTTGTGAGGCTGTTTGTTGTTACTCTTGTTAGTAAAAACGGCTGTACGGTTTTGGATGTAATTTGGCACATAGATAATTTATTACCTGGATATGACATATGAATAAAAATGTTATTATCCCCGGGGAAATTGTCTAAAAGATGTTATTTTCAACGCTCGATTGATTTTCATCACAGACAAAGTGGTGAGCACCAACTAGTATACAATGTATTAAGTTGAAAAAAATTTGAAAATTTCTTTAGACATTTTATTGTGTGCGAATAAAGATTGACGAAGTTCTGAAACTGTGCATGGACGTATGTCGCAGTTATTTTAGAGTAAGCAAAGTTGCGACTTTGAAGTGTATTAACCGTACGCTAATGCACTCGGACTTGAGGGACACATCGAACACAAAATGGTGGACAAGTTATCGTCTTCAGTTTCCGTAACTTGCCAACGTTTCGGGTGAACAAATCGGATGAAAATTCAATTTCAGTACGTAACAGACAAATTATGGGTATTAGGTATTTCAGTAGGAGTTACATAGAGGCTAATATTGAGTGTTTTTTGTAGACGATTTTAGAATATTGATTAAAGAAAATAACTTCGAGTTATTAGTTGACAATGACAGATTGTGTCATTGTCAGATTTAATAAACAGCAAATATATTTTTGAGATTCTTATTTTATAATTTTTTGAGGTTTTTTTATATTTTTATGTTTTTGGTAACACAACTTAATAATAAGACGAAAAAAGTAAATATTTGCGTATGTTAAAATTAATATTAAGTACATGTAAAATTCATTCTGGCACTAATTTGAATGGTTATATTTTGATAAGATAATTATGTAACCTAAGTACTTAGTTAAGTTTTCGTTCTATGTTAGTTCTCGACGGGAAAATCTCTCGTTAACACCACCAAATGTTGCCAGCAAACAAAACAAAAAGGGACTTTTCACACATGTCGAAAGTGAAACGGGTCAATATCCCATAAATCATAAACTTTAAAACAAGCACGAAAATCCGACAAACGCCTGATAATCGCATAATAATTACCTACGTAATTATAACCATACTTTAATGGTCCCAAAATGGAATGACGGATATTTTTGTCATAGATTTAAAAGTAAAGCATTTTAATCTTTCAGAATTATGTTAGTCTTTTTTTAAAGCAGAACAAGTATCATAAGAAGCATCTAATTTACAATTTGATTGATGTTGGTTTTATAGTTAAAATATGTATATCTTCAAAACGTTTATCTAATATTTCAAATATATTCAAAAGTATTAATAGGAATAAAGTCTTTGCCAAATGTTATAAAAAGTATATTATTTACTATACGAAAAACTATCAACGTAAGGAAACAAACAATATCATTGAAAATCATGGTCACACATTTTATAAAACACAAAAATAATAAATACAACAGCTTTAGTTTCCTTTATTTGTTTGTTGTAATTCAAACTGTTGTGCAGCGCCATCTGGTTAACAATAGCCGAGATAATTATTTCACTCTGCAGTTAATATGCTGTTTAGGAAACGGAAACTTCATCTATTCCTTACGACAATTATACGCATCGTATACACAAACATTTATGAAATTGCACTGGCCTCTGCAAACATTTAATTTACGACGCAATTATTAGTATTATTACAAAGGGGCATTCCTCGCAAAAACTTATCGCGACTGGCTCCACTTAGAAAGCGTCTTTGAAAAACTAAATAGCCGTTTAAGAGCGTTTACGCTGAAATAACTCGAAAAAAGTTTAGCGGGAAAAAAGATGGTATGCCGGCGACAATGTACCCGTAACGCCATCTGTTGTCGAGTAGCGCGAAGCTAGTGCGAAGGGTCAAGAAATAATTTCGCCAAGAATGTACGCGGCCGCTTTGACGGCTTCCGACGAAGCAATCAAGCGTCCTTACTGACATATTTATGATTATAATACCCGCGTCTCGTTATACACTGTATGATTTTTATACCTGACCGAGAGATGGCAAAGATAATTGTAATCGGACCCAACAAACGCGTAAACAACGCTTAACGAGCTTTTAGAGCTTCGTCTATTCCCTTTTTTATTTTGTTCAATCACACGGTTCGCTATTAACATGCATTTATTTATTTTGGGTAGCCTAGACTGTAGGTACTACTACTTATTCTGTGCCTAGACTTACTACTTCTCCCTTATTAGATTTTAGCCCTTAGATTATTTCGATTTTAGTACTACTATAATACACATTTTTTTATTATCATTTATGTGTTTTCCAGTCATAAATTGGGCATCACCAATTAAATATGGCGTTACTATGCGTAAAGAAAGGATTTCATGGGGTCATAGTACTATAGTAGACACCTATCGTCTATCCTAAGATAGCGCAGTTGCATATACTTACTGGTAGTTCTACGCCTTGTATACCACCTACCATCAAGACTCAAGAGCACTCTCAACAAGCCGCGTATTTTATCATATAAATTATTGTATTCCATTCCACGAAACACAACAGCACAATTGCTGTACAAGTATTTTACAATAGTTTTCGGTAAGATGGTGTAAATGTTACTTAATATTTTACTAATAATAAATCTGTAAGGGTTGGTCATGGAGTAAGTTACTTTATTTTCAGAGATATCGTGTTTCTAGGCTTTATACATGATACTGAAACTAAATTGACCATTTTTAGAATTTTTTTCTGTATGTATATTCCTCCATAACTCTTAAACGAATTAACTGATTTTCATGAATCTTGGTAGATAAACATTTAGACGTACGGGACACAGGATAGGCTACTTTTTTCTTTTTAAACGCGGACGAAGTCGCGAGTGCCAGCTAGTATTTTATATATCTGAAATAGCATTTAGTATTAAATAGTGTTGCCCAAAGCTAAACGAGCTATGGAGAGGGCTATGCTCGGGTTTGCACTGCGAGGTCGAATGAGGAATGAGGAGATCCGTAGACGTACGAAAGTTACCGACATAAGCCAGCGGAAGGTTCCCTAGTGGAGGGGACGAATAGGCAAGCGCAATGTAGGACGTCCACCTACAAAGTGGTCAGTCGACCTGATAAGGGCAAAGGTTCCAGACTCCTGACCGGTCTTATTGGAAAATTATAAGGGAGAGGCCTTTGTCCAGCAGTAGACTTACTACGGCTGATATGATAATGAGTCAATATTACTACTACTAAATAAATACTTTAGCACAAAATTTATTAGATACTCATCATTAATTTATGGGCAGACTTTTCTTTACTCTGAAATTGTGAAAAATTTGATTAACATAACAATACTCCTACTTAAAGTCGGCTAAATATAGTATATGTAGACACAAATTAATTCAACTTCTCATATAATAAAATAAATTCACGTCACCGCTTCTGTTAGGTATTAGAGAAAATAGAAATTCCAGACATCTTAGTTCACAGTGGTTTTCGCAAGTGTGTCCGCGAATAGAGTAATTATTTAATTTGATTGTGATGCGCTAACGGTCAGACAGGACATGTTCTTAGCAACATTTTAATACCTATTATAACTAGATCTTTAAAATATTCTAATTTAGACTCTTAGATATTAACTATAAATATTACAACTAACTAGTGTTGTGCCTGGCAACTTTAGCCTGCTAAGAAATTTTGACATCATGAAAAAATAATATAGGTATGTACTATGACAAAATCATCGAAATAATATGTAATTATTTACAAGCTGGAAAAAATACATACAATAAGAGTATTCCATGTTAATGAAACTTTGTCGGAATTTAGACGTTATATCACAACATAGTATGTTGTCTATATTTTTTTCAGTATGTCTATACCTATGTATGCGCTAATTTCTAAAAAAGGGATTTTTGAGAATTTCCAACGTTAGAAAAAATTAAATATAATTTATTTATCTTTAAAAACATGTCGAGTCTGTTCAAAAGACATCATTGTACACAGAGTGCAAACAAAACGCTAAGACTAGCGTCATTTTAATATTAGAATGTCTTTAGTCGCCGGTGTTAAACGTTTACTTGGCTTTAGTTCTTAATTTAAATTCACTATCCTATGGCGATGGTGTATCAAACCATTCACAGCGTAGTCTGTATCTACTAACTATAGATTTGCACCATGCCTCCTCTTTAGTTTAATTATAATAGCAAATGTATCTTATAGAACAGTACAAGTGCTTAAAATATCATTCGTATTGATTTAAAACAAATACATTTTTTTAATTATATTAGTATTTGATTTCAAGTTTTCTACACAAAATTCGTAAAAAAAATACAAATGTTGTTTGAAGTAAAGTTAATTTAATTTTAATGAACAGTAGAAAAGAATTAGCAGCACCACAACAAAGGATAATAAAGATAATATAATAGAAAATAAATGATTTATAAAATAAAATTGAAAAAGCAGTATTTAAACAAATGTTAGGTGCACTCCGAATACAAAGGGAATGGAAATGAGTCACAACAATTATTTTTGAAAAGGCATATGCGCCGTAACACACGATTTCAAGTTGGTAATATCTACGCTAAAAGCTTCGATACAATTATAAACAATACGAGCACAATAAAGAAGTATATTTTCAGCATGTCAACAAGAGTTGGTTATAATAAGTTTAAAACATCCAGCGGTTGACCGCTTAATTGCCGTAAACATATCGAGAGACATGACTGTCAACACCCACGCCTCTGATTTTCAATCGAATTCATGAAACATTTGTCGCGCGAAAACAGTATTTTCAATTATTTTTATATTTTTCTTTGTTTACAGAACATTGAACTTCAATTTGTCAATCGACAGGATTAATGCTTATGAATACGATATATATTTTTTTATGGCAACACCGTCTTTATTTGACATTTGCTTTTTTTTATTTAATACTTTGGCATGAACTTTTTTCAGTAATAATATTCTAAAGTTCATAATTTAAAAGAGTTGTAAATAAAATGGCGGCCATTTTATTAAGGCAGAATCCTTAAAATCGTTTAATAGGAAATTAAGTGCATCGCGACATATTATTCCAAATAATTAATTGCATGCGTTTCCTGAGTGAAAGCCGCGTATAATTCAACGGTTCTCTTACAGGATGGGTTGTTTAACATGTCACTTGGACGCGATTTGTGAGCCGCCATTTTACATCTTCGCTCCCTGTCTTGCATAATTAGTAAGGATTAATGTGGGGCTATGAATGACATGTTGTTGTGCCGTAAATTAGCGTTTACATAGAACTGTTTAGCCTCTAGTTGTGACAGCGTGATGATTTAACACCGTAACTGCACTGTTACCATGAAAATTCAGACAGACCAATCACCAAACTCCTTGAGTTGTCACAGACTACTAACCTATTTCGCGCCTAGAAAGAGCGGCCTGCATTCAAAGATTTTAAGTCAAGCGAAACTGAATCGCAATTTCAATTAGCTATACCCAGGTATATGTTCAATAATTTTGTATTGATTATTGTAGTTTGCGTGTTGTGCGACAATCAATCGCCACTGCAATCAATGGAACAGGTGTGCGACAATCAATGTTTCAATTTATAGTTTTAAATTGATTATTAAATAAAGGCAAGCATTCTAATCTATTTATACAAACAAGATGAAACCATACCAAATTCTTTGTTGCATTGCACACTTGTAATTGTTTATATATGCAAATAAATAATTAAAAAATAATAAAATGGCGTTGCAAAATTTACTGTCTAATTAATACAGTTTCAAGATTGAATTCAAAAAAAGATATGATGTACTTCATGATACGATGCTAAATGTACCTACCTCTTCTATTAACTTATGAATAAGTATTTGACTGCCCATTAGGTATTACTAATATTACACGAACATAAGAACATACAAATTATCTAGTAGACAAAGTTTATAAATCATTCCCACCATGTTAAAGGTACATAATTAAGTATTGGAAAGCTTTAAACTGAATTAACAATCGGCACACAAAGCCCTCGACAGACGTGAAGGTGCAACTAACAACGTTACAGATACGAAACGTGGCGTAGTTAACGAAATTCGGTTATTTCGTTAAAAAACTTTGCTATCGTATCGTTAAAAGTTGTCCGGATCAGCTCCCCGTGGACCGATACCGGGGAATATTTATAGTGACGTGCAAATTAGACAATTTCGTTTTAAATTCATTCGAGCACAGATAACTATGGACATGAATCTGTCATACAGCCTATGGATCGTCGTTGCCAACAATGTTTTAGTTGTTGCATTCTTAATTTGAAAATTATCAATTTAGAATTGAATGGTAATTAAAACCAAGGAGTTTACAAATTATTAAATTATTCTAGTATGAGATTAAAATAAAATAAAATATTAGTATTTATTTTTATAATATTCATTGCTACTTTGTAATTACAAATTCCAAAAAAAAAATATAAAAAACTATAATAGTTAAATGTCATTTTCAACGTCAGTTAAAAATGTAAGTTGGTCTATGGATATGGACGCACTGCTGTAAAACTGGCAAAATTGATTATTGAATCTAGTTAGCAACTACGAGCGTCCGCACGATGCGCTTAATGTTTTTACCTCCACTTCAGGGATTTCAGACTTCAAATAAAAGAATTCAACATAATCATAATTTAAATGTAATAAATAATGTAGCCCTTTTGGCAACAGTAACCCCTTACTGTGAAATACCAGCATGTATGTTGTCTTTCGGTGAGTGAGTAAGGGACGCTAAAGCCTTCTTCTAATCCATTTATTCTTTATACTAAGGTCAACAATGCCTTGTACATTGTACCAGCTCTACATAAAAAAAAATCACACAAGTACAAACTTACAGTAATAAATCCTTAAGTAGAATTTAAGTAAGTCTTCTCTTAATACAAAGTTTGATAGACGGACAGACTCAAAATTGTCCACTCCTATTACATGTTATTTTAATACGAGTGAAAGTACCATCAAAATGTATTTAGCGGTGTTGCCATGTTCTTGCATCACTACATCCGATGTAAAAAAACAAAATGGAAGCGGCGAGCGATCATATTTCAAAATACAAAGCGCGTACCAAATTACTCATTAGTAGGTAATTTCGATTACTTCCGATAAGGCTGTGTACGTGTGTGTCTTTGCCTTATCGCAATCTAAAAAGGTAAAATTTTAATTGTCTCTGGTTGATTGTTTTGTATTTGGAATGGGCTGTCACTTATGACTTACACCGGATCGTTCGGATTCTCTCCGGCGTTGAATCAATGGTGGTCGGTGCCCCCGTCCGTCGGCAGATTGCTATCTAGCACGCGATACCGATCAACCAACCCTACGCACGCGACTACGTCGATACAAAACTTTTGTCTGAACAAAAGAAAGTCGGTTTAACCGAAGCAACTGACCAAATTTTTACTCCAACATAATTTTACTATCATTAAATAGTAATAACGCGTTCGTGAAAAATAATCCTTCAATACTTCTTAAAGAAAGACCACAAATAATTATTTGTAACTTTACTTTTAAATTTTTCTACAGACGAAGCCACATAGTAGTATTTTGCCATTCATTAAAAATAATATGTGAAAAATTCTCGTTAAACGCAAATTACATGTAAAATATCATTTGCTCTTTGGTCTCTAGTAAGGTAATGAAATTACCATTACAAAGTAAAATCTATTAAAGGTCTCTATTCCTAAACGATTCGGTAGTAGCGTGTACCATACCGTCTCTTTTGTACATTTCACTGTTGCAACACTTAGCACCTAATTTTAACTCTAGCGCCCGTTTATGCAACTATTTCTTTTGCATATAATTAACAATTCAAATGCGCCATTTTTTCCTGTGCTTTGCAACACTTTCGAGCGGCCCTGACGTCCGTCGCCGCGGACGACTCCAATGCAAATGAGGATCGATCTGACCGGTGACGTACGGTGCACACTTCTCACCCCTTTCTTTGGCGACTACCCGCCACCTTGATTTACAATCCCGGATAAAAGCTCCCCGCTCGACTCTGACCTACTCTATACTCTAGCTAAATTACCAACGAATACATTTTTTCACTATGTCACAGTGACACGATAATTTAGGGCACCGCCCCCCTTTACTTTCCAAAGCCTTTGAATATTCATACGGCTATAGCAATCAATAACAGTTACAAAGAAATAGTTTTCGCGTGCACGCACGCGATATGGTGTCGCGTAAACAAATAATTTCAACTTTTATTATGATACTTAAAATTATAGTACACATTCACGGGGTCCACCCGGCCTCTGCCAATCAAACCCTATCCTTTAAATTTAAAGCTTTCGTGACCGGACTTCATTAATTGGGCTCCTTTTTTACACATTTAACGTCCATTAAAAAGGCACATCGCAACGACCACAATAGAAAAACGACCACAACATCGTTTTATAGTTCACTTTGAGATAAGCACTCAAAAATGAACAAGATATACCTATCGGTTTTATCAGGTACTCGGCGGCCATGTTTATATGATTGACGTTTTTCACAAAATGGCGTGCGTTGCGTCACCGTGCAAGTGAAATAAACCTTTATTTTTGACGATATTCCGAGGCACGTCGCGGTAATTGTCCGCGTGCCGTACACAGAATAACAAAATATCTGCAAGAAGATCAAAGGCATTAATAGACGTGTGTGGAAATTTATTGTATGTCGAACGATGAATTTCAAATAATTATATTGGGTATCGGCGCCGAAGGACGCGCTCTACACACGACACACATTTTAATCATCCCTGATTAGATGTCGATAGTGCTTTGTTAACGCCAAAATCGAATATTTCTCTACGGCCCGTCTGGATTTTTAATCTGCTAATTTGAATATATCATGTCCGCGCAGTGCCATCTTTTTATCTTTTCTCTATGTTTGCTCTGTGATCACAGTGGGCGACATTAAAGATGTATTAAAAAGTAAACAAGGCAATTATGAAAACGAATCACGTCCGTAGTGTTATTGTCTAACATTTATGAGTCGAAATTCAACATTATGGTTGCGTTAAGATATAATCTAAAGAGCGTGGCGGCCATACATAAATGTATTTAGATCACGTTTACCTACTCATAAGTCGTTATGACTGTGTGAATGGTTATTTCACAAAAAAAAATTGAACTCTATAGAAGGACATAGCGCTTTGTAATTTGGAACGTGAGAAAAACATAATTTCGCAATGTTTTATTATATTATTAATTTAATCATTTTTACAAAATAAGTAATTTTAAGTTCAATTAGGTAAATTCAATATGCCTACCTACATAATATAAGCACAGAATAGGTAATACTTACCTAATAATTTCAATGACGAATTCTTTTAAATTTGTGTGATTCTTAATTTTTTTAGTATAGTCAGTCTCATACCCACGTTGAAATAGTTTAGGGACTGTCCCTTCTATTAATATAACAAATGCGAAAGTGCGTCTGGGATATAGAAACGGGTTTTCATCCAGGTAAAAAAGTACTGTTCTCGAGGATTTATTTAAAAAAAATAACTAAGTCTTAAAAAAATAAGTGAAAAAAAAAATAATTCAATAAATACTTAATGCTAATCTATCTGTCACGCGGACGAAGTCGCGAGAACCAGCTAGTGACGAATGAAGGACAAAATCGCCGATAAGGTAGTGAAAAGTATCTATTAACTATTATGTCAAACAAAATACCTACTTATAATTTTTCACAATTGTCTTCTGTAAACAAACACCACAATTCATGTCTTCTTTTTTTTACTTAAAAGAAGTTATGAACTGAATTTACCACTTCTTTACTGAGTTTTAAGCAGTGACAGCAATTATCCGGGCTTGTGTGAGTAGCAGTTGACAGAGCTTATTATTTTACTAATTCCGGCATCGCACTTGTTAATTACAAGTTAATTGTTATTTGGTTACGGTAGCCACCTACCAACGAGTGGACCGTCAGCAGATAGATTGAAATTTTGGGTAATAATAAGCTAAAGTTGAACTAAGTGCAAACATTGGCAGTTTACTACCATTACAAGATGAGTCAGCCTCAGCTACTGATGACATCGCGGCTGTTCAAATACAGATGAATTGTAAATGACATATGTTTAAATTTGAGCAAATAATCCCGCAAAGTATCAGTCACGCCTCATAAGCAATAAGGAAAATATATTCGAAGCTCGCATTGTTGTTTTTCACACTTTATTGTCTTTGCGAATGTAATTATATCTCGCGGTATTCTGAATTTAACGAGCGCTCAAGAAAACAATAAGGATCAAGAGTTACACTTTTTACCGACGATTTATCAAGAGAAATGTCTCGATTCCAAAGTAAAATAAACATATTATAAAAGGAGAACGTCTCGGCCGGGTGAAGAACTCTTAGCTGTTGTGTTTAAAATAAAATTTAAGGGCGCAATTAACTTTGTAATCCTTGAAAATTAATGACGAACGACGTACGTGAAATCGTTAATGATAACCGCAATGCTAAATGAGCCATCGTTTTCCTAAAAACCCGAATTGTTTACACAAGATAAAGCGAAGTTGATGTCAGATTTCATGATTCAAAATAACTACCTTCTTTATATATATGTAGGTATTTTTGTCGCCTTAATTACTTTATAGCCTAAATTATAAATTGACTTGCTTTTTCTGTCTAAATTTGTCTAGAACCTACCATACATATTGACAAACTTTTATTGACAAAATCTTGGTTTTGGAGATAAGCCTTTATGAAATAACGAATGATTTCTACATGATACATTTTGCAGTATAATGAGATGTAACCATATAATAATTTGATCCGAAAAGACTGTTATGTTAAATAAATTATCTGGAAATGTAAATATTTTCTCGATAGAGGTATTTTCTTTATATTTAAAATTCACAACCGGTCTGTCTGTACATCATACCACTCTTTTCCAAAGCTTGTCGGTTCTACGAGTTACAGACCTGATCACTGTCACTCAAATTTCTATTTCTATCAGCAATATAATTCTATCACGCAAGCAAACCCTGAGCTTATCAAACTGAAGTTAACCAACAGATAGATAGAGTCTAACTGTTGGTCAACTTCAGATCGCTTAAAGAGACCTAGGTACCTTGAGTTCTGAGATGTTCCGACTAGTTACAATATGGGCTTGTTTAAGCCAAGTTTAAACAAATTCCTACAGGGTCGGAATCGCGCCTTTAAATAACCCCATGGTTTTGCTTGTGTTCTAAAGCGACGGTGGCCATTTACCATCAAGTGAACCGTCGGCCTACCTGCCATCTTTTATACTATAAAAACTAGAGATCCTTAAATGAAATAGGCCAAAAAAGAAAATGCATAATTTTGTATGTATTTGTTTGCGTTTGACTTACTTCCGGAAACCGTACGGAAATTCACTGAATTCTCAACTTATCTTGTTTAATCATTTTCTACAAACTAAGTAATCATAATTATGTTATAGGCAAGAAAACGTTATCAATATTTTATTTTATTACGTATTACAAAAATTATAATAATATGGTTACTATTGAAACATTAATAAATAAATAGTCAGACAGTAATGAATAATACCTATTTTCCAGTACATAGGCTATGTCACGGTTATTTGAAGAACGCAGCGCCCCCGTTAATTGTATGCGCATCTCTCCAAACTAATTACGCGTCTTAATTAAACTAATGCCAAGTATAAATCAGCATCTAAATAGTGTCGTTTCATTGTGAAACCAGAGACAATATGTTGACAGAATGAATGACCGCAATATGGCGGACGGTTTTCGCGATACTCCTTAACTCTGCTTGTTTATGTTGAGCGCGCGCACTGTTTTAGGATTAGTGGCTTAGGCGATGAGTGCCCGCGCCCATTCAATGATTTTGTCATTAAACACTTAAGCACAGCTCATTGCGTTGCACTAATTTCAATTGTGCCAAATATAACTTTCATATTTATTACTTGGCAACGTTCGCATCTTCACAACTTAGTATGAATAACATTTGTTGGGATTCAGTCACAATTAAAATTGTTCGCTGCGCTCGAACTATTAAATCGTCGCAACACAATAATACTATTATATGTTTATTAGATAAAATCCATGCAGCCAAACCAGTCGTATTCAACTTAGCAAGCTTTTATTTATTTATTTTTAAAAAGTTGATTAGTAAAAATCAAAAGATTACGTACAAGAAGTTAAATATGTGTGTCATTAATTTTCAGTGGGATCAAAAGATGGCACAATCGGTCCCGGATTCGGAAGACCTGAGAGCGATAGCGATGAACGTCTAGCTCATATCCTGAGTGAGGCTCATCTTATGAAAACACCCACAGGTCCTGTAAACAACGATGATTCGAGAAGCAACGAAGACTCAAGTTCACCGCGAACGCAATGCCCCTCCCCATTCTCTAATAAGGTAGGCACTCACATTTTTACTAGCCATTCAGACAATATTTTTAATATTATTATGTAATAATCAGTAAATAATAATAAGTCAAAAGTGCATATAAGAGAGCATCAGTTTATAAATTGCACCCATGGCTATCGGCAAGCATATTGCACCTAACACATCGTAGCCCTCAGTTTCCATGTGGCCAAACTTCTATTCCTTGTAATCTAAAAAAATTCCAAAAATTCAATAAGTAGAAGCTTTTTTAATAGAAATATTTTATTACCTCAATAATTTGATAATTTAATCACAATTCTCACATAACCACAAACTTCACTATAAATAAATAGCTAAAGTTTCTAACCAAATTAAATTGCAATTTTTTCAGGACTCCAGTCAAAACAGAAGGCTCAAAAAATACGAAAATGATGACATTCCGCAAGAGAAGGTGGTTAGAATTTACCAAGAAGAATTGGCCAAGATCATGACTAGAAGAGTGGAAGACATGCGTCACAATCGCGACGGAGGCTTTCCTGGGTATGTTTCTTTGTTTTCGTTTCGCATAACAGTAACAATTTAAAATATAAATCAAATATCTGAATTGTAATAAAATGTCAGTAATATAAACGAGAGCAGCCGACTAAAAGTAAATGTAGTTTTCCACCATTTTTCAGCGGCGGAATGCCACCGCACATGGAGAGACCGCCGGAAGACATTCGGATGGCATTAGAAGCTTATCACAGGGAACTTGCCAAAATACAACCCGGAAGTAACATTCCCAACCTCCACAATTTGCCCGGGATGCCGCCGTTTCCCAACCTTCTCGCGTTGCAGCAACAGGCCATGCAACAAGCTCAAAACCAACACATGAACGGCTCAGGCGCCATCCAGGATCTCTCACTGCCCAAAGAGAAGAGTATGAAGATAAACGGAATGACTGGCATGACTGATAGCGATAAGGACAAGCCGATGGATGCCGAAGAGGCGATAAGACACGCGGGAAGCGCTTTCTCACTTGTCAGGCCCAAACTGGAGCCGGGACAGCAATCGACCGGTTCTTCAGCGTCCAGTCCCTTGGGAAACGCGATTCTACCGCCAGCGATAACTCCCAACGAAGACTTCAGCAGTTCAGCTGCGGCGAGTCCGTTACAAAGGATGGCGTCGATAACGAATAGTCTCATCTCTCAACCCTCAAATCCACCCCATCATCCTCCACCACAACGGTCGATGAAAGCTGTTCTTCCGCCGATCACACAGCAGCAGTTCGACTTATTCAATAATCTCAACACCGAAGATATCGTCAGAAGGGTGAAGGAAGCTCTAAGCCAATATTCGATTAGCCAAAGACTGTTCGGAGAATCGGTTCTTGGTTTGTCACAGGGATCCGTGAGCGATCTTCTGGCGAGGCCGAAGCCTTGGCATATGCTCACACAGAAGGGCAGAGAGCCTTTTATTAGAATGAAAATGTTCTTGGAAGACGATAATGCTGTCCACAAATTGGTCGCCTCACAATATAAAATAGCGCCAGAGAAACTTATGCGAACCGGAAACTACAGCGGAGCACCAAGTGAGTATGAGAAATTAAATCTTAGTACCTTAGTAGGTTTAAGGATAGGAATTAAAAAAGGAATAGGGCTCTGGCATCAATTACTCATTCAGCGAAACACAACAGCACATATGCTATTATTTAAAGATCGTCCTCTGTAAGAGAGGACGGGTTATCCAAATTACTGCGAAATGTGAAGTGAAGCCCAGCCATTACTTTGAATTTATTAATTTTTGTAAAGAACTTATACATTTAGTGAAAAATAAAACCGCTATCCACTTCTGTATGTTTCCCTGCCAAGTTTTTCTAAACCACCAATGGGATTTTGATACGGTTTTCACTAATGGAAAGATCCTTTCTGTGTTCCAAATTTCAGCTTTCTAGATCGAGTAGTTTTATTTCTGCGTTAATAGTCAATCAAGATATGTAATTTTATAAGTATAAATTATGTTGCAACGTCCTTCTTTTGCCTACTAAATATGATATAACCTACGGCTTAACGCGTAGGCAGTTATTATTTTCCTCTATGTGTGACTAATTGATTGTTCTCTTCTTTCAGCATGTCCGCCAAATATGAATAAACCAATGCCGCCAACGCAGAAGATGATCTCAGACGCCACTTCTTTGCTCAGCAAAATGCAACAAGAACAACTCTTGAGCTCCGGTCACTTAGGGCACTTGGGCCCTCCCACTCCCTTACTTCTGACTCCTCCGGGATTCCCTCCACATCACGCCGTTACTTTGCCTCCTCAACATCACGAAAACAACAACAAAGACAGAAAACCACCACCACCACCGCAACCGCATCACCAACCTCCACTCATGAGGAGTATGCACCAACACATCTCACCGAGTGTTTACGAAATGGCCGCTCTCACTCAAGATCTCGACACGCAAACTATTACAACGAAAATAAAGGAAGCTCTACTTGCAAATAATATCGGACAGAAAATATTCGGCGAAGCTGTACTGGGCTTGTCGCAAGGTTCCGTCAGTGAACTGCTGTCGAAACCGAAGCCCTGGCACATGCTGAGCATCAAGGGGCGGGAGCCTTTCATTCGCATGCAATTGTGGCTCAGCGATGCGCACAATATCGACCGGCTTCAGGCGCTCAAGAACGAAAGGCGCGAAGCCAATAAGCGGCGGCGATCGAGTGGACCCGGACAAGATAACTCTTCAGATACCTCATCCAACGACACTTCAGAGTTTTACCATTCGAGCTCACCCGGACCCACATCTGGGGTTCCGTCGGCGAAGAAACAGAGGGTTTTATTCTCGGAGGAACAAAAGGAGGCGTTAAGGCTCGCCTTCACTTTAGATCCCTATCCGAATATGCCCACAATAGAATTTCTCGCAACGGAATTGGGTCTCTCGACGAGAACCATAACGAATTGGTTTCACAATCATCGCATGCGATTAAAACAACAGGCGCCCCACGGTTTACCCGCAGAACCGCCTGCGAGAGACCAATCTGCGGCACCTTTCGATCCCGTACAATTCCGACTCATACTAAATCAAAGACTGCTCGATTTGCACAAAGAAAGAATGGGTCTCGCAGGAGTGCCTCTTCCGTATCCTCCCTACTTCGCAGCGAATTCGAACATAGCTGCCCTAATTAGTAGAGGACTGATTCCTCCGAGTGAACAAAAGGACCAATCCGGTGGTCTAGACCTGTCGATGCCTCTGAAGAGAGAGCCCGACGGTGACGACTTCGAGGACGACGACGTCGAAAGCAACCTCGGGTCGGACGACTCGCTGGACGACGGTGAATCTAAGACTGAGCCGAAAGCCACTTCCACTCCGGCGGGCAGATCCAACAGACGGAAACCTGCCGCGCCCCAATGGGTCAACCCCGACTGGCAGGACGAGAAGCCTCGCAACCCGGACGAGGTCATCATAAACGGAGTGTGCGTCATGAGAAGCGACGACTTCAGACGGGAGTCGGAGGAGACGGTGCGAGTGGAGCCGTCGCCCGTGCCTCGAGACACGTCACCTGCCCTCTCACCCCCTACCCCGCGCGCGCCGCACACCCCGCACACGCCTCAAACCCCGCACACCCCTCACACCCCTCACACGCCCCGCGCGCCGCACACTCCCGAAGAAGTCCTCCCCGAGGACAAAATCAAATCCGAAGCGGACGACGACCGGTGGGAGTATTAGGACTTTAGCCAATTGCGTTGAAACGGGTCTCAGTGTGAGTGATAAGTGATGAGTGTTCCGAAACTGTACGGAACCCACGTGTGCATGCGCTTGCGCAGCTATTGGCGGTCAGTGCAAATATTAACGTGTTAGTTAAATATAAATTTTCTGTTATAATTAATTAATTAATGTAAGGCCAAAGACATTTGTAAATACGTCCCCCTATATTTAGCGTTACTTTCGTGATAATGTCAGGCATTATGTCGATGAACATGCGTTACAAAAATTTGCATTTTGCTTTAATGATTTTTTTTTATGTCTAAGAAGTTTAACGCGTACCCTGAATCGGTACAAATTTCTTGGCTCCTTATTGAGTTATGGCTTTTTGGATTTAAATTGGTTCGTTGTAAATAAGTAATAAGTATACCAAATGAGCGTGCCGAGTGTTGTACATATTGTAGCATTACTTGAAGTGATAGGAAATATTTGTAAGATATTTGTGGCGATAATGGTCCGGTGGTTCATTAATGTAAAATTTAATGAATATTTCGAAGTGCAATCCTGTGTATATCTAAGTATGATAAGTATAAATGATAATGAGCGACACCACTTTAAAAGTATTATTATGTTTAAAGAAACCGCTTAGGTTTAAAATATATCTATTGGTTTATGTAAGTTTTATATTTAAATTATTTTTTATTATTATTGTTTATTTTATTGCGACTCTACTTATGTTTTGAATTTTGGAATCTATTATAAGCGCCGCGGTACAGCTCAACTTTGTGATTTAACATGTAAAAATCGTAAAAATCTAGACTTTTTCCTCCAAACACTAAAGTACTTCTAGACTACTTTGCTCCATTAAAAAAAAAAATGTTATTTTTAAACGACGTACAAACTTTAAAACAGAAATAAGCGTTTAATTATATAAGTGTATTGCTTGTGGTTATTATTTTTATTTTATTGTAGCAATAAATTTGCTTTTATTCATATTTTTTGCTATTTTTATTTTTATTTATTTCACCCTCCACCCCCGATCTCTTTATAGGAACATTAGGTTTAATAATGTAAATTAAAAAGGAACCATACTCCTTGCATCATGATGTAAATAATCGGCATCAAGTGGATATTTGTAAATAATTAGTTAGTCAAGTTATAGATAAAATTAGTGAAATAGGCAAAGTGAAGAAAGAGAACGTACAATTGTTCATTAAACGAATAATCAAAAAAGTATTGTCTAAAGTAAACTTTTATGTATGGGAAATGTATCAAAATTTAATCGAAGTATGACTAGTTCTAGGCGAAACGAAAAATTACCCAAAAAAACACATTACAAAAATGATGAATCTAAAGGCGAAGACGTAAAAGCGGTTTTAAAATCAGTTATAGAAATACCAAACTTCATACATATCGATGTTATAAATATAAAACATTAAGTAATAGATCTAAGTAATAGTATAATAGTCAATATTAAAGAAAACTTGGCTGTTCAACAGTTTCCGAGATTATTTTTATCTATCTGAAGAAATCAACACCATCAAACAATTACCATAGATTCGATATCGTCTATGGCGAAAGGTTAATTATATTTAAAGATTTTGAAAATATTTGCTTTTATAAAATCTACGGAATAATTTGTACATCTTGATTTAAAAGTACATTTATTGATTATCTATAATATATAAATATTTATATTGTTATATCGCATGTTACATGTCTCGATTGTTTTTTTGGAATTTCAAATTTTATTTAAACGCTGTTCACATACATAAAACTATATTATATAAATATTTATATTTATTAAATTATATTAAGTGCTAATTTCATTTTATAATCAAAAATTCAACAATTTCGATTCATGTACATTATTTGAAAAGGAAACACGACCGATATTAGATTCTATAAGTTGACTGGGATTCTTTTTTTTGACTGAGATAAAATGTAGCAGGAATTAGTATTTGGATTAAAACATATAATAATTCATTCAGAAATCTATAATTTTTATACAAAGTCAATAAGTATTTTATAATAAGATTCAATGCATACGTAATTTTAGCTATGAATATTGAAAACATTTAAAAGAGAGGTGTGGCACAAGGTAACGTTCTCGGTCCTTACCTTAAGAAAGACAAAATAGCTCAGACGAGTGCGTACCGATTAATAAAATTATGTTCATTCGAATTACATACCTTTGTTCTCAACGATAATACGCAAAATAATAATCGAGTGATGTGATGTATTACTATTTGGTCATGTATTTTATTGTTACGTTTTAATGTTGGCGATGGTAGGTACTTGTGTATATATAACGTAGTAAATAGACGATTATATACGTTATCTCCATTACATTATAATGAATAGTGATTAATATAGCGGTAATTATTATTGTTCATATCATAATATTAATAATAATGACGCTGAAAACATTGTCTTCTTTCTGAACAATTTCTAAAGTTATTAAATTTAAAAATAAAGAAATTGCTAATCAGTGTTTGTTTTATTTAAAAATTATTGAAATAAAAGTAGAAAAACTAATATTTCATCTAGAATATGGAGAGGCCTCAGCAAAATCGAAAATCACCGAAATAACCTGCAATGCAACGAAAGTCACCAACATAACCTGGCAGATTAGTAAGTTAAAGTGGCAATGGTCAAGACAGTCAAGATATGGCAGACAGGAAGTGGTTACCTTTCTGCCATACATAGGTGAGTATTGTCTTTAGAGCTCTGTCTAGGAAGTGACGCTCGATATGGGGTACTGAGTTTTGTTGCCAGTATGTTGTGAAGGTGCATACTGTTTTATTAGCGATTTTAATATTAATAACGCCTAGAAGATAAGCATAGCAACCAGTTGCAGTTACATAATTTTCAGGCGCACATGATCTATTTACGTGTTTAATAACAATGAACTTAGTAGTAATTTCGACGATAATTATGCATTTAAATATATGCTAATAGGTGCAACATTACTTGCAACATTATTTTGGTTCTGTACGTAAATAATTATTAATTATAAGAGAAGTATGTATTAGAAATAAATAGGTATTATAGGTACATATTGTTTGATTATAGTGTCAAAATTGGAAAACTAAAGAGATAGATTTAAATTACAAAAGAAAAAATGCGAAAGCAGTTTCAGTACCGTTACTCGCCGTTAAATATTAGCATGTGTGCTGTTGTGTTTCAGTAAGTGAGTAAGATATGCCACTGATGCAAGGGCCCATTTTTTATAGGCGACGGTAGCCACCTATCATCAAGTGAACTGTCATCTACCTGTCGAGCTTAACACAAAAAAAGAGTTACATCCGTGCGAATCGACTACTCTACACAATTTTCAAATTTAACAATTAACGTATCTCTAAAATCATGCATTTGAATTTAATTAAACTTTAATTAGGTGCAAGCATCCATACGTGATTAGTATTTTGAAATAACCAGTCGTAGAGCCATGATGCTGAGAACACTCATCATATTGAACATAATCTGTATTGTATCAGCAAATATTCAAGTTGATGAATCTAGATTATACCAAACTGAAGTTTTCAGTAATCGTTTCAGTGTAATCTATAATAGTTTAAATCAAACTTTCCCATTGGTTCGTGGAATATTAAATGCTGTGTTCGGAAGACGTGTAAGTACCAAAGTTGGATCAGCAGATTTAATTAAATGAATTATCCAGCTGGTTTCATTATAAGACTAAAAGTAGGTTACCTATTTTCTAAAAATAGTCTATGATTGTGCCAAGTTTTATCCTAATCTGTTCAAGAATTATTGATGAAATGTTAAACATTTAGGGCAAAAGATACTAAAATTAATTTTTTTTTTTTTTTTTTAAATAAATCATATTAAATTACTTAAATTAATTTTTATCCATACTAATAATAAATCTATCTGTAAGGGTTGGTCATGGAGTAAGTTACTTTTTTTTGAGAGATATCGTGTTTGTAGGCTTTATACATGATACTGAAACTAAATTGACCACTTTTACATTTTTTTTCTGTATGTATGTATGTATGTATGTTCCTCCATAACTCTTAAACGAATCAACTGATTTTCATGAAACTTGGTAGATAAAAATTTAGACGTACGGGATACAGGATAGGCTACTTTTTTCTTTTTCAACGCGGACGAAGTCGCGGGCACCAGCTAGTTAGTAGATAAGTTTGTAAAGACGCATAGAGGTTTCTCTTTTATTTGAGAACTGATAGACGATTTCATTTATAATACCTCCTTTCAGGATAGTGTTAAGAATTTTCGTGCTTTCCTGACATTGGTGGACAACCTGATGAAACCATTATTGCCAAGTGCCGGATACTCGCCAAGGATTCCTGAAATATGGTGGGGCGATCACACTACTCCCGTGGACGACAGTATTAGACCTTTTAAAGTGCATTTCACTAATGAGGTAATATAATACAGCAAGGAATTATTCTTTGTGACCAAACAACCCTTGGTTCAAGCCGAACGCGGTACCTAGTGTGTTTTAAGTTTTTTGCTATAGTTGGTTTAATCAACAAATATTAACAAGATTGTATTCAAATAATTCATTCCAAGTAATTTTATTCTGGGATTTTTATATTTCTATACATAGATAATATGTATGTATGTATGTATGACAACCTAATATGAGTCCATTACAAGAATGTACAAGATATCAGCCCTTACTGAGACCAATCATTAATCTATGCAATAGACCTTTCCTAGACAAAACTTTAGGTGCGGTCGCGGTAACGTAGTTAATCCTCAAAAAAAACTAAAAATATCTGCGGTTGGATTCTTTGCGTTTAATGCGGAGTTGGCCTTATGAGAAGTTACCCTTCCGCCGAGAAGTTTCCTCAAATAGAGTCGTCATACGAGAAGTACACACACAGCAATTAACAACTGTTCCAAATATGAAAAGGCATTTCTTTATAGATGATAGACGACCTCCGTGCTCGTATAAGCAACCGCAGAAACCTGACGAGTTCCTTAAAAAACAGCTTCAACAGCTACGGAACTAATACAGAATTTGTGGAACATCTATTGGAGTATTGGAAAAGCGATTATCACTTCCAAGATAGAGAGAAAGTTTTGAATCGTTATCCGCAATATGTCACAAATATACAAGGTAATACTTAGATACATTTATTGTCTGTCTCTGTGTCTGATTAGGATACAGGTTACGTGCTTATTGCACATTATATTTTTGTCATGTGTTGTATTTTTAATTTTTTGTTTAACCCTCAGGAGCAGTAGATACTTTTTTTTCCGTATGAAATACCCAGGACCCCAATACCCTATGTATTTTTATTGTATCGTGTGTGCTTGGTATTTGCATGGAAATTATTTTTATGTCGAAGTGTTTTCTAATCTACATCAGTAGGTACCTAATACCCATTAGACCCAAAGGTATCTTGAAAACAATTTCAGGTTTAGATATTCATTATATCCACATAAAAAGAAATGAAAGTGAAAAAAAGAAATCTGTACCAATATTACTGTTGCACGGATGGCCGGTGACCGGTTTTGAATATTCAAAAGTAATAGCACATCTGCTTGAAAATCGTGACGAATGCAACTTTGTGTTTGAAATTGTAGCTCCAGATTTACCGGGTTTCGGATATTCTCAGGTAAATAATTAGCCTTATAGATTAATTTATATATTTATTATGATTGACGATTTGTACCAAAAAGCAACGCGGCTAATGCGTAGCTTTGCGTTGATATAGATAAATAAATAAAAAAGTAGATATATAATATTCAATGAGCAAACTAATGTGAATGAATCTGTATAAATAAGCTGAACTCAAATGTATTTTTCTTCCAATCCAGCCTAAAATTACTTCTAACTTATAGGCCTATATTTAGGTATGACATAATTTAACATATAGGTATACTTATAGGCAACGAGAAAAATTGGTCTCTCGCCTTACAACATTGGCGTCATTATGAACAATCTAATGAGACGTCTCGGCCACAAACAATATTACATCCATGGGGGTGACTGGGGTGACATTGTGGCCGGAACCATGGCTGTCATGTTTCCACATTCAACGCTTGGAGTGCACACCAATTTTCCACATAGGTGATATCTTACACTATTTTAATCTTTAATGTATATGTTCCAATACTGTATAGTAACGTACACCGTACCTAGTTTTTTTTTAGAAAAACATAACATTGTATACCTAATATATGTATTTTCTTAAGCACATAGGTACTTATTTTTTAAATGAGCTCAAATATACTCGTATGACTCACTGACACTAATCGAGGCCAAAATGCATAAAAAACGATTGATTACGTATAGGTAAGCTCAAGTGATTTAATGCGTGCACCTATTCAACATTTTTTTAGCACTACAATGATTGCGATGATCCTCTAGCTCACTGACCAACTGTAGGTAAGTTACTAAGTAGAATGTCAGGTCAAGGAGAAAACACACATGATAATGGTTTTTTCTAAGAAGTATCGCAAATCTTGTAGGTCACGGTTCTTAAATTGCAATGTTCGTGTTCTGTACAACGAAGAACATGTTTCACTGACGGAGAATAACTAAGTAAAATCTCCCGTTAACTTCTCTTTGCTTCCTTGCCTTGCCGGAGACATACCTATTATATGAAAAATAATATTATAGGTGCGGAGTAGCTCCGGATATACTAACTACCTAACCCTTCACATAGAAACAGAAACTTTCGAAGAGCACGGAAATTTAAAAATTAATTAGTTATTTTTTTCGTAACATTGATGGTTTATTTCTCTGTCAACCTTTTACCTTTCCTTGATATTTCTGGTATACATATACATACACCCCGCTAAGTATACCTACCTATAATTTAGAGGTAATACAAGTAAACTATAATTTTTACATATTTCAGTTTTCTACCACAGACTTTTATCAAGTATTTGCTTGCCCAACTGTACCCAGCCGCTGTGGTTAAGCCACAATATGAGGATCGACTATACCCACTTGGTTTACATTTGAGAAAGTTCATTCTGAATAGTGGGTACTTCCATATTCAGGGCTCCAGACCTGACAATCTAGGTAATTAATAATTTTAGCCTGTCAAAAAACTTTAGCCATTAAGTTTCACACAAAAATCCCATAAGTAAATTAAAAAAAACTGGTCTAGTTCTCGTCTTTTGTCACAAATAGTCAAAATTCTGTCCGGATTAGCCTGGTCTAGAGGTATTTATTTTTTATTCCATGTCCATGTGAAGTTCTTCGCTGAGGATCCTTCTGAACCCTGAAGTGTGAGATCCCCGTGACCTCAACTAAATGCCTGATGGTCGCTCTTCGATCAGATAAAATAAATCTAGGGATGTTTTGCCCAACTTTAACTTCTTGCACCACCGTGAAACTGTAGAATACGGAAGGCACAGTCTCCAATGTATCCACCAAATCGAAGTGCATGCTGGAATTGCAGGATTTCAAGTGAGAACAGAGGTTAGACGATGATGGTATAGTAATAATCATATAATTTCAGCGAAAGGCTTAGAGGATTCTCCAGCCGGTTTGATGTCATGGATAATATACCACTTCATGGTGATCGGTGACGGTGGAAATGCAAACCTTCTACTCAAAGACGGCAACCTCGCTCAGAATTACAATATTGACGAGTTGCTAGATTCGTTGACGATTTATTGGCAAACTAAATGCATAGCCTCAAGTGTTAGAATTTACACGGAATACTCGGCTTGGTTCCAGGACCCCATGAATTTGATTATACTAATGTAAGTAGGTCCAAGCAGTTAATTAAAGTGGTATGTAACACGCAGTTTGTAATCCTACATTCTTTTTACCTACCTACATTGCAATTATTGTGACGATTTTGGTCGCTCAGGTAGGTAGGTACTGTTTTGTCAAAAGAGAAGATTGTATAAATTACTTATATGTAATTTTTTTTTAAAGGACTCCAACGAAGGTGCCATACGCAGTGATAAAGTTTCGATACGAGATCCTATATCAACCAGACAGGTTCTTAAAAGATAAGTTTCATAACATCGTCCTTTCTACAACTATGGATTTCGGTGGACATTTCGCAGGCTTCGAAAACCCATACATATTAGCAGACAGCATTTGGAATGCTGTCAAAAGGATGGAATCTATCCAAAAACTTCAAGCTGAAATTGTAGTGTAAATATCTATAAGAATATTTTGAGTCAACAAAGACTATCATTCACAAAAACCTTGAGTATACATAATATAGCCATATTTATAAAATTCCTAGGATTTTTGAAGATGAAATACACATATTTTAAAACAAACAAATTTTATTTATAATTTTAACCAATTTTTAACTAATATTTCTTCTTTAATAATTATCCCACTTTTTGGTAATAAAATCAGATATTAAAAAAAAAAAAAAACAGAAATTTATATAGCATTTGTTCTTCTGTGGTACCCGGAAAATAATTGTCAGCTAGTGTTATTTAATTAGTCTGTGTGTTAAATGTCAATCTAAGTAAATACTAGTGTCAAAAGAACTGTCTAGTCACTAGTGTCTAACTTAACTACGTCAAGAAACGTCAAAACAAAATTGCAACGAGAGAAGAAAAGGTACATAAATAAAAACAACAAAAATAAAACACACGGGAAACAGTGAAATAATTTTTAAATTAATACATGAACCGTTTATAATTTGATGATATACTATTTGAAATTCAGTTGTGAGACTCATAACGTCGTAGACACAAATAATTTTCAACTAGTGTTTCGACTAATACATAACCTATAAAATGCGCTACGCGCAACTTGTTATTGGTCCTGCCGGTAGCGGAAAGGTAATTATATTTTTATTCATTAATTTATCAAACTAAATCTCTTCATATTACCATACCTCTTATACAGTCTTTCTTTCTCGAGAGCAAAATCACTCCTGGTATTCACTGATTTTATTCATGCTTACATATTTCACATTGTCTGTATATTCTGTGGTTTTGTAATTGTGTGGACCTAATAAATACATTATTATTATTATTTTGTTATCTGATGTTATATACTTTACACATTTTTATTTTGTAAGCAATAATTTATGTATATATTACCCTTTAAACCTCATGTGAAATATTATTAAGTTGAAGTTGAAATATTATAAAGAAGTAGAAAAATGGTTGACAAAATATGTACAGTAGAAACTCGATTAACCGGACTAATTGTTGTCCTTATGCATTTGGATAATCGAATGTATGAAGAAAAGCGGGTTTTGTGCCAGCTCAATCAATGTTTATTAGCGTTGATTTTCGTGCCAGTTCCGATTTAATACACATAATTGGTTGCGATTGGTAGTCCGGATAATAACAAATCCCTATAACTGAGGGCCAGATAATCGAGTCTTGTATAGTGTTGATGTTTTTAGTAAAATTAAACCATTACAAATCAAGTTTCCCTAACTAAACAAAATATAAAGTGGCATTTATAACAAGCTAAACGAAGTTTATTCTGTAATAGCTGCTGCCCACAACTTCGCCCGCGTAACTTGTAAATTATATACTAAAACCTTCCTCAAGAACCACTCTATCCATTGGTGAAAACAGCATGAAAATTGGTGCAGTAGTTTTTGAGTTTATCGCAAATAGATAGACGCAGAGGACTTTGTTTTATAATATGTAGTGATAAATAATTATTTCTTTTTAAAATTAATTAAATGAAATAACATGTTTAATTTCTCCACAGTCCACATATTGTTCAACTATTGTAAAACATGCAAATGACTCAAAAAGAATTGTTGAAGTTGTCAACTTGGACCCTGCAGCTGAGCATTTTGATTACGAGCCCATGGTGGATATCAGGGAGCTAATACACCTCGATGATGCCATGGAGGATGATGAGTTACGCTTTGGACCCAACGGTGGACTTGTTTTTTGTATAGAGTAAGTAATAAAGTGTTATCAACCTCCAACGGGACCTTAACCCGCATCACATTATTTAGATAGGTAGTACAACTTTCAGGTCATTGTCATGTAATCACTACGAACCTTAAAGTAGACAAAAACTGACAAAATTTCACTTTTTCACAAGTGATTTTTCCTAAATCACTTAAATTTTGTTTATTCTTATTAGAAGAATAAACAAAATTTAAGTGATTTAGGATTTAAGTGATTATGATTAGCATAATAAATATTCTATTAGATTTTGTATGTTTATGTCGACAGACACTCTGACAGTACATTTGATGGTTATGATAGACCTATTACAAGCAAGTGCATTGCCGACCATAGGATTAAGGATTAAGGCTCAGTTACACAAGAAGAGTTTCATGTGCGAGTTTCGAAAGCGAAAAAAATCGTATCAGGCAATGAGCGAGAAGAGTTTAAAGGGGCGATAATTTCTTTTGAGAGGCGAAACTCGAAGCACATTGTTTACACTAGCCGATAGTTATACTGTATCACGACAAACATGCGAGAAACTCTCCTTGTGTAACTGAGCCTTTAGGAGGTATAGTATATAGGGCAACAGACGATAGGCTGAATGTTACATAAAATGTCCTATTAATGAATTCGTCTTACCTGTGTATTGCTAAAAACATTTATTTCAGAACCCTCCTAGAGAATTGCGATTGGCTGGAAGAGCAACTGGGTGATGTGGATGATGACTACATACTGTTTGACTGTCCCGGTCAGATTGAACTGTACACACATCTGCCTGTCATGAGGCGGCTCGTAGATCTGCTGCAGAAGTGGAACTTCAGACTGTGTGTAGTGTTCATTGTGGACTCACAGTTTATGGTAGATGGGGCTAAGTTTCTCTCAGGTAATTTTCTAATTGCAGCTACAACTAACTATAGCTATATAAAAACACCTTTAAGGTCATCGCCTTAAAGGTGTGTTTATATACACACCTTTAAGGTTAAAGGTGTTTTTATAACCCTTTCTTTCCCTGACTGTATATTAGCCAAGCTGTAGTGTTTTATTTTTTGTACATTATATGATATTAATTTGTTTATAAAATTAAGTATATTCATAATTTCATGTCTTAGTACATTAAATAGGTTTGTAATTAACAAGATAGATGGAATGAGTAAATAATTGTTTTCTATTTCAGGTACAATGGCAGCTTTGAGTGTCATGGTAAACTTGGAACTGCCACATGTCAACATTCTGAGTAAGATGGACTTGCTCACCAAAAGTGTGAGAAAAAAAATTGACGAGTTAGTATGACATTTTTTTATTATTATTTTAGTTTTGTATCATATTTTTCTTTTCTTTTAAATTGCATAGCTCATTCACGTAAACCTGTTGCGTATATAAAATTTATTTGACATACAAAAAAAGTTCGCAAAAGTTGAAAAATCACTGTCACATGGGAATTGAAGATACTGAACTGTCTGAATAGGCCTTTTTAGACGATCACTTTGAAATACAGTAGAACCGGTTCGGTTACAGCGACCAAATGGCAATGTCCCTGTTGAATGTCTATAAAGATTTAAAATTGCTATCAGTTTATTACGACCAATTTTGGTGTTCCCTTGAAGGTCGCTATAACTGATTTTCACTGTATTATAGCATCCGTGTTGGTTTCGGTGAGTGAGTGAAGGGATGCAGCACCTGTGGCGACAGTAGCCACACCAATCGAGTGTTGTGTTGATGACGAAATCCCAACCGGTTGCAGTTACTTGGAGCCGGACCCACACGTGCTGCTGGCGGAAATGAGGAACTCCAGGTCCAAGTGGCACGAGAAGTACACGAGGCTGACGGAGGCCATCGGCCAGCTGGTGGAGAACTACAGTCTGGTCAAGTTCCTGCCGCTCAACATCAAGGACGAGGAGAGCATAGACAACATCCTCGTCACCATAGACAACGTGGTGCAGTTCGGCGAAGACGCCGACGTCAACGTGCGCGACTTCGACGAGCCCGACGACGGCTACAACGATCAATAATAAAGGGACTTGTCTTCAAAATATCTTTTATTGACTAAAAATATATTATGGTAGATAAATCAAGATAAAAAGTCAAATAATTAAGCGGGGTTAACACGGTACGAGCGCACTCGGATTACTACTCGGATGTTACTCGTAGCGTGTAAACGAAGGATCCGAGTTCACTCGGATGACAGCGTCCGATCAGAGTGGACTCGGACCGTGCTCTATTTGTACGAGCTGACTCGGATCAAATATTAAAAACAAAATGGCGTCAAATGAAACTTTAGATGCGTTTGGAGTAAAAAGTGGAATGAGCGCGATACGCTTAGATTTGTGGAATTATATGAATCAGAAGTTTTGTGGAACATACTTCTTCTGCAAAACTATAAAAATAAATCATAAATTAGCATATCTGCCACTATTTCTATACCTCGCAGCAGCAGATCAGTCGTCATTTTGCAAATCTAGACCAACTCAACTAACGACAAACGCTACTCGGACACTGTTGAACTCATATGGTGGGAACTGTAATTCGAGTACACTCCTATACGAGCTGACTCGTACGAGTGCGCTCGTGTCAACCCCGCTTTAGTCATAAAAAATAAGAGATGTATTTGACATTTTGATAATATGTTGGTAACTGTCACAAGGAAAGAAACCTTTTAAATGAGTGTTTTTATAAATAAATGAACTAAACTTGGTGTTTTATACAGATAAAAAATACGTTTTTAAAATTTTCTAAAACAGCGACATTTAATCATCACATATGACATCCCGTGAACAATATATAGGAACTACTATAGAAATTAGTCTACTTATAGAAACTAGTTTACTTTATATCGGGTAACTTGGGAATGAAACAAATTTTACGATAAAAACAATTTATTCAAGGCTTTTTATAAAAAAACAAACTATAGCTTACAATTACATGTTGCCCTTTCATTTAAGATTCCCGATTGAGTCGAAGTTAAAATTAAATGATGCTTCATTTATTATTAAATTTAAATTAAATTACTTAAAACCCACAAACATATAAATAAACCTTGAGACCATTTTTTAATGTCCTTTGTGTGCACCTGAGTTGCCTGGGGCCCTAGCCAAGAGCAAACGTACAATCGTAAACGCTGCGTTCAGGTTACGCTTTGTGGTTGGTCAAAATTTTATGTGGGCGTTACAACAACCAATCATCAGGGCCCCTAGCCAAGAGCAAACCAATGCAAACGGGAGCGTTGCGTATTTTCTATCGTTTCGTAAATACGCAACGCTCCCGTTTGCATTGGTTTGCTCTTGGCTAGGGGCCCAGGCTTTATTTCTTTCGTTTCGTAAGTACGCAAAGGGAGCGTTTGCATTGGTATTGCTCTTGGCTAGGGCCCCATGTCTGATTGCCTAATAAACTGTATAATAGTAGGGGAGCCCAAGAGAGGATTTTGGGATTTACTCGAGCGCGTCAGATTTTCAGAGGAGATGTTAAGTGAACATACAGACGATTCGGTTGTCAGGCGACGGTTACACGTAGGGTATTTACTGTGATCCATCAGTTCAGTATTTATTGTTAGATGTTAAAAAATCCAGAAATCCATACAAAAAATATTGACATCCATCAATACGCTTAAACTACACGTGTAATAATATGTACCACAAAACATAATTATTTATTGACGGATCACAGTAAATACCGTACGTGTAACCGTCGCCTTACGCAAGCTTGATGGCAGCTTTTTGATATGCAAAAAAGATTTTTAGCGATTGCCATTCTTAATCTGACGATTATTTGGATGATTTTTTTTTTTAATACAGCGCACATACGGGTATATTTGAACGATATACGCGGCCAAAAGTCAAATATACAAAAATAACGATTACTTGTGCTAGGGGACAGCTTGGAGAACAATATCCAGCACTTACCCCCTTTCCCTGGTGTGTTGTTGTTTTTGTTATCGACGTTATTGTGCAATTAAAGAGTTTATCAAAGAAAATTTATTTAGTTTCTTGTATTTCTACCAATTGCAGGTCTACTAATCTACTAATTAAAATTGAATTTCAATATTTTTAGCTATGATTTGTATGCATAAATAGGATTTGTATTTTGTAATAGGGAATTTGTTATACTATCAAGGTAGATCCTGTCAAAATTCTTAAAGCAGTCGAAAGGTTGAAGCTTTGAGCAATAAATAATTTAAAATTTTGCCGCGGATAAGACAAGACATACAGATTTTTAATCGCCTTTTCAAAAGAAGGAACTCAAACTCAAAAGTTTGGATTCGGACCCTCTGTTAAGAAGCATTAAAAGCGTTTAAAGAAGAAAACTTAATTATTTTTTTCCAGAAACAATTGTTCTACTCATCCCGAATCCGAATGAACGTGGTCATTCTTCAGAAAGCGAAGATGAAAATTTGTCTTAAATTAAAAAAAAAAAAAAATAATTTTCAATAACAATGTCTCGATGTAATATTAGAATCTTTGTTTCATTTACTAATATCGTTTAGAACAAAATATGGACCGTAAAATAATTTTGGCCGCGTAGATAGTTCAAATACACGTATGTGCAGCGTCTACAAACTTTTGTACGTCTGTACACGCTCACCCCACTGTTGAAAATGAAAACATCATATAACCTTTTTTCTTCCTACCATCTAATCTTCAAAATCCAATAGGTCGAGTGACTCCACATTTAGAATCGTGGGCTCCCCTACCTAAAAAGCACTTCCACATAATATGACACAATACAACACGCAATTAATTTTTTTAAACAGTCTGAAAAACCTCAAATAATTTATAAGGCAAAATTAATACAACTTGTAAAGTAAATACTTTTCAAAAAAGTATTTTTTCGAAAACATTCTATTAATTCATGGAGAAAATTTTGTAATTTTTCAGGCTCAACTGAACACCTGAACAATTACTAAAACATCTTAGGTGCGAAAGCGAAGCAGACTCTTTACGTATAGTCTACTCTAGACTTATAAATAAAACTTAAATCAATATATTTTTCAATATTAAAATTACATAATAATAATAATTATTACATAGATGATTTATTTCGTCATTACTACAACTGTCTATATAATATACTAACCAATGTAAAATAAATAAATAGTGAATAGTAGAGACATTGAGAAGGATTGACATTCACATTTTAAAATTAATTATATGTAGTTAATTAAAATTTTCCTACTTTCAAAACGGTGATGTCACCTAATTTTATTTAAAAAAAATGTCACTGTATTATACTTAAGTGAATATGCCTAGGCAGATATCGAAATGTATCATACAAGTGTCAAAGTTGTGTGAAAATTATCAATCGGTTCAAGAAATATTTGAAGAATGCTTTATTTCTCTAAATAAGGAATTCTTACGATTTGATTATGATGCCAATATTTGCAAACAAAAAACGGACGCTATATCGAGCAAGAATTTTTTTTTGGAAGTTACAAAAACGTCATTCACTAAATAAGAAGAAGAACTAGAATTACCGAAGATTTAAAGGATAACTTTTTACTGCGGGAATATGGTACATTCGAAGCAGCTCCTGTGCCTTGGGAACAATTATTTACTATTCATTTGAATGGATATCAACAGCACGAAAGAGAAACCAGTGCTGTATGTTTTAATACCCAGCAAAAAAATTCAAACTTACATGACATACGTTTATTTTCATACATAAAAAGTCAACTGAAAGTTGTCATCATCAAAAATTATAAATCTGATTATGAAAAGAAGTTTACCCAGAGTGTGACTTGAGTGGATGTTTCTACCACTTTAATAAGCTATAAGACTATAAAGATTGACGGAAACTTACAGATTTACCACTACTGCCCAAACACTTGTTAACAAGGTTGCTCAACCTTTGACGATGCTGACTTGGAAAGATCAGGCTTGGGGGGGGATCTTAAAGCTCGGCTAGCTTCTGCTCCAATCCTACAACGGTCCGATTTCAGTCAGCCCTTCGTCCTGAGAACGGATGCAAGTGCTCCGTTCTCAGGACGCATTAGGCGCGGTGCTCATGCAAGGAGATTGTCCCAAGACAGAGCGACCCAGTCCTGCTCACAGTCGCTGAACGTAATTACAGCACCACCGAGAGGGATGCTTTAGCTGTGGTTTGGGCCTTAGATCGTTTTCGGGGCTATGTTGAGGGATCTCAAGTGGTCATTGGTACTGTCCATCAGTCATTAGAGTGGCTTTTATCGCTCAAGACGCCGAGTGGGAATTTGGCTCGTTGGGCGATGAAAATTCAAGCTTATAATTTGAATCTGGAATACACCCCTGGGAGGGTCAATGTCATTGCCGATACCCTTAGCCGACCAGCACAGCAGAAGCATTTTCATAAAAGGAGGACAATGGTTTTACGCACTGGACTGATAGAGGTCTTGTATAGGGTAGATTCAGACGGAGATTCCGAGGAGCTGCAGTTGGTGATTCCGCAGTCAATGAGGGACGAGCTCATGAAAGAACTCTATGAAGCAACAACAGATGGTCACTTGGGTATGGAGAGATGTATCGTACTTATTACGTGCAATTTTTATTTTGATTTAATACGCTATGTTTCCCTATTAAAATAAGGATTTACCTAAAAAAGGATTCCACTGTATTATGTAGGTATTAAGTTCAAAAATTGATTTGCGTTTTATATTCAATTCGCTAATTATTTAATCTTGTCGATCGTCAAGTTGTACGTAATCTAAAGTGTTATGTATAATACTTATGTATTGTACCTGTTATATAATAATAATAATAATTTATTTATTTTCGGATTACACAGATCCATAATGTATCTAAGTATGTAATGAACAATGTATCTAAGTGGTTGAAGTAAAATAATTTTTATCTATCACCTTCATTTTATCAAATTTTTCTTGTTTTCTTTATAAACTCAGTTTTAATAGAGAGAAAGTAACACCATAAGTGTTCCGATTCCGATAAGTGACAAAATAAAATTGATAACTTTTCTAGTTTTGGAAAACTATAAGATAAGTATAATTTTAATTAAAAAGGGCATTCATAAACTCCCGAAACATACTTTATTATTGGGTCACTTAAGTTTATTAATACACTATAATTTACTTAAATATAAAATTGTTTAGTCAGAACTTAATTTATTCAATAGGATGAAATACCGAATATTATTCTGTACCTTATATGGTGAAAGACTGCGTCTTATATCAGTCAATCGGTCAGTTAGTAACTGTGTCAGTTTAGAGGGCGGGTGGGTCGTTGGGGGCCTCGTAGGGGAAGATGTCGGGGTCGGTGATGCTGAAGACATACTTGAGGCAGCCGAACTGCAACAGCGCGCCGTGCGGCACCAGCGCCGAGCCCTCCCACGCGCCCTGCGTCGTGTGCCCCTCGGCCCCGCACCGGCACGCGCCGCCTGCAGTCAGCGAGCCCGTCACGTGCGGCGCCGGCTCAGCGCGAGCGGCCAGCGCGCGCACCTCCGCCTCGCCCGGCACACTCAGCGTCGCCCCGCTCAGCGACGGCCCGCTCAGCGACGCGTCGCACGCGTACAACACGCCGTTCACCAGGGTGCCCCACTCCGAGTAGTTGATCAGCTCGAAATGACGCGACACCTGCACATCAACCGTCACTTTGCTATTCTCTAATTTACAAAGTGTTTATCTCATTCTGTTTGACGAAGCATTAAATTTTTAAAGTTAGTTTTGGTTTGAATTTGGAAAGTAGTGGCAGAGAAAATTGCGTTTTACAGTCAATTAGGTCTCGTTACTACTAGTTACAGTATGGCTTAGTTATTACTAGACGAACGATAATATTTTACCTCATCGAAGAAGATGGTGGCGTGCAGCCGCGACAGGTGTCTGCAGTGCGAGTCGTCCAGTCGCACGTCGCATCCACTGTCCGCGCCCACCGTGAGGCGCGACAGGCGCATGGGCAGCGGCCGGTCCAGCGTGTCGCCGAGCGAGTGCGAGTCGCGACGCACGCGACACAGTGCCGCGCGGATGGGTGCGTCGCTCAGCGACTGACCGGCCGAGTCGGGCGACGCGGCGCGCGCGGGCGGCGTGCCCCAAACGGCGCGTGCGATGCGCTCGCGGTCAGCGCGCGACAACAGCTCGGATGGCAGCGCCACGTGGCGGAAGCCGAAGCGCGCCAGCTGCGCCCGGTCGATGCTAGCGCTTACCGCCTCAGCCGCCCTGGCGCTAAGCCCTGCGCCGCGCCACTCGCCGCACGCCTGCTCGCCTTGCAGCAGCTGCTGCAGGCGCTGCCAGGCGAGAAGCTTAACGAGGCGCAGGTCGAGGTGCTGTAGCTGGTCGTCCACGGCGGCCAGCAGCCGCTCGGCGTCCTCGTCGTCGCGCAGCCGCAGCCGCTCGCCACGCGCCCTCTTGCGCCCGCGCATGCGCCTGCGCCGCTTGGGAGCCAGCGCCACCTCCGCCGACGACGCCTCGCTTGACGACCACCTCTCCCCCCGCTCCCCGACCACCTTCCGGGGCGACGAGTGCGCCTCCTGCGCGTACAGTGGATACTATCACTTACTTTCCCGATTAAATAATAATTATAAAAAAAACCCATTTCAATCTCAATTACTTGTTCTAATTATCGGCAGAATAGCTTTCTTTGGCGGCGGTAAATCGGCGGAAATTAAGCGTAAATTGACGGCTATACTATTAATGTGAATTTATTGTTAGACAAATGCTCCTTTAAGTGACCAAGTGTAACTTTTATGCAAACAGGCTCGCTGCTGGACCTGGTTTGGCTATGAACTCCTTCATAACCAGCAAGATCGCATCTGTAACCGCTACCATGTTATCAGAGTAGTATAGTGGGAGATTCAGTTACTCTCACCTTGGAGGTGACATCGGGTGGCGGGGGCGTCGCGTCCGCGTCGGCCTCGTGTCCTTCGCACGCCAGGTCGAGGCAGATCTGCGCCACGTCGCTGTCGCTGCCGCTGTCGAGGTAGCCGCCGGCCGCTTGACAGGCGCGCTGCACGTTGGCGCAGCGCACGAACTCGCGCCGCGACGGCAGCAGCGGCGGCGGGCGGCGGTAGTGCGCGCGCACCGCCGGCGGCACCAGCACGCGGCCGCGCACCCCCGCCGGCACCTTAACGCGGAAGCGCGGGCTCTCCCTGCGGGCGCGCCTGATGAAGTCGATCTTGAGCGCGTGCTGGTCCACGGGCCCGGCGAACCGGTCCCACAGGGCCACGCGCTCCGACGCTGACTGGCTGCTCACCATGCGCCAGTCCACATACTGCTCCACGTGGTTGGGGCACATCCAGCGGCCGGTGGGCAAACTGGTGAGCGGCGGCTCGAGGCAGTCGAGGTGGAACAGCAGCGGGCAGTAGTCACACTGCAGCAGCGGCGCCACCTTGCACGTGCGCGCGCACACGAAGCACAGCTTCGCCGGCAACGGCACGCAGCCCCACGCGTCCACGCTCACCACGCTCACGCCCTCTGCTTACATCAAACGACAATTAGAATGAACTCTTCTTATTTCAAAGTATTTAGTAAAGTAAGTGAAAAGCCCACCTTTATCAGTGCCAGGGAAGAGACAGGGGACCCTCATCTCGCGGGGCAACTCAAACTGCCTCGGATTCATGATTCGGGCTGCCTTCACCAGAATCTCCATTGGACTCAACTCCTTCTCTTCTTTCTCACTCTCTTGCTTCACTTTCGGCTCTTCCGTCTCTTTCTCGTTCTTCTTTTTAAGCGTCGAGTTCGTGCGGTTGTTACGGAAAGACCTATCAATGAAAACTCCTACTTTGAAAATGCCACTTTTATATTAAACTAGTTGGTGCCCGTGAATACATAGACCCGTGCCGTAATACTATTAATTCCAAACCTAGTCTTCCTCTCTGTGTCAGATTTGTTGTCAGCGGGCGACTGGGCTCGGCTGCTCCGACTGCTGGCTGGCTTATCAGCCTCAGCCATGGCTCCAGAGCCTTGACACTCCTTGCACAACCACTGCCCCGAAGGTATGTCATTCTCATCCAGGGGTGGGTCACTGAAATTTTCAAAATATTTACTTTTTTATGTCAAGAACATCAATCAAGTTCCACATGTGTTATTTCACTGTGGTTTTCTATAAGTGGGTGGTTACTGCTGCCAGACGGGTTGCCCAAATGACTATCAAATGCAATGCTACATATTACATACTATAATAATATACACTACTATATCATAATAGGTCATATAGAATATTTAAACTTTTTTTATAGATCTAAATAATGGATATTTTATTTTAAAAGCAACTATGAGGATAAAGTGTGCTGGAAACTATACCAAATAGGATAATAGATAAGAAATAACTCATAAAGTAAGGGAATGGTCTCTGGGATACCTTATTGTATCAGAAAACGCAAAAGCACGTTATTGTAGTAAGAAGGGTTGCTTGGTTTATAAATCCTGAGCTACTGCACCCTGCCACTAAATAAATGAATATTTACATCAAAATCTGCTAAAAGTTAAACAAACTTGCAGTTACAGTCATTATTGCTCTAGTGTTATTGCAAATTTTTAGAGGTTTTTTCCAAAAAAAGTCTTAACATATTAGTCTTACAGCATACAATGGTTCTTTTAACAAACAGTCCCTTGCACAATTAGCTTAGTCCATTCATACATAAGTAAACTTATGTATGAATGGACTAAGCTAGCATGCTAAGCGGTGCTAAGCAGTGCCTTCAAAAGAAAGCACTTTTCAATTTGTAGGAAACCAATTTAGGAACAACTACACTACATTAAATTGATTTCTAATTGGAAGATATAGAATTGAAAATAGATAATAGAATCTAAAGTCCAAATTTGATCCAACTGCGATTACACCTTCCAATTTCCTAAATTGGTTTCCTACAAATTGAATAGTGGAAGAATAGCTGGTGCCCGCGACATCGTCCACGTTGAACGATGAATATGTCCTTTCTGGTGTCCCAGAATGTAAAATTCAATGTGTATGCAAAATTTCATGGTGATCGGTTCAGTAGTTATTGCGTGAAGAGTAACAAACATTCGCATTTATAATATTAGTACGGAAAAGGCAGTTGTGAATTTGTCATAGTAAAGTGCAGATCACAACACAGTGTTGTGATAAGGTCCAGAATTCAAGTTATTGAAACTTACTAGCAGCCAAGATGGAAACTGGCCGGACAGCGGTCGCAACAGATAAGGTCGCCGCCTTCACCACACGCGTCGCAAGAGTCATGATTGTGACCCTTGCCAGGTCTCTTGTAGTAAGGGTGCTGAGGTTTCTTAGGTTTCTGAGGGTTGGCATCTTCGTCGGGAGGCTTTATCAATGCACGTATAAGCTAGAAGAGACAAAAACAGATAATAATCTCCCTAAATAGATAAAATGGCGCCACAAACATTGAAGCGGATCCACACTTGACTTACCGGCATCAAACCTCCTGAAGTATCAAGATCATAGCCCACACTAGACATCGCAGCGGTTCTTGTGGCTTCAAATGAAGTGTTATTTAAACGAAGAAAATTATTAAGAACTGTTTAAATTGCCGATAAATAGGTAAACAAACAGAATATACTTCTTAGATATTTATATTGGCAGTCGAACGTTACCTATTTTCTGAAAATTAAAAGGAAGAAAGGATGGTCGAACAATTATTATCAAATGAGATGAGAATAGAAATCATATTTCTCAAATGAAAACCGAACTCAATTTGAATTGAAGAATGAAGATTTTGATTAAATTTTGATGAAGGCAAGCAAGCGCAAAAAAAAAGCTTGTCACAGACCAGCCAGCTTGCTAGAGTAGAGAGTATATATTCTCAGTATATATAAGTTACTCTATGGTTTATATATATTCCTTGAGCAAGACTATATAACCATAAGATAATTATAGAACAGGGGCCTTAGACAAGTTGCATTCGCTCCGTAGCGATTCGCTATTGAGTTCGTCAATCGTTTCCGAGATAACGAAAACAATTTCCTAGCCAAAGTGACACTACGATCGTTATCGTTGTGACGAATGGGTTCATTCGCTAATAAACGAAAATTGGCTATGGTTGCGAAGTAAATATCACAATTAAGCCGTCAATATTGTTGGAAGTATTTATTGGAATAATACTAACTAGTTTTAGAAAATAAAATAGTTTAAAAAATAGATTGGGAGATGATGTTATGTTTTAAAGATTATGTTTACTATTGATTTATAAGTTATGTAAAATGAATGTGAAGAGTATTGTAATTGAATTATGAAAATATAGAGATATGTGCGCACTGAAGATCGAGTTTTTCTAATAGTTAATGGATCCCATATGTATAGTGATGAGTAATAAGCAGAGAATGAAATACTAGACCTAAACAAAACACTGAGAACTCCAATAACAAGTGTCAAATGTGCTCACAAGTGAACTCGTTTTTAAAAGAACAAAACAAACAAAGAAAACTTTCACATCATTTGAAATGACTCAAAATTCAAAAACATCTACCAGCTAAGCCAAATATTCATGGAAACAACTCCTGTTTTTTATTTGGCAGCCTGGTGTATGTAATGAGTTGCTAATTAATATGTAGGGATATACTTAACCTTCTTGTACTTTTTAATCCAATAAGACTGACAATATTGTTCAACTATGAGACAGATTATGTTTTTTCAAGTTTTGCACAATATTTATCAAAGGTAGAATACCCCAAAGGTATTATCGACTGAGATTTATTTCAATGATAGTTATTTAGGGTTATGTTTAGTAAAACTTATCTACTTAATACTTCCTAACTTAATATCTTCAATATTAAAATTGAGAGGTGATTTTTACTATTCAAATTTTATGTTTGCTTAATAAAAAGTTGTCTGTGTCATAATTTTATTTACCCTGGCTCTTATAATTACTTACATTCCCTCTATATATAGTTTTGTTTTAAATTGTACACAAAAACAAAACAATTTTTAAATATTTTTATTATAATACAAAGTAAATGTAAAAATATGTAACAATAAAATAAAATTGTGAACTTCACGTTTCATTACACATGACTCACATATTATGGGTCAAGTCATAATATTTGCAAGTTTGCTAATCAATTCTTCTTGATTTGGGATCTCTTGTGGTGTTTGTGGAAACACTATCCACCTGCTACCCATACAATTATGGTTAAGGGTGTTAACAACCTCTCTGATGTAGATACTTGTTGTCCTTTGCGTAAGATATTTGCCCTGAAAAATACAAAAGGCAATTTAATAGGCACTAAAACCAAATTTATAATTTATTAATTTGTTGCAGTTTATAATTTTAGGTGACACCATCATAATAATACGTAGGTACCTATCATTACAATAAAATTAACATTTTTATAAGAAGTTAAAAAGACGATTAGGTTTTATATAAGCTGGCACTGCTTTGGTTATGACTAGCTAACTGTATGTAGGTAATATAGGTAATCAAATAGGTAGGTTTATTAATGTGAAATTTCTTACCTTTGTTTCAAGGGGGAATTTCTTCAGACCCTTTTAAACCGCTGAGCTTTTAGGTCGTCACATAATTTTCTAAGTTATTTTATTTAACCGAAAATGCTGTGTAAACAATAGTTCCGGCATATCGTGTATTTTTTCCATTTTTCGTCGCAACTTAAACCTCCTTAGGCGCCTCAACCAGTTTTGTTTTGTGCAGCCCACAATAAACGTAGAGAATGCATTTTTAAATATGTACTCTTTGATTTTTAACAACTTTACCACGAAAAATAACACTCGGCGAATGAATTATGTCGATATCTACAGCATCTTGGGCTTCGTTACATTATCGAAGACGAAAACGAAAACGAAATCGAAAACGAACGTCAAAAGTGCCACTTGGCTAAGCATATGTATGGGAATAGCACTAGAACCCATTCGCTAATAAATCATTTCGATTCGAAAAGCAACATTTGTCTACCAACTTGGTTATCGAATTCGACGTACCACGTGACATATGTCAATCCCATACATTTTTTATTTAGCGAACTTCGTTATCGTTTTTAAAATGGCACTTTGTCTAGGGCCCCAGGGGGCCCTAGACAAGTTGCATTCGCTCCGTAGCGATTCGATTCGCTAAAAATAAAATGTATGGGATTGACATATGCCTTCGCTAAATCACGTGATACTTCCCATACATTTATAACTATCGAACTTCGTTATCGTTATCGTTATGGCACTTTGTCTAGGGCCCCAGGGGCCCTAGACAAAGTGCCATTTTAAAAACGATAACGAAGTTCGCTAAATAAAAAATGTATGGGATTGACATATGTCACGTGGTACGACGAATTCGATAACCAAGTTGGTAGACAAATGTTGCTTTTCGAATCGAAATGATTTATTAGCGAATGGGTTCTAGTGCTATTCCTATACATATGCTTAGCCAAGTGGCACTTTTGACGTTCGTTTTCGATTTCGTTTTCGTTTTCGTCTTCGATAATGTAACGAAGCCCAAGATGCTGTAGATATCGACACAATTCATTCGCCGTGTGTTATTTTTCGTGGTAAAGTTGTTAAAAATCAAAGAGTACATATTTAAAAATGCATTCTCTACGTTTATTGTGGGCTGCACAAAACAAAACTGGTTGAGGCGCCAAAGGAGGTTTAAGTTGCGACGACAAATGGAAAAAATACACGATATGCCGGAACTATTGTTTACACAGCATTTTCGGTTAAATAAAATAACTTTTAGAAAATTATGTGACGACCTAAAAGCTCAGCGGTTTAAAAGGGTCTGAAGAAATTCCCCCTTGAAACAAAGGTAAGAAATTTCACATTAATAAACCTACCTATTTGATTACCTATATTACCTACATACAGTTAGCTAGTCATAACCAAAGCAGTGCCAGCTTATATAAAACCTAATCGTCTTTTTAACTTCTTATAAAAATGTTAATTTTATTGTAATGATAGGTACCTACGTATTATTATGATGGTTTCACCTAAAATTATAAACTGCAACCATCGATGACTGCAACAAATTAATAAATTATAAATTTAGTTTTAGTGCCTATTAAATTGCCTTTTGTATTTTTCAGGGCCAATATCTTACGCAAAGGACAACAAGTATCTACATCAGAGAGGTTGTTAACGCCCTCAACCATAATTGTATGGGTAGCTGGTGGATAGTGTTTCCACAAACACCACAAGAGATCCCAAATCAAGAAGAATTGATTAGCAAACTTGGAAATATTATTTGACCCATAATATGTGAGTCATGTGTAATGAAACGTGAAGTTCACAATTTTATTTTATTGTTACATATTTTTACATTTACTTTGTATTATAATAAAAATATTTAAAAATTGTTTTGTTTTTGTGTACAATTTAAAACAAAACTATATATAGAGGTAATGTAAGTAATTATAAGTCAGGGTAAATAAAATTATGACACAGACAACTTTTTATTAAACAAACATAAAATTTGAATAGTAAAAATCACCTCTCAATTTTAATATTGAAGATATTAAGTTAGGAAGTATTAAGTAGATAAGTTTTACTAAACTTAACCCTAAATAACTATCATTGAAATAAATCTCAGTCGATACTACCTTTGGGGTATTCTACCTTTGATAAATATTGTGCAAAACTTGAAAAAACATAATCTGTCTCATAGTTGAACAACATTGTCAGTCTTATTGGATTAAAAAGTACAAGAAGGTTAAGTATATCCCTACATATTAATTAGCAACTCATTACATACACCAGGCTGCCAAATAAAAAACAGGAGTTTTTTCCATGAATATTTGGCTTAGCTGGTAGATGTTTTTGAATTTTGAGTCATTTCAAATGATGTGAAAGTTTTCTTTGTTTGTTTTGTTCTTTTAAAAAAGAGTTCACTTGTGAGCACATTTGACACTTGTTATTGGAGTTCTCAGTGTTTTGTTTTGGTCTAGTATTTCATTCTCTGCTTATTACTCATCACTATACACTATATGGGATCCATTAACTATTAGAAAAACTCGATCTTCAGTGCGCACATATCTCTATATTTTCATAATTCAATTACAATACTCTTCACATTCATTTTACATAACTTATAAATCAATAGTAAACATAATCTTTAAAACATAACATCATCTCCCAATTTATTTTTTAAACTATTTTATTTTCTAAAACTAGTTAGTAGGTATTATTCCAATAAATACTTCCAACAATATTGACGGCTTAATTGTGAATTTGTGATATTTACTTCGCAACCATAGCCAATTTTCGTTTATTAGCGAATGAACCCATTCGTCACAACGATAACGATCGTAATGTCACTTTGGCTAGGAAATTGTTTTCGTTATCTCGGAAACGATTGACGAACTCAATAGCGAATCGCTACGGAGCGAATGCAACTTGTCTAGGGCCCCAGAATAGAAAATGGTCAATCTATCGAATGTAGTCAAAGGGCGCGTGCATATAGTGCAAGGCTGCCCAAGCAGCCCAAAGCACGGCCCGCGGGGTTATGTTTGTGCGGCCCGCGACGTGTTTTTTATCTACCTATCACAAATACTAAAAAATACGTGGTAAATTATTTCGCTTTTGTGGTATCCCAAATAAATGAAAATGTGTTTTCTATTATGAATTTTATAAGATCGAAATAGGTATAGGTCTTCATTGACACATAAGTCACCCACACATGCATTGCGTCTAGTAATACTAATATTAATATATAATTATAATGTTGATATAGATAGTTACCATTACATATTATAAAACAAAGTCCTCCGCCGCGTCTGTCGGTCTGTTCGCGTTAAACTCAAAAACTACTGCACCGATGGATAGTGGTTCTCGAGGAAGGTTTTAGTATATAATATTCAGTTACGCAGGCGAAGCCGCGGGCAGCAGCTAGTACAAAATAAATTATTGAATAAATAATTGCATTAAATATAACAATGGCATTCGTGTATATTTTTTTTTTCTTAAAAAAATTTAAAGTAGTATCTGCTGCCCCCCAATCCATTTACTACTTCGAATTCGGTTTGGACCTGTTCGTATCCTGTTTGGACAGCCCTGATATAGTGTATCGACCACAAACTAAATAGTACATAGTATCGACGCTATTATTTATTCTATGGTATCCAAACAGAGGGTTTGTAAAAGCATAGAGTTCTGATAGTTGCTTGTGTTGCGTTCCATATTTGTAATAGAAATAAATACATTTAAACGTTTTGAAAAATTACATAAGTTTTTATATTTTGAAGTATTTTATTTACTATCAACCAGTTCCAACCATACCAATCAACCATTAAATTTGGATCTAATTGGAGGAAGTAAGCAATTCAAAAATGGTAATACCGTAGTGTTGTCCCGTTCTAACCATTGGATTGATGTGAGACACACTATAGTATTGCCACTTTTTTGCCAAGCTATAGGCGAGTACAGTATTTTATGGTATATAAAAGATACAATCGATGTTTATGGATGGGCCTTTTCAAACAAAAAAAATCATTCCCGAATCCCTCAAAATCAGATTGATTTTTGTAGGTACGGCCGATGTAGTGACTCATTTCATTGGTGGGTCGTGTTGCTCAGTGGGATTAACGAAAGTAGTAGTCGGCCAACTATAGTAATGTAATGGTTTTGGTTGCTACTTATTAAATTTGATAAAAATATATATTATATTTATATAGTAATAATTAAAATAAAAACCGCTTCAGCATCAAAAACGTCATTTTTAATTCTCTATTGTTTTGACGTCAATAAGTACTATCACGGTCAATGGAGCAGACCCACTTTTCATACAAATTTGTCTAACGTTGAATTGAGGTTGTCATAGTAACGTAAATGTTATAATACGAGTAGGTATTTGAAGTATGAACAAAGATAAATACAAAATGTGCACACGAAATTGTTCCTTACGGTGGGACTGCTCCCTTGACCGCGATAGTACATGTAAAAGTTTAAATTGAACAAATTATTTTAACTTGATTGACTTGTAGGGATTCGCTATAAACAATTATCTAGTCCTTTCGCTAGAGTAGTTATATTCTTTGGTCTAGACTGAGGCAGAGAAAAGTCAAAACTAAATCCTCTCGTCTCATCTCCACTTTGGTGGATTAAAATCCTGGAATGGAAACTGAATAAAACGCTGGATTGGACTTTTGAATTTTTATTATTAGATTTACACTGTCATTTACAATAAATTTCAATGTAGATGGTAGGACATAAATCAATATTGCATAACACTAAGGCTATCTGCATCAGTATTTTTTTGTGGCAAAATTAACAAAAATATAATATGCAATATTACAATTGGAAATAATAATAACGCTAATATCTTACTCGGGCACGCAACTCGATGACACCGCTCGTGCCAAGTACGACGACAAACAAACGTATGAAGATGGAATGTCTTCGAGATATGCCGACGGGGACAAATGCAAATAAAAAAAATAAATTAAAATTATTATACAATCTCTTATCACAATACTCGTAAGTAATTAAAGCAATCAAGTGTGAAGAGTCCGAGGGTTGAATGGGAAGGAAGCGGCGAGGGAGAGGTCACTACCGAGATACGCAAATCGCAATCCATCCAAACTATTTGTGCAGACCGAACTAACGTCAGTACACAGTACACGTACGTAACACACTAACGCCTAATAGGTATAGTAGAATGAAATGACGGGTTAACATTCGATTGTACATACGGTATAAAATACATAGAAAATTTACAAGGGGCCGTGGCGACAGGAGGGGGCCATTACGAGACGTCCTGGTCGTCCTCGGCGGCCGGCTCCTTCTGGTCGGCGTCGGCGGCCTCGCCGTCGCCCTGCATGTCGGACGTCCACAGCGTCAGGTTGTCGCGCAGCAGCTGCATGATGAGCGTCGAGTCCTTGTAGCTCTCCTCCGACAGCGTGTCCAGCTCGGCGATGGCGTCGTCGAAGGCGGCCTTGGCGAGGCGGCAGGCGCGGTCGGGGCTGTTGAGGATCTCGTAGTAGAACACCGAGAAGTTGAGCGCCAGGCCCAGGCGGATGGGGTGCGTCGGCGGCAGCTCCGTCATGGCGATGTCGGAGGCCGCCTTGTACGCCACCAGCGAGTTCTCGGCGGCCTCCTTGCGGTCGTTGCCCGTCGCGAACTCGGCCAGGTACCGGTGGTAGTCCCCCTTCATTTTGTAGTAGAACACCTTCGACTCGCCCGTCTGCGAGCTGGGGATCAGGTGCTTGTCCAGCACGCCCAGGATGTCCGAGCAGATGTCGCGCAGCTCCTTCTCCACCTGGCTGCGGTATGCGCGGATCATATTCAATTTGTCCTCTGCGCCCTGCAACATTATAATCATTCTTTTAAAATAAAATACCTTTTTCTTGCATTGCTTAATCCCTATCTAATTGCTTTTCAGCTTATTAATAGGATGCTTCCAAATTTTGGCAATGAATATTGTTGACTGCAAAATTCTTCATTTTTGGGAAGAGAACAGCAGGTCGAGACTATACTGCAAGATAATTAGTTCTACATTTTCAGAAAAACAATAGTATAAACTAGTCATGTGAGAGCTGGATTTGTCATGGTGTAAGATAATACATCATTGATAGCTATTTTTGGGAAGTTTATGGATACAGCATACAAATGGTCCTTGCACTCAGCATTCACAGCATAAATATTTCCATAACAAAGCCAAAAAGCTTCATTTTGTTAAAAACATAGGTTTTGGTTTTTCTTGAAAGGTCCAATATTATGTTTTGTTTCAGGCAATCAAAAATTATACTTTTACTTAGCACCTTACTAAAAATGGATTTTTTTGATGGGATATCAATAAATACTTTTTTATAAATTCAATACAAAGAACCATAGTTGATGCACAAATGGAGTCTACAAGGCTGATTAAGCAAGCACCTATTCCATTTTTCAAGATTCTTTGTTTAATGGAAATAACCCAATGAGGTTTTGATTGCCAATGCATTACAAAATGTCAGTTTTTAGAAGCGTTTTTGTGGAAAAGCTAAAAAATTCAATTGAAATGTGTGGATTTAATTACAAATGTAATGATCAGTTAAGTGTAGTAACTTACATAAACTAAAAATAATAATTTATTTGTCACTTGCACAAAACATGTTTGTATATTGTAACAAAACCTCTTTAAAATATGTAGCTTTATTTTAGTCTTTATAAATATAGTATTAATTATCCATTTCAATCTTATAGAAAACAAAAACAAGTCTATTTTGTAAATTACAATTATTGCACTAAATAGTGTGGAAAACACATATGTATTTGCAAGTCTGTACTATAACCCGCAAAAAAGAATATAAATACTACATTATTTTTATTTATGATGCAGGGTCCCTATCTATTACTTTATTAATTAAAATAACAAAGAGGCAACAAAGTAATCTCAGAAAGTTGTGTATACCAATTATATTAATCTATTTACTAATTAATAGATATTTAGTGTAGTAACACTACATTGTCATTTTAATTTGGTGAAACAATGTTATCAGTTTGAAATGTGAATACATATTTTCAATTTCAAATTTGTTGAATACACCTTTCAATGAGAGATTTCTCTAATAAATAATAAATAAATCTTCATTTGAACAAGTAAAGGAACAAAATTTGTAAGGCAAATGCATTTTCATATTAAATTTAAAAAGTTTTGGTTTATAGATTTAGAATTTTTCAAGATGACAAAAAATGAGAAACTGAATATAAAGAGGTTTTATGAGAAAGGAATTCTTTTAACAAAGTTCCATAAATTGGGACACCTGTGCATAACAGGATTCCTAATTAAAGACTGGCAAAGCTGCAGGGCTGTAACTGCTACATTATATACCTCATATAATAATCCGATTATATATTCATGTTGATTATTCTCATTACATTTATGTGACTAAACCTTTAATTTAAAACTTTGGTTATTTTTTTATGGTTTTTGCTCAGCATTCGTTCAGAGACTGATTAGCGTTCTTTTTATCTTTTATTTGCTGCTACGTTTTTAGTGTGTTATTAAAAATAAAGTTCCTCAAAAATTGTACTTCAAAATATAAAAAGAATTTTCCAAAACCAATTACTAGTTTCAGAGATAAGCAGTAGACTTTCACAATCATAATTGAATTATAGAAGTTTAGTTTTGTAAATATATATTATAGATATGACCAACTTATCTTCCAAGCTCCATAAAATAATCAATTAGCCTAACTTTCTTCCACAATAAATTTTCCTATGTGTCCATTATAAATATTAGTATTGATTTCTTTAAATAGGATGAGTCTAAAGGTTGCTAGCTCCATGCAAGCTTATTAATTTTCCACTTTATAATATTAGCAGTAAGTTGTAGCATATTTATTTATAGCAGATTAGGTACTATTATGATAACAAAAACATGTAGCTATCAATGTTTTTCTTCCTACCAATATTTGTGCATATTATTACATATTTTTTATACCTAATTGCCATGATTAATAATGAAAATAATAAGGGTTTCTTCCCTGTAGAGTTTTTATAGACTACATTCCCATATTATTCTTATTTTTTAAATAATATTTTTGTGCATTTACATGTATGTACTTTAGTTATTTAAAAATAATCTTCAATAAAAAAACGATCACTTTACATAAAGAATTAACATTTAACATAGTACATTTTGACATCACATGAAACTTGCATAAGGTAGGTATGTATTGTTATTGATAATAGAAAAATATTATAACTGTTGAAATATCAGCAGCTGGGAGCTTCCCCACAAATATCATATTTATTTGAGATTATTTACCCATATTTTAAATGGAAGTAATTTTGTCTAATACTTTTTAGCTAGACTGTTAAGAAAATTGGAATGGAAATAAGATTCAATCCTAGGGAAGGACAGTGGACTACTTATTTTGAAATCCCTAAGGGCAATTTAGGTTGAAAGTTAATAATAATTTTCATATTTTTCACAGAAAAACTTTAAATTCAGTGATATGAAACTGTAATTTACTAGAAATATGTAAATTCATTTATTTTGATAACTTAATGATCATCTTCAATTCATTTTATGGATCATAAAAAAAAATCAAGTTCAAGTAAAGCTGTAACTTGAATATTAACTATTATTAATACTAATTAAAATATAATGCCAATTAGAATAAACCAACTTATTTAAATTGGGTACTTGATTCGTAATTCGTAAGTATATGCCCCAAAAAATAAATGTGGCAGAACAATTAGTAAAGTTAAGTTCTCGACAAGAACCGAATAATATTATTAATTTAACCACATACATTTTTACTGTTACAATAACAATTAGGTAATATTCCAATTAGCTCTACATGTAATGTAATTACATGTAATGATCTTTTATTCATAAAAACAAAAACAGTTCTTCTAATGCCTTATCTTTTAAAAAATTCATCAACAAATTGTAAACAATAAACAATTGGAATTCAAAAGGAGTTTCATCAAAATTATTTGCTTCAATGCAAAAAGAAACTATAGTTTTTTCGCCAGTTTGATTTTTTGTACAATTCTACAAAATTTACAGTTAAATTAGAAAGGTGAGGATGTTTTCTATGATTCATACTGTGACAACTATTAGGTAATGAATGACGGTTAAGCAATGTATTTCTTAATAACTAATTAGGTGCTATTAGTCATAGTGATGGTGATATTAAAATAGTATTTTAGCTTTCAGTTTCTATCTAGATTCAGAGGGTTAGTGATGAAGGCTTAGGCTGAGTTAAGACAGTGGCCGTTGCTTAATTAATAAGCAAATAGATTCACTTACTTTGGTTTCCTCTTTTTGTTCAATGGATGAAATAATTCTCCATGACGCTCGACGAGCGCCGATCACATTCTTGTATGCAACTGACAATAAGTTCCTCTCCTCAACTGTGAGTTCGTTATCAGATACGTTGCGGGAAGCTACATTCTTCATAGCCTCAACCATTTCTGAAAGAATATATTTGCAAATTCACACAGTGTTCTTCGCATTTACTATTCAGTCATTTAAGGCTCACGTTACACAAGAAGAGTTTCGTGTGCGAGTTTCGAACGCGAGTGGAAAAAAATCGCATATAAGGCAATGAGCGCAAAGAGTTTAAAGAGGTGATAAATTCTTTCGAGAGGCGAAACTCGAAGCATTTTGTTTACACTAGCCGATAGTTATACTGTATCACGACAAATTTAATTCTCGTACTCGAGAAACTCACCTTGTGTAACTGAGCCTTTAGGAAGAATGTTTTGATACAACATCTTCATTAAAGTAATACCTATCAACTTAAGCTGTTCACAAAGCGTCAAGATTTAAAATCTAGTTCAGATAAACGAAAGTCCCTCACAATGAAAGGCATTATCTCAATTCATAGGTGCTATGTTCACAGAAATTTCTCGCGATAGTTAATTTGTATGAACAATAGGTGAAATTTATGGTTAACTTAATGTCTAAACACCATTATTCAATTGAACGACGTTATTTTATTCTATATTAATAATTTTTTCAAGGTAGGACATGCATGAACGAACTCAATGAGATCGATAGTAGTTTTTTCTTTTGAGATGAGGACGATTTTTTTCCTTCTCGAATGTTACAACAGTTTGGAGGGGCATAAACAAAAAGTTATATATAAAAAAGGATTCAGAAACATCTTATCGTTGTGTATCTACATTATAGTTCAATGTTTTATCATTTTTGTGGATGAAAAATGTAAAGGGCATCCCACCGGCGGATGACGCATCGATCGCTGACCAAGCCTACGGAATGCCATTGAACAGTAATATTTGGGGATATATTTTTTAAGAATGAATGCACTGTATATGATCAAAGCTGAAAATGAGACATTCCAGGTGCTATTTATGAATCTTGATGGGATTTTTTTTCCGACTATCACCAAATTGTCTTTCAATTGTCGGCGAAAATAAGATACATTTTTTCAACTCATAAGTCAAAGATATAGCGAAAATATGTACTCACCATCATAACGCTCCGCCTGCTCGGCTAACTTGGCTTTATACACATTATCTTCTCTCTCCGACATTGTGGATGACAAATGATTTTTCACTAACTATACCGAATCGCCAGGTCACTAATTCACCAAGATGGCCGCGCCCGCCAACCGAATCCAAATTCGATCTTCAACTAAACTCCGCCCATGACGTCATAGATATGGCAATTTCCGTTGAACTATATTGCCATATTTTAAAATTTTATTTGTACATTGAGGATAAAAGATTTTATTTTTTAATTGTACTAGGACTTTTGATATGCGCGATATTTGAAATGAAGCTCAAAGCATAATTAAATTAAAAAAAATATATTTAAAATAATTAAATTAACATTTCAGTGAAAGAGAATCTCTTTGTCATAGATGTGTCATAGATTAAATTGTTTATATGATGTGGTATGACACAGGAGAACAGAAAGAAAACAAATGTCTAAAAAAATCTAAAAATAAAATTTTGTGGTACATTCTTATTTTTTCTTTATTTATTGTATTTTATGTTAAATGTACACAATGTTTTACGCTCTTGCTAGCAAATGCGGTCTTTAAAAACAAACTAGACCCACGGAAAGCGTTGACATACGTTAGTATCTACTATTTAGTTTGTGGCGTTGACCATGACGTCTTTTGTAGGGCGCAGCGATTCTTTGCTCTGTGGCAAAAATAATAAAAAAATGTAATTCAAATTTTTCGCGGCTTTTCATTATATTATCTACTGAGTTACGCATAAAATTAAATTAATCTTTAGGGCACGGAACGCCGTATGCCGTATATTAGGTATGCACGAGTCGTGCCACTCTTTTAACAATTTATTTATCCACTGATTTATGCTCGAATATGATCACCGTATTAAATATCTCGGTCACATTGTCACGAAATGTCTAGATGAGCGAGATATCGAGAGAACGCAGAGCATTGTCAGTTAGAGGCAATATGCTGGCACATACATTTGCACGATTTACCATACTCATGCTTTTCAAAGCATACTGCCAGGGTTTTTACACATGTGCACTATGGGCTAGTTTTATACAGAGCGCCTACAATGACTTAAGGTCCAATATAATAACACCTTCAGGGTTTTAATGAAACTCCTACGTTTCTGTAGCGCATCTGCGATGTTCGCTAATGCTGGTATAGATGATTTCTATGCCATTAAATGAAAAAGAAGTGCATCCATTGTGTGCAGGTTGCGATTCGCTAAATTATCGTTTATAATTATTATCTAATACTTGAAAATGTAAATAGTTAGTTTAATTTATGTTATTTTTTTATATTTTACTCTGGATGGACTAATTTGTCTGAAATAAATTATTATTATTAGGTACATTGGTGTCACTGGGTGATTCAAATTAGCTACAATTAATTATTCCAGGACACGAATTTGTACATTTGGGTACATTGATGATAACTATAGTCCCAGTATAGTCCAGTCAATTTTAGTTCAGTCAGACCCTTCCAGATAGTAAGGGTCAGCGCGGAACGACGGAGTGGCGGCGAAGAGACTAATGAGCTATCATTTGAAAATCGACTTTAGTTACTTCAGCATGTGATTGAAAGTGGTATAATAAAAAAAAATACTCTCGCGTCGGCAAGCGCGGTCGAGCGGCGCTCGGTGAAGCTTCAGCTAAAGAAACTAGTCGATTTTCAAATGATAGCTCATTAGTCTCTTCGCCGCCACTCCGTCGGTCCGCGCTGACCCTATATGGGAGTGTTGGAGAAATTTTAAAAGGTCTGAATAAATGAACAAACTACGGAACTTCACATCAAATCCAATATTATATTTGTCGAATGTAGGCTCTGACGAAAAACATATAACGAATGTCGTGAGACTCATTAGATCAGATCTCATACAATCTTTGTTGAATTCCTATATACCAAGATGTGGAGTTGAGGATTACCATAGGCCAATAAAAAACCGTCTAATTTGTCCTTTGATTTAAATGATCGATCCACCTTTAATCACAACTTCATACAAATAGGAGATATTTTAGAGAAATAAAATCAATTATATGTATAATCAAAGACAGTTTTAATAAAAAAAAAATTGCACAATATATTTAATATAAGGTAGTTTTCAAAATGATAACGCCACCTGTAAAAAAGAACATGTAACATATTCGAAATATGAAACTTAACAGCATGTGATTAAATGTTGCCAGTGCTAATTTCAATAAATGCACTGTTTAGTTACAGTCTGTCAAAAAAACAGTTGAAATTAAAAAGTGGCAATACTATAGTGTTGTCTCTTTCTTATCAACTATATGGTTAGAACGAGACAACACAACAGTATTGCCACTTTTTAATTTCAACTCTTTTTTGAAAGACTGTAGCCTTCATTTGCACAACTCTTGACTCGACAGTCTTCTGAAATAACGATGGCTTTGGACCCGCTTATTTTTGTCAATTAAATATGCAAAATTTTGGATTAGCCAACTCCAGAATATTAAATTTTATTTAATATGTGTAAGATATTTTTTTTTCCGTCACATTAAAACCAATTAAAGTAGTATTATTATTATTTTTTTGGATAATTTTTCATTGCTTTGGTACATCAATAACACAAACAGGTTTCCGTCAATGGCACGCATCGTTTTTTCCTTACGTCTGTGCTTAATTAATTATCTAATACATTATAAAATAAAATATTTTCTGCGTGATCACTAGAAATGTATACCTATTATTTAATGCATAGGAAAAACACTTTCAAATGTGGCAACACCGATAGCGCCTCGAAGGATAATAATATAATATCATTTTGCTTAAAATTTATTGTATAACTTAATATATAATAAAATATAATTTATTAAGCATAATGAATGATATAATATATGTGCCCTGAGCCATGAGCAAATAATCTTAAAAAAAATTTATTAGAATATTTTTTTAAATTAGATCTCTATTCGATTAATTGTGGTTTTATGCAAGAGAAAATTTTTTTTTAACCAGGCCGATTAACTCAGATATTTACTGGGTATATAATATATTTTTAATGGAAAAATAAAAATATTTTCAAATAATGCGTCAAAACTGTTTTTAATTAAAGAATTGTATAACTCGAAGGACAATGCTGGACATAGGCTATGTCCCTACATCTGAGGTGATGATAATTTTAACTCAATAGGCTATTCACTGAATACTGATTTTCATGAAAAGTGTACGACGGGCAAATGTTTTCGACCATTTATAAATCTAAAGTAAAATAAAATAACGTTAACATTTAATAGTGCACTATAATAACACGTATTTATTTTTATTAAGAAAATAATATATTAACAAATATTTCATGTTATTATTACCGGAAAAAGCTGCCCTTGCTTAAAATAAAATTTAAAAAAGACCATAAATTATATTTGGCAACACTGTTTCCTCACAATTGTATAAAAACTGCCATTTTTGAGCATTTCCTAAATATGTTTATTTATTTATTTTCCAAAAGGTACACCAACAGCACAAACGAAAAACTTTTCTTTTATCTTAGTATCTTTTCTCTTTTGCTTGATCTTTTGTTCTTTTTGTTCTTTTGCCACTGACAAGCTTTGGTGTTATCAATTTTGACAGTTTTTTTTTTCAAAATTTCGAAAAGTCGTCTAACTTTTCTTTAATCATTGTTAAAATATTTTGTTCCTTAAAAATTTAAATTGTAACTTTTTTTTTAAATATTTTTCTATGGTGAGTATTCATAAGATCAGACAGTACAGTAGTCTTTTATAAATAAAAATTTTCAATGAAATTAATATTATATTATATTCTGTGGAAACAGTAGTTTTTTTTTTTTCAAAAATTCCACAACATCGAATCTGGTTTATTGTCGTTTGAAATGAATATTATCTTCATTAAACAACACTATACATATAAGCAAGCAAGACAGCATAATTCTACGGCAGATAGTTATATACTGATACAGTAATTTTACAGTAAAAAGCAACATCTAAACATATTTTATAAGTATGATAAAATTCCTTCTAGAGATTTTTATATGCACAATGAACCTTACTTACTATGCGTAATTACATATATAATAAATCGATGAGTAAAATATTATAGCACATCACATTTTAATAATATACATCACATCAGTCTCCATTTTAATATTTATAAAAAAATTATTGCAAGTTTTGTTAGCTTACAATACGAGCGCTCGCATTTCCGGCCATTTACACAAAATACTTATGTACACATTTAATTTTATTATGAAATAAACAAACCCCCGGGAGGGAAAGCGAAACGAAAAAACTCCATACACATTTATTAACAAAAACATTAAACAAAAGGAATGCTCCTCAATAAGATCTAAATTGTATTTATCCCACAAACAGGCCATATTTATCGTGCGATAATAATATCACAATATCGCAACGCGATCAACCTTTTGTTGTTACTATGTTAGATCGCTACTCGCTAGTGACTTCGTATGAAATGTACTAGAAAATAGGATCTATTCCCACTGGTTGAATTGATTGAACTATAGGGAACATTTAGTCTCAGTAGTTCAATTGATTGAACTGTTGGGACTTATAGTCTCAGTAGTTCAATTGATTGAACTGTTGGGACTTTTAGTCTCAGTAGTTCAATTGATTGAACTATTGGGAATATTTAGTCTCAGTGGTTCAATTGATTGAACTGTTGGGACTTTTAGTCTCAGTAGTTCAATTGATTGAACTATTGGGAATATTTAGTCTCAGTGGTTCAATTGATTGAACTTTTGGGACTTTTAGTCTCAGTAGTTCAATTATTTATTTATTTTTCAAAAGGTACACCAACAGCACAAACAAAAAACTTATAATAGGTATAGGTAATACAAGGCAATTTTAAGGTATACTACACAGATAAATTACATTAATTAACTGAACTATCGAAACTAAAAAGTCTCATTAGTTTAGTCGCAGGTTATAGGGGCTATGACATTTGACTATGATTTAAGAATCAACTGTTTTTTGAATTTATTCTATTTCTAATAACTTGCATGCTTATTGCACATTTCTCTTAGCTATTTATTCGTAACTTCTTGTATCACATCTTGTTAATTCTTGACTATATATGATCGACAATGACAAACAAAATTAGAATGTCGTTAGCGAACCAATCTTTGTTTAGACTAGTATACGTTTGTTGTCATAATACGCCGTAAACATGCAAAAGTTGAATTGAGCTGAATAAATGTAGTTACAAAAGTCAACCGACGCGGTCAAAGTCAATTATCTCATTAGATTCAGTTTTCAGAAAACATTGTCTAGAAAATTTGTATTTAATGTGAACAGTTTGCTTTACGTGAAGCACTGCAACAAGAATAATTCACACCGTTGCCCTCGGTGTTCTCTAGAGCGCTGTGCGTAACAGCGAATAGTCCAACGCCTCGTAGGCGGGCTACGCCAGCGTGCAGGCGGAGCGCGCGTCCTCGTCGTCGTCGGGCGGCGGCGGCCTGGGCGGCTGGGGCGCGTGCGGCGCGGGCAGGTAGCTGTCGTAGTGCAGGCCGCGGCGCTCGTAGAACAGCAGGTAGGCGGACGCGGGGTCGATGTTGGGCGGCGGGCCGTCCGGCGGCGCCACCTCGCGGCACGAACTGTCGTTGTAGCACAGCCACGCGCCGTTGGGGTTGCGCGCGTACGCCACGTAGTGCCCGCCGCTCATCTGGCCCGAGTGGCACACGGCCGCGTACAGCCGGTACTTGAGCTCCAGCGGGTCCTGCTGCTCCAGCAGCCGATGCTGGTGGTAGTCCACCAGCGCGTCGTCGCTCACGGGCGACGTGGCCAGCGACGCCGACTCGAGCCTCTTCCGGCGGGCGGAAGTAGGAGTAGGCTCGCCGTCGGAGTCTTCTCGCGAGGCCTGGACGAGGTCGCGGTGGCGCAGGATGGTCTCCTGCGGCACGGCGGCGAGGAACGCGGTCGGGTCGAAGTCCTCGAACGGGAAGTTCACCACCTTTTGAGACTTGGCCCACTTGTTGTTCACGTACTGGAATCTCTTCAAGTGTATGATCTGCAACACAAGACGATCAACAATTCAACATTCGCCGTCCGAGAACAAAATCTTTTGCCCCCTACACTATTTTTCATTACTACCTATTATGAGAAAATAAAGAATTACGTCTCGAAACCATATCTATAGACATTGAAAACATTGAACTGAAAGTTGAAATAAAATAAATTATGAAAATATTAAAGATTATTTACAACTCGGATCAATCAGAATCAGAGGAAGAGAAGAACAACAATTGGCTTGGGGCCATGGGAACAAAATTAAACTGTCCTCTTGTCGCAATTGTGTGATGATGTGATAAATACCAGTATGGGCGGCGCACGCCAAATCTGCAGCGTCTTGGTAGCGGGCTGCTTGGTGCGGCAGCGGGCGCACTCGTAGCGGGCCTCCAGCCGCTCAGGCGACGTGAAGGCGCGCAGGCAGTGCGCCAGGTCTACCGCGCGCAGGGCCGCCGCAGCCGCCTCCTGCACAGATGGGTGCGTGGCGCACTCCTTCTCGCGCGCTGGCTGGTAGCGCAGGTGCAGCGCCGTGGGCTCCCAGTCCACCGCCAGCACCACGGCGCCGCGCAGCGCGCCCAGGTCCAGCCGCCGCAGCTCACCGGTGCGCGCGAGCTTGGCGCGCGCGAGCTTGGCGCGCGCGGCGGGCGACGCGGACACGAGCGAGGCGCGGCGCGGCGCGGCGGCGTCGGCGCAGCCGAGCAGCAGCGGCGCGTCGTCCGAGGGCAACGCGCAGCCGCGGCACAGCGCCGGCCAGGGGCACAGCGCGCACCACGCGTGCGCGTCGGCGCGAACGGCGCGCAGCGTGAAGGGGAACTCGTAGCCGAGGCTGTCGTCGCAGTCGGCCGCGTGGTTGTGGTGCTTGCGCTCGGGCGGCGGCGGCCTCGCCGACACGAGTCGCTCGAGCTGCGCCCACACGCAGTCGTACAGCTGCCGCCCGCTACCGCCCTCCTGCACGCGTACCACCAGCGGCGCGCCGAACAAGGCCGCGCGCACGCGCTGCCACGGCAGGAAGTACGAGTCTGCGCGCGACTGCTTCCTGCAACCGAGTTCATAAAATATTAATTTATATTTGATTGTGTTATGATACTGCGCAGTGCCGCAGCACACCAATTGTAAATCGGAGAAATGTTGTAGTATGTTGAGGTACACTGGCTGACCTGTGCACGGCAAAGAGGTAGTGCACGGGCCCGGTAGCGGCCGAGTTGACGTCGGCGGCGCGGCCGAGTCGCTGCATGTCGGCGGGCGAGGAGCCGCAACGCAGCAGCTCGGCCGCGGGCGCGGGCCGGCTGCGCGGCAGAGTGCCCGCTCGCCACGTCGACGCGCTCTGTCCCATCGCTATCTCAGACCGCGAACGCTGCAATTGTACAACTTTACTACTATTACGCTTTCACGCCTTAACAATAAATCTTATATATTTTTTGTACATTTATAAATGCTAATAAGAATAAACACATTAATACTAAAAAAACTTCAAAATCTTACATTTAGCCTATTGATGTAGCAAACTACATTAAAATAGTGATGATTTTCAAACAATTGCTACGTTTCAATGTGAAATAAAATTCTACTGCTTGCAAATGGTTCAAAATGAATACTTATATTAAAACAAATACACGATTTAACAAGTAACATAACTTCACCGATGCCTTCGTACCTTGGAGACAACTGCTCAAGTGCAGCGCAATGAACAAAATATAAAAAAAATGTCAAAAATTAACAATTTGTTAAATTAATTAGAACTGTTACCGATCCTCCACCAAATTATTTTTCCGTATTATTTTCATTTAGCATTTGTGTTGTGGTACGTTATTTTAGGTTCTTAATCGTAACAATAGCCATTGGACTTACAAAACGTAACAATATTACAAAACGGGTAGTTAGAATGTCTATTTTCTTTTTAGGACATAGGATGATAATTCAATTCCTGTTCAAACTAAGTGTTCAAAAGTTTTCTAAACATATTGAATATGTAAATATGTACAAAAAATAAATAATAATAAAAAACAAAGCAGATCGGATTATTAAACAGGTGTTGTGCTATATCAACCTTGAACTTTAATTTAACATTTACATGTTTTATACTTATCTCCTTCCAAAAAAATTGTTGTTATAGTTCTTCAAAGAATATCCAACAGAGACATTTCCAAAATCCTGCGCGATTAGTTAGAATCTTGTACAGATTAACTTTTGGCTTTGGAATAAGCTAACTCGAACAAAAAACTTTGGCCATTTATAGGCGTTTTTACTTATCCTGTGTCCTATTTCTTATTCGATAAACTCCTTTGGGCTTTTTTTCGACAACTTTCTTCTAACAAGTTGTGTAGACATTTTTACCAATAATTGTTTTGTTAAACTATTCAGATGTAACGATAAATTATCCCTAATAATATCATCATTTAATTAAATAATAGTCAATAAGGCCCGCAACACACCAGACAAATAGTTTTTTTTTTACTATGTGTAAACACTCAAAGTTGATCAGCTTCGAGAGAACGAATTAAAATTAACGATATAAAAAAATGGCTATTAGTGAGGCATACTAATTACTTAAATGCATTATTTTGCACATATTATGTACAAATAATTATAATATTTGAGTCATATCAAGTTTAGTCGACTCTTTATGTCTGGTGTGAATGGGGCCTAATCTGATTGAGTGAATTTGTAGTCACTATAATATTAGGAATACTATGTACAGAAAAAAAAATGCAGGTAATACAAAAATTGACAGAGTTATCAGCGTTACAAACATATTCTATTAATATTGACCATGAAATATTAGGATAGTGACTACAAATTGAGCTGTAGTCTTGTGCGTAATAAATATACTACCAGTGAGTCCCTCTTTTGTGGAGCGCAAAATATAGGCAAAATAAAGAAAATTAAAAAAAAAACTTCTTCTCTCTTTCAGACCGCACTCTCGCTTTGCTGTCGACTGACTCACTAGTACTATTCGTAATGGCTCCACTACACCACTCTTTTATATTTGCTCATACGAGTGAATCCAGTGGTCAACATTAGTATAGCATTTATAGCACATAGTCGATATTAATTTGTAGGACAATTTTATTGTGTATTATAACACGAATAAAAAATAAAGTTTATTTGCATAAATATCATTTGTGCGTAAAATATAATTTATGTCATAAAGAAATGTGTCAATATATTTAAAATTCTTGAAATAATAGTTATTATCTTGTTAGTGCAGTGGAGCCAGTACGGGTGATGGTGGTGCGTGGTCTATGTGCGTGCGCGCTAACCTTGAAGCAGAAGAGTGCGGGCATGCAGAGCGAGGAGGGCTCCTGCGCCGGACTCACCTCGTCCGCCCCCGCGCCCGCGTCCGCGTCCGCGCCCGCCCCAGCTTCCACCGCCGCCACAGGCTCGGCGCGCACCGCGTCCTCGGCTGGCGAGCGCGGCGGTATCTCGTACGCGTGCAACTCCGAGACGCGCACGGCGGCCACGCGCGTGCTGTCGTCCCACTCGCGCGCCACCCGCGCACCGCTCAGCTCCACTAGCGCCAGCGCGACGCAGCTCAGCCCGCACAGCTCCGCCAGCTGCCTCTTCACGTCCGCCAGCGTGCCTTCCGAATTGACGCGCACGCCGTACTTCACGGGCACCGAGCCGTCCAGCAGCGTAACTGTAACCAGTTGGCACTCACTTTTAAAACTCTGTACGAATGAAGTGAGTGTATAGTATGTTAACGCAGTGGACTTAATTACCTTTGACGTGAACGGTGATGAAGGACTCGAGCGGCAGCGGCAGACTTAGCATGTTGAAGGCGTCGAAGCGCACCGAGTCGTTGGCGCAGGCGTCGCAGCGCACGCGCGATTTGAGTTGCCCGTGGAACAGCTCCGTCACCACGGACTGGTTGCGCGCCGCATGCGCCGCCCACGCCTCGGCCGCGGCCGAGCGGTCGTCACCTGCCGCTCGCGCGCCACTCGCGCCCGTCGCCTCCGTTCCGCCCGTAGGCGACGCGCGGTTCAGGTCCTCGTGCAGCGCGTCCAGCAGCCACGCCAGCAGCTCTTGAGCGTCGTGCTGCCCGCCGCCCGCCAGGTGACGTGCCCATCGCGACACGCACAGCCGCACTCGCAGCGGCGCCACCGAGCGAGCGTTGCACGCCCACACCTGTCCCAAGATACACTCTCTTACTTAACCATAACAGATCAAATCGGAGGGAAAAAATGAAAAAAAAAAAAAAAACCTGTCAGTCCTAGGACTGCACGTCAGAAGTCGGTCAGCGTTCTATGGAGCGAGCTATGGTTCAGAAATACTGAAATTCGCCAAAGAACAAGAGGTGTCGACTTAGGTGAGATAATTAACAAGCTGAAGTGGCTATGGGCCGGACACATCTATCGCCGGACACACCGATGGGATAGAAGAGTTTTCCACTGGAGGCAACGAGACATCGCAGGAAGCGGCGGGAACATTGGGAGAGGCTACATCTAGCAGTGAAGTGACAGTGAATAAGAAGAAAGGAAACCTGCTGACAGAGCTCGCCGAAGCGCAGCGCCAGCGCGCCGCGCGTGCCCAGCGGGTTGGAGGCATTTAGCTCGTAGAGATGCATGTCGCTGTTGAAGTACTTGGTGAGCGGGCCCGTGTTCCAGACGGCCTGCAGCGCGGCGTTCATGTAGCACGTGTTGCCCAGGTTGTGCAGGCCCGTGGCGCCCGGCAGGTCGGGCGCAATGAGTGTGTCGCGGCGCTCGGAGCGCGCGCGCCCACTCAGCGCGCCGATCTCCTCGGGCCACGTGAGGTCAGCGTTGCGCACCTCTAGCAGAACGCGCGCGCGCTCGTCCAGCCGCAGCTCGCGCAGCGCGGGCCGCTCGTCGTCCAGCAACGTGGCGCAACCGCCCGCACCGCCCAGCGCCCACAGGCGCACGTCCTCGCGCGCCAGCCGCAGCGCCGCGCACAGGAACTCCACCACCTGGCGCACCGTCGCTAGCCGCGAGAACGCCGCCGTGTACGCCAGCTGCGTGTCCGGCGGCGCCGGCGCTAGCGGCACGCTGCTGTACACGCCGCCGCCCACGCCCATTCCTGCGCTCGACAGGCCCACTCCTACATCAACATTTTACTTAATCGATCCCTTTAAGGTTTAAGGTAACGATTTAAGGTGGAATTGACTCACTGTGGGGGGCGGGCACGTGCCGCAGGATCTGCAGCTGCAGCGGGTATAGCTCGAGCTCGACGTCCGAGTTGGGCGGGCGGACAACCTGGCGCGGCAGCGGGTCGGGCCCGCCGTACCAGTGCGCTAGCGCGCGCCACAGCGCGTCCGGCACCAGCTCGAAGTCGCGGTGCTGAGCCAGCGTCACGTCGCGCCGCAGGTGGCCGCCCTCGCCCGTCAGCGTGGGCGCGGCGACCGCGCCCGGCGCCAGCAGCCGCTTGTTGTCCACGGCGCCCGGGTGCGGCGCCAGAGAGCGCTGGCTGCTCACGCCGCTGCTGCTGCCCGCACTGCCCAGCGACGCGCTGTCGCAGCGCCACAGCAGCGAACCCGTGGACTCGCTGGACTCGGTGGTGAGGCTCTCGTCGCACACGATAGCCTCGTCCACGGGCCGCACGGCGGGCCGGCAGCACGAGTCACCCGCGCCACGGGCGCCATACGCGCTCCACGCCGCCCACCACTCGGCCGACACCAGGTACCAGAACTGCCCCACGGCGTACCCGCGGTGCACCTCGCGCCGCAGCCAGCCCATCACTAGACGTTTAATAGCGTTACTATATTGGACTCACTTCGTTTATTCCTAATCGACTCCATTTAAATAGCACAAACAGCTCACTTCTGGAGCACAAATATTGACTGCAAAAATACATCCCCAGGAAATGGTTGCACCCCTGACACGGTACGATATCCACTTATCTTAGACTCTCACCGATATCTTTCTCCTGATGTTTGCACTGCGGCCTCAGACCCAACACGATGTGGCAAACTTCGAAGATCAGTTCCAGGAACGGAGTGACGAGTGCTTCAGCGGTTTCCACGCTCCATATCAAAAAGTCTTCCAGGGTCAAAGATAACGTTTCTCGTCCGCCTACTTTTGTATCCTAAAAAAAATGAAATCTAGTAAGTTATCAGATCACGCAGTATGCTCACAAACGCACAATGAAAACCTTCACATGCAATGTGTTTTCAAACTCTAAATTCAGTCGGCGATGTGCATTTATGAAAGAAGAAACTTCTTAAAATTGGCTCTTGTTCAATTTCTGTGATGATGATAAAAAAAACCAAGTTTAAAACACTAGAGATTACCTCCACAAAGATATTAATCGGCTCTCCACCATTAGTAGGACCCAATTGAAAAACTGGCTTCCTCCCGTCCTTCTGCGTGTTCGCCATACATTTATCCCTCAAATTGAGTAATATGGTTTCTGGATCGAAACCTTTCTCGGACCTGTCCGAGTCGTCTCCGTCGGAGGGTGTGGACGATCTGGACTTCTGGTTGTTCATGGACTCGTCGGCGACGGAGCAAAGGATATCGACCATATCAATCAGTTCTCTTTTGTTTAAAACTCCATCTCTGTCCAGGTCGAAGATTTTAAAACAAACTGGAACAAAAGAAAAATTGGTAAATGTAAAAATATTGGTATATCAACTAGGTACTAGCTGTTACTTGTTGATAATTTAGCTTTCTATAGATAAAAGAATTTTTAAAATCCGTCCAGAAAATTTTGAGTTTATTCCTTACTAACAAAAATACAAATCTTCTCTCTTTATAATATTAGTATAGAAAACAGTTGTTAAATGTTTGAGGAAATTATAAATTATGATAGTGTTGATTAAATAGGGCATTTAAACATTTTAAACAATAAACACTTATGATACTTTATTATTATTTATTTCAATCAACTTTAATTTTGTATATTCATTGATAACAGCGTCAATATTAATTATCTTTGCTGTTCATAAAATTTCTAATAAATTAGATTGTATAAGTGATTCTTTAAAAATAAGCCAAAAAGGTTTATTCGTTTTAATTTCACTATGATTCAATCTATATACTAATATTATAAAGCTAAAGATCTCGGGAACCACTGGTTCAAATTGAAAAATTATTTTTGTGTTGGATAGTCCATTTATCGAGGAAGGATTTAGGATAGAACCATAGATAACATATATATGTTATATAGATAACATTTTGAACGCGGACGAAGTCACGGGCACCAGCTAGTGTGAATATAAAACATTTCCTTTTACTCGAACATAAATTAATCAGTCTTATGAGAGTTTATGTTCAACATAGAGACGACACACAGCCATGAAAGAAGTATGTAGGTAGTTAATCACAAGCGCAGTCACATCTTTGGAAGCCGTACAATGGCTTGTTATGATGTGAAGAATGCCTCTATCAAAAAAGTACTACAGTTTCTCAACGTGGTAGGTATAGGTAGAGAGCTCTAGTTCACGTAGCGATCACAATATTTCAGCAGTGGACGAAGTGATACTGGTACTCTAGCAGACAGAAATAACCACTGAGAAGATCGATAGTCGTGTCGGCGAACGGTCTTATAGTGAAGAGCCTCGACCAACACCTCAAGAGGCTCTCACTAGATGGCTGGATCAAGGGTCAGATACAGAAGGCGGTACTTCTGCACACGGCACGAATTGTCAGGAGGTTCCTCACTCTGCAGCCCTAATCGCCGGTAGCTTGGGCCTTGCCCCGCTGCCTGTGGAATTCTAGTTTTAGGTTTTTTACGATATTTATTGTTTGTTTTTTAATAATATTTATTGTAAAAAATTTAGAATTAAGATAGTAAATAAATATATGTGAATAATAATAATAATGTAGGTAGTTCAAAAATAGAATCTCGCGAGCCTCTATCGGTTGTTCAAGTACGTCTACATAAATAACTCGGTTCAATGGAGCATATAAATGTATGAAATTACAATTACGTACCCTAACAGTATTGCCTTTGTTATCAGTAACTAATTATAGTGCAAATGTCTGTGTTTGGATCAAAAGGATCAAAACTTGATGTCAAGCTCAAACTAAAATAAAAAAAATAAAAAAGTTAGTCTATGGTTATGAACTTATCTAATGTCTATGTAATTATATTTTTAATTCTCACTGCATAATTGTATTTTGTAATGTAAGTTTAAGTTTGTTTGTATCTTTCAATATTTCCAATGAAAGTTATTCAACTAAATGTTTAAGTGTTTTTTTTTATGTGACCAAATCAAGTTAAAATTATAGAAATTCAAAACACCAAAAACATTATTTGGTCCTATCGAGACGGATTGCATTAAAACAACGCTAAGATGGAAGAAATACAGTTGGATTTATTTAAACAAGTTTCCAAACTTTTCACAAATATAAAAAAATCACCAAAAGAAAGATCAACAAGAGCATACTTCGCGGCAAGATTGGAGTTATTAAATGAATATGGAGCAAAATTTCAAAACAACCACGCTGACATGTTGAAATTAAGTGGGCCCGAGCGTGAAAAGATGGCGTATTTCGTACAGGAAGTTTATGAAACCTTCACGGAATTATATTTAGAAATAAAGGCTTATTTGATGGAAAAATTGGAACCGGCGGTGGCAACCAGCGAAAAATTAGAGGTTATTCACAATAATAGTGCCGTGAGTGTCATGCAGCCGACAAGACTGCCTCCATTAAATTTACCCACATTCAGCGGTTCGTATTCTGAATGGACAACATTTAAAGAGATGTTTTCATCATTGATAGACAACAATAGTGAAATTTCAAAAGTTAACAAGTGTCAATACCTAAAATCATGCCTGAAACTAGAAGCTGAATCTCTCACTAAACATATAGCCGCGACAGAAAGCAATTATAAAATAATTTGGGATTTATTAAATAACAGATATAATAATAAACGCAGCATAGTCAACAGCTTTATCGCAAAGTTTCTAAATCAAAGGAAGATTACTCAAGTGAGTTCAAAGTCAGTTCGAGAATTATTAGATAATACCAATGAGTGCTTAAGTTGTCTAAAGAATATTGATGTACCAACAGACAAATGGGATGATTTTGTTGTATATTTGGTTTTATCAAAATTAGACTCTGAATCTCATCAAATGTTTGAACAAACTATACAAAATACCGAACTACCTACTTGGAAAGAACTGAATAATTTTTTGGAAAGAAGATTTAGGACTTTAGAAAATGTTAAAAGGGAGATTAAAACCATCTCGCAACAACCATCTCGATCATTTGTTACTGAATATAATAGCCAACCGTACAAAATGTGCTTGTATTGTTCGGAAACTCACCTCTTAAGTCACTGCAAGCTATTTTCCAAATTATCAGTTGCAGAACGCAGAAACTTTGTCAAAGAGAAGCAGTTGTGCTTTAATTGTATGAAAAAGGGTCACACAGTCAAAGATTGTTTACAGTCCACTTGCAAAATTTGCTCAAGAAAGCACCATTCCTTGTTACACATGTATGATTACAATTCAAAGACATTGGGAGATTTACAATCAAACAAACAATCAAAACCTAATCAATATAATTCTCAGGAAAGTGAAACAACACAACGCCAAGTATGTGAGGCACAAGGTCACACATTACATTCATGTCAAAATAATGCTACAAACTCAAATATGGTCAGTGTAGTCCTAGCTACAGCCATAGTGAATGTACAGTCAAAATCATGTCAAAGTCAAATGCTAAGAGCACTCGTAGATCAAGGTTCTCAAGTATCGATTATCACTGAGTCAGCATGTCAGTTATTGGGGTTGAAGCGAACACCAGTTCGTACCAAAATATCAGGCCTTGCATCTAAACAATCAATTGCAAAATCAACTGTACAATTCAACATTCAATCTATTTATGAAAAGGATTATGAAGTAAACATCACAGCGTTCGTATTAAGACGCATCACATCTCAACTACCAGCTCATAATATTTCAATCGGATGGCCCATTTTGAAAGATATCCAATTGGCAGACCCACAGTTTGACCAACCAGGCCATATCGACCTACTATTGGGAGCGGAAGCATATGCAAGTATCATTAAATCAGGACTTCATAAACATTCAACTAATTCAATTATAATTCAAAACAGCCATCTTGGATGGTTACTTTCAGGAAGAACTTCACATAATTTCAATCAACATAATATGATTTTATCGCACCATTGCCGAGTTGATTCAGATAATCTTTTAAAGAAATTTTGGGAGCTGGAAGAAGTACATGAAAGGTTATTAACAAATAAAGAAAAACAATGCAATATTTTTTATTCTCACTGCATAATTGTATTTTGTAATGTAAGTTTAAGTTTGTTTGTATCTTTCAATATTTCCAATGAAAGTTATTCAACTAAATGTTTAAGTGTTTTTTTTTATGTGACCAAATCAAGTTAAAATTATAGAAATTCAAAACACCAAAAACAGTCTGCTTATCACATTCTCTGTTTATTTTGTAACAACCTACCTGAGATTTTTATACAGAAACTTGGCGAGTTTTTTTTTGCTTTTATTATACTTAGTTCAGAGGTTAAAATGAATTCAGAAAAAACTTTAAGATACAAAACATTAGCATGCCCTTATCGGGTAGAACCTACTTTGTAGGTACTATAACTGTTTTATATGAATTAAAAACCTTTAGACGTGTAAATAATATAAAGATTTATTATTATTATTTATTTTGTATGAGTTACTTTTCTAACTCAGATGGAATTTCCTGAGAACACAGGTTCAACTTTGCTTTTTTTTTAAATATTGTATATCTCCTTGCATAGGATTCCAATTGATTTCAAATCAGGAAATGAAAATGTGATAAACAAGTTTGATTTTATATTGTCGGATAGAATGAAAATTCAGTTTTTCCTACTAATTTTTCCTAATTTAGTTTTAATAGCTCACATGTTAATAAACTGTAATTATAATTATTTATATAATATATGTATTTACTGCCAATTTTATTAGTATTTTCTTAGTTTAATTCCACAAGTATGAATTATCTTATGACGCAAATAGATGCCTTCGGTGGTTAGCAATAAATTAGTCACATTCTGCTGCGTCACAATGACGATGTAAGTCACTGTTTCGCAAGAACAAAACATCATTCGTACAAAATCTTTATGAGGCTAACAATGTGGCTGAAGTGACAAATGCTAGCAAATATATACCATTTACCTAACCTTCCTTCCTTTGTTTATACATATTATGTAGCAGGGTTATTGTAAAAACGGTGATATTATAATCTTGATGGTAGTATGAACTTGAAATCCATACAATATTAAAGGACAATGTCAACTTTTCGGACAATTTTTCGGCGGTTTAATTTTTTGTTTAAGTTTTATTTTATAATTTTTTGTGGCTATAATCTACTATTTACTACATGCTTAAATTTGATTACTTTTTTAAATTGTAATAGCATTAAAACCTGTAAGTAAACAATAAATCACCCCCATTTTCCCACCCTTAGGGTAGGTTTTTTTTTTTTCAAATTTATATGAGACCCACTTTGAGGTATACCCTATCTATTAAAAAATAATTATCAAAATTGGACTACATACTCTGTAAAAAGTTATGCATGGTCATACGCTACAATCAATGAGTGAACAATCAATCATCCCCTGTTTTCCTAGCCTCAGGGTTGAAATTATATTTCCAAATTTAAATGGGACCCCCTTGGGGTACACCCTTTCAAATAAAAAAGGAATTATCAAAATCGGACTACTCTGTAAAAAGTTATGCGTGATCATACATTATATATACGCGTCTAATTGAGAACCTCCTCCGTTTTTGTTTTTTCGTTTTCGTCGGTTGAAAACAATGTTGTCCCTGCTAGTAACATAGTAATAAGGTGCAACTTACACTTGAGCCGCTCGGTGGTTGGGCCCCGACAGGCGGCGCTGAGGCCGCAGCAGAGCTCCTTGAAGTCGACGTGGCCGTCGCGGTTCTCGTCCAGCGCGAGGAAGACGCCCTTGACGGCCGGAAGGGGCAGCGGCGGCGACAGCAGCGGCGCCAGGCTCTCCGCGTCCAACTGCCCCGTAGGCGCTGCGTTGTGCAGCGACCAGAAGCATTTCTCCAATTCTATTATATCCTGAAAAAGACAGTGATTAGATTGCTAGTATGTGTGCAAAGATAATGTTTTTTAATTAAATTTTAACAATTTTTTTGTCTAGACATCCCAAATGTTTGCCCAATCAGTTACGATATCTGGATTACAAATTCAATCGTAAAATTTCATGAGCGATAGCAGCAAATTGGCGAGTTTTAATTTTATCTAAAATTTTTAGTAGTAATAGGCCACACTGCGTTTCGCTGTCTTAAATTAGGCAGACAGTCCGATGGCAGTAACACCCTCTTCCAGAAGATCAGCGTGAAGTAACAACATAGGCTGTAGTGTTTACCTGTGGTTCCCTATCTCCTCCTAATCCCCTTAATCTTACTAAGGTCGTTACTTGTACTTGCGATACTTGTAGCGTTTCTTGTGTTAATCCTAGCGTTGAGTAGATTATAAATTAAGCTAAGCTGATTATAAATTCGGCAACAAGTAGTAAAGTTAAAAACATACAAGCTTAAAATGAATTATAATACTTTTTCTATCTTTTTCTATGTTCTATGTACCTAAAAAAAATTGGCATAATCGAATAATCTCGATTCTCTTGGTACACCCAGACACTTCAACTAAAAGTTTACCGTAACATATGTAATGAGTTGATAACATACTTTGGCGAAAAGATAACAAAAGTCTTATCAAATGTTTACAATCAATGAAGGTAATTATTTTTAAATTATGTCTTATACTTTCCTTCTAAAAATATATGGATAAAACTAATTAAGGAAGGATCTAATATAAATCATAGGGACAACTAGATCACTCAAATTCAGTATTCATTTCTAGCCACCACATATGATCCGTAATTGTTGCTTGATTAAAAAATTATTGTGGGTCCTTTTTGAGGTACTATTATAAAGATTTAATTTAAATAACATGTTTTTTTGTTTAAATCTACATATAATGGAATCAATTTTATGAATTTTCCAGAAATAGTATCTATGAGTACTTTAGCTTCACTATGTGTGAGTAGTATGACTCAATAAAAGTATATACAATACTAGCTGGTGCCCGCGACTTCATCTGCGTTGAAAAAGAAAAATTAGCCTACCGCGGTAGCAATATGCGTGCGTACAGTCAGGCACGCTCTGTAACGACTTGTGAATTTTCATACAAATGACAAGCGCGTCGAATTTCTTAAGAAGAGAAAAATTGAAAATCATTGAAAATCGCATTGGTCCGAAGTTAGGGGTAGGTCGATTGTTACTTTATAAAAATAGATATTCTACAATAACTTATTATATTATCATTTACTTCTTACATTAGAGGTATCACATTATTTATTATAGGGAATTTCAAAATATTAGCTAAAAAAGTCACTTACCCTTTCTTCCAAGTGTGTGACACCTGCTAGACTTTGGTAAAAAGTTGGTGTCTCCAAATTTTGAACAGAATTTGTACAATCCGAAAGCAACCATTTTGAAAGCACCGTTGCATCCTTGTGAATGAGGAGCCACGATCGGAATTGATCAAATGTGACCCTTTCGTTGCTGCCAAACAGACCAGTCAGTATTTCAGCACTCCATTGAATCCCATTGAATGGTAGAGAACTGTTTTCTATGTGTAGTGCTCTTGCGAGATCCCATTTGTATATATACGTGCCATTATCACTTTGATTGTTTACATACAGTGTCCACAGGAACCTACAAAGAGTATTTATTCTGTAAATTCTATTAATATTTATAAAAAGATTACAGTTATTAAAAAAAATCTTACTTTATTTTCTCTTCTATGTTGCCTTTCGTTAGGACGACGATACCACATAGTAACTCCTTAAATGCGATGCCCCTTTTGGTACCCCCGCAGGCCTGATACAACCACTCTGCGACTTCAAAGGGCACACCATCACATAACACATCATGAACGAACGCTTCCAAACTCAAGGACGTCCCATTCGCACCGGCACTTCTCTTGAAAGCCTCTCGAATACGTCTCAACTCGCTATCAGAAACTGCAAACAACAATGATAGACAAAAGTAATCACAATCTAACAACGCACTTCAAATTATGTTTGTAAAACTCGTTTACCTCGTTTCACTGCCTCATCGTAGGATATAAAACTAGGTTTTGAATCTTTTGCACCCATATTAATATCAACGTACCGATCATAACATTTTTATAAATCACGATATATACAGAAAAAAATGTAATACAGCTGATTGACAGTTCACGACATGATCTGCGGCCATATTGAATATTTGTATTTTTAATTTTTTGCATGCAAGGTGGACGTTTCGTTTCACGTTATTTCAGATTAAAGATAAATTATGAACAATTTTACGAGTGTTATTTTCGACTCACAAAATATTTTCTAATATACAGCGATTTGAACATGAAATATGGATTAGATGTTGTGACCTTTAACTATTTTTTATCAAAATTATCCATTAACAATAATATTTGTGAATTCACAGTATTACACGTAAAATGATTTTACAGAACTAAACTAACTAATGTCATTGTCAAACTGTCATAGTCATTGTGGTCATTGTGTGTGCTGTGCATATCACAAGATCACAACAACACCCATTGTCTATAAATTTATTTAATATTATTAAAATTTTAGAATAATTTGATTAATTATTGATAAATTAAGAATAGATATTTCCTGTCTTTCTACCATTTGCAAGAGTATTTTCACTAGTTTAAATTTAACAGCGATTTTTTTTGTTTTGTTACATTTTGTTGGCAACATATCTGTGCAGAATTTAATTGATTTGGTAATTGGTTTACTTATTTACATTCTTTAGCTGTTCTTTGTTGGTTCAATAAATTGTTAATTTGAAATTTATCTCTGTTTAATGTGTTGATCTCTAATAAGATAAGTAATAGTAGGTACGCCATGGTTCTGAATAAATAGCATCAAAGATTTTCTTGGTGATCGACGTACATTATTTGGCTAATTTTCGTTCTATTTTTCTGCCGTAAATGTCTGTGTCATTGTGCGTATTGCGTATTGAAGTTGATGAAGAATCACCCGAAATGGACGACAGTCCACCTGAAGCTGGTATGTATTTGATAACTCTGTATTTATTACAAATAATATATGTACATATACTAATCATTTGTAATATATACTGGCAAATATAGTCTAATTTAGACGATTTGAAATATGTCTACTAATAACTAGAAAACATATTCATAGGTATTTTCAGATACCTTAAAAAAATTTAAGTTACTGCAAAAGAGAAAATTTTACAGTATAGAGCTTAAATTATTTAGTGAAATTACCTCCCCTAGGATATTGGTTATTCCTAATGGGTATACGGTATGCTTGATATTTTGATACTTCGGTCATTCTGATACATAGGACCTAATAGACCGAAAGATCTGGCATCCTTATTTAATGATTTTAGCTTGCCACTTTTTCAGTTCAACACCCATGTAATTTGGTCCTCCTTACCTCTATTCTCCATGGGTATAACACAAGCAACTATATTAGGATAAGAAATGGGCTCTCGCATCCCTTAGGTACTCACTCACCGAAACACAACAACACCTATATGCTGTTATTTCATGGTGGTATTCTGTAAGGTTAAACTTACAATCTATCCTATGTTGAGTTTTTAAATGATGGTCAAATACACTACATTTTATGGCCTGTTTTTTGTAAATCACACTACTGTTATGCCACATTTACACGCCTGCCGAGGCTTGGCCAACGTCCACAAGCTCCAAACCTGTACAAACACTTGGATGCCATTTACATGCTTGTGAGTGTGTTAGTTAGTATGTTCCAGACAACCAAACATGGCGGACGTTGAAGTTGTGTGGGCTATTGCGTTTGGCTTGACATATTTTTATTCAAAATATAAACTAGTTTCCTCGTTTGACCAACTACTCATGGTTGATACGCAGTTGTATATAGCGCAGCGTAAAAAATACCTTTTCGGCACGAGCTCGTGAGCGGCACTAAACACGCGCCAACGTGTAAATGCATTGCAAGCGCTTGCCGCAAGCTTCCTTTGATCTTTGTTCAAAAACTGACACTAGCCAGATCGGGACAAGCTCACGCAAGCCAAGCCAAGCACCCCGTTCACACGCTTGTGTTTGTGGACGCTTGTCGAGACTTGGCAGGCTTGTAAACATGGGGTTAAATGTCAATAAATTTTCTTTTAAATTTGGTAAAGAATATTTATGTTTCATGCCATCTATTTTTACGTTTTCATTAAGGCGGTTGTGCTTTTAATTGTCACAGAATCGTCAAAAGATCAGAAGAAGAAGGATCGCGGAGCGCGCGAGACAAAGACTATAACAGTGGAGACATATGCTAGTGTCCTGATGGGACCAAATACAGTCGACGGGATACTGCCAACGAGCTCGCGTCGTTCGCCGCCTGACGACGGCACCGTCACAGAATCTGAGGACACAGTCAGCTTTTTCTGTGGAAACCCACTCATTGAAGTCACCAAAGGTGTTCTTCATTTGTACAAAGAGAAGTAAGATTTTTTTAATTTAGAACCGTTTTAACATTTATAAAGACGTGATACCCTGATGCATTACCGATTCGATTTCTTTTAACAATCGATTTTATTCATGAAGAAGTTTTAATCGATTTAACACATTTATATTTTATTTTTGCTCAACATTTTGCATTGTTTTATAAACATTCACAGGTGTTTAAGTTACTTTATCTTATATGTATATTAAAATAAACCACTTATGTTAAGTTAATATTTTTATCACAAGTGATGATGAATCCAGTTCATACGGAGAAGAAACAGACGATTCTTTATAATTAAAAATAGTATTACAGTACCTATTTTAGTTGTTTTATTTTAATATATTTATTTCAAAACGGTTTTATAGTCTGTGGTCATTTATTACGAATCGGACATCACTAAGATGTACGGTATTCTGAAAATTATTGTAAAACTTCACGTGCGTGATCTGTCAAAAGTTAAATAAACGATTGGAACAAGTATAATATACATAATAATAGTACCCTTAATCCTACTATGGTTGGCGGCACACTTTCAGCACCTGTCGTGTTGCTTGTGTTATAGGCGACGGTAACCACCTACCAATCACGTGGACCGTCAGTCTGTCTGTCGACTTTAATATGAACGAAAGGTTTCATGCATAATTTCTTATAACTTGAAATCATTTGTATAACTGAAAAAAATATCATGATTAAATTAATTAGAATTTAATTTGTACTAATCCATTAATAGCTTATTTCAATAAAACCCCATAACTACCTACTGATTTGCAAACAATATACTTACAGATAATTAAGACTTGTGCATCTCTTAGTTAGTTGATGGTAACATAAAAAAAAGTAACTATTGAAACATATTGAATGTCAAAAACTGTCTTCAGCATAAACTTTTTATATTCTATCTATACTATTGTGTTTAACTGTACATATAAATAGCTGACCACTGACCAAGTGACCACCAGATAGACCATGTTTGACGACCTTAACATAAATACAATCTCAACTTTATTTATTAACTTTTTTTGAAAATTTTGTAAATGTTCTAAATTTCATCTTATGTTTTACTTGTTTAGAAGATAATTTTAAGTTACTCTAGCCTAATAAATGTACCTATCAACAGTGAATTGAAAGAAGCGGAGGAGGCGAAGACCCTTTGCCTGCTGTCCGTGCCCGGGGCGCTGGGCGCGCGCGACCTGCTGGCGTTCGCGGCGGCGTGCCAGGAGGACATCGCGCACGTGAGAGTGCTGCGCGACGGCTCCGCCGACCACTACATGGCGCTGCTCACGTTCCGCACGTGCGAGGCGGCGCGCGAGTTTCACGCCGCGTTCGACGGCGTGCCCTACAGCTCGCTGGAGCCCAACGCGCTGTGCCACGCCGCGTGGGTGGCACGCGTGGAGTGGGCGCGGCACGGCGCACCGCCGCCCTCGCACACGGAGCTGCCCACATGCCCCGTGTGCCTGGAGCGCATGGACGAGAGCGTGGCGGGCGTGCTGAGCGTGCAGTGCGCGCACGCCTTCCACGCGGACTGCCTGCTGCGCTGGCGCGACGCGTCGTGCCCCGTGTGCCGCTGCGCGCAGACGCCCGAGCCGCGCGGCACGGCGTGCTGCGAGCACTGTGCGCGCGGCGAGCGGGGCGACTCGCAGGAGTCGGTGGGCGGCGTGGTGGAGGGGCTGCAGGATGGCGGCGAGGCGGGCACTCTGTGGATCTGCCTCATTTGCGGCCACGTCGGCTGCGGCAGATACGAGGGCGGCCACGCCGCGCAACACTTCGTGCAGTCCAATCACACGTACGCCCTGCAACTCGGCTCCAATAGAGTGTGGGATTATGCCGGTGAGTGCTTTGTTGCATTTTTCACTGTTGCCTCGTATTCAATACTAACTGAGCCAATAGACGTCGTTATGTGATGTGCCTTAAGAATTTGCGAGGTTTGAATGTTTATAAATAAACACAGGTGACAACTTCGTGCACCGGCTGGTGCAGAACAAGGCGGACGGCAAGCTGGTGGCGGCGGAGGGCGGCGCGGGCGCGTGCGGCGGCGACAAGATGGAGGCGGCGCAACTCGAGTTCACGTACATCCTCACGCAGCAGCTAGACGGCCAGCGGCGCCATTACGAAGAGCGCATGCGCCGCAGCGAAGCCGACGCCGCCGACGAGCTGGCGCGCGCGCGGGCGCGTGCTGACGCCGCCGACGCCGACGTGGCGCAACTGCAGCAGAAGCTGGCGGCGCTCGGCGCGCACGCAGCCGCGCACGAGCGCCGCCTACTCCACCTCACCGCCAAACTGAACTCGGTGCAGGCGGAACTGGCCGAGGAGCGCAGCCTGGCGAAGGCGTTAGCCTCCAGCCAGGCCGAGTGGCAGGCGCGCGCCAAACTAAGGGAAAACAACTTCGTTCAAGAGGTCAGTCTGTTTTAGCTTTACTGAAGCCCGCGACTTCATCTGCACGGAATTACTACATTGTTTACCCAATTTTTTCTCCAAGCTTTGATCAGTCTCTCTACTCATTAAATGATTAATAATCGATTGGTTCATTATACAAACTTTCCATTTCCTATTTCACCCTCTTCAATTTTTTTTAGTGATTAAAATTCAATGTCAAACAATAATCGATCTCATCTGTATACCAATTATTTTTTTTTAATTTTTTAAACCATTAATAATTCGGGGAGATGGCGCTTATTTTATACAGTTAAACGTCACCGAGGGTGTCGCTCACAGAGCCTGATGGCGCGAGTTCAGTTTTTATTACTCACACTAAAAATTCCCAACTTTTTACTTAAAAAATCTAAAATTGGCAACGAAGTAGTGCTACTACGAACGACTTTGTTGTCAACCCAACAGTTAACAGCAAATAAGTTGAGTAATAATAATGTTTGTGCAGATAAAAGAGTTGAAGGAGCAGCTCCGCGACGTGATGTTCTTCGTGGAGGCGCGAGGCCAGCTGGAGCAGGCCACGCAGGGGGAGGGCGGCGGGGTGGGGGCGTCGCGGGACGAGATCGCGACCGCCAGCGTCACGGTGGCGCCACCTCCGCGCAACCGCACGCGCCGCAACAAGCGATAGCCCCCAAGCCCCAAGCCCCAAGCCAAGTTCAATTCTTAACTTAACAGTTGTGATATATGAGTGAAAGATAAACGTTCTCTGTAGTCTGTACATAAAGGAGCTAATTTAATGACAATTTTTATTTCAAGTGTTGGTCAAAAATGTCTCAATCTTAACAACCTACTTGTAATATTAATATAATATAATCACATGATTCTTTAATTATTTTTTTATTTATTATGCCTATGTATACCCACTTCACATTCATCCTTTGTGCCGTACAAGGGAACCTACGTGTGTTGGCTAAAATTCGTAAGATCATAGAGTAAATAGTTACTTAACCAGTAACTCACTCTATGGTAAGATGTTATCCACAAACTTACTAAATTCTAAAGGATTTAAGTTTGGCGTATGGCCTACGAGTTTAGCGCTTAAGAGATACCTAACAATTTTAATGCAAGTCAATATGTTCATGATTTCCAGATCGCGCTTTTACTCTTGTTTACTGTGGTCTAGATAAAAAATGTTGGGTAGAAACCACAAAGGTATATAACACATAGTAGGTATAGGAGCAGTGTTGCCAACTTAGCTATTTTATCTATAAGATTTAGCTACTTTTTTTAGCAATTTTTCAACATTGTGTGTAGCGACTTCATTTACACACTCTTTTACACTCATTGGTGCTTGTGTGATTTTCAGTTCAGCAGTTTCAGCAGTTTGTAGAGGTCAACTCGTCAGCATTTTGTTTGAGTCATAGTGTAAAAGCAAGACCAGCATTGTGTAAAAGCATGTAAAAGCGGAATACGCCCAAGAAAGGGAATTCCTCTTATAGTTTCACTTGCTGGAACATTGCGATTGTGTTTATTCTCTCTCACTCTCTATTACCTTTGTCTCTATTTCACGCATTTTGTTAGTCTGTTGTCGTAGGTGGTTTACTCACATTTAAACTGTATGAATATCCTACTGTAACCAAGTATTCTGGTAAATAAATAAATTATTATTATTATTAAATTACAAATATTTAATTTAAAAATAGATCAATCTAAGAAACCTAAGACTTTTTCCCAAAAATGTACATGTAAATATTACGAAATTAAAGTTATCCATTAGTTTTAATGTAGAAAAACAATTTTAACGATTAGTTTAGTTTTTTTTAACTTTGGCTACTTCTAGCTACTTTGTGGGAATCTGATCTGGCAACTTTCTGCAAAAGATCTATAATAGCTACAGAGATGATAGTACAGTTGGCAACACTGGGGCAAGGCAAGCAGCCTGCAGCAGGCAGCAGCCACAGCCAGCGCAGTCTTTCGAAGGTGCCTTGGTAAGCAGTATAACGCCATGAGCTAAAATGTGGGATACTGTTTTTTTGTGATTTTTCTTTATTAATTCTCTGTGGTGGTACATGAAATAAATTACTCTATGTCACCGAACAGAACACTATACAAAAAATGACAATGCAGATACTATTGGATACTATATGGATACTATAGTCTCGCTCGCAACACTGATCTGTAATTAAGCACTGGATAGACTGCTGTTAAATTATTTTTAAGTCTATTTGAAAAATCGCCATTTTGGCGCTGTAGGCTATGAAGTGTAAGTACATGGAACTAAGACTAGTGATGTCAGCATTGTTGGAAATAGTTATTGGTATTTAATACTGGCCAGTATTATGAAAATGAAACAGATTTAAAAATAGAGAATTTAGATGTCATAAATTTGAAATGAAAATAAATTGTATTGAAGGTTTTGAGACGTATAGAAAAAATTTACTGAAAATGTTTGGTTAATGTTTGTGGTATACTCGTATCGATTGTCTATGCAATTGTCACTCAACGAATTGTCTTGTAATATATATCTTCTATTTTAGCTGAATAAAGCCAGATTATTTGTCAATTATCTCTTGGTTATTATTTAACAATTTATTCAGCTAAAATAATAAAGCTCATAAAATAATTATACGATGAAATAATGTCTGAAAATAAAACAGAAAATATACATGGCGTTGAGATGTCACGGGCATCGAAATACTTAAGGCCTGAAAAATTCGAGACAGAGCCAAATGCGGTTGGAACGGATATTAAGTGGACTCACTGGTATTTTACTTTTACAAATTTTATTAATGAAGAGGCATCTAATGCAAACTCTCGCATGAAATTAATGATTTTGGCGAACTTTTTAACGCCCGCTATTTTCGCTATTGTAAGAAGCTGCAAAGATTATGAAGATGCTATACAGACCCTTAAAGAGGCTTATATTAAACCTAAAAATCGAATTCTAGCTCGCCATGTATTAAGTACAAGACTACAACGCGCCGACGAATCAATATCAGACTACGTTCGTGCCTTAAAATTACTAGCTCAAGATTGTGAGTTTCAAAATGTCTCTAGAGAACAATATCAAAATGAATTTATTTGCAATGCTTTTATTTCGGGGATCCAATCGCAAAAGATTAGACAAAGACTTTTAGAAAATTTAAATTTGACATTAGAACAAGCCCAAAATCAAGCGGTTTCACTAGAGACTGCAGAAACAAGCTTACAAGCTTTTGCGAATAAATCGGATACTTTGTTAAATGCTGTTCCAATACAAAAGTCACAATCAGGAAAACCTGTTTCCGGAACCGATTCAAGGTACACCAAAAATTATACATACAATAGAAACAGAAGTTGTTTCTTTTGTGGAGGCAATATACACAAACGTACTACGTGTCCAGCCTATAACGCTATTTGTCAATTATGTAACAAAGGAGGTCATTTTGCAATTGTTTGTCGAAGTAACAAAACAACAAATGCTATTGATGTACACAAAGAAATGTCAAGCTTTAATCATGATGTAAATACGGATTCAGCTGCAATCCTAGCCGCTTCACCGTCCAGTTTACGAAAAGCAACTATTCTTATTACTATTAACAATTATACTGCCGATGCACTAGTAGATACAGGAAGTTCCGTGAGTTTTATCGACGAAAATTTTGTGGATACAATTAAACTTAAGAAGACTCCTTGCAATCAAACTATTACATTAGCTTCTACGAGTCACGTTTCTCACATAAAAGGAAAGTGCTACGCAACGATTGGATTTTATAAACATGTACATAAACAAATTTCGTTGCTAATTGTCAGCAACCTCTGCGCGGATGTCATTATAGGTCATAACATACTTAAAAAACATAAATCCATAGAACTAGAATTCGGGGGTGAAAAAGACCCTCTTAGAATTTGTAGCGTAACGGAAGCATCAGTACCTCCAGTTTCGATTTTCACAAATTTATCTTCAAGTATAAAACCAATAGCAATAAAATCAAGGCGATACAGTCAGAACGAAGAAATGTTTATAGAGAAAGAAATAGCAACATTACTACGAGACGGCGTAATCAAGCCTAGTTCTTCACCTTGGCGTGCTCAAGTACTTGTAACAGGAGGTGATCAACATCGCAAACGATTAGTAATTGACTACTCCCGGACAATTAATAAGTTCACTGAATTAGATGCATATCCATTACCAAGCATTGAAACAATTGTTAGAAAAGTCGCTAACTACAATTATTTTAGCCAAATTGACTTAAAAAGTGCATATCATCAGGTGCCTCTAATAAAAAGAGAACAGAAGTATACCGCGTTTGAGGCTTGCGGAAAATTATATGAGTTTACTCGTATTCCATTCGGTGTGACTAACGGAGTTGCAGCTTTTCAAAGAACATTACAATTTATAATTGATTCAGAGGAATTAGAAGCTACATTCTCTTATTTAGATGACGTCACCGTGTGTGGAAAAACCAAAGAACAGCATGACAAAAACCTAAAGAAATTCATGGAAGCTGCAGAAAAATATAAAATAACTCTCAATGAAAGTAAATCCAATTTCTCAAAAACTACTATAAATCTTTTGGGTTACACAATTTCGGAAAACACAATCAAACCAGATCAAAGTAGACTAACTCCGTTATTTGATTTACCTGTACCAACAAACTCATCTTCTTTAAAACGTGCCTTAGGATTGTTTGCACATTACTCTAAATGGATACGCAATTTTTCGGAAAAAATAAAACCTCTCGTTTGTATCTCCAGCTTCCCTATCAATGACACTTCCATCGAGTGTTTTAACTCTCTGAAATCCGAAATAGCAAAGGCATCTTTATCAGCAATAAATCACAATGAAACTTTTACAGTAGAAACAGATGCCTCGGAGAATGCAATTGCTGCTACCCTGACACAAGGTGGACGTCCGGTAGCTTTTTTTTCACGTACGCTAAGTATTCCTGAACGACATCATTCTGCTATTGAAAAAGAAGCCTACGCTATTGTAGAGGCTCTCAGAAAGTGGAGGCATTATTTAATAGGGAGACACTTTATCCTTATAACAGATCAGCAATCTGTAGCCTTTATGTACGATCAGAAACATTCAAGTAAAATTAAAAACGATAAAATTGAGCGTTGGCGACTGGAAATGTCTTGTTATAAATATGAGATCATTTATTGAACAGGAAAGGAAAACCTAGCAGCTGATGCATTATCTCGCGTATGTGCATATATAACACAATCAAATAAACTTCAAGAATTACACAGTTCCCTCGGCCACCCCGGTATTGTTCGAATGGTACATTGGGTGCGAAATAAGAACTTACCGTACTCGGTTGATGATATAAAAACTGTCACTTCGGCATGCCCAGTGTGTGCTGAACTAAAACCACGTTTTGCAAAAACAAAGGGACAACTGATCAAAGCAACTGCACCTTTTGAAAGGCTAAATATAGATTTTAAAGGTCCAATTCCATCTAATACATCTAATAAATATATATTAACAATTATAGATGAATACTCGAGATTTCCTTTTGCGTATCCTTGCAAAGATATGACATCAGATACCGTTATAAGATGTTTAAAAGAATTATTCTTTGTATTTGGCACACCTCTATACATTCATTCAGATAGAGGATCTTCGTTTATGTCGGACCAATTAAAACAATTTCTCTCTTCACTTGGTGTCGCCTGCAGTAGAACTACGCCATATAACCCCCAGGGAAATGGACAAGTCGAAAGGCTCAACGGTACCCTCTGGAGGACCATACAACTTTACTTAAAATCAATGTCATTAGACACTATATCCTGGGAAGAGGTATTACCTATTGCACTACATTCCATACGTTCGTTACTGTGTACATCAACAAATGCAACTCCACATGAAAGAATTTTCAATCACCCTAGAAGATCAGCTAATGGCCAGTCTACTCCTTCATGGCTGATGTCTCCAGGCCCAGTATCGATGAAGAAGAATGTTAGAACTTCTAAATTTGACCCTTTGGTGGAGGAAGTTGAGTTGCTGCAAGGAAACCCAACATACTCACATGTTCGCATGGATAATGGACGAGAAACGACCGTTTCTAATAGACAATTAGCACCTCTTCCCGTTTCAGATACTTTTACTGAAGATGATGACAGCCCTCTCGAAACTTCAGAGTATGACAGCCCTCTCGAAACTTCAGAGCCTGAGGAGACACCACAGGTGCAACGTCCAGTAAGGACTAGAAGACCCCCTGCCTACCTTAGTGACTACACTGTTTAAATACGACGAAGGGGTAAATGTGGTATACTCGTATCGATTGTCTATGCAATTGTCACTCAACGAATTGTCTTGTAATATATATCTTCTATTTTAGCTGAATAAAGCCAGATTATTTGTCAATTATCTCTTGGTTATTATTTAACAATGTTTTTATAAGTATTATATTTGTACCATGGTACCATGCTTTGATATTGAAGTAAATAAATTGTTATGAAGATATATATAAAGTGTTTATATGTAAAGAAAGTACCAAGATAATGAACGAACGAAAATTTTAAGCCAATAAGAAGGGACATTTACAGAATACACATTTCTTCAGGTTTCAAAACTCAAGTGGACACAAATAAACAAACAGTCTCTAAGCCCTAAGACATCAACAAATAGAATAAAACAGACACTATTTACTTATCTATGGATTAAAAATACGCGAACGTCAAAATTAGTTTCCCCGTACTTTCGTACGGCGTCGCTTCAAAATGGTACGCGCGAAAGTATCTGTAATTTGTATAGGATAACCATCCAGTGCTTTTGCTTTATTAGAGATCAGTGGCTCGCAACAACGCAGCGCAGCGCAGATTATATACTTATAGTTAAGGAGGGTAGAGGCAAGGAGGACAACCTGAGTATTAAAAATGTCCGTCGAAAGTCGATAAATTGATGGCGCTAGTGAAGCTAGTGACAGTAAACAATTCAACCAAAATTCAACTCGGCGCACTTCACTCCGTCAACTACTGCTACTTTCATTCCATACTCTCCATACTCTCAAACTCTCTCTGTTCATACTAGCGTCATCTCTATTTATCGCATTTAGTTCCCACTTTTTCAGTTTAACACCTATGTAAGATGGCGTATCTCTACTCTCCTTATAGGTTATATTATAATTATGACTGACTTGATTTGATTTTGATACTTATTTGTTTGTTGCGCCCGTTGCTGATGCTCGCTACTACTCGCTAGCTCAGCGAGCTTAGGAATTTGGAAACAAAGTAGGTTGTAAATTGTAATATTTGTAATTTTAATTATATTATACAATTTTACAAAATCATTAATTTAATTTTAATGTAGGTTAAATTATAGTGTACTTTTGTTCACCTTTCTGTATTCAATGTGTTCTAATATAGTTGCGAGTTGGCTTGCTTTTTGTTCGTCAAATTGGAACTCATCTATTCTATTAGTATAAATAAAATTAACCTAAGTATAACAACAATAAGCAAAACACATTCGCATTGTGGCATTTATTTGTATAATAGGTCAGGTAAGCTTTTTCGACATATGCAGCATATATGCAAACTCGTGTTTCTTGATGGGTGCCATTTTGATTATCGTGATATTTTAATACTGATATAGGTTAAGTACTATTTTCCTCTATGCATTTTAATGTTACAAATTGTACGGAATGGCACAATATCATCATGTGAGACTTTTTTTTGTGTAAATTCCGTTGTGCAGATCTGATTTCAGTTGGCCGTGTTGTAAGTGATTTCCTGGGAGCCTCGCTACGGTTTTGTTGTCTAGCAAGTCTCTGTATAAAATTGTCAGAGCGCCTAGGCTATTGTAACGCTGCATTCTTCCTCGCTGATATCTATCTCGGTGGCATTCAGAATGAAAGTCTGCAGCCAACGATGGAAAAAATCCAACTGTTATTATAAACTACATTGGATTTTTAGCTCCATCGCTATTTGTGGACTATCTTTGAACATGTCAACTTTTAATTTGTCTACTTTTTAGGAAGTTAATATATGACTTCCTCAGAATATAGAACAAACTTTGTTCTATATTCTTCTAAGATGACTTCCTAAAAAGTTATATAGTTTATAATATGACATACACATAGATTGAAACTGGGACAACTCAAAAGCCACGAATTTTAAGATATTCATTATTTATTTCTTAAATAATTTATTTGAGACACTTCTTTTGGTAATTATATGCTGTTGTACAATGTTTTTTTATTATTTTCTTAGAAAATTGTATAATGGGGGGGTGGTATTGTATTGTAAGTATTATGTGAGGTAATTTAGATTAAAATAATTATTTGTGTTTAGTTTTATACATAAATATTAAAAACTATAGTGCCTACTGCACGAACCACCCGTCCGGCAACTTGCATGGTGGCACGGCAGTAATTGTCCGAGAAAATATAAAACATTATCTACTAGAAGAATACCGGACAGAGAAAATACAAGCGACATCAATAAGAGTTCAGGACCACAAAACGGAGACCACATTATCTGCCGTATATTGTCCGCCCAAGCACTCGATAACCAAAGAAGACTTCACAACCTATTTTGCAAGTCTCGGTGACAGGTTTATATGCGGAGGTGACTGGAATGCCAAGCATGTGCATTGGGGTTCCAGTTTAACGCTTCCTAGAGGTAGGCAGATGTACGGTGCAGCAATCAGGTTAAACTTACACTGCATTAGCCATGGAGCGCCTACCCACTGGCCTAACGATCGTAAAAAAGTGCCTGATCTTCTGGACTTCTTCATTCTGAAAAATATTCCACAGTCTTACACGAGTGTTGAGGAATCCAACGACCTAGCCTCGGATCATACTCCGGTCATATTGAATGTTAGTGGTAGGGTTCTGGAAGTGGAGACCAAAACCAGATTGTATAGCCATAGGACCGACTGGGATAACTTCAGTAGTATGATCAACCAACATATAAATCTTAACATCTCCCTGAAAACTGCAAATGAAGTGGAATCTGCTGTGGAATCCTTTAATAAAATGATCCATCTGGCTGCTTACAACTCTACACCAATATGCAGAGCGAAAACTCTTAAAACAACTCAGTATCCAAGACAAGGTGAATGAAAGAAGTCGATTAAGAAAAATATGGCATAGTACCGGATATCCACTTGACAAAAGAAACTTTAACAAGGCATCGGAGGACCTGAAAAAAATGATTAACCATCACACTAACGAGCACCTCCAAACTTACCTTAGTAGCCTCTCACCGACCAAAAACACAAATTACTCACTGTGGAAGGCCACTAAAAACCTGAAAAAGCCAAAGACGCATATACCACTACTCAGATCTCGACGATATCTCAAGGGTGCTTGGGTCAGATCTGATACTGAGTGCTGACCATCTGCAGACAGTTTTCCAGCCTCACTGGAGCGTTTGCTCTGATATTGACGATGAAGTAGCCAAATGTCTGGAAACACCGCTACAGATGTGCATGCCATTGAAGGGTGCAACTCCCAGAGAAATATGGCGTGAAATTGCAGGACCAAGGAAGGGCAAGGCACCGGGCTATGATCTTATAGATGCCACATAGCTACAGCACCTACTTAAAAAAGGCATTATCTTTATAACAATCATTTTTAATGCATGCTTGAGATTGTGCATTTATCCTGCTCAGTGGAAGATAGCGCAGGTCATCATGATACCAAAACCAGGAAAACCACCTCATGAACCTGGATCATACCGACCAATCAGCCTGTTACCGGTGGTTGGCAAATTGTTCGAAAGAATAATCCTGAACAGAATGCGTCCCCACATGTCTGACATAGTTCCTACTCATCAATTCGGTTTCCGTGAGGGGCATGGCACTATAGAACAGGTTCATAGACTCGTTAACACCATAGGACTGACACTTGAGAAAAAGCATTACTGTGCAGCTGTCTTTCTGGACATCAGTCAGGCATTCGATAAAGTCTGGCATGATGGACTGCTATACAAAATTAAAAATATGCTTCCAAATAGTTTCTTCCTTATCATGAAATAGTACTTGAGCATGAGAAGCTTTGAGATCAAGCATAACAACGAGACCTCTGTATTGTGCCGCATCCTGTCGGGGGTCCCGCAGGGGAGTATCCTGGGTCCAGTTCTGTACCTGCTTTTTACTGCTGACCTGCCTACTCACCCTGGTACCACAATAGCTACATATGCAGATGACACTGCCCTCTTAGCAGTCAGCGATAATCATCAGACTGCATCGAACATTTTGCAGCATCAAGCTATCAAAGCTAACCAGAGTAAGTCTGTACAAGTGACTTTCACCTTGAGAAGGCAAACCTGCCCGCCGGTCAGACTGTATGACAGGGAAATACCGCAAGCAGAGGATGCGAAGTACTTAGGCATGCACCTGGATCGCCGGCTTACCTGGAGAAAACACATATGGAGCAAACGGAAACAGCTTGACGCATGTATGCGTTCCATGTATTGGTTGGTTGGACGCAACTCGAGTCTTTCAAATACTAGCAAGATCGCAACTTACAAGTCTATTCTTAAGCCCATATGGACGTATGGCATTCAGCTGTGGGGTACAGCAAGCCACAGTAACATCGAAATACTGGAGAGATTCCAAAGTAAGACGATACGAGCAATGCTGGACATCCCATACTATGTGTGTAACAGATACATCTACGAGGACCTGAGCCTTGACACTGTTAAGTGGGAAATTGCAAAATACAGCAAAAATTACCAAAATAGATTGTCAACTCACATTAACGACCTGGCTTCCGAACTGGAAGGGGAGGGAAGTGTGAGGCACACCAGACTCAGAAGACATAGCGTTTGCTCTCTTACAAGTAGATTTAATTGACCTCAACACTATGGTGATTGGGTTGCGGCATGCGGTGGGAGGGTTGCTCACTGGAGCCCCTTCTAGTATTTAAAATCCTAAATCAGTACAAGAGTACAACAGGGGAGTGGCTTATTGTGTGGAACACAGATTGCCATGTTGCAGAACAGGGAAAAAAAAAATGTTTTATACTTACCTCTAAAGCGTTTCTTGTTAATACCGAAAAATCTATATTTTTGAGTTTTCCCAGTTTTGATCTAGGTATTTTATGTAGTGTTGTCGTCTGAATAACTACAGACTTACCTTATAATGTTGCAATGTAAGAAATTTATGAAACTCACTAATCAAGCCAATGGAGGACTAAAAAGGTGTTTTACCTTTCATTATTGTGCAACTTATTTATGATAACTAGTGTCCGAACAGGCTTCGGCTTCGGCTTCGGTCACCTTTGGCGATATGTTCGGCTCAAAACCCGACCGAAGCCGAAGGTTTTAATTAGGAAGTTCTTGAGAGAGAAAGCTATACTAATATGTTTAACGAACTTCACTGAATGTGATCTAATGATAAAATATTATAATTATAACTGTTATTATATGATTATTTATAACTATATTTTTATTATAATAATTTTATAATTTTATGCATTGTGACCAATATTTATTAAAAAAGAGAGTGTTTGTTTATTTGTTTGTCAAGTTTCGCACTAGTCGAGAAAAACAAAGACTGATTGATCGATCTGATTGTGATTGATAAGTTACTTTAATAAATAAATAAATGTTATAATTCACATTTTTGACAAATAAATTGCAAGGTATTTTTTATCATCTCTAGTTTATCATCAGACTAATTACTAATTACCTTTCTATTTTATACAGTCGATATAAACATTCAATTTTAAAGTTTTAAAATCATTTATCTTTATTAACTGTGGCTTGTAGACAAGGTTGAAAAAAAATCTTAGCTTTTAACTTCGGCTTCGGCCGAAGGTTGTGGCCAGAATATTGCCACGTGGCCAGAAATTGACAAGGGTCGGACACTAATGATAACATTCTCCATGAAAAAAAAAACATATACAAATTTTCATGGTATGTAATTGATCAAAAGGTTTGATTTTATGCAAACTAAATGCTGAAGTAATATAAAAACTAATTAATACTTTTGTGAATACAGTTTTTGTAAAGAAATTGAATAACAATATTTGAGTTTTTGAAAACCGGAATAACAATATTGCATTTAAAAATTTATTAAATACTTTGGTTAATTTAACTATTGGCTTGACATGGCACATATTAATTAAAAAAAAACACGTACCTACTCATTAACTATTTTTGTTTACTGTACTGTACTGTGTGGTACTTGGTGGTACTCCATTTTTTTGAGATGTATAATATGAAATTATGAACCAACATTTATTCCTATTAAATTGTATCATTTAACTACTAGGTGGTGCCCGCGACTTTGTCCCCGTTCTCTATAGCCTATAGCTTTCCTCGATAAATGGACTATCCAACACAAAAATAATTTTTCAATTTGAACCAGTAGTTCCAGAGATTTGCACGTACAACCAACAAACAAACAAACAAACTCTTCAGCTTTATATATTGGTATAGATGTACACCACACCACACTTCACTTCACACCGCGTGGGTTGTTATTTCAGTTAATTAATTATTTTTAATCTAGTTCTTTTTTAACATCTCCGGTTATGATTAAGGAGAAACACTCTTTTTTGTACTTCATACGCTTGATTTAACACTATAACTAATGTAGTATGTAACCATATTGCAACTTTAATATTTTAGGTACCTAACTTAAAATGGATGAAGCAAGTGAAAAAGTGGTCGAGCCAGCAGCGAAGAAGATTAAAATACAAGAAAAGGAAATCACCAAATCAGAGTGTACAGCTGACGAGTCTAAGGAGACAGAAGAGAAATCAATAGAAGAGACGAAATGTTTTAATTTTATATCGGCCGAAGAGATGGATAAGCTCCGAGAGTTCAAAATTTTGGATGAAATAAAATCAAACGACGAGGAAGGCGACGAAGACGACTCTGACAGTTCTGATGGTATATTTATTTAATGTTTCGCTTTGAATTGAATGTGTATTTTTTCACTTTAATATTAACATGGGTGCAATCAACTAATTCGCAATGCAGGTTCACTTATATGTTCTTATATATAAGTGTTATATAAAAATATGTTGCATGATTATATTTGTATTTATTTTCTATTGTTTACTATTTATTATTGATAAATCGTAAGGTAAGTTGCATTTCAGATTAGTTGAATGTGTGCGAGTGACTATAATACTATTGCTTGCCATTTTTAATTATAAAATTTGAGCCTCTATAATGAACAATTTGAAATTGTTAAATGAACAGGGAAATCGGAAGACCTCCCGGATGAAGAGATTGAGAAGATGCTGGAGGAGGACCTTCCCGACGAACTGAAGGGTGCTCCTAAGCCTAAGGAGAAGCCTTATGTAACCAGAACCAAGATTGTGCTGGAAGGTATTGATTTCATTGTAATATTAAATTTGAAACTAATGAATATAAGGGCTGTTAAAAAATACATCATCTGGATCAATTATATTTTTAAAATTTTCTAAATAACCAAGTCACAAAGAAAAAGTATATGCAAATGGAAGTCCCACTTGAATGTCCCAAGAATGCTGAGTGTGTTAGGCTCGACTGTCAGATTAACTGTGTTCTTATTAATATAATATATATAATAATCCTAATTTCCTTATGAAATACTGTATCAGTCCAAGGAAATGTACTCTATGTGGTATTGTGCCACTAAAAGAAAATATTTCTGAAGGCAATACGTGTTTTCTACTATGAAATGTGACTGCCACTGTGTTACTATATGTGATTATTACCTTAAGTTTGCAAAATTTTACTTTAATTTAGGCAAAATCCCTAAATATATGGTTTTTTCCCTGAATTTCCGACTTAATGGTATCAAAACCAGCCAGATACAATCAAAGAGATTTTACTCCAACTTTTTACTTATAAAATACGAAATAACTTTTCCCCCAGACCTATTATTAGTTATTAGACTATATAATACAGAGATTGATGTTGTAATGTGTGTTACAGAGAAAGGTATGAACCACTTTGAAGTGTTGCCGTTGGACTGGGTGATGGTGCGTCACTACAGCGGGATGCCCATTTACATGCACAGGAACTCTAGAGTTTGCACATTGTCCAAGCCTTATTTCCTTGGGAAAGGGAACACTAGGGTGAGAACCCACATATTTTAAAATAAAATAGTCAAGCCTAAAATAAAATAGTTACACCAATCAATGGTATGGTCGCCACAATTAGCATTGATAGGCTTAAGCTATGGGATAACTTTGAACATCCAGAGCGGAGTCAACTTAGAAAAGTAAATTATCAAAGTTGGCCGTGTTGGGAAGAATATTTTCAAAATAAAAATATTTATTTATTTTTCAAAAGGTACACCAACAGCACAAACAAAAAAACCTATATTAGGTATAGGTAATACAAGGCAATTTTAAGGTATACACAGATAAATTATAAAATAGAAATTGTGACGAATTAAAATTAAAAAAATAAAATATACATGAACTTACGGAAATATAAGCGTTAAATTGTAAATTTTAATGTCCGTTCACAATCTGTCGACAGCTTATAATATCACTAGATAAATTATAAAGTAACGGTTTGTACAATTTTACGGTGACATAGTTGCTATTTTCAACATCAATTAGCTCTACAAAATTCAAATAATCAGTCCCAAGCACCAATTGAATAATCATTAATGAGTAATATCCTTTTATATTATTGCAGAGACACGAGATTCCTATTAGTGCGATCCCCTGTCTGTCATATAAAAAAGCTTTGGAGGAAGAGGAGAAAGAAAAAGAGATTGACAGGAGAATTCAAGAGAAAATTAAAAATGGTACCTGGATTAATAGCGTAAATAATCAACAAAAAAATATCGAATCATTTAAGAATGTTAAATCCAATAGCATTATAGAAAATGTAATGCTAGCAGGTAAATCGTCTAGTCCTATGATGTCAATTCAGACAAATAAACCAAAATGTCCCTTTAGTCATGAAATTAAGACTGATACTGCATTGAACTTCGTTGGCAATAAGGATGTGGAAATAAATCGTAATATTGAAGTTCTTGATGTCGATAAGAATAAAAATTCTAGCGTAGCTGCTGATGAAAATAAATTAGCTACTAGTGAGGCTATTAGTGTTAACAATAATGAAAAACAAGAGATTAACAGCAAAAAAGAGAATAATATTGATAAAAATGATGATGATAATAGTAATAATGATGAGAATAATGATGATGATAAAAATGACGGTGATAATAGTAAAAATGATGGCAATACTAGCGTTAGAGCCGAGGATAAAGGTAGCGATGAGGACGACGGCGGGATACCCGAGAATAGGAAACCGGTAGTGCTCCCCGGTGGGCTGATCATGCCTCCTCCGAGAGTGGAAACCGTCAGCACCAGTTGGAAAACTCAGCACTTGAGTCACGAGCAAATATTCGAGTATTGCAAGAGATTGTTCAAGTTCAAAACAGTGAACATAATGCATTTTAAACGTTGGGCAGATCGTCGCAAGTATACGAAGGCGCGCAAAACATTGCAGTGCCCAATGTTGCCCGGAGGGACGAAGTTGATAACGATCCCGGCCCAATCGGGGGGCGAAGGGACGGGCAAGGCGGGCAAGCACGAGTGGGTGATGAACATGAACGGGCGCAGCTACTTGTCCGTGTTCCACGAATACGTGCGAAGGGCGCTGCAGAAGCAGCCCGTGTACGAGTTCAAGCAATTGGAAAACGCGTCGTCTCCCTACCAGGCGACCGTGTTCATCGGTGGCATGCAGTACGGCGTGGGTCTCGGCTCCAGTAAGCGTCAGGCTAAGTCGGCGGCTGCCCGCGCGTCCATACAGATACTCATACCGGAGATGAAAGACGACTTGGACCGCGCCGAGCCGGACTTCTCATTCTTCGACTACGTGTGCATCGAGGACCCTCGCATCACGGAGTTCTGCGCCGCGACGTGCGAGCCGTCGCCGCACGCGATCCTGCGCACCTGTCTGCTGCGCAACTTTGGCGCCGGCGATCGCCACATCAACACTGAGGTTACTTATCTTTCTTTTCGTCCTCCTCGTTATTTTCGCCCGTTCCACCAATCCCTACTAAGTATCCCCCTCTGGTAAAACATTTCCTGTATAAACATCGCAAAACTTGATGGACTCACGTGTCAAATATGCGCAGTAACCGATTTTGGGGATTGTTGCGACGCGGGGATGGGGGAGCCAGGGAATGAGCGAGACGCAATGATAACATTCTGTACGAGAGAAAGCAGGTCCGCCGTATTGTTCACAATTCTACATGCGCAAACGAAAGATACCCGCTTAAGGTCAGAGCCCATCAAGTTTTGGGATACCTATAATGTTGCACAATAATGTTTCCTGTTGTGATGCGTCTGTTTAAAGACAGTTGAGAGGACAGTGTCGGTTGTTACAGATAAAGAAGCTGGAGTATCAGAAGATAGAGCTGACGATGAAAGTGGGCAAGCATTCGGCCACCGTGGTCTGCAAGAACAAGAAGACCGCGAAGCAGCGCGCCTCGCAGTCCATTCTTCAAGTGAGTATCAAGTCATCTCATCGAGCCTGAGTCACTTGTAAAGCCACGTTTACACGGTCAGAGTACACTCGGACGCTACTTGGACCGATTCGAGTGCACTAGGACCGCGTCCTATTCGTGCCAGCCAGCTCGGATACGAGTAGTTATCCAAAATGACGACAACTAACAATTTATGAGCATCTCGTGTAAAAAAAAAGTGGACCCTGCTCTTTATGCCTTAAAATGCATTTACGGGTCCAAATTTTTTTCTTCTTTTTTTGTTTGTAGTGATTTTGCAACTCTTTTATTAATATATATGCAACAACTTCGACACCTTGTAGTAACAGATCCGTCTGTGCCATGTTGAAGATCTAGAATGATACTTTGTATGATAGTAGCTCGGATGTGTGTAAACCGATATCCGTTTACACTCGTATGAGTGCGCTCGGTCCGAGTGTACTCTGACCGTGTAAACGCGGCTTAACCCAATAGCCCGTCTGTGACGTTGTAGGCGCTGCACCCGCACGTGCGGTCGTGGGGCTCGCTGCTGCGGCTGTACGGGTCGCGGTCGGTGAAGAGCTGCAAGCAGAAGAAGCTGGAGGAGCAGCAGATCACGCTGCTGCAGGACAAGGCGCGCCACAACGAGCCCAACTACGCTGTGCTCGAGAAGCTGCGCACCGAGATGCTCAAGCTCAGGGAGCGCGACGCCGCCCTGGCGCCCATCGGCACGCTCATGGTGCACCACGACCTGCCCTCGCACTCCGGCTCCAACCTCGACAACGTCCATCTCTGACCGACCCCACCCAACCCCACCTCGGCGACGTCCATCTCTGACCGACACGCCCCCGGCTCCCACCTCGACGACGTCCACCTTTGACCACTTACTATTATCATAGAATAAATAAAAATAGCCTTTATTGCTGAAGAAACAAAAATATTTAAATTTATGCTATCTATCAATATCACCAACAACTCCAACTTGTCTTGCGACATAGGAGGCCTAAGTTTTTCACTCAATGCGATCCCTTGCCGTTTTTTGCCAAACTCCGTTTGTGGTCTTGAAGTCATCTGTCCATCTGAGATAAGGTCTTCCTCTTTTTCCTAATGATCCTCTCGGGTACCATGTGTCCACTCCAACGCCATTTTTGCTGTTTCACGATATCATTTATTATTTTTGATTTTGATTTTTCTTTAATTATTGAGAGTTTAATTCTATCCTTTCACTTTATATTAAGCACACTTCTTTCCATATGATTTTGACAAACCTCAAGTTTCTTGAACTGTCTTTTCGTCAATGTCCAAGTTTGGCATCCATATGTCATTACAGGTATTATGCACATGTTAAATAATTTAAATTTTTGATTTATCGGGATTTCTTTAGCTTTCATCGCCTCTTTAAGTGCCCAAAACTTATTCCATGCGTTTCCTATTCGTCTGTCGATTTCTTTATTTGTCTGGTCTAAGGGTGATATTATCTGTTCCAGGTATACGTATTCTTTAACAAATTCGATTTCATTTCCCTTTACAACAATTTGCTCCTCTGTACTATTTGTCATTAATTTTGTTTTTGCCATATTCATAGTGAGACCAAGCAATTTGCTTTGTGTGTCTAGATCTTCCAACATAATTTTTAGGCCCCCTGGGTTATCTGATATGATTACAAGGTCATCTGCAAATCTTAAATGATTGAGTTTAGCACCATTAATATTAATTCCATACTTTCCCAATTCATCCTTCTGAACACACTTTCAAGGACTGCAGTAAATATCTTTGGTGATAAAGGATCTCCTTGGCGAACTCCCTTCTTTATAACAAATTCGTTGCCAGCTCTCTCTAAGTTAACTCTTGCTTTACTATTTGAATAAATTTTCTTTATTATTCTTATATATTTTTCTGGAATGCCTTGTTCTTTCAGTGATTTCCATATCTCAACATGTCTAAGCGAATCAAAAGCTTTATTGTAATCTACAAATGCTATATAGTATTGTTTTCCATATTCATTATATTTTTCTATTATTTGTTTAATTACTAAGATGTGGTCAATTGTGGAAAAATTCTTCCGGAATCCTGCTTGCTCTCTAGGTTGATTTTCGTCTAAAATTTTTGTTATACGTCCCAATATTAATTTTGAAAATATTTTATATAGATTGCTCATCAAACTTATTGGTCTATAGTTGTTCATTTGACTTTTATCCCCTTTCTTATGTAAAAGAGTAATTGTGGTCTTTGTCCATTGAGTGAGTGGATCTAGAATTACGCGAGGGCTGCCTTTAGTAGTTCATTTGTAATATTGTCATCTCCAGGGGATTTGGACTTCTTTTGTGTTAGAACAGCGAATTCTACTTCTCTCTTTAAGAATTCTGGGATCTCTTCCTCATTCTTAATTAGATAGGTTTTATGTTTTAATGTATTCTTTTCATAATCATCGTCACTGTATATTTCTTTGTAAAATTGAGTAGCTATTTCCATTATATGTAACCTTTTAGATGTTTGCTTTTTATTCTTGTCCTTAATATTTGGTAGATTCGGTTGCGCATTTTATCACGTCTGTCCAGCGGGTAGGCGATCTACCTCTTGGACGTTTGCCCTCTACCCGACCCTGAATCACAAGCCGTTCCATAGAATTTACATTCCTGGAGATGTGGCCTCCACCCGACCCTGAATCACAAGCCGTTCCATAGAATTTTCATTCCTGGAGATGTGGCCAAAGAACTTTAGTATTCGTAATAGCACAATCGACGAAAGCCTGTCCTTAACTTTAAGTTCTGTTAGTATTGAATTATTGGTACGAAACGCTGTCCACGGGATGTTTAGGAGGCGTCTCCAGCACCACATCTCCAGTGCGTCAATCTTTCTACGGTCTTGAAGTCTTAGGGACCAGGTTTCAGCCCCGTAAAGAAAAATGGGAAATACAAGGGATCTCATAAGGCGGATCTTGGTTGTTTTCGTAATTCTCTTATCACTCCAAACCCTTCTCAGTCTCTCAACCGCAGATCTAGTGATGGCACATCGTCTTCTTATTTCCATTTCACAGCCTCCCGTGTTCGAAATCGTAGAGCCTAGGTAAATGTAGCTCTGCATCACCTCACAGTTTGCGATGTTCTGAACTTTCACTCCGTCATTTCCAGTCCGATCCACGATCATCATCTTTGTTTTATCTCTGTTTATAACAAGTCCAAAGTCAAGACTGATTACTTCCAGACGCGTCAAGAGACTCTCTATATCATCTCTAGTTTGAGCAAGAAGTGTTGTGTCATCAGCGTATCTCAAGTTATTAATAACGCGGCCACCTATAGACACACCTCTGTCCCAATCCGTGCTCCGTACAGTGTGCTCGTGACGCAACAAATAGACAAAGGTGGAGAAGCATCGCAGGGGCGGCTATACGCAGCAAGGAGGGTGAACACGACCACTCTGACAAGAGTGTGCGACTTGATAAATATTTGGTATCCATGATTTTTCTTCTCTAAGCTGTTTCATCGCCATTTTTATTCCTCCTGTCCTTTCAATGCTATTCTGTATCTTTTCTATCCTGGTTTTATGTCTAAACTGTCTTATACTTTCGCTAATTTTCTTACTTATCTCTGTTATTTCTTTTCTGTTGCTTTTTCTCGACTTTAATAATAGTTTTCTACTTCTCATTAGATCCTTTACTTCTGGTCCCACTTTATCCTTTTTTTCTGACATACATCTAAATTGATTGTTCATATTTATTAACTCTGTTGTCAAAAAATTACAGAGACATTCCGTTCCAACTTTTCCAATCGAGCACTTTTTAATATTTATTTTAAGGTCGACAGACAGGCTGATGGTCCACGTGACCATCAGCTTGCATTATAACAAATTAATAACAATGTTTTATAATAAAATTGTACTAATAGCCTAATAAAATATTTCTATAATTTCGGCATGAAATAATAGGCTAGTTGACAAAATTTGGAAATTAGTTTAAAACTATAGCTTAGCCATCTATTTCACCCCAAAAATATATTATGTTAAGTAAAATAGGTCTTTTACATTAGTATTTTGAGTTTTTAGAAATGAACTTGAAATAGACCGCGAAAAAGGCCAAGACTGTCATGGCGTCTTGAATGACGTCACACCTCGCGTAACAGCCGTGTTTGTTTATGACAGTCAATTGTGTTTTTTATTATCAACTGATTCCACAATTTATTTCTGTGAAGATCATTTTGATGTAAGTATTAAACACAACTTGATGTATCTATTTATAAATGTATAGTAAAAGAAATGAATTTTGCAAAATCTACCATAATATACCACACATAACCTATAAAATGTTATGACATGAATATTTACATTTCACAGTAGGTAAATGCGACTCTCTGACTGGTAATTGTTAATTAAATAAGATTTTGTTTGTTCTTCACATAATACTTACATAGAAGTTTTAACATTGCGGAATTCCGATGAACAAAAGTCGCTGTTCATTGCAAAAAAATTGCCAAGCATAACGGCGTCAATTTTGAGCAAATTACTGCTGTTTGCTTTGTTAAATTCTGATTCCATGGCAAATTATACCCGTCTTTCAAGATTAAACTAAAAACGAACTGTATTAATTTAACAATAATTGCTGAAAACTCGAAATAACCTGTTCACTTTATACGAAAATAACGACTACAACATGGTGTTTCGCGAGGTGTGACGTCACGCTTCCATGCGCACTCGGTGTTTAATGTCACGTGATTAAACGCCTCATTTTGTCGGTTTTATTTTCCAAAAATATTATTAATCTTTTATTATTTTAATAGAAAAGTTGTTTTTTTGTTTACTAATTATCATGGTTAATCATTAGAACCGATTTATTGTTAGTGGAAACAAGCCTATTGAATACATAAAAATACTTCTAGGCCCCCGCAACGCCGCAACGAAGTCTATGTTGTACCACAGAATAAATAGTACGGTCGTACTTCGTGATTCAATTTGATAATTGAATCAATTTTTTAGATATTTTTTTAGGTTTATTTAGTTTTAGATTTATTTAGCATTTATTTTTAGATATATAATAATAATAACTTTATTTTAGACAAATGTCAATGGGCGTTTTTCCATTAGCCACGGCACGGCACGGCCCGCAGGCTTATTATCTAAATACGTCTGCTGAGCGACAGGCGAAAAATGCGAAAAATTTGTGCAATATCATACTAAATCGTTAATTTTTACGCAAATCACACTAGTTTTATGAGCTACGTGATACGATTTAGTGTGATATTGCACAATTTTTTCGCATTTTTCGCCTGTCGCTCAGCAGACGTATTTAGATAATAAGCCTGCCGGCATTTGACTCCCGCCGTCGTAAATGCATGTGTGTTGTATATGAATTGTAGCCGTGTGCGTGTGTGAGTGCGCGGCGCGGTTTACGTAGGACGTAAACCCGCAAACCGGCCGATCAACACCGGCTCAGTGGGGCTAATGGAAAACCGCCCAATAGCTTTGAAAATTTATAAAGTAAAATATTATCTTAAAATAGACTTATTATACAAAAATCAATTTTTATCAAGGGTGATATGCGATGTCACCCAATGTTTAAATATTGGGCAGTCCACCTTCCCAGCAATCGCCTTCAACAGCGTGTCCAGTCTTTGCTGCCTCGCACCCTATCACCCTCATTGCAATTGGAAAACATCCCTGATGCACTATAGTTGTTTTAGTGGACGCGTAGGGCAATAAACGATTTGTGAGTGTAGTTAACCCATAGGCTACATGTATAAAAAGACTGACAATATGTCTTAAATAATGTTATTTTAACGTCATTAGAACAACACGCTAAAATTACATTTAACAAACATATGGATGTTTGTTATATTTAAATAAAGTCTGTACGGAAAGAGAATCGGGCGCAAGTGTGACGTTATTATAGTTCAACTGTAAACATCTTGATACTTTTATAAATTAGATAAATTGTTTATATATTATAAAATAATAATAATAATGAAGTTAAGTTTTATCATTAGTATGTTAGTTCCTTTATAGCCGCGTCGAATCTCTTTCCGCACGATATAATTATATGATTGTTATATGGCGACATCTAGTGAGCCAGAAAGAAAATAATAATGAGGTTTCACGTTTAAATGGGGCTCGCCTCTCTATTACTGGTCCACGTCTCGAGAACAAGTCGGAATCACAGTAGGGACGTTGGCTTAGCTGTATTCCGCAAAACAATACTTATTGTATCTGTCAGCTCCGACACTCGACTGGAGTCTACTCCTTACGAACGATTTTCACAATAATAATGAATCCTACTGCTGTCGGCAGCGTACTTGTTATAATAACATTCTCGTTTTAAATAAAACCATGAAAGACTTGACATTAAAATACTTTATTAAACTAAAATATAGACAAAAATCTTAACTTGAGTATCATTTGAAGTACATTGTACCTAAGTAATACTTTAAGTTGGTTTTGCATTTTATAAAATTATAAATACTTAGGTATATTTATTAGCAGCTACTTACAATAAAAAAGTTGTACTAATTTCTTAATAAATAATTTGTTTACCTCATGAAATATTTTGAATTTTTAAAAATATATAATTTTGTTATTATTAAATGTGCTATAGGTAATAATCTCATGTACTATTTTGAATGCTCTAGGTTAAAAACTTAGATTTCTTGAAGGGACAACTTGAATTCATGAATCAAAGTACCTCCTCGATGTTTTTGTTTAAAATTAAATAAAGAAATAATATCAATTTATAAGCATTGTGTTATTATTATTTTTTCCAAAACTGAAAACAAATTGGTAAGATGTTCTGTCATCTAAACATAATTTGAATATATTCTCCTAACTTAAAACTAAAAATAAAAGAACAGTTTATATTTTGAATAACTGTTCTTAAAAATTACTCAGATCTATTTTTTCATATTTTGAAAATTAAATGGAAAATGTGTAGATAACAGAATAAAATAATATGAACCCTACTAACGATTATTTATTATGGTCTAGTTCCTAAAGAAAATGTTGATTTGGACGGCAAATGAAAAGATTTTCATTCTACTTGGTAACTTGTTTAATAACACTAGCTGTGCTCGCGACTTCGTATGCGTGGTACTTTTTTGTTTGATATCCGATTGGAATGAAACAAACACTAAAGCTAGTTACAATACATCGGTGAAAACCGCATTCAAATAGGTTAAGCCGTTTCTGAGATTAGCGTGCACAAACACACACGACGATTTTATTATTAGCAAGCTATAATAATAAAATCTATAACTATTAGAAACCATACAAGTACATTGCCAAATATTCGATTGACATTATTATCTGAATACAATAAACAATTGACAAACAAAATACTTAAAAATATAAGTTAGTATATGTAATTCTTTTTATTTATAGATGATCTAAACTCTGTCACTTATAACTATTTTTACTTTAGCTCTTATTAATAGAAGTCACAAGATCATAAGTAGCATCGGTAACTGGCGCTCTACACTCGCGGCGCGAAAGCCCGTGAAAGCAGCGAAACGCGAGTGTAGATGGTTTCGCGCGTTCGCGCTTCGCACTGTTCCCCGATCGGTGTCGGTTTTTTTTCCGCGACAAAGCGGCGCGCGAACGCATCTACATTCACGATTTCCCTCAGCGCGAGACGTAGTAGTCGTGTAGATGTAATATTTTAATTTTTGAAAATGAGTTCGACCACGTGGAATAATGAATGACCTTGAGCTGACATTGATAGAATGTTTTTTTAAATTTTTTTTTTTTTAATTATGAGATAATTTTAGTACGCTACAGCACTTAGCCGCAGCAGCAGCAAAATCGTCATCCATTTCACTTGGAATCGCGAACAGAACTGCGAAACTTTGCGAGTGTGTATGGGCACTTGGGCACGTTTAGGTACACGCGGAGTTCACGGCTAAAATCGCGGTGTGAATTCACGGCAAGAATCGCGCGCGAGTGTAGAGCTCACTTAAAACATTACTTAAAATTATAAGTACCTAAGTATCAAAATGTGTCGGAGTTTTTACTAACTAGATGTCTATTTTAATAAAATTAATCAAAAAAGTTGGTAATGACAGTAGTCTAGCGAAACGCCAAGTAGTTTGAATAATATCATTGCATCATGTAATTAAATAATAGGTTTAACCTATATTATATTAATATGATATAAAAATTTGTTTTATTAATTTGTTCCATAGTTTTAATGCACTATTATAAGAATTAGGAATTAAAATATTTAAAGTTGCACTGGTTATGATATCGGGTCAGACCCAGCGCTGCCACAGCTGGTGTTGCGACTCGCTCGCCTGCAGCACGTTGGAGACACCGCCGTGATTGCTCAGCGGGTACGGAGCCTGGAAATTAATTGTGTCAGACTCCTAGAAAGACCGACATACGACATACGAGTAACATTGTGTATGTGGATGACGTCATACCTGCGTGGAGCCGAGCCACCGCTGCTTGATGAAGTCGGCAGCTCTTTCCCCGATCATGACGGTCGGCGCGTTGGTGTTGCCGGAGGGGACGCTGGGCATCACGCTGGCGTCCGCCACTCGCAACCGGTCTATGCCTTGCACCTGACGACCATTTTTTATTTATCACTCGCTCAGAAGATGCTCATTCACTTGAACTTGTGTAAGGGGGTAGATATCACTTAGCTATGATGAGGTGTAGGTGTAGGGTACCTGCAGCAAATGGTCGACGACAGCGTCGGGATCGCCGCGCGGCCCCATGCGGCAGGAGCCGGCCTGATGGTTCTCGGGCGCGGTCTGAGTGCGGACGGCGCACTCCCAGTACGCGTCGCAGCCGAACTTGATCTTCTCGCAGCCGCGCACCGGCGTCTTGTCCAGTCGCACGCCGAACCGCTTCAGCGCCTTCGTTTCCGACAGCGCGATCGCGAACTTTATTCCCTCGATCAGCGTCCGCACGTCGTCAGGGTGCGTCAGGTAACTGCGATGGGGAAACTTGAATGGTTAACACAAAAATCACTATCTATGGCATCCATTATCTGCTCATACATTGAAACAACACAATGATAAAGAAACATTATGGTGTTATTTACCCGGTGCTCTTTTTACTAAGAAAAGAAATGTTTATATGTACTGAAATTAAATACTTGTTACTCTTCAAAACACTAATATTATTAGGTTTAAGTTGGCCATGCTAACTTTTGAACGCTAAATACGTGTACATAAACCTTACATATTATAAAACAAAGTCCTTCACCGCATCTCTGTCTGTCTGTCTGTTCGCGATAAACTCAAAAACTACTGCACCGATTTTCATGCTTTTTTCACCAATGGATAGTGTTTCTCGAGGAAGGTTTTAGTATATAATTTACAAAGTTGCGCGGGCGAAGTCTCGGGCAGCAGCTAGTAATATTATAAAAACATTTATCATAACGAATTAACATCAGCGTCATCTTTATATATTATTATATAGATGTATTTTTATTACGTAACATATTCTAGTTTCAGTGATATCGTGTAGATGGCACAATATCTCTGAAACTTGAGATATTCTAAAATTAAAACTAACGCGTAACGCAAACCGGGTGACAATTTTGATTTTACTGCCATAAATTTTCATACCCCGGGCTTATATTGAAATCGATTCTTACGGAGTAAACTCCAAAAATTATACATAAACAATAAACATAGGTAGGTAAGTATGAAAGTAATGTTAGAAAAATTAGATGTTTGTAATGAAGTAGGTACTAACTTGGCATATATTTTCGGGTATTCAAATGGATCAGTAGAAGCTATTTGAAGGCGTCCTCTGCTCTTGGGATGGAGTACGGTCGGGATGATCTGTATGGTTCGTGAGCCGTTGTCCAGCTTCTCGCCGACCATTCCCGTCTTTGCGCAGTCCGCCAGGAATCCACCGAAGAACAGCTGGATGTCGGGATTGTCGTCCTCAGGTTTGGCGTACTTGGTGTTTATGAAAGCTGTCACTTCGGATATGCCTGTCGATTTAAATACAGATTACCTCCTTACAATTAATTACAACATTGCACAAAAACATTAAACTAAAGCGAGGCCAGCGACACAACGCAAAGAATTAAAACAAACTTTCAGGGGTTTATAACTTTTTTAAATAAAACAAATATGTAGTCAGTGCAACCATTCACAAAAAATCATTATTATAGGTGACCAAGTGTTCTTTTGTTACTCTTGTTACAAGCATTTATTGTGAAGAGTGTGTTACCTACAAAAATTTAGTGTAGCGTGAGTTAAATAACTTAACTATACCTAATTAAAAATATCTGTGTAAAATATGAATATTGACCTGTTCCGGACATGAGTCCGTCCCGGAAGAGCAGATACTCCATGGCGGTGGCCCAGTTGAGAGGCGCCGTGTTGTTGTCGTTGACGTGGAAGTTGAGGAAGTGGGCGACGTGGTTGTGCAGGTTGCGGCCGACCGCCGGCAGCCGATGCACGAGGCGCACTCCCGCGCGCGACAATGTCGACTCGTCGCCGACGCCGCTCGCCTGCAGGATCTGCGGCGACGCCACTGCGCCGGCGCTCAGCACGATCTCGTTGTTGGCGAAGATGGTCTCGGTGCCGCCGTGGCTGTTCCTCACCTCCACGGCGTACGCCCGCCTCGTGGTCTGGTTGATGAGCACTCGGGCGACGGTCGCGTTGAGCATGATGTGCAGGTTGGGCCGGTGTTTCGCGGGTCGCAGGAAAGCGCGAGCCACGCTCAGTCGCGACCCGTTGCGGTTTGTCGTCTGCGCTATCGCGAACCCTGTATGCTGTTCGCCGTTTAAATCTCTGGCTTGATATCCTGGAATTTGATTCAATTCCGTTATCCTAGGTTCTACTATCCTGTATTTTATAATTTGATGTTAATTTATTATTCTTTTGGTAAGTTGGGAACAGAGATCAGTATGTAAAACAGTGGTAAAGCTTCCGTAGTTGCTCTTTTCCAATAAATCTTCTATTATTAAAAATTAATAGATTCATTGTCATTTTTGTCAGCAACATAGTTTAATGACTATAGTAGACTAGTAAATAATTTTCTTTTGATAAATTATTTAAATATAATTATAGATAATTGCTGTGTAGGTATCCTTTGGTAACTTAATAAAATCTACAGTATTACTACTTCGTAGTAAGTAAGTAGGTAGTAGGTAGTTTATTATAATTTCCTAAGTTGGAATGGTAAAAGTTTTGTCGATATTCTTATGAACAAATTTTATTATTTTCATAAAAATCCTGCGAAAATATGAATTTCTTAAATTAAACCTTACCTAATTCTTCACCGGCTTTCACGATACTATAACTCAGAGGTGGGTGGTAAGGGAACTGGGAGACGGTGAGCGGTCCTCCGGTGGCGTGGTATCCTTGGTCCATCTGCTCCACTTGCTTATTGTCTTCGGACTTGAGGAAATACGGTAGGACATCATCGTAGGACCAGCCCTCGATGCCGGCTGCCGCCCAACTGTCATAGTCCTTACGGGAACCGCGCATGTACATCATGCCGTTCATGACTGAGGTTCCGCCGAGGACCTTTCCTCTCGGCCAATAACACTTCCTGTCCGTTTCACCGAGACAAGCCGCCGGCTCCGGCTCCGTCTGGTATCCCCAATCGATGCTGGATCCGATGAAGTTAAGGAACATAGACGGCACTTGGGTACCAGTTGGCTCATCAAACCCTGGAAGTAGATTTTAGAACAGTGAAATCTAAAGTTCTTATTGTTGTTACGTTACATTTATGCTATAGTACCTATTGGAAACATAGGCTAGCTTCCAACCTTGTCATTTGGGTGTGTCTGAAATTGAAAGTTACTTTATTTTTAATTGCCTATCTGCTAGTAATGTTAAGGTCGCCACTTTTTTTAAGCTTTTCTTTTATACTAGCTGGTGCTTGCGAATTTGTTCGCGTTGAAAAAGAAAAAGTAGCCTATCCTGTGTCTGTACGTCTAAATGTTTATCTACCAAGTTTCATGAAAATCAGTTAATTCGTTTAAGAGTTATGGAGGAAAATACATACATACAATAGCTACACTTACAGATTTATTATTAGTATTGATTGATGAAGGTTGACAGACAGACTGACTGTTCATTTGATGGCAAGTGGCTATACCGTGACCTAATAACACAACCAATGCAACAGGTGCTGCAAGTGCGGTGCCGACCATAAGATCGACCGTAGGTTGCAAAATATTCTAGGCTTTTTTAAACATAAAACATAAATACCTGCTTCCAACAATAACACTCTCCATTCGGGCACCTCTGACAGTCTGGCAGCAACCACTGAGCCCGCTGATCCACCTCCCACTACGATAAAGTCATATACGGAGTCCATGTGACGACGATACTGGAAGCAAAGGTACGAATTGTCTGAAACAGTACCCTGCAAAAGTGCACCACCCTGCACCAAGTGGAAGCTTCAAATAACTAAAAAACCAAGAGGAGCTATTGAAACTGAGCTTACAGAAACTTGCTAGCAAATAAAGTTCCAGTCATGAGAACATATCAATTTTTTAGATAATTTGTTACCTAATTGTGAATTTAATTGGGAATATTGTGTTAAGTGACTTCCTATCACTTTGCCAACATTCTCTGAGAGTTTCAAAGAAAAGTAAATCGACAATTACGATCATTACCGGGTGATTATCATGCACCAGTTTTGCATTATATTGTACTTTCCCCCATTGTTCTGTTACCTTTGGCATGCGCACTTTTTCTTACTAAGAATCATCAGTTAACAAACTGGAAGTGTTGAAAATATGTAAGTCTCTTTAAAATATTACATTACTTTGTTTTGGCAGTCTCAGTCTCACCCAGTGTCCTTTGAGAAACTACAATCGGATTTTGAAAGCTTTAGGCAGCGTATAGGACATAGGAATAAGCTCTGAGATCAGACATCGTCGCTTCTGAAATTCCTCAGTGCCTGAAAAAATAGTTTTTAGAACTTTTGTCTGCTTTTATGTAGGTACGAGTAGGTACCTATAATTCCCGTGTAAACCATTCAATGGCAAAAAGATTTGTAACATTGAAAGCTAATCTGTAACATCTAAAGATAATCTAAGCCAATAAATCGTACCACTTACGTGTAGAAAAATGGTTCTTATCCGTACGTCTATCTAAACTTATGGTTTCAACAAAACAATGCCTTCTAGTTTTTGCAAATCAACGTCGGCATTTTGGTCACGCATCGTAGAAATCAATGCTTCTATTTTAAAATCTTTCGAGTCTCGTACGTACATAGGGTAAATGATAATGTAAGCTAGAAGAAATTTGAAGACCGAATTTAAATTACCATTTCTCTTTTAAAGAACCTAGGTTTATCCTAAGGTTTACCTCTGTGTTTTATTTTATATTTTTTCGAGACTTATACCAAAAGATTATACCAAAAGATTCCAATGGTTATGTAATTTACCTGAGCTCTTCCACAAGGGTCTTCCAGATCGCATTGGCTTCGAAGGAATACTTCAAGTAGTCCCATGAACAGCATGAAGGCACCGCCTCCACACGTCGCCGCCAACGTAGGGCCCGGCTGAGTCATCGGGCAGTCGCATGTGATCGCCATCTTTGACAAATTAACGGGTATATTTTGAAAAACATCTGCAGAATATGCCGGCTAGCTCCAGCATGAGTTTATTTATGAGTTTAATAATTATCTAGCGATCATTTGTATGTGGACCGCTGCACTAATATATCCATATGAGCGAAAAGCAAACTTATACGATAGATTTATAGTTTCGGCAAGTGGATATGTAATAACGAATTTACTAACGAATATGCTAATGAAGTGGAATATAATAACGAATATGTAGATGCGACAGTCACTGATAATTTCAATGCGAGAAAGCTTAATTTATTGCATATTAACTACCTGTATTATTCACTTTTTAAATTACAGGGTACCTACTTCTACTCTACTGGAATATTATGGGGGAGGCCTATGTCCAATAGAGGCTTTCCTCCTAATAATGCTCAGATAAAGAGAACATTAATGATTTTCTCACATATGGATAGTGATTACAAACCTTGCATTACATAATTATTTCCTATAGGCGTGCGTGGGGCACTACATGTAACTTAGATAGCATCTATATGTAATTAATAACTTAGTAACAGCATATAGTGTCCAAGTGTCAAAACATTGACGAAAAGTCATTACTTCATTCGTCACACATAAATACCAGTTACGGGCACACGTGGGTGGTTTTGAAATACATAAGCACATTATGTGAACTACACTACATAATATAGTTTAACGATTTGAGTTATTTATAATATTAATAGTAAATTATATGTTTTCTAAAGGTAAATACAGATGTCCATTCTTTTTATGCAATGTTTAATGCATTCGCAATTAGGTGCGAGAACTTCACATGTCTTAGTATCTAGCTCAGTTTGATAGATATGTTCTATAAGCAATCTTCTTCTGTATATATAATACTAGATTATAGTAAGGGATTGGGAAAAGGGATAAGAAAAAAAATGGGCTCTGCAAATTACTGCAAATTTTATATACAAAACCTTGATTATTGCTCTTTCCATTAGTACAAATCGTATCAAAATTAGAAGAAGTTAGCGGAGGTGGACAGCGCTATATGTTTAGATATAAATATGAAGGACAACCTTTAAACTGATTTGATTTGATTGATTGATCATTATTGATTTTAATTAATTCTACTGATTCAATTAATTCTTTCTAGTAAAAGATTTAAATTTGAAGTATTCTTGAAAACGATTAAACTTTTTAGTACATGGATGTAGGTTTTTTTTAAATTAAAGTTGGGTTTAGGTACTCTGGGCTGGCATTTTCCCTATATATATTATTAAATTAAACTCTTTGGCTGGCATTCAGCCGTGTAGCAAAGATGAAACCTATGATGGAGCGAGCTCACCAAGAAAATATCTAATTCACTCGAACTTTGAAAAGAATTGGGTACCTACCTAAGCTTATTAGAAGCACATAGGTAGGTACTTACAAAAGTCATAACGAATTTGCTGTCGGTGAATGTGATGGCATACGAATTAGTAGAGTGCGTGTATGAACGCGTGACCCTAACGAGGTCTTTCAAATAAAAACCAAAACCGTTTCGCCACACCGTTGCCCATAGGCCTAAAAAATTGCGTATCTTACCTTGTTTTAGGTCATGTCCTTCAATTTTATTGTTCATTGCACAAAAGCTTAGGATTCCGTAACGAAAAAATTAGGTATAAAAACTATTAGGAATTATCTACAACTAATACCAACCTATTAAATTATTTGCATATTAATTATTAATTATTAAAAATAATCAATCAAGTTAAATCACCTAAGTGAAAATATAATATAGGTCGAAAAAAGATTTGGCGTTTTAGAATGGCAATGACTATTTATGCTAGTACCTACCTATGCAAAAAATAAGCGTAATATAGACTTCTATTTTAAGACATAAAGTTTAAATTGTAAATATTTCTGATTCATATTAGAAACATTTTACAGAAAGAAGTACTGTTTCTGAGGAACACACACTCTCGCAGACATTAATTTACTATTTAATTAATGTGTACTCCTACTATAGTATAATTATTTAACAAATTGTGTGTTCGCACTACATTTATACACGCACTACTATAATTATAAATATTCTTATAAATATTATTATAATAACTATATGAAATGTCGTTAAAATCAACGTGCACATGCCAATTTGATAAATTATTATAACACATTACGAGTAAACATACGTTCTAAAAGTACCACATCCGCTCTCCAATCACTTCAATTAACTAAAAATGTGCAATTAAAAACACCTTTTCGAATTCAAAATCAATGTGCAAAGGGTAAGGTTCATTTTTCAATAATCACTCGTTATTTATTTGGTATAGAAATTCTTAAATTTTCCGAAGAACGTAGCCGACAAAATTTGATAGCTGAAGTGTAGACGAGATCTTAAATGGAGATTGAAAGGTAATTGATTAAAACAAAATACTTAGATGCTTCCATAGCCATAAGCACTATCTTAAATAACTGACTTGGTTTTACTATTATCTGAGATCTCACAACTTTTTATATTGGAGAACTGCATTGCGAGATTTACCATTTTATTTTACTACTAGCTGGCGCTCGCGACTTCGTCCGCGTTGAAGAAAAAAGTAGCCTATCCTGTGTCCTGTACGTCCAAATATTTATCTACCAAGTTTCATGAAAATCAGTTAATTCGTTTAAGAGTTAGAACATACATAGAGAAAAAAATTCTTAAAATCGTCAATTTAGTTTCAGTATCATGTATAGACTATAGAGCCTATAAACACGATATCTCTGAATACAAAGTAACTTACTTCTTGTCCAACCCTTACAGATTTATTATTAGTATTGATATGTTAATTTATGTACATAGTTGCGTTATTTATTAGATATTATTAAGTATATTGATATTGTTCTCTCTGCACTTAGAACCCTTTTTTTTCTACAAGAGGAATTCACCATAGATATCCACCGGCCAGGGGACAGACCGGTCTGTGGCGGTTATGTCGGATTCCCGCCCCGAGACGGTAAACCTCTTGGCGTCCTCCGCCTCCGCCAGCCAGTGTGACATGACAGATATACATTTTGCTGGTGTTGCCTGCTGCGACCCCGCGAAAGTCAAAACTATGGAATCGAGAGAATTAAGACGCCCGAGCAACAATGATAATTGTTTATTATTGACATTCACGGTTTGCTCTATTGTCCGACAACAATGAACAAGACGATTTAGCCTTTGAAAAATATGCAATTAGTGTACCTCTGTGCAACGCTGGCTTGACCCTCGACCTACGTTGCGTCACTACTCACTATACTGTATCCGAGACGGAACAATCTCTTCTTCACGACTGGTTTGCTTAATCTTATTACGTTACATTGAATTACTGTTTCGTGAAACGGATGATATTATAATTTGGTATCATAATTGCACCAATTCTTAAGTGGCTGGGAAATATTATGTATTTTCTTTCTTGCTTATTTATAAATAAACCATTTGGACTACGAACGCTGCATACCATAGCAATTGTGAATTATTGTCTCAGAAAGCGAATTGATTAAGTACACATAAAGATTTATTTTTTGGTTTATTTTCACTGGAAGACAGACCAAATTAATGGTTCTTTTCGACATGGCTATTGTGGTATATTGTTCCCATTACTGGCAACATCGGTGTGCAGCTAGTATGATGCGTACAGGGCGGGAGTGTCCTTTTTAAAATGGTCACGAATGCACTAGGTAAGTATATATTTGTTATTTAGTAGCAAATCTTACAGTTTATATTATATTCTACAAACGCCGAATTTCTTAGTGAAAGGGTAAAAAAACAAAAAGCAGGATGGAATCACATTTTGGTCTGAGACTGACCACATTAGCTTGGTTTTGAATCTTATTAACTCTAATTTGGTCTAAGATCGACCGCAACATATAATTTACAAAACTGTTTACATTAAACACGCCTACTCATTTGGTCTGAAAAAAATCAAGTTCTCAATCAAACAATAATTATGGAGTTGCGTAATACTTAGTAAAATATCGTAAAGTGTTTTAGCTAGATACCATTTAAACATATCGCCAATTAGAGGCCATAAAATAAAACCAATATCTTGTTATTGCAAAATGGTTCGAATTCGCGAACAACTTTCCATACACAACATAATATGTTATATGTGCATGTTCAGCTTGGATTTTGTGTTAAGTATAACAATATGTGGAACATTCAAACACCTACTCTCTGCGAACAACCCACTGGTTAACTGAAGCTTTAAAAAAACATTAGATTTATATACCCTCTTAGCTTTGTCATTGGTTAAATCAAAAGACATACGCAATCATACCTTCTCATACATTTATTGTATGGCTTTTAATAAGACAATGTTAATTATGTGACAAGTGCGCAACAGTTAATCACTCAGCCACAATCGGAGGCCTAAAAGTGCAGCGAACCAAGTGTGATATTATCACATCACGCTAATCAACCTTGCAGCCTCTCTGTGTACCTACTTATTATACTTAATAAACAATGATTAGACGAACAATGAATGAACATACAGATTTAGATATCTATTAACAACTGTGTGGTTCGTAATTTCAATCGTACTAATGTTTCTCGAATCTTTATCACTCGAAAAAATTAATTAGGAAAGTTTGCGGTCAGCCAGTTTTTTAATTAAGTATTTTTTGCCATTCAGTGAAATGTGCAATTTATAACACATTCAAACTGCTGTAACAAATGTCAACAAAAATTTCAGTTCTTGAGGTATGGAGACATAGCAAATTAATTAATTTAGAACAAATATTCTAAGCGCCTCTTTCACTAACGTCAAGTAGGCTAAACCGTCACTTAAAGTCACCTGTCGTAATTAATCAACACTTTACTTGTAGTTGGTGAAAGAGGCGCTAAGACTAATTCTAAAATGGAACGAGAACACCATGTCAGTGACAATTGAAATTGGAACAAGAAGGTAATTGTTATATTTAATACGCGCAAGAAATAAATAGAAAAACTTAGAAGACCTCTACATTAGAACGTGCTTTTAACTAGGCTATTACTGCTTAATTAGTTTGCAGCAATAAACTAATTTTAAGTTATCTTCTGATAGTGTTCGGAGTTCGAGTAAAAATTTTGGACATATTTAGTTTAGAATTACAGTCAGAAACCTAAAAAGACTTCATGTACCTAAGTATGTATGTCAACAATTTAATAAACAATGATCGAGAAACGTTGGTAGAGGATAGAGATCATTTACGCGATGCGGATTGACACCGCCCCATCGCCGGAGGCTGTAATTTCTACTTGTTCGGGCCTTGAGCTGCCAAACGATATGATATTATGTTATAGGTAATTGTGTAATTATGGTGCAGGTTATTAATTGGGACGCGTTACGCCAAACGGTGGCTTATTTTATGCTATCATCTAGTAAATACTATGGTCAAAACATTTCGTTTTGTTTTTCCCCACCATGACGTACACCATTGCCTGAATTTGGACAGGTGCGGTCTATGAAGACTAGTACTAATTACATATATAAAAAAAACTTGTGTCGCAAACTGTGTCAAATTACAAATAATGTCAATAAAATAAATTTTTCCTTTTTATGTTTCTATATATATTATCCTTTTTTATTTCTATAAATGTTTGTTAACAATAAAAATGTACCACGGACAGATATAGTTAAATCTAACATCATGAGACCCAAATCAATAGTAAGTTGTTGCACGCACTTATTTTTTCCGTTCCAACTATTTATCTAACAACTAATTAAAATGTGACTTTTCTAATTAAGAACACGTCCGTTGAAAACAATTACACAACATTTAATTTAGATGGCGTCTTTGGCGGGATGTTACAAAACTGAAAATTGGTACAAAGTACCTACAATGGTCACATAATTTCACTATATGTAGAAACACATAAAAAAGAGCCAGCGTAACCTTTCTTTCCAATGGTTTTCTGTAATGAGATGTATATTTAAAATGTATTCTTTTTTTCATTGATCAAAAAGATAAACAAACAATTCGCGATATAGAACTAAACAAACAATACGAACAAATTCTAAATGAGTTAATCACTGAGTCAACTCTCTTTGATAATGCCTAATGTACAAATCCCATTTTTAAAACAGTCCTTGACCATGGCGACGCTATATTTGTTTACGTTTTTGATCAATAGAAAAAGAATAGATTATATTTATGTATGTACTTAATGATGGTAGGCGGTTACCGTTGCCAATTAACACTGACCTTCGCACGTTAAAGAGTAAAGGACAAGTGAGGATAGAACTTTTCTTTGTTACTGTCAAACGAGTCCAAAAGAATAGTTGGCCACGAGAATTAGCAAAGTCAAAGGTGCACGGAAGGATCGATGGAGGAAGTGCAAGTAATTACAATGGAGCAGATCAAACCTCGTCACGACACAGCACAACAGTCACGAAATACGAAATGAGACCCATTTTGTTATAGGGTTGACAAAACTGTTTTTATGTATTGATTCATAAACAGAAAGCCATATAAAAATATTTTACATTGCTATGTATTAAAATAATTTTCAGCTTAATACAAAATACTTCACAATGTACAATGTAGGTACCAAATAAATATTTTTTTCTCTTTTTTTCTTTCTTTTAATTAAGACAGATGTATACTTATAAATGATACAATTAAGGTTCTCGAGGGATTATCTCAAAATATAAATTAAAAAATTTACGCCACATACAAACATATGGGCAATAAATCAATATAAAGAGGTATAATGAATGTTTTAAGACGTAAAAAAAAGGGGTGCGGACATAGCCGCGAGCTAAAGCTAGTTCGATATATTGTGTAAGTTGGAAGCATTGTGTTGTGTATCATTGAGACAACCCTACAGATTGGAGGGTTCGTGACAGATGTCATCGGGTAAAGATAAAGAGATGTCGTTTCATGACTCGCTTTTGTTTTAGCCGCTTTAACATAATTTTATAATAAGCTATATTGCTTCAGTGGAAAGATTTCACAAGTTTAGCGAATGAGGAAATCTTACAACCAATATAAATACTTATACTTAACTTTGCTGGTGTTTTATTTACCTAATAGAAAAAACAAAAGTATTTTCAACAAAGTTGAAAATAACATTTCAAGATAAGTTACCTATAAGTTTGTAATAAGTAATAATATTTTTTTTTGGTAGAGTTAACTAATTAAAAATATATGTCGGTAGGTACTTATCTATTAGGATTAACAAGACTAGTGAACAATTTTAATTTAACCTGTATTACTAAATTAATTATTAACTAACATTATAAAATTAGATTTTCCACTAACATGATTCTTATTGTTTCTATTAAGAGGAAGACAGTTTGTTTTGTTTTCTTTATAAATTAAGTTAAATAAATTATAGTAAAGTTCGATCAAATTTTCTATTTGAATAACATTTGACCCCGTTGAAGTGTACTCGTCAATGTACACTTGCTTCAAAAGAGTAAATAGCTTATACAACACTCGAACACTAGGGTCCGCTCTCCGGCTGCGCTCGGATGACGTCGATACACATCGCTGACATGATATGTGCAAAGATAACGCGCCTATTACGACGAATCTGACAACTAGAACTAGTTGTGTGTTGCGTAATAATACCTACCTACATAGTAGATACAGTATGAAGTGGAAATAGGATAACAAAATTAAGTGCTTGCAGCTTGCTTTGCTGTTTGCAAAAATAAAGGATTACCAATTTCCCTTGTACTTCCATATTTATTATCCTATCAAGGTGGGCAGTGCACTTATGTGCACTATGATTATGCTAGTGTTAACTATCTACTCTCATTTGCAAATATTGCACAGTTCTGTAAGCAATAACTAGTTGTATAAAGCCCACCTAGCAATTTTCTGTAATTCCAAAAAATGGCCCACTTTCCTGACAGCGATCCATCAAAAGACGAACGAACGTAATCGAGAGCGCCTTGAACAAAACCCCTGTGATATTGTACAATAGTCATTATACTCGTTATCTCACATTCGTGGGAACGATGTCGCGGGAAACCAACTAGCTTACACATTACAAACATTTTGATCAGTTAAGGGCTTCTTTGAGAGGATGCTAGGTGCGAATGTTTGAGGATACAACACCTCGTAACCAATTCCATGGGCTATAATATCTGAAATCGTAGTTTCTCATCAAGTGTACCCTGCGTTTTGAAAGTCTGACCATTTGAAACTTTGACCTTATGAAACTCTGTCGTTTTGAAACTTTGACGTTATTTGACCTAACCCTTTCAGATTATTGTTCCATTTTTGTTGCGCCAAAGGTTAATATATTTCAGTATTAACTAAGATAGATACAAGTCGAAAAAACATTTGAAACATTATTTATCAGAATTAGTAGGAAGTGATGAAATCCGTGAATATATAATACCTCCAACATAATAACAGATACCTTTGTAAATAGGTAGTACGTTCAAAATGACAAGCGTACATGGTTAGGTAATTGCATGAATATTTACTACTAAATCGTGCGTCGATCGTGACCGCAGAAAAATCCGCAGCGAGAAACTCTTGGCATTATTTTTTCTCTACAATAACAACCGCAATTATGTCCTGATTCACAACAGATTGTTTGGGTTCTCAAATCGTGCACTTTTACGTCATTTCGAGCCCATTAAGCTTTGCCATCTTGTTGACGACTTACTAATTAGCATTTTTAGTAGGTATTTACATACCTATTTCGATTCTTGTCAAAGAACTTTCCTAATTTTCTTTTGAAATCTATGCATAAAAAAGATGTTTTTTGACGCATAAAAAGAATTTATCCGTTTTTGTCGTAATTACATCTAGTGGGAGGCAATTGAGATGAGTGATGATAACAAAATCGGGAAATACAATTTGATGCTATGTGCCAGGTTATGCAGCTTAGTTTTTAAAAGCGTATTTATATATACTATATAGGTACTGTCAACAGTGAGCCTCCTAGGCTGGTTGAGAACTCCATGAAGATCGAACTTGCGTCTTCAGTAGTCCCTTAATAATAGATGAAATTTTCAATTTTATTCAATAAAATTTTAGTGTAATATAATGTTTTTTTTCTGTAGCCAGGAAATGATTGTTTACAAAATGATACCTGCAACTAAATTACCGTGACGAAACGCCCCTAATACCGCCTGTCATTGTATGCGTTTCAGGATGTATTTCTGTTATAATGCACTAACTAATGTTTTCGAAGAATTTTTTGCATTCACTTCGCTCTTGATCTTTGAGAAGACTGCGGAACCATGGTCGCGGTGAATTTGACTTATTTGGTTCCAAGTATAATTGTATAAGTTGTTCAAGTTCGAGTGAGAGGACATCTTCGTGTAATGTCAAGGCGGTGCTCAAACGAACGAGTTTGAGAAGCGTTTATTTGCTATCGTCGTGAATGTATTTATGTGATGCACTATTCGCTCCGTTTATTAGCCTAAACTTGATTGCTGTGGTTACTCTACATTTTTTCGTGTAAACGACCCAAAATCTACTCTACTCGACGCGACTACTTTTGAATTTTGATGAGAATGTAGACAAAATGTCGAATTGTGATAGAATAGAGGTAAGGAGGCCCAACTCTATATATGAGAGTGTCGGTCGAATACGCTCAATTAGGCGGCGCTGCATTGAGATGTGACGCCCTAGTAGCATTTTATTTACGGCTATTTTCATGAACTACGCAACCAACAATCAATCATATAAAACACCAATGCTACACTAGCGCCATTCTGGTCAATCTACGAACTTTCTATGAACCACTATTTAATGCTTTTAGCTTGCCAATTTTTCAGTTTAAACCCATGTAAGGTGGTCCTCCTTTACCTCTACTCTCCATAGTTATCTGACAGATAAAGCAGTAAGAACTTAGTCCTATGTAATAATTCAATATTGAATTTCATACACCAATACACTATAGCACACAATGTTGTTATTTCACGGTGGTCGTCTCCATGACACTGTTAGGTATTTCCTCCAAACGGTCAGCCTAGTTTAAGACTGTGGGAATCAAACTACAAATCAATGATCGATTCATCGAACAACTACCTACATAGTGTCTTAAATCTTTGCTGAACTTTACATAAGGTGAAATGTCGCAACATAATCTCCGTCCACTCTAAGTTCCAACTTGATATTTCACGTTGAAATAGTCTATAATTTAAGCTATAAGTCGACAACTAGATGGCACCACTAATAATATCACTCGAGGGCATTTCCTCAGCACAGATTGATTCCTGACATTAATTCTGAATGTTGCAATGTATGCTTCTTGATAGTTTACTGTACTCAGATTTGAAGAGTATTGAAAATGTCACATGAGAAGTTATAGACTAATAGTTTCTATCTACACATTATATGTACCCTCACATATAGAGGAAATATTTCTAATTAATACAATTTTTTTTTTTATGTTAAAGTCGTCACACAGGCTGACGGTTCACTTGATATCGATCGCAGTAGGCTTAAGGATAAGGGATTAGGAAGGCATAGGGAAATGGCCTCAGCCATCCCTTATTCACTCACCCTTTTCACGATGGTCTTCTGTAAGGGGGTGATTACTGTCGTTAGACGGGCAAACCCAAATTACTGCGAAACGCAGTGTGCCCTGCCACCTCTAAAGGAAAAGTATATTTATACAAATGAGAGTAGAGACACGGTCAGTTTGATAGTAAAAGGTAGCAATGTCATAGCGCACGCAATTGCACTGTAGACCTTGATAAGATTAGGGATAAGGAAGTAACAGGACAATTTACTCTAGCATCACTCTTACTTAATTTAGGGAATCGATCTTTTATCCATTCAACCAAGGGTATTGGTGAGTATTTAGTGGTATTACTATTTACATAAACTTTTTTAACTAAAGAAAATTATACAAAAGTGGCTTTCATCCATGACCTAATGAAGTGCATCTGCGTAATATTTCTCTTGAATAAATAATAATAAATTATTTATTTGGACCATCAAGGAATATTTGTCACTAATATTCGCACACTGAAACATAAATGCGCAAGTGTTGATCCTGCTTCATGTTCCTTTTACGAACATAATTCGTAACAATCCTCTTTACGAATATATTTAAAAAGTGTACTTATGTATTTTAAAGAAAGTTGTCATAATTACCTTTTTAGACATCTTACGATAAGAATGAAATTAATTGTAGTTTAAAATGACAATCGACATTCATAAATCATCGCAGTGTTGCGTCACAGCACTACGCTTTCTATCTTTTGTGATAGTTAGTGATGTAGTGACGACAAAAGATATCGATGTTAGAAGATTATCGTGTTTCGCTATTGTTGGATTAATGGCAGGAAAGTTTGCGAAACTGGCGAGATGTAGATGTGTTTGTTGACAGTTAAATTAAAGATAACGTTTAAATTAAACTTTTGTAATAAGAATAGTTTCAGATCTAAAATGTCACTTGTAGAGATTAATTTCAAACTGATTGTTGGACTTCCATCTCATTTGTCATATCAAAGTGACACAATAATATATCTTTTTAAATCTTTTAATGTAATTGAACTTTCCGTGTAGAACGGATTACCTCGAATTTATAATACTTATATACGTTCATATACGTTCTTTGAGTTTCTATAGCGTTGTTCCTATTGAAAATTTTAAATTTTAAAAGAGAAACATTCTTTAGAGATAACAAGACCAAGTCTCATTCGCACGTAGACAATAAAAAAGAACAAGGTCACATATCTAACGAAATTAGTTGCCTCTAAAAATGCGCAGTATAACCGGCAAGCAGTAGTACATCTTAAATGATTATAATTATAATCATACTAATAATAATTATATTATTACCACCTATTTTTAGAGTTCACTGGCGACCCGCTTTCGACTTCGCACGAATGGAAATTATATCTGTAAATTATATAAATACTTACTTATAAACTGACGGACTCATAAACTGCATCAAAGTTCAGGATTACTTTGAAATGATTTTTTTTAATAAGTATGCAAACTTTTTAGATTAAATTATATAAATATGGAGAGACTGGCTCTTAATCTTAAAAAAAAGATAAATTTAAAAATAGAACTGCAGTAAAACAAATTAATATAGCCGGGAAAAGAAAATTTACTCGTAGTGATTTGCGTGTTATTTAAAGCAAAGTTTTAAATTGATTCGCATTGATTTTTTATTCTTTTGTCAATTAAATTATTGTTACCAGCAGAATTGTAGGGTTAGTTTTTTAACTCATCGAGAGTTTTTGAACCATAATATGGATACTTCGTCCGAACAAGCGGCTCAAATTGTAGCACTGGTGCGGGAGGGCTTGGATCAACGAACGATTGGTAGAAATTTAAATTTAAACCAGTCTACGGTTTCTAGAATATACAGAAGGTTTGTGGAGACAGGTACTTACAGAAGGAGACGTGGTACAGGCAGGACTCGTGCAACCACCGGTCGTGATGACCGATTTATTGTTACAACTTCCCTGCGAAATCGTTTCCTCACGTCAATTAACATCAAAACAGGAGCTTAATGAAGTGCGTGGAGTAAATGTGAGTGCACGAACAATAAGAAGAAGGTTAAAGGAAGCGGATAACATCCCTTTTAGACCAGCAAATGGTCCAAATTTGTCTCTAGCTCACAGACAAGCTCGCTTAAGATTTGCGCGTGATCACCTAAATTAGACAGAAGAGCAATGGGCCTCCGTATTGTTCACGGACGAGTGTAGGATATGATTATATGGTGCAGATGGTCGCAGAAGAGTCTATCGTCGACGTGGGGAGCGATATGCTCAAAGTTGCATTGAGGAGCCTGTTCCTTTTGGAGGCGGTTCGTGTATGGTCTGGGGTGGCATATCGATGAACGGGCGAACAGAACTTGTGTTCATAGACATGGTCCGTCAAAACGGTAATAGAGGGGGTTTGACTGCACATCGCTACTTAACAGAGATCTAGAAGATCACGTGGTGCCTTACATGGGATTCACAGGCGAAAATTTTACTATAATGCAGGATAATGCCCGGCCGCACGCTGCTGCACAAGTTCGACAATATTGCGAAGAGGTTGGGATACGTACAATGAATTGGCCAGCACGCAGCCCGGATCTTAATCCCATTGAGCATGTTTGGGACAATTTAAAAAGAGCTGTATATGCGAGAAATCCTGTGCCCACGACAGTGGCAGCACTAAGAACAGCACTTTCAGAAGAATGGGACAATATTCCGCAAGATCTTTTAATAATCCTAATAAAATCTATGCGGAACCGATTAGAATCCGTAATAAGGGCACGTGGGAGTAATACACCAATTAAAACATAAATAAACCCTTGCATAAAGTTTGTGTCTATTGTTAAAACCAATTTTTTTATAAAACCAATTTTCCTTAAATTTCTGTTTTTTCTTCAAAAAAGTCTTAAGGTCCTTTCCAGTACACAAACTTAAACTTAAGGATACGCTGTTTTAAAGTTCACGAACCAATCTAGAGGTTTCAATTTAAATCTGTATAGAAAGTTTGCATACTTGGTTAAAATATTTATTTCAAAGTCGTCTATTACTTTGATGCAATTTATGAGTCCGCCAGTGTATATACCTACACAAAATTTTCGCGTTTATCGGTCTTTTAATTAGTGAAAACATAATTGAAACTTTTTGAAAACCATTCGCCAGTAGATAACATGTTAATTTAGTGTAGTAAATCTTTCAGGAAGTAATTGTCAATAAATATTTTCAAAGTTCTTTTAATGAAATAATAACAACTATATAGATTATAGATAGATAGATAGTGACAACGGAGTCATTCTAACAAACATGATAGAATGATATATTAAATAAAAGGAAAAAATTACTTCAGAAAAACTTAGTTTACTTTCAGAAGCGGTTTAAAAAATAAAATAAAACTTAAATAATTTACAAAAAATAAAGAATTGTCTTGGAAATGCAATTTTTGAAAAATCTTTTGTCTAACATTGTTTACCTTCTGTACGTTCAATATAATGACATAGGTATACACGTCCGGTCTCGCGGCATTTTGTGCATTACGAATTTGCATTGACTGATTTTTATTCGATGTAATGTTTAGGCATATTTTAATGTGCAAAAAATCGTATCCGTCACAATTAGGCTGGAGTTACATCGGCCGATCAATTTCATTTTTAAATAATTTAGTTAAAATTTTACTCTACATACTAAACTCTGAGCTGACTTTTAACATCAAAAGGTTTCATAGTTTGTTATTTGACATAGTTGAATATAAAAATCTATGTACGAAAAATATCCCAGATGTATCGTGTTCTAAGATTAACCGGATTAGTTTTTGCACGAGCGTGAGATGTGTTGCATTAGGCATGTTTTTGTCGTTTGGTGTGATCGCGCCCTTTCGCAACAACTGATTGGTATCGCGATTCGCGCCTAGCACGTTGCGTTAAAGCTCACACTACATGGACAAGCTGTAGCAGGGGCTTATATTATTTAAATAATACAAGACAATAATAAACTAAGCGAATAATAAAAAAAATAATTTACAAGAACAGTACTTATAAATTAACGAAAAAATACAATAAAACAGAGAAGTTGTAAACATTGTATAAGTAAGTATCATATTATAATTTTTACTAAAAATTACTAATTTACTACTAAAAAAATTATATAATATATTAAAATGTATAGTGTTCGTAAATTATGTTCCCATTTTTTTTTAATTATGTCATTTCATTAAAATCTTATTATTCAAATGCATAACTTGATGTAAATGTTTTTACATTGTTAATACTTATAATGATTATAACACGCTCCCGTGCTCGCTACCGCTTATCAATGTAAACAAAAATAATTATTCATGCACCTATTATTTATGTTTAGTAACGTTTCATATTAGTAGATACATTAATAATAATTAGATTACTTTATAATACTTTTATAAGTGTCATACTATCTGTGATTTATGAAGAAAAAGTTACGGGACACTTGATGATATTTGATATTTATTTATTTGTATCTATATTTTCATAAGTATTTTTAGATTGTAAAACGCAATAAAAATAAATTAATCAAATAGACAAGAATTGGTAATTTCTATATATTTAGCTATGGATTGAAACATTAAAAATTTCTGTCATTGACATTTTCGCATTGCAAATGGTTTGGTAATACTGTAACACTTACCTATAGTTGTAGTAGTCTAGTAGATTGATGCAAACACTACTTACTTAAATAAAAATAAAAACTATTTTCTTAAAAAGTTAATGAACTTTGAACTACAGAAATAACCTATGATTAAAATGCGATTTCATCTTAAGATGAATTTCATAATAAAAAAAATCTTTATCAAACAATAATCAGCGAAAGATGGTTTAACTGTATTGTTAGTTAACAATAGTTAATGAAATAGTAATTCATTGTTATTGAAGCGATTAACCTCGCCCCGTAACAACGGCGTTAAGTGGCGTTAACGCACCGTGAGATGACCACATTGTTACATGACCTTTTTGTTTATAAGCCTCCGTCTGATGCGTTATTTATAACAGTTTAAAAGTGGCCTATTCTATAACTTACGTACGACCACTAAATCCGCCATATTTTAGTAAAAACTAGCTGCTGCCCGCGACTTCGCCTGCGTAACTTTGTAAATCATACACTAAAACCTTACTCGAGAACCACTCTATCCATTGGTGAAAACAGCTTGAAAATCGGTGCAGTAGTTTTTGAGTTTATCGCGAACAGACAGACAGACAGATGCGGCGGAGGACTTTGTTTTATAATATGTAGTGATAATTAAATCAAATGCATGAAATCAAATACCATAAATCAATATTTTGTTAAGTTTGTTTGTTTGTTTCGTTGTTTGAACGCCTTAATCTCAGGAACTACTGGTTACTGGTACTGGTAACAACTATTCAGGAACGGGGTAAAAAAATTGTTTTAAACTTAAAAGGCAAAACCGATCAATTTTGAATCTTATTCAAAATTGATATATGGTTATTTGGATATTAGTCATGTTGAGGATTAACTCTCAAACTAGAATTAGTGTTTAAACAAATTAGAATTGTATTAGTTTAGTGTTATTATAATGTAGGTACGATTTAGAGAGGCGCAAAATACATAGCAAAACAAAGGCGGCCTTGTGCAAGTGAACGAGATTTCTTGTGATGCACAATAATCTGCTGCACCGCTTCTATACTTCTCTAAAACATTTTGATAGAACTCCTTGTGTAACTAAATGAACCGGTAACTAAAATTGATTTGCTTCAAAAACGATTATCAACTCTAATCAAAATTCCAACTCCAATTTATTGAGGTTCATAATAATATAATAATGTAATGAACTCTGTAAAACTATTCAGTCATTAAAATCTTTTGAATTTACATTGAGAGCTTTACAATATTGAAATCCTCAAACTAAGTCCTGGATTCTTGCTGATTGCTACAATCAATGAAAATAATCTTGTGACTTTTATTACTTTACCTAAATATTTAAAATTTATTGTGATGCGAATTTTCACGTATTTTATTCCGTTTAAAATATTTTCACATGCGTGTGCGTCGATGACTATTTTCCGCATGACGAAAACCGCAACACCTTATTGGCAATAAATTGAAAATAGGCAAAAATGAAAATAGGCGGCATTTGAGTAAATTGCTCCCCATATTATGTTGCGTGCTGAGAGCTGTTCGCCGGTATTCCTTATTGGCCATTGTTTTGCGTTTGCATAATACTTTTCATAAACTTTATCTAACCCAACCATGTTTTACATAAAAACCTTATTCTGTTTAAAAAAATGACATTTAAAACAAAAAATAAATAAATACATAACGGATTTAGAAATATTAAATAATTACGGGTTAAGGGCCTCTTTCTCAAACTACAAGTAATGTGTTGATTAGTTACTTTTAAAAATAATTTTCTGTTTTATTGAATTATGCACTCGGTTTACTGCATCATTCGATAGCCGAATTTTTTTAATTATTTTATATTTAATGTTTGGGACGTTTACCGTACAAACAAAGGTAAATCAGCTCCATTTACCCCGGTTACCGGTGACTTTATATGACAGTTTGGCCTACTTGACGTTTGAGAAAGAGGCGCTAAGACTCGTAAATAAATTATAAGACTCCTCTAAGTAGGTTTGGGTTATCAAATGCAAAAGTTTCAACGTGACTGGCGTAGGGTACTACTTAGTCGAAATTATTGATTTTTTTCCATTCCATAGCATTGTTCGCAAAACTAAAGCTACGTATTAATTTTATTTATTCATTTTGCCGTTCTCGTTCTGAAAAAATTAAACCATTTCAGAGCTGCCCACTGTTGTTTCTCCGTTTTTCGTTTTCGTCGGTTAAAAAAAGATTTGTATGACTGAACATGGATGAGATAAAATTCCACTTAACGGCAAAGGGCATCCAAATATTTCTATTTAACTAATATGATATCAATCAATACTAATAATAAATCTGTAAGTGTACAATACCTAATTGTATGTATGTATGTTCCTCAATATGTAACTCTTAAACGAATTAACTGATTTTCATAAAACTTGCTAGATAAACATTTAGACGTACAGTACACAGGATAGGCTACTTTTTTTTCTTTTTCAACGCAGACGAAGTCGCGGGCGCCAGCTAGTAATTTAATACATAAACAAATTGATATGTTTTTAACTAAAAAATTCTTTAAACTCATCATATTAACAGTCTGATAACCATTCTGTCAAATCACATAAAACATCCTGAGAATTCTTTTTCCATTGTTGCAAACATGAACTAAATACATACATACATACATACATACATACAAAGAATTAATGGATTTGTCTACTGCAAATAAATCACACTAAGTAACAGTTCAATGTAAAAATAAATCCGACAATTAAGAATATTATTAATGAGTGTATTTATAATTACGTTGCACAAGACTGCCCGTCAGATTTGAACTCACAACTTCTGGCGTGAGCTTTTCAAAAGCTACTCGGAATCTGCATTAAAAATGAAAGGAAGATTCATTTTGTATTCTGCACGAGGTCATCATCGTATCTTCCCATTGTAAATATGTAACGAAGGTCATTACAACACTTTTAGGTACTATTAACACTATAAAAGTTTTACCATGAAACCATAAAATCGCCAAGTGTGAAGGCTTATATTAACTTTCTTAGATTAGTTTAAATAATGCATGATCCAGAGAGGTAAATGCAGCCAGCATGTAATGCAACCCAATGTTAATTGCATTAATAATTTATAAATAGTAACTTTCTTTTTATTATATTATATAAAAATATATACATATACTAATTTTTTTATTATTATTTAATACATAGTTTTAATTTGAAACATTATTTGATTTGTTTTAAAAGTATAATGTGAAATCGTTAAATTCGACAGAGTTATATTCAAGATTTAACTAATTTTATATTGATAGAAGATTATGTTAGACATTTATAAGTGTGACGTCACAATACAATAATCAATCATTATTAAATTAGTTCTTTTATGGCCGTATAAGATTTTAAAATAAATTTCCCTGGACAATAAATAGTCAAAATACTCGAAAAAAATAAATGCCCCGCTGAGTAGGCTATTTGGGAAACTGTGAGCTTGCTAAACGACCAATTTTTAGGCTTTCACCTTCGGCAGTGCCCAGATTTCAAGGTAAAGGAGTTACAAACAACCGGTAAAAATTAAAATTAAAATATTCTCCTTATTATGGAATTTGAAACATGGCCAAAGTTTTGACCTCAATTTGGGTTACGTAACTTTTTTTTGACTTTTTTCCGCTCTTTCGAATGGTGTAAACCGCATTAGTTTTCGAGATATTAGCGAAAAACAAATTTTGAGTGCAAATTTTCCCAATTTTGGGCCACTTTGATGTGGATTTTGAGAGGGCGATCAAGATTTTCGGATTTCTCGACCCCGAAAACATAAAGTAAGCCCTCAAGCGGAATCCTAATAGATTAAGTCAAGGTCGAGTAGTTTACAGACCGTAGGGCTAACAGACTACAGGGGTTAGAATATTTAAAAGAACGCAAAGAAATATCAATGTCTTGCAGCATAAGTGCTTGTAATATTGATAAAGTTCACATTTATTTAGCTTGCGCGCACAAGTTTTTTCCTTGTAGTTAAGGGGAAATAAAGGTACATACTTGCAAAAATATAGAATTATATATTATGTTATATAAATATTAATATAAATATAAAAATAAATGAAAGTTTATATTACTATCACTTCCAAACGCACTTGGACAAGTATTTTTTTTTAACATTAACTAAGTTAGAATTAAGTTAGAAAAAATATTAAAATATTTCTTAGTAACGTTAATTGTGAATAATTAAACTATTACAGACACTTAATGAACGTTTGAAAATTATTTTTTGTGAACTATTATAATATTTTAAATCACTTTGAAATTTTCAAAGTAAGCTATAGAGAGTTTGAAATTAAATAACAAATTTTTGTTCGTAATAATATGTAGTATAGACAGACATACCTTCCAATTCTTAGTAGCAAGAGCACTATGTAACTAATAAACAATCCAACGAGTTCGATTCAAACTCGGCCGACACTGAGATTGCGTTTCATGAGACCGACGCGACAACCGTTCTCGCGGTTTCAAAGCACACTACTTACCAACAAACGACCCACCACTCTAACAGACGGATCGTGAACTCGGGGTCGTTTCGTCTTAATAGGTGATTGTACCTTTATCTTCTAAAAAATTAAAACCTCGCGAGACGCCTGGCAAATATCGAAATTATTTAAAAAAAATCAACTATACGAATTAGTTCCTCCAAATTGTTGGCCTAAGCGCCTATTTCACGAACGTCAAGTAGGCTAAACCGTCACTTAAAGTCATCTGTCACAGGGAATAATTTAGCTGATATACCTTTGTTTGTACGGTAAACGTCAAAAACATTAAATAGAAAATAATAAAAAAAATTCGCATATCGAATGATGCAGTAAACCGAGTGCATAATTCAATAAAACAGAAAATGATTTCTAAAAGTAACTAATCAACACTTTACTTTTAGTTCGTGAAAGAGGCCCTAAGCGTAGGCCAATGTGTGGCTAAATTTTTTGTTTAATAAATACATACTTAGTTCCGCAAAACTGTTGGCCAAGTGTAGGCAAATATTTTGTTTGAAAAATTCTTTATTTAAAAAATACATATAAGTTCCGCCAAAGTATTGGCAAAGTTTTGGCCAATGTATAGTTAAAAATTTTGTTAAAAAATCTTTATTTAAAAATACATATTAGTTCCGCCAAAGTATTGACTAGTTCAACCGCCGCAAAAAAGGTTTCACATAAAAAACAGACAAAAAAATACTAAACTTTTGCTCCTGCTCTTGAGTTTTTTTCATGTTAAGGTCGCCAGACAGCCTGACGGTCAATTGATGGTAGGTAGCTAAGGTAGCTTATTATAACATAAGCACGCCACAGGTGCTGACGACCATGGAATGATTAGGAAGGGCATTATAGGATTAGGAAGCCAGGTAGAAGAAACACCAATGCCACACAATGGCTTGTGAAGATGTGAAGAATGCCTCTATCAAAAAAGTACTACAGTTTCTCAACGTGGTAGGTATAGGTAGAGAGCTCTAGTTCACGTAGCGATCACAATATTTCAGCAATGGACGAAGTGATACTGGTACTCTAGCAGACAGAAATAGCCAATAAGAAGATAATCTGATATCTTACTCATTCACCGATTGTTATTTCTCGGTAGATTCCCAAATGACTGCGAAAAGCAGTCTGCTCTGCCATTGCTTTTTTATTCCAGACCAGAGCCAACTTTGAAAAGTTCATGTCTAAACTTGGCCCCGTTGGGAATGAAACCCGGAATCCTAATTAAGGCAAAAAGGATTTGACTCTTGGAAGAGTTTTAAACCCGCCCCGGGCTTCAAAATTTCAAAAATTGAAATTTTCAAAAATCCTTATTGAGCGGGTGCTTAATAAAATAATTAAAATAAAATAATATTCCAACTGTCAGACAAACAATTTTATAATTTTTTTAAAAATAGTAATAGGTTTGCTCTTGTCCAGCATCTCCGATCTCACCATCGTGCAGGAAACACGAGGGCGACGACGGAGAGAGCTAACACAGAAAATGCAGAAATGTATAGATTATTTATTATTTATAAGTATAGACAATCGCACAATGTATATTAGAGACATATAAGTATAAGTATAGACAATGTAATATTGTGATAATAAACACAATATTACATAATATAATTATTACGTCGCATTACAATTGAGTGGACACAGAATCTGAAAAGTCTCTGAAGTTCAAGCTCGTAAGGGGTTCGAACTGACGACTTCCATAGCAAAAGACAAGCATGTTAGCACTTTACCATTACTCTGTTACTTGTTTGCCCTAATTGCCTTTAATTAAGCAACACACAGCTTTTTAATTACATTTTGTGAGGATATGATGTAAAACATGTTAGAAATGTCATTTCAAATGACTTCCACACACCATGTCTTATAAACTGGTATTAGACGATTTGTCACATTACTCATTTATATTACTGTACAACATACATAGTAAAGGCGACTTCCCCCTACTATGGTTGCAATTTATTATAAATTAGCTTTCGCTCGCGACTTCTTTCGCGAACCTTTTTCTTGGGTGTTAATATTTATTCAATCTTTTCTTTCTTGCTCTTACGTTTTTGTAATTCGTTGATTTTCAACCGACTTCCAAATATCTCTTTTTATGTAACAAAAAATAAAACCGACTTCAAACCTTTTTATGGTCTTTTCTCATGGATGCTATAGTCAGAACTGGAGCAAATTGCAATGGGACCACACGGGAAGCTCCAGCTTTCAAATAAAAAAAGAATTATCAAAATCGCTTCACCTAGTCGAAAGTTATGAGGTAACAACAAACATTAAAAAAAAATACCGTCGAATTGAGAACCTACGTTATAGAAAGCTGTATGCAATTTTCTTTCGATAAATGATTGTAGATAAAGGATGGTCGTTGTGCATCGTTTGGTAAGTCATTGTGAAACCTTATTTCTTAAGTAAATATAATATATTGTAAAAATCAGTACATTTAGAAGTGCTGATTCTGTGAGGAAGGCAAGGGTCAGTAACTTCATAGATTTTTCAAACTTCATTCATGCTTGTTCTCTTCTTTAGTTTACAATAGAAAAAAAATCCCTATACTAAATGTGATAATTTTATGGTGACAAAAAATGAATGAAAAGCCACAAATACGCCTTCAATAAAAATCTCAAATCATATTAAATTTTAAATTGAATAGCTGCCTCAATTGGATTTGTAACGGACGAGTAACTCAACCGGCGCAAGCGCAACGGGAAGGTTTTGCGTTGCGTCACCAGTTTTAGTTCTTTTGCCTTTATTGTTATGGCCTAATCTCCATTTTTTATTTCTTCATTTGATTATTGTTTTCCGGATAGTGGCGATGACCGTCACTCGTTTTTGTAATGCAACTTCTTCTTATAGTTTCATTAAAATATATTTGTTTTACTGTGATTTTATGACAAAAATCAATGTCATTGAGTTGAGTTCTATTAGTTCATCTTATTGGACAGTGGAAGGCTGAAGATGCGCTAGGTGACCTGATGGTATAGGTAGTCTACCTAGGTCTCAGGCTTAATTGCTGCTATTACACTATTTGTCAGTTAATTCTCGATTAAGATTATCTTCACTGCGGAATCAAGGGTGCTCTGCATCTACAATAGCATACATTACGTAAAATCTTCCCTTATTGTCCTACAACAAAGTAATTGTGTTTGTACATCCTTCGATTTTATTTCCCTTCTAACAAGCAAGCATAGGAAACTTTTATACGCAATTCTAGGTAGGTACTAGAAATTAAGTCTAATATTTCCCGGTGCAGGACTAGGTCTGCAGAACAGTACCTACCACCATCTCTGACTTTGTTCAATGATACTTTGGGAAGTGCTGACTCTTAGGTTGCGCAGTGTAAATGATGGATACATATGTCTACTTGAAATTTGCGTTTTCTTGAGTATGTTGTGAACATTTGATTATAGGTAAGATGTAGATATAAGTAGTTCGTGTCAGGTATATATATATTTTTGACAATATATTTATTATGTCAATTTATTACCTAAGTACATTCAGGGGAATCCGTATAAAAGACGAATTGGTACATTTTATAAAAGGTAAGTTTAAGTTTTCTAGATTGTGAATAGTGTTATAGAGAAGCCTCCAGCCTCCCAGTAGGCTGGTCAGTAGCGGAGGTGCGCCTTTGCCCACTTTCCATTGCCCCGTACTCACTTCTGCGCTTGCGCAATACCACATACTACACCACATATGTCCACTGGACGCTTTGATACAGACAGCAAATCAATTGCGAGTCGTTAGGCTCCTATCGAGGAAATACTCTTAAAACTTTATGTGGTAACCCTATATTATGTGGCTTCGCCTGTGGGGAATTCGTTGTGTGAAATGATCATTTTAAACATTAAATTATCAGACAGGAACCTATTATATTGTCGATTCTTATGTAAAGGTTCAGACAGGCTGTCGATCCATTTGATGGTAGGTGGCTACCGTGTCACCACTGCGGCGATCCCAACGACACGGCCGAGCATACACTCCAGGAATGCTCGGCATGGAGTTCCCAGCGCCGGGAGTTGAGAGCGGCACCAGGGGGTGGAGAGGTCACACTGCCAATCATGGTAAGAGTCATGATTGAGAGTGCGACCACCTGGAAAGCAGTTGCCTCCTTCTGCAGAGATGTCGTGTCACAAAAGGAGGCTGCTGAGAGGGAGCGAGGGGAAGAGGCCGGTCTCGCTTCCCTCAGACGCAAGCGGTTGGGCAGGAGAAGGCGGGAATATCTAGCCCGTCTTCAAATGTCCTAGAGGATCTGCGCACATGGTTGGCTAACTATGTGTACCTGCATAAGACCCCCCCCCCCCCCCCGTCTGGTTATTGCTCCGGATATCTCCGGGCAATTTCCTATGTGTGAAAAAAAAATTCATTACCAAAATAATTTTGTTGATAACACTTGTCGTAAGAAATGTTGAATTTTTATAATTTCTGTTTAAATAACAATACCAAACCGTTTATATCTCAATTTTAGTACTATTTCAAAGAAAACTAATAAATTCTTTACTTCTAAAAATATGTGTTTCATTATTGCCTTAAATTTTGTATAGTTTGTTTTTAATTCTAACTATCTAATATTTTTTGTACTTTTCTGTTTTGATGTTTAGTTTCGGTTCAATATTATAATTATTGAACAGTTTCCAGTCACTATTACTGCTTAGTTTTTTTTAGTTATACAAATAAAGATGAAAGTTTTTACTCTACAATATTATTTAAGTTTTTTTTTGCTTACTGTACCAAATCCTAATCCAGTTCGGCGAAATCGTAAGTCGGTGCGATTAAAACAGCTGCACTTCAACGTGATCAGATGTGCACCGCGTTTGATCTCTATTCGTATGTGCGTTAGAGCCTTTGTTGTTTGTCGACGTTAAATGTAAAGTTTGTGATACATCCGTAGCTGATTTACCTGGTGGTGACCGGTTCATGTGCTCTGGACGTCATACTGTTATCTAATGAGTGAATTGCGTATCCGATTTTGTCACAAATTGGTGATAGGCTGCAAAACTTCTTAAGAACAATTACTTACCACAGACCGAACACAAAACCTTAATAACCTATGAATTATCGTACAGTATTGTGAAACAAATTTTTGTAGCTCCTCGGAATATATAAAATTGGAAGTTTTTTCTTAAATATTGTGTAAAATACAAAAAAAAAATGAAATAAAACTAGCCGACGAAAACTAAAGTTTATTACTAATCTTAAATACAAATGTATTTAGTTTTCGGTGAAATTGTTTATTAGGTACTGTGGACACGGAAGGTTTTTTTTGGGCAGTAATTTACTATTTCTCTTCTCAGGAAATATAACTTTTTTTATAAATCTGCCCGATTTAAACTTTTTTAAACATAGTCTATTATGTTATAACTTTTTCAAATAAGTTTTAATTTTACTAAGTTTAGTTACCGCATTAGTTGAAACAAATTTCATAACGATTTAATAATTATGTCAGCGTTGCGTAGGACTCACTCTTATTGTTCTATTTTTTTATAGTATAGTATATTTTACTAAGTTACCAAACTGTATTTCTCACGGTTGCTCTGAGGCTTTTTTGGATCTACATCAAAGACCTAGTTGTATCAATCTGGTTCAATGATCGTAATAATTACAGCAATTATGTCACCCATTGTTGTTTCGCGATTTGCTTATATTCATATTTATTAATCTAAGGATCAGAAAAGTACAAGTGTTACTGAAAGTATTTCTGAAAGAAATTCTTTTGATAATCAATATACACTTGCCGGTGACGATTGCCACTGTGCAAGGGATTACGCAGATGTATTTTCTCTAATTTTTTTTTAAATATAATATACAGATAAATTTATATTTTTAAGTACTACATAAAAGAGTAACATTAATTTTAACAATATTTTCTGAAATGTTCATTTCAATATATTGAAAATTTAGCTGTTGAGATCTTGTTCCGTTTGATTGTAAGATTATTTTTCCTTAAGGTTCGATAATTTTTTTTTCATATAAGATAGAAGCGTCAAAATGTTTTTGCTGAAAAAAATATTTTAGCTAAAGGCTTGGGTACGCGGGGCCTAATGTGCGTGGCTCGTAGCAATTGCTATTTTTGCTACATAGCTAATCCGACACTGGTGACGACATAATATGGCGCTGAAACGTGGTCTCTAACTTAGGCCTCGTAAGAAGGCTCACGTCGCTCAACGAACTATGGAGAGGGCTATGCTCGGGGTTATACTGAGAGATCGAATCAGATGAGGAAATTGAACGAAAGTTACAGACATTGCTCGGTGGATTAGTGGTAGTGGTAGTGTAGGGCCGTCGAGGATGGGTATAGTAAGCTATCCTTGATATATAGACGAATGCCATCACGATTTTTTTTGAAGACCAATAAAAGAGAAAGAATCCTACCGTATATTCCTTTGTTATATCTCGAACGGATTAGGCAGCATTTTCGGTAAAAGCTCCCGACGTCTTGATTTTATTCCGATATCTTAACAAATCGGTATCTCACCGATACCTTTCACAGGAAACTCATTGAAATCATAATTGTATACATACATACCTACAGATAGAGGTGGCGGGGGGACTTTGTTTTATAATATGTAAGGAATTTCCCATAAGACTTGTCCTAATTCTTAATAAGTTTGAAAAAAAAAAAAATCTATGGAGTTTTCAAAACCATAGTAATACGAGTCAGTTGGTTCAAGTATAATATATTATATCGAAGTGGCAAGTATTGTCTCAAAATAGTACCTACTGAACCAGTTCGCTTATTGAATGAAGGTTGCAACTAAAACACCGCGCAAGCAGTGAATCGTCGATCGGCCAGCTCGAGAGGCGAAACCGTGCGTAAAAACTAGCTTGGCCTCGTTCCCACGACCGCATCACACTCCTTCGAAGGAACCATTCACGACAAGACCACATACTACATCTATATCACAGTAAATATATAGCTAAAGCTATACTTTAGCAATATTATTTATTGTGTCTTTATTGTATCTCATTTGAATCTTTTGTTTATATATTTGTCTGCGCGTTTGTAAACGCTAATATCAGAAACTGCATCACCGATTTGAATGCGGTTTTCACTGATGTGTTGATGATTAGATGGATTAACATATATGATACTTTTTATCCTAGAAAAATTTTAGGTTCCTGTGGGATTTTTAAAAAGTGTATGAAGTCGCAAGTAGGTACAGCTAGTAAATAAATAACTATTAACTCGCCAAGATTAAACACACCAAATTATTCACGAACACACTATTCTATGTTTGTGTTATAGGTAATTAAATATACAACAGACTGGGAGGCGAAATATCCTGTACACCTTTTTTTAACAATGGGAAATCTAGTTTGTGGATTTGTTACAGTAGGAATGATATCAGGCGTTAAAGTAGATAACCATTATCGGTTCAACAAATCATTGCTAACATATAAACAGCAGGAGCTACTGAATAACTCGGTTAAATGCTTTTTGTTTCAGGTTCTCTTTAATTTTAAGAGATCTCGTGACTTAAACAGCGATAGAAAAATGTTTTAGTCTAAAATAACTAGGCACAACATTGTAATGCAAATATCCAAAATTAAAATAATACTGAAATGATAGGCTTCTGTGGGATTTTCAAAAACGAACTAGAGCGCGTACGAAGTTGCGGGCACCAGCTAGTTCTAAAAAAACATTAGTTAGATGGAGTGACGATAAAAAATATATATATGAAAATAATGATACATAATTTCTGGCATTTCCTTTTACAAAATAAATATATTTCCTGTTCAGTATAATTATTATACATACATAATGTTAAAAACGCAATATTTTGATTTGATGCTTTATTGACGACTAGCTGGTTCCCGCGACTTCGTCCGCGTTCAAAATGTCCTTCCTCGATAAATGGACTATCCAACACAAAAATATTTTTCAATTAGAACCAGTAGTTCTTTAGATTAGCGCGTACAACCAAACAAACAAACGCTTCAGCTTTGTATAGATTAAGATGAAATAATTAATAAAATTAAGTTACGAATATAAACGAGTATTTTCTCCCAGGACCTGTTACCACGTTACCGTTGAGGTTGTGACTCATGAATTTGTCTATTTGTGACAAATGGTTCTTTTAGGCAGAAACAACTTTAATAAAGTATATTTTATATATCAACTTATCAACTTTTATATAGCCAACAGAAGTATCCAGCTGGGTTGGTCTGCTTTCGGGAACACGTCATCTCTTCCCGACACCATCACTGCCGCAATGTCTGAAGGTCAATTTTGTAGACTGTCTATTTTCAATTTTGAAAACTAAAAAAGTTAAATATAGCTAATTTCAAACTAAAAATAAATTGTCTACATTTAACATTGAAAAATACAAAAAAATGTCAACAATTTTTTTAATTTGAATGCGGAAAAATATTGTTTGATTTTATCTAGAATGATTTTATCATCATCTCTGAATGTTTAACTACATTTAAAGTTAAGGGGACATAATAAGTACGTTGAAATAAGGCAGATTACACATGTTACAAGTAAATTTCCCAACCGCACGTGAATGATTGTGCGTAGTAGCGTTAAATTGAAAATATCCTGACTACAGAAATAATGTCCATGAGGCAACTTGAATTAAATTACAAATAGTTTTAGCACCATAAATGCTGAAATTATTTTTAAAGTTTTATTTCCATGATTCTGTTTTTCATTTAATGCTTTTTTTATTTTATTTTATTTAAATTTGATATATAAATGGTATAATCAATACTAATAATAAATCTGTAAGGGTTGGTGATGGAGTAAGTGATGGTTATTTTGTTTTCAGAGATATCGTGTTTATAGGCTCTATACATGATACTGAAACTAAATTGACGATTTTTACAATTTTTTTCTGTATGTGTGTATGTATGTTCCTCCATAACTCTTAAACGAATCAACTGATTTTCATGAAACTTGGTACATGAACATTTAGATGTACGGGACACAGGATAGGCTACTTTTTTTCTTTTTCAACGCGGACGAAGTTGCGGGCGCCGTGTTACTTATGTATGTTCTTAAATGTCCTTTACTACAAATAAAATATTATTATATTGTATTCTATTCTAAGATTCCTTAGCTGTGTTCCCTAATCTTTTTTCAGGGACAGTTTGGCAGATAGGCTAACGGTCCATTCGATAGTAGTTAGCCTATTACCACACTGAGGGGCTAGTTACTGCCACCTGACAGGCTGTTTTAGATGACAACATAACCCATTTATTTATTAGTGACATTCTCTCTAACCATGATGATGCACTGCATTCATATACTAAACAAAACTAGATTTCCCGCGTATTTCACACATACGAGCGACTCTCCTCGTTTGCGAATGCCCTTAGCCTAGTGGCCTTTGAGGTATTCAACATAATATTGTGAACCAAACAGGCACTTTAGTCAGATCTCGAACTTAAGCTACGCCGGGCGACTTCAACGACCCTTAAACTTAAATAAACTATAAATTTTAAGTTATTTTTATTACAAAAGTTTAGTGTTTTTCGTTGTGTGTTTTGGTGTCAAAAATAGGGTGCGTTCCATTCATATATATATATATTTATTATTGTGTAAAAACACCGTAAATCAAGTATTAACCGAGCTTCGTTGACCTTTATATTAAAAATGAAAAATTAAGAAATATTCATTCATTTTAACGTTAAAGTATGACGGACAGATCATATTAGATGGGAAGTCATATGAAGTCACCTGGAATTTCTTTTAAATACATAAGTATAGTTGCTATTTCTTGTCAAATTTATAAATAATTAAATAATAATTTACCACAAACTATTTAAAGAAAAGGGAAATAGAGTTTATTTATAATAATTTTTATTTAGCCATTGATTTTATTTTTATTTTTTTAAATTTAACTTCAAAGTAATATTTTATGATAGAGGTTTTATTCCGAAAGATGGTAGACATTTCCGGGTAGGTATTTGAGGCAAGCTGGAAACTTGTCCTATAGCTATTCTATAATAAGCTCTTCTCTAACACAGAATTACAGACCTTGCTGGGAAGTAGTGGGGCAAAATCAACCCTTATATCGCTAGTTCACTAATAAATGTTCGTATTCATAATATTCCTATTAATTTCGACTTTGTAATGACTGATTACACTCTTTTTATTTGCCTATCAAGATTCAGTGAAGTAACTGGTCGTTGGGGCAATTATAAAAGTAATTTGTTAATAAAAAAAAAAAGACAAAACAACTAAAATCTAAAACTATAGTCAGGACTGTTATATATCTGGCATATAAAATCTTTTGCCCATAAATTGCTCATAATTTTGAATCACAACAAGCTAATGGCTTTAAAAATATTTGTTCTTAATTACCATACAGTGTTTATATTTTTTGTTTCTTTATTTACTTAATTAATGAATTTCAATGCTTCAATGTTAAGAATGCTAATTAAATATTAAGTTAATAATAATAAAAATGATTATTTTAATTGCCTAACATTAACAATCATTTCCCCTTTTTTTATTTATTTAATTATATCTATTATTATGTGCTGACATAAAAAAATGATTAGTTACGTCAAATAAAAATTACCAAAAATAAAATTGAGCGTTGACGTATTTAATTCGCCAACTTTATTGTTTTGAGTACTTTTGTAGTAACTCATACATGTTGTTCTGTTTTGCCAACTTTTGTATATTCTAAATTATTTGTTTAAATTGTAAGTTTAACCATTTTGTAGTTTGGGTCTCTTAGACAGCATTCCAAGCAAGCTGGTTGCATTACCTCGTGTTATAGCAAAGCTAATTGCTCACTGGAAAGAAATGTTTATTATTTCCAGTGGTCGGAATGTCTACTGTGATCAAGCAGTTCCCCGTGGACAAGGAGTACGTGAAGAATCCCGACATATCCAGTGAAGATGTGAGGAAGTTACGCGAGTGGCTGAGCACGCAGCCACATTTGCCCGGAAATCACTTGGACGGTAATGCACTTCAAACACACGCTTATACAATACTAATTATTTCCCTATACCTTCCTAAACCCTTATCTTTAATACTCGCATAGTATGATACTCAGTGGCGGGTTAACACATTTGCCGCCAGTAGGATATTCAAATATTGCCGCCCCTACAGACCTCTGCAAATTCGATACCCTAGTTCACAATCATAATAATATAAAAAAAAACTGATGTAATAAGGTACTCCAATTTAGCCACAGTATCAGCTCCCGAGAGGAATGCGAGCAATTTCTGGGTCACTTGTATAATAATATTTTTTATTATTATTTCTGTAAGAAAAACATTTTTTTAGCCAAATTTGCCGCCTCCCAAAATCTGCCGCCCTAGGCTCCAACCTACTCAGCCTTCTGGTTCTGGTAAATAATCAGCCACTAATGTTCGTACTATCATCGGCAACCCCAACAGCGTTGTTTAACTTGTGTAGGCGACTGTAAGTGGACCGTCTGACTGTCTGTCGACCTTGACATTAAAAAAAGAACTAGTCTTGAAATAGTCACCCAAAATTGACAATCGACGTAATTTTTACTTTTATAAATAAATATATTTTTTGAACCTCGAGAACCACTCTATCCATTGGTGAAAGCAGCCTGACACCTTTAACTTGCCTGACACCCTTTTCGATATACTTTATATATAAATATCCAACTTCTGTATGTTTCTGTTCACAAAACTCGAAAACTAGCTAATGGATTTACTTGAAATTTTTACAAAACATTGAAAAAATGTTAAGACTATAATTTTCTTTATGCAGTCAATCGATTTCTCAGCAATTTCCTAGTATAACTTAAAGATAAATGCTTCAACTTAGATCCTTGACGACCTATTGCAGTTTATAATTATGCACAATTACACACTTCACGAATGTAACGCCATTAGAGGGACGGCTCTATTGCATTGTTTCTAATACTATGCTGCTTAGACACGAAAGGAATATTAGCGATTACACTATTCTTGTCTGTAATTAAGCATTGGAACTGATACATTGTGTACAATGTAGATATAAGAATTATAATGACAATAGAGGTGTTTTTCATAAGGAAAAAGTATAACGACTTCATCATTCATCGTTGCGCATTCCATGGACAGCCAAGAGGACAAACAGCTCGATCCTCAAACAACTTGCGATTCGCACAAGACTATCCGCCACCTGCTATCAAAGAGTTCTCAATTACTTTGGACACATAGCCCGCAGAGAACCAGGAAACTTGGAAAAGCTGGTGGTAGTTGGAAAAGTGGATGGCAAGAGGTCTCGTGGACGGTCTCCTAGCCGATGGACAGACCAAGTTGTGCATCTCACAGGCCTTACTGTTGCGAAGGCTTTGAGAAGGGCTGAGGACAGGGTAGAATGGAAGCAGCTGGTGGTCAATGCCACCAAGGCAATTCAGAGCGGGCACGACCTTCAGTAATCAAGAAGCCGACTGGAATGAAATGAAAGGTTGTCAGACATGACTTAGAATGTCATCAGATTTAATAAGTCCAAGTCACAGGGGTTGTAAGTGTGCTGACTACCTTAGATAAAAATATTTTTTGAATTAATTAATTTATTTTTTGAAAAATATTATTAGAATATTTTTTAAATTTGCCGCGTATTTTCGGTCTTATCTTTAATTGTAAAGTTGGTTATAAATTTAATTATTTTCACAGAAACATCCATGAATCTTTAAGAAATTTTTTAACATTAGAAATTCTAAATTTAAAATTCCTATTGATAAAAGTCAATATTATTTCAATGATAAAAGTCAATATTGAAAAGTCGATTTCTATTCGCAGTAGGTGTTATTTGTATTAGAATATAAAAAAGTAGAGATTTCTAGAACTCTCATTACGTGCTGAGTCATAAGGCGCGCGTTATCATAATTGTGTATAAAGCGATTCAACGGTTTTCCCAACAAATAAAATGGGGTCAACTGTACACAATTTTGAAGGAAAACTACGTCTTAAGTACGAGTATTATACATAATTATTGTCGAGGTCACGCGTACATTATTTTTCACATTTATGTAAATTCAACGGCACAAATATTGTCAATTTTATATCGCCCTTATTTCCGTTCCGACCCCCGACGTCCGACGTAAGAATGGGGTGTTATAAATTGACGTCTGTATCTGTGTAGTTTCTGTCTATGGCATAGTGGACCGATTTTGATCCGGTTTTCTCATTTGAAGGCTGACGTGATCGATCAGCTATAGTTTATGAAGCCCTGTTCGTGTTTGATAATCATCAGCTCATTTCCTAGATGACCATTTTTATTAACTTCCACATCAGTTACAATTGATGTGAAATTGTGGTTCCTTCGGTGGTACCTATTTCCGTTGATTTATCATTAGCAAATAATGCCATAGGTGCTGCAAGTGCGCTATCCAGTTTATTAGAGAAAAAGATAATAGAAGGGTATAGGGAAATGGGTTCTGGGATACCTTCTTCTCGCTCCCTCACCGAAGAACAATAGCATTTATGAGGTTATTTCATGGCGATTTTCTGTAAGAGAATAGGTAGTTACGGTCGTTAAACGCTCTGCAACCTCCGAGTCTTTTCAAAGATGTTGCTAAGGATTTTTTTTGAATTTGCAGATTTGGATCTTTTAATAGTGTTCCACTGCTGCGACAAGAGTATGGAGGTGTCCAAGCAAGTGCTGGACCTGCATTACACGCTGAGAACACACTTCACAAACTTCTTCAAAGACAGACAGCTCGATCAGAAGGCGGAATTCTCTCTAAATACTATGTAAGTTGAAATGTTAGAGATAGACGTCTTGCACTCATAGACTGAACAGGTTGTCTTTGCAGAATATATAATACTAGCGACCCGCCCCGGCTTCGTACGAATTCTGCAAATTATTATTACACAATTTTTTCTAGTTTATCACTATTTTCATTAGTGATAACTGTCTCAAGATCAGTTTGGTATTTAATTAGAGTACTAAATATAATTAGTAAATATTTAGAACCTTACAAAATTAATATAAAAAATGAGATATTTATTACCTACTATAGCAGTACTATAGCAATACTACGTTCCGTAGTCATAACTATTACCAGCGGTCACTGACCATCCCGATGGGTGGTAATTCATACCCTTCTAAAAAAGGCCATTTATTTAATAGAAAATATAATAGCTTTAATAAAAAATAAATAATAGCTGAGTTTGGATGTTGCTTAGACTAAAATATAGAGACATATTTTTTTTATGAATCTTGTAATAGACTTACTCGTGTTACTCTTGTTACTATAGACATTGCTCCAAAAATCGACTAAAATATGAATCGAGTGTTAGTGGTTATTACGAAGCATCGACCTTTGAAAGTGGCGCAACGAGTTCAGTTCGTTCACACATGGTTTTCGTAACATTTTATCCTCTGGTCCAATGTTCATCGTTATTTTAAGGCTTTATCTTTACGGGCGTAATTTAAAGACTCGTATAGACAAAAATTGAAATTTGATACACTCGATTTTTATTCGAATTTACAATCAAAATGTCACAAAATATTAGCATATTATAATGTTGTACAGTACTTTAGTTTAGTGACGATCTAGTTACGTTACAATTAGTAAGGTTGGTAAGGTAGTAAAGATATTATTTTTAATTCGGCGCCACCACATTCGGACCTCCATCTATCCATCTAGGTACTGCCAGCCCGTCACGAGATTATCGGTCCAGCGAGCAGGAAGTCAGCCCACGGAGCATTTCGTTTGTCATCACCCCAAGACAGATCTACCCCTAAAATCATCTGTTGCACGACAAATACCTTATAGGACACACTGATTTTTGGGCTAGAGTATTTCGACCACTTTGGTTTTCTGTTCCTTTCAGAGAAATGTCAAGAATTTTCCTCTTTATACAAAAATGTAGTAACTTGAAATTTGTGGACGAAACATTTCGTCAGCGTCCATGTTAAGATAAGATTAAAACTACAATACCATAAAAATTTCACATCAATATAAAAACAAAGTTACCACCTGGCCACTACCGAATAAAATTATCTAACGCAAGTTTAAAACAAAGTCATCTATTGTATCACAATAGCTAAGTTTGGATATTAACCATTGTCAGTTAGTAAAAATCTTGCTAAATTTGTATTCATAAAGTCGGAGAAACTGGTTTTATTTTTGCTTGGAGCAGTGCATGTCAAGGTTACTTCTGTACCTACTTATAAGTGAAAAAGAAAGTACATATAGAGAGAAATAAATGTGAATTTTAAGACAAAACCTGTTTCGATTCCAGATTATACGCGCCTCTCCCAACAGCGACAGTTCACGGCTATCGCGCCATCTACCTGCGACTGCTCGATGCGGACCCTAGAAATTTCTTCTTCAATGATATCATCCGAACCTTCATGATGGTCTTCGATTTGTGGCAGTACGAGGAAGGCACATGGCCCGGGTAAGGGTTTTTAGAAGTAAAAATATTAATGCACGACAGATGCATTTATTTTGTTTCTATAAAATATAATATACACAAACCTTCCTCGTTTAGTGCTCTTTCCATTAGAACCGTAGTGGAAGCTGACATCTTTATTTATATTATGTAGGTATATAGATATAATTTCATATTTATATTTCGAAAAAAGAAAAAAAAAATTACTGAATCCTTTAATTTTAAGTAATTGTAGTCATTGTTTTCGTATTTTGTAAACTTTTATGGGTACATAATCAATCTGTTATGTTTCAATATTGTTATACTTTCAATCTGTTATATCTATTATATCAATCTGTTATACTTTCAGTGAAATATTTTTATATACTCATTACAAATAATAAGATTTACAGCACCAAGGAATAGGATGCTGCAAGTGGCAATTCATTTGATTTGACTTACAGCAACAAAGTAGAAAATATATAATGATTCTAATGTTTCTAAAATCAAATATTTTTTCATTTCAGATTCGTGATGATGATTGACATGGATCAAGCTGTTCTGGGACATCTCGGTCGGTTGGAAATATTGACGATTAAACAAATTCTTTATTTCTTACAAGTAAGTTTGCGTATTTCCAGCACATTACTCATATAACCATCCACCTTACATAAGACCACCGTGAAATAAGAGCTCATGTGTTGTTCTGTTTCGGTCAGGGAGTAAGAATTGCTAGAACCTTCCTTTATCCTCCCAGTGTAAGCATCTCTGTTGTTACCGTCGCAAAAGTCAACGGACGCGGCCTAAATGTGACCCTTTTGAAATATGTAATTTCAAAGTAATTATTACGCTAATAAATAATTAGTTTTTGTGGGAAAAGGATTGTGGTCTTAGATAATTTGTGAAATCGATGTTGCGTCAGTGAAGCATTGAGTTACAATGTCCTAACGTAGCAGAGAAGCTATTTTGTTAGTAGTAATCAAAGATTTAAATCGAGAGATGCGGCATTACTAGCCAAAGTGTGTTACAAAATACATTATACTAAAGACAAAAGTATAAAATACATATACTTTTGTCTAAACACACTTTTAAACACAGACAACACATTCCTTACTTCAAACGTGACTGTGACGATAGCGACGCTCTCAACAAGCGACCGTCACTCACTGTAGCTGGCGTGCAACTGTAGTTGGGTGTAGCGCCTGCGCTAAACCCATTGTTAAGAATTTTCGGTGTGTTTTTAGTGTGGCGCGAGATTACGCCGCATCTTCGATTTAAATCTTTGGTAGTAATAACTAAATACGCTGCAGAAATTATGAAGTCCAAGGTGCTGTCCTAATTGGCCACGATCATGTTTTTCGTGTTTGTTTACAATTTACATTATCAACAAGTTCTTTAGGACGCCGCCTAAAACAAAAATTATAAAGTCTAATAAAAAGATACATGCTACGCTAAATTGCTTCTGGGACATAATTTTCTCGCGATCAGAAGGTTGTAAGCGCCGCGTTTTATTCAAAGCCGTACTAATTGTACAGAGTACAATAAAGCAAAGATTTAAATCGAGAGATGCGGCATTACTAGCGAAAGTGTGTTACAAAATACAACATACATTATACTAAAGACAAAAGTATAAAATACATATACCTTTGACTAAATACACTTTTCAACACAGATAACACATTCCTTACTTCAAACGTGACTGTGACGATAGCGACGCTCTCAACAAGCGACCGTCACTCACTGTAGCTGGCGTGCAACTGTAGTTGAATTGAGCGCCTGCGCCCAACCCATTGTTAAGAATTTTCGGTGTGTTTTTAGTATGGAGCGAGGAGATTACGCCGCATCTTTCGATTTAAATCTTTGCAATAAAGTATTCTCGAACACAGTGAATGTTCGGAGCGTGAAAACTAGTACGCAGTAAGTGTATTTATAACGTTAAATTGAATAATTTTGTTGCAGGAATGCATGCTGGTAAGACTAAAGGAGGTTCACTTTTTAAATGCTCCGTCGTTTATGGACAAACTGATGATGTTGCTGAAGCCGTTCATGAAGAAAGCTCTGCTGGACATTATACACATTCACCAAATCGGATCAGACTCCATATACGAGTTTGTGCCGAAGAATAGCTTCCCTAAAGAAGAAGGTGGCGAGTATAAGGACCACAATACAATCAGAGGTAACTAAGAGCTACAACAAATTCGTAATTTTATACACATTGTAAAAATTAAGTCGACAGTGACTTCTTTGCTAACTTTTTTCTTAAACCATACAAACATTTTGGTATGGTTTTCCCAGATAGCAATTTTGACTAATTGAAAGATGACATTCGTATCAGGTTATTAATTCTTATCCAAATAAATGGTTTTTAAATGGTTGATTATGTACATGTTAATTCCTCTACTGACTGACCCTTCGTTTAAAAATGCAAAAGTGAAAAAAAAAATGCAACGATGTGAGTGAACAGCCTACGCTGAGTCTACTAGTTACCAACACATTTTTATTTTTGTGTTTAGGTAGTTTTCTGTTTAGTATATTAGTCTTATTTTTATGAAATCGCGGGCATCGAACAAAGAGAGAAAAGCAGATTCATTCAAAGTAGTTTATTGTTTCCAGATGAGTTGATAAAACGCCTGCGGAACAACCGTCAGTTCATTATGGAGGAAAATCGTAGACGCGTGAACGAAAATCTTCGAACGAACGGAAACAAAGCCAATGTGCAAGACTTGTTTGGTATCCAGGGAAACTTTAAGAAATTAGATATTGATTGATGATTGAGTATCTTGTTAAATCAAAAAAATATGACAAATAGGATATTGAAATTAATAGGTCGTTCGGATAGGGCTAAATTATATCTTTTTGTTGTTATATATATATACCTATTTACATAATTATCTAGATAATAAAAATAAAACATGATTAATAATAATTATTGTTTGATTCCCTATATGTATACATACAATGCATATTTTACTTTTTTAGTTAAAAAGTTGGTTTTAGAAATTGCACTAGTCTAATGGTCTCTTTGAACCAACCAAGAGAACATGTTGAGGTGGGATTACAAGTTTCCTTAGAGTAGAGACCACACAACTCTTGGGTTGACTCGCTGGACCAAGTTTCAAAATCGGTCCATCCTTTTGAGAGCTACGTTTCCACAGATTACTAATAAGTTACTACGTAACAGATCCATCAATTCCCCGCAAAATGACAAATACCTATGCTTTATTTAATTAAAATTTCTAGCTGTCAAGCAAGCAAGGAAAAATGAACAACGGCTTTGACTCAACGGAGCGTTTCCAATGAAATAAAATACAAAAATGAATGAAATAAATTTATAAAAATAAATGATTTAATTTTATCACGCGACCTTGAGCGAGTGACGGAGGCCTGACGATACACACACACACACACACACACGTCAAATTTATAACACCCCGTTTTTGCGTCAGATTTCGCAGGTTAAAAGAAACAGGACATTTTATTTGACCCAACGAGCTGATTTACTTTGAGCTCAATTTATTGTTTAAGGCACTTCGTACGACCTTGCCCATGATGTACAGTGTCATTAATAAACTCCTAATCATTCATTTTAAGGGGTAACAGAGCGTGCAATAACTTATGGCACACAAATTACTGTTATTATGTAAAAATTATAAGTTCACCTATTTCATGGTTAATGTAGAGCATTCATCTAAAACTAACTGGTACCCGTGACTTCGTCCGCGTTGATATAATTGACAAAATGTATGAGCAATATAACGCCTGACACGTTCATTGCTATTGACTTTTTACAGGAGTTGGATTTCTATTTTTAGATGATGCCTTGGGAACATTACTTTTTTGCTGGATGAAAGTACTCTGTTCTTTTCTGTAATGATGAAATTCTGCAAAATTTTGCGGCATTTCATACATAAGTTAGGAATATTCAATACAAATGAAACAAAACTATAAGTTACTGTGAACTTTATTGAAAATAAACCAGTGAAAAAAGCCAAAGTTGTCGCTTGGATTGTCTTGTCAAATCAGGAAGCTCTTTAACCAGAGCTGTCTGAAAACAAAAAATATATATTATTTTATTTTATATCGGATACATTGTGAAGATACATTGTGGGCTTATATACGTTTACGGATCTCCTCATTGCTGATTCGATCTCGCAGTGCAAGCCCTCTCCATAGCTCGTTGAGCCACGTTAAGCTTTCTTACGAGGGCCATAGTTGCATCTTATGGTGTTCATATCGATGTAAAATGGAATACTCACTAGATGGTCTTCCTCCTCCACATGCTGCCTTAGTGTCACCTTCACGTAAAGCCTTTTCACCACCCGTGTGCATACCGCTCTAAAAGCAGTATAAATGAAGTAAAGAAGCAGTAATCAAAACTCTAAAAGTTAATATTTGCAATATTACAGAATTCGTATACCTCTACACTACAATATACAATAGGTATACCTATGCTATGTATATACCAAAAAATGTTTGAATCTTTAGCTATTTGCCTGTAGATGACAGATATGTAGCTACAGTTTCTCTGATTTTTCTATCAGTTTTCTGAATTACCTCCTACTATGTAGAAGCAAATTTAAAAACAAAAGAAACTCACCACAAAAGCAAAAATAATGGCTAAAATAGCCATAATTAGTCCGAGGAACTTCATGTTGTCACCAATTTCCAATAGCTGATGGTTACCATATTTAACCATTGACACCTTTTATATAGTTTATCACAGGCCCCAATAATTGATGGCTACATATTTTAGTTCCGCCAATGTTCAACCATTTACAGCGATTTAAATAAATACATTTATGTATTTTTTTTTGGTAATTACATGACTTTACATTGTGTTCCGTATTGATCTACGTCAATTTATGTCTCACCTTTTAATGCATGTACCGAAAGGTAATTGACTAAAACGAGATATTTTTTATGTAAAGGTAGTCAGACATCGCCTATAATATATATTGTTAGCACCCTCTACTTCGAGTACATTAATTAAACCACAATGTTTATTCCAAATACTTTTATCGTCCGACCGATATATCAGAACTAGAATTCCAACTACATACATATAAGATGTGCGGACATACGACGACGACCTCTGCGAATTCGAAGAGAAAAAAAGTAATATTCCCTAAAATCTAAAAAAAGACGTGTTTTATCTGTAGAGTCACGCGGTCGTCACGGCGAATACGGCGAATATGTCGTCGTTCACGTTTTACCAGACCAAGGTGAATAGTAAATATTTCGATTTAACGAAGTCACATAATGGTTAGGGAGCCCACGATGCTAAATGTGTAGTCACTCGAGCGTCGTGGGGACCTATTGGACTTTGAAGATTGGATGCTAAGAAGAAAAAAAGGTTATATGAAGTTTTTCATTTTAGCGGTGGGGTGAGCGTCTACAGGCGTTCAGAATTTTGTAGGAGCTGTATTTAAAAAAATCCTCCATATAATCGTCAGATTAAGAATCAGCACGATCAGGAATTTAGGCTGAACCGTCTGTATGAAAATCTGATGCGCTCAAGTATTACAAAATGAGAATCGTCAAAAATATTTTTTGCATTTTCAAAAAGCTGCCACGAGCTTGCGTTACATCCGAATCGTCTGAATTTTAAATGGGAGCTTAGTTTAGGTTCACTTAACATCTGCTCTTAAAAATCTGACGCGCTCGAGTTGTATTTAAAATTTTACCCCCACCCCCGCCAACCCCACCAACCAAACCGTCAGATTAATACATATCCGTTATCGGAGACACGAGGGGTATATAAACATTGGCAATATCTGACGCGCTCGAGTAAATCCAAAATTCCCCTCTTGGGCTCCCCTACCATAATTAATTGCTTCCCTATAAATTATTGTTCATATATCTGTGTTGATTATTTTTTATTTTAAGGGGCGCGGACGAAGTCGCGGGCAAAAACTAGTATGTAGGTATATAATAGTATGAACATTAGCGGAACTAAAATGTGCATCGTTTATCTCATTAAACAGTTCCTGTGATAAACCGTATAAAAAGGTGACAATTGCTGACGGTCACCATCAGTTGTTCGGAGTTGTTGACAGCATGAAGTTCCTCGGTCTAATTCTGGCTATTGTGGCCATAATTTTTGCTGTTGTGGTGAGATATTTTTACTAATTTATAGGCAAGCTGACTACAACATGCATTTCTATAAATGTATAAAAAGACAACATTATGCAAATTTTAAAAGGCAGTAAAATGTACCTGAGGCTATTACTTGTATAATGATAATTTGAGTGATGGAACTACTTGAGACTGATGGCTGAATATTTGTTTATATACTCATATAACAAATTTATGTTGAAAGAACAACTATGAGGTTTCTTACCAGATATTCCTCACAGAATATGCATTCCAAACTGCAAAAGAATTGAATTTTTCAAATGTAAGGTGGCCTATAAATAACTTTACATCTTTATAATATTAGATCCTAGTTATCCTAGTTAAGTTGCCTCAAACTTAAGCAAATTTTAGTATGGAGTATGGACAGTGAAGTTTTATCTCAATTATTGAGTGACATAATATCATATTGTATTTCTAATGACACATTTAGAGCGGCATGCACACGGGTGGTGAAAAAGCAGCTTTACAAGAAGGTGAAAAGAAGGCCGGCTGCGGGGGAGGCGGAGGAGGTTGGGGTCCTCCACCACCGCCATCTAGTAAGTATTTCCTTTTCAAAATCTTTACCGCTAAGGAATTTTTATTCGGATACGAACTTACTTTTTAGTATTTGTAATTCTCGATCAGATCTTATCTGTTGTTTCGACTAAGATATTAGAAGAGTATAAAAAGCATATAGCTTCGACGCCCGACGCAATAACGGGGTGTTATAAGTATGACTTTTGTGGCTGTGTATCTGTCTAAGCTCTGATAGATAAATTTTCATACGTTTTTTTTGTTTTGAAAGCTGATCTGTTCAGGATAATTTGTGAAGATCCGTTCAGGTCCATTTCCTAGTTAACGAAGGGATAAAGACAGTTTATTTTATAATATCACTAATATCACGAAAATATTTGGGTAAATTAGAATATTTGGGAAGGAAAAATTTAGAGAGCAATAAGTATTTTATGTTTTGACTTTTATATCATTAAGATTATAGCAGAAGAGCTGCTGCCTTAACTTACTATAGAATATTCATGACTTGAGAATATCTACCAAAGGAGCATTATTATTTTTGTTTACAGACAGCTCCGGTTAGAAAGGTTCACCCACCCGACACATGGCGATTTCTCAACGGACGACTTCGGCTTCATAATTGTTTATATTCAATAAAGTTAGGTTAGCTAAAATTTTTGATGTCTTTTTTCTACCATTACACTGTTCATTTGCAAAATTTCGTCTTATATATAAATAAAAAAGAATCGTCGATCCCTCGGTAATATAACATTTTTTCAAGGATAAAAAGAATCGTATATGTTAGTATCGTATCCACGTAATAAACTATCTCTGTGTCAAATTTCATCCTAATTCGTAACATTTTCACAAACTTTCACATTTATAATATTTATTACTAGCTACAGCTAGGTCCCAGCTTCGCTAGGGTTCAAAATAAAAACTATAACCTATCTTTTAAGTTGGACAAAATAAACATAGTTACGAAGTTTTATCAAAAATCAAAATTTTATATAATTTAATTAATTGGCGTCAAACAACGTGACACGTAATTTTTATATACAGGACGTCCCAAGAATCGAAACCGACATAAATGTGAAAAAAAATATCACCCGTATTTTTATGATGCCAATCGAAAGAATGGACAGAAAATAATAATTCTTCTTAAGTAACATAGTATCTTAAAAGAAAGGAATAACGTAAAATGTTTGATTCAAATTTCAAGAATATTATTTTTATTGCCTACGACTATTGAAAATTTTAGAAATTTTTAGAAAATCTTTGAATGCAGTATTACTAACTTTTAAAAATAACATAAAGTCTTCTTTCAGCAAAATATCATATCTACGATATTTAAGATACTTTCCCTTCATGTCGCATAGTCTTGGGACGCCCTGTATATAGAGATTAGGTTTAGGATCGAACCATTGAAGCCTGATTTCCCATAAATTCTACTTGCCCTTATGAGCCTTCGGGAAGTTTAACTTCAAAATTGAAAGAGGAATTGTTTAAAATTACTTTTATTCACTTTTATTTTACTTATGGCGACATTTCTTATGAAAATATAAAGATCTTCTATACGCTAGTTTTACATTTAAAACGATGGCATTTGTCAAAAGAGTATTTTAGTTTCATTTTTTTTCAATACTTTTTAAAAAAGGGTTCATTGTCTTTATTGAAAAATGAAATGTTAATTTCATTTTATTTTTGTTATTTTCTAATTCCATCGAACAATTTCTTTGGACCATTTATATTAAACTTAATTTGGTTTGGTTCATTCCGTTAACTTGACTTTAACTTCATTCAAAAACATAAATAATTTACTATTTATTATTTTGTTTTTATTTGAAAACAAACATAGCAAAATATCACATTATTCGAAGATTATTTTCGTTAATATTTTATTTTAAAATATTTTTCATAATATTACATATTAATATTTTTATGTGAATTGATTTTACATGCAAATTTATAAAAAAATAAAAAATACATTCTGACTTCAAATTTGTCAGAACATTAATGTAATTACAGCAATTTTCTTCTTAATTACAACAATTTTCTAAAATAGTTTTTTTTTCGATGACCAAATGTATTAGCGTGCAATGCTCGGTTTGAATGTGATTTCAAAAGGTTAGTATGTATTTGCAGCCCGAGTTATCGACTAATGTAGAAGTACGTGGTCCGGTCAGTGGTGAGGCTCCTCCAGGTCTTGCAGGTGCTGCCGCTCCTCGTCCTCGCGTTGCAGCTGATCGCGTTCGGCAGCGATGCGCGCGTGTTGTTCGGCGATCACGCGGAACAGCTGCAAGTGGTTGGCGGTTGCTGCTGCAACTGCTGCCGACTGACGGGGACTGGCCACTTCTGGAATTCATTTATTGTCAGTTAGAACCACAGACAACCACAGGCGCCCGGCTAGAGATATGGCATATTAGAACAAACAACCGTGTCACTAAAATTACGCACACTCACGTACAAATAGCACACAATGACAACTGACCGGACGTACCCACTTACATGCACACAACTGCCGGACCAATAAGCATTCGTTCGCTCGCTTGTTGTTTGCGACGAAACACGTGATTGAATTGTCGAACTAGACAATTCCAAGGCACGCTCTATTCTTTAGCGGTGCCATATCTCTAGCTGGGCCGCACGCATTTCCGAAGATCTGTGATTAGAACTATTCCAGAACTGTAGTACTCTGCGAGTATGAAAACTTTTGTCAGTTTTCAAATTCATTCCTTTATGTCTTTTGAAACTAAAGCACTAAGCAGACATTTGACACCCGTTTTTTACCCTGACTGTACATCGAGTTATTCATTCAAGAAGAATCTCCATAGTTGTTTTTGTGATATAAAACACTAGCCGGTACTCCCGACTTCGTCCGCGTTTAAAATGTTATATAACCTAAAGCCTTCCTCGATAATATAAAAAGAATTTTTCAATACGAATCAATAGTTCCTGAGAATAACGTGTTCAACCAAACAAACTCTTAGGTATGCTACTATATATCGAGTGCCGATATATATCGGCAATGAATGGTACCAATGAAACTGTAAACTTACGTATACCAGCGTCTGGATGCGGATTGTTGGCGTGGTCTTCTGCGATCTTAGCGTATAGATGATAGTGGCGGTCTTTTTCACGCGCCACAGCCTCCGAGTCGGCTGGATGATCTGGCGGTGAGTCGCTCAGTACCGGATGGAAGCCCTCCTTATCGGCCACATAGTCCACCGTGCGAACCTTCTGACGAGGGTCGACGTATGAGAAGGTGCCTCTGATAACTCCGCTGCCGTCGCTCACTTCCGTGTGCTGTCTATCGGCGTGTCCCGGGTAGCGCCCCGCAGTGTATGAGAACACGTAGGGTTTTGGGGGCGGAGGTTCCGTCGTAGTGCTGCTCAGGTGAGACACGTCACACCAGGCCATTGCCGCTGCAGCCAGGATCACTAATGCGTGGTACAGCATCTGGAAAATGTTAATAAATAGTCACTGACAGTTTCATCTCTTATATACCAAGGAAGTTGTTTTATATACTTTTTTATTATAATCTCGCTAGGTATACTTAAAGGTCTATCTTTTTTATGATTTTTTCTTTATAGATTGGTATATACTCGTATAAGCTACTACAAGTTTTCCGAGGAAAAGCGCAAACTGAGCATATTGTTGACACTGAAAAAACCGCTTGATATACGTAAATGATCAGTAGATCTAAAAAAATCAGAAACGTTAAATATTAACTAGGTTTTTATATTAATTACTGGCCTTAGCCCGCGACTTCGTCTGCGCCCCTTTTTCTTATGTGTTAAGAGGTTTAATAAATTTTATTGCTCATATATTTTTGTTAGCTGTTGATTTTTTTTATTTTATATTCAGATGATGCCTCGGGTGCAGTAAAAGGTAGCCTGTGTCCTTTTGTATATCCTGGACAACGCTTATGCAAAATTTCATGGTGTTGGGTTGAGGAAAACGTAACAAACAAACTCACTTTAGTTTTCTAATATTACGGTAAGTTAGAATTTGAGCCACTGTAAACACTGTATGAATATGAAACAGCAGAGTATGTTGATATAAAAAATAATCAATACTAATAATAAATCTGTAAGGGTTGGTCATGGAGTAAGTTACTTTGTTTTCAGAGATATCGTGTTTATAGGCTCTATACATCATACTGAAACTAAATTGACCATTTTTAGAATTTTTTCTGTATGTATGTATGTTCCTCCATAACTTTTAAACGAATCAACTGATTTTCATGAAACTTGGTAGATAAACATTTAGACGTACGGGACACAGGTTATGGACTTCTATTTTTATTTCAAAACACTAATAATGCTCGTACTTGCCTTAGTTTTAAATTCTAAAATGGAGTCACGGAATCGCGGACAAGAACTAATCTTGTCCTTAATAACATACAAACAACCAGACAAAATACAGATTTAGAACAAAATGTAAATGAAGGAATAATAAGACTATTTGAAAACATCACGCGGCAAGATCCCTAAGATATTTGTTTAACGAAACTGAATTTTAAACGGACGAATGTGACTTGAGAATTCATCTAAGTACTGGATCGCATTCGGTCGCCAAGTAGGACGATTTCTAAATAACTTTTGGCACGATTGTTATGTTTCAAAAGACAAGTGGAAATTAAATTGAAATGTCAATCAAAAATTGTTATATCATTGCACGAGTTCATTATTGCCGGAGCTCCAGCCTTCACTGATAACGTCATTTCATTTGCGACATTCGAATGGTAACAAAAGCTTTTGTTTCGTACAAAATTATAGCTACTTCAATAGCAAAGTAAGTGTGGCGTCTGCCTTTCCTGATTCTACGATGGTTCAAGACCCTAACGACACATATATCTTGGTTTCCACTTTCCTTCTTCCTGGCTTGAAAGGGAAACTTTGCTGGTGGTGATAAAGCCATTAGAAGAAGTACTAAATCCACATCTTCCTAACGACAGCATCTTACACAACTTAACTCTTTGTTAACTTACATAGCCCTTATATCTAAAAGTATTCATTGTAGTGTAAAAATGAATACCCTATATCTAAATTTGTAGATAATTTTATGCAGAAACTTTTGTCAGAAGTAATCATAATGCTGTTCATAGAGATATTCGCGATATGAGCAAAAACCTGAAAAAGGGTACCTTCAACTTCCTCTACCCCTCTACACTCTCAGCACAGCCCCAACCCTTAAAGACTTTTAGTATGTTCATCTGGATACCGTAAGGTATAACTGTACCAATTTTTAAAACTACACGAATTATTTCCCCTGATTTTATTGATTTGACTTAGCTATATAACGTTTACCTATGAGGAATCTAACGATTTCCACATTTATTTAATGGCAATTTATGTTTTTAAGTAATTGGAAACAAAACAAATAACAATGGAAACAATAGAAACATAAAAATGGAACAAACACAATATAATGTCATGTGACGTAATGTGACGCTTCAATTCTACCTTTGATGAAATATCGCTAATTATGCTTGTTTAAAACAACAGCATTTTATTTTATTTTATATTTTATTTTGATTTGGGTATTATTTTACATCACCTCTGAAAGTAAATGTTAGTATCTGCCTTGCTTGTCTATCAAGTAACTAATAGGAGTAAATAAGCTTGTTTATTTGACGCTCTTAAGCGTCTTATTAAATATAAGACGCTTATGAATTCGCAAACATTAATCAATAATAGAAGATAGCATTATGTTTAGGATATCCTCGAAGATGTTACTAAGAAGAGAACTTGTTTAAACGACCTTTTGAAACAGTCAGTGCGTTGCGTCACAGACCGTGAGAACTAATTTGCAATAATGTACTTGTAATCGCATATTCAACGTGGATCTCTCAACGCCTATTACTAACACATTTCAATGAGTTAATGCTATTATTTAAGTCCGTGTTGCAGACAGAAGGGTGGCATAATTTAATATCTTTATAAATAAAAATGGAAATACGAACAAATCATTTCCAATTTTTTAGGATAGATAAACGAAATAACGGCGGTGAGTTTCACTCGAAGGTGATACAGTAAGTACAGTAGTACATTAGCTCAGATTAAATAAAAGAGCCAATGTGTCTTTGTAAATTCGGTTAAAGTGATCAGACATTAGTCTTTAATAACAAAAAAGAAATTGATAATTTTATGTGAAGTGAATTGGTAATAAATTCATTTATCAGAACAATGAATACATAAATCAGACACGTGCCAATCTCACTAATATAATCAAATAAAGTGACAACAGTACTAATGAAATGATAGGATGTTATGCATAATGAGCTAAAAGCAGCGATGATCACAAACAACATTAATATGTTTACACTACCTAACGTATTTCTGCGTAATATCTTAATAAATAATTATGACTAACTAATATGCAGTATTTCCTATAGTTAAGTAGATTCATTTAACGATTTTAGTAGATGTCAACATACAAGGATATTTTAAAATATCTTTACATAGTAGTACATAGTATTTATATGTATATACGAATAAATAAAGTGCTTTCCCGTCGTTATATGCAGCCTTTAGATCTTTTAAACTACGAAAAGGTTTTGATGCGGTTTACACTAATGGAAATAGCGTAAAACGGGGAAATTTTCATATGTATGTAATTTGCAGGTAATTTGCAGAAAAATATTGTACCCGTGCAAAGCCGTGAGCAAGTCGCTTGATACTAATATAATAAAGTTAAAGAGTCTGTTTGGTTGTTTTGGTTTAATGTGTTAAACTATAAGTCGGATTTTAATATCTAATATATAGTCTATAGGCACTGTCAATTTAATTGTAACGGCGAATGAAACCGCGGAACACAGCTAGTAAATAAAGAAACTTGCAAACTATATTGCATTGCCGTTTTTTTCTAATTTCAAACGACATTTACTCCTAAAAATTAAGTTTCCTTTAATTTACTATTCCTTAAATATTAAGGATACTATCATAAAGAAGAAATCGCCTTTCTCGAAAAATTATCTAACTGATGGTGTTTACCGCATCAAAATCGGTTGAGTGGTTTATAGAAGAAGTTACACAGACAGACACATAATGCGTCTTCAAATTATACTATGTTATGTAAGGAAGAAGATAACATATTGTAGTTTAGCATTGTTCTTGTATTTTTTACATAAAAAGGTGGCGGTGTTTGTGTTAAATGAATATGTACGTCACCTTGACCGAAGCGAGATATTGGAACGCGTTCACTATGTACTGCTTTCCTTGGATTTGTTACGCGAGAATGTCGAAAGGCACATTCTCATTGGCGCACATGCACTAGCACTACCGGCTTTTAATAATCGAACACTTGTACGAAATTCGGAGACATACACTTGCAAATCGCAGTTGTCAACAATAAAAAGTAATTGGAAATGAGATGTTAATCAAAACAATGGGAGCATGGTCGCGCTAATGTGTGAGAGACTTTATATTAGGTAATAATTTGACTGGGTCGATTAATTTTAACGATGCGCTAGATAAGAAAGTTTAACTGTTCGCAGGTATTACCTTCACGCATTCTTGAACACGTTAATTTGTATAAATTGTATAATTACGATTTTTGTAGTAAGTAATAGAAAGCGTCTAAATGTGTTTTTTTTTTAAATATACTTAATAATATGGGGATTATTAAATACTAGCGACCTGCTCTAGGATTCGACTGGGATTTTAAGATTTATTTTTGCATTTGATAGCCCAATTCTCGAGGAAGTTATAGGTTACCGAAAATTACGACAATTTAAAACAGCATATGAAACTGCTGGATAAGTTTGGTAGAATATGTATTTAATATTAAGGGAATATTACCCTCTAGTCATTGATTTCTTACCGGTTATATAGTCAGTCGTAATTTTAGATGTAAAAATAAAGATGCCACTCTTTCTCGTCAAAACCTTTACTTGTCTTATTCAGCGAGATCCGCGTTCTATTTGACCCTCACGTTGTACGTGATTCACACGATGTTTAATATACCATATTAATTACAATAGCGAAACGATGGGCGGTGTGAGGGTGGAGTAACAATGGCAGCGGGTGGAGTAGATATGAGAGATTAGTTATCAAAATTTAAGCAACACCAAATTTGGCTTACGGCTTCATCTGCGCGCTTAATTAAAAAGTAGCCTATACATTTTCTTAGAGTTTCACAGAATCTTCTACTAGGCGCTATTCATCATCAGAACAGAATATCAGGGGCGTAGCTACTGCCGTATCAGAAGTATCAATTATATGGAGGCTCCGGGATACCGGGATTTGAATTTAACCTAGAGTTTAGATTTTAACTGTATTGCGTTTAAAAAATACAAGTTTTCTTTGTAAAATAGTATTCTCCATTTGGGAATACAAGTATTCTCCATTTGGAATGGAGAATACAAGTATTCTCCATTTGGGCTTCGCCAGTCAGGTAGGGCACCTCGACAAAATTTGATAAAGGGCCCATCTAGGGCAATACGTCACTGGAGAACAAAATTATCACTGAGACAATAAAAAAAAACGTATTTGTAGATAATAATTTTAAAATCTTGCACTGTCGCTTTCAATGCGACCTGAGACTGTGATGTATAGTATGTTTGTGGGCGAACCCACTATCTATTACATGTATTTGACACCTACTAAGCGTTACTTTGATATCATCATTCCTAATTACCTAATAGTGCACCAATCACCTGCTATGATCTCCTACATAGTGAACTTAATTTTGCAAGTATTATTTTTTAATACATGAATGTGCCGACAGAGGGCGGTAGTCGTTCATACATCAAAATTTGAAAGTGGAATTAAATTTATTTGATCAATTTTAATGAATTTTATCACAACAAATCTAGAACCCTGAGTAAGAATAAATGGATTATTTGATAATATTTAAGCAAATATTTACTGCTAACTATCGTCAAAATGTGTATTTTAATTAAAAAATAATAATAATAATAATATTGCGTTCTAGTAGAATGTAAAAGGTTGGGGTCATGACTCGCGGTCGAGACTTGAAGGCCGTATCTAACCTGATTTACCACAAAAATTCATGCGTGAGAGAGACACATTTCGAGTTTGCGTCTAGACACACATTTAACACTAACTCATTCAAAGAATAAAATAAAATATTATTAAGAAAAAACAAAATAAAAAAGAATTTAATTAAAATATATAAAAAAAGACTTAAAACTTTTTAGTTATGCTTAAAATTATGCTATGCTTAAAATACCCCTTTTCCTGTCAGATTTATTCTGCTGTTCTGAAGAAACACGAGTCTTTTTCTTCTTAAGGTGCCACTTCTCTATGAGGGTTGGCGACCATAATGGCTATCTTAACCTTTGAAACTGCTGCAGTGTTTTTACTTAACTATTCTTTTAAACTCTTCAACCAGGATGCCTTTCTCCTCTGCCTCTGCTGTGTTAACCATGTATATATTTCCTTGCAGGTATCTTTCGTTCGAAAGATCACTCTTAGGACTTCCATTCACCCTCTCATTCGACGCAAAGTCTCTTACTAGCACTGATAATACTAGCATAGCATAATTATAGTTGTTTACCTAAGTCTTTATCTTTCTGGCAATAGACATATTGCCAATTTTGTTTTTCAAATTATTGTTCAAATTGTCATTTGACTGTAAGCCTTCGTTTATCATAACTTACTTAGTATACTTTTGATACTAATTTAACATCATAAATTAGTATCAAATTCTAAAAATGTAAAATCCATTAAGTATTCGCTTTAACTTGAGAATTTTAATCTCACACAAGGCTATTGATTTTGAGTAAACAATAAAATATAATAAAATAAAATATTGTAATGACAGTCGCATTAAGGATTATCGAAATATTTTCCTTATTGATATTTTTTTGATTCTTTGCTCGAGACGCAGTTTAAAATAACACTACGACAAAACGATTAAAAAAATTTGTAAACGGAGCTAAAGGTTCGTCGAACAACAAAAATAAACTTCGATATTAAATGTCATCGTACTGGTTACATTTATTCGACGATGGAATTGTAGGTAGAACTTTAACCTGATGTACAAATGTATCAATGTTATTTTTACCATCGTATACATATATATGTATGGAAAAAAAGGTAAATAAATTATGAACAACTTTACATTTTGAATGGTTTAGCAATTTATTAATACCAATATTTACAAGCGGATTTAAGATGCCCTTAAGATAGCCTTATCTATAGCTATACTAATATTATAAAGCTGAAGAGTTTGTTTGTTTGTTTGGTTGAACGCGTTAATCTCAGGAACTACTGGTTCGAATTGAAAAAATATTTTTGTGTTAGATAGTCCATTTATTGAGAAAGGCTATATAACATTTTGAACGCAGACGAAGTCGCGGGCAACAGCTAGTATAAGATATTTTTGTTAATTTAATAATTGCATAATGAACTTTTGTATAGATGACCTTGCTAGCGTCCAACCAGAGACCAGTTGACGGTCAACTGAAGGACTCAATATAGTCGCAATTTTGAAGCCTAGTTAGATACATTTTGAAAGTATTAGACGAAAAAAATCACACGTATATCGCAAAACAGTTGATGGAGCAGAACCGGCGTTGCCCAAGCGGAGCGTGTGCTAACCGATAACATCTACAAGAATGTTGCAAGTACATTGCGCCGTTCGCTACAATGACTCGTATCCGTGTGTTATACCTACGACCAGCTCGATATGCCGGAACTAATCGCGCAACAAATATATTGCATTGTCTTCACTGCGCCACAGGTTCTCAAACTTGTTTCGCTCATCACAACCCCCCCTTCCCCTCTAATGATCTACTTATTTATCCATACTTCCATACTAATGTGAAAGTAATTCAGACCTTTTTGTCTGTCTGTAATCTTAACTACTCCACCAATCATCATGATTTTTGCAAATACGTTGTCACGGATACAGGAAAGGAAGGCGGTACCTTTCAACCAAAAAAAATAGGCTGTTCGCGAAGGATCATCTAAAATAAAATAAAAAACTAACCCCTGGCCAAAGTGTTATAGCAATAAGAGGTGAAGAGTTATATTGCTTATATATTTTTTATTTTTCAATGCCGACAAAGCCGCGGGCACCAGATAATAAATAAATAAAAATATTAATTTATTAAATGGGTTAGAAACGTCAACTAAGTTAAATTAGACATATTAATATTATATTTAATAAAGTAAAACATTTACAAGTGAACACCATTTGAAATATGACATTTAATATATGTCTAATGAAGTAATAGTTAAGTACCTCGATGTGGCCTAGAGGTAACTAGTTTTAAGTTAAAATAAGGCTGTTTCAATGAGAGCAATTGATTCGCATAGTATTTAGTCATTACTACGTATTTAGATATAAAAAAAAATATGTTTATTAAGTAGAAAAATCGTTTTTACAATAACCATGATTGAAGACTCCTTTTAAGCGGAAGCCTGTGCCAGGAACCTCTTCCATAAAAGCTACTTAGTAACAAAATATATTTTTTTAACAAATTAACATATTTCATTTTTATAAACTTTAAAGTACGTTTCACTTATAGTTTTATGCATTTGAAGGCTTGAATACACTCAAAAACAATTAAAAAAGTCGCCTTAGCGCCCACTTTGAGAACGATTGATCTTCATAATCTGATCGACTGATCATCTTTCGATAATGATCGCTGAGGGCGAAGTAATTTGAAAGAGCTTTTCTATGATTTAAATTATGTTTTTGGAAAGTGTATTTCAAACAGTGCTGTCTGTATTAGCCAAATGGGAGAAATTTTGAGCTCAAATTAATTAAATTGAAATACTAAATCATTTATTACACCTACATTTTATCGTAGTTCTATCCTCTTGGTCTTATCTTCTTTTATTGATAAAATAATATTAATTTCACGTATATTTGAAGTACCTAATTGAATTAATTGAACGTCTGATGAACAAAATTTAATACTCTACCTATCTAACAACAAAAATAGTTTAACAATAACATTCAGTAGTTATGTACTTAATCTTATAATTTGACTATTAAACCTCTGAAATCCATCACAAAGTAGATTATTATCATGTTTAATAGCTGTCGAACTATTACTATAACATTTCTAAAGTTAGTGTTACTAGTTCAGAACACTTTGTAATATTTCGAAATAGGCGAAGTAAGGACTATGTTTCTATTACGCAAATCGCGAGCTTTATTCGCACATAAAACATTATATAAAACACTATAAGAAAACTCAATTATTACATGCGATTAAAAGTTCTTAACGAATACACTTGCTGTAAACTTCGACCGAAAGAAGAAAGGTTACACGGTATTTATTTGTAAAACATAATAAAGACGACTTACGATTTGTTGTATGCGGTTAAATTAAATACACACCCGCTCACTTGTAGACACTTATCTAACTGAAGTTGACCTACTGACTGACTGAAGTTTATTTGAACGAACGAGTTTGGCTTTGCTTGAATTGAGTGAACGGCGAATGATGTCTGTATACGAGCGAGACGAAGGTTCTATTTGGGTTCTATAGAGTAAATCTGAAGCGGGACCGTATGTGGTCTGTTTTTGAAGTATAACCTCCTTATGAGTATGTGAGTGTTCTGTGAGTATAACCACAGAAAAGATAATAGTACAAGTAACGCGGGAAATATAGCGCCAACTTAGTTTGAATTTCGAACGTGAAGATGTTTGAATATGAAAACATTTATTATTGTGGTTACATGTATTAATTGACTGCTTTATTGCTTTTTTTAATAAAAAAAAAAGTAAAAATAAAACATAGGTATATAGCCCACAAATAGACTATATGCCCATGCCCTTGTCAGTGGGACAAGTCCAAAGTATTTTTAATAGCACGTTACAAAAAGTAAAGTTCGTTTCGGTAGGTAAGTACTTAACAATTTTTGATATTTGGAAAACTTAGGTATTAGGTATACAAAATCAACAAAATAAAAAACTCACTTGTTTTCAATGTGAACTACTCGCGGACATGTTGGTAGGTAACTGTTTAGGGTTACTTGGGTTACCTTTTTTTGATTAATTTTAGTATCTAAATCAAAAAAATATACAAAATTGAATTATAACTTTTGCCTTTTTTCCTATAGTGTTCTTTAGATTCTATATTAGTAATATGATATTACTAACTTTTTCCCGCGACTTTGTCCGCGCCCCTTTTCATTAGTTGTTAAAACATTTATTCAATCTTTATTAAGTAATATTTTTGTTATGTACACGTATAATTATTATTTTTATGCGATTTTTCGAGCACAGTACTTTTAGGTCCTTTTTTGTATCCTTGACAACGTGTTATGCAAAATTTCATGACGATCGGCTTAGTAGATAGGCGTGAAAGCGTAAAAAAACTTACTGTCACACTTATAATACCTATTATTTAAATAAAATGCAACGAAAGTTGATATCCACTTGGTCCACCCTGCTGAACAGAACAAGTGAATATCCAAATGATGCCCACCTTTCTTCCATTGGACATACAGACCATCCTGTTACCATCCTCATCTTGTCGAAATCCCTCCTTTTCGGACCAAGCGCTTTGAAACATCCTTTATAATGCGCACTGCCAAGTTTTGGAACCTGCTGTATTTCCGAGCTCACATAACCCAAATCTTTTCAAAGTTTGATTGAATATTTATCTTCTTGGTGAGCTCGCTCTATCATCGGCCTCATCCTTGCTACACAGTTGGCCAAGAGCAAACCCATCTCTAATAAAAAAAAACCTTTTTTGGACCAAGCGAATGACCGATATCTGAATGAAATTTCGCCGAAAATGACATAGATTTATGTCAGAAGAAACAAATTTGGCATTCTACTGACCTTCATAGAGTTAGGAAATAACGAGGCCTTCGTATATTTTACAGTAGGTACTCGCTGAAACATAATAACAGGTGGTTCTGAAGCCAGAAAGAGTAAATATTCAGTTAAATGTGAAATGTCACTACTAGAATTATTAGGTATGTTTTAAAAAGTACCAGTCCTTCATGCATTGTGCTGTTAAAAAAAATGTTATTTCTCTATTAGGTACGGAACCCGAGCACGAGATTTATTTTTATGTCGAGGCAAACAAAGTTAAAAACTTGATTGTTGCGATGGCGTTCGCATCGCATTGCTACCATAATACATCGCCGGAGCCACACGTCACTTTATACTTAAACATATCTTAACTTATTTTATACTTAACGTATCTGACAGTGCTAGCACCGATCAAGCTCAATGTAAGTACAATAAAACCTTACTTAATCCTATCATATCAGTTATGATCAAAATAATTAACGGTGTCTGTCACAAGTAATTATTTGTATTAAAAAAAAATTGCAAATGCAAATTGCTGTCTGTAGTCTGTAAGTCTGTCAATAGCAATTTCAAAATCGCTAAACCAATTTTAGTGACTTTCGGTAATTACATAGATGAGACATTGAAAATGGAAATAGGCTACATTTTGTCGTGAAAATAATAATTGAAGGCAAGAAAATTCATATAGGGAACCAACCAATTATTAAATTATTTGTTTAATTTGTATGGATTGAGGAAAGCTTTTTGGAAAAATAGTTTCTGTAAAATTGAATTGTGAAGAATATTGTAAAAAGCTTGAAGTAATATTTACAATTAAATTATTAATATTTATTTTATTTATTTATTTATTTTTCAAAAGGTACACCAACAGCACAAACAAAAAGTTATAATAGGTATAGGTAATACAAGGCAATTTTAAGGTATACACAAATAAATTACAAAAATAGAAATTGTGACGAATGACAACATATGCATAACTATAACAATTAATATAACATAAACTTAACTTAAATATTTAAAATAATGAGAAAAAGAGAACAAAATGAAAAGAAAAGAAAAACACTCAATTAAATAATATAGCTGTCAATTTACGCTTAATTTCTGTGGGTTTATAATTAAGTTATTGTAACCAAGTTACTTAAAATAACTATTAAGTGTTTGACTTCAGCATACTTTCGGATCTAGCCGCTTCCCGCGAAGCCTTTCAGGTTGTTTGTCCACTTGTCCGCTGGGAGTCCTACGCTGCGCCTTCCAATGCTTGGCCTATATTCGAGACTTCGTTTACCCAATCGGTTATGAGTTCTGCCACAGATGTGATGTGACTGTCCCATAGCCACTTCAATGTGCTAATTCTCTTGGCTTTATCGACAACTTTGGTTTTTCGTAGTATTTCATAATTTCTAATCTGATCAACCAAAGAAAATCCGAGCTCAATAGCCCTCTGAGCAACCCTAAACTTGTGAATCAGTCCTGCCATGAGAGACCATACGGCATCATACGTCTTCCCTACACGAGTAACATAATTTCTTTTTCCTACATCTTACAATTCGTATAATAGGATGGCTCGCATATGCCTTGGGACCTTATTACAGAAGTGTGTGTATACATCAATCAATACTAATAATAAATCTGTAAGGGTTGGTCATGGAGTAAGTTACTTTGTTTTCAGAGATATCGTGTTTATAGGCTGTATACATGATACTGAAACTAAATTGACCATTTTTAGAATTTTTTTCTGTATGTATGTATGTATGTATGTATGTATGTATGTATGTATGTATGTATGTTCCTCCATAACTCTTAAACGAATCAATTGATTTTCATGAAACTTGGTAGATAAACATTTAGACGTACAGGACACAGGATAGGCTACTTTTTTCTTTTTCAACGCGGACGAAGTCGCGGGCGCCAGCTAGTTGTAACATAAAAGACGTGAATTTTGATAAATCACGTCACAAAATGTGCTACATTTCACACATACGAGTACCTACGTAGGTACAGATTTATACCTACGCGTGTAAAAATACTAACCGATTCTGTCCACATGTAATTTGCGTAATAAGGTAAACAATTACGTCTAACCGTGTCATTCTGATCTGCTATAGCGTTTTTCCTGCATGACGGACAAGTGTTAGGATATCTTGATTGTATGTTACCATTTTAACATTATCTGTGCTAACAACTATGAAGTTAATTTTGTGGCTGACGACTGGTTTTTTCAAGGTTGATTTATGTTTTGTAAGGTCAACTATAATATTTCTTTAGTTTTTAGTTGAGTACGTAGTTAACTCGGAGCGAATCTCAAGTTTTTTTTATATTAAATTCACTGAAATACTCAGGATTCAATACTGAAATACTGAATACTGATACTGATCTGAATATACTGATGAGTTAGGACTGAATAAATTCAGTCATGATACTCATTTAACAGCTAATTACAAAATGACTCGTAAGTCGTATGAAAGAGACGGTTAAAGCATCAGCAAATGCTTATCGGTGCTTCGCGCTATGCTATGCTATGCCAGTGATGTGTTAAGTACTACGTACTAGATGGAACACTCCCTACGATTTCTTGCTAAATTCATGTTCCAACCAAATATTTAAATCGAGAGATGCGGCATTACTAGCGAAAGTGTGTTACAAAATACAACATACATTATACTAAAGACAAAAGTATAAAATACATATACCTTTGTCTAAACACACTTTTATACACAGACAACACATTCCTTACTTCAAACGTGACTGTGACGATAGCGACGCTCTCAACAAGCGACCGTCACTCACTGTAGCTGGCGTGCAACTGTAGTTGAGTTGAGCGCCTGCGCCCAACCCATTGTTAATAATTTTCGGTGTGTTTTTAGTATGGCGCGAGGAGATTACGCCGCATCTTTCGATTTAAATCTTTGGTTCCAACGCGGAAGGTGCGCGGGGATTGGCGGGGGAAGCCCGCACAATTTTTATTGGTTTTGAAAATAATAACGCGCCTCATCTCCAGTCGGATTTCGGAACTCCAATCACTTGGAACACTCATCGCGTCTTGAGTGTTCCATCTAGTACGTAGTACTTAACATATCACTGTGCTATGCTATGCACTGTGAAGCATAGATTGCAAATTCACGGTGGTCCGGCGCTGTACTATTGTAGGTACCTACAGGACAGGCTTTTACGTTATAAGTATGTGGTATTTAATCCAACATACTAGGCCTAGGCCACTGACTAGCAAAGTTTTCGTGTAATTCAGAGAAAGGTAATTATATAATTAAGCATAATTAATTATAATTTAACAGAAATATTAATTATGCATAAGTAATATTTATATTATTTAAGTACCAACTTATAAACACATACAAAATAATATGAGTAGGTACGTAGGTACCTACCACAAAATTAGATATATGAACTACTACCACAAAAATCTATTTCATTTATCTGTATCCACTTTTTTAATACATTATTTGCTATATAATGGCAATATAATTATGATTTTATGATTGTATACCTACTTTTTATTATTTTGTATATTATGTACCTAGATATTAAATTGTAATGCGGTATCCGCTTCCGCTACATACATGATGAGCGGAAACTATTTTGGTACTTTCATTAATAAAAATTAATTCCCAATATAAGTCCAAAAGTTGTAATTACATTAAAAAATGATCTAAACTTATTCCCTCGTGAAATAAAAAGAGAACCAATAATTATATGCTTATACAAAGATGTACAGTAAGGAATACACTTTTGTCTTCTGACGGTCTGACTGTTGTTAAAAACAATAAAATTTCTCTTTGTAATCCATATATCAGGATTTGAACCTCTAATAGTACGGTGCAATTAGACCCAGACCCCAACATCCAAAGTAAAAGTATCATTCCAGCTAAAAATTGTTCTAACTATAAAAAGTTACACTGTTTTTAGCGTGGAGGGGGGGGGGGAGTTGGAATTTATCAGTTTTTCTTAAATATTTTGAAAACTATGCGGTTTAGCCCAAAAATGCTAAGGACAAAAATAATCTAACAAAAATGTATAACAACTATGTATACATTTTTCATAATTATTGTACAAAAATAATAGTTGGTGTACCTATATTATATTGTAGAACAGCGGAAACAAAATTCTTCGTTTTCGCAAATATTCAACTATCATTTTTATTTTTTTCCAAATAATGCTACTGTTTGTTTTGTACATAATATAATTATTGTCTGAATTTTTGTTTGTTATTAATGTACCTACATAGTATTTAAAATTAATTAATTTATTATTATATTATTTATCGCAATCATTTACTTTTATTGCAGACCCCATTTGAGTGGTACATTAGGGAACAATGTTCCACGACTCCACGGCCGCTGTGAAAGAGTTCCCCGTTGAAGAGGAGTATAAAAAGGGGAATGGCATCACACGGCAAGATATAGAGACGTTCCGACAGTGGTTACAGACGCAGCCACATTTGCCCGCCAAATATATTACAGGCAAGTTCTGTAATCCATACTAATATTATAAATGTGAAAGTAACTCGTATGTCTGTCTGCTAACTTTTCACGCCTAACTACACAACCGATCATCATGTAATTTTGCATACACGTTGTCAGGGATACAAGAAAGGACATAGGGTACTTTACATCCAGAAAAAAAAGTAAGTACTGTTTCCGAGTGATCGTCTAAAAATATGAAGAATTGGCGCGTGGCGGCGCCACTGTCGTCACAGCGATAACGATGTCAGGCGTTATCATCAATCAATCATCATCAATACTAAATCTGTAAGTGTAGGTATTTTAAACTTAACTCTTAAACGAATTAACTGATTTTCATGAAACTTGGCAGATAAACATATAGACATACAGGACACAGGATAGGCTACTTTTTTCTTTATCAACGCGGATGTAATAATATAGATATAGGCTAAAACAGCTGTCGTACTGTTGGACACAGTAGGCAAGAAAAGTAATGGTATGGTGGTAGGTTCTTGCATTACCAGCCAAGTGGCACTAAGTACTTTTGTTACTATAATATTATTCTTAATAGAAATTTATCTTTATAAGGTACTTTATATTGGGTTTCATGCATTGATACTATGTTTAACATATCAACCTTGACAATGCTAGTCCGACAACATTATTATAGTGTAATTGTAATAATTGTAAACGCGTGACAATGCAATCGTAACAACTTCTTATTAAGTACATGTACGAGTATTTTCTGTTATTAAAGTTAAACTTAGAAAATCTTGGAAAGATTATCGCAAGTTGTTAATTTACTACAAAAACTTAATAATATAACTAGGTAATAATACCTACTTATAATGTAAGTTTTTTACTTAAAAAAATCCTTTAATTTTTTTAAATAATAAAAGGTGTTCTGTTACCTGGGAAATTTCTTAGTTTAATTGAAAATGTCCATTTCTTATCCTACCTAATATTATAAATGCGAAAGTTTGTATTTGTTACTCAATACACACAGTTGGCACACAGTTTATGACCTGGATTAACATATAGGATACTTTTTAACCTGGAAAACGTTGGGTTACCAAGGGATCGTCAAAAATGTAAAAAAAACCATCACAGCTATAAACATGTCAGGCGTTACCTATACGAGTATGTATTTTTAATTTTTTAACGCGGACGAAGTCGCGGTCATCAGCTAGTAACTACACAATTAGCGAATATTGATAGCTTCATGATGTGTAACATTTCTTTTTTCAGATCTAGATCTAATCCTAACATACCACTGCTGCGAGCGAAGTTCTGAAGTATCAAAACAAGTATTGGATCTCCATTTCACTCTGAGGGTGCACTTCCCAAACTTTTTCAAAGACAGAATAGTCGACAAGAAAATTCTAAACACCTTCAATGTCGTGTGAGTAACAAATCAAATTTAATTTTATAAACAATTTAAGAAAAATAGTGACCCACAATTTTCATTTTAGATAAAGGTAGGTATTGTAACGCACTACAATACGTTACCAAAAGATGTTAGGCAACTACATATCTGTATTTAACTAAATCTAAAAGAAATTTACTAGGTACTAAATTTTGTACACTAGGTATACCTGCTAGTATCTATACCTAGTATAGAAAACTATGTAGTTGACAAAAATGGTAATAAATTGTTTTTGTTCACAATGTCACTGCCTTGACATTGAATATATTTTTATCCAAACTAAGGAAAAATAAATAATAAGATAAATGCGAAGCGAGTTTGTATCTTTATTTTTTACTCCTTAACTCAACTGATCGTCATGAATTTTTCATAACACGTTGTTAGGAATATGGAAATAGACATAATAGTACTCCTTTCATACAGAAAAAATGTACTGTTCCCAAAGGTATTTCAAAAAATAAAAAAATCAACGCCTAACAAAAATATTTTAACACCTAAAAAAAGGGGGGCGGACAAAGTCACAGGCGACAGCTAGTCACCTATAGACACAAGCAAATAAAGGGTGCTGTTGCGCTTTTGACCCCGTTTAGATAAAAGATAATTGGTATTAAAACGGATTAAAATAAAATTTTAATTTAGAAATACGACACGGATCAAAATAAATAGAATAACATGTTTCGTTTGGTCTAGTGGCTAGTAACCCTAGCTGTTAACCAAACGGTCGCGGGTTCGAATCCCGCTAGGGGCAAACGTTTGTGTTAACATTTTACTTTTGCACCTGAGTCATGGATGTTTGTATCTATAATATGTATGTATTTACAAAAAAAGTAATGTATATAGTCATGGGCGTAGCCAGGATTGTATATAAGGGGGGGCAGACAAAGAAAATCCTAGATTACTTATATTGTTTTCATCTTTGTTTTTAATAGTATTGTGGGTAAGATTTTTAAAGCTATATAGGGTAAGATTTTTTTTAATAGCTTAGTTTCAAATTTTTGAAAGAAAAAAAAATTCTGTCAATCTGTTTAAACTAAATTCTGTTGTTTAGTCAATTATGATTTAAAAAAATGCGATTTTCGCTATCATTTATAGTTTTTGAGTTATCATCAAAAATCTAAATGGCTTTTTGTTAATAACAATTGCAATTTTTATTGGCAGAAAAAATCCTGAAAGCGCCTTTCTCAGAATTGCATTCCACGTAGAATGAGCTATCGGTCATATTGTTCGAAGACTTCTATTTTTCGCAGAAAACCCACTTCTTCCCTACACTTGGAGATCACATCCCGTATTGTTGGATTTCACAAGCCAGCCTTCAAGCCTGTTAGTTTCTTTTCTTAGGTCTTATAAGAAGCGTCGCAAGCTATGAAGCTCGTAAAAATTACAGTTTAACAGAACAACCACTCTTCTAGCCGTACCCCCTTGCCCGTACCTCGCTACGCCCATGTATATAGTATATCAACAGTCTGGTACCCATAACACAAGCTTTAGTTGCTTACTGCGGAACTAGATGGCGCTGTGTGGAATGTGTGAAGACATGAAGAAATAGCACTTGCTGAATTTTCCTTATCTAACTGCAGGTTGGGCTTGCCTTTAGAAATTCGCAGTAGCGAAGGCTACGCCGTCTACTACGCCCGACTGCTGGACTACGAAGTCAAGAACTTCGTCTTCAGCGAGGCCATCAGAGCTATTCTCATGACCCTCGATCTTTGGCAGTACGAGGCTGGGACCTGGCCTGGATTCGTCATCCTCATTGACATGGACCGAGTCACTTTGGGCCATCTGGCGAGACTCGACATTATGACCATTAGAAATTTTTTGTACTATTTACAAAAAGCGTTACTGGTCAAGTTGAAGGGTCTACACTTCCTGAATGCTCCCTCCTTCATGGATAAACTTATGATGATGCTGAAGCCGTTCCTCGAACCGAAGCTCACGGAGATGCTGCTCATCCATCAGGTCGGATCTCAGACTTTGGAGAAGTTTGTGCCTATGAAAGGGCTGCCTAAAGAGGCCGGAGGAGAATTTAAGACTTTTCAGGAGTGTAGAGGTTTGTAATTAACCCTTTGGCCAGAATTTTTGTATCCATTTCGCCAGCTCTTCTACTTGTGTAATATTTATTCTTAAATAATTGAGTTTCTTTCTCTTAAAAAAAATTAAATAAAGGGGCTCATTTATGGATATTTTTATGTAGAAGTTGGTAGACAGGTTGAAAATCGAATGACACGCGATTCCAGGTACACTTTAATTAAGCCCAGAAGGTGATTCTATGAAGTTTCATATAAGAAAACTTTTTTTTTTCAGATCACATACTAGCGAAAATAGAAGCAAATAGTGATTACTTTTTGAACGAAAACAAGAAACGGGTGGTTGAATCCTTACGACCAGGAAATCCCAAATCCATTTCAGACATCTTCGGAGGAGTCGAAGGGAGTTTCAAGAAGTTGGATATAGATTAATTAGATATAGCTAGATAGATATTATAAAATAATCATTAAAATTTGGTGTTGTGTGTAAATAAATGGATTTACTTAATATTTATTTATTAAAAAAGAAATCCATCTTTTTTATCTTTTATTTTTAATTAATTATAACCAAATCAATAGAGAAAAAATAATTTAAAATAGGTATGAACTGAATATTTATATCAATATAACTACAGAGACTAAAAAGTCTCAAAAAAAAGCTCAATTTGAACTAGTGGGAATAGTCTTTTACAATCATCTTCAAACCACTATTAAAACTGATCCAGATTTAAATATAATTTTTTGGAAATATCTTTACGAGGGACTTCAAATTCGCCATTTACACAAGTCGTTCCAAAGTATAAAATAAAGTGGTTTGTTTTGAGTGAGTGGGTGAATAAAACAATTGTTAAAATGGTTAGCAATATATTTCACAGAAACATAATTGCAGTCTTCACGTTACTCTTAAACCAAAACTGGAATAACTCCGCGTCTGCCAGACACTGAAAACAACAATCATAATTATGCTCAATAACACAATAACATATAATTTAAAATTACAATTTTACATCAAAATAATCGGTTTATTAATATAAAACATGTTTTCAGAAACTATCTGGGGCTACATGGAAAAATATTTTGAAAAAAAAAAAAATTAAAAAAAAATTATTGTTTCGATAGCTTAGCTTCACTTTCGAAATACTATTACAATTATGTAATAATAAATAATGTATCATGATAGTAATAAAAAAAACATAATTAACTTGTTAGTAGTCATTAAATTTGTACATACTAGCAATTTGGACAACATTTCATTAACTAAAAACTGTTGCTCAAGTAAATATAAGTTTAAAAAATGTTACCTTGGGAGATTTAATCGAAAAGTCCAAAGCCCATATCCTCATCTTCCGACTCGGACTCCTCCTTCTTGGTCTCCTTCTCCTCTGTAAACAAACAAACAAACACTCACATCAACAATAGCTCTATTCAAACGCATTTTCTTTATCGTACTGCTGTTGGAAATCAGTTTCAATAATGTCACAGCACTGTGCTTCAGTCGAAAGATGGTGTTTTTGGAAATCATCATATTATGTACATTAAATTACTTAAAAAAATATATTAATTGTTAATATGTAATTTATATAGATATTCAATTACTGCACAAATATATAGCTTTTTTATGTTTAAATCCATTTCCCTATCTTGACCTAGACCATTTTTGGTTGAAAGCGAGTAACTTCCATTATACAGGTATATAAAAAAACTAACTGTTACTTGTGACTTGTCTGTGTCTTTATGATAGTATAGATTAGTTAGTGATAATGTGTCTATTCATTACAATTTTTGTTTTATCTTTGCCAACAAACATTGTTTTATCTTTAATTATTAGTAAGATAAGATTACCTTTCTTCTCCTCTGCGGCGGCAGCGGCTGGAGCTGCGGCGGCTGCAGCCGGAGCTGCTCCACCCACTGGCATCGAAGACAGCTTCTCGCGACCTACAACACAACCCAAACTCAATACTACCGCCCACACCCCGCTTCCTCTGTGCCCTTTGTCCACACTCATCAGATGTTAAACGGAACAGCAATGTGCTTCAGACGAAAGATGGTGTTTTTATATGGCTCATCATTATTTCTTCAACCTCTTATTTTAATTATTGCACTTTTTTGCCTGAGAACTCAATGGTTCATAAGTCAACTTTTAATGTTCTAAATATTATGATACACAATTGGGAGCAAATTTATTAACTTATTATAAAAAAAAACTATTGTTTTTGTTTGCATTGTAAGTATTTGTACTTGAATTGAAATTTTAAAAGAAATCAAATTCATTGTAACACAACTAATATTGATTAATACTCAAAATGTCTAGTGAAAAATAAATGGTCCCAAGAAAATATGACTGCAGATTTCAGATAAGTTAGATGTTTATAAAAATATACATTCTAAAGACACAAATTCAGTACCTAGTTTTATCTAGGCTAGTGTTATTATAGCCAAGTTAATATTAAAGTGACAAATTGTTACCTTGCGCAATCAAGTCATTGACGCTCTTGCCGCTCAGCTCCGAGATAACTTTCTTCAGTTTCTCAGAGTCCGATTCAATACCGACAGAACTCAGGATCTTCTCCAAGTCTGCGGCGGCCGGGGAAGCCTTTCCACCCAACACGGCTAACAGGTACGCGGCCACGTAACGCATTCTACAACAAAAACAACATAATATTATATTACATATCAACTACCTGGTGCCCTCGAGAACCACTCTAGCTATTGGTGAAAACAGCATGAAAACCGTGCAGTAGTTTTTGAGTTTATCGCGAACAGACAAACAGACGCGGCGGAGGACTGTTTTATAATATGTAAGGAAGGATAATTAACTACATCTTGAGGTAACTAACATTACATTATCAACATTCCCATATAAATTTTGTTTAACTAATTTCTTATCCTTAATTCTTATATACCTAGTTAGATGACGGTAGCCACCTACCATCAAGTTGACAGTCAACCTATTTGCAGACTCTAACATCATTGACTGGCACCTATCACAAATTTATAAAAATCTAATACAAAAAAGATAGTGTTGCTACTTGGAATCGTGCATTTAATAACAATTATTTATAATCATTCAGCCGATTACGAGTGGATGGCCGAGTTATTATGGAAGACAAAATACAGCACCAATCGATCACAGCACCTCAACACTTTGTAGTTTTCAAGATTAAGATCATTGTTTTCAAGTACCTATTATGCAGGTAAATAAAAAAATTACAAATAAATACAAGCACTATGTTTTGATTTACATTTACTATGTATTTGTAAGCATTAGTGTAAGAATAATAAGATATTGTATTTGCGAAATTTTGGCGCTTAACCAACAATGTGCGTTTAGGTTAGAATAAGCCAAAACAAATAATGCAACATGTTAACGTAAATTGTACATATAAGAACATTTGGAGTATTAAATATATTAACAATAAAGAGAATGTTTAGGTTTAAACACATTCATTTAAATGTTATCAAATTTTAGATTGAGTAGGGAACCTTTGCACACTTGAGATCCGATCTCATCTCGCATTTAATAAACTGATTTACACGATATAACACATTAATTTAACGAAAACAGTAATAAATCACACAGTCACAAGAATATTTTCAATAAATCACTTACTTTTAAGTCGTACTGACACGAAACGTGTATTGCCGAAAAATGGTAAACGAAAAACGTCTGGTTGCTTACTAGACAAACGTCAAAGAGAAAAAAGGAAGAGTGAAATGGATAAAATGATGCTTTTGACGTTTGTAAAGGCAGTGTTGCCAATTCACAACATACATCCCATAACCAATATCTAATTAAACTAAAACGTCATAGGAAATAATTTCTTAACAAGTTTTACTCGTAATGTAAAATTCAGATGTAGTTTATCTACTCTTATTATTTTTTATTTTAATGTTAATTTATTCTAAAAACAATGGTAACTTTTTTGAGAATAGAGTATAACCGACAAGTTTTTACGCTTTTTTTGCTTGAAATATTATTTTCAATTATTTATTATCACAATATAATTTTACATAGTGCTTTCCCTTCTTGTTTTTAGGATTAAGTTTTTTAAGCTTTCCCTTATTGCATTTAGTTGACATTGAATCGTTGATAGGCTATCTTTTTATCTTAAAGTATATTATTATTGATTTAAAATAAAGATCTTTAGCTTAATTTAAGTCAAGTGAGAAAAAAAAAACTTATTTAATCACCACCATATTACACACATAAAAGCGAAAAAAATTTAATTCATACACCGTAAAAAGAAATATTGAGTATACGATGATTAAAGGAATTATGAAATTATACGACTGTAAGTAGCTAGACATTAAGTAAATTTCTTAATAATTAATTGTGTAAAAATGTGTAATAATTCAAAACTAATTTCTAGGAAAAAATTAAGGCGTATTCCCTTAAAGTTTTAAGTTCTGGCAATTTCGTTTCCTTGTCATGACAAATTTTGGCACTGATCTGTACAAAATAGGACAGACCATGTTCCAGTTCATGCAATATTAATTGATCTACTGGAATTATACAGAAATGTGTATATAATAATGATTATCTGCAATTTCAATATAATATTTTTATTTTATTCCTAATATACAATGAAAATCAACGAATTTTTATGAAAATAGACATATTAAATTCTAGTGCCATCTGTCGGCAACAGAATGTATTAATTGCGGATTCGACTCATTGATATACTACGCAATACTCGCATCAAGCGACAGAGGACAGAACAGTCGCCATAAAAAAGACTAGCAATAGTAGGAAAGTATTTTTTCTAGCACACATATTACAATAATTTTTATTTCAATTCGTATTACAATACGCTTTGTTTAAGGCTTTGTCTTAGAGGTCCCGGGATCGATTCCTGAGAGGGCGTTAATAGTTTTTCATAGCTTGCTTTGGTTCGGATCAAGCAAGTATCTAGTGACAAAGGCACATTTAATTTCGCAGTCATTTTGGTAGCCCGCCTGGCAACAGTAACCAGTGCCGTAAATAGGGCGGTGCCACCGGTGCCCAGGCACAGGGCGTAGACTCTGGGGGGCGCAAGAATGGCCAGACCTGGCAGGCCTATTATTTTTTCGGTTTGCTCCTGATAAGTTCCCGCTGCGCCCCTAGTGCTCGATTCCAAATCTTAAGCATCAGGGTGGGCAACACATTTGCACTAGTGAACACGTTTGAGTTTTAGTGAGTGAGACACAGTGGGTGGTATAATAGGCGAGGGGTCCACTTAACATCAGATAGCTCGTCTGCTTGTTTGCCCACGCCCACACAGCAGTTCTTTAAATAGATTTTTCTTCCAAAATATTAGATAATTAATTGGTCCACCAACACCAAGTTCCTTTGGGATTTATTTTATCACCCTGAATGAAATAAAGTAGGCCTATACATAGCATTGCTCGGTACAAAAAAACAAAACGGCTAAAAAAAACAAGGGCGCAGTTATAGAAGCTCGCACAGGGCGCAGAAAAGGCTATTTACGGCACTGACAGTAACTACAACCTTACATTAGAACACCGTGAAATAACAGCATGTGTGCAAGTAGGTACTTGATATAGATCTCTATAGGTATACAATACGAGTATAAAGAGCACTTATATAAACTGTTGAACAAAAAAAGTTTGTGTGATAATTTGTAGAAATAAAATGTAAGTGGACCGTTAATATATCATAATATTATAAAAGACAGCAGATAGTCTTACATAAGATTTATCATTGCAGTCTGGTCCGCAATATTCCGTCTGAGTAATCCTAGATTCGCAGTCACCGCGACAACTTGAACAATATTATTCCTTTATTTATTCAACAAAGGTTTATTATTCAAAGCAAGAAGAAACTTGTTAACTTTTAATATTCCTGATGCACGGAGCGCTACAAAGGTACGAGTATTCAAAATGTTATCTGTCATGCAGTCAACGCTTCAACCACGTCTTATATACAGGCTGGATTTTCTTGTCCATATTCAAATATATTTTTATAATATTTAAGTAACATATCTCTATATCTTTCGTGTCACATGTTTTAGGCCAATGAATTCCTAAACTACTGAACCTATTTTGATAAAACTTCGTAACTATGTGTAACTTAAAAGATTAACTTAAAAAAAAAGCGTGTAGCTAGTTAAATATAAAATATACTACAACATAGAAGTTTATTTTATATTATATTTTACGAGTATTAATTATTAAAAGCAATTGTTGGAAAAATATTTTTTCATTACGGAACTAGGTATGTACAGATATTCACATCCAATGATTATAGAAAAAATATGAGAAAAGACAATTTGGCGTGTAAGAAATGCTTATTTTTAGTTTTTGTGTACATAATTTGCAGAAAATAAATACTCGTAAATAAAACGCATTCATGCTTTCAGCTGGGGGGCAAATCGCTCGTTGGTCCTAAGAAGAAAGTGTGGAGATCATTTAAATAATATATTATGGGAATAATAAATAATCATATCGATTCTTCTTCACTTTTAGAATGTATTCACTTTAACGTGCCAAAACTCAGGACAAGATCAAAAGATACATTTCGCATTCCCTACTGTAGAACTAATCATTCAAAAATTCCTTCCTTCATCGTTCCAAGTATCACTACAATAAAGTTCTAAATGATACTGAAATATTTTCAAACAATTTGAATTCTTACAAAAAGAAAATTGGCGAATTACTTTTAAAATAATTTTTTTTTTTAATATAGAACATTCTCTTCTTTTTATTTTTTTGTTTTATATTAATTAATTTGTTTTTTAAATTACCTAATAGATAAATAAATGTAAATGAATGGCCTATTTGTATTTAATTTTATATATACAATAGATATAATATGGCTGTATGTAATCTAAATAAATAAATAAAAAAAAAAAAAAACATAAGATAATTCGAGAAAATATCATTATAAGAACCTTTCTTGAGTTTCAACGAATATTTGAAAAAATAATAATCACCCGAATAGGTCCAGTAGTCCAGTAGTTTACTCTTAGCAATACATTTAGCGAATCGTTTTTTTTTTTTAATTTATACACAATTAATTATCAGAAATTAGTTCCAATATTTAAGCATTAAAGTTTTCTCAAAATTTAATAATTTGCTGTTAATACTTAAATAATCCGCCTTTATTCCGGAAACAGTTAAGTTTGAACGTCCTGTAAACTTGAAAACTCAAGCAAACTTTGAGAAAAACACAAAGGATGAGACGTCCAGGGATTTTTCTGTCTTGAAACCTTTTGTAACGTTACAAACTATTTTTATGCGTTTTTTATTTTATGTATATTAGCATGAAAAGCACTTTGCTAGATGTATATTATAATATCCTATATATTTATTATTGTCACAGTATTTGCTAACAGGAGTCACGATTATTATGGTGCGTCTTAGCGCCTCTTTCACCAACTACAAGTAAAGTGTTGATTAGTTACTTTTAGAAATAATTTTATGTTTTATTAAATTATTCACTCGGTTTAGTGCATCCTTCGATAACCGATTATTTATTATTATTTTCTATTTAATGTTTAGGACGTTTACCGTACAAACAAAGGTATATCAGCTCCATTATCCCCGGTTAACGGTGACTTTAAATGACAGTTTGGCCTACTTGACGTTGATGAAAGAGGCGGTTAGATAAGTAAATTTGTCAGTAGATTTGTCTGAAATATGGTGTATTTTGACAACTTCGTCTGGGTCCTCTTTTGTCAAAAATATATGAGCTGAGCAATGATTTATCCGATCTTTATTGCCCATATATTTTTGTGAGATGTAGAATTTTATTTATATTTTTGATGATGTCTCGGATACAGTACCTTTTTTCGGGATGAAAGGTACCCCATTTCCTTTTCTGTATGCGAAATATAATCCGTTGAGTAACAACAAAGCGTAACAAACTAACATACTTTCGCTAATAAATAGTCAGGAAGGGTTGCGAGTCGATCTAGGCTGCTTCTTACCGGTCTGGTACTCTGTGTTATTAAAAGTTATGGAGGACGTCCTTAGTTATGGACCTAAGGACGAAGTTCTAATAAGTAAACAATATGTTCTTTAAAAAAAATCCTTTAAAACTAATATTTGAAATAGTGTCATGCATTTTTAATTTTTTTGAAAAAATAAACATTAATTATAACAAGTCTTTAAAAAAATTAAAACCACTGGCGTAAAATTGTAAACAGAAAGTACTTATAAGCTGTAAATATGTAGTCTAGTCTATTACTTTAGTTAGGTAGACATCTTAGATTTTATAGCTCAGACGAAGCCGCGGTCACAGCCAGTGTGTTTAATATAACCACACATGAAGCGATAAACGACCGGAGCCGACTATTCCCGAAATACATCGTATACTAGCAACCATTGCCGACAAGCGTCGCGTACGCACCTAATATTAGACGAGATTTGCCAAAGAGTATTCCTAGTAGTGTAAAGACATAGGGTACTTTTCATCCAGAAAAAAAGTACTGTTTCCGAGTGATAGTCTAAAAATATAAGGAATTGGCGCGTGGCGGCGCCACCGTCGTCACAGCGATAACGATGTCAGACGTTATCATCAATATTCAATACTAATAATAAATCTGTAACTGTAGGTATTGTATGCATGTATGTTCTTCCATAACTCTTAAACGAATTAACTGATTTTCATGAAACTTGGTAGATACACATTTAGACGTACGGGACACAGGATAGGCTACTTTTTTCTTTTTAAACGCAGACGCAGTCGCGGACGCCAGCTAGTAAGAAATAAAAAAGTAATGAAAAAAGTAAGCTCAACATGTACCGATAGTAATGGAATATTTTTGTGCGAGTCAAACAGTTTATACGTAGTTTGGCATAATTATCTACTATCAACTTGTACAAAAACGAGACATAGGAAATGCCTATAAGTATTGCAGTACGAGTATTTATATGGGTATTAATGATTATGCTATAGAACCGTGTAACGAGGTCCTTTAGTTTTCCTATAAAGCAGAAATTACCTCCGTTAGATCGGCTATATATAATTAGTTCACGACTAAAGAATCTCTGTGTAAAGTAACCGCCATTTGCTTGCAGATTTTCATCATAAAATATATAAAATATCTTTTTTAAGAACCGGAGTAATAATAATGTTTTCCGATATACTTATATGTTCAGGACTAACTACGAAAAGTCTCAGCAGATCGGTGATTAGTCTGGTGATCAACCAGTTGTTTAAGTACCTAGAAGATATTTTAATTGCTTAAAATAAACGAAAATCTGTGATGAAATAATAAGTTAATAAAAAATAATAACTCCAATGTAGTCATGTAGGATATGAAAAAAATTAGGTAGAAGGAAGCGACTTACCATTCATTCATTCATTCATTCATTCATTCATTCATTCATTCATTCATTCATTCATTTGTATTTTGTGTTGATACATTTTTAAAATAAACAGGTGTCTAAAGGTGCGATTCCGCGGGACGCGGCAGACGGTAGACGGCAGACAGCAGCGGCAGACGGCAACGGAATGAGACCGATTCCGACAAACTACTGCAATTGCCGCCAATTGCCACGTCATGTCTCGCGGCAATACGATTCCGATTCCGATTCCGACATACGACTGCATCGTATGTCGGAATCGGTCTCATACTCGTACAAGTGAATACTGCAAAGTAATGCCGTCCGTCGTCGCGGCACATTCCGTCGCCGTCTGCCGTCTGCCGCGTCCCGCGGAATTGCACCTAATCTAAAACAGCCCTATATGTTTCTGTCGTTTTTAAAAGTGTCGCATCTGAAATACAAAATATTCTTTGCCCCCACATAAGCCGATTCAGTTCAGTGGCGTAGCGGCGCGCGTGAGCAAGTTTACAAAATCGGTATTTCAACTCGTTCATACATTACAACATTATTTTTTATATAAACAAGTGCTAACAAGTGTTTATTAGCATAATCAGCTGGCCGATGAACACGAACTTTTCATGATTGATGTTGAATATTTTATGAGTTATCTCAATCAAGTGTTTTAACTGATTTCGTGTGCTCTATTTGCTATTGCTAAATTATGATCTTATGAATAAAACTGTAAGTAAATTTCTTTTCATGTTAAATAAAACATAATTTTATAAATAAATAAATAAAAACAATCTCTATTTATTCGAACTATTTAGGTTATGTTTGCTTTATACTAGCGACTCTACCCGGCTTTGCAAGGGTTTAAATACCTATGTACAAATTTATAATGGATTTTTTTGTCGCATGTAAAAAAGTAAAAAAAAAAAAAAGGTATATAGAGAGCAGGGATAAATTTATTATATATTAATTTAATTATAGATTAAAAGAATATTCCATCTTCGCAAAAAAAATATTTAAAAAAATATCATAATAATGGGCACTTAAATACTTTTACTTATTCTCAGACTAGTTACTGCCCGCGACTTCGCCCGCTTAACTTTGTAAATTATATAGTAAAACCTTCATCGAGAACCACTCTATACATTGGTGAAAACAGCATGAAAATCGGTGCACTAGTTTTTGAGTTTATCGCGAACAGACAGACACACAAACGTGGCGGACGACTTTGTTTTATAATCTGTAAGGAAAGGAAGATAGACATATACTATGACGAAAAGTTTTGCTTAAAACTTTACAATTTCAGGCGTGATCATGAAAACCAATTCACTAATTTAAAAAAAAGACCGCAAAAAAAAATAAAAAAATAAAAAAAAAATTTAAATAAATTTAAAAAAGATTGATAAAATTAGAACATCTATGAATACTTTTTGTCCTTGTTAAGGCTATACATTTTTTTGTATTTGCTTGGTATTTGCCGCGCATTTTCATTATTACCTTACATCAAAGTTTGTCTTTTGTCTATGACCACCAATGATTTCAATGAAAACTCACTGAAAACTGACTGGCTGAGAATCAGATGCTCAAACACATCCCCTGTAGTGAGCATCATTAAACAAGAGTGACACACCTTTATGGGTGTAATTAATATTTAATGTGGCAATGAATTCCATCTTACTTGAGGCAAACTGAGACATTACGAGTACTTGGCGTTTGTATGCTAATATCCTGTCATCAGTCATGCGTGGTTAACGACTCTACGCATCTGCCAGACGGATCTTCATTTCACATTTATTTTCATGTTAAGGTCGTAAGACAGGCTGACAGTCCCAAAACTCAAGCAACTGATTAGGAAGGGCTAAGGAAATGGGTCCTCGCATCCCTTAGGTACTCACTTGCCGAAACATAACAGCACATACGCTTATTTCACAGTGGTCCTCTGTAAGGGTGATTAAAGTAGATTCAAATGACTACGAAATGCCAGTGTGCCCTCATGAATAATTCATTTCTAAAGTTGACCCTGTCGGGAACCAAACCTGGACCCCTGAGACAGGGCGTTAACCACTCCACCAAAGGGTTGTATTTCACTTTTTTAAGGTAAACGGTATGAGGTACTAAGTAGCTTAGTTAACAATTTTATAATTAGCTATAAATTAGCAATGTTTCCAACATTGCTAACACACCATGTTAGCAATGTTAAATAAATAAATACTTATATAATTAAATTTGAATATGCCACTGTTAACTTTTTGTGTAAGCCAGTAGTTATGTAAAGTCGGGGTACGAAAACCTTTGTCAGTTTTCATATTCATTCCTTTATCAAAGTCGTAGACTTTTAGAACCTTTAGAAACTAAAGCATTAAGCAGACGACAGACGTATGAGAAGAAATTTTGACATGACTGACAATTGTCTTGGTGCAAGCAAATGTCGACTTAAAGGTGACGAACCTATTCTTACCCCGACTGTAATATAATTCAAAGAAAACTATATACACAAGGAAAAGAAAATGATTGACAAAGTAAGGCTTACACAAGCCTTCACAATAAAATTAACTTTTTCCTTTTTTTATATTATAATATTTTATTTATTTTAGCTTTTAGTTTAGTTTCCTAGAAGTTAAGCTAGCAGTAGAGGCAGTAGTATCGTGCACGTAGCTAATAAGCGTAGGTAAAAGAAGTTTACATTTTATCTGCTTGTCCATCAAATATTACATTGAATTCTCGATGTGACAAAATAAAAAATAAACATAGGTTTAACACCTAGCTAATGTTTGCTAAAACAGTAGAACAGGTGTCGACACATTATAATTTATTGAAATGTTGGATCTAACATGAAACAGTTGATGTAAAGCAATTTAAAAAGTAGATCAATGCTGTTATGATTTATGTATTTCTATTTGAAAAAGTAACCTAATTCAAGACATTCAAGACGTTCTGAGCTCGTTCTGTTTGTGAAAAGTTAATAGGATCTATTACTTTTATATACCTACTACTAGTGCCCGCGACTTCGTCCGCGTTGAACGATGAAAGGTACCCTATGTCCTTTCTGATGTCCCAGACAACGTGTATACAAAATTTCATGGTGATAAGTTCAGTAGTTTTTGCGTGATAGCTTAACAAACAAATAAACCAACAAACTCACATTTATAATTTATATATACCTATTTACTTACTAGTTAGCCTATGCCCGCGACATTTTCTAGACTTCATCTTAAGATATGAGTAAATTTTATGAACAAAAGCTAATTATTATAAATTAAACAAAAAAATAAAATGTGTAGGCAATTAATAGACTAAGCGTCTAGCTGAATAAGGCTATCAGCCTTAAGCCTTAAGGCCTTAAGGCTTATCCTTAGGTGAGTAAGGCTATCAGGCTTATTGTGCCTACACGCAGTGTGCCCTACACTTACTTTTGATCACCTTAATGGTCAAGTCTTCAAGGGTCATCAAGTCAAGAGCCTCTTCATCGCTACCTTACGCGGTATATTTTATGAAATATGTCATACTAGCTGCTGCCCGCGACTTTGCCCGCGTAATTTATATAGCCTATGTCTTATTCTGATGTATAAACTATATCAATGTAAAGTTTCGTTGAAATCCATTCATTAGTTTTTGCGTGAAAGAGTAACAAACATCCATACAAACTTTCGCATTTATAATATTAGTACGGAGTACGGATAGCAACAGAAATGCTCACATTTCCAAGTTTAGCCTACCATAATACACTTTCATATGGTACAAATTGTATCACACAAACAACAATCAACAAAATACGCGTAGCTTTGAAGTTACTTTATGTAAAGTGATGGTGGGTTCGCTTCAGTTTTGGCTTTTTCCCAGCGGAGCTTTAACGTGAAACCTTCACGTGTTTGCGAATATATACTGTATGATATCAAAAGGTGATAACATTATACCAGAATTTCATATCTATAGAATCAACTTTATAATAAGAACAATTAAATATTGATCAATTTAAGAAAAGGAATGATTTACAAATATTAATATTAATGAAAAATAAATAAATAAAATGTTTCTAAATACAGTCTCCATAAAATAAGTAATTCTTTTAAAGGTATGTACTAAGTGCAATAAGTTACTAAATAAAGCACAGCAACTATCCATAACTAAATATAACTAATTTGTTAAAATAATTTATGTAATTTTTATTATTTTTAAATAAATATATGTAGCGGGATGAGACTTTACACAAAATTATTAGTGATCACATACTTTAACAAAACACACTCAAAATGTCTAACATCTATCGATTTTATAAAAATTATGTGTTTGTGTGTAACGCAATTTTCACTGTCATTTTGAGATTTATTGTGCAAAATAATTTAATAATGTTAGAATTTATATTTAAAATAAGGCCAGGTGCTAACTATATATTCTAAAAATAAAATCTCGTTGCACATCCCAATTTCAGTTAAATCGACCCACGCGTTCGTTCTTACCAATAAAAGAAGCTTCAGGTATCGAACCTTGAACCGACTACATTAATCTTATATTACACTATTGCGTCACGCACACAAACGTCATTGTTACTATGTATAAATTTATGTGGGGCCACGAAGGCAGCGAGTTAAGACATTCACATTAAAATTTATTTACCTCTAATGTGCACCGCCGTTTCTCTCGCTCGTCAATTTAATATAAATTTATAATTTAAAATTTAAATAAAATAATAAATATTTTTTACCCTTATTTATCTATTTATAGTGGACATAAATTATAAAATAACTTTATACCTTCTTTTTTACACACTTTATATATTTGTGCGTAAATATTGTAAAATTCTTTTTGTCATCTTTATTATTATAATAATATAGTTTAATATAATGAATAGTAGATACAAATTATACCGAGACGTCGGACAGGCTGAGAGACAAGAAGCTGCAGTTACAAAACATGAAATCGTTGTTTTAGTGGCCCCACATGGCTAATAACGTATCAAAGCAAGATCAGAGCTTTCAAAGCTGGCGGTGCGGGCTTTTGCGTATAATGACGTTTTAAATAAACGTACCATGGCTTATTGAACTAACAAATTACGTATCTACAATGCTAGTCTATACACTCTTCGTCAATGTTGACAGACTGAACGTGGGCTGTGGCTTCACTCGCTATTCATTAAGAAAACAAACTAACACATGGATACACACTTCGGTTTATTTAGTTTTTTATTAATTGTAGTAGTTTATTAGATTGTTTATTAGACCTGTGGCTGACTTTTGACTGTGGACAGCACTTTTTCTGGATGTCAGGGGCGCAGAAAGGAACATGTCGGTTTCTATATCCCTGAAGATATTTATGCAAAATTTAATAATGATCGGTTGGTTATTTAAGGCGTTTTCAAAGTGTAACATACAAACTCACTTTCACATTTATAATATTAGTTAGGATGATCTCTAAAATGCAGCCCCAAAAATTCTTCTATCAATAAAAGAGAGCATTGCGGAGATAGATTAATTTCATTGGAAAATGAACTCAATTCTGTTTCTTAATTTTTTTATATATTTAAATGTTTATTCTTAATATTATGATTATTATATTTTATTTATTTATTAAGATTACATTATGAAAATAAAACTTTCAGTACATAGAAATTTATACTAAGTGCTATACAAAAAAAATGCTACAGAAGCCTAGTTTCTCACTGGGTTACTTTACATAAAGAAATTTTGAAGAGTTCCTAAAGAAATTCGATATAATTTACCGACTTCAGAATACAAGCGTTCAATCAACTTGGCTCTCGCCGCTTCCATTCTTTTATTTCATTTACTGTCTTTAATTTTATTTACTTTCAATTGCTTTTTATCTTTCTATTTCCACTGAATAACTTTACTGTAAACAATTTATGTATACGTCAGTATTTCTCATGAATTCAATTATATTTTTTTAGTATAAAAACCTCCGAAGCGACTTCTTTTTGCGGAAATTTTAAGATAGCGTCAAACAGCCATTTGACAAGGGTCTTAAAAGCTTCTTAACGTTATTTTAACTTAAATAGATCGATGTTGATATATAATCACAACATTAGTAAAATTATTCATACTAACAGTTCATAGGTTTTCATTCCACAGATAATTATTTTAGGTCTGATTAGACTGAGATAAATATCATTCAAGTTTTTAGTGAGCGGATTTCAAAAGATGTGTATGCAGCCAGATGTTCCATCACGTTAACTACAAGGCTATATTAAGTTTTCGGTTTCTTCGTAGCCCAGATTTTTTACTCATTCTTATTCCCTTCATAAACCAAATCAAATCAAAATGCAGTGTCTAAAAATAAACACGTTAGAATCTAGAATTTCAGTTCAAAAACGTACTAGTAATTGGGCTACGTCAACATCGTTACCGTTTATTGGCCATTGTTTTTGCCGAATTTATGTTTGGAACAGTACACCTGGGAACGTTTTTTTTTTCATGTGGTTCGTTTGATAATGGAAGCCCTTCTCTAGTGCTTTTTCTAGTGTTAAAGTCACTTTTGGTTCATCAATCATCGGAAATAACTATCCGATTATAGAAGACCACCACGAATAACAGCTTTCACGTTGTTGTGTAATAAAATATTAATAATAATGGATGACAGAAATCATTTCCATCCATATTTTTCTTCGTCGTTTTACCTTTGCTAAATCACACGAAGTCACTATTTAGCGAAGTCTCATGATCATTTTTTTTACTTCTCTCTATTTGTGAACGACACATTGTTTTTGCCCTAACATTTCTGCGTGATTAGTGGCAGACTACGGCTGTTACTTAATGGTTAATGGATGACTTCCCTACAGACAAACTGATCGGTCACCAGATGTGCCTATAGAAAACCAAAAGTATATTTTCCATTGGGTAGAACGATTGGTTTATATTAGATCACCAAGGCTGTTCTTTTGATTTCTTTATACCTTATAGGAAAATCATGACTAGGATACCAGCGTGTAAGAGACGACTAAATTTTTTTTTGTATCAAAGTTAAATCCTGCAATCTCCAGTGAGATAGATCTTTGGTGAAATAGAGGACATACCTACTCTAGAGTCGTGTGCCTAGAGTATTATTTACTAGCTTTTACTCGCGGTTTCACCTGCTGTTTAACTTAAATTGACATAGTCGTGCATAATCTTCTAGGTTCAACTCTTCTATCGGTTTTGTTTAACGTCATTTGTAAAATTTTTCTTTTTCTACATCTCCTAAGGGTGGTAGTAATGCCTATAACTTTTTTCTGAAATTTGGTTATCAACTGCAAATGGAATTTTTCCTTGCAAAAGGTTAGCAAGTTGAAACAAAAACAAAACAAAAAAAACCTTCATTATTATTATAATTAGTGTAATAGCACACAAAGACGATCGCACAGCATCTTAGCCATTTTTTTTTATTAGCACATTTGCTGTTTATTGTTAGCACACCTACCTTATGTGAACAGATTAGCAAATATTTACCTAGAAAAAATTCGGTACATCCTAGAAAAAAGACGTAAATAGTCGGGCACATGATTGTGTTATTAGTTGAGATGTTGGAGTGTGTATCTTACAAATGTCTATTGGATCGGCCGTTCTGTTATTACAACCGTTAGCACAGTTTATCTGGACTCTGTCTGTGGTGTTAACGGTTTCTCGGAAACATATAATAAACAGATTAATTGACATATTGGACTAAGAGCTACTGAACCATCCGACTAACCCGCGTGGCACAAGGCTAGGAATTGTTTTATTTATGTTTTATTATCGGTCAATTAAGAAAATACCGGCCTGGCAGGCATCTCGCGGCTGGGTCGTTATCAAATAAATTTTTGAAAATGTAAAAATTTGTAAGTAGGTAAGCCATTCATCGTTCCACTTGATACTAAGTGGCTATACCGTCACCTATGACCAAAGATTTAAATCGAGAGATGCGGCACAACTGTGTTGCAAAATACATTATACTAAAGACAAAAGTATAAAATACATAATATTACCTTTGTCTAAACACAGTTTTAAACACAGACAACACATTCCTTACTTCAAACGTGACTGTGACGATAGCGACGCTCTCAACAAGCGACCGTCACTCACTGTAGCTGGCGTGCAACTGTAGTTGGGTGTAGCGCCTGCGCTAAACCCATTGTTAAGAATTTTCGATGTGTTTTTAGTATGCCGCGAGGAGATTACGCCGCATCTTTCGATTTAAATCTTTGCCTATGACACTAGCAACGCCATAAATGCTGTCGTAAGACGACAGTAGTATCATGTTCATTTCAGCTAGTCTATACTAATCTGAAGAGTTTGTTTGGGTGAACGCGTTAATTATATTATAAAATAGGAGAGAGATATTGCAAAAAGTAATCGAAAAAGTGTTTGTAGCAAACACACGCAATATATAGGTATATTATTTTGTTGACGCTACGCAGGACTCGAACAGCGTATAGCGTAAACATACTTCGCTAAATAAATTCATAGAGTAAACAGCGCTGGCAAATATACTACTCAAAATATTAAGTTTGTCAGTGACTGAACTAGAGCAAATAGGTACATATTCATTTCATGCTGTTTACTTTGTCGACATAGCTTTCCTCATTTAACTTATTTATCTCTTTAATTAATTAAGTTTAATCTTTTATTTGTATATATAGATAAGTTATCAGAACACTATTATAACATGAGATATATGGGTCAAACCGCCTAAAAATGATAATTTGATAAATGACTTAGGGTCGGTAACATAAATCTAAACTTTTGGCATATAAGTATTTAAAATTGCCAACTTTTACAGTTTTCCTTCTTAAAAGTATCATTTTCATTTGTATTTTAAATACGCGAACGACTGTAAAACTATTTATTTCTTTTAAACAAAATGTTTTTTATTGCGAGACCACACACCCCCAAAAATAATTGGTATTAATTTTAAAATTCGGTTCATTCAAATAGCAATTAAAATATTTTCTTTGAAGAACCACCTATATTAGACAGTGTTTATTTACTCTATTAGTTTATTAATCAATATATTTACAATAATAATGTAAAAGTGTCACAGTATTTTATGATTCTATGTTACTTATTTAAGTTACCATAATTTGTCTATTACGAAGCAATTGAGCAGTAGAATCCTTTTTTAGTAATTGGCAACACCGGTATCTAACTTGTCTATGGTATGTAAAACTACTTGTCGGCTATTATTGAGGTGCTACATCAGATCAGTTAGTTTGGCCCGAATCATGCTTTCGTTCGCCGAAAAAAAATGTTAGGTGATTTTAAGTTTTTATACTTTTGCTTTATTCGACAGAATATTTAGTAAATATAATTATTAAATTGCAGCTCTAAATTATGAAATTATGTTAATTGTTCATTATAATGCCGTAAATTTAAGTTATTTTGAAAAGAGGTTTTATGTTACTTTTATGTAACTTATAAATTTCGTAACATAAAATTGATTGTAAAGCCTAATGCATATTGGGAAATAAAACGTTAATTAAATTGCAGTGCATAAATAGATTATTTCTTATATGAAACCTAATTATGATTACTGATATGAAAAACTGAATTGATTTGCTTTCCTGTGGCATAGTAAGCCAAACTAATAAACCTTTCCCTGTGGTAGACATGCCCTTAGAAATGTTTATGTTACTTTTAAGGGCTTGTTGTTGTTTTGCCACAGTTGTTGATTTGCCACACTTTTGAATTTTCATACATTGAAAGTTGTTTTGCCACAGTCGTTAAAAAATATGTAAAATCACAACAGGTAGATAAGAATCGTTGTTGATTCGCCACAAGTCATAATATTTCAGAAAGTAATGACAGCAAACAAATTCTGAAATAAATTCTGAAGCATTCTGAAGCATCTGAAAATAATAATATATTTTGATATTATTACTAGTGGCTCGCTCCCGGCTTCGCCCGCGTTCAGTAGTTGAGTACGCTGCCGAATTCCTTTTTTTTTAGATTTCCTACCGCTGGTTAGGCGGAAGGGATATGTGGGGATCGCCCAGTATCTGATCGTGGCGGCACTGGGAATACCCACTAAAACTCCCCGGTGTCTCCTTGCCCTTTGAGCGGGGTGGACCGGGCTCTGCCGAGGCAACAACTCCGATCGACCCCAGGGCGGCCTAGCCAACGCTGGTTAGGCTAAACGCCGGTAACATAAACTTTTATGTTATATGAGGCCAATTTGGCGGTTTGACCCATATATGTAACGGTACAGTTTAAACTGAATTCTGGCAAGTTTTCTAAACTGGTAAAGCTACTAAGTTTAATAGATAAAATTATGTTATGTTTACAAGAACGGTTGCTACTGTTGTTATTGTGACGAAATAATGTACTTTATTATAACATACTAGCTGTTGCACGCGATTTCGCCTGCGAAACTTTATAAAATATAACCTATGTTGCTTGCTGATAATGTAGCTTTCTATTTCTATAGGTGAAATAATTTTCAAAATAGATAGGTCAATACAAACATACAAAAATACAAATTCCTCTTTATAATATTAGTATTGATATATTATAGATTAACGGCTTTTCACTGAATTTTTTTTTCAATTTTTCTCCTCACAACAACCTTTCGCATTAATAAAAATTAATAGATTTATTTATGACATACTGTTATATTTAATTTAATTTAACAGTATTAATTTTAGCTCAGATTTAATGTGTGGATTAGAAATGCTCATCATTTACATTTTATTGGCAAACCAGAACTCTAATTTATAATAGATAACCTAAATACCTTAATACTCTAAGTAAATCACCTAAATACATTGTGTTAGTAATAACTAAACACTACACTACTACCTAAATCAAATTAACTACGTCCGAAATTGTTATAGAACCGAAATAATGAGAAGGCAACTTCTTTGCCAGTAGCTGACCCACAACACGTGTTGCTATCTGGCAACACTCGATTAAAACACAATTTCTGTTCTCCCTCTTCATGTTTTATTCATTATTTAAGTTCTCAGTTATTCAGTGACCCTGAAAGCAGCCTCAGGGGAAGGGAAATGGTCAGAACATATTTTTAACTATCAACCTGGCTCGATAGTCGATAAGATGAAAGCTATTTCGTATATTTTTTATTTTATTTTTTAACATCTACTTTAATACTATGAATAAAGAAAAATGTAGCCAATAATAAGTTGACACTTATATTTTTACTCATACTTATTAGGTATCAAAGCTTATTTTTACAATAGATAAAATAGTATTTTATGTTTTTACTAAACATATTTTCATACTTTACTTAGTTGTGAAAACTAACTAAACTAAACCTAAATTATAAAATTTTATCTAACGTTCAAAAAATCCATGCGTAGCCGGGCCGAGTCACTAGTATAGTATAATTGAGAGAATATTGGCTGACTGAACACAATTTGTTTTGTTTTTCAAATGAAATGTCAAAAACAAACAATTTCTTCATGTCAGTGTGTCGAGAAAGCTTCGCTCATAATAAATCATGAGACATAACATGAAAAGCTTTTGGAAAATCAAGGTAACACCCAAAGTTGCCGTATTCTAGGGCTATAATGGAAGACATATCTATTCATATATACAATCGCAATTTCCATTTGTTTTGTTTATAAGAAAGTGTGCTATTTGACATTTTACATAGTAGGTATCAATTTAAGTGGCTTGATCCAGTTTTCACCATCAGTTAGATAATTTTTAAACCTAGTTAAGTTTTGTAATAAATTATAATAAATTAAGTTTTTATGCAAATAGAAAAAAAAATTGCAACCGAGTCATCGAAAAATAAATTTATATGGCTAACGAAGGTTAAACCTTAAGGTATACATAAAAATGATGTAATAGAGAATTGTAATTTTTCTAAAATCCTATAAGAAGGTCCGCGATGGCAAATCTCAATCTCTCACACGACGGGTTATAATTCGGTTTTCACTTGGTTTTCATTAATAAAAGAAGGATACGATATATAGAAGGATAGGTATATAAAAAATGCAGGGCGAAGTCGGCAGCGGGTCGCTAGTTGTTTATTTTTTATAAACTGGACCAAGCTCCACAAGAAAGATTACATGGAAAACTGTTTTCCCTATCTGCAACTTTTCCTAACTTTTCAGATTTGACAGGAACTTGAGATCTCTTGCTTTTTTGTTAGGCTTTTGTAGCCATCCACTATTGAATTAACGTCAGCCTGTATCTTCATAAAAACCCTATGATTTATATGAACATGCTAGTATATAATAATGTATGAATGTTCATAAATTAACAAAAGCGACGCGACATCCGGCTTTAGTAATATTTAAGCAAATGTTATCACAAATCAAGCTGATATATTAGAGCAGGATGCGACGGACGGACGTACAAATTAAACTGGATGTCATTCGCGTCGACATATATCTAATTAACTGTTCGTTAACTTTTTTCATTAAATATTTTCATGTGAAATTCTAAAAATATCGTGTCACTTTTTTTATTTGTGTCACCAAATTGTGTTTCGAAGTGACAGAAATTTATTTAGGTTATTTCATTTTTTCTAATAAAAAAGTTATGTTAATAATTATTTTAATATACATATTTATTTAGTAACTTGTAAGAGTAGTGATTATTATTAGTGATTTATTATTAGTATTGAGAGTAGTTAGTTGTTATAATAACAACAGAGATGGCGGCGGAACAGCTCCAGTGTACACCATGTGTACACTGGACTGCGAACCAGTTAAAGCCTTAAGGGCCTCTTTCACCAACTACAAGTAAAGTGTTGATTAGTTATTTTTAGAAATAATTTTATGTTTTATTAAATTATACACTCGGTTTAGTGTATACTTCTATAGGTGATTTTTTTTATTATTATCCGAAGGTGAGAGGCCCTAAGACTTTAAAATGAAAATATTTAAAAGATGTTTGTAATATGCGGTTGAGTCTGTAATTGGTTTAGTAATCATAAACACCGTAATCGCAACACCACTTTGTACAACTAATTACAGTTATGTGTACGTTACTCAATTATATTAGTTACCTCGGAGCCTAAACAGTTTGATGCGGGTCACTTGAGTAATAAATCATGTATTCTCATAAAACAACGTGGATCGACTATAACTAAACCAATTACGTCAATTCACGCTTCAAATGTCTCCACGGCTTCAAATAAATACGTACACTCGACCATAATTATGTTGTCACTGAATTAATCAAATTTACGTATTGTCTTGGTGGAAAAAGTACAGAACTTGTTTCCGTTTTAGAAACCAAATTTATGATGAGTTGTATTTTTGTTTGTTTTTTGAATTAGGTGAAAGTCCTCAGACAAGTTGACGGTAGGTGGCTTCGTCATTTATAACACAAGCAACGCCACAGGTGCTTCAAGAAAGAATTTCATGAAAGATTTTTTCATTTTTTGATCTTTTGGATGGGAGGGTCCAAAAGACCGTAAAATTTTTGACCCTTCCACTTATCTACACATTTTGATTACCAAACCAAGACGTTTTACGGACTAGACTATGAAAAAATATTATGACTTCCGCTTCTGTAAGTTTCTGAGACACAACTTTTGGTTTGAAGACTAGTCACTTCTGGTGTGATGCTCTTTCGATTAGTGAAATCCGCAAAAAATCCGTTGCGCAATTTAAAAGATCTAAGCCCTACATTCGGAGGGAGAGACGGCGGAAAGCGACTTTGTTTTATTTATACTATGTACAGAAGATAATAATATGTACAATCTTTTTATAAAGTCAATGATTCAGATAGTTTTAACGTAAAACTGAACAGTTACTTAGTTAGGTGACTGTACAACTATTTGTCATTGTCAAGATCCCGTCATTAATATCATCCATGAATATAACGTCGAATGCTTCGTACATAAATGACATTGGTGGGCGTTTCACACAACCATTATTTATATTTTAAACCAGTGAAAAATAAATATTATAAAGATTTATTATTATTACTAGCTGGTGCCTGCGACTTCGTCTGCGATGAAAAAGACAAAAGTAGCCTATCCTGTGTCCTGTACGTCTAAATGTTTATCAACCAAGATTCATGAAGATCAGTTAATTCGTTTAAGAGTTATGAAGGAACATACATACATACAATACCTACACTTACAGATTTATTATTAGTATCTTAGGGTATCTGATTTAACATTTCGATGGAGTTAACTCAAATTTAACTGGTGTTTATATGGCCATTGCAGACAATACCTGTGAAAAGTATGGTTTAAATGTTGGGACCAATGAGTGAAAGGGATCGGGGAAGAACGAGGCGGGCGCGGCGTCCGTCAGGATGACGCTGTGATGTCCCGAAGGAAGCGACGCCTCTCGTCCCGCGTCAGGGGCTGCGTCAGGAACATCCTCGCATTTCTCTTCACCAACGTGGGAGTCATCGTGCTCGTCGTCGGATACACCATTGCCGGTAACCACTCTACCTTTGTTAACCATTAACCACCCTCTCTAGTGCAGAGTCAATCCTGTATCGATTTTCCATGGAAACTTAAGGGCTACCAGAAATCAAAATTTTTTCTAGAGCATTAAATTTAGAATTCAGAATTTTTCTAGACCTTTAAACTTAGCAGAGTCAGCAGCGTAATTGCAGAATCACAGATATATGAAGGTAGACAGGCAGGCTGGAACTTTTCTTGATGGTAGATTGCTACGAGTACCGTCGCCTACTAAAACAAGCAATTTATTGGTTAGGTGCTCCAAGTGTATACTGCCGACCTTAGCAGGATAAAACTAAAGGGATTAGAAGGGGGGGCAGAAAAATAGATTTTGGCATCTCTCACTCAAGCTATTTCAACAGCTATTTAAATTAACGGTGATATTCCGTAAGAGCGGTGGTACTGTCACCGCAGGCGAGCTGCACAAGTTATGACTGCGATACGCAGTATACCCTGAAACTAGCAAATATTAAGGTCTTATTTGGGTTTCACCTTTTTTACATTTTATAATGAAATACATTTTATAATAACACTAAATTTGTTAAGAATTAGAATGAAATCAAATTTTTTGTAAAAATAAATAGTCCACTTTGATATTTGAGTATTATTTTATGTAAATAGCACGTCTTGTAATTATGATTTAATACATCATCTGGCGTGTCTGAATTCTGAAGCACTATAATACATTACGTAACTTGGCAGTCGTTATAAAGATTAGAGGGAATACGACTCATTTAATATGACACTCACGGCAAGATATGTAGAGATAATTAATTGAAGAAAATTGTCCTCTGTTTGCATTCGTGGCCCGCAGAGGCCCCGAGACACGACCATAACATTACTCTTCTTTATCTCAGCTGATTTACGTTCATTTAATTACGAAACAAGACAAAAAGTGGAAACAATTTATCATTGACCAAGTTAATTACTGATATAATGTTAATTATAAACAACATTCATTATGCAAATTAACAAACAACCAAAGTCAATTTCATCGCAACACAATGTTTCGCGCGAAGATATTATCCCGGGCGTAGGCGGTTTCATTATTATTTTAACGAAATTCTTTTTCTTGAATTTTATATCTTAGTGAGGTTCTAAAATAAAGAATTGCCTAGTAAAACTTTGTATCTGGTGCTATGTTCCGACAATCCTTTGTGCGTCTGAAGCTTTCTAGGCTCTAGTGTCTGGCTATAGTTATATTAAGCTGTGATTGTCATAGTTATTATTTTATAGGAAAAAATGATGAGAAAACATTTGTCTTCAAATCAAAGAGATACGAAGACTGTACCTCAATTCACGATTGAGTTTGCATCCAGAAAAACTGTGTTTTCTTGAGACGTAAAAATATAGATCATGTTTTGTTACATACAAAAATTACAATTTTTTTTTTATTATTGGTCTTGTTTATGGAAAAAGAAAATTTAGTCCATACCATTCACGTGCTTTCAATCAAAATATACGAGTATGTTGAGCATGCAAGGTTATATAGGTATTTAGGATTAATTTGTTGAAATTCTTTAAAATAAAGTTTCGATAGATTTAAAAATGCATTCTTTAGGAATCGACCTTCACATAATATATCTATCTGGATGCCATTATTCTCCAAATTCAGGTTTTGTCTCACACTATTGGAGGAAGCATCAACATTTCTATTCACAATATTGTATGATATTAGCATTTGAAAGGTAAACTTTCTTCGTACTATAATTGTACCTCCGCTTAGGAAATTTGTGGCCGTTGTAGGAAAGTGAATAAAGGGAAATTGACGATGAATAATGTTATCCTCAATATAAAATACAATTTGCAGGTCAATGTCACACGTCGATCTGACGTCGATGACATGATTAACGATAGGCTCGGTTCGGGGCTTCGGCTATATTATGTTTCAACGGGGAAGAATGACAAAGAACCTCCCTTAAGGCGGTTTAAATTGAATTGGTTCGTTCGAGCGTAATTCGCTTGTATGCCTGTCTACTTCCATTCGATTCTAATGACGCGATCCTAATTCCACTATTCTCATTCATAATAGCGGCAAAGGACCTTTCCTTTCATGCCTAATTAATATTAGAATTGGAAGTTAAATTTTAATTAAACTCAAAGTTTGGCTGAGCACTTACAAAATTAAATGATTACGTGAAATCCTTTAGGATTAATGAATTGTAAACTTTCACTCAGCATTAAGCCTGTTACAGATTATGTAACAATATAATGTGCAAAAAAACTACCCGTTAGCAAAGAAATCTTAGTTTGCATTTTCTCTGTATGATTTTTTTTTTGCATGTCTGCTTTTCTCCTTCCTCTTTCCCAGGACGAATGCATTTTCCTGTGACATGAAAGGTTTAAAGCTCTTCTTTATGTTTCGGTTTCAAGACGACTACGTTTTGTATAGATATCCGAATATGCGAGAAAATAGTAGGCGTAGTTGGAGGAGGCTGGGGAAAATTGACAACCTTTTAATTTATTTATATATATATATATATTTGTATAATAGCCTTAGTAACTTAATAACTTTGTTATATGGGTGACAAAAAATGAGCCGTCGCGAAAAGATACGAAACATCAAAACTATTTTGTATAGAAATATGCATGAAAGGCATAGAAATTAAATTTACCTAACAATCAAAATTGACATTGAAATCTGCAACTAAAACCAATAGCTAAACACAGTAAAGTCTCCATATTATATATGCTATAGTTATAGTGCTGTAGAGGGTGGATCGCCGGACGAAGTTCCGTCAAAGTGTTGGCCAAATGTTGGCGTCGCCAACTATTTGTCAAACCATTGCTAATGATGTTTCACATCAAAAGCTAAGCTACTCTCGTTTAGTAGTAACTGTGTAGCGAATGTTGTGCAATGATTTCAGGTGCTTTCATGTTCCAAGCGATAGAGGGCGCCGGGGAGATGGAACGTGTCAACTTAATGTCCTTAGAGAGAAACAACACAGCGCAATATCTCTGGCAGAACGTCACTTTGATCTTTAATAGCTTCAACGACACCGCGCTTAGAGAGAAGTAAGAACACCTCCTTCGTTACGCTACGGTTCACTCATTTGCTATTTGATGTCATTTTTAATGGTTAATAAACGTTTGCACTGTTTGTTAATTAGAAACGCCATAATTTAAAGAAAGGTAGAAGATATTAGTTGCTACAAGCAGTTTACTGAAAATCGCTTATTATAAACTAGCTTTTGGACGCGACTTCTTCCGCGTAACTTTATAAAGTTTGTTTTTTAATCTCAGAGACAAAAATGACATTACATGTGACATGCATTACATACATTGCATGGTATTACAATGGTATTATTATAATTATGCAAACTTGACATTTGCATGTGTCATTTTTGTCTCTGAGATTAAAAAACAGACGTTAAAAAATATATTACTCGTTGATATTGATTACGGTCATAGTTTTTGAGTTTATTCATTACAAACAAAAATACAAATATTTTTGACAGCGATTTCATCTTTTACAGCGATTAACATAATAACATTTTATAAAGTTACGCGGGCAAAGTCGCGTGCGAGAGATAGTTGTTATTATTAATGAGTTGGCATGCCAAAATTAAATGTAACCTCATCATCTAGACTCCCGAGAGTAAGGTGAGATTCGTCGACGCAAATCTGTGTGGAATTTGTAAACCTAACTGTGACCTAATCTCTGTTAGGTGAGAATTCATTCTACAGAAAGCTTGTAAAAGCTTTTCACGATTTTCCACATTCAGTGAGACGTCTTAAGAGTGTTCATGAATTAGAATCACGCTGGAGTTAAAATTTATGATTTTTAGTAGTTTCAAATGTTTAGTTTGCAGATAAGAGGTTAACGACATATTATTTGTAGTTTTTTTAATCTAGTACATGGCTGAAAAATATTTTAAAATGAATTCTCATTAGAATAGCTTTTAAACAGCCCTTTTTCAAACTAGCGGTCGACGGCTTACGCATATAAATATACAAAATATTAAAAATATATGAAACAATGTTTTAGAACATAAATGACTTCACATACTAGGTCGAAGAAAAAACAGAAATATCTCAAAGATCCTAAAATAAGACGTTTAATATCACAAAAAATTACTAAAAGTGACACTTTTGATTATACTTTTCTTGAATGAAAATTTACAGAAATCGTTTTTTTTTTTCAACTATTATCTAATAAATGATATGAATTTTTGGAAAATCAATATTTTTATAAGTTTTTTATACTCACTTCTGCGTAGACCGTCGACCGATAGTTTTAAAAAAGGGCTGCTTAAAAACTGTTCTAATGGGAAAATTATCCCATTATTTTAAAATATTTTTCATACATTATCCAGATTATAAAACTACAAATAATATGACAATAATATCTTATCTGCAAACTAAACACATCATGGCATTATGATCCGCTGGGAATCATAAAGTTTCACTCCAACGTGATTCTGACGCTGTAACGGCCTTAAAAACTAATTAAAATTACTTTACGTCTGAAGGACATTTTAGTTTCGGAATATTTAAAACAATAGGTAAGTTAGTGAGCGGTTTGAAACATTAATTAATTCAATTCCAAGAAAACAATAATTATACTTACTTTACTTATCTATATAGAGAATTCATTGAAATTGTGTAAAGCTATCACAGTTAAAATTTACAATGTAAAATAAATGATATTTGGAGTACTTTTGGATTTAGAAATAATTAATTTTGAAAGTTTAACTTGAAAGTTTAAATTGTTTTGATAGAATAATATTTTAACGATAATATGACTGTAGGTCAATACTAATAATAAATCTGTAAGTGTAGGTATGTATGTATTTTCCTCCATAACTTTTAATCGAATTAACTGATTTTCATGAAACTTGATAGATAAACTTTTAGACGCGCAGGACACAGGATAGGCTACTTTTTTCTTTTTCAACGAGGACGAAGTCGCGGGCACCAGCTAGTTATCACAATAACTATTTACAAATGTGTATTGTCGAAAATATAAGTAAATAAAACTAGCTGACTCGATACACGTCATTCTGTCAAATTGGGAAAAAGAAAATTTGCGTTTTTATTTTTTGCCGGGATATTCAATTATTCTCTTCATGAGAACCTTCCCAGAACTTCAACTAATATTGAAAAAAAAAAAAAGTGTCCACATGTTGCAACATATATATTTTTTTTTAATTGCACATTTATTTTAATTTATATACTAGAACCCGCCCCCGAATTCGCACGGATGCGATTATCCGTGAGATTTTTATTAGCTACAACCAGAAAGTAAACTGAAATACAATGAAATAGTTATTTAATGATAAACATAACTGCCATTCACAAGTTATTCCAATCTAAATATAACATATTCAGTAACAATGTTAAAACGCTTCCATTTTCCTTTTTTCGTTTTTCGTAACCTTGGCAACCACTCTTTCCGTCGTCCTTCGTCCAAGACGGCACCAGTGTTGCCAATATTTTTAAAATTTTTTGATTCATAAGAACCTTCCTCAGCCTACAACAAATATTTTGAAAAAAACAAAAGAAATAGACGAATTGGTCCAGTCGTTCTCGAGTTTTGTGCTTAACAAGACATTTAGCGATTCATTTTTATTTGTATTATAATACTAGGTTTTGCCCGCGACTTCGTCCGTGTCTGATCGCTACCAAACTTCACAGGATTACCCGCTGAACTAATCTGAAGATTGTCTGAAAATTTCGTCAAAATAGTTTCAGCGGTTTAGGAGTCCACAGGGAACATACATACACACATTGCTCTTTATATATAGATAGATAGATAGTATAGCGAACAGGTTATTACGTTTACATACTTGATTGTTACACCAGTTTGTAATGCTGTTTTTGTGATGCAGAATCGGCATAGAAATCCAACAATATCAGAAAAAGATAGTAGTGGCAGTAAGAAAGGGATGGGATGGTGGACGTTCCTCGAGGCAGTGGAGTTTTTCGTCCGCCTTTTTATACTCACTTACAGTTATTACTACCATAGGTTTGTTAATTTTTTTACTATTTTATTTTATACTTATTCACAGATATTATATAAAAAAAATTTTTTTCAGGCTACGGTCATTTATCTCCGCGCACTAGTTGGGGCAAGATCACAACGATACTATACGCTTTGCTGGGAATGCCTCTCTTCTTGCTGTATCTTAGTAATCTTGGTAAGATATCTTTTTAAGATACGTCTTACTAGCTTAAATAGTTTTCTTCGATTATTGGATTCAAATTTTTATCTAACTTCCACAGTCAATTTATTTTCCAGTTACAGTATAACTTCAGTTCCATATATTCTTGATATAAATTGCTTGCAGGTACTTTGTTGGCGCAGTGGTTCAAATGTCTATACGCTTTAGTTTGCCTCTGCCGAGGTTGTCCAGGATTCAACAGGAGACGTGTGATCAGACTAAGGACGCGTGTATGTGCCTGTCTCTTCTTTTGCTTATTTATAAATTATAGCATACTAGCGACCCGCTCCCGGTTAGGCACGGGTACAATTTTGTTTTCTGATAATTATTTTATAAAAACCTTCCTCGTTTTACTTCTTTCCATTAGTGAAAATCGCATTTAAAATCCGTTGAGTAGTTTATAAGATATAAGCCTACATATAGAGACACAACGGCGGGAAGCGACTTTATATTATACTATGTAAAGATGTATTATTCTAATGCATAAATTATATATTTGTAAAGTTTCATTTAAGTTAGTTTAGTATTTTTTCATGAAAAAGCCAACTTTTAGGTTAGTGTGACGGTCCACTGAACGCTTCCACTAGCGCCATCTTTACTCCTCGAAAAAACTTAAATTTTTATTGAACAAACTAGCTGGTGCCCGCGACTTCGTCTGCGTTGGATAATGAAAAATATAATAGAAAAATACAATGAGTATTATAACGCCTGAAATCTTTATCACTGTGACGATGGTGGCGCTAAAATTTTTACATAATATTTTTAGGCTATTCCTCGGAAACCTAATATTTTTCCACGATAAAAAGAATCCTATATGTTAATTCAGGTAATAAACTATCTGTACGCCAAATTTCGTTCAAATCCGTTGAGCTGTTTTTTAGTAAAAGGGTAACAAACATCCATAGGTACCTACATTCATTCTCACAAATTATCTCGTTTTTATTAGTATATATCTATGGTAATGTAATGTAGGTACATATATTGAATGTCATTATTTTGAAAAATATGTTTCAGACTGATGTGAGTGATTCAGAGAGTATCGAGCGACCTGCGGAGTGGAGATCTCGGTACATAGAGCCCGAATTCGCACCACATTGGAGACCATCGCCTCATCAGAGTCCAAGGTCTCTTTATATCAGCTAACTGTAGTTTTAACCAAAACCCTTTCATAGATTTTGTTATTACAATAAATTATTTCATAACACACTCAATTTACATTATAGTCTAATTTACATATAATCAATGAAATACTTTCACAGTACACAATCATATAATAAGTACACATTGTATATAAATCAATACTAATAATAAATCTGTAAGGGTTGGTGATGGAGTAATGATGAACATAATAATTCTCGGTGCACTTTTTATCGCCATTACATCAGGTAGAAGGAAGTCATTGTGAACGAATAAAATGTTTCAGAAGAGCTGACCTCCGCGGCCAGTCGCTGCCATACACCAGGAGTCACAGTCCTGACACCAGCGAGTACAGCTTCATCACATTTCAGGCCGAAAGCGTCACTGTTCCCATTAGTGTCTGCGTCTCTATCATGGTCGGGTTCGTATTCTGCTTTACTTTTGTAACTAAGTTTATAATCTGATATGTTTGATTCTATTTGATACACACAGCTGACGATCTTCTTAAAAAAAAAAACAAATTTAAAAATATAATATACTTAGTGCCTCTTTCACAAACTACATGTAAAGTGTTGATTAGTTACTTTTAGAAATCATTTTCTGTTATATTGAATTATGCACTCGGTTTACTGCATCATTCGATAGCCGTTTTTTTTTTATTATTTTCTATTTAATGTTTGGGACGTTTACCGTACAAACAAAGGTATATCAGCTCCATTATCCCCGGTTACCGGTGACTTTAAATGACATTGGTTGAAATAAAATTACAATAAAAGTGCCCTAAATCTTTCAGATACATATTATTCGGCTCAATGTTATTCGGAATGTGGGAGAAGTGGGACAAACTGGACGGCGCCTACTTCTGTTTCATATCTCTCAGCAGGTAAACTGCAATTTTTTATTTCGACACTTGCCCTGACTAAGGTCGAATTAAATAGGGAAGGTTTGCTTGCAGCATTGGCTTCGGAGACTTCGTGCCTGGCGAGAGGGTGTACTCACCGCGAATCGACACATCGTTCATCGCTTGCTCCCTCTACCTGCTACTGGGGATGGCGTTGGTAGCAATGTGTTTCAACCTCATGCAGGTATACATTAAATTAAAATTAGTGTATTATTAATTTAGGAATTTCTAAAAATTGGTGTGTGCTTATGACCACAGGATAGAAGTGAAAATAAAAAGTGGCTGATGACGTCTTGAGCCACATCTCTTAGCATCTAGGCGTTTTAAACTAAATGGACGATTCGACTGTGTGTTAATGTTTTTAAAATTTAGGTTTTTACAACAGGCAATAGGCGATAACGTCAATACCTGTCAAGACCGGCATGGATTGCAATACATAACTATTGTGCGCTAAATTACAGACGGATATAAATAATTATGATAACACTGAAAAAGTCATCAAACAAATATCATGATAAAACTCTTCAAATATCATAGGTTGTCTTTGCACTTGATGTCTATGATTGGAACCCTAAAATTATACTTATATTATACTGTCATGCATTTCAGGAGCAGGTCATACATTATTTTGCTGGCGCGAAGCGAGCACTCAAAAGGATCTGCCGATGCAAAAGATGATGACCGGAATCCTACTGCCAATTATATCGTAAAATGTACATAGAATATTATTATAGTGTTAGTTCATGTAAATTGTATACGAAAGAGTGAATGATGTTGCAAATAAATAATAATTTATAAAGTTCTTTAGTATATTTTTACATTTTTTTTCTTTGTACAAATATGTACGAAAATAAATTACAGTCTCGATATGAACAAACAAAAACGTTATTTAAATAAAATCGTACATTCAAAATATAATAGCCGAATAACAATCTTTTATAAAATGAAATATCAATATTTAAAATGAAAAAGTTGTTGAAATAAGAAGAAATAAATATTAAGTCAATGTGAAAAAATTATCTAATCTCGAAGCGAAATGTAAAAAAAACGTATAGAACTACCAAAAAAATGTTTTAGTTAACTATAAAGAAGTTTAACACCTCATCATCGCAATGTACGGTCTTTTCTCTTTATAAAATGTGCCCACGAATTATTATTGAAGAGAGCAAATTGTTCGCAAGGTTGAACCGGAAGTGAAAAAAGTATAACATTTGTAGTGGAGGCGATTTTTCCCGATTCCTCCGCCGCTTTTACCTGCAATGCGCGTTAAAAATGCACTGTCCTTTGAGAAATTCTTCTTTTAAAACGGTTTAATAGTAGTAACGACTGGGAATTCTGAAATAAATCACACTTGGACACATTTAAAGTTTGTTATTTGAATCGTGGTTAAACTCGATCCACGATTAAAGACTTATGCTAAATACTTGCGATAAATACTTTGTAAGAAGAGTCCGGTGGGTTTATTAGCTAAAGATATATTTGGTTTCTAATTTATGATTATATCTCAGATTAGTTATTATAAATATTATAAAACTATAAATCGCGGGTTCGAATCCTGCTAGGGGCAAATATTTACAAAAAAAGTAATCTATGTAGTGTATTAACTGTCTGGTATCCATAATACAAGCATTAGTTTATTTATTTATATAAATTACAAATAACATTCAAAATACATATAGTACGGAGATTCGACGGCCAATAGGCCGGAAGGTCATCAGGTGGACGAGCCCGTTGGACGAGTGGCAAGGGTGCTTGCCTAACGTCTCAGGGGCCCCGGGTTCGATTCCCGGCGGGGTCAACTTTGGAAATTTTAATGTCATTTTCAAATTTGACTCTGGTCTGGATTTGAAAAGTAGTGGTAGGGCACACTGCGTTTCGCAGTCATTTGGGCAGCCCGTCTGGCTGCAGTAACCACCCCCTTACAGAATACCACCGTGAAATAACAGCATTTACGTGCTGTTGTGTTTCGGTGAGTGAGTAAGGGATGCCAGAGCCCATTACCCCATCCCTTCCTTATCCCTTATCCATAATCCTATGGTCTACAGCGCACTTGTAGCACTTATGGCGTTGCTTGTGTTATAGGCGACGGTAGCCACCTACCATCAAGTGGACCGTCAGCCTGTCTGTCGACCTTAACCTAAAAAAAAAGGTGGAGATCACGCACGGCCAGCACTGGGGGTCATGGGTCGTGGGTTGATGCTGAATTTAGGGTGCTTGTGGATATAATACGGCTGATATGATGATGATAATATATATTATAATCATCTATATAAATAAAATCAATGAAGCTTATATTTGTCCTCTTTTTTGTAGCTTTTCGGAGATAACCGAACAGATGTAAAATTGGAAGGTTTTTCTTAAATATTGTGTAAAATATGAAAAAAGAAATAAAAGTAGCCGATTCAAACTTAGTGTAGAACGTAAGTTAATTAATAAGCCTAAAAACAAAAGTAGTTGTCACGGAAAATTTTTATTATTGTGAACAATTTTTTTAGCAGTATTTTACTAATTTTTTTTCTCAGATAATTTTTTTTGGTCAGGACCCTCAAAGATCTAAAAGTACTGATATTTTCGGTAGGTATAGACAAAGGTCTCCTCTATAATTTTCCAGTACGATTTTCCTATAATTCTCCATAATTTAATGAACTCGATCCCCTGGTAGTGCACCAAGTTTCTCCGTTAAAAGATTAACGCCTTTGCTAGTCCAACAATGAAGTGCGATTTTCTTTTTACTCGAGTTTTCTTGAATGCATTTCCTTCGCAAGTTGGCAAACGTACTTCGGTGTTAACAACAATTACATCCGGTGAAATTAAGCAACGAACTTTGGCCATTTCTTTTGTTCCCTTCGATTCCATTTTCTTAAGTTATCCGGATAGTTTTAGAGAAATTACCTCATTAGCTTTTAGTAATACTTCTGCAACAGGTCAATATATGAGTTTTAAGGAACAGAAAATATATAACATACTGTTCTGCAGTATTCTAACTTCTCATCACCTGAACGTTATGAAATTTTGTATATATACATTGTCAGGGATATAGAAAAGGACATAGGGTACTATCATCCGGAAAAAAGTACCTCCCCGAGGGATAATCTTAATAAAGTTAATAAAAATTGAATAATTTTTTTAACCCCTAAAAAGGGGCACCTACAAAAGCACTTATACAGAATACTTTTTATTTATTATGTAATTTATACATGTAAGGTTCCGTCCACCGTGAAACACGTTTTGAAAATGCGTTGATTACATTTGCTAGGTTTCCCAGTGCGAGCCTCGAGGTCCTTTACAATTTGTTACCAACCTGAACCAACAAAGAAGCAAACACAATTAACTCCATTAGCTCATTAGCTGTTCTTTGTTATTCTTTGCCTTTTGTTCCATTGTAATTTTTATTTTTATTTTTTACCTCTCCATTTCATTATTTTTAACGATTTCATTGATCCCTTGACCTGGTTCAATATGGCTTCATCTCGCTATTATAAAAAAAAGTCTTCAAATGTTAAAGAAAATTTGTTAAAAGAAGGAATCTTGTTATAGATTTTTTAACTGTGTTGTTTTTTTTCACTGGCTAAATTATTGGACAGAACTAAGCCTGCCACTTTGTAAAAAAAAATTAAATAAATGTCCATTTCCCTTTTAATTCCAAAAAAAAAATCGCCTAAACAATAATGTAGACAATGTTAGTAGTTTTTTTTATTTCGCAAAACAAGACACTTCCTATTCGTTGAATTTATGGCGAAGTTCCGGCCGATATTGTATCTTTAGTTCCCACACTTCCGAGGCCATACAATTCTTTTTAAATAGTCACAATTTGTAGTTAAAATCCAAATTTCTATATTAAACTAGCTGTGCCCGTGACTTTGTACGCATTGTTGTTAGATTTTTTGAAAATCCCATTTCGATTATGTAAATACTGGTAATTCTCAGTAAATATTAATATTATAAAGATGACATTATTGTTTGTGTCAAACTACATCCAAATTAGTTCAGCGGTTGTAAAAATTAATTATCTAAAAATGGACTAATTTGTATTCAAGATGGCAGCTGTAATAGTTGCAAACATTTCGGGTCATTTCGTTCTTGTAAAGAATAGATTAGCTGTCTTGAACCGTCTCGCTTATATTTGTATCGGTATATAATATGCTGCAGATATTATATATCATACAATAGTGGGTTGTCGAGGTAGACCTTACATTGACCTGAGGTGGTCATAAATATGTATACGTACAAATGTAATAAAGAAAATCTCAGTGGAACTTCTCGAATTTCTTATCCTTACAAGGGCCCCAAACAAACACGCGAACAATGTGTTTAAATCACACATATTTACTCCTCTTAGCGGATATGTTGTAAGGGTGAACCGGGCGAAATGAATGCAATTAGGCTCCTCGGATGTTAGTAATGAGGCGCTCGGAGGCCCCGCTCGTTTCGTGGCCCCTCCCTAACCACGTACTGAGGAGACAAAATGACTCGTCGTCACATTTTTTATCAACGGAAAAGTACTTTCCTTCCTCAAATAATGGATCATAATAATGATATATTCGTTGCCATTCCGCTTGCTTTGGGTTAAAAGGAAATGTCTACTGTGCTCACGACTCGGAGAGTACTCGCCAAAGTTACATTTATTTCGCTCACAATCTTCTTCAATTCTTTTTTATTATCATTAAATCAACAAAAATATTAATAATGAAAGTAATCCAAACAATATATTTTTCAAAAAATTTATTCAATTAAAATTCCCTACTGCTTCTTTTCATCGTAAGTTTGTTTACTTCTTTTTATTATTAACTTTGGTCAAAATCTCCTTCAGATGTCTCTGATTTAATTAAAAAAAGCATGACTGACTAGCCCGATGGCCTAAGAAAAAAGAGTAATTACTTGGTATTACCTATACATCGCTGCTTAAAAACTAAAGGGCCATAAAACAAAAAAAATCCAAAAATGTTTTTTATTGCAAAAATACAATCACAATCCTTCAAATTTTAGATTTCGATTAGCTCTCCTGTAAAAAGCCTAATTTTGATTTGTGGCCCTTTAGTTTTAAAGCAGCGACATCATATGATTTTAATGCCTATAATAAAGCTGCTTACCATCAAAATATTAATACGATTTTCCACTCCTCACTAATAATATATTCACCGGCATCACTTATATATTTGAATCCTCTACCGTTAAGGGGAGGCTCAGTCTGTCTGAGTTCAGAAAAAGAGTGTTGACTCATTTTCGAGGCAAACAGCAGTGAGTAGCGAGTACACCTCGTTGGAGTGGGCAACACTAATTCCTGTACCCTATTACTGGGGTCGTTTTGCGAGTCGTTCGGCGACCGAGTGAATTATTTTACTAATTTGATTACGCCGAACAAAATCCGCTCTTAATTTATATGTTATATTAATAAACATAATAATGATTTATTTATATAGAACCGTCAAATAACATCATGACTGTGTGCTGTTGTGTTTCGATTAGTGAAAAGGGATGATTTACAAGGATTGTTAAATTAAAAATGTCACTGAAACCAGGTACCAAGGTTACAACTGTTTTATTGAAAAAACATTAGCTTTAAGTAAACAAAAACTAATGGAAAAGAAATAAAAGGAACACTAGATACATTTATTAAGCCCAACAAATATTGCAATAGAGATGACACTTACGTTTGTAGTTTTTAAATGTAGCGATGCTACTCTTAGCTACAATACAAAAAGTAATTTGTAAAAATAATAATAAATAAAAACATAAAGTTTTAATTTATACACAGCAGTTATACAGTGTATATATAACGTTCTCCCCGCCCGGCAAGGGCATGCAAATATTTGTAGTTAGTTAATCTATTGTTATCAAATTTAATAATTTATCTACGAATAAACGAATTTAATAATATTTTGAAAACTTTCTTCTTTTCTAATAACTAATGAATTAATAAATTTATTTTACTATAAAATTCTTTAGCAATAGTCTAATAACTATTATGCCAAAGTTCTTGTGGATTTAGGATTCTTGTGAATACACATTTTTTTGTGTATTCATTGAGATACCCAATACCAATAATAAAGCGTATACTGAAGAAACATAATCATGATAATCAATGATCGTTGCTTCAACTTTCATTAGCTTTTAATTACCTGTCAATTAAAAAAAAACGAAAAATAGTATATTATGTCACAACAAGACAAATTTAGTCACGATTAATTTCCATGGAGCCCTGTCTTGAAGGCATTTTTGTAAGATTTTAATTTATTTTCAATAAGGGCGCGTTCCCACTGTGTGGTAACGATCAATCGTCGGACGACTGTCGTCTCTAGTTCCCATATTGTCTTCATTGTCTTGATAATTTGTCGTCACAACGAAAAGAAAGTCGTAGACGCCTGTTAATCGTGTCATCCTATTATGTGAACACCTCCATTTAAATCTTAATCTATATTATATAAAAAGCAATGTGTGTATGTATGTATGGACTCCAAAACCGCTGAAACTTCAGATTAGTCCAGCGGGTAATCCTGTGAAGTTGGGTAGCGATCGGACGCGGGCGAAGCCGGGAGCAGGTCGCTAGTATAATATACAAGCCACGATGCTTTAAACTGCACGACTCGCTGTCGTCACGACATAGTGAGAACGCGCCCTTAAGACGAGTAGAGTGTTTAAATAGAGATAATTAGTTGGAAACGTAACAGACTATCTTATTATAAGCGTACACTTTTTAATATTTAATGAAGACGGTTTGCCTTTTTTGCGTAAAATGAAATTACTTAGGGAGAAATACCTATTACGTCGCTTGTCTATGGTTGAAGGACATTTGTCGCTGAGGTCAGAAAAATGTTATGCAAACACTTGGCGTTTTTTTAACCTTAAAAAGAAAGTTGTAAATCAATTATGATGATTACGAAATAAAGGCTTTTCCTTAATAATGCAGAATGTCATGATTTTAACATAACAGCAATAATAATTTGACACTTGATTTGACTTTGAACCGAACCGAATCGGTAAGTCAGAATTTTTAAAATTAAAAATACTTATATTATGAAAAAAAAAGGTCATATAGGTATTTATATATTCATACAACTTAGATCCAAGAGGACCTAAGAAGGACCTGGTGAAAGAACCAACTACAAGTAAAGTGCTGATTAGTTACTTTTAGAAATAATTTTATGTTTTATTAAATTATGTTTGGGACTTTTACCGTACAAACAAAGGTATATCAGCTCCATTATCCCCGGTGACCGGTGACTTTAAATGACGGTTAGCCTACTTGACAGATTGTGAAAGAGGCCCCTTATGAAACAGTAAGATATTTTTGTTCTTACTGTTTTATATGTGTTAATATACCATGCTATTTGGCATCGACCACCAGCTGTTTCCATTCCACCCTGTACTTAACCTTTCTTATAGCCAAAACTTGGAGAAGGTGGTTGGAGGAGTGGATGGCCAGAGGTCTCCTAGCTGATGGACAGACCAAGTTGAGCATCTTACAGGCCTTACAGTTGCGAAGGCTATGAGAAAAACATGTTAATATAATAGAATAAACATGTTTGTAACTCAGAGCGAAGCTTTCTCGAATATTTCATTAGTGAGTGGTTCGTATAACGATTTAAGTGATAGCAGTGAGTCCGTTACACGTGTTGTTAAGCCAACGGGATGCTCATTATTTATGGACTCCCAATGTGGGTCCGAACGTTAAGCTTTACGGTCACTTGACCCTCGCAGTTCGATTCAATCAGCTCTGCGGTCATTTAACTTGGGCGTTTGTGGTATATATCCACTTAAACTTTGCTTTAAAATTAACACAAAATACTAATGGAACACCAGTAGCTGTATGCTAAAAAAATCTTTTCACTGCTCCTGTGTAGGATAAGACAATTTATGAATTAAATATTAGTCTTAAAACATTTGGATATTGTTACCATTTCCCTATCTCTTATCCTTAATCCTAACTTGAACTCTGCGTCCACTTTGAGTTACAGCTTGATATAGCGCTTTTCTCGAATAAAATATAGCTTGTGTCCGCGTCAATTGGATATTCATACAACTCATTAACTTCATAGTACATTTATTGAAAGTAGCCGAAACTATACCTGTTATAGTTTCGGCTACATTACAAATTTACATATTACAAATTTACATTTTCATGCGAATAAAATTAATTTGTTTACAATATTGTTTTAATACTGTTGCCGCAATTTTGGAACGGTATAATATATTATAACCGTATCAAATAAGTATAATTGTTATACAATGTCCTTTTTATTATTAAGCTCAACGGACAAGCTGACAGTCCATTTGAAGATAAGGTGGCTACCGTCACCTATAACACAAGCAACGCCACAGTTTCTGCAAGTACACTCCTGATTGGGAGGATATATTGAAAATGGGCTAATGCATTCCTTACTCACCGCACACATAACAGCACACATGCTATTATTTCAAGGTGGTCTTATATAAGGGGGTTATTACTGCCTTAAATAATACTGCGAAATGCAGCGTGTCCTGCCACTACTTTCAGCTCCAGAACAAACTAAAGTTGACTCGGCCGGGAATCGAACCCGGGAACTCTAGAACAGAGAGTTAAGGCAAGCACCACTCATCCAGCGGACTCTTCAAATAAATATGTACTTACTAATTTTTTTATTTTATTTATTATCAGCTTATAAAGTATAAGTATTACTTATTTGATTCGAAGCAAACACAGTTCAAAACCATCCATCAGAGAGATTGCTTGGAACATCGATCAGTGTCACTGACCGTTCTGGAAGTAGCGGATGAAAAAGTCATCAAAAGGAAACTTACCACTTTAAAAATAAGGCTCCTATTTGATCGTCTAAATGTCCGGGTTGCCTTACGGATATAAATACCTTGGAGTCATAGTGAGTAACGTTTAAATGCTGCATGAAGCCCTCCAAAGTTGGCCGGTCAATATACACTCGTATAGTTGCGGAGAGCGCATTTCATTTCATATTGCGATATCACTTTTTAATTTATCACGTCTGTCTGTTTATTATTTCATGTATTCATTTTCACAAGTGTGGCTTTTATGTAGATAAAGACCGACAGTCTATGTTTATAGACACATTACAAACGGATTCAGAGGGAAGCTAATGCAACCCTGGACAGGATAAAAGGTAATAGCGTGGGGACAATGGAAAAGGCTTTGGCATCACTAACTCACAAAAGCACAAGTGCTGTTATTTCTCTGTGACCTGTAATTATGTAAGGAGGTGATTACTGTCGCTAAACGTAAAGCTAAATATAATACTGAAGAATTCTGTGTTCAGCCACTAAATAAAATATAAATTAAATACGAAAAAAATATATATAAAAAAATTCAATAAATAAATAAAATAAGGTCAAATGGAATTTAAAGAGAAATCTAGTTTATGCATTTTTTTGTATTGTAAAGAGTGGCAAGCAGGTTGACGGCCCATTGATGGTATGTGGTTACCGTAACCTAGACACAAGCACAATTTTAATGCGGTTTTCACTAATGGAAAGAGGTTTAGACGAGATAGATTTTTATATTTATTTTGCAAAAAAAAAAAACCGTGCCAAGTCGGGGGCGGCCGCTAGTGATTTAATAGTATAGATTGGAATGAGATGTTTTATGATGTTGTTGATTTTTGTTGAATGAGTGATTTAATAATATAGTTGCAAGTCAATTTCACACATTTGGTACAGTGTAAACCTTCTTCCAAATTCCATATTGTAATCATTTGCATTTAGTGATGCGACTCTCAAAACGATGTAGCCGATGCGAGGGAAAGAATGAGTCAATAGTGAGTCGACTAAGTAAGTTGTTGACGGGCTGCTATTCCGTGTTCCCGGGGACGAAATTTCCGGTGCGCGGAAAATTCAACAAATTTGCCATTTAAAGTAGAAATTTTGCTGGCTTTGTACGCCACGGAACGGGAACTCTTCGGAGATTATGGCAGCAATATTGCGGGTCGCTGTATAATGCCACGTTTTCCTATTTTATACGGCTTAAGGTCAGACACTTTTAGAATGAAATTCTCTCAATGTTCACAAACTTCACTAATATCATTGAGCACGACTAACGATATTATACCTTTGAACATAAAATATACTGTCAGTATTCTAAGATCTTTAGTAGTTAACAATCGTTGTTTAAGACAACGATTGTCCTTACAAGAGGTTTTTATCAAATCTATGACTGTAATCTAAAGCATGAAGCATTATTTTAATAATAAAAATAAAACATTACTGAATATATTTTTTATTTCTATTTTTCTGTTACAATCAATATTTGGCACATGGTGGACGTTTTGACAATGGCACAAGCATTTTTATAATTAACAATCATAAAATTTTCAAGCACAACATGTTCATCACAATAATTTGTTTAGATTTAAGAGTACTTTTTAAATATCCTATCATATTTTACTGAGTATATCGGACGCATTGTAATTTTAAGACCCTTTTAAGTGTTCAACATTTTCTTAATATATTTTGTAGTTTTTATTCTCAATTACCTAATATTGAAGAAGAACTGTCAAAATAAACTTCATAGCTTCTCTTTACAACAACAATTTATGTCAAACAAACAATTAAGAATACAAAGATATCATATTCTTCTATCAAACTTCATTACAATACTGTTTCAAATACTATCCAACTGTTAACCAAACGGTCGCGGGTTCGAATCCCGCTAGGAGCAAATGTTTATATGTTAACATTTACCTTTGTACCTCAGTCATGGACGTTTTGTATTTATAATATGTATGTATTTACAAAAAAAAGTAATCTATGCAGTATATCAACTGTCTGGTATCCATCATACAAGCCTATAGATGCTTGCTGAGGAATTTGATGGTGTTGTGTGGAATGTGTAAATATATTTAAATTTATTTATTTACTGTTTAAAATGATACCTATTGATTTTCCCTAGGTTGTTTGTTTGAGATCCAATAACAAATTGGTTGTTAACAAGACAAAGTAAATTATACTTGGCTTATAATGGTTTGTTCAAGTTTAGAGTAAAATCAAAACACTTCACTTAGTCTTAGTCCGCACTTAATTGATAAGGTCTCTCGAGAAATACGCTCCGTGGCTGCATTGAATCCTGCTTCATATAAAATTAATTAAACTTAATGAAAACAACATGGTGGAAAGATTGTTTACTTATGGAGTAAATCAACTTCATTTATAAGCACAGTCAACATTCAGTTAGCTTCAAATTAAGTTGTTACAAATTCGCAAGACTAATACCGAAAGTTCAACTTAGTCCAAAAAGTGCATCGAAAACAGCTTACTGAAGATACGATTGATTTTCAAGATTCCACAGACCTCGCCCTCATAAATCTCATAATATTTAGCGAAGAGACCCGGATTTACTACTACGCTGTGTTCGAATACAAAAAAAAGTTCAAAACAAATTCAAAAAACCGCCACAAAGTCGTTTGAAAACCAAAGTTATGCTAATTGTTTTATTTGTACGAGTATGTTCTGGTTTCACTCAGAGATCTTTCCAAAACAGCAAACTGTTCGTGAGACAGTGTCTCCTGCCATTCATATTTGTGGCACGACAGATAATAATTAAAACAAAAACTTGATGATATTTCATCTATTGTAGCAACTTTGACCCCATTAAAAGCCTACGACAAATTAGTTCGACAAATTACGACAAATACTTATTAATGTCTTCTTTCATTATTTTTAATTAAAATTTTTAAAAGTAAAACTTTATAGTTAACTTATTTTTAAACGATACATGCATCTTATTGTGGGATGGGACCCATTAGAAATATTTATATCTTTGTCAAACTACCTAATTACATAATAATTTCTTTCTTTCTTTTCATATGTTTTTAAACAAAAAAATACGCTCATCACCTACTCTAGTAATGATTATTTATTTCACTCGAAGCAGTTTGGGATTAATTGTTTGAAAATTTGTTAAAAAAACACTATGAAGTTTATTGTTGAATTCTTCTTCTTTTCATTTACATTTTCAACCACCAGTAATTACAAATAGTTAGATTTAGTCTCGCGCAGAAATGGTAATATTAACATATGAACCTTGCATCTGAAGACAACGTATTTGTGTTAGGAGAGTACCTACCTACATGCATAATTGTTGTGTGCGTCCATTGGAGCGTTAGCGAGTGCAGCGATACGAAGGTTCTCATGTCAAATACGAGTATCAATTACGAGTAGCAACTTTGACCCCATTAAAAGCCTACGACAAATTAGTTCGACAAATTACGACAAATACTTATTAATGTCTTTTTTCATTATTTTTAATTAAAATTTTTAAAAGTAAAACTTTATAGTTAACTTATTTTTAAACGATACATGCATCTTATTGTGGGATGGGACCCATTAGAAATATTTATATCTTTGTCAAACTACCTAATTACATAATAATTTCTTTCTTTCTTTTCATATGTTTTTAAACAAAAAAATACGCTCATCACCTACTCTAGTAATGATTATTTATTTCACTCGAAGCAGTTTGGGATTAATTGTTTGAAAATTTGTTAAAAAAACACTATGAAGTTTATTGTTGAATTCTTCTTCTTTTCATTTACATTTTCAACCACCAGTAATTACAAATAGTTAGATTTAGTCTCGCGCAGAAATGGTAATATTAACATATGAACCTTGCATCTGAAGACAACGTATTTGTGTTAGGAGAGTACCTACCTACATGCATAATTGTTGTGTGCGTCCATTGGAGCGTTAGCGAGTGCAGCGATACGAAGGTTCTCATGTCAAATACGAGTATCAATACAAAATACTCTCATATCTGATACTCCTTGTAGTTCCAGTTCCAGGTTTTGTTCACTTTATTCATATCCTCAAACTCCACCAGAGGAGGCTTCACTGGACTTCGTGGCTGCAAATAATTTTATGGTTAAGGATATTAACTTTAAACTAACTATGAAACATTATAGAAATTTATATTTTCAATAGGCTACTTTTTATTTTCAAAAACTAAGTTCTAGCGAAATGAATCACTTTAACTTTTGCGAATTGAATTTTCTGTTAGAGTGCTAACAAGTAAACAGCGCCATCTAGGTACTCTTTTTAGTAACTAAAATATAATAATTCTAACATAACTTTTATCCTAAATCTATCAAATCTTGCAATAAAAGTCCTAATAGAATCAAAATCAAAATCGTTATATATAGAAAAGATAGAAAATTTAATTAGGTTACCTAAGTATATAAATTATCTAAAATTTTAAATATAAAAGTACAAGTTCGTTCGTTTCCGGTGTACTACAGTCCTAAAAATCGTTTTTTATTATTTGAGAAGCCAATTTAAATTTTGTTCTACATCAGCACAACTGCAGTTGTCTTTTCCATAAAAATAATACCTCAATCATTCCGTACTGGCCAGTCGGTGGTCCTGGCACTTGAGGATGGTCGATCTGCACCTGAGGGTCCAGGTTGAGAGGTTCGTACTCATCGGAGAGTCCGCTGTCAGGAGACTCGGGAAGTGGGACAGAGTTCAGGTAGCCTTTGGGGCCTGATCGACTCTTGTGCACGCAATAGTCTCCAGTAAACGGATTCCGATAAGCCACCACGGTTCTGGAAATGGACAATTTCACTATTCATTTTCTGACGTTTGAAGTAAAACACTAGGTAATCTGTTTCGTAGTGGTTTCGTACCTTAGCTGGTCGCCTGCTCCATCTTCTTTTTTATGTTTGAAGAGAACTTTTGTAGGTCGTAACAATATGGCCACCTGACAAAATAATATTAATTTAAAAATATCACAAAAATTAATAAATTTTACAACTAATATTGTGTCTAAATTATCTAAACTAGCTTTGTCCACGCCACTTTTTTTATCCGATCGCTACTTAACAAGATCACCAGCTGGGTTATTCTGAAGATCATCTGAAAATTTAATTAAAATCGGTTGAGCGGTTTTGAAGGTTATAAAAAAAATTGCCTGTTTATCCCTCTTTCCAATGTGAAAAGCGACTTAATCAATAAACAAAATCTTTGTTTATCAAGTAACACAAAATAAATTGTTTCAAGTGACAAACCGAAATAACATTCTTATAAATAGATTATTTCCAATCATACGTATTACGCCGAACACGACTTTGAAGATAAGAGTATCACGTTTCTTTGAAGATTTCCTTCATCATGAAATCGAAAAACTCACCTGACCACTTCTTTGTAGACTTCGCACACGATAGAAGCAATAACCGCAGGCGAATATCGTAAGACATAACTGGAACAAGTAAAAATATAATATTAAGTATTGTTTGTTTTAATTTGCTATCAAATCATTATTATTAGTCTCAAACGAACACAACATTAACATTGTTATCATATAAGTAAGTTAAGATATCTGTGTAAAGGCTGGACCAATGCTTCAATGAAGTTTTTAAGCATTGTCCTATAGTAGCCCACGTTCACACGAGAGCTTTTTCAACGCTTTAACCCGTGTTATTTTTGACGTTTCGAATAGACCATATGACTTCTAGGCTGTGTGTTCAAACGCGGCAAACGCTAAGTCGTTACTTCAGAGAATGATGGGGATTTTTCCTTTGAGGTAAAAGTCCCAAAAATTAAGAAGATACCAATACAAAAAGGCTGGACTACAAACAAAACAAATTTTCATAATTAAAATTGTGTCCAGATTTTACTGTCGTAACTAACCGAAAATAGCAGTAGGGATACTTTTCCACTTTTCCCCACTTTAGGTAACGCGTGTAACTTAAGGGATATGTTATTTATCGATGGCTGAACTACGTGGATGACGTAGCTATCGTGTTTAAACAACAAACAGGATATAACAATAACAAGGTTTGTATGAAAACTGTATATTTTTTAATGAAATCAAAACTAATATATTATGAACACGAAGTTAGAGCAAGGAAAATTAGGCTCTTAGAGTTTTTACAATAGAGATCATATAACTAAAAATGTTTCTATTCTATAGCTTGAATGTTCACACTCACCAAAACAACTAAAAGTATAATGTCAATATAAATAATGATCATATTATAGACACATCACTTCTATTATATTATATTCTTTTGCAACAACCACTTTATAATTTTTCACTGGAATAAACAAAAAACAATCCTGGATCATAGTGGGACTTATTCGGTTTGAATTCGGAATCGCTTTTAGTGGTCGCCACACACGTTTCAGTGTTGCCATTGGTTAATGATTATTCTGGCTGTGTCGCGATTGGTTGCCGAACATGTAGTATACCAACCGGAGCGGACTGCGGCTCGAGATGAACAAACTGCGCTAGTCTTAGCAAAGATTATGAAAAAAAAGTTTATTTAGAGATTCAGTTAGCAGTTAATGTACCTAACCTAACCTTTAAAAATTGTAGTATAGTTTTTGGTACATAGCCTTCTTGCTGTTCTTTTTTATTTTTATTTTTATAATATTTTATTTTACATTCGTTTGCACTTCGCCGTTTGTTCATTATTTTCAATCTTATTATAACATCTTATTGAATCTATCATTATATCAAAGTATTATTTGAAATAATACTTATTGAATCTATAGTTATATGTATTTCAATTCCGTTATTTTTACTAACATAAATGACAAAAGGTAACGTTTAAAATAAATGATTTGAATATGAATTTGAACAAATTATAACGTAAAATTTGAGTTTATAAAATAAATAAATATCTAAATTACTAATAAACATGGATGGTTAGCTTGTCTGCTGAATTTTGAAACTTTAAAACTTTTGTGACGTCCATAACTTAAAGAATACTCGTATATCTTTGGTATGTTTAAAAATCGTCATTATTTTTAAAATATTTATTTAAGTATTTTTTGGTTAATATACCTAAATATATTATTAATTTTTGCAAATGAAAGTGCTTATTTCAATTCGTACCTATTATCACTTCTGATTATCAACTTAGTCTTTGACCGCCCACAGATATTTGGCGCCAGTTCTGTCGCGCCGTCTGCCGCCCGCCCCGGTATCGTCCCGACCTATTTTTTATCATCAGCTTATCCTGTTAATTCCTGCTTTCCTTTTTTATTTTTGTTGTTAATTGTTGTTACTTTTTTGATTGTTGTACTCGCTTCTTTTTATTTTGCAATCAGTAATTCACATAGCCATTGGCGCATTTGCATTGCTTGTTATGAACACTTTCGACTCCTCGTTAAAAATCCAAGAATACAAGAAAATCAAATAAAGTAGCTTTTTTCTGATTTATTAAGTATTCTGAGTTTTACTGCTACTTTTCCTCCTACTTTCTTCATTCATCATTTTGGTTATTGTTCATTTAAACAAACATATAAAAGTAAGTGTTACGATTATCCCGATTTTGTCCCCTTTTTGTTAAATCTTTGCGCTTATGAAAACCTTTTATGTGGCCAACAACTTTTATGCGGCTCTCAACAGAATTGGCTGTTACTGTGTTTTATGAAGCGCAAACACGGAGATCACTCACGGTGCACAAACATTGCAGTATGGAAACTTTTATGATTTATTAATCCCTTAGTAAGTACCATTTGTTTACTAAAAGTTATTTTGTTTTTTCCCAGCATAAGTCTGAGACCAAAGAAGATTTATCACAACAAACTTTATTAAAATTAATATTACTAATATGTAAAAGGCAATGTGTGTACCTATGTATATTCCTATTTTATGTCTATTTGAAAATCGCCATTTTGGCGCTGTAAGCTATGGAGCCTATGGAGTGTAAGTACATGGAACTACAACTAGTGATATCCGCATGATAGGGACACATTTACAGAATACATATTTCTTCATGTTTCAAAACTCAAGCGGACACAAATAAACTTAAACAGTCCCTAAGACATCAACAAATAGAATATAACGTGAATAAAACAGACACTATTTACTTATCTATGGATTAAAAAATCGCAAACGTCAAAATTAGTTCCCGTGCTTTCGCACGGCGGCGCTTCAAAATGGTACACGAAAGTATCTGGTAATTTGTATGGGATAACCATCCAGTGCTTTATTAGAGATCAGTGCTTACATCACTCAGGCATTGTTAAAGTCGGTCCGATGGTCGCAATATCCTCACTGGAGTTCACGTGTCTAGTCCCTAGGTGTGGATTTATGAGACGTGACGCAGCCTCGTGCGTGATTCGTATAACAATTTCATGCGTACACAAAACATTGTCCAATGGAATTCTTTATTATACCTACAATTTTATAAATCACTTGAGATATAATATTTAGGTTTATATTTCTTTATTCTCATTAAAGCTTAAAGCTACTTACATGAGAAATATAACAAAATACTTAATTAAGAAACGAAAACATTAAACAGGCAGACAAAACTAACTAAAATTAAACAATATTTGTTCCTCATCTTTAACAATAACACGACAAAACATTTACACATTTGACATAAAGTGGTTAAACAGCCTGGATCTGTATTCTCTAAAAGATTTTGCTTGTTTTATATTTAAAGGTAATCTGTTAAAAAGCTGTGCTCCCTCAAAAGTAACCATTTTTTTACCATATGTTGTTCGTACCTTTGGTAAGACAAGATGGCTTGCTCGCCTTGTTATGCAGTTGGAAATATCTTTTTGTTTAAGCAAGATAATATCGGAATGAACTGATTTATCTAATATCTTTCGAACGAGTACACATGTATGAAATTTATATAATTGAGTTAAATTCATTAATTTTGTTTCTTTATAAATTTTGTTAGTAGGTGTTAAATAGGGGTAATGATATAGCATTTTAATAATTTTGTTTTGCGTAATTTGTAATTTAGCTAGATTTGATTTATAGGCACTACCCCAGATTTCAATAAGGTATAATAAATGTGGTTTTACCAATGAATTATAAATGGTTTGGCGTACTTGACGAGGAAGAGACCGTACAACCCCTCTAAGAGAGCCCAGCAATCGTGTTAGCTTGGACTTAACATGTTCTATATGAGAGTTCCATGTTAGGAAAGAATCTAATCGTAAGCCAAGATATTTCTCTTCTTGTTTTTCTTGAATGGGAATATTATTTAATACCAAAGGTTTATGGGGTGGAATCTTTTTGTTTTTGGGTTTAAAGACAATATAACAGGTTTTGTTTGTGTTAATCGTTAGCAAGTTACACTGAAACCATCTATGGAGAGTACTAAGGTCATCCTGAGCCCGCGAGATGATTTCGTGGATAGAGGATCCATAATAAAACAACGAAGTGTCATCTGCGTACAAATTAATTTGGCCATGTAGCCCTATCTGGTTAATGTTATTTATATATATTAAGAACAGCAACGGTCCCAAGATAGATCCTTGCGGAACTCCAAAAGATATCAAAGCAGGTTTACTTTGATAACCATCAATTTTTACAATTTGAGAACGATTTGACAAATAGGATTCGAAAATACTAAAAGCCTTACCAGTGACACCTAAAGCTCTAAGTTTTTTTAAAAGGATTGTGTGGCTTACAGTGTCAAAAGCTTTTTTCAGATCAATGAAGATACCTAAAGCCAAGTTTTTATTATCAATATTATATCTAATTTTAGTTATTAAATCAACTGTGGCAGAGAGCGTATTGGATTTCGGTCTAAAACCGTATTGCTTGTCAAAAAGGAAGTTAATAGAATTTAAATGATTCAACAATCTATTATGCAAAATCTTTTCCAATATTTTGGACATAACTGGCAAAACCGAAATAGGCCGATAATTTCCTGGGTCAGTTTTTGCACCCGATTTATAGATAGGACTTACTTTAGCGACCTTTAGCGAATCCGGAAAATGCCCCGATTGAATTAATTTATTGAAGCAATTTGCCAAATTACCGGAGACCAACTTGTTCAGACATTTGATCACTTTAGTGCTTATACCATCTATTCCAGAACTAGAGTTTGGGTCAAGGCTGCTAATAATTTTACTAACTTCTTCCGCGCTGCAGGGCTCAATTACAGATAATTCGTTATTGGTATTTATACGGGGTAAAGTATATACAAGATTGTTATGAAAATTCGGCGGAATTTGATTAGCTAATACTAAACCGATAGTGGAGAAAAAATCATTAAATTTGTCACATATTTGTACTGGGTCGGTAATACTAATTGAGTTGTGTAGGAGTTTTGAGGGAACACAGCTGTTTTTAATTTTATTATTTGAAAGATTATTTATTAACGTCCACATTTTTTTGGGTTTTCTAACACATGCTAAAAACTCGTTATGATAATAACTACTTTTTGTTCTCTTTATAGTCTCAGTTGTAATCTTTTTTTGACACTCATAATTAGCTTTCAAAATCTCGTTATCGGGTTCACTTTTTAGTTGAATCCACAAATTGTTCCTGTGTTCTATTTTAAGTAGGACATCTTTGTTAATATTGTGCACATAATAAAATGTTTTTTTTTTATGAATATAGAACATATTTTTGTTTATGGTTCCATAGACATTGCTGCAGCTGCAGGTGCTCTGAGAATGCAGTCTCTTATAAGAAGATACCTATAGTTAAACAAGAATCGTTATCTAGAATTCTAGTTTGAGAGATCGGAGAGTAACTTAGCGTCACGCTGCGATAGCGACCTTCATTTTTTAACGCCCGGCCCGAAAACGGGGTGTTGTAAGTTTGACGTGTGTGTCTGTGTATCTGTCTGTGGCATTGTAGCTCCCAAACAGATAGACCAATTTATTTATCCTTTTTTTTGTTTGAAAGCTAACATGATCGGGATGGTTCTTAACCATAATTTATGAAGAACTGTTCAGGCATTTAAGGAAGGCTATAGGCTATAGAGAACGCTAGTAAGTATATAAGACTATGGTGTGCAGAAGGCGTACAAAGTTTGACACACGCGGGCGGAAGGTAGACTGTGGAGGGGAGGTCGGAAAACTGCTTGAACGTGAACGTTTGTGAAGTTATGAAGTACACTAACAAGGCATCCATTAATCGCGTTAAACTTAGTCACCGAATTTAGATTTTAATCTGTCTTATTGTTCTAGTTGTCTTATTGTTGTGAAATTGTTTGCCGAAGTTATAATTAACTGTACCGACTAAGTAGTTCGCGATCTCTCTTAACAAGCGTAGATTATTTATCGGAGCGCATAATTATAATGGGATCCAAAATAGTTTTCTTATTTTATTGTGAACTTCCATCGTTATAAAAAACTAGCGATCCGCTCTCGGCGTCGTCGAACGAGGTGCAATTTTTATATATATTTACATATATAAAACCTTCCCCATTCATCACCGTTATTTGAAAACCGAATTTAAATTGGTCTACCCATTCTCGAATTTTTTAAGCATGAACAAACCAACATAACATATCTAATGATTTCAAATTTACTTTAAACCTGTGTCTCAGGTCATAGTAAAATTATATTTTTATTGTGTATATTCAGACAATTTTTATTTTATTTTAATGTTTATTTTAAAACGTATGTTGGTGTCCACAAATACAGTTCTTATTATTATTAATAATAATAAATTTAGTTATTTTATTGGTTCTTTGTTAATTTTTCACTTTCTCAGCCGCTCTCTGCTGGACTTAGGTCTCATCTATAATTTCCAGTCAGAATCAGTCTAGATTAGGCGCCTTTTGCTAATACCTAATATTAATATTATTAATAAACTCAATTTTTTACTATTTTGTCTCTACAAAGCAATCCTAAGTTCATTGTAAGTACAAGCTAAATTAAGTTTCTTCTTTCTTAAATATACTTATATTATTAATTCTCTTATCTGAATCTCAACGGAGTCCATATTATACAGACATTTACGTTTTTAATCAGTATGACTTGATTAAAAAACTAATAAAACACTGAAGGCGTCTGGAGTACCCAGCGAAGAGATTCCCATTTCAATCTCTCATTTGACGATTCTAAAAGAAAATGCGATGTAAAGAGAAATGAATAATAGATTCGTGTCACCCCAAAACATAATATATACGTTATGTCTCTGTAATTCGATAAGAACATTAAATGTGATATGTTTATAACGTTATTTCTGTCTAACCTGATCACGGATAAGAGGAAAAAAGTTGACGTTTTTGACAGAATAAGGAATGGGCTTGTACATACAGCGGCTGATAAATAATTCTTCTTCAAAAACATATACGAATGTATATGGAGGCGATTTTGTAATGAACGGCTTCGGGAAAACAAATATTTGCTATTTTTTTATGTTAAGCTCGACAGACAGGCTAACGGTTGATGGTAGGTGGCTACCGACACCTATAACACAAGCAACGCCACAAGTGCTGCAGTAGGATTAAAGATAAAGGATAGGTAAATAAGCACTTACTTGCTCACCGAAATACAACAGCACATATGCTATTATTTTACGATGGTCTTGGGTGGTTACTGCTGTTAGACGGGCTGCCCAAATGACTGCGAAATGCATCGCGCCCAGCCACCACTTTTCAAATCCAGACCAGAGCTAATTTTGACTACCAGGAATCGAACCTGGGATCCCTGTGACAGAGCGTTGAGACAAGCACCCTAGCAAACAGTTGGGTCCACTCATTCAACTCATGACTCGTCAAATCTGTTTTTATAATATTATTCTCTTTCATAACATAAGCTGCTTTTATCACTTTAAAAGAAAAAAGTATTATTCTCTACTTCGATTTTTCTTTGTATTCAGTAAAGCCAGTAGAGCTTTGATTGCGCGGTTCTTACAGCAATAACTGTTTCATGAATACACATACAACATTCCCTATAATAGTAATACTATTCGCATTATTATTGTCAGTGCAGTGACATTATTCGAAATTTGGGCCTGCATGTTGTGTTCTGTGGTTGGCTCTTCGCCAAATTATTCATTACAACTAATAACTGTACATGTTTTAACACTTGGAATTTATGGTTGGAAATTACTGACCTCTAATACTGTTACATAATCACTGTGAAATAAAAGCATTTGTGCTGTTATTATACCCCTTACACTGTTTTTTACCCTTTGTATTATCATCATATAGGATACCCATCAGTAATCCTCGTGATAGTCTTCTATCATCAAATGGCAACCCACTGGATGAGTGGTAAGAGTGCTTGCCTAACGTCTCAGGGGCCCCGGGTTCGATTCCCGGTAGGGTCAACTTTAGAAATGAACTTTTCAACGTTGAATTTTTTTTTTAAAGTAGTGTCAGGGCACACTGAGGTTCACAGTCATTTTGGCACCCCCTAACAGAATGGGAAGTACTACCGTGAAATAACAGCATATTATGTGCTGTTGTGTTTCGGTGAGTGAGTAAGGGATGCCTACCATCAAGTGGAATGTCAGCCTGTAAAACTTACATTCCAAACTGATGGTAAATGCAAAAAAAAACTATTCTACAATACAAAAATATAGTCCTATTTCTACCTATTTAGTTCCGCCTCTTCATTATGATCTTCTGCAAGGCTGTGGTTGCTGTCACTAGACTGGCTATCGTCGTTATAACTGCGAAAATATAATAACAGAAGCGGATAGTTATCCTCGTAAAGTGGACAAACAAATAAAAGGAAAATAAAAGAGCAGTTGTAAAACGGAAATTTAGTTATAAAAATTATTTATCGCTCTGTTTGTTGGTTTCGATGTTTATGTACGAAAACTGACCTTGTTTTCATTAAATTGCATTTTAACATGATTTCTGAAAAATAATTTTACTTGATATTTACTAGCTATTTAAATATGATTTTATTTACGACCTGGTGAAATGTAAGGTGCCCCTATGTCCTTTTCTGAAATCCTGACATCCGTATGCAAAATTTCCCGGTGATCGGTTGAGCGATTTTTGGTCCAGAGAAAACATACATAAACACCTCGATTTTTATACACATATATAATTATATTTATAGATACAAGATGATATTACGACAAAAATTTCAGAACTAGCTGAACCAATCGCAGCGCCCCTTACCGGTTAAATCAGAGATGCAGTAAGATATAAGTAATATTTATTTTGAAAATGGTTGATTGTCTACATACAATAACAACTACTGTCGCTTAGCAACTGTTCAACAGGAATTCAGTGACATACACTCATATACATATGGGCTGTAACCACCGTCTATGTAGCAAGAAGTTTTTTTTAAGAAAGGATGAAAAACTATTTGATGAAGTGAAGAACTAGGAACGCTAGAGGGCTTCATCATACAGACACAGATAGTACCTAAGTCTTTCCAGTTCATAAGACTCCATATCGTATAATATTAGTATGAATTGGTGATGATATATACGCAGCCACCGCGCAGGTTGTTATTTATAACCCCTGGACCGCAACTAAATCATTTAGATAAGGAGACGACCTCTTTTGACAAATGCTCGGTGTCCGCTCCTTCTTTTTGTTGTATTTATTTGCAGTTGCAAGATAAGTTTGGTGATATTTTTCCCGTGAAATATACCATCGCGAAAAACGGAAGGAATCTCTCATATTTTTCACGGGATTGAAACGGGGATGTTGCGAAAAATAAGCAAAACGTGATTCTCGCCCGTCAGTTGGTGAATCTCTTTTAATGATGATGGACAACTATTTCCTTTTTCGGATTTAGTATACCGGACATGGCAAAATTAGTTTTTTTTTTTCATGTAAAGGTGTAAACAGTCAGGCTGACAGTTCACTCGAAGCTAAGTGATGGCTACCATCGCCTATGACACATGTAACGTCACAGATAATAAATGGACTCTGACAACCTTTCCTCACTCACCGAAACACAACAGCACACATGCTGTTATTTCACGGTGCTCTTTTTTTGAAAACCTCATTTTTGTTATTTATAAAACAGCAACCAATATTAGCCTAATTTATTTTGATCATGATATGAATTTTTTTATGTATAAATTTAAGAACTCTGTCGAGGGTAACTACGCTTCCAATTTGAGTATAAAAATAACTGCGATGTTTGCTAGTAAACAACAGTATAAGTGCTATTATTTCTATCTGATATTTTGGCACTACTGCTGTAGAATTATTCATACAAATATAAGTCACGTGTAAGTTAACTTCGTAATTTTTTTCTTTAAAAGAAATGTGGAAATGGGGTTACGGAACGCAAACACGGTGCAGCTTTCCTTAAGTTTCCAGGCGAACTATTACGAAGTTAGATCATATTGTTTTCTTTCTGGTCCCAATTCTTTAGAATTGTTGTAAAACGACTTACAAAACTATAAAACAAGAGTGGAAAGTATAACAAAAAATTAATTATTTAAAAAAAAAATATATATATAAAATTAAAACGCAACCTTTCGCTCTAAATTAGCAAAAAATATTTTTTTTTCGTTTCATATATTTTTTAATAAAATAAGTAGATATTGTAAGTTATGATTTTACACGCCATACGTGGCAGTATGAGGTTGCATATTTAAACTAATAAGAACTGGTTCAGATTGACCCATGTTATCGGTAAATAAATGATTTGAATTTGAATTTAGCTTAAAAGCAGTTGAAGTACTGCATTTTGCGATTGTATTTCTTTAAGCATATTTTCCATACAGAGGATTGTGTATAAGTAAGTCAAAACAAAAGAAACAGCTTTTGGTACTTTGCTGGTTGTTCTATAGCTAACGTATGTGAATTATTTTAAGACAAATTAAGATTTATTTAATTTTAATTTGTTTAATTGCTTCTTACTGACCTCCTCTTTGTTTGACACCAATGAATTCCGAAACTACTGAACGGAATTTGATAAAATTTCGTAACTATGTGTAATTTGGTCCAATTTAAAAAAGGATAGTTTTTATTTTGAACACGGGCGAAGCTGGGAGCGTGTATCTAGTATATTTATGAAAACATCTAGCATAACTTCAGGTCACGAGATTCCATCAAGAAACTTGAAAATTGTCGAATCCACAAAGAGAACGTCTCAAAACATCCGTTTCGCAGACCATTGAACCGCTGCTAAATAAGGCTCGTTTGGAAAACCCATCTGCAATTTATAAGATGTCGATCTGTTCCACTGTTCTCTGTAAATTACTTTCCTGATGACTTATTTCATAAAGTAGATTTTTACGGTAGTAAACGGCGGGCAGGTTGACAGTGTATGTCGCTGATGTGATGTTTATCACATCGTATAGGAACGTATCCACCACTCCATACTCATGAACCGAAATACAAAAGGACGTTCTAATGAGTGTGAATTTAATGTGTAAATTTTAATTATAATTTTTTTTTTTATTAGAGACAGGTTTGCTCTTGGCCAACATCTATGTAACGAAGTTGAGGCCTATGATGCCTATTCACTCGAACTTTTTATTTTATTAATTCTTAACAAGCTTACAAACGTTTATTGTAACAATTTATTATTCATTAGTATACTGCTAATTACTTTTTTTATTTACAAACTTGTGGCTTATCTAATTTTTAATTATTATTATAGGATATATTACAAAACAACTGATTATAGTCAGTAAAGCTCCCAAAAATAGGCTGGGCCTGTCCTGTGAGTGTCTTTTCATGATGATAACCAACACATTATATAAAACAGATACATCTTATTTTTTAATTATTTACAGCCCAACGTGCTGGAAAGTGTATTACTGCAAAATAAAACTCCAATCATCTTTAACTTGAACCGCGAATGAAGCTTCCTATTAAAATTTACAAGACGACAATTTTGAAATCGAAATTTTGACCCTTTTCTCTTTGAGCGGCAAAAGCTATTTCCTTTCCGAAACCACTCTCTATTGATTGACTAATTATACGGAGAGTCTGCACCGAGTTGTTATAAACTTTTGCGGGGAATAAAATTGTGGTCAGCGAACGAACGTGCCTCTGCCTCTCACTCCATTTCTCTTTCCTAATAGATTATATTCTTTATGAAAAAGTTTATGAAAGCGGTTCCATTTATAAAACTTACAATTACTTACTATTTATTTTGATAAATGAGGAAAGAATATCGATTTGTAAGAATGGATCATTGGATCATCAAATATTTGACCCATCAAAGCAAATATATAACTTGTTTTTTTGATACATTACTTTCCTTCAAAATCAAGAAAATTGTGTTTTATACACTCCCCTATAGTAGCAAGTTGTCAGTTCAAGAAAATAATATTAGATATAAGTTAAATATGTGCTTACATACTTGGTCATGCTACAAAAATAATGTACATGTCATTGACACTAACAGTTTTGTTAGAAAAACATATTTTTATAAAGGACAAATTTTAATTCCTTTCTCTTTTAAGAGACAATTAGCTGTTATGCTATATTTTTATTTTAATGTGACTGCTAAAAATTTAGCAAAAAATTCTTTTATTGACAAATCACCAATTAAGGTGTTGACATGCAATAATTTAAATTAAATATTGAGACAACAGAGTACGCCTCTGGCAATTTATATTCTGAAAATGATGAAAATTTAATAGAAAAAAATATTGTTAATCTTAATCCAACGTGTAACAAAAATTGTAGCAGTACCAATGGATATCAAAATGAAACTAATTTACTTCAAGTGGTACACCAAAATATTCAGGGTATGTCACACAAAGAGTTGGAGATTGAATTGTTCATGAACCATAATAATATTGACATTTTCTGTGTTACAGAACATTGGTTGCAAAGTCACCAGATTATGTTTAATTTCAATAACCACCTATAGTCTGCTGAGTTAACAGTATTCGTGGTGGCTCTCTAATTTTAGTTAGTAAACACTTAAAATATAAGGAACGAAATGACATTGTGAGTCTCTCTGTTGAGCGGATTGCTGAGCTGGCCTGTGTGGAGCTGGAAGGTTTTGTTGTTATAAGTGTATACAAACCGCCCTGTGCTATATATGATTGCTTTGAAGGAGTTGTAGATGTTGTGCTAAGCAAAGTATGCAGAATGAACAAAACTGTTATTTTTTGTGGAGATTTTAATATAAATATCCTGGAAAGCACTAGTCAATCTACTAGGTTGCTTGCTTTATTTAAGTCATATAATTTGAATAATATATTTTGTGAGCCGACTAGGATTGCTGCATCAAGTGCTACTTGTATTGATAACATCTTTTCTAACATAATTCCAGTTAATAAATCAATAATTAATAATTTAGATTCGGATCACTCTGGTCAATTAGTAACTTTTGAAAGGTACATGATGACCCATAGTAAAAATGAATTAACATTAGTACCTATTACTAAAAAAATACTAAATACTTTTAAAAACAGTTTATATGATAAACTTTCCATGGCTAGTCTAGATGAGGAAGCGAATAATATGTTTAACCAAGTTTTTGACATACTGATTGCTGAATTTAAGAAAATTTTCACACCCAAAAAAGTAGTTTTAAACGGTCGTATGAGTTTCAGTGATTGGGCTACTACAGGTATAAATAAAAGTAGACAACGCTTATTTGAACTCTACGAAGAAAGAAATTATAATAAAAGTGCAGACTTTCATGAATATGTTAAAAAATATTCAAAATTATTTAGACGGGTATGTATCGATGCAAAATCGATCTACTTGAAACATAAAATAATAACGTCCTCAAACAAGATTAAAACTATTTGGACTATAATCAATAGTGAAACTGGAAAGTCAGTAAAAAGCAAACAGGATTTGGAGCTAATTGTGAATGGGTGTAGGTTACAAACTGAGGTGGAGGTAGCCACGGCATTTGAAAATTACTTTACTTCTGTCCCGTTGGTTACTACAAGGCACCTTAACTCCTCCCCTGGTGTCGCATTAGCATTCTTAAAAGCGAGTGTACCGGAATGTACCACTGATTTTAAATTTAAAACTATAGGGCCTAGTGATATAGTAAGTGCATTTAAATCTTTAAAGCAAAAAAATACGACAGATCTATGGGGACTGTCTGTTAAAACAATAAAATCAGTAATTAACGTTATAGCTCTTCATTTGGCAGCTGTGTTAAACCTTCTTCGAGAACCACTCTATCCCAATGTGAAAACAGGATGAATATCGGTGAAGTAGTTTAATATGTAGTGATAGCATTAAACTAATAAGCACACATATAATTTAATTTGTAAGAAATTTTATGAATTTGATTTTTTGGAATGAAGTAATTTTCATGAAAAGACTAAATTTATGGGATTTTGATAATGTGAAATATTTAAATTAATTCTTTAAAATTTTCATTATGCTTGAATAGACACCATTTAGTTAAGTTAGCGAAATTTTATCTTAATTTATGTACACAAGTTACATTAAAGTTTCTAGTTAAATTAAAGTACAAACTTTGAGTCTTATTTTTCTTGAGCAAAAAATATTATCTCAAAGCTTATAATGTTTTCAAATTTAATCTTACTTTTAGTAATTTTTTTAACTACTTAAAGTATGGTTAAGATTGACTTTAATTAAAAAAAATTAAACCTATATTATTAATCCTACCGTAGTCGTAAGCGAGGCGTTGCTCGTGTTAATGGCGACGGTAGCCACTTACCATTAAGTGGACTAGCCTATCTGCTAACCTTAACAATAAAAAAATTTCTTTGCCATTTGCAAAAACACATCTTCAGAGCAGTACCTAGAACAAAATGTATACACAGTACACAGTCTTAGGTTCTACACTTGTACCTACAGTTTAGAGTATATACTAATTATCAATATTTTTACTGTTAACCTTTGTTCTTTGGTTGTATTTTTTTATTACCAATAAGTCGGCAACATTTTGCGTAATAGCTCCCTTTTAAAACCTCACTCTCATTTATTCTCAACGAGAAGTCTGTAAAAAGCACTTTGATACCCGATTCTGTTCTTATTGAATCAAACGCGAAAGCCTCCGAGTAAAAAGCCTCTTCGTTCAAACACAATTAAAGACTGTTCGGTTGAGGCTGTGCGTCTTTCGCATTATCGGACTTCTTAATACCACTCGGGTCAACTTCCTTCATTTATTTATGAATCAACACACTTTATGTCGATATTGCATTATACGTACGATACCCTTTTCTATTTAAAAGGTTTTATTATACGTAAGTACATAGAGCCGATTTCCCAATCCTCCTGTAGTCGGCTGTGCACTATTGCAGCACACGTGGCGTTGCTTGTGTTATAGGCGACGGTAGCCACCTACTATCAAGAGGACCGTATAAAAAACGAGAAATACGTCACTATACCTTAATTCGCAAAACGAATAACTCCACTTTTGGTTGAAAATGTCTTTTGATACGGGAGAAACTTAATGACAATTAGAATTTAATTTTTAAAAGGTCTATCGGTTAATACGAGCCATAATTTCCAATGTAAAATTGTCTTTTTTCTTTTGTCGGTTCATACAAAAAAAAAATATAACGTTTTTAGTCTCCCCTGTAAAGTTTGCCTCAGAGGAGTTATTTGGTTTGCGAATTAAGGTATTTATATGCAAGCCCGTTATTTGACTAGATGGAGTCTTTCATCTATCTGAACAGGCTAAACTGAATTCGACGCGAACGAAGCCACGGAGTACAGCTAGTCATTGAATATTTGTGTAACAATTTGTATGGACTGAGATATTTTATTAAGGGTTAATTCTGTTATCTTTTTTTGACTGATAATAGTGAAAGAATTTGTAGGTATAACTTACGACAACTGAAAGATAATAAATATGTAATAAAATAAAAGTAAAATCAGAAACCAAAGAGAATATTCTGAAATATGAATAATTCGAAAACCGACGACATCCATCGGATTCATCTCGAACTCGAATAAGATTGTGTAACTTTGATTATTATCAAAGCGAACCTCGAGAAGTTAAACTTCAGAAACTGATGTACGAAAATTATTACCATAAAATTTACATCGAAAACTACTAACTAAGTCAACCTTTGGAAAGTCGACTAACCGACACTGTATTTAATGTGGTATTAATTAAATGGTAAACAGTATTTTCTAACCATCTAAGTCTTGTACTTCCGAATATCCTAAGAGAGAGCCACATGAATTTTGTTAAGTATGTCGGTATGATTGTGTTTTATTTGAGGTGCAACACGTGCATTTGAGGGTTGTGCGTGTAACGAAACGTCTGGCATCGGTTCGGGGGTGTGTGGAGAGTGCTGCGCGGGCGGTGGCACTGAACAGTCTGGAGCACGCTCCAAGGGGAATCGCATGGCCTAGAGGGATCGTGCACTTCATTCCTTCGGCTTTTAGTTAACTACTGTTATTTCGATCGTAGTAGTGATAGACTGTCGATTACAACAAGATTAGATGTCAGTGATACTCCCGATGTCGTCCTAATTGTGAAGTACAAATAAGTACAGACTCTCACGCCGGCCATTCGGACGACAAGTATATAAATAACAAAAAATAATTAATAATAATTTTATCCTAAATTATTTACAATTTTTATACACTCGTATAATAATACTAATAATAAATCTGTAAGGGTTGGTCATGGAGTAAGTTACTTTGTTTTCAGAGATATCGTGTTTATAGGCTCTATACATGATACTGAAACTAAATTGATCATTTTTAGATTTTTTTTTTCTATATATGTATGTATGTTCCTCCATAACTCTTAAACGAATTAACTGATTTTCATGAAACTTGGTAGATAAACATATAGACGTACAGGATACAGGATAGGCTACTTTTTTCTTTTTCAACACAGACGAAGTCGCGGGCACCAGCTAGTGAAAAATTATAACCCATGAGAAAATATCTATATCGCTGTGACATGGCGTCCAAATTTTTATATTTTTAGACGATCCCTCGGAAATCTAACATTTTTTCAAGATATAAAACCAAAGTATCCTTTACGTAAATCCGTTGAGCTGTTTTTGCGTGAAAGAGTAACAAACATTCAAACATCCATGAATCCATTCTCACAAACTTTTGCATTTGTAATATTAGTAGGATATCTAACTTGGGCAGGGTTCCAAGCCTGCTGCCTAGATTACCTGTATGTAGCTATTTTATTATGTACTAGCTGGTGCCTGCGACTTCGTCCGCGTTGAAAAAGAAAAAAGTAGCCTATCCTGTGTCCTGTACGTCTAAATGTTTATCTACCAAGTTTCATGAAAATCAGTTAATTCGTTTAAGAGTTACGAAGGAACATACATACATACAGAAAAAAATCTAAAAATGGTCAATTTAGTTGGAGTATCATGTATAGAGCCTATAAACTCGATATCTCTGAAAACAATGTAACTTACTCCATGACCTTCCCTTACAGATTTATTATTAGTATTGATTAGTAAATTACCAATGGAATGGAATGTCTTGCATTTTCTAAGAATGAAGGACCTGCTTAAAGATATGGAATACTTAGCTTCAGATTGAAGTCCTGTTGGATCTGCACCTAACAATGAGATATGAAAGTGCGTTCTCGTTTGGTTGTGAACTTTTTCGATAGATGGCACGAGCAACGTCACGAGCATTAATTAGCAAAGATTTAAATCTTTGTTAATTAGACAGAACTACTTACTTAATGGACCAAAACACGGTCAGTCCATCGCGTCAAATTAACTGGCGTGAAGCCAAAATTTGATCGTGAATGGTGAAAACTGATGGCTTGATGTCAAAAACTGTATGTAAAATCGGCGCTGTTGCCTCACATAATTTTGATCGTCTATTTCGTCCATAATAAATTTTGAAAGTTGTATGTCTGTATTTGGTCTGCATCTTCTGAAGAATCAATTTTGAAAATTAAAGTGATAAATCGGCGCCGTTGCCTCACATAATTTTGATCGTCTATTTCGTCCATAATAAATTTTGAAAGTTGTATGTCTGTATTTGGTCTGCATCTTCTGAAGAATCAATTTTGAAAATTAAAGTGATAAATCGGCGCCGTTGCCTCACATAATTTTGATCGTCTATTTCGTCCATAATAAATTTTGAAAGTTGTATGTCTGCATTTGGTCTGCATCTTCTGAAGAATCAATTTTGAAAATTAAAGTGATAGGCAAAGTTCGTTCAAATTGAAAAATATGAAGTGGCTTTTTTGAAAATAGTTAAAAACTTTAGCGCTTTCACGGAAACTCTCTCAGCGAACATGTTGGTTAACGATCGATTAAACCATTTTAATGTTCGTAACTCAAACGGAAAGTAAATTAAACACGTTAATGTGAAAGCAATTAAGATTAACTCCACACCGTTAAAGCTGAATCAACTGGATAATTACAGCAGCGAAGTGTTGCATTTAACCAAATGCACAGTCCCACCAAGTCCAGTGCACCCTCTCCTCAACCTTTTTGAGACCTTTTTATGTATGGACCTTTTTTGAAACAGTTTTTGAAAATTTACCTGACATCTCTTGAACTTTTTTCACAGTTTCAGTTTTTGAGTAAGTAACTTTTGAAGTTTTATTTTCCACAAAATTATGTATTGTCTGATAATTCTGAGTAGACATTAAATTGTCATTACATAAAATTTATTACCTCACTAGCTTTTGCCAGCGACTTCATCCGCGACTTTTTAGTTCTAAGACCACGAAATGATCTTGAGATTCTTACACAGTTTTTCCAAACTCTGTAGTTGTCATATTTTTAAACTGTCAACTGTCTAAATATTTGGAATTTGCGTCACAAGTGCCAAAGGGGAACATAAAAAGAACGCCTTTAACAAAATCATGGCGTACTCTTGCCTTCACGCGTCAATGGTAAAAGGTAGTAACGATCAACTTCTACTATTTCATTTTAAACTCTAATGGGTTGACGTAAAGTCACGTAAATTACGTACTTATTATTATGTTTGTTTTGTTATAAATGACAGTTCATGTTCTACGCATATGTCACTTTTAAATGTTCCATAAAATTCGTTGTGTTTTGTATGGCACGCGTGTTCCATGTTGTAGTAGTTTGATGGGTAAACATTACAAGTCCGTGAACTTTATCAGCATTTGACCATCAAAGTCACCTCATGTCACCTAGTGAGCATCAATGGACCCATATGAAAATTGTGCCGGGATTGGCCGCCTCCGCCGGTATGTGGCGGGGGAAGTTTGTGTTTGTCTTTCTATAATGTTATCTATGTAGGTTTTTTATATATAACAATATAACGATTAAAAATATTAAATTTTAGTTAAAACAATATTTTTGAATTTGTAATTAATATTAATTAATTATTATATTATAATTAATTATAATTAGTACATAATTAGGTTTTATTTATAATTACAAATGATAACACATTAAAACCTCAGTAGTTTTTAGTGTTACCTTTTTACACGTATATTATATTATTAGCCTAAAATTGTTAAAATAATATACCTAATATAAATAAAATAAATAAATCCTTTGTTGCAAATAAAATTTATTCTTATTCTAAGATCTATAATGTAAATATAATATTTGCTCAGTTACTTCAACACGAAGCCATCACTTCAAGATAAAGCCAGCCTTTCAGGGTTATCTAAAAGTCCTGGCTGAAATCTAGCTGCTACTGTTGCATATGTTGCATACTGCTCCCCAATTGTATGTGTGATGATTCACACTGTTCTGTTGTGTTGTGACATTGATTACACTGGCAGTCAACTGAATTACATTTTATCCATTGAGACGAAACGAACATTAATTTATTTATATGGATACAAATTTACATTTCGCTTGGTTTGATATACTCGTATATCAAAATAAATTATCTCTTGTTTTAAAAACATAACATACAATTTTTGTATATTCATAATATTTTTATAAAGAATAGGCAGCTTTATCAGCGGCTTTGCTGATACATTTTCTGCAAATATCACATGAATGTACGTTTTAATGTAAGATTTCTAGTTTTTTAGAGAAATATAAATGAACTTAGTTAGAAATGTGCGTGAGTAATGAACTCGTACTCCGTGTACGAGAAAAAAAAGCAGTGAATAGGTATTTTGCGAATGCGGTGTACGATTGCGAATGTAGTAAACAGACCGAGTGAGTAAACAAATCGTAAAACTCTTTTATGAATAGCACATTTAAAAGCCTCCTTTTATTCAGGATGTTCTAGTAAATCAATCACAAACGCACAATACGAGGAACGCAGTAGGCAATTTCTATCTTCTTCTCAATGTTACATATATAAAGTCGCTAATAATTGATACTAGTACGTTATATTGTTATATAGACCAGCTATATATTATTATTTTTTCAAAATTCATACGTACTAATATTATAAATGCGAAAATAACTGTATGTCTATATGTCTGCTACCCTTTCACGCCTTAATTACTCAACCGATAATCATGAAATTTTGCATACACATCGTCAGGGATACAAGAAAGGACATAGGGTATCTTTCATCCTTAAAAAAGTACTGTTTTCGAGTGATCGTCTAATAATATAAAGAATTGGGCGTCACTGTCGCCACAGCGATAACGATGTCAGGCGTTATTACTCATATATTTTCTTTTTCAATGCGGACGAATTCGCGGGCACCAGATAGTCAACTTACTATCTGGTCACACTAGTCAATAGGCTTGTATTATGGATACCAGACAGTTGATATACTACTTTTTTTGTAAATATTAAAGATACAAACATCCATGACTCAGTTACAAGGGTAAAATGGTAACACATAAACATTTAACCCTAGCGGGATTCGAACACGCGACCGTTTGGTTAACAGATACGGTTACTAACCACTAGACCAAACGTGTCGTCAAAAGAAAGACAATAAAAAGATACATAAATACATAAAAGAAAGAAAAGACAATACATAAAAGAAAGACATTTGCAGCTTAGCTACTGCACGGCCTGTTATCTTGTGGCAGAAGTAGGTTGGGGAGAGTTTGCTTAATGAATGATCTTGTGCTCTTGCTTTATGATTAGACGCGGTTTTCTTAATTAGAGGGTGACCGATTCGTGTTTATTCAAATGCCAGTCACTTTCTTTTAATAAAATTTCTCCCTCATCCATTTTTTTTAATAGTAAGCGTCTCTTTTTTTATTTGGAATAATTACGACCAAGTTTATCGATTCTTCTAAGGTCACTAATAGGAAGATAAAGAAGTAAGAACAATACTTTGTTTAAAGAAGCGGACGTCACGATTTGCCATTTTTTTTATTTGCCATCTTAGAAAAACAGAGTGATCTCGTGAATGCTAACGACTCGTCGACAAATACTTTCTTTTTGTCTCAAATATGTTTTTATCGTCGAAATAGCCGTTTTTTTTAATAAGTATTTTTTCTAATAATAGACTAACCTTGCTTTTTTGTACCTACTTAAATTAAATAAATGTTAATTCACATTTCATGGGTTACGTCATCTCTTATAGTAATGACTACCAGTATGAGGTGGCACATCACACTGAAGTCTTGAATTCAAAGTATGTTTATCTACCAAGTTTCGTGAAAATCAGTTAATTCGTTTAAGAGTTATGGAGGAACATACATACATACATACATACAATGCCTACATTTACAGATTTATTATTAGTATTAGGGCCTCTTTCACAAACTACAATTAAAGTGTTGATTAGTTACTTTTAGAAATCATTTTCTGTTATATTGAATTATGCACTCGGTTTACTGCATCATTCGATAGCCGATTTCTTTTAATTATTTTTGATTTAATGTTTGGGACGTTTACCGTACAAATAAAGGTATATCAGCTCCATTTTCCCCGGTTACCGGTGACTTTAAATGACATTTTGGCCTACTTGACGTTTGAGAAACAGGCGCTTAATGATTTTAAAAATTAGAAAAGAAAATTGAGTGAATATCAAAAAAATTGTACGTAACACAAAAGAAACACAATGGAATATTAACATTTCTGTAACACAAAGGAATATAAAGGTGCATTATACCAACAGTGTATTTGCTTACGGACATTATTTTATCTTTTACATTTTGTATTTTAATTGACTTGAATAAATGTATTTTATACTAATCAACATTTGACATGACGCAAAACTATAAAGTTTAACACATTATGTAGAATAGTTAAGGTAGTTAGGTATTTAAAAAATAAACAAAAATAAAATAGTTTAAAAATCTTATTTATATTATCACTAATTAAAAATCTTAAAGAAAACAATCTATTTTTTTTTTTTTTTTTTTTTTTTTTTATCTTATTAAAAACTGCCATCAGTCATTTGTGACTATAATCAGTTCCGATGTGTTATTTTGGGAATGTGGGTTTTGGAGGCCATCGCCTCAACCGACCCTTATATTAACGATATTTGCTTTCGTTTTAGTCTACTCACGGCTTGAGAGGAATCAAGCAATTTGATAGCCAAGGGATTTGGGTGTACGGCTAAGCGCTTAGCGTAGCGTCTTGTGTGTTCCCTAATTTCATCCTTTATGGTGCGCATTTCTAGGTAGCTATGTATCTCGTCATTGCGAGCAAACCAGGGTGCATTCACAATTGTCCTTAAGATTGCGTTTTGCGCTCTTTGCAGACATATTATGTTGCTGTCACTGGCAATCCCCCACAATTGGATGCCATAGGTCCATAAGGGTTTGATTACTGCATTGTACAGCAGTAATTTGTTATCCAGAGAAAGAATAGAGTTCCGTCTCATTAGCCAGTATAGTTTTTTGAATTTTAGGATGACCTCGTTGCGTTTGTGCTTTATATGGGTCTTCCAAGTGAGGCGGCGATCCAGGTGGAACCCTAGATACTTGACACACTCGCAATGTGGCAGGATATCATTGCCCAGTTGAACTGGAGGGCAGATTCCTCTTCTCAGGCTGAACGTGATGTGATTTGATTTTTGGGCACTGGCTTTAATCCGCCATTTCTCCAGCCAACAAAACGTGCTGTTTAGTACCTGCTGCAGCTGCTCACTGGCTAATTCGGCCGAATCATGACAGGACAGGTAGGCGATGTCGTCCGCATAAGTGGCCACAGTCACATTATCTGATGTGGGTAAGTCGTAGGTAAATATGTTATAGAGAATAGGGCCAATCACTGAACCCTGCGGTACTCCAGCCTCGATGTTGTAAAAGCCTGATCCAGCCTCGCCATGACAAACCTGGTAAATTCTGTCAGCCAAGTACGACGCCAGGATGTTGAAGAAAGAGTGAGGTAGCAGTTGTTTTACTTTACAAAGTAGGCCTTTATGCCAGACGCGGTCAAACGCCTGCTGCACGTCCAAGAAGGCTGCCGAACAGTATTGTTTCAGTTCAAAGCACTTTCGTACTACGTCGTGAACTCGGTGAACTTGTTCAATCGTTGAGTGCGCTTTTCTGAATCCAAACTGATGCGCTGGTATTATGTTACATTCATCCATTTGGAATTTCAATCGAACTAGAAATATTCTTTCCCAGAGTTTCGATAACACTGGAGTTAGACTGATAGGGCGGTAAGACGTTATATCCTGTGCAGGTTTACCGGGCTTATGTACCATAATAATCTGCGAAACTTTCCAAGGTGCAGGGAAACTACACGTTCTGAAGATCGCATTAAACAAGCAGGCCAGGTACGTGATGGATTTCTTTGGAAGTTCCTTGAGCAGCTTTGGGGTAATCAGGTCGTAACCTGGGGCCTTTCCTGAGTGCAAGGACCTAATCATGCGTGCAACTTCTCTGGGGGACGTCGGTCTTAGGGGCAGAGACATTTGTAGATCCTGGCTTAATATCGTGTCCAGTTCGCAATCATCGCCAGCGGCATTGGCATCGTTGGGTTGGAATACACGAGATAGATGAGAAGCAAAGGCTTCGGCTTTTTCACTGTCTGTTTTCGCCCAATTAGTATCAGTTTTTATGGGAGGGCAGTGTTTCTGCGACTTGTCGACACTTCTAGAGGCCTTCCATAGAGAGTAGTCATTCCGTCCAGTGGGTGACATCAGCTCTAACGTAGTTCTTAGTCTATGATTAGAGGACTCCCTGAGCATAGCTTTCAGTTCCCTTGCAGCACGATTAAATCTCGTCTTGTCAGCCGGGAGATGTGACTGATGCCAGTTTCTCCTAAGGCGACGCTTTTCCTCGAGCTTCATTCTAATGTCCTTTGGCGTAGCAAGATACTTGTGTGAGTCAGGTAGGCTAGGTGTATTTAGCCAGGCTGCCATTTGTATCAAGTTAGTAATGTACAGGCAGGCCTCGTCCACATCAGCACATGACTTCAATGGAACGCGTAGGTTAATTTTGTCTTCCAAGTAAGTGCGGAAGCCATCCCAGTCAGTCCTATGATTGTATAGTTTCTCCGGTTTCTCCTTGTTAAACGCTTCAGCAGATATGTTGAGAATGACTGGAGTGTGGTCGGATGATCCGTCAAGACTTGACTCTATACTAGTGTACAGGTGACTTAGGCCTTTTGCAATGTAGAAGTCAAGAAGATCGGGTATCCTTTTGGTGTCTGATGGCCAGTAGGTCGGATGGCCCGACGACCATGTATGCAACTTCATTTTGTCGACGCAGTCCTTGAGCACCCGGCCTCTGGTCACTGTGCAGCGAGAGCCCCAGAAAACGTGTTTCGCGTTCCAATCACCGCCTGCAATAAAGCGTGGACCGAGTGTCCGAAAGTAATGTAGGTACATTTCTTCGGAGACTCGATGTTTCGGTGGGCAATAGACGGCAGAAAGAACTATAGGGCCAGCACGGTCCTCCAGTCTTATCGACGTAGCTTGGAGGAAGTCAGCTGAATAAGCTTCCAGGGTTGAGTGTTTCAGATTGGTCTTTATGACCACAGCTGATCCCGCATGAGCGCCGCCGTCGGGATGAGGAGTACTATACACATGGTAGCCTTTGATTTGAAACGAGCTACGTATGGTGGCATGAGTCTCGGATATGAGTGCGACATCGAGTTTGTTACTTGAGAGTACGGTTGCAAGCTCTTGTATATTCGGCGAGAGTCCATTAATGTTCCATATTGCCATCCGTAGCCCAATCATTTTGGAATTAATTTAGTGATTACTGTAGTCAATAGTCCCATAAGGGTACCTATCTGTTGAAGGAGAGTGTCGATTTTTTCACTTTGCTTTATTAGGAGTAGTTCAATTTTAGTTGGTTGTTGATTGTTTGATCCACTTGTGTGTCCAGTATAATGTGAATCCAGTGGGTTATGATTTCTTCCAGTAACCGCGTCGGAGTATGATCTCTGACTTGGAGTGCGTCCAATTGTAAGTCCGGGGCCACCGTTCTGGGTTTGTCTTATGAACTCAGCGTTTGTTTTAGATGTTCGCTGACCACTGTCAATATCGAAGGCGGCTGTGAGTGGCTTTGGCCGGGTTGTCTTTGTTTTCCTTGCCAGGATCTCTCTATATACTTGGCAGCCTTTGAAATTAGCGGGGTGGTCTTGAAGACATAGCGCACATTTCGCTGGTGAGTTTCGGTCCTTTTTAGGACAGTTAGCGGTGTTATGCCCCTCAGCACACTTCAAGCAGCGATAAGGCCGCATGCAATTATTCTTGGAGTGTCCGTATTGTTGGCATCGTTTGCACTGGACTATTGTTGTTGATTTGCGTGGGTCTTCGATTTTGACGCGTTGATGGTATATATATTGGATAGATTTTATTTCTTTATTGTTTATGCCAGGATCGACATTCACAAAGAATGTGGAGGTAGGGACTTTGTCAGGACCGTAGCGAGCGTTTATGATTTCGCCTCTTATTTTGTTACCGGTGCTCTCTATAGCTTCTGTAATAGCTTCATGAGGAGTGGTGTGGTGAAGGTTTTTAATAACCACTCGATGACATTTTGTGTCTTTTCTGGAGAAGGTGTGCCCAATTAGACCTTTGGATCTTACGAGGTCTATTACTTTTTGATAGTTTGCTGTGGAATCAACCATTATTCGGAGGAGGTTCTTATTTACAATTTTGTATCTAAATTCCTGTGCTTGAACTACGGAGTGCAGGAGCTCTGTCAGTTCATTCACATTTTCTATTCCATACAAGATTATGGGTGGGGGCTTGTTAGGTGGTTTGGACTTAGCAGGAGGGTCTTCAGCTATATCGGTTGAAAGCCCAGAGAAGCTGTTGGTGCAGCTAATGCCTTCTGGTGAAGGAGGTTCATTGCAGTATTTGCGTTTTTTTCTTATAGGGATTCGCTGCCAGGGAGGTGGTTGCTTTTGAGTTAGCGGTGGGGTATCTTTCGAGGAGTTCGATTGTTCCTTGAATAGTAGTATGTTACTTTCTTCACCAGTTGGCAGCGCAGATAAGGACGAAGATCTTTGTCTGCCTTCAAGGAAATTTCTTAGGAAGGCTTGTTGGCTGATAACCTTTGGGTTTGTATCTTGTTGTGTTATAAATAAACCTGGGTGTAAGGTTTGTTGTATTGGCTTTTTATTGTTGTTGCCAGTTGCGTTCCGTGCTGTGAAAGCCTGGTCACCCACTTCCATAGCGTCTTCTCTATGAAGCATAATTGTGCCCTCCCCAGAATACGTAGGGCTGCCTGAGTTCTCCGGGAAGAACTCAGGGAGGGATTCTCCGGACTTGCCGGTACCCTCCTGGGGTAGTTTATTTTTCAATTGTGCTTCCATGATGATTCTTCTACTAACTCTAACCAGACATTTTAGGGACTATTTAGGCCCCAAGGCTCGCTGTAGCCTCTTCCAGTTAGCAAACTGGGTGTGTGGTTATACCGCCATTGTTCGGTCGCCAGAGCCTCGTTCGTTATCTAGCAGGGGGTACCGCGAAAGTATGAAACTTCCGCCGCCGTAAGGCGCGAGCAGGTGAGGCTGACTTTTGGTTAGGTATAGATGTTGAGTACCTTCTCCCCTTACCCCCCTCTCCCCTTACCCCCCAAAGAAAACAATCTAAAATGCAAATTTTGCAAGTAAAAACAATAGCAGTTTCTCCGGATTTTCTTGACTCAACTTTTATCGATATCTTCATTGTCTCTCTGCTCCAGAAAGCACAAATTGTAACTATGGTTCTATCACGTAATTTACACCAATAGAGATAATTATATAATTTTTCACATTAAAAACGGAAAAGAAAATGCCAAAATAGTTTTTTTAAACATAAATGAAAAAGTATATATTTAGTTAGGTAATGTAAACTGGTCTAAGTCTATTGATGTTTTTATATTTTTCGTTTTATTTCGGCAAGTTTTTGAAGTTCATATTTCTTATATAAAAAATTTTTTTTTCCTTTTTTATATTTAAGGCTTTTTAGTGCAGAGTCTATACATGGGCAATTTCGTACTGTGCTCCTCACGGTGTTTTTCTTTACAGTAAGTAAGAGCGATAAGTTAACGAAAAAATATGCAATCGAATGACGAAAACAGCTTTCAAATCGGATCAGTAGTTCTTTATAAAATCACGAAGATACATATAAACGAGAACCAACTTTTTTTTAGTCGGTTTAAAATAAAAAAAAAGCATTACAAAATTATCATGAATTAATGGATCACAATGAATTTTTATTCATATAAATTTAATATTTTGAATGTAGAAATATACAACGTAAATATATTCAGACTACAACGTACATTTTAAAACGAAAAAATGTGTCACATGAAAGAAACATAATGGAATATAAAAATTGCCAATGTGTATGCACCCTTTTTTTGTGTGGCGTCACCCAATGGAAGCAAAATATAACCTATCAAAACAAGAAACCACGCGCTACAAACAAAGTAAAAAGATTTTCACAATTCTTGTCTATCACACGATTTACTTATTACAAATAGTATCATAAGATAATATATCTGTGGTAAAATCATTAAACTTACCTGAGATATTGCGTAACACAAGTAAATATTTTACAATGCAACAAAACGGTAACCTCACAAATCAAAGCAATACAGCAAAAGTAAGGTGGCTGAAGTTTTGTTTTGTGAGGTTGAGTGGTAAATCGAGTGTTTCTGGATGTAAAAAAATACGGATGCGTTCCGAAAGTGTATAACAGGACACATAATATCGTCACACAACGGTCGTCACACAAGGTAATGAAATATGGAGACATCAGTTTTACTTCAGTTTTCTTATTTATTACAACGTTTCTAAAGAAATAAAAAGGTTTCTTATGCACAGTGATCGTTTTCCAAGTACACTTTATAAAAAAAAACTGTGTTCGATGGATTATGAAAAAGTTATTATTTTTTTCTTTTAAAAGTACCATGGGAGACACTACTTTTTTGTATGACAAAAAAAAACTTCACTTCATTAGATTTGGTTTTTATTGTATTCCTTTGGACTAATTCAGTTGATATGGTATTTATATACCAAAGAATGAATATTGAAACCCCTTTTTAAAAAATACGGCTTATTTATTCACCATAGGATTTTTTTACACCTGTATTAATATGAAGACATTGAGCTTTTTCAAAATGTACAATTTTTTTGATATCGCCTCAATTGTGAAGTTCCAGTTGTGCATACACTTTTGAGTAGATTCGTTACCGTCTCAGAGATTTGAGAGATAATTTTACCGACTCCCGCACTGGGCAAAGGTCGCAAGAGCAATTGGCTGGAATGCCCTCTGAAAATATTGTTATGTAGACGGAGATAGTTTGTCAGCACTAGATTTAGTTAGGATGCCTAGCGTCTCGTGTACTTTCCGTATTAAGCGCCAGTGGCCCGTATCCCGCTAACATATTCCGGGCTTGTCTGTTAAGACAAACGCGCGAACTACCTCCTCATGCATTATTCATACAAATCTCATCCAACACACATCACATCAAACGGAGAGAGACCCAACTGACACATTTTCTTTTTAAATAACTCAAGTTTGTGTGTGTGTGTTTGTTTCCACAATTTCACACATTTATATCTAGATTAAAGAGATAAAAAATCTAACGGACCTATTTTAAAAATTCTTTCACCTATAGAAATCTACTTTATCAGCCAGTAACATAGGCCACTAACAGTGCAGCAGCCAGTAATTAATTATTGTAGCTTGTCAGTTTTTCAATCGCTTCAGTGATTTACTGAAACTATTAGTACACTATATAGAAATAGATAGACAGTGAGGCAAAGAGATTACACACTGTTAAAGTAGTTACTATGCTCCATCTCGGTTCGTCGCTAATATTTGAGGTGCAAGTAGGAAGTGATTCTCGAAAGCGCACCTATTCTAATGGAAAACATTAAACACTTTCGTTACCTATTCCATGCATACATTAACACATGTATTCATTGTCGATCTATTAATGTTATATGTATATCGTGCTGCCCTTACGGCATCAGGAGCTATTTTCAGCCCCTTGGGATGTACGCCTTTTATTGTATAACCAGCTGTATACAATAAAATATACTGAAAAAAGTAGCCTATCCTGTGTCTTGTACGTCTGAATGTTTATCTACCAAGTTTCATGAAAATTAGTTAATTCATTTAAGAGTCATGGAGGAAAATACATACATACATACACTTACACATTTATTATTAGTATTGATTGATGATAAGAATCTTTTTAGTTTGTATATGTAAGGCAAATAACATGTGGTAGCAATGTCACGTGAGTGACCGAGGTTAGGACAACTAGGGCTCTCAAGAAACAGGTCCTATCTGGATGAAGGACTAGCATATCCCTGATATTGTGTATGCAAAATTTCATGATGATTGGTTGAGTAGTTGGAGCGTGAAAAGGTAACAGACAAACAGACAGACAGACAGGCAGACAGAGTTACTTTTACATTTATAATATTAGTATGGAAGTATTGATAGTGTTACTGTGTTTATAAACTATAAACCCCATACTATCTCCACCAAATACCATCAAAATAGACTCAGAGGCTTGCCAGGGGAAACGTAAAATAGTCCAGTATCCCTCACCTGAATTTTTTTCTGATTACTAATAGGATGAAACTCCGTGAGTAGCTTCGGTTTGCCGAGATGTAACCTTTTTCCTCTGCGAAAATTTTCGATAGAGGTAGATAAAGGAGTTAGCAGCCGTGAAAAACTTCCAAGCGTAGGACTGGGAAAACGTACCACTCAATTTATAGGACTATGAGGCCATTTTAATATACAAATGTTTACTAAGCTGCAGACAAAAAATCAGTTGGTTAGTAATAATTTTTATGACCTTATTATTTTGATATATTGGGAGTGGTTTTTTGGGAGAGATGGGATTACTAACCAGACTAGTAACTCTTCTAAGATATATGATCTCCCTAACCCGCAGTGTCCTTATGCTGGCTTTGCTAGATCAAGCCTATCGTTCAATCGCCGTGATACGATTACGTGATACGTGATCAAGTCGATTGGACGGCGTATGGGTGTCATGTTGCATGACAAGTATGACTGCCATGCAATCATGTTGACTGGAAGATCTGTTGAATCGTGTATGGCTGACATTACTTAGTATATTTCGGAGAGGGCCTCGATCCAGTAAAGACACATAGGTAGTGTAAAATAAATGGTAAAAAAAATGTGAATGCTAATATCATCTTTCTCTTCAAATGTTTGTATTCAATTTTGAAAAATAACGCTGCGAACAGATTCCTTTGTAATAATAGCAAAAGTTAAGCGGTTTAAGCCTTTTCAAAGAAGTAAATCTTTGAGAACACTGATTGAACCTTCCGAATATAAAATGAAAATTTTCCGCACAAAAGTAATTTCGCGTTGATCGTCGGACAAAGGTTTACCCAAATGGGATAACAATAACAAAACATTTATTTTCGACTAAAGTTGGAATGACAATAAAATTATTAAAACAGTTCGCCAGTCGAATATACTAGTACCGTACGTTAATTCAGAAGTATTTATCATTATAATTATATTTATCACTATTCCTTATTATAAAGTTGGTTATAATATTGAAAAAAAAAAAAAGGGTTTTTGTATGTGCGAAAATAATAGTCCAATAATAAATAATTAGGTTATTACTAGTTATTAGAAATTATCAGAACGTTAATTATTAAAAAGCAGAAATACCTAACTACTAGGTGCAAACCTAATCGGGATTAATAAATAGAATCCAAAAATGTTACTGTATCGTGTAATTATTTATTTTACAGTGTTTTACAAAAGTAAATTCTTTTGCATTTAGGTAAGTACTAGGTACACCAGTTTGGTATGAATATTGATTGACGAAGAACTGTCATAAAACTTCATGCTTTTTTTTAACATAAATTTGCCATACAAGTATACAAGAAATAAATAATAGGCCATCATTCACATGCAGGACCGCTATTAAAATAATCATTATACGATTAGGTAATGAGTTTTGTACATACTGTTTTAATTAGAACATAATTATTACAATATGTTTAATTTCCAATGAGAAGAAACGAGTATATACATTTTGTTTTAATCGCAAAATGTCGGTAATCCGTTTGCTAAAATTAAGTAAAGCTTTTAAAGGCAGGATTGGCACGTGAAAGCCACAGCGAGGTATCGATTCGTCCAACAACTTTCTCATACCAATGAATCGTTCCATGTTGAACGTAGACAATATTGAGAGAAGACAATCCCAGGAGCACAGTTCGAAAACAACCGGTATGTAATCTCTATAATATAATAAAAAGAAAACCATTTAGGAAAAGCTGTAAAAAAAAATATCACTCTAAATATTCATAGCATTAATATCTTTTTCAACTTTTTGTCAATCTTATTAATAGCTTAAAAATTATATTTTTTAAGAAAAAATCTATTATTTTTTAAACTTTTCGCGAACGGTGATTTTAGTGCGATGAAGTATAGAAACGTTATGACGTAACTCATTTTTTTTAATTTACATTGAGGATAACAAACGTAATAGTGTACAAATTATATATTTATATGTATATGTAAGTAAGTTATAAAAACAAATTTCATGTAACAGTCTAGCTTGTACAAGTTACATTTAAAGGCTACAACAGAATGCATATTCATTAATTACCTAATACTCGTACATATTTAACCCCATATTGTTAAACTCAGTTAATTTTTGTCCATAAGAATGTAATAACTACTAAATAGTTTTACTGATTTCCTCCTAAGTTTCCCGTTAACGCTCTGCATACAATAAGAAAACTAAAAAAAAAAAAGAAAAATTAAAATCTTTACAATAATTGAAATTCCACACTGTTTTTAGTATTTAATGTGAACTTATAAGACTTATTCGGGTCGGGCCTAATTCGATTACGCGACGGTTGAGAGGAGTCGAACGTTAACGGCGTTTCACATCGAATCATATATCATGAGCGACGAGAATCGACACGATTATGTCTCGATATATAAACGAGATGACGTTTGAACTCACTTCAATCTGGCTGTCATAATCATCATTTAAGCATGACGACCACTACTAGATATTATCCTCCCCCGTAATCCTCTGATAGGACCTTTCAGAAGCTGCCTGGATACACCGCTGCAATCTGGCTGCAATCTCCAATCAATCTTCCAATAACATCAAATCTGATTGTCGGTTTTCCTTATCAATTTTTTATGAAACTTTCGAATTGTACCTCAAGAATATTAATTACTTTTTTTGGTATTTCAATGAAACAAAGTTTATGATTTTAAATTAAGAAAAATATTTGTTTTTTGAGTACTTATAATGGACGAAATACACGATCAGTCCATCGCGTCAAATTGACTGACGTGACGCCAAAATTTGATCGTGAATGGTAAAAACTGATGGCTTGATGTCAAACACTGTATTTCAAATCGCGCCGTTACGTCACGTCAGTTTGTCGTCACGCCAAATAATTGATCGTATATTTCGTCCATAAAAGACGTGGTCTTTAGTTGTAACATAAAAATGTAAATATGTTTGATTACGTCTTATACGTATACAATGTGTTTATTTAGGTTTATAATAATCATTACAGAGCTTGGATTGAATGTAATTATAATTACATTGTAAATTTCTTTTCATTTTGTCGGGTAATTGTAATAATTATTTATTAAATATCTAACAATAATTTTAATAAGTCATACGGTTATCATTACATTATGGATATTAATTATCGTTTTAATATCGTTCCTCGGAGTAAACCCGCCGACCGTAGCAGGGTCCCTCACGTAAACGCGTTATTCGGGGTCACGTTACCGGTTAAGTGTCTGCCGTTACCGACCTGTTTCTCTTTATCTCCGTTAAGGGTTGTTGTTTCTGCAGTTAAATGGAATCTCAACCTAGTTTGCTTTCGTATAAAGGTTCAGCGAAAAGGTTCACCGTAAAAAGTAACGGTGTGAGGCTGTGTCAAAGAAAATTAAGGAAGACCAAGCCAGTAATTGTAATGACAGTTGGGGCACACTGCATTCCGCACTTATATATTATGCACCCCGACTAATGGTAGTAACCTTTTCTTATATAAGTGTCCGTCGGTTAGTAAGGAATGCTAGAGCCCAATCCACTGTTCTACCGCCTTGTGTGTTACCCTACTTTTTTATAGATTTACACATTATTTAGTGTTGCTTGTATTTGTAAACCGTAAACCTGTCTGCAGACGACATTTCTAATATTCAATATTGATACGACCATAAATTATAATCTAAACTCAGTGGCGTAGCTCAGCCCTACATGGGCCATGTATCAAATTATGTCTATGGCAAGATGGCAAGCGCAAATGGAGGGCAAAGATTTTTTATAAAAGAACCAAAAATGCCCATTATTTCAGGCGCAATGTATTTGACTAAGCATTGCTCGATTCTAGTGGTTAGACTTGTTTCAGGGAATACTGAAGCATCTAATTTGAAAATGGCCTACCTAATATTTCAATCGGTCGCCAATGTCAAATTAGATCCTTTTTTAAAATTAGTTTTGTTATTTTATTATTATTATTTTTTTCTGTAGCCAAATTGTGCACAATCTGTTATCTATACTAATATTATAAAGAGAGAAGATTTATACGAGTAAGTTTGTAATCAATAAACTCAAAAACTACTGGACCTATTTTAAAAATTATTTCCCATATAGAAAGCTACATTGGTTATATTTTACATAGTTGCGCGGACGAAGTTGCTTGCAACAGCTAGTATTACATTATCTTCTTCATAAAGAGTGTATGACAAATATAAAGTACCTATTATTTAAGAATTTGCAAGTGAGAATATTTAAAAGGCGAGCAGAGACCGCAAAGCGGAATAAAACGTAGGGAGGATTGAATAGTGTTAAATGCGTTGGAAATATCTGGCAGACTCCACTATTTAGTGTTGCATTAGATGTTTTTATCTTTCCACCTTCGTAATCCTTTTATACGCCAGCCAACCGTCTGTTCGACACAACTTAAAAAACTTCATCTCTTTTGCTAAATAAAAGATTGTATGCGGAAAAGAACGCACCTTTGAATCTTTTCATTACTGTAATGATCGTTCGCGTCAACGGTGAACTTCAAAATCTGCTATTCTTCAAGTTTTATGGAATGTTTTGTTATGTTAAGGTCGACAAACAGGCTGACGGTTCACTTGATGGTAGGTTGGTAACCATCGCCTTTAAAAAAAGCCCATGTATTGTAGGTATAGATTGGGTAATTATAATAATAACTGATGTGATTTGCATAAAGAAAGCAAGTCACTCGTTAGTGCCTAATAGTACCTATATTATGTAAGCTAGATAATTTATCTAATCTAGATCTAGCTAGATAACTATATGTAAAGTGTTGATTAGTTACTTTTAGAAATAATTTTCTGTTATATTGAATTATGCACTCGGCTTACTGCATCATTCGATAGCCGATTTTTTATTATTATTTTCTATTTAATGTTTGGGACGTTTACCGTACAAAGGTATATCAGCTCCATTATCCTCGGTTACCGGTGACTTTAAATGACAGTTTGGCCTACTTGACGTTTGTGAAAGAGGCGCTAAGTATAATAATTTAAGGTCGGGAGAATCTATATTATAAAAAACAAGGTTATGTTAGTTAGGTACACCATTTATAACTATTAGATTGCGGCTAAACCGATTTTGATCCCGAAAAGCACAATAACAGAACTATTAAACAGAAATATTCGCGGAAAAAAATTGTGAATAAAATTAATTTTCTAGTACATTTTGTAGTTAAAGATAAAAATATATAATAAATTATATTGAACATTATCTTGTCTACATATAAATAGCTTATAACGCTGAGAACTCGTTAAAATTACAGATGTGTACACCATTATCTAAATCTGATCATTTAAAACGAAGAAAATATTATATTTTTGTAGAAAGCGCCTTGGAAAAGATTGAATCAGTTGCCGAGTGATTTGTCGCGATGTTTTCTCGGCGATAATTTCCGTCAAAACGTCGGCGGTCCTGGATTCGATTCCGGAGGCAAGCGGGAGCAGATTTTATTAGCTTTTATATTGGATTATGGGAACCTTTTTATTAGGTTTCCAGTTTAAAAGCCACTTCAGTATAAAGCCTACGCTGTGGACGAGGAGTGAGCAAAATCAATTTGCGCTAGCCTTTGTTCTAACGACGGCGTATAGTGCACATTTGCGCATAGACCAATCGCTACTTTTATGGATTTTATGATGAATAAAGTCTGGACTGAAGCACTTAGGCTGCTTTGGCACGAGGGCTGCTATTAGGAAGGTCGTCTGGCTACAGTGAAGACAGTTTTAATAGAAGACTACAATCCAGAGTCCATTATTCTATCCTTGTCTAATCCCTATTAGGATCCCGAGCGCCTATGGTATATAAAAAATCAAATCAAAATATTTATTTATCAATTAGGTTTCTCCAAGAAACTCTTATGATGGTCATTATAAATTAAAATTTACCAGGGTTTCGGAAAAAAGCCACGATGACGATCCTGAGAAGAAATGCCGAAAGAAACTCAGGATTACTATTGTTCTTTTTGTCATCTTTAAAATATAAAATTACAACAATTACACTTAATTTTAAACAAAATCAAAGTAGACACAATACTAAACATAGTATGAGCTCCGAATCGCTTAAATCCAAGCTTCATTTGTGGCTATTTATTTAGGAGCTTTAACAGTAACAACAGTAAGCGTTCAAGATACTCGTACTTTGAATTTAGATTTTCTACCAGAAAACTATTCATATTAAAAATAATAGACATTCTGTTTTAGGTAAAATTTATTTTATATGCTTTTCGAATATCTACATTATGTAGTAACAATTAATTAAGTACATATACACGGTTTATCTCAAGTTAAAATTAAGTATATTACCCATCACAATTTCTTAGACACTATGACGATATTATGTTAGTTTTATGGAAACGCCAAAATTGGTGGATTATAAATTTATTGAAGCTCCAAACGGACAAGACAAAGATATAACTTTCTTCTTGCCAAACTTTCTACAATATATTTTACGTAGACGAGAGTAAGTATAGTGAATAAGTATAATATTATATTTATTTCAAATGCGGCCAAAAACCTCCACAGTTTTTGGGGCTAATAACTTCTAGTTCCAGTTTCACGTGATAACGCGATAAAAACGGAAGTTTGGATTCTATACGTAAAAATTAAAAAGCTTTTTAATATTAATAAGTAAGTCTAATGTTAATTTGTTTAAATAAATTCATTAGTTCATTAATATTCCAAATAACAATGCTACTTTTGAGTTGCCTTATTTAGATAAGATTCACTCTAAGAGGTAACGAATTCTATAGTGAAATATACTTATTTATAAAAACAATTCATTATATAATAGAATCGGTATAGGTTCAGATTTATTAACTAGATATACTAGTAGGTAGGTAAAATATAATACTTATGTATATCAATTATTTATTAAATCTAAACTATTCTGCATCTTTTCGATCAGGTTTTTTTTTTGTAAAAATAAAATATATATATTATAGTCATTAATTTTTACAACTACTTTTAAAGTTTCAATTTTTACTCGTTGTAGTACTTTTGTCAAATTAAGTACAGTTCATATGATCGGAAATGGTCAGGAATGGTCAGAACAACAAACAGCATTGTAAGAAATGATATTTAAAATATTTCACAATTCTAACAAAAAAACCTGTCAATTGGTTAATTTTTTTTGTTTCTTATTCTATTTTATGACACATAAAAATTGACAGCAATAGCCGACTTTGGGGTGTTATGTGGAGGGTACCGCCAAAGGCGTCATTTCTGTGGTGACAGGCTTCGGTTTGGTTCCAGGTGGCAGAAGCATCACGTTGCTCTGCAACTTGTTCTTGTATCCTATGCGAAGAAGACCACTCTTGGCCACTACCATTAGCAGCACCGTACCCGATATCAGGAATGATAGGACCTGAAAAAGAAGAAAGCTTTTAGACTCACTTTTTTTATTAGAGATGGGTTTGCTCTTGGCCAACATCCACTTGTGTAGCGAAGATGAGGCCAATGATGGAGCGAGCTCACCCAGAAGATGCCTATTCACTCCAACTTTGAAAAGATTAGGGCTATATGAGCTGGGAATAACAGATCCGGCAAGGAGTTCTAAACTTTGGCAGTGCACATTACAAAGGATGTTTTAAAGCGTCGCTACTTTGATGAGCTTTTTGGATGAGTGGTTTGGGATGCTTGATTTAACGTAATCTCAGGAGTCCCGGGTTCGATTTCCCGGGGTCAATTTTGCAAACCAAATGAAAGTTGCCTTTGCTCTGGATTAGGATAGTAGTGAGAGGGAACACTGCATTTTGCAATTTAGGCAGCCCTTTAAGTTGGCATATTTTCGTCAGGCGTTATTTTTTTTAGTTGATTCCTTATTTTTCGTTTTTTTTTTTTTTTTGCTTAAAGGTACCCTTTTCTGTATTATTGACAACCAAATGCAAATGCAAATGCAAAGTAAATGCAAAAGTTCAGGATGATCGATTGAGAACTTGAGGCGTGAAAGTGAAATTAACAAACAAACACACCAACAAATTAATTAACAATTAACAACAAAATTATTAGGTATACTACCTAATCTAATACTGTCTTATAAGCGATTGTAAGACAAGATAATTAAGCCGTCCGATACCTACTCAAACAATTAGTAGGATTACATGACATAAGCCTATGAAAGAATCCAAAAATAGCTTCTTTTTCGACTTGACAAAAATAGAACCTGCGAGTTTTTATATTACGTACGTTTTATGGGAACGAGAGCTTCCCTTATAAGCTTCTTATTGTGAATATACTTGTGTATACTTATGTATGTATTCTTAGGTGTGTAATTGACAGAAAGTGATATAGTCTTTTCATCGCAATCTTATACAAGCTCTAATTAAAAACTATAAACTTCTACTTTCTACTTCCTATTGAGCTCAAAACACGCTATATCTGCTCTAAGTTGCTGAGGAATTGGGTATCCCGCAGACTACTTGATGCTGTAGCATCTTATCAAGGTTACCATGTTCTGGAACTAGGTCCGAAGTAATAGTAACCTAACCTACCTACCTAAGTTATATGAATTTTCACATCTGTTGGAAGTTAGCTAAATTACCTTCCTCAAATTAGGAATGGGCTGATGGTTTTATAACGCCTGAAATTTAGCTAAAACGACCACGATCACGTCAATTTTCAAACAATGCTATTTAGTTTTTTCAATAGCTGTGGATTTTTAATACCTTAAAAATAATTAATTATAGTGAGAACTGCAAAAAAATAGAAGAATAAACAAAACCACTGATTATTTTAAAGGGAATTTCACGTGAGACATCTCTGCACGTTATCAAAAACGAAACTTGTATCGTTACGAGAATGGATTTTACATTTTCTTGTTTGTAATGAAAACTTTGAGCGCTCGGCGCTGTGGCACGCTGTGGTATAGCCCGGGAGGTAGCGTTGCAAATGAACAAATCATAGTAAGCCGGTTGATTTTGATATCGGTAGTTGATCTCGAACCGACAGTCAGTGAACTGATCGTCAGCTACTCAAGTAGCGGTGGGTGTGGGTGTGAGAGGCGGCGAAAGTGGTAAAAATAATAATAAAATAAAGTGATAGTAAGCCGACTGAAACCTATTTTCATGAATAGTTGACATCTTAGTGAGATGAAAAAAAATCGTCAGCTGCATCGCGGAGGGGGGATTGTGCGTCAGCTGTTCGCATGAACCTGTAAAAAAAAAAGAATAAAAAAAGTAATAGTACGCCGGATGAAATTTAACTAGGTTATTGTTTACATAATTAAAAGTACGAAAACAACAATCAGCTGCGTGTCTAGTGGTGGAAAGGCCGTCAGCTGACGCAGTAAAGTTTATAAAGTTTTATAGAGATAAAAACTTTACTGCGTCAGCTGACGGCCTTTCCACCACTAGACACGCAGCTGATTGTTGTTTTCGTACTTTTAATTATGTAAACAATAACCTAGTTAAATTTCATCCGGCGTACTATTACTTATTTTTAAAAAAAATTTTACAAGTTCATGCAAGCAGCTGATGCATAATTCCCCCTCCGCGATGCAGCTGACAATTTTTTTTCATCTCACTAAGATGTCAACTATTCATGAAAATAGGTTTCAGTCGGCTTACTATCACTTTATTTTATTATTATTTTTACCACTTTCACACCCACACCCACCGCTAGTCTTGAGCAATTGGCTTAATTTTCGCAAACGTAATTATTGACCTGTTATTTATTTAACAATTAAATGGCGACCCGGAAAGAATTACGTGTATAAAATAATATCGTATGAAAATTTTTATGATATGTTTATATACAACATATTATATATATGTATGTAGGTATATGAACGAAAGTTATTAAGTGATATACAGTAACTAGTGGGTCGCTCGATTCCGCGGGCTTGCAGCCCGCGGGGGGGCGTTGTTGTGTGTTGTATTTGTCTTATCTTTTGCCATGATTAATTGTTTAGGTGTGGGTATTGGGTCTTTGTTTTGTAAATCGTGAATGAATAATTATAAATGACGTAATTGTAATTGGGAGTAAGTAAGGGGGGAGGGGGGGGGAGTTGGCGTAGGTCTAAATAGGTCACCCTCGTTGAGACCTTTCAAATGATACCCAACACGAAGTGTCTATCTGTAACCGTTGACCATGGTCTACTGAGTAGACCGAAATTGTAAAATTTTGAAATTTGGTCTGCTTTAAAAAATTTGTCTTTCCGAGACGTCTCCGATGAGCCCAAACACGACCCGGCTGCGTCAAGTCGTTTCCGATTTACAGCCGGGGGGGTTGAAGGGGGGTTCAAATTTTTTATCTCGTCGAGACGTCTCAAATGAGCCCAAACATGAAGCAGTTGTTTCAAGCCGTTTTCGATCTACAGCCGGGGGGGTTGGAGGGGGGTTCAAATTTTTTATCTCGTCGAGACGTCTCAAATGAGCCCAAACATGAAGCAGTTGCTTCAAGCCGTTTCCGTTTTACGGGCGGAGGGGGTTGCGGGGGGTTCAAATTTTTTATCTCTTCGAGACGTCTCCGATGAGCCCAAACACGACCCCTCTTCGGCGCGCCGTCTCCGAGTTACGACTGAGGGGGTCCGAGGGGGAGGGGCTCAAACTTTTCGCTTTTTCGGTGCTCCGGTAGACCCTTGCCGTCGCTCCGCGACGGGTCGACCGCCGTCTCTTATGCGGGTGGAAAAATCCCTTTTAGGTGTGATTTTGTATGGAGGGGGGAGTGAGGGGGAGGGCGAGGAGATGGACTTTCGCGGCTCTCGGGCCACCGTTGTCGCCGCTGCGGCCCTCGAGTCCGGGGTCGCAAATTCCTCGGACGGGGGCCGGGGGGGCGGGTCGCGCTGCGCGCTCCCCTGTCCCCCCCTGTCCCCCCTCCTCGTCATTCGCCCCCCCGGCCTCGAGACCCTCCGCGGCGGGTCGACCGCCCTCGTTTAAAGGTGCAAAATCGCCATCGAGGTGTGATTTTGTATGGAGGGGGTGTAAAGGGGGGGAGGTGGGGGGAAAGAGACGGTCCCAAGGGGTGGACCTCCGGGAGAAACTTTTATCACCCAAAGGGACCGTACAGGTAACTGCCACCCTTGAGGAGCTATGGGGCTCACAAAGTCCATACAAGTTGTATGGAGTTTAAAAAAAATGTATGAAAGGGGTGGGAATGAGCGGTCCGCTGCCAACCACCGATGACCCTCTATGACATTCCGCAAACGCCATCTTTCCATCCCTCATAGTTTCCGAGATCTCGTCGCCATCTTTGTACCAGGTCGGTGGACCGAGGATCGAGGAAATTCCTGGGGTGCGCTACGCAATCCTCTATACGATGGGATGGGATATACCGCTTCGGAAAATCCCTTTCCGGTTGAAATAAATCGCTTTTCCGAAAAACCATAAATTTGTATGGAGGGGGGTGAAGGGGGTGGAGCGGGGGCAGGGCGTTTATCCCGGGGGGTGGACCCCGCGGGGTGATGACTATCCGCCATAGAGACCGACTTCGCATCCTCTATGGTTTTGGAGAAATTCCCGTTTTTCCGAAAAAATTGCCACTTTTTGTATGGAGGGGGGGCAAAGGGGGGGAGGTGGGGGGATGAAACCTATCCCGGTACTTGGACCACCACGATAGGTGATCATCCCCCGAAGACGCCACCCATCTATCTCCAACGGTTTAGGAGGCGTTCCACTTTGATGAGTCCAAAAAAGTTGTATGGAGTTTAAAAAAAATGTATGAAAGGGGTGGGGATGACTCGTCCGCTGGTAATGGCCGATGACCCTCTATGACATTCTGCAAATGCCACCTTTCCATCTCCCATAGTTTCCCAGCACCACTCACCAACTTCTTACCAGGTCGGTAGACCGAGGATCGAGGAAATTCCTGAGGTGCGCTACGCCATCCTCTATACGATGGGAGGGGATATACCGCTTCGGAAAATCCCTTTCCGGTTGAAATAAATCGCTTTTCCGAAAAACCATAAATTTGTATGGAGGGGGGGTGAAGGGGGGAAGTTGGGGGGAGGGCGACGGTCCCGGGGGGTGGATATCGCGGTGTGATGGTTATCCGCCAAAATGACCGACCACCTACCCTCTATGGTTTTGGAGTTTTTCCCATCCTTCCGAAAAAAATGGCCATTTTTGTATGGAGGGGGGGCGAAGGGGGCGAGGTGGGGGGAGAACAAGGGTCCCGGTACTCGGACCTCTGTGAGAAACTGCCACCCCCCGAAGACGCCACCCATCTATCCCCAACGGTTTAGGAGGCGTTCCACTTGGAAGATTTCAAAAAAGTTGTATGGAGTTTAAAAAAAATGTATGAAAGGGGTGGGGATGAGCGGTCCGCTGGCAACCACCGATCACCCCCTATGACATTCCGCAAACGCCATCTTTCTATTCCTCACCGTTTCCGAGGACCACTCACCGACTTTTTACCAGAACGGTATACCGAAGATATCGGATTTTTCTGGAACTCAGCGGGGAATCCCCTATGCGACCCATCACAAAGGGAATTTCCCCTACCTCTCCGTCCGGGTGTACAATTCGATGACTCGTAAAATCCGCCAGCGGTGATTCGGCTTTATAGGGGGGCGAGGGGGTGAAGTGGGGGGAGGCCGATTATTCCGGGGGATGGACCCCACAGTGGGACACAATCGCACCATAGACACCGACTTTTCATCCTCTATGGTTTTGGAGATATTCCCGTTTTTCCGAAAAAATGGCCATTTTTGTATGGAGGGGGGGCGAAGGGGGGGAGGTGGGGGGAGGGAGACTGTCCCAAGAGGTGGACCTCGACGAGAAACTGCCACCCCCCGAAGACGCCACCCATCTATCCCCGACGGTTTAGGAGGCGTTCAACTTTGATGAGTCCAAAAAAGTTGTATGGAGTTTAAAAAAAATGTATGAGAGGGGTGGGGATGACTCGTTCTGTGGCAACGGCCATTGACCCTCTATGACATTCCGCAAACGCCACCTTTCCATCCCTCACCGTTTCCGAGGACCGCTAACCAACTTTTTACCAGAACGGTATACCGAGGATATCAGATTTTTCTGGAGGTCACGGGGAAACCCCCTACGCGACCCACCAAAAACGGGAAACCCCCCACTACTCCTTCTAGGAGAACAATTCGATGAGTCAGTCACTAGATCGTTGAGTGGCCTTTCGGCTTTATAGTGTTTTAACTAGCGGGTCGCTCGATTCCGCGGGCTTGCAGCCCGCGGGGGGGTGATTGTGTTTTGTTTTGTCTATTGTTTTGCCATGATTAATTGTTTTGGTGTGTTTTTGGGTCTTTGTTTTGTAAAAATGGGTCAATTTTGTATGGAGGGGGGGCGAAGGGGGGGAGTTGAAGGGAGGGGGGTGGTCCCGGGGGGTGGACCTCGACGAGAAACTGCCACCCCCCGAAGACGCCACCCCTCTATCCCCAACGGTTTAGGAGGTGTTTCACTTAAAAGATTTCAAAAAAGTTGTATGGAGTTTATAAAAAATGTATGAAAGCGGTGGGGATGAGTGATCCGGTGGCAACGGCCATTGACCCTCTATGACATTCCGCAAACCCGATCCCTCTGCGACTCATACTTTTCGAGATCCCGTCACCAACTTTTTACCAGTACGGTATACCGAGGATATTAGATTTTTCTGGAGGTCACGGGGAAACCCCCTACGCGACCACCTATAACAGGGAATTACCCCACTACTCCTTCTGGGAGAACAATTCGATGAGTCAGTCACTAGTTAGGTCGGTGAGTGGCCTTTCGGCTTTATAGTGTAAAAGTGTATTAACTAGCGGGTCGCTCGATTCCGCGGGCTTGCAGCCCGCGGGGGGGTGATTGTGTTTTGTTTTGTCTATTGTTTTGCCATGATTAATTGTTTTGGTGTGTTTTTGGGTCTTTGTTTTGTAAAAATGGGTCCATTTTGTATGGAGGGGGGGCGAAGGGGGGGAGTTGGGGGGAGGGGGGCGGTCCCGGGGGGAGGACTTCGGCGAGAAACTGCCACCCCCCGAAGACGCCACCCCTCTATCTCCGGTGGTTTTCGAGAAATTCCACTTGGCAGATTTCAAAAAAGTTGTATGGAGTTTAAAAAAAATGTATGAAAGGGGTGGGGATGAGTGATCCGGTGGCAACGGCCATTGACCCTCTATGACATTCCGCAAACGCCATCTTTCTATTCCTCACCGTTTCCGAGGACCACTAACCAACTTTTTACCAGAACGGTATACCGAGGATATCAGATTTTTCTGGAGGTCACCGGGGAACTCCCTACACGACCCACCACAATAAGGATTTCCCCCACTGCTCCTTCTGGGAGAACAATTCGATGAGTCAGTCAGCTAGTCAGTCACTAGTTACGTGAGTGGGTTTTCGGCTTTATAGTGTTTTAATAACTAGTTTTTGCGTGCTGCCGCGGTCTGCAAGCAGCCCGCGGGGGCGCGGTTGTGTTTTATTTTGGTTTGGTTTTGCCATGTTTAATTGTTTTGGTTTGTTTTTGGGTCTTTGTTTTGTAATTCGTGAAGAATTGGGGGTAAGTGAAGGGGGCGGGGGAGGGGGGGGGGGGGGGTAGTCTCAATAGGTCACCCTCGTTGAGACCTTTCAAATGATACCCAACACGGGGGGTCTACTTGTAACAGTTGACCGTGGTCTACTGAGTAGACCGGAACTGAAAAATTTTAAAATTCGGTCTACTCTAAAGAATTCGTCTTTCCGAGACGTCTCCGATGAGTCCAAACACGACCCGGTTGTGACGCGCCGTTTCTGAGTTACGGACGGGGTGTTAAAAGGGGGGATGGGATGGATTGGGGTCACTGTATCTTGGCTGTGTCTAAATGGCCGCAGGGGATGGACTTTTGTGTTGCCTTTTGCCATAATTAGTTGTTTTGGTTTGATTTTGGGTCTTTTGTTTTGTTTATCGTGAAGAATTGGGGGTAAGTGAAGGAGTGGGGGGAGGGTGGGGGATAGCCTCAATAGGTCACTCTCGTCGAGACCTTTCAAATGATACCCAACACGGGGGGTCTACCTGTAACAGTTGACCGTGGTCTACTGAGTAGACCGGAACTGAAATTTTTTAAAATTTGGTCTACTATAAAAAAATCGTCTTCCCGAGACGTCTCTGATGAGCCCAAACACGACCCGGCTGCGTCAAGTCGTTTCCGAATTAAAGCCGGGGGGGTTGGAGGGGGGTGCAAATTTTTTATCTCGTCGAGACGTCTCAAGTGAACCCAAACACGAAGCAATTGCTTCAAGTCATTTCCGAATTACGGGAGGGGGGGTTGGAGAGGGGTTCAAATTTTTTATCTCGCCGAGACGTCTCAAATGAGCCCAAACACGACCCGGCTGCATCAAGTCGTTTCCGAATTACGGGCGGGGGGGTTGGAGGGGGGTTCAAATTTTTTATCTCGTCGAGACGTCTCCGATGAGCCCAAACACGACCCGGTTGTGACGCGCCGTTTCCGAGTTACGGACGGGGTGTTAAAGGAGGGGGGGGGATGGGGTGGATTGGGGTCACTGTATCTTGGCGGTGTCTAAATGGCCGAAGGGGATGGACTTTTGTGTTGCCTTTTGCCATAACTAATTGTTTTGGTTTGGTTTTGGGTCTTTGTTTTGTAATTCGTGAAGAATTGAGGATAAGTGAGGGGGGCGGGGGAGAGGGGGGGATAGTCTCAATAGGTCACCCCCGTTGAGATCTTTCAAATGATACCCAACACGGGGGGTCTACCTGTAACAATTGACCGTGGTCTACTGAGTAGACCGGAACTGAAAAATTTTGAAATTTGGTCTACTCTAAAAAATTCGTCTTCCCGAGACGTCTCCGATGAACCCAAACACGACCCGGTTGTGACGCGCCGTTTCCGAGTTACGGACGGGGTGTTAAAGGGGGGGGGGGATGGGGTGGATTGGGGTCACTGTATCTTGGCTGTGTCTAAATGGCCGAAGGGGTTGGACTTTCGCGGCTCTCCGGTCACCGTTTCCGCCGCTGCGGCCCTCGAGCCCGGGGTCGCGAATTCCTCGGAGGGGGGCCGGGGGGGCGGGTCGCGCTGCGCGCTCCCCTATCCCCCCCTATCCCTCCTCCTCGTCATTCGCCCCCCCGGCCTCGAGACCCTTCGCGGCGGGTCGACCACCCTCCTCTAAAGGTGCAAAATCGCCATTCAGGTGTGATTTGTATGGAAGGGGGTGAAGGGGGGGAGGTGGCGTGAAGGCGACCGTCTCAGGGGGTGGATCTCGGGGGGTAGTGGTTATCCGCCAAAGTGACCACCCACCTATCCCGGGTGGTTTTGGAGATATTCCCATCCATACAAATGTGAAAAAGCCACTTTTGTATGGGAGCGGGACGATGGGGGCGGGATGGGGGGATGAAACCTATCCTGGCACTTGGAACACCATTATAGGTGATCATCCCCTAAAGACACTGCCCCTCTACCTCCGGTGGTTTTGGAGGTGTTCCACTTTGAAATATCAAAAAAATTGTATGGAGTTTAAAAAAAATGTATGAACGGGATGGGGATTAGCGGTCCGGTGGTAAGGGCCGATGACCCTCTATGACATTCCACAAACGCCAGCTTTCTATCCCTCACAGTTTCCGAGGACCTCTTACCGTCTTTGTACCGGGTCGGTGGACCGAGGGTGCCACAAGTGCATGGAGATCGGGATTTCACCCACTATCCGACGGGATAAGATAGACCGCCCCACATTGCCCAGTTCCAGGTGAAACGGGAGCTGTTCCGAAATACCATAATTTTGTATGGAGAGGGGATGAAGGGATGGAAATCCCGATAAACGGGATGGCCCCTTGGAAGCATCTCACCTCGGGATGGAAACGCGCAATGGAGACCATCCACCTATCCGGGGTGGTTTTGGAGATATTCCCATCCTTTTCGCTGAAAATGCCACTTTTGTATGGGAGCGGGATGAAGGGGGCGGGATGGGGGGATGAAACCTATCCCGCTACTCGGACCACCACGATAGGTGATTATCCCCCGAAGACGCCACCCCTCTATCCCCGGTGGTTTCGGAGGTGTTCCACTTTGAATATTTCAAAAAAGTTGTATGGAGTTTAAAAAAAATGTATGAACGGGATGGGGATGAGTGGTCCGATGGTAATTGCCGATGACCCTCTATGACATTCCGCAAACGCCATCCCGCTATCCCTCATAGTTTCCGAGGACCTCTCGCCATCTTTGTACCAGGTCCGTGGACCGAGGGTAGGAATTTCGCCTGAGCTCGGGACGGCACTCTCTATCCGACCGGGTAGAATAGACCGCACCGCATTGCCATCTTCCAGGTGAAACGGGAGCTGTCCCGAAAAAGGGTAAATTTGTATGGGAGCGGGATGAAGGGATGGAAATACCGAAAAACGGGATAGCCCCCTGGAAGCATCCCACCTAGGGATGGAAACGCGCCATGGAGACCATCCACCTATCCCGGACGGTTTTGGAGATATTCCCATCGTTGTCGCCGAAAAACAGATCCTTGTATGGGGCCGGGAAAGACAGGGCGGGATGGCGGGATAAAGTTTATCCCGGAAGTTGGACCACTCCCATAGTCGACCCTTACCGAAGAAACCGCTCTTCTATCCCCGGCGGTTTTTGAGATATCCCGTTTTGTATGATTTGTATGGAGTTTAAAAAAAGTGTATGAACGGGATGGGGATGAGCGGTCCGGTGGTAAGGGCCGATGACCCTCTTTGACTTTCCGCAAACCCCATCCCGCTATCCCTCACACTTTCCGAGATCCCTTGGCCAACTTTTTACCAGATCGGTGTACCGAGGATCTCGAATTTATTTCTCGACAACTTTTCTTCCTCTTGACGATGAGCCCCAAGAGGGAATCCCCCCACCACTCCTTCCCGGAAAACTTTGTTAAAATAAAGCCGAATACCCACTGACCGCTAAACGACAAAGTTCTCCGGGAAGGAGGTGCGGGGGGATTCCCCTTTGGGGCTCATCGTGAAGAGGAAGAAAAGTTGTCGAGAAATAAATTCGGGATCCTCGGTACACCGACCTGGTAAAAAGTTGGCCAAGGGATCAGGGAAACTATGAGGGATAGCGGGATGGGGTTTGCGGAATGTCAAAGAGGGTCATGGGCCGTTACCACAGAACGAGTCATCCCCACCCCTTTCATACACTTTTTATAAACTCCATACAAATCATACAAAACGGGATATCTCAAAAACCGCCGGGGATAGAGGGGCGGTTTCTTCGGGAAGGGTCGACTATAGGAGTGGTCCAACTTCCGGGATAAACTCTATCCCGCCATCCCGCCCCGTCTATCCCGGCTCCATACAAGGATCTGTTTTTCGGCGAAAATGATGGGAATATCTCCAAAACCGTCCGGGATAGGTGCGTGGTCTCCATGGGGCGTTTCGATCCCTAAGTGGGATGCTTCCAGGGGGCCATCCCATTTTTCGGGATTTCCATCCCTTCATCCTGCTGCCATACAAATTTACCGTTTTTCGGGACAGCTCCCGTTTCACCTGGAAGATGGCAATGCGGTGCCGTCTATCCTATCCCATCGGATAGTGGGTAAAGTCTTGAGGTCCAGACATTTTTGGCACTCTCGGTCCACGGACCTGGTACAAAGATGGCGAGAGGTCCTCGGAAACTGAGAGGGATAGAAAGGTGGCGTTTGCGGAATGTCATAGAGGGTCATCGGCAATTACCATCGGACCACTCATCCCCATCCCGTTCATACATTTTTTTTAAACTTCATACAACTTTTTTGAAATATTCAAAGTGGGATATCTCCAAAACCACCGGAGATAGAGGGATGGCGTCTTCGGGGGATAATCACCTGTCGTGGTGGTCCGAGTAGCGGGATAGGTTTCATCCCCCCATCCCGCCCCCTTCATCCCGCTCCCATACAAAAGTTGCATTTTCGGCGAAAAGGATAGGAATATCCCCAAAACCACCCCGGATGGGTGGGTGGTCACTTTGGGGGGTAGCAGTTTCTCCTCGAGTTCCACCCCCTGGGATAGTCACTTTTACCCCACCTCCCCCCCTTCATCCCGTCTCCATACAAAATTATGGTTTTTCGGAACAGCTCCCGTTTCACATGGAACGGGGCAATGTGGGGCGGTCTCTTATCCCGTCGGATAGTGGGTGAAATCCCGATCTCGAGGCACTTGTGACACCCTCGGTCCACCGACCCGGTACAGAGACGGTAAGAGGTCCTCGGAAACTGAGAGGGGTAGAAGGGTGGCGTTTGCGGAATGTCATAGAGGGTCATCGGCCCTTACCACCGAACCACTAATCCCCATCCCGTTCATACATTTTTTTTAAACTCCATACAACTTTTTGGAAATTTCAAAGTGGAACACCTCCAAAACCACCGGAGATAGAGGGATGGCGTCTTTAAGGGATAATCACCTATCGTGATGGTCCGAGTTCCGGGATAGGTTTCGTCCCCCTATCCCACCCCCTTCGTCCCGCTCCCATACAAAAGTGGCTTTTTCTCATTTGTATGGATGGGAATATCTCCAAAACCACCCGGGATATGTGGGTGGTCACTTTGGCGGATAACCACTACCCCCCGAGGTCCACCCCCTGGGACCGTAGCCTTCACGCCACCTCCCCCCCTTCACCCCCCTTCCATACAAATCACACCTGAATGGCGATTTTGCACCTTTAGAGGAGGGTGGTCGACCCGCCGCGAAGGGTCTCGAGGCCGGGGGGGCGAATGACGAGGAGGGGGGATAGGGGAGCGCGCAGCGCGACCCGCCCCCCCGGCCCTCCTCCGAGGAATTCGCGACCCCGGGCTCGAGGGCCGCAGCGGCGGAAACGGTGACCGGAGAGCCGCGAAAGTCCATCCCCTTCGGCCATTTAGACACAGCCAAGATACAGTGACCCCAATCCACCCCATCCCCCCCCCCCCCCCTTTAACACCACGTCCGAAACTCGGAAACGGCGCGTCACAACCGGGTCGTGTTTGGGTTCATCGGAGACGTCTCGACGAGATAAAAAATTTGAACCCCCCTCCAACCCCCCCACACGTAATTCGGAAATGACTTGAAGCAACTGCTTCGTGTTTGGGTTCATTTGAGACGTCTCGACGAGATAAAAAATTTGAACCCCCCTCCAACCCCCCCGCCCGTAATTCGGAAACGGGGTGACGCAGCCGGGTCGTGTTTGGGCTCATTTGAGATGTCTCGACGAGATAAAAAATTTGAACCCCCCTCCAACCCCCCGGCTGTAATTCGGAAACGACTTGACGCAGCCGGGTCGTGTTTGGGCTCATCAGAGACGTCTCGGAAAGAAGATTTTTTTAAGTAGACCAAATTTTAAAATTTTTCATTTCCGGTCTACTCAATAGACCACGGTCAACTGTTACAGGTAGACCTCCCGTGTTGGGTATCATTTGAAAGGTCTCAACGAGGATGATATATTGAGACTATCCTCTCCCTCCCCCACCAACTTTACTTACCCCCATTTCTTCACGAATAATAAATCAAAGACCTCAAAACCAAACCAAAACAATTAATTATGGCAAAAGGCAACACAAAAGTCCATCCACTTCGGCCATTTAGACACAGCCAAGATACAGTGACCCCAATCCACCCCATCCCCCCCTTTTAACACCCCGTCCGTAACTCGGAAATGACGCGACCGATACCCCTCGTGTTTGGGCTCATTGGAGACGTCTCGGGAAGACAATTTTTTTAGAGTAGACCAAATTTAAAAAAAAAATCAGTTCAGTTCTACTCAGTAGACCACGGTCTACTGTTACAGGTAGACCTCCCGTGTTGGGTATCATTTGAAAGGTCTCAACGAGGGTGACCTATTGAGACCTATCCTCCCTCCCCCACCCCCCTTACTTAAACCCCAATTTTTCACGAATTACAAAAGAAAGACCCAAAACCACACCAAAACAATTAAACATGGCAAAAGACACCACCCAACTCACAACCGCGCCCCCGCGGGCTGCTTGCAGACCGCGGCAGCACGCAAAAACTAGTTAATAAACTATAAAGCCGAAAACCCACTAATAGTATGACACGAATTGTTCTCCCGGAAGGAGTAGTGGGGGAAATCCCTATTGTGGCGGGTCGCGTAGGGGTTTCCCCGGTGACCCCCAGAAAAGTCTGATATCCTCGGTATACCGTTCTGGTAAAAAGTTGGTGAGCGGTTCTCGGAAACTGTGAGGGATGGAAAGGTGGCGTTTGCGGAATGTCATAGGGGGTCAACGGCCGTTGCCACCGGATCACTCATCCCCACCCCTTTCATACATTTTTTTTAAACTCCATACAACTTTTTTGGACTCATCAAAGTTGAACGCCTCCTAAACCGTTGGGGATAGATGGGTGGCGTCTTCGGGGGGTGGCAGTTTCTCGCAGAGGTCCGAGTACCGGGACCCTTGTTCTCCCCCCACCTCCCCCCCTTCGCCCCCCCTCCATACAAAAATGGCCATTTTTTCGGAAAAACGGGAATATCTCCAAAACCATAGAGGATGCAAAGTAGGTGTCTATGGCGCGATTGTGTCCCTCGACGGGACGCTTCCTAACAGCTATCCCGATTTTTGGGATTTTCATCCCTTCATCCCGATTTTTGTAAATTTTTGGTTTTTTTTAAAAACCGATTTTTTCGACCCACAAGGAGGCACCGGGGGGCGGTCCACTCTATGGCATCGTATGGAGGGTGGCGTCGCGCACCCCAGAAATTTCTCTGATCTTCGATCCACCGATCTGGTAAAAAGTTGGCGACGGGATCTCGGAAACTGTGAGGGATGGAAAGGTGGCGTTTGCGGAATGTCATAGAGGGTCATCGGTAGTTGCCACCTGACCACTCATCCCCACCCCTTTCATACATTTTTTTTAAACTCCATACAACCTGTATGGACTTTTCGATCCCCGTAGCTCCTCAACGGTGGCAGCTGCTCGCGCGGTCCCTTCGGGGGATAGAAGTTTCTCCCTGAGACCCGTCGGCCGGGAAGGTCACATTACCCCCACCTCCCCCCTTTTCACCCCCTCCATACAAAAAGTGGCAACTTATACGGAAAAAAACGGGAATATCTCCAAAACCATGCGGGATAGGAAGTTGGTCACTTTGGGGGGTGGCAGTTTCTCGCCGAGGTCCGAGTACCGGGACCCTTGTTCTCCCCCCACCTCCCCCCCTTCACCCCCCCGCCATACAAAATTATGGTCTTTCGGAAAAGCGATTTATTTCAACCGGAAAGGGATTTTCCGAAGCGGTATATCCCATACCATCGTATAGAGGATGGCGTAGCGCATCCCAGGAAATTCTTCGATCCTCGGTCCACCGACCTGGTACAAAGATGGCGACGGGATCTCGGAAACTATGGGGGATGGAAAGATGGTGTTTGCGGAATGTCATAGATGGTCATCGGCCATTACTACCAAACCACTCATCCCCACCCCTTTCATACATTTTTTTTAAACTCCATACAACTTGTATGGACTTTGTGAGCCCCATAGCTCCTCAACGGTGGCAGTTACCTGTACGGTCCCTTTGGGTGATAAAAGTTTCTCCCGGAGGTCCACCCCTTGGGACCGTCTCTTTCCCCCCACCTCCCCCCCTTTACACCCCCTCCATACAAAATCACACCTCGATGGCGATTTTGCACCTTTAAACGAGGGCGGTCGACCCGCCGCGGAGGGTCTCGAGGCCGGGGGTGCGAATGACGAGGAGGGGGGACAGGGGGGGATAGGGGAGCGCGCAACATTTTTTTTAAACTCCATACAACTTTTTTGGACTCATCAAAGTTGAACGCCTCCTAAACCGTTGGGGATAGATGGGTGGCGTCTTCGGGGGGTGGCAGTTTCTCGCAGAGGTCCGAGTACCGGGACCCTTGTTCTCCCCCCACCTCCCCCCCTTCGCCCCCCCTCCATACAAAAATGGCCATTTTTTCGGAAAAACGGGAATATCTCCAAAACCATAGAGGATGCAAAGTAGGTGTCTATGGCGCGATTGTGTCCCTCGACGGGACGCTTCCTAACAGCTATCCCGATTTTTGGGATTTTCATCCCTTCATCCCGATTTTTGTAAATTTTTGGTTTTTTTTAAAAACCGATTTTTTCGACCCACAAGGAGGCACCGGGGGGCGGTCCACTCTATGGCATCGTATGGAGGGTGGCGTCGCGCACCCCAGAAATTTCTCTGATCTTCGATCCACCGATCTGGTAAAAAGTTGGCGACGGGATCTCGGAAACTGTGAGGGATGGAAAGGTGGCGTTTGCGGAATGTCATAGAGGGTCATCGGTAGTTGCCACCTGACCACTCATCCCCACCCCTTTCATACATTTTTTTTAAACTCCATACAACCTGTATGGACTTTTCGATCCCCGTAGCTCCTCAACGGTGGCAGCTGCTCGCGCGGTCCCTTCGGGGGATAGAAGTTTCTCCCTGAGACCCGTCGGCCGGGAAGGTCACATTACCCCCACCTCCCCCCTTTTCACCCCCTCCATACAAAAAGTGGCAACTTATACGGAAAAAAACGGGAATATCTCCAAAACCATGCGGGATAGGAAGTTGGTCACTTTGGGGGGTGGCAGTTTCTCGCCGAGGTCCGAGTACCGGGACCCTTGTTCTCCCCCCACCTCCCCCCCTTCACCCCCCCGCCATACAAAATTATGGTCTTTCGGAAAAGCGATTTATTTCAACCGGAAAGGGATTTTCCGAAGCGGTATATCCCATACCATCGTATAGAGGATGGCGTAGCGCATCCCAGGAAATTCTTCGATCCTCGGTCCACCGACCTGGTACAAAGATGGCGACGGGATCTCGGAAACTATGGGGGATGGAAAGATGGTGTTTGCGGAATGTCATAGATGGTCATCGGCCATTACTACCAAACCACTCATCCCCACCCCTTTCATACATTTTTTTTAAACTCCATACAACTTGTATGGACTTTGTGAGCCCCATAGCTCCTCAACGGTGGCAGTTACCTGTACGGTCCCTTTGGGTGATAAAAGTTTCTCCCGGAGGTCCACCCCTTGGGACCGTCTCTTTCCCCCCACCTCCCCCCCTTTACACCCCCTCCATACAAAATCACACCTCGATGGCGATTTTGCACCTTTAAACGAGGGCGGTCGACCCGCCGCGGAGGGTCTCGAGGCCGGGGGTGCGAATGACGAGGAGGGGGGACAGGGGGGGATAGGGGAGCGCGCAGCGCGACCCGCCCCCCCGGCCCCCCTCCGAGGAATTTGCGACCCCCGGACTCGAGGGCCGCAGCGGCGGCAACGTTGGCCCGAGAGCCGCGAAAGTCCATCCCCTCGCCCTCCCCCTCACTCCCCCCTCCATACCAAATCACACCTAAAAGGGATTTTTCCACCAGTATAAGAGACGGTGGTCGACCCGTCGCGGAGCGAAGCGGAGCGACGGCAAGGGTCTACCGGGGCACCGAAAAAGCGAAAAGTTTGATCCCCTCCCCCTCGGACCCCCTCAGTCGTAACTCGGAGACGGCGCGTCGCAGAGGGGTCGTGTTTGGGGCCATCGGAGACGTCTCGAAGAGATAAAAAATTTGTACCCCCCCTGCAACCCCCTCCGCCCGTAAAACGGAAACGGCTTGAAGCAACTGCTTCATGTTTGGGCTCATTTGAGACGTCTCGACGAGATAAAAAATTTGAACCCCCCTCCAACCCCCCCGGCTGTAGTTCGAAAACGGCTTGAAGCAACTGCTTCATGTTTGGGCTCATTTGAGACGTCTCGACGAGATAAAAAATTTGAACCCCCCTCCAACCCCCCCGGCTGTAAATCGGAAACGACTTGACGCAGCCGGGTCGTGTTTGGGCTCATCGGAGACGTCTCGGAAAAACAAATTTTTTAAGGCAGACCAAATTTCAAAATTTCGGTCTACTCAGTAGACTATGGTCAACGGTTACAGATAGACCCTTCGTGTTGGGTATCATTTGAAAGATCTCAACGAGGGTGACCTATTTAGACCTACGCCAACTCCCCCCCCCCTCCCCCCTTACTTACTCCCAATTACAATAACGTCATTTATAATTATTCATTCACGATTTACAAAACAAAGACCCAATACCCACACCTAAACAATTTATCATGGCAAAAGATAAGACAAAAAAAACAGAGCTCCACCACCCCCCCGCGGGCTGCAAGCCCGCGGAATCGAGCGACCCACTAGTTAATTAATTAATTAATTAATACACTATAAAGCTGAAATACCGCTGATGGATCTAATGACTCATCGAATTGTTCTCCTAGAAGGAGTGGTGGGGGAATTCCCTTTTGTGGTGGATCGTGTAGGGGGTTTCCCCGTGACCTCCAGAAAAATCTGATATCTTCGGTATACCGTTCTGGTAAAAAGTTGGCGACGAGATCTCAAAAAGTATGAGTCGCAGAGGGATCGGGTTTGCGGAATGTCATAGAGGGTCAATGGCCGTTGCCACCGGATCACTCATCCCCACCCCTTTCATACATTTTTTTTAAACTCCATACAACTTTTTTGAAATCTTTAAAGTGGAATTTCTCGAAAACCACCGGAGATAGAGGGGTGGCGTCTTCGGGGGGTGGCAGTTTCTCGTCGAGGTCCTCCCCCCGGGACCGCCCCCCTCCCCCCAACTCCCCCCCTTCGCCCCCCCTCCATACAAAATGGACCCATTTTTACAAAACAAAGACCCAAAAACACACCAAAACAATTAATCATGGCATAACAATAGACAAAACAGAACACAATCACCCCCCCCGCGGGCTGCAAGCCCGCGGAATCGAGCGACCCGCTAGTTAATTAACAATAATAAAGCCGAACCCCCACTGACCGAATACTCATATAACCAACCGGGAAGGGGGGTGGGGGGGTGAAATTTTTTTATCCGGTCGTAGAGGGGGTCCGAAATGAGGAATGGGAAAAATACGGAGAAGTCGATCCACCGAGGTGGTAAAAAGTTGGCGAAGGGATCTCGGAAAGTGTGAGGGATAGCGGGATGGGGTTTGCGGAAAGTCAAAGAGGGTCATCGGCCCTTACCACCGGATCACTCATCCCCACCCCTTTCATACACTTTTTTTAAACTCCATACAAATCATACAAAATGGGATATCTCAAAAACCGCCTGGGATAGAAGAGCGGTTTCTTCGGTAAGGGTCAACTATTGTCGTGGTCCAACTTCTGGGATAAACTTTATCCCGCCATCCCGCCCCGTCTATCCCGGCTCCATACAAGGATCTGTTTTTCGGCGAAAATGATGGGAATATCTCCAAAACCGTCCGGGATAGGTGCATGGTCTCCATGGCGGGTTTCCATCCCTAGGTGGGACGCTTCCAGGGAGCCATCCCGTTTTTCGGAATTTCCATCCCTTCATCCCGCTCCCATACAAATTTACCGTTTTTCGGGAAAGCTCCCGTTTCACCTGGAAGATGGCAATGCGGTGCGGTCTATCCTATCCCATCGGATAGTGGGTAAAGTCTTGAGGTCCAGACATTTTTGGTACTCTCGGTCCACGGACCTGGTACAAAGATGGCGAGAGGTCCTCGGAAACTATGAGGGATAGCGGGATGGCGTTTGCGGAATGTCATAGAGGGTCATCGGCAATTACCATCGGACCACTCATCCCCATCCCGTTCATACATTTTTTTTAAACTCCATACAACTTTTTTGAAATATTCAAAGTGGAACACCTCCGAAACTACCGGAGATAGAGGGGCGGCGTCTTCGGGGGATAATCACCTATCGTGGTGGTCCGAGTGGCAGGATAGGTTTCATCCCCCCATCCCGCCCCCTTCATCCCGCTCCCATACAAAAGTGGCATATTCGGCGAAAAGGATAGGAATATCCCCAAAACCATCCCGGATAGGTGGGTGGTCACTTTGGGGGGTAGCAGTTTCTCCTCGAGTTCCACCCCCTGGGATAGTCACTCTTACCCCACCTCCCCCCCTTCATCCCCTCTCCATACAAAATTATGGTATTTCGGAACAGCTCCCGTTTCACCTGGAACTGGGCAATGTGGGGCGGTCTATCTTATCCCGTCGGATAGTGGGTGAAGTCCCGATCTCCAGGCACTTGTGGCACCCTCGGTCCACCGACCTGGTACAAAGGCGGTAAGAGGTCCTCGGAAACTAAGAGGGGTAGAAGGGTGGCGTTTGCGGAATGTCATAGAGGGTCATCGGCCCTTACCACCGGACCACTAATCCCCACCCCGTTCATACATTTTTTTTAAACTCCATACAACTTTTTAGAAATTTCAAAGTGGAACACCTCCGAAACCACCGGGGATAGAGGGGTGGCGTCTTTAGGGGATAATCACCTATCGTGGTGGTCCAAGTGCCGGGATAGCTTTCGTCCCCCTATCCCGCCCCCTTCGTCCCGCTCCCATACAAAAGTGGCTTTTTCACATTTGTATGGATGGGAATATCTCCAAAACCACCCGGGATAGGTGGGTGGTCACTTTGGCGGATAACCACTACCCCCCGAGGTCCACCCCCTGGGACCGTCGCCTTCACGCCACCTCCCCCCCCTTCCATACAAATCACACCTGAATGGCGATTTTGCACCTTTAAAGGAGGGTGGTCGACCCGCCGCGAAGGGTCTCGAGGCCGGGGGGGCGGATGACGAGGAGGGGGGATGGGGGGGATAGGGGAGCGCGCAGCGCGACCCGCCCCCCCGGCTCCCCTCCGAGGAATTCGCGACCCCGGACTCGAGGGCCGCAGCGGCGGAAACAGTGACCGGAGAGCCGCAAAAGTCCAACCCCTTCGGCCATTTAGACACAGCCAAGATACAGTGACCCCAATTCACCCCATCCCCCCCACCCTTTTAACACCCCGTCTGTAACTCAGAAACGGTGCGACCGATACCCCTCGTGTTTGGGCTCATCGGAGACGTCTCGACGAGATAAAAAATTTGAACCCCCCTCCAACCCCCCCACACGTAATTCGGAAATGACTTGAAGCAACTGCTTCGTGTTTGGGCTCATTTGAGACGTCTCGACGAGATAAAAAATTTGAACCCCCCTCCAACCCCCCCAGCTGTACTTCGGAAACGACTTGACGCAGCCGGGTCGTGTTTGGGTTCATCGGAGACGTCTCGGGAAGACGAATTTTTTAGAGTAGACCAAATTTCAAAATTTTTCAGTTCCGGTCTACTCAGTAGACCACGGTCAATTATTACAGGTAGACCCCCCGTCTTGGGTATCATTTGAAAGGTCTCAACGAGGGTGACCTATTGAGACTATCCCTCCCTCCCCCCACCCCCCTCACTTATCCTCAATTCTTCACGAATTACAAAACAAAGACCCAAAACCAAACCAAAACAATTAATTATGGCAAAAGGCAACACAAAAGTCCATCCCCTTCGGCCATTTAGACACAGCCAAGATACAGTGACCCCAATCCACCCCATCCCCCCCCCTTTTAACACCCCGTCCGTAACTCAGAAACGGCGCGACGCAGCCGGGTCGTGTTTGGGCTCATTGGAGACGTCTGCACGAGATAAAAAATTTGAACCCCCCTCCAACCCCCCCTACCGTAAATCGGAAATGACTTGAAGCAACTGCTTCGTGTTTGGACTCATTTGAGACGTATCGACGAGATAAAAAATTTGAACCCCCCTCCAACCCCCCGGCCGTAATTCGGAAACGACTTGACGCAGCCGGGTCGTGTTTGGGCTCATTGGAGACGTCTCGGCGAGATAAAAAAATTGAACCCCTCTCCAACCCCCCCTCCCGTAATTCGTAAATGACTTGAAGTAATTGCTTCGTGTTTGGGTTCACTTGAGACGTCTCGACGAGATAAAAAATTTGAACCCCCCTCCAACCCCCCCGGCTTTAATTCGGAAACGACTTGACGCAGCCGGGTCGTGTTTGGGCTCATCGGAGACGTCTCGGAAAGACGAATTTTTTAAGTAGACCAAATTGTAAAATTTTTCAGTTCCGGTCTACTCAGTAGACCACGGTCAACTGTTGGGTATCATTTGAAAGGTCTCAACGAGGGTGACCTATTGAGATTATCCCCCCTTCCCCCCGCCTTCTTTACTTACCCCCAATTTTTCACGAATTACAAAACAAAAGACCCAAAAAGAAACCAAAAACAATTAATTATGGCAATGGCCAGACACCACCCAACTCACAACCGCGCCCCCGCGGGCTGCTTGCAGACCGCGGCAGCACGCAAAAACTAGTTAACAACAATATAGCCGAACCCCCACTCACCGAACTACTGATAAAGTTTTCCGGGAAGGAGGTGCGGGGGGATTCCCCCTTGGGGCTCATCGTGAAGAGGAAGAAAAGTTGTCGAGAAATAAATTCGGGATCCTCGATCCACCGAGGTGGTAAAAAGTTGGCCAAGGGATCTCGGAAAGTGTGAGGGATAGCGGGATGGGGTTTGCGGAATGTCAAAGAGGGTCATCGGCAGTTACCACAGAACGAGTCATCCCCACCCCTTTCATACACTTTTTTTAAACTCCATACAAATCATACAAAACGGGATATCTCGAAAACCGCCGGGGATAGAAGAGCGGTTTCTTCGGTAAGGGTCGACTATGGGAGTGGTCCAACTTCCGGGATAAACTTTATCCCGCCATCCCGCCCCGTCTATCCCGGCTCCATACAAGGATCTGCTTTTCGGCGACAACGATGGGAATATCTCCAAAACCGTCCGGGATAGGTGCGTGGCCTCTATGGCGCGTTTCCATCCCTAGGTGGGATGCTTCCAGGGAGCCATCCCGTTTTTCGGGATTTCCATCCCTTCATCCCGCTCCCATACAAATTTACCCTTTTTCGGGACAGCTCCCGTTTCACCTGGAAGATGGCCATGCGGTGCGGTCTATCCTAACACATCGGATAGTGGGTAAAGTCTTGAGGTCCAGACATTTTCGGCACTCTCGGTCCACGGACCTGGTACAAAGATGGCGAGAGGTCCTCGGAAACTATGAGGGATAGAAAGGTGGCGTTTGCGGAATGTCATAGAGGGTCATCGGCAATTACCATCGGACCACTCATCCCCATCCCGTTCATACATTTTTTTTAAACTCCATACAACTTTTTTGAAATATTCAAAGCGGAACACCTCCAAAACCAATGGGGATAGAGAGATGGCGTCTTTGGGGGATAATCACCTATCGTGGTGGTCCGAGTAGCGGGATAGGTTTCATCCCCCCATCCCGCCCCCTTCATCCCGCTCCCATACAAAAGTGGCATTTTCGGCGAAAAGGATGGGATATCTCCAAAACCATCCCGGATAGGTGGGTGTTTGCCATGGCGCGTTTCCATCCCTCAGTGGGATGCTTCTAAGGGGCCATCCCGTTTTTCGGGATTTCCATCCCTTCATCCCGCCCTCATATAAATTTATGGTTTTTCGGAACAGCTCCCGTTTTAACTGGAACTGGGCAATGTGGGGCGGTCTATCTTATCCCTTCGGATAGTGGGTGAAAACCCGATCTCCAGGCACTTGTGGCACCCTCGGTCCACCGACCTGGTACAAAGACGGTAAGAGGTCCTCGGAAACTAAGAGGGGTAGAAGGGTGGCGTTTGCGGAATGTCATAGAGGGTCATCGGCCCTTACCACCGGACCACTAATCCCCATCCCGTTCATACATTTTTTTTAAACTCCATACAACTTTTTGGAAATTTCAAAGTGGAACACCTCCAAAACCACCGGAGATAGAGGGATGGCGTCTTTAAGGGATGATCACCTATCGTGGTGGTCCAAGTGCCGGGATAGGTTTCATCCCCCTATCCCGCCCCCTTCGTCCCGCTCCCATACAAAAGTGGCATTTTCACATTTGTATGGATGGGAATATCTCCAAAACCACCCGGGATAGGTGGGTGGTCACTTTGGCGGATAACCACTACCCCCCGAGGTCCACCCCCTGAGACCGTCGCTCTCACCCTACCTCCCCCCCTTCACCCCCCATCCATACAAATCACACCTGAATGGCGATTTTGCACCTTTAGAGGAGGGTGGTCGACCCGCCGCGAAGGGTCTCGAGGCCGGGGGGGCGAATGACGAGGAGGGGGAATAGGGGGGGATAGGGGAGCGCGCAGCGCGACCCGCCCCCCCGGCCCCCCTCCGAGGAATTCGCGACCCCGGGCTCGAGGGCCGCAGCGGCGGAAACGGTGACCGGAGAGCCGCGAAAGTCCATCCCCTTCGGCCATTTAGACACAGCCAAGATACAGTGACCCCAATCCACCCCATCCCCCCCCCCCTTTAACACCCCGTCCATAACTCGGAAACGGCGCGTCGCAGCCGGGTCGTGTTTGGGTTCATCAGAGACGTCTCGGGAAGATGAATTTTTTCGAGTAGACCAAATTTCAAAAATTTTCAGTTTTGGTCTACTCAGTAGACCACGGTCAACTGTTACAGGTAGACCCCCCGTGTTGGGTATCATTTGAAAGGTCTCAACGAGGGTGACCTATTGAGACTATCCCTCCTTCCCCCCACCCCCCTTACTTATCCTCAATTCTTCACGAATTACAAAACAAAGACCCAAAACCAAACCAAAACAATTAATTATGGCAAAAGGCAACACAAAAGTCCATCCCCTTCGGCCATTTAGACACAGCCAAGATACAGTGACCCCAATCCACCCCACCCCCCCCCCCACCCTTTTAACACCCCGTCTGTAACTCGGAAACGGGGCGACGCAGCCGGGTCGTGTTTGGGCTCATCGGAGATGTCTCGACGAGATAAAAAATTTGAACCCCCCTCCAACCCCCCCCCACGTAATTCGGAAATGACTTGAAGCAACTGCTTCGTGTTTGGGCTCATTTGAGACGTCTCGACGAGATAAAAAATTTGAACCCCCCTCCAACCCCCCCGCCCGTAATTCGGAAACGGGGTGACGCAGCCGGGTCGTGTTTGGGCTCATTTGAGACGTCTCGACGAGATAAAAAATTTGAACCCCCCTCCAACCCCCCCACACGTAATTCGGAAATGACGAAGCAACTGCTTCGTGTTAGGGCTCATTTGAGACGTCTCGACGAGATAAAAAATTTGAACCCCCCTCCAACCCCCCCGGCTGTAATTCGGAAACGACTTGAAGCAGCCGGGTCGTGTTTGGGCTCATCAGAGACGTCTCGAAAAGACGATTTTTTTAAGTAGACCAAATTTTAAAATTTTTCATTTCCGGTCTACTCAATAGACCACGGTCAACTGTTACAGGTAGACCTCCCGTGTTGGGTATCATTTGAAAGGTCTCAACGAGGATGACCTATTGAGACTATCCTCTCCCTCCCCCACCAACTTTACTTACCCCCATTTCTTCACGAATAACATATCAAAGACCCAAAAACAAACCAAAACAATTAATTATGGCAAAAGGCAACACAAAAGTCCATCCCCTTCGGCCATTTAGACACAGCCAAGATACAGTGACCCCAATGCACCCCTTTTAACACCCCGTTTGTAACTCGGAAACGATGCGACCGATACCCCTCGTATTTGGGCTCATCGGAGACGTCTCGGGAAGACGAATTATTTAAAGTAGACCAAATTTAAATTTTTTTTAGTTCCGGTCTACTCAGTAGACCACGGTCAACTGTTACAGGTAGACCCCCCGTGTTGGGTATCATTTGAAAGGTCTCGACGAGAGTGACCTATTGAGGCTATCCCCCACCCTCCCCCCACCCCTTCACTTACCCCCAATTCTTTACGAATTACAAAACAAAAGACCCCAAAACCAAATCAAAATAATTAATTATGGCAAAAGCAACACAAAAGTCCATCCCCTTCGGCCATTTGGACACAGCCAAGATACAGTGAACCCAATCCACCCCATACCCCTCTTTTAACACCCCGTCCGTAACTCAGAAACGCCGCGTCACAACCGGGTCGTGTTTGGACTCATCGGAGACGTCTCGGAAAGACGAATTTTTTAAGTAGACCAAATTTTAAATTTTTTCAGTTCCGGTCTACTCAGTAGACCACGGTGAACTGTTTTACATATAAACCCCCCGTGTTGGGTATCATTTGAAAGGTCTCAACGAGGGTGACCTATTGAGACTCCCCCCCCTTCCCCCGCCCCCTTCACTTACCCCCAATTTTTCACGAATTACAAAACAAAAGACCCAAAAACAAACCAAAAACAATTAGTCATGGCAAATACCGTCACCCAACCCACAACCGCGCCCCCGCGGGCTGCTTGCAGACCGCGGCAGCACGCAAAAACTAGTTAATTAATAAACTATAAAGCCGAAAACCCACTAATAGTATGACTGACAAAATTGTTCTCCTAGAAGGAGTGGTGGGGGGTTTCCCGTTTTTGGTGGGTCGCGTAGGGGGTTTCCCCGTGACATCCAGAAAAATCTGATATCCTCGGTATACCGTTCTGGTAAAAAGTTGGTTAGCGGTTCTCGGAAACGGTGAGGGATGGAAAGGTGGCGTTTGCGGAATGTCATAGGGGGTCGACGGCCGTTGCCACCGGATCACTCATCCCCACCCCTTTCATACATTTTTTTTAAACTCCATACAACTTTTTTGAAATCTGCCAAGTGGAATTTCTCGAAAACCACCGGAGATAGAGGGGTGGCGTCTTCGGGGGGTGGCAGTTTCTCCCCGAGGTCCACTTCTTGGGACAGTCTCCCTGCCCCCACCTCCCCCCCTTCGGCCCCCCTCCATACAAAATTGACCCATTTTTACAAAACAAAGACCCAAAATCACACCAAAACAATTAATCATGGCAAAAGAATAGACAAAACAAAACACACAATCCCCCCCCCCGCGGGCTGCAAGCCCGCGGAATCGAGCGACCCACTAGTTTCTGTATAAATATAAAAATTACATGTCACATGTTTGTTCCTAATGAACTCTGAAACTGCTGAACCGATTTTGATCTAGTTTCGTAACTAACCCTCAATTTGATACAACTTAAAAAACTTATATATATTAATTAATTAATTATTAAAAAACTATAAAGCCGAAAACCCACTGACAGAACTAGTGACTGACTGACTTACATAATTGTTCTCCCAGAAGGAGTAGTGGGGGAAGTCCCAGTTATAGGTGGTCGCGTAGGGGGTTTCCCCGTGACCTCCAGAAAAATCTGATATCTTCGGTATACCGTTCTGGTAAAAAGTTGGCGACGGGATCTCGAAAAGTATGAGTCGCAGTGGGATCGGGTTTGCGGAATGTCATAGAGGGTCAATGGCCGTTGCCACCGGATCACTCATCCCCACCCCTTTCATACATTTTTTTTAAACTCCATACAACTTTTTTGAAATCTTGTAAGTGGAATTTCTCGAAAACCACCGGAGATAGAGGGGTGGCGTCTTCGGGGGGTGGCAGTTTCTCGTCGAGGTCCACCCCCCGGGACCGCCCCCCTCCCCTCAACTCCCCCCCTTCGCCCCCCCTCCATACAAAATGGACCCATTTTTACAAAACAAAGACCCAAAAACACACCAAAACAATTAATCATGGCAAAACAATAGACAAAACAAAACACAATCACCCCCCCGCGGGCTGCAAGCCCGCGGAATCGAGCGACCCGCTAGTTAAAAAACTATAAAGCCGAAAACCCACTGACAGAACTAGTGACTGACTGACTTACATAATTGTTCTCCCAGAAGGAGTGGTGGGAGAAGTCCCAGTTATAGGTGGTCGCGTAGGGGGTTTCCCCGTGAGTTCCAGAAAAATCTGATATCCTCGGTATACCGTTCTGGTAAAAAGTTGGTTAGTGGTCCTCGGAAACGGTGAGGGATGGAAAGGTGGCGTTTGCGGAATGTCATAGAGGGTCAACGGCCGTTGCCACCGGATCACTCATCCCCACCCCTTTCATACATTTTTTTTAAACTCCATACAACTTTTTTGGACTCATCAAAGTTGAACGCCTCCTAAACCGTTGGGGATAGATGGGTGGCGTCTTCGGGGGGTGGTAGTTTCTCCCCGAGGTCCATCTCCTGGGACGATCTCCCTCCCCCCACCTCCCCCCCTTCGCCCCCCCTCCATACAAAAATGGCCATTTTTTCGGAAAAACGGGAATATCTCCAAAACCATAGAGGATGAAAAGTCGGTGTCTGTGGCGCGTTTCAGTGCCTCGGTGGGTCCATCCCCCGGAATGATCGGCCTCCCCCCACTTCACCCCCTCGCCCCCCTATAAAGCCGAATCACCGCTGGCGGATTTCACGACTCATCGAATTGTACACCGGGAAGGAGCGGTGGGGGGTTTCCCGTTGGTGGCGGGTCGCATAGGGGATTTCCCGGTGATTTCCAGAAAAATCCGATATCCTCGGTATACCGTCCTGGAAAAAAGTCGGTGAGTGGTCCTCGGAAACGGTGAGGAATAGAAAGATGGCGTTTGCGGAATGTCATAGGGGGTCATTGGCCGTTGCCACCGGATCACTCATCCCCACCCCTTTCATACATTTTTTTTAAACTCCATACAATTTTTTTGGACTCATCAAAGTGGAACGCCTCCTAAACCGTTGGGGATAGATGGGTGGCGTCTTCGGGGGGTGATCACCTATCGTGGTGGTCCAAGTACCGGGATAGGTTTCATCCCCCCACCTCCCCCCCTTTGCCCCCCCTCCATACAAAAATTGACATTTTTTTGGAAAAACGAGAATATCTCCAAAACCATGCGGGATAGGTGGTCGGTCAATATGGCGGATAACCATCACCCCGCGGGGTCCACCCCCCGGGATAAACGCCCTCCCCCCACTCCACCCCATTCACCCCTCCTCCATACAAATTTATGGTTTTTCGAAAAAGCTATTTATTTCAACCGGAAGGGGATTTTCCGAAGCGGTATATCCCATCCCATCGTATAGAGGATGGCGTAGCGCACCCCAGGAATTTCCTCGATCCTCGGTCCACCGACCTGGTAAGAAGTTGGTTAGTGGTCCTCCGAAACTGTGAGGGATGGAAAGGTGGCGTTTGCGGAATGTCATAGAGGGTCATCGGCCATTACCAGCAGACCACTCATCCCCACCCCTTTCATACATTTTTTTTAAACTCCATACAACTTTTTTGGACTCATCAAAGTGGAACGCCTCCTAAACCGTTGGGGATAGATGGGTGGCGTCTTCGGGGGGTGATCACCTATCGTGGTGGTCCAAGTACCGGGATAGGTTTCATCCCCCCACCTCCCCCCCTTTGCCCCCCCTCCATACAAAAGTGGCCATTTTTTCGGAAGGATGAGAATATCTCCAAAATCATAGAGGATGCGAAGTCGGTGTCTATGGCGGATAACCATCACCCCGCGGGTTCCACCCCCCGGGATAAACACCCTCCCCCCGCTCCACCCCCTTCACCCCCTCTCCATACAAATTTATGGTCTTTCGGAAAAGCGATTTATTTCAACCGGAAAGGGATTTTCCGAAGCGGTGTATCCCATCCCATCGTATAGAGGATGGCGTAGCGCACCCCAGGAATTTCTTCGATCCTCGGTGTACCGACCTGGTACAAAGTTGGTTAGTGGTCCTCGGAAACTGTGAGGGATGGAAAGATGGCGTTTGCGGAATGTCATAGAGGGTGATCGGTAGTTTCCACCAGACCGCTCATCCCCACCCCTTTCATACATTTTTTTTAAACTCCATACAACTTTTTTGAAATCTGCCAAGTGGAACGCCTCCTAAACCGTTGGGGATAGATGGGTGGCGTCTTTGGGGGATGATCACCTGTCGTGGTGGTCCAAGTACCGGGATAGGTTTCATCCCCCCACCTCCCCCCCTTCGCCCTCCCTCCATACAAAAAGTGGCAATTTTTTCGGAAAAACGGGAATATCTCCAAAACCATGCGGGATAGGTGGTCGGTCACTATGGCGGATAACCATCACCCCGCAGGGTCCACCCCCCGGAATAAATGCCCTCCCCCCACTCCACCCCCTTCACCCCCTCTCCATACAAATTTATGGTCTTTCGGAAAAGCGATTTATTTCAACCGGAAAGGGATTTTCCGAAGCGGTATATCCCATCCCATCGTATAGAGGATGGCGTAGCGCACTCCAGGAATTTCCTCGATCTTCGGTCCACCGACCTGGTACAAAGATGGCGACGGGTTCTCGGAAACTATGAGGGATGGAAAGATGGCGTTTGCGGAATGTCATAGAGGGTCATCGGTAGTTGCCACCTGACCGCTCATCCCCACCCCTTTCATACATTTTTTTTAAACTCCATACAACTTGTATGGACTTTGTGAGCCCCATAGCTCCTCAAGGGTGGCAGTTACCTGTACGGTCCCTTTGGGTGATAAAAGTTTCTCCCGGAGGTCCACCCCTTGGGACCGTCTCTTTCCCCCCACCTCCCCCCCTTTACACCCCCTCCATACAAAATCACACCTCGATGGCGATTTTGCACCTTTAAACGAGGGCGGTCGACCCGCCGCGGAGGGTTTCGAGGCCGGGGGTGCGAATGACGAGGAGGGGGGACAGGGGGGGATAGGGGAGCGCGCAGCGCGACACGCCCCCCCGGCCCCCCTCCGAGGAATTTGCGACCCCCGGACTCGAGGGCCGCAGCGGCGGCAACGTTGGCCCGAGAGCCGCGAAAGTCCATCCCCTCGCCCTCCCCCTCACTCCCCCCTCCATACCAAATCACACCTAAAAGGGATTTTTCCACCAGTATAAGAGACGGCGGTCGACCCGTCGCGGAGCGACGGCATGGGTCTACCGGGGCACCCAAAAAGCGAAGATTGACTCCCCCCCCTCGTACCCCCTCAGTCGTAACTCGGAGACGGCGCGCCGCAGAGGGGTCGTGTTTGGGCTCATCGGAGACGTCTCGAAGAGATTAAAAATTTGAACCCCCCAGCAACCCCCTCCGCCCGTAAAACGGAAACGGCTTGAAGCAACTGCTTCATGTTTGGGCTCATTTGAGACGTCTCGACGAGATAAAAAATTTGAACCCCCCTCCAACCCCCCCGGCTGTAGATCGAAAACGGCTTGAAACAACTGCTTCATGTTTGGGCTCATTTGAGACGTCTCGACGAGATAAAAAATTTGAACCCCCCTCCAACCCCCCCGGCTGTAAATCGGAAACGACTTGACGCAGCCGGGTCGTGTTTGGGCTCATCGGAGACGTCTCGGAAAGACAAATTTTTTGAAGCAGACTAAATTTCAAAATTTGACAATTTCGGTCTACTCAGTAGACCATGGTCAACGGTTACAGATAGACCCTTCGTGTTGGGTATCATTTGAAAGGTCTCAACGAGGGTGACCTATTTAGACCTACGCCAACTCTCCCCCCCCCCTTACTTACAACCAATTACAATTACGTCATTTATAATTATTCATTCTCGATTTACAAAACAAAGACCCAATACCCACACCTAAACAATTAATCATGGCAAAAGATAAGACAAATAAAACACACAGTACCACCCTCCCGCGGGCTGCAAGCCCGCGGAATCGAGCGACCCACTAGTTAATACACTATAAAGCCGAAAGGCCACTCACGCATCTAATGACTGACTGACATAATTGTTCTCCTAGAAGGAGTGGTGGGGGAAATCCCTTTTGTTGTGGATCGTGTAGGGGGTTTCCCCGTGACCTCCAGAAAAATCTGATATCTTCGGTATACCGTTCTGGTAAAAAGTTGGTGACGAGATCTCGAAAAGTAAGAGTCGCAGAGGGATCGGGTTTGCGGAATGTCATAGAGGGTCAATGGCCGTTGCCACCGGATCACTCATCCCCACCCCTTTCATACATTTTTTTTAAACTCCATACAACTTTTTTGAAATCTTTTAAGTGGAACACCTCCTAAACCGTTGGGGATAGAGGGGTGGCGTCTTCGGGGGGTGGCAGTTTCTCGTCGATGTCCACCCCCCGGGACCGCCCCCCTCCCCTCAACTCCCCCCCTTCGCCCCCCCTCCATACAAAATTGACCCATTTTTACAAAACAATGACCCAAAACCACACCAAATCAATTAATCATGGCAAAAGAATAGACAAAAAAAACACAATCACCCCCCCCGCGGGCTGCAAGCCCGCGGAATCGAGCGACCCGCTAGTTAATTTAATACACTATAAAGCCGAAAGGCCACTCAACGATCTAGTGACTGACTCATCGAATTGTTCTCCTAGAAGGAGTGGCGGGGGAAATCCCTTTTGTGGTGGATCGTGTAGGGGGTTTCCCCGTGACCTCCAGAAAAATCTGATATCCTCGGTATACCGTTCTGGTAAAAAGTTGGTGAGCGGTTCTCGGAAACGGTGAGGGATGGAAAGGTGGCGTTTGCGGAATGTCATAGGGGGTCAATGGCCGTTGCCACCGGATCACTCATCCCCACCCCTTTCATACATTTTTTTTAAACTCCATACAACTTTTTTGGACTCATCAAAGTTGAACGCCTCCTAAACCGTTGGGGATAGATGGGTGGCGTCTTCGGGGGGTGGCAGATTCTCCCCGGGGTCCACCTCTTGGGATAGTCTCCCTCCCCCCATCTCCCCCCCTTCGCCCCCCCTCCATACAAAAATGGCCATATTTTCGGAAAAACGGGAATATCTCCAAAACCATAGAGGATGAAAAGTCGGTGTCTATGGCGCGATTGTGTCCCTCTGTGGGGTCCACCCCCCGGAATAATCGCCCTCCCCCCACTTCACCCCCCCCGCCCCCCTATAAAGCCGAATCACCGCTGGCGGATTTCACGACTCATCGAATTGTACACCCGGAAGGAGCGGTGGGGGGTTTCCCGTTGGTGGCGGGTCGCGTAGGGGATTCCCCGGTGACTTCCAGAAAAATCCGATATCTTCGGTATACCGTTCTGGTAAAAAGTTGGTTAGTGGTCCTCGGAAACTGTGAGGGATGGAAAGATGGCGTTTGCGGAATGTCATAGGGGGTGATCGGTGGTTGCCAGCGGACCGCTCATCCCCACCCCTTTCATACATTTTTTTTAAACTCCATACAACTTTTTTGAAATCTTCCAAGTGGAACGCCTCCTAAACCGTTGGGGATAGATGGGTGGCGTCTTTGGGGGATGATCACCTGTCGTGGTGGTCCAAGTACCGGGATAGGTTTCATCCCCCCACCTCCCCCCCTTCGCCCCCCCTCCATACAAAAAGTGGCCATTTTTTTAGAAAAACGGGAATATCTCCAAAACCATGCGGGATAGGTGGTCGGTCATTTTGGCGGATAACCATCACCCCGCGGGGTCCACCCCCCGGGATAATCGCCTTACCTCCACTCCACCCTCTTCACCCCCTCTCCATACAAATTTATGGTCTTTCGGAAAAGCGATTTATTTCAACCGGAAAGGGATTTTCTAATGCGGTGTATCCCCTCCCATCGTATAGAGGATGGCGTAGCGCACCCCAGGAATTTCCTCGATCCTCGGTCCACCGACCTGGTACAAAGTTGGTTAGTGGTCCTCCGAAACTGTGAGGGATGGAAAGGTGGCATTTGCGGAATGTCATAGAGGGTCATCGGCCATTACCAGCGGACTACTCATCCCCACCCCTTTCATACATTTTTTTAAACTTCATACAACTTTTTTGAAATCTGCCAAGTGGAACGCCTCCTAAACCGTTGGGGATAGATGGGTGGCGTCTTCGGGGGATGATCACCTATCGTGGTGGTCCAAGTACCGGAATAGGTTTCATCCCTCCACCTCCCCCCCTTCGCCCCCCCTCCATACAAAAAGTGGCCATTTTTTCGGAAAAACGGGAATATCTCCAAAACCATGCGGGATAGGTGGTCGGTCACTATGGCGGATAACCATCACCCCGCAGGGTCCACCCCCCGGAATAAACGCCCTCCCCCCACTCCACCCCCTTCACCCCCTATCCATACAAATTTATGGTCTTTCGGAAAAGCGATTTATTTCAACCGGAAGGGGATTTTTCGAAGCGGTGTATCCCCTCCCATCGTATAGAGGATGGCGTAGCGCACCTCAGGAATTTCCTCGATCCTCGGTCCACCGACCTGGTACAAAGATGGCGACGGGATCTCGGAAACTGTGAGTGATGGAAAGATGGCGTTTGCGGAATGTCATAGAGGGTCATCGGCCATTACCAGCGGACCACTCATCCCCACCCCTTTCATACATTTTTTTTAAACTCCATACAACTTTTTTGAAATCTTCCAAGTGGAACGCCTCCTAAACCGTTGGGGATAGATGGGTGGCGTCTTCGGGGGGTGGCAGTTTCTCACAGAGGTCCGAGTACCGGGATCCTTGTTCTCCCCCCACCTCGCCCCCTTCGCCCCCCCTCCATACAAAAATGGCCATTTTTTTCGGAAGGATGGGAAAAACTCCAAAACCATAGAGGATAGGTGGTCGGTCTCTATGGCGGATAACCATCAGCCCGTGGGGTCCACCCCCCGGGATAATCGCCCTCCCCACACTCGACCCCCTTCACCCCCTCTCCATACAAATTTATGGTCTTTCGGAAAAGCGATTTATTTCAACCGGAAAGGGATTTTCCGAAGCGGTATATCCCATCCCATCGTATAGAGGATGGCGTAGCGCACCCCAGGAATTTCCTCGATCCTCGGTCCACCGACCTGGTACAAAGTTGGTTAGTGGTCCTCCGAAACTGTGAGGGATGGAAAGGTGGCGTTTGCGGAATGTCATAGGGGGTGATCGGCCATTACCAGCGGACCACTCATCCCCACCCCTTTCATACATTTTTTTTAAACTCCATACAACTTTTTTGAAATCTTCCAAGTGGAACGCCTCCTAAACCGTTGGGGATAGACGGGTGGCGTCTTTGGGGGATGATCACCTATCGTGGTGGTCCAAGTACCGGAATAGGTTTCATCCCCCCCACCTCCCCCCCTTTGCCCCCCCTCCATACAAAAGGTGGCATTTTTTTCGGAAAAACGGGAATATCTCCAAAACCATGCGGGATAGGTGGTCGGTCACTATGGCGGATAACCATCACCCCGCGGGGTCCACCCCCCGGGATAATCGCCTTCCCTCCACTCCACCCTCTTCACCCCCTCTCCATACAAATTTATGGTCTTTCGGAAAACGATTTATTTCAACCGGAAAGGGATTTTCCGAAGCGGTAGATCCCATCCCATCGTATAGAGGATGGCGTAGCGCACCCCAGGAATTTCCTCGATCCTCGGTCCACCGACCTGGTACAAAGATGGCGACGGGGTCTCGGAAACTATGAGGGATGGAAAGGTGGCGTTTGCGGAATGTCATAGAGGGTGATCGGTAGTTGCCACGGAACGAGTCATCCCCACCCCTTTCATACATTTTTTTTAAACTCCATACAACTTTTTTGAAATCTTCAAAGTGGAACGCCTCCTAAACCACCGGAGATAGAGGGGTGGCGTCTTCGGGGGGTGGCAGTTTCTCGTCGAGGTCCACCCCCCGGGACCGCCCCCCTCCCCTCAACTCCCCCCCGTCGCCCCCCCTCCATACAAAATTGACCCATTTTTACAAAACAAAGACCCAAAACCACACCAAAACAATTAATCATGGCAAAAGAATAGACAAAACAAAACACAATCACCCCCCCCGCGGGCTGCAAGCCCGCGGAATCGAGCGACCCGCTAGTTAACAATAATAAAGCCGAATACCCACTGACCGCTAAACGACAAAGTTCTCCGGGAAGGAGGTGCGGGGGGATTCCCCTTTGGGGCTCATCGTGAAGAGGAAGAAAAGTTGTCGAGAAATAAATTCGGGATCCTCGGTACACCGACCTGGTAAAAAGTTGGCCAAGGGATCAGGGAAACTATGAGGGATAGCGGGATGGGGTTTGCGGAATGTCAAAGAGGGTCATGGGCCGTTACCACAGAACGAGTCATCCCCACCCCTTTCATACACTTTTTATAAACTCCATACAAATCATACAAAACGGGATATCTCAAAAACCGCCGGGGATAGAGGGGCGGTTTCTTCGGGAAGGGTCGACTATAGGAGTGGTCCAACTTCCGGGATAAACTCTATCCCGCCATCCCGCCCCGTCTATCCCGGCTCCATACAAGGATCTGTTTTTCGGCGAAAATGATGGGAATATCTCCAAAACCGTCCGGGATAGGTGCGTGGTCTCCATGGGGCGTTTCGATCCCTAAGTGGGATGCTTCCAGGGGGCCATCCCATTTTTCGGGATTTCCATCCCTTCATCCTGCTGCCATACAAATTTACCGTTTTTCGGGACAGCTCCCGTTTCACCTGGAAGATGGCAATGCGGTGCCGTCTATCCTATCCCATCGGATAGTGGGTAAAGTCTTGAGGTCCAGACATTTTTGGCACTCTCGGTCCACGGACCTGGTACAAAGATGGCGAGAGGTCCTCGGAAACTGAGAGGGATAGAAAGGTGGCGTTTGCGGAATGTCATAGAGGGTCATCGGCAATTACCATCGGACCACTCATCCCCATCCCGTTCATACATTTTTTTTAAACTTCATACAACTTTTTTGAAATATTCAAAGTGGGATATCTCCAAAACCACCGGAGATAGAGGGATGGCGTCTTCGGGGGATAATCACCTGTCGTGGTGGTCCGAGTAGCGGGATAGGTTTCATCCCCCCATCCCGCCCCCTTCATCCCGCTCCCATACAAAAGTTGCATTTTCGGCGAAAAGGATAGGAATATCCCCAAAACCACCCCGGATGGGTGGGTGGTCACTTTGGGGGGTAGCAGTTTCTCCTCGAGTTCCACCCCCTGGGATAGTCACTTTTACCCCACCTCCCCCCCTTCATCCCGTCTCCATACAAAATTATGGTTTTTCGGAACAGCTCCCGTTTCACATGGAACGGGGCAATGTGGGGCGGTCTCTTATCCCGTCGGATAGTGGGTGAAATCCCGATCTCGAGGCACTTGTGACACCCTCGGTCCACCGACCCGGTACAGAGACGGTAAGAGGTCCTCGGAAACTGAGAGGGGTAGAAGGGTGGCGTTTGCGGAATGTCATAGAGGGTCATCGGCCCTTACCACCGAACCACTAATCCCCATCCCGTTCATACATTTTTTTTAAACTCCATACAACTTTTTGGAAATTTCAAAGTGGAACACCTCCAAAACCACCGGAGATAGAGGGATGGCGTCTTTAAGGGATAATCACCTATCGTGATGGTCCGAGTTCCGGGATAGGTTTCGTCCCCCTATCCCACCCCCTTCGTCCCGCTCCCATACAAAAGTGGCTTTTTCTCATTTGTATGGATGGGAATATCTCCAAAACCACCCGGGATATGTGGGTGGTCACTTTGGCGGATAACCACTACCCCCCGAGGTCCACCCCCTGGGACCGTAGCCTTCACGCCACCTCCCCCCCTTCACCCCCCTTCCATACAAATCACACCTGAATGGCGATTTTGCACCTTTAGAGGAGGGTGGTCGACCCGCCGCGAAGGGTCTCGAGGCCGGGGGGGCGAATGACGAGGAGGGGGGATAGGGGAGCGCGCAGCGCGACCCGCCCCCCCGGCCCTCCTCCGAGGAATTCGCGACCCCGGGCTCGAGGGCCGCAGCGGCGGAAACGGTGACCGGAGAGCCGCGAAAGTCCATCCCCTTCGGCCATTTAGACACAGCCAAGATACAGTGACCCCAATCCACCCCATCCCCCCCCCCCCCCTTTAACACCACGTCCGAAACTCGGAAACGGCGCGTCACAACCGGGTCGTGTTTGGGTTCATCGGAGACGTCTCGACGAGATAAAAAATTTGAACCCCCCTCCAACCCCCCCACACGTAATTCGGAAATGACTTGAAGCAACTGCTTCGTGTTTGGGTTCATTTGAGACGTCTCGACGAGATAAAAAATTTGAACCCCCCTCCAACCCCCCCGCCCGTAATTCGGAAACGGGGTGACGCAGCCGGGTCGTGTTTGGGCTCATTTGAGATGTCTCGACGAGATAAAAAATTTGAACCCCCCTCCAACCCCCCGGCTGTAATTCGGAAACGACTTGACGCAGCCGGGTCGTGTTTGGGCTCATCAGAGACGTCTCGGAAAGAAGATTTTTTTAAGTAGACCAAATTTTAAAATTTTTCATTTCCGGTCTACTCAATAGACCACGGTCAACTGTTACAGGTAGACCTCCCGTGTTGGGTATCATTTGAAAGGTCTCAACGAGGATGATATATTGAGACTATCCTCTCCCTCCCCCACCAACTTTACTTACCCCCATTTCTTCACGAATAATAAATCAAAGACCTCAAAACCAAACCAAAACAATTAATTATGGCAAAAGGCAACACAAAAGTCCATCCACTTCGGCCATTTAGACACAGCCAAGATACAGTGACCCCAATCCACCCCATCCCCCCCTTTTAACACCCCGTCCGTAACTCGGAAATGACGCGACCGATACCCCTCGTGTTTGGGCTCATTGGAGACGTCTCGGGAAGACAATTTTTTTAGAGTAGACCAAATTTAAAAAAAAAATCAGTTCAGTTCTACTCAGTAGACCACGGTCTACTGTTACAGGTAGACCTCCCGTGTTGGGTATCATTTGAAAGGTCTCAACGAGGGTGACCTATTGAGACCTATCCTCCCTCCCCCACCCCCCTTACTTAAACCCCAATTTTTCACGAATTACAAAAGAAAGACCCAAAACCACACCAAAACAATTAAACATGGCAAAAGACACCACCCAACTCACAACCGCGCCCCCGCGGGCTGCTTGCAGACCGCGGCAGCACGCAAAAACTAGTTAAAACACTATAAAGCCGAAAGGCCACTCAACGATCTAGTGACTGACTCATCGAATTGTTCTCCCAGAAGGAGTAGTGGGGGGTTTCCCGTTTTTGGTGGGTCGCGTAGGGGGTTTCCCCGTGACCTCCAGAAAAATCTGATATCCTCGGTATACCGTTCTGGTAAAAAGTTGGTTAGCGGTCCTCGGAAACGGTGAGGGATGGAAAGGTGGCGTTTGCGGAATGTCATAGAGGGTCAACGGCCGTTGCCACCGGATCACTCATCCCCACCCCTTTCATACATTTTTTATAAACTCCATACAACTTTTTTGGACTCATCCAAGTTTAATATCTCCTAAACCGTTGGGGATAGAGGGGTGGCGTCTTCGGGGGGTGGCAGTTTCTCGCAGAGGTCCGAATACCGGGACCCATTTTCTCCCCCCACCTCCCCCCCTTCGCCCCCCCTCCATACAAAAATGGCGAAAATTTCGGAAAAACGAGAACATCTCCAAAACCATAGAGGATGCAAAGTCGGTGTCTGTGGCGCGTTTCAGTGCGTCGTGGTGTCCACCCCCAGGAATGATCGCCCTCCCCCCACTTCACCCCCTCGCCCCCCTATAAAGCCGAATCACAGCTGGCGGATCTCACGACTCATCGAATTGTCCACCCGGAAGGAGCGGTGGGGGGTTTCCCGTTGGTGGCGGGTCGCATAGGGGATTTCCCGGTGACTTCCAGAAAAATCCAATATCCTCGGTATACCGTTCTGGTAAAAAGTCGGTGAGTGGTCCTCGGAAACGGTGACGAGTAGAAAGATGGCGTTTGCGGAATGTCATAGGGGGTGATCGGCCATTACCAGCGGACCACTCATCCCCACCCCTTTCATACATTTTTTTTAAACTCCATACAACTTTTTTGAACTCATCAAAGTGGAACGCCTCCTAAACCGTTGGGGATAGATGGGTGGCGTCTTCGGGGGGTGATCACCTATCGTGGTGTTCCACCTCTTGGGACCGTCTCCCTCCCCCCACCTCCCCCTTTTCTCCCCCCCTCCATACAAAAAGTGGCCATTTTTTCGGAAGGATGAGAATATCTCCAAAACCATGCGGGATAGGTGGTCGGTCACTATGGCGGATAACCATCACCCCGCGGATTCCACCCCCCGGGACCGTCGCCCTCCCCCCAACTTCCCCCCTTCACCCCCCCACCATACAAAATTATGGTCTTTCGGAAAAGCGATTTATTTCAACCGGAAAGGGATTTTCCGAAGCGGTATATCCCATCCCATCGTATAGAGGATGGCGTAGTGCACCCCAGGAATTTCCTACATCCTCGGTCCACTGACCTGGTACAAAGATGGTGAGTGGTCCTGGGAAACTGTGGGGGATGGAAAGATGGCGTTTGCGGAATGTCATAGAGGGTCATCGGTAGTTGCTACCGGATCACTCATCCCCACCCCTTTCATACATTTTTTTTAAACTCCATACAACTTTTTTGAAATCTTCCAAGTGGAACGCCTCCTAAACCGTTGGGGATAGATGGGTGGCGTCTTCGGGGGGTGGCAGTTTCTCACAGAGGTCCGAGTACCGGGACCCTTGTTTTCCCTCCACCTCGCCCCCTTCGCCCCCCCTCCATACAAAAATAGCCATTTTTTTTCGGAAGGATGGGAAAAACTCCAAAACCATAGAGGATAGGTGGTCGATCACTATGGCGGATAACCATCACCCCGCGGATTCCACCCCCCGGGATGATCGCCTTCCTCCCACTCCACCCCCTTCACCCCCCCACCATACAAAATTATGATCTTTCGGAAAAGCGATTTATTTCAACCGGAAAGGGATTTTCCGAAGCGGTATATCCCATCCCATCGTATAGAGGATGGCGTAGCGCACCCCAGGAAATTCTTACATCCACGGTCCACCGACCTGGTACAAAGATGGTGACGGGATCTCGGAAACTGTGAGGGATGGAAAGATGGCGTTTGCGGAATGTCATAGAGGGTCAATGGCCGTTGCCACCGGATCACTCATCCCCACCCCTTTCATACATTTTTTTTAAACTCCATACAACTTGTATGGACCTTGCGAGTCCCATAGCTCCTCAACGGTGGCAGCTATCTGTACGGTCCTTTTGGATGATAAAAGTTTCTCCCGGAGGTCCACCCCTTGGGACCGTCTCCCCCCCCACCTCCCTCCCTTTACACCCCCCTTCATACAAAATCACACCTCAATGGCGATTTTGCACCTTTAAACGAGGGCGGTCGTCCCGCCGCGGAGGGTCTCGAGGCCGGGGGTGCGAATGACGAGGAGGGGGGACAGGGGGGGATAGGGGAGCGCGCAGCGCGACCCGCCCCCCCGGCCCCCCTCCGAGGAATTTGCGACCCCGGACTCGAGGGCCGCAGCGGCGGCAACGGTGGCCCGAGAGCTGCGAAACTCCATCCCCTCGCCCTCCCCCTCACTCCCCCCTCCATACAAAATCACACCTAAAAGGGATTTTTCCACCCGCATAAGAGACGGCGGTCGACCCGTCGCGGAGCGAAGCGGAGCGACGGCAAGGGTATACCGAGGCACCGAAAAAGCGAAGGTTGACCCCCTCCCCCCTCGGATCCCCTCAGTCGTAACTCAGAGACGGCGCGCCGCAGAGGGGTCGTGTTTGGGCTCATCGGAGATGTCTCGGCGAGATAAAAAAAATTGAACCCCCCTCCAACCCCCTCGGCTGTAATTCGAAAACGGCTTGAAGCAACTGCTCCGTGTTTGGGTTCATTTGAGAGGTCTCGAAGAGATAAAAAATTTGAACCCCCCTCCAACCCCCCCGGCTGTAAATGGAAAACGACTTGAAGCTTCTGCTTCGTGTTTGGGCTCATTTGAGACGTCTCGACGAGATAAAAAATTTGAACCCCCCTCCAACCCCCCCGGCTGTAAATCGGAAACGACTTGACGCAGCCGGGTCGTGTTTGACTCATCGGAGACGTCTCGGAAAGACAAATTTTTTAAAGCAGACCAAATTTTAAAATTTTACAATTTCGGTCTACTCAGTAGACCATGGTCAACGGTTACAGATAGACCCTTCGTGTTGGGTATCATTTGAAAGGTCTCAACGAGGGTGACCTATTTAGACCTACGCCAACTCCTCCCCCCCCCCCTCCCCTCTTACTTACTCCCAATTACAATTACGTCATTTATAATTATTCACGATTTACAAAACAAAGACCCAATACCCACACCTAAACAATTTATCATGGCAAAAGAATAGACAAAAAATAACACAGAGCTCCACCACCCCCCCGCGGGCTGCAAGCCCGCGGAATCGAGCGACCCACTAGTTAATTAACAACAATAAAGCCGAACCCCCACTCACCGAACTACTGATAAAGTTTTCCGGGAAGGAGTGGTGGGGGGATTCCCCCTTGGGGCTCCTCGTGGAGAGGAAGAAAAGTTGTCGAGAAATAAATTCTGGATCCTCGGTCCACCGATCTGGTAAAAAGTTGGCCAAGGGATCTCGGAAAGTATGAGGGATAGCGGGATGGGGTTTGCGGAATGTCAAAGAGGGTCATCGGCCGTTACCACAGAACGAGTCATCCCCACCCCTTTCATACACTTTTTTTAAACTCCATACAAATCATACAAAACGGGATATCTCAAAAACCGCCTGGGATAGAAGAGCAGTTTCTTCGGTAAGGGTCGACTATAGGAGTGGTCCAACTTCTGGGATAAAGTTTATCCCGCCATCCCGCCCCGTCTATCCCGGCCCCATACAAGGATCTGTTTTTCGGCGACAACGATGGGAATATCTCCAAAACCGTCCGGGATAGGTGCGTGGCCTCCATGGCACGTTTCCATCCTTAGGTGGGATGCTTCCAGGGAGCCATCCCGTTTTTCGGGATTTCCATGCCTTCATCCCGCTCCCATACAAATTTACCCTTTTTCGGGACAGCTCCCGTTTCACCTGGAAGATGGCAAAGCGGTGCGGTCTATCCTATCCCATCGGATAGTGGGTAAAGTCTTGTGTTCCAGACATTTTTGGCACTCTCGGTCCACGGACCTGGTACAAAGATGGCGAGAGGTCCTCGGAGACTGAGAGGGATAGAAAGGTGGCGTTTGCGGAATGTCATAGAGGGTCATCGGCAATTACCATCGGACCACTCATCCCCATCCCGTTCATACATTTTTTTTAAACTCCATACAACTTTTTTGAAATATTCAAAGTGGAACACCTCCAAAACCACCGGGGATAGAGGGGTGGCGTCTTCGGGGGATAGCAGTTTCTCCCCAAGGTCCAACCCCTGGGGCCATCACCTTTCTCCCACCTCCCCCCCTTCGCCCCCCCTCCATACAAAAGTGGCATTTTCGGCGAAAGGGATGAGAATATCTCCAAAACCACCCCGGATGGGTGGGTGGTCACTTTGGGGGGTAGCAGTTTCTCCTCGAGTTCCACCCCCTGGGATAGTCACTCTTACCCCACCTCCCCCCCTTCATCCCGCCCCCATACAAAATTATGGTTTTTCGGAACAGCTCCCGTTTCACCTGGAACGGGGCAATGCGGGGCGGTCTATCTTATCCCGTCGGATAGTGGGTGAAATCCCGATCTCTAGGCACTTGTGGTACCCTCGGTCCACCGACCCGGTACAGAGACGGTAAGAGGTCCTCGGAAACTAAGAGGGGTAGAAGGGTGGCGTTTGCGGAATGTCATAGAGGGTCATCGGCCCTTACCACCGGACCGCTAATCCCCATCCCGTTCATACATTTTTTTTAAACTCCATACAACTTTTTGGAAATTTCAAAGTGGAACACCTCCGAAACCACCGGAGATAGAGGGATGGCGTCTTTAAGGGATAATCACCTATCGTGATGGTCCGAGTGCCGGGATAGGTTTCGTCCCCCTATCCCACCCCCTTCGTCCCGCTCCCATACAAAAGTGGCTTTTTCTCATTTGTATGGATGGGAATATCTCCAAAACCACCCGGGATATGTGGGTGGTCACTTTGGCGGATAACCACTACCCCCCGAGGTCCACCCCCTGGGACCGTAGCCTTCACGCCACCTCCCCCCCTTCACCCCCCTTCCATACAAATCACACCTGAATGGCGATTTTGCACCTTTAAAGGAGGGTGGTCGATCCGCCGCGAAGGGTCTCGAGGCCGGGGGGGCGAATGACGAGGAGGGGAGATAGGGGGGGATAGGGGAGCGCGCAGCGCGACCCGCCCCCCCTGGCCCCCCTCCGAGGAATTCGCGACCCCGGGCTCGAGGGCCGCAGCGGCGGCAACGGTGGCCGGAGAGCCGCAAAAGTCCATCCCCTTCGGCCATTTAGACACAGCCAAGATACAGTGACCCCAATCTACCCCATCCCCCCCCCCCTTTAACACCCCGTCTGTAACTCGGAAACGGGGCGACGCAGCCGGGTCGTGTTTGGGTTCATCGGAGACGTCTCGGGAAGACGAATTTTTTAGAGTAGACCAAATTTCAAAATTTTTCAGTTCCGGTCTACTCAGTAGACCACGGTCAACTGTTACAGGTAGACCCCCCGTGTTGGGTATCATTTGAAAGGTCTCAACGAGGGTGACCTATTGAGACTATCCCCCCCTCCCCCACCCCCCTTACTTACCCCCATTTCTTCACGAATTACAAAACAAAGACCCCAAAACCAAACCAAAATAATTAATTATGGCAAAAGCAACACAAAAGTCCATCCCCTTCGGCCATTTAGACACCGCCAAGATACAGTGACCCCAATCCACCCCATCCCCCCCCTTTTAACACCCCGTCCGTAACTCAGAAACGGCGCGACGCAGCCGGGTCGTGTTTGGGCTCATTTGAGACGTCTCGACGAGATAAAAAATTTGAATCCCCCTCCAACCCCCCCGCCCGTAATTCGGAAACGACTTGAAGCAACTGCTTCGTGTTTGGGCTCATTTGAGACGTCTCGACGAGATAAAAAATTTGAACCCCCCTCCAACCCCCCCGCCCGTAATTCGAAAACGACTTGAAGCAACTGCTTCGTGTTTGGGCTCATTTGAGACGTCTCGGAACGACGAATTTTTTAAGTAGACCAAATTTCAAAATTTTTCAGTTCCGGTCTACTCAGTAGACCACGGTCAACTGTTACAAGTAGACCCACCGTGTTGGGTATCATTTGAAAGGTCTCAACGAGAGTGACCTATTGAGACTAAACCCCCCCCCCCACCCTTCCGCACCCCCTTCACTTACCCCCAATTCTTTACGAATTACAAAACAAAAGACCCAAAACCAAACCAAAACAATTAATTATGGCAAAAGGCAACACAAAAGTCCATCCCCTTCGGTCATTTAGACACAGCCAAGATACAGTGACCCCAATCCACCCCATACCCCCCTTTTAACACCCCGTCCGTAACTCAGAAACGGCACGTCACAACTGGATCGTGTTTGGGCTCATCGGAGACGTCTCGGGAAGACGAATTTGTTAGAGTGGACCAAATTTCAAAATATTTCAGTTTTGGTCTACTCAGTAGACCACGGTAAACTGTTACATATAAACCCCCCGTGTTGGGTATCATTTGAAAGGTCTCAACGAGGGTGACCTATTGAGACTATCCCCCCTCCCCCCGCCTCCTTTACTTACCCCCAATTTTTCACGAATTACAAAACAAAAGACCCAAAAACAAACCAAAAACAATTAAATATGGCAAAAGACACCACCCAACTCACAACCGCGCCCCCGCGGGCTGCTTGCAGACCGCGGCAGCACGCAAAAACTAGTTAATAAACTATAAAGCCGAAAACCCACTAATAGTATGACTGACAAAATTGTTCTCCTAGAAGGAGTGGTGGGGGGTTTCCCGTTTTTGGTGGGTCGCGTAGGGGGTTTCCCCGTGACATCCAGAAAAATCTGATATCCTCGGTATACCGTTCTGGTAAAAAGTTGGTTAGCGGTTCTCGGAAACGGTGAGGGATGGAAAGGTGGCGTTTGCGGAATGTCATAGGGGGTCGACGGCCGTTGCCACCGGATCACTCATCCCCACCCCTTTCATACATTTTTTTTAAACTCCATACAACTTTTTTGAAATCTGCCAAGTGGAATTTCTCGAAAACCACCGGAGATAGAGGGGTGGCGTCTTCGGGGGGTGGCAGTTTCTCCCCGAGGTCCACTTCTTGGGACAGTCTCCCTGCCCCCACCTCCCCCCCTTCGGCCCCCCTCCATACAAAATTGACCCATTTTTACAAAACAAAGACCCAAAATCACACCAAAACAATTAATCATGGCAAAAGAATAGACAAAACAAAACACAAAGACCCCCCCCCGCGGGCTGCAAGCCCGCGGAATCGAGCGACCCACTAGTTAATAAACTATAAAGCCGAAAACCCACTAATAGTATGACACGAATTGTTCTCCCGGAAGGAGTAGTGGGGGAAATCCCTATTGTGGCGGGTCGCGTAGGGGTTTCCCCGGTGACCCCCAGAAAAGTCTGATATCCTCGGTATACCGTTCTGGTAAAAAGTTGGTGAGCGGTTCTCGGAAACTGTGAGGGATGGAAAGGTGGCGTTTGCGGAATGTCATAGGGGGTCAACGGCCGTTGCCACCGGATCACTCATCCCCACCCCTTTCATACATTTTTTTTAAACTCCATACAACTTTTTTGGACTCATCAAAGTTGAACGCCTCCTAAACCGTTGGGGATAGATGGGTGGCGTCTTCGGGGGGTGGCAGTTTCTCGCAGAGGTCCGAGTACCGGGACCCTTGTTCTCCCCCCACCTCCCCCCCTTCGCCCCCCCTCCATACAAAAATGGCCATTTTTTCGGAAAAACGGGAATATCTCCAAAACCATAGAGGATGCAAAGTAGGTGTCTATGGCGCGATTGTGTCCCTCGACGGGACGCTTCCTAACAGCTATCCCGATTTTTGGGATTTTCATCCCTTCATCCCGATTTTTGTAAATTTTTGGTTTTTTTTAAAAACCGATTTTTTCGACCCACAAGGAGGCACCGGGGGGCGGTCCACTCTATGGCATCGTATGGAGGGTGGCGTCGCGCACCCCAGAAATTTCTCTGATCTTCGATCCACCGATCTGGTAAAAAGTTGGCGACGGGATCTCGGAAACTGTGAGGGATGGAAAGGTGGCGTTTGCGGAATGTCATAGAGGGTCATCGGTAGTTGCCACCTGACCACTCATCCCCACCCCTTTCATACATTTTTTTTAAACTCCATACAACCTGTATGGACTTTTCGATCCCCGTAGCTCCTCAACGGTGGCAGCTGCTCGCGCGGTCCCTTCGGGGGATAGAAGTTTCTCCCTGAGACCCGTCGGCCGGGAAGGTCACATTACCCCCACCTCCCCCCTTTTCACCCCCTCCATACAAAAAGTGGCAACTTATACGGAAAAAAACGGGAATATCTCCAAAACCATGCGGGATAGGAAGTTGGTCACTTTGGGGGGTGGCAGTTTCTCGCCGAGGTCCGAGTACCGGGACCCTTGTTCTCCCCCCACCTCCCCCCCTTCACCCCCCCGCCATACAAAATTATGGTCTTTCGGAAAAGCGATTTATTTCAACCGGAAAGGGATTTTCCGAAGCGGTATATCCCATACCATCGTATAGAGGATGGCGTAGCGCATCCCAGGAAATTCTTCGATCCTCGGTCCACCGACCTGGTACAAAGATGGCGACGGGATCTCGGAAACTATGGGGGATGGAAAGATGGTGTTTGCGGAATGTCATAGATGGTCATCGGCCATTACTACCAAACCACTCATCCCCACCCCTTTCATACATTTTTTTTAAACTCCATACAACTTGTATGGACTTTGTGAGCCCCATAGCTCCTCAACGGTGGCAGTTACCTGTACGGTCCCTTTGGGTGATAAAAGTTTCTCCCGGAGGTCCACCCCTTGGGACCGTCTCTTTCCCCCCACCTCCCCCCTTTACACCCCCTCCATACAAAATCACACCTCGATGGCGATTTTGCACCTTTAAACGAGGGCGGTCGACCCGCCGCGGAGGGTCTCGAGGCCGGGGGTGCGAATGACGAGGAGGGGGGACAGGGGGGGATAGGGGAGCGCGCAACATTTTTTTTAAACTCCATACAACTTTTTTGGACTCATCAAAGTTGAACGCCTCCTAAACCGTTGGGGATAGATGGGTGGCGTCTTCGGGGGGTGGCAGTTTCTCGCAGAGGTCCGAGTACCGGGACCCTTGTTCTCCCCCCACCTCCCCCCCTTCGCCCCCCCTCCATACAAAAATGGCCATTTTTTCGGAAAAACGGGAATATCTCCAAAACCATAGAGGATGCAAAGTAGGTGTCTATGGCGCGATTGTGTCCCTCGACGGGACGCTTCCTAACAGCTATCCCGATTTTTGGGATTTTCATCCCTTCATCCCGATTTTTGTAAATTTTTGGTTTTTTTTAAAAACCGATTTTTTCGACCCACAAGGAGGCACCGGGGGGCGGTCCACTCTATGGCATCGTATGGAGGGTGGCGTCGCGCACCCCAGAAATTTCTCTGATCTTCGATCCACCGATCTGGTAAAAAGTTGGCGACGGGATCTCGGAAACTGTGAGGGATGGAAAGGTGGCGTTTGCGGAATGTCATAGAGGGTCATCGGTAGTTGCCACCTGACCACTCATCCCCACCCCTTTCATACATTTTTTTTAAACTCCATACAACCTGTATGGACTTTTCGATCCCCGTAGCTCCTCAACGGTGGCAGCTGCTCGCGCGGTCCCTTCGGGGGATAGAAGTTTCTCCCTGAGACCCGTCGGCCGGGAAGGTCACATTACCCCCACCTCCCCCCTTTTCACCCCCTCCATACAAAAAGTGGCAACTTATACGGAAAAAAACGGGAATATCTCCAAAACCATGCGGGATAGGAAGTTGGTCACTTTGGGGGGTGGCAGTTTCTCGCCGAGGTCCGAGTACCGGGACCCTTGTTCTCCCCCCACCTCCCCCCCTTCACCCCCCCGCCATACAAAATTATGGTCTTTCGGAAAAGCGATTTATTTCAACCGGAAAGGGATTTTCCGAAGCGGTATATCCCATACCATCGTATAGAGGATGGCGTAGCGCATCCCAGGAAATTCTTCGATCCTCGGTCCACCGACCTGGTACAAAGATGGCGACGGGATCTCGGAAACTATGGGGGATGGAAAGATGGTGTTTGCGGAATGTCATAGATGGTCATCGGCCATTACTACCAAACCACTCATCCCCACCCCTTTCATACATTTTTTTTAAACTCCATACAACTTGTATGGACTTTGTGAGCCCCATAGCTCCTCAACGGTGGCAGTTACCTGTACGGTCCCTTTGGGTGATAAAAGTTTCTCCCGGAGGTCCACCCCTTGGGACCGTCTCTTTCCCCCCACCTCCCCCCCTTTACACCCCCTCCATACAAAATCACACCTCGATGGCGATTTTGCACCTTTAAACGAGGGCGGTCGACCCGCCGCGGAGGGTCTCGAGGCCGGGGGTGCGAATGACGAGGAGGGGGGACAGGGGGGGATAGGGGAGCGCGCAGCGCGACCCGCCCCCCCGGCCCCCCTCCGAGGAATTTGCGACCCCCGGACTCGAGGGCCGCAGCGGCGGCAACGTTGGCCCGAGAGCCGCGAAAGTCCATCCCCTCGCCCTCCCCCTCACTCCCCCCTCCATACCAAATCACACCTAAAAGGGATTTTTCCACCAGTATAAGAGACGGTGGTCGACCCGTCGCGGAGCGAAGCGGAGCGACGGCAAGGGTCTACCGGGGCACCGAAAAAGCGAAAAGTTTGATCCCCTCCCCCTCGGACCCCCTCAGTCGTAACTCGGAGACGGCGCGTCGCAGAGGGGTCGTGTTTGGGGCCATCGGAGACGTCTCGAAGAGATAAAAAATTTGTACCCCCCCTGCAACCCCCTCCGCCCGTAAAACGGAAACGGCTTGAAGCAACTGCTTCATGTTTGGGCTCATTTGAGACGTCTCGACGAGATAAAAAATTTGAACCCCCCTCCAACCCCCCCGGCTGTAGTTCGAAAACGGCTTGAAGCAACTGCTTCATGTTTGGGCTCATTTGAGACGTCTCGACGAGATAAAAAATTTGAACCCCCCTCCAACCCCCCCGGCTGTAAATCGGAAACGACTTGACGCAGCCGGGTCGTGTTTGGGCTCATCGGAGACGTCTCGGAAAAACAAATTTTTTAAGGCAGACCAAATTTCAAAATTTCGGTCTACTCAGTAGACTATGGTCAACGGTTACAGATAGACCCTTCGTGTTGGGTATCATTTGAAAGATCTCAACGAGGGTGACCTATTTAGACCTACGCCAACTCCCCCCCCCCTCCCCCCTTACTTACTCCCAATTACAATAACGTCATTTATAATTATTCATTCACGATTTACAAAACAAAGACCCAATACCCACACCTAAACAATTTATCATGGCAAAAGATAAGACAAAAAAAACAGAGCTCCACCACCCCCCCGCGGGCTGCAAGCCCGCGGAATCGAGCGACCCACTAGTTAATTAATTAATTAATTAATTAATTAATACACTATAAAGCCGAAAACCCACTAATAGTATGACACGAATTGTTCTCCCGGAAGGAGTAGTGGGGGAAATCCCTATTGTGGTGGGTCGCGTAGGGGTTTCCCCGGTGACCCCCAGAAAAGTCCGATATCCTCGGTATACCGTTCTGGTAAAAAGTCGGTTAGTGGTCCTCGGAAACGGTGAGGGATAGAAAGATGGCGTTTGCGGAATGTCATAGGGGGTCAATGGCCGTTGCCACCGGATCACTCATCCCCACCCCTTTCATACATTTTTTTTAAACTCCATACAACTTTTTTCGACTCTACAAAGTGGAACGCCTCCTAAACCGTTGGGGATAGAGGGGTGGCGTCTTCGGGGGGTGGCAGTTTCTCGCAGAGGTCCGAGTACCGGGACCCATGTTCTCCCCCCCACCTCCCCCCTTCGCCACCCCTCCATACAAAAAGTGGCAACTTGTACGAAAAAACGGGAACATCTCCAAAACCATGCGGGATAGGTGGTCGGTCACTATGGCGCGATTGTGTCCCTCGACGGGACGCTTCCTAAGAGCTATCCCGATTTTTGGGATTTTCATCCCTTCATCCCGATTTTTGCAAATTTTTGGTTTTTTTTAAAAACCGATTTTTTCGACCCACAAGGAGGCACCGGGGGGCGGTCCACCCTATGGCGTCGTATGGAGGGTGGCGTCGCGCACCCCAGAAATTTCTCTGATCTTCGATCCACCGATCTGGTAAAAAGTTGGCGACGGGATCTCGGAAACTGTGAGGGATGGAAAGGTGGCGTTTGCGGAATGTCATAGAGGGTCATCGGTAGTTGCCACCTGACCGCTCATCCCCACCCCTTTCATACATTTTTTTTAAACTCCATACAACCTGTATGGACTTTTCGATCCCCGTAGCTCCTCAACGGTGGCAGCTGCTCGCGCGGTCCCTTCGGGGGATAGGAGTTTCTCCCTGAGACCCGTCGGCCGGGAAGGTCACATTACCCCCACCTCCCCCCTTTTCACCCCCTCCATACAAAAAGTGGCAACTTATACGGAACAAAACGGGAATATCTCCAAAACCATGCGGGATAGGTGGGTGGTCACTTTGGGGGGTGGCAGTTTCTCGCCGAGGTCCACCCCCCCGGGATAATCGCCCTCCCCTCACTCCACCCCTTCACCCCCTCTCCATACAAATTTATGGTCTTTCGGAAAAGCGATTTATTTCAATAGGAAGGGGATTTTCTAAAGCGGTAGGTCCCATCCCATCGTATAGAGGATGGCGTAGCGCACCCCAGGAATTTCCTCGATCCTCGGTCCACCGACCTGGTACAAAGATGGCGACGGGATCTCGGAAACTATGGGGGATGGAAATATGGCGTTTGCGGAATGTCATAGATGGTCATCGGCCATTACTACCAAACCGCTCATCCCCACCCCTTTCATACATTTTTTTTAAACTTCATACAACTTGTATGGACTTTGTGAGCCCTATAGCTCCTCAAGGGTGGCAGTTACCTGTACGGTCCCTTTGGGTGATAAAAGTTTCTCCCGGAGGTCCACCCCTTGGGACCGTCTACCTCCCCCCACCTCCCCCCCTTTACACCCCCTTCATACAAAATCACACCTCAATGGCGATTTTACATCCGTAGACGAGGGCGGTCGACCCGCCGCGGAGGGTCTCGAGGCCGGGGGGGCGAATGACGAGGAGGGGGGACAGGGGGGGATAGGGGAGCGCGCAGCGCGACCCGCCCCCCCGGCCCCCCTCCGAGGAATTTGCGACCCCGGACTCGAGGGCCGCAGCGGCGGCAACGGTGGCCCGAGAGCCGCGAAAGTCCATCCCCTCGCCCTCCCTCTCACTCCCCCCTCCATAATAAACCACACCTAAAAGGGATTTTTCCACCCGCATAATAGACGGCGGTCGACCCAAGGGTCTACCGGAGCACCGAAAAAGCGAAAAGTTTGATCCCCTCCCCCTCGGACCCCCTCAGTCGTAACTCGGAGACGGCGCGCCGCAGAGGGGTCGTGTTTGGGCTCATCGGAGACGTCTCGAAGAGATAAAAAATTTGAACCCCCCTGCAACCCCCTCCGCCCGTAAAACGGAAACGGCTTGAAGCAACTGCTTCATGTTTGGGCTCATTTGAGACGTCTCGACGAGATAAAAAATTTGAACCCCCCTCCAACCCCCCCGGCTGTAATTAGAAAACGGCTTGAAGCAACTGCTTCGTGTTTGGGCTTATTGGAGACGTCTCGAAGAGATAAAAAATTTAAACCCCCCCCTCAAACCCCCCGGCTGTAAATCGGAAACGACTTGACGCAGCCGGGTCGTGTTTGGGCTCATTTGAGACGTCTCGACGAGATAAAAAATTTGAACCCCCCTCCAACCCCCCCGGCTGTAGTTCGAAAACGGCTTGAAGCAACTGCTTCATGTTTGGGCTCATTTGAGACGTCTCCTCGAGATAAAAAATTTGAACCCCCCTCCAACCCCCCCGGCTGTAAATCGGAAACGACTTGACACAGCCGGGTCGTGTATGGGCTCATCGGAGACGTCTCGGAAAGACAAATTTTTTAAAGCAGACCAAATTTTAAAATTTTACAATTTCGGTCTACTCAGTAGACCATGGTCAACGGTTACAGATAGACCCTTCGTGTTGGGTATCGTTTGAAAGGTCTCAACGAGGGTAATCTATTGCCATCACACCCCCTCCCCCTCCCCCCTTTCTTACCCCAATTTTTCACGATTTACAAAACGAAAGACCCAAAACCACACCAAAACAATTTATCATGGGAAAAGAATAGACAAAATACAACACACAACAACGCCCCCCCGCGGGCTGCAAGCCCGCGGAATCGAGCGACCCACTAGTTAACAACAATATAGCCGAACCCCCACTCACCGAACTACTGATAAAGTTTTCCGGGAAGGAGGTGCGGGGGGATTCCCCCTTGGGGCTCATCGTGAAGAGGAAGAAAAGTTGTCGAGAAATAAATTCGGGATCCTCGATCCACCGAGGTGGTAAAAAGTTGGCCAAGGGATCTCGGAAAGTGTGAGGGATAGCGGGATGGGGTTTGCGGAATGTCAAAGAGGGTCATCGGCAGTTACCACAGAACGAGTCATCCCCACCCCTTTCATACACTTTTTTTAAACTCCATACAAATCATACAAAACGGGATATCTCGAAAACCGCCGGGGATAGAAGAGCGGTTTCTTCGGTAAGGGTCGACTATGGGAGTGGTCCAACTTCCGGGATAAACTTTATCCCGCCATCCCGCCCCGTCTATCCCGGCTCCATACAAGGATCTGCTTTTCGGCGACAACGATGGGAATATCTCCAAAACCGTCCGGGATAGGTGCGTGGCCTCTATGGCGCGTTTCCATCCCTAGGTGGGATGCTTCCAGGGAGCCATCCCGTTTTTCGGGATTTCCATCCCTTCATCCCGCTCCCATACAAATTTACCCTTTTTCGGGACAGCTCCCGTTTCACCTGGAAGATGGCCATGCGGTGCGGTCTATCCTAACACATCGGATAGTGGGTAAAGTCTTGAGGTCCAGACATTTTCGGCACTCTCGGTCCACGGACCTGGTACAAAGATGGCGAGAGGTCCTCGGAAACTATGAGGGATAGAAAGGTGGCGTTTGCGGAATGTCATAGAGGGTCATCGGCAATTACCATCGGACCACTCATCCCCATCCCGTTCATACATTTTTTTTAAACTCCATACAACTTTTTTGAAATATTCAAAGCGGAACACCTCCAAAACCAATGGGGATAGAGAGATGGCGTCTTTGGGGGATAATCACCTATCGTGGTGGTCCGAGTAGCGGGATAGGTTTCATCCCCCCATCCCGCCCCCTTCATCCCGCTCCCATACAAAAGTGGCATTTTCGGCGAAAAGGATGGGATATCTCCAAAACCATCCCGGATAGGTGGGTGTTTGCCATGGCGCGTTTCCATCCCTCAGTGGGATGCTTCTAAGGGGCCATCCCGTTTTTCGGGATTTCCATCCCTTCATCCCGCCCTCATATAAATTTATGGTTTTTCGGAACAGCTCCCGTTTTAACTGGAACTGGGCAATGTGGGGCGGTCTATCTTATCCCTTCGGATAGTGGGTGAAAACCCGATCTCCAGGCACTTGTGGCACCCTCGGTCCACCGACCTGGTACAAAGACGGTAAGAGGTCCTCGGAAACTAAGAGGGGTAGAAGGGTGGCGTTTGCGGAATGTCATAGAGGGTCATCGGCCCTTACCACCGGACCACTAATCCCCATCCCGTTCATACATTTTTTTTAAACTCCATACAACTTTTTGGAAATTTCAAAGTGGAACACCTCCAAAACCACCGGAGATAGAGGGATGGCGTCTTTAAGGGATGATCACCTATCGTGGTGGTCCAAGTGCCGGGATAGGTTTCATCCCCCTATCCCGCCCCCTTCGTCCCGCTCCCATACAAAAGTGGCATTTTCACATTTGTATGGATGGGAATATCTCCAAAACCACCCGGGATAGGTGGGTGGTCACTTTGGCGGATAACCACTACCCCCCGAGGTCCACCCCCTGAGACCGTCGCTCTCACCCTACCTCCCCCCCTTCACCCCCCATCCATACAAATCACACCTGAATGGCGATTTTGCACCTTTAGAGGAGGGTGGTCGACCCGCCGCGAAGGGTCTCGAGGCCGGGGGGGCGAATGACGAGGAGGGGGAATAGGGGGGGATAGGGGAGCGCGCAGCGCGACCCGCCCCCCCGGCCCCCCTCCGAGGAATTCGCGACCCCGGGCTCGAGGGCCGCAGCGGCGGAAACGGTGACCGGAGAGCCGCGAAAGTCCATCCCCTTCGGCCATTTAGACACAGCCAAGATACAGTGACCCCAATCCACCCCATCCCCCCCCCCCTTTAACACCCCGTCCATAACTCGGAAACGGCGCGTCGCAGCCGGGTCGTGTTTGGGTTCATCAGAGACGTCTCGGGAAGATGAATTTTTTCGAGTAGACCAAATTTCAAAAATTTTCAGTTTTGGTCTACTCAGTAGACCACGGTCAACTGTTACAGGTAGACCCCCCGTGTTGGGTATCATTTGAAAGGTCTCAACGAGGGTGACCTATTGAGACTATCCCTCCTTCCCCCCACCCCCCTTACTTATCCTCAATTCTTCACGAATTACAAAACAAAGACCCAAAACCAAACCAAAACAATTAATTATGGCAAAAGGCAACACAAAAGTCCATCCCCTTCGGCCATTTAGACACAGCCAAGATACAGTGACCCCAATCCACCCCACCCCCCCCCCCCACCCTTTTAACACCCCGTCTGTAACTCGGAAACGGGGCGACGCAGCCGGGTCGTGTTTGGGCTCATCGGAGATGTCTCGACGAGATAAAAAATTTGAACCCCCCTCCAACCCCCCCCCACGTAATTCGGAAATGACTTGAAGCAACTGCTTCGTGTTTGGGCTCATTTGAGACGTCTCGACGAGATAAAAAATTTGAACCCCCCTCCAACCCCCCCGCCCGTAATTCGGAAACGGGGTGACGCAGCCGGGTCGTGTTTGGGCTCATTTGAGACGTCTCGACGAGATAAAAAATTTGAACCCCCCTCCAACCCCCCCACACGTAATTCGGAAATGACGAAGCAACTGCTTCGTGTTAGGGCTCATTTGAGACGTCTCGACGAGATAAAAAATTTGAACCCCCCTCCAACCCCCCCGGCTGTAATTCGGAAACGACTTGAAGCAGCCGGGTCGTGTTTGGGCTCATCAGAGACGTCTCGAAAAGACGATTTTTTTAAGTAGACCAAATTTTAAAATTTTTCATTTCCGGTCTACTCAATAGACCACGGTCAACTGTTACAGGTAGACCTCCCGTGTTGGGTATCATTTGAAAGGTCTCAACGAGGATGACCTATTGAGACTATCCTCTCCCTCCCCCACCAACTTTACTTACCCCCATTTCTTCACGAATAACATATCAAAGACCCAAAAACAAACCAAAACAATTAATTATGGCAAAAGGCAACACAAAAGTCCATCCCCTTCGGCCATTTAGACACAGCCAAGATACAGTGACCCCAATGCACCCCTTTTAACACCCCGTTTGTAACTCGGAAACGATGCGACCGATACCCCTCGTATTTGGGCTCATCGGAGACGTCTCGGGAAGACGAATTATTTAAAGTAGACCAAATTTAAATTTTTTTTAGTTCCGGTCTACTCAGTAGACCACGGTCAACTGTTACAGGTAGACCCCCCGTGTTGGGTATCATTTGAAAGGTCTCGACGAGAGTGACCTATTGAGGCTATCCCCCACCCTCCCCCCACCCCTTCACTTACCCCCAATTCTTTACGAATTACAAAACAAAAGACCCCAAAACCAAATCAAAATAATTAATTATGGCAAAAGCAACACAAAAGTCCATCCCCTTCGGCCATTTGGACACAGCCAAGATACAGTGAACCCAATCCACCCCATACCCCTCTTTTAACACCCCGTCCGTAACTCAGAAACGCCGCGTCACAACCGGGTCGTGTTTGGACTCATCGGAGACGTCTCGGAAAGACGAATTTTTTAAGTAGACCAAATTTTAAATTTTTTCAGTTCCGGTCTACTCAGTAGACCACGGTGAACTGTTTTACATATAAACCCCCCGTGTTGGGTATCATTTGAAAGGTCTCAACGAGGGTGACCTATTGAGACTCCCCCCCCTTCCCCCGCCCCCTTCACTTACCCCCAATTTTTCACGAATTACAAAACAAAAGACCCAAAAACAAACCAAAAACAATTAGTCATGGCAAATACCGTCACCCAACCCACAACCGCGCCCCCGCGGGCTGCTTGCAGACCGCGGCAGCACGCAAAAACTAGTTAATTAATAAACTATAAAGCCGAAAACCCACTAATAGTATGACTGACAAAATTGTTCTCCTAGAAGGAGTGGTGGGGGGTTTCCCGTTTTTGGTGGGTCGCGTAGGGGGTTTCCCCGTGACATCCAGAAAAATCTGATATCCTCGGTATACCGTTCTGGTAAAAAGTTGGTTAGCGGTTCTCGGAAACGGTGAGGGATGGAAAGGTGGCGTTTGCGGAATGTCATAGGGGGTCGACGGCCGTTGCCACCGGATCACTCATCCCCACCCCTTTCATACATTTTTTTTAAACTCCATACAACTTTTTTGAAATCTGCCAAGTGGAATTTCTCGAAAACCACCGGAGATAGAGGGGTGGCGTCTTCGGGGGGTGGCAGTTTCTCCCCGAGGTCCACTTCTTGGGACAGTCTCCCTGCCCCCACCTCCCCCCCTTCGGCCCCCCTCCATACAAAATTGACCCATTTTTACAAAACAAAGACCCAAAATCACACCAAAACAATTAATCATGGCAAAAGAATAGACAAAACAAAACACAAAGACCCCCCCCCGCGGGCTGCAAGCCCGCGGAATCGAGCGACCCACTAGTTAAAACACTATAAAGCCGAAAGGCCACTCAACGATCTAGTGACTGACTCATCGAATTGTTCTCCTAGAAGGAGTAGTGGGGGGTTTCCCGTTTTTGGTGGGTCGCGTAGGGGGTTTCCCCGTGACCTCCAGAAAAATCTGATATCCTCGGTATACCGTTCTGGTAAAAAGTTGGTTAGCGGTCCTCGGAAACGGTGAGGGATGGAAAGGTGGCGTTTGCGGAATGTCATAGAGGGTCAATGGCCGTTGCCACAGAACGAGTCATCCCCACCCCTCTCATACATTTTTTTTAAACTCCATACAACTTTTTTGGACTCATCAAAGTTGAACGCCTCCTAAACCGTCGGGGATAGATGGGTGGCGTCTTCGGGGGGTGGCAGTTTCTCGTCGAGGTCCACCTCTTGGGACAGTCTCCCTCCCCCCACCTCCCCCCCTTCGCCCCCCCTCCATACAAAAATGGCCATTTTTTCGGAAAAACGGGAATATCTCCAAAACCATAGAGGATGAAAAGTCGGTGTCTATGGTGCGATTGTGTCCCACTGTGGGGTCCATCCCCCGGAATAATCGGCCTCCCCCCACTTCACCCCCTCGCCCCCCTATAAAGCCGAATCACCGCTGGCGGATTTTACGAGTCATCGAATTGTACACCCGGACGGAGAGGTAGGGGAAATTCCCTTTGTGATGGGTCGCATAGGGGATTCCCCGCTGAGTTCCAGAAAAATCCGATATCTTCGGTATACCGTTCTGGTAAAAAGTCGGTGAGTGGTCCTCGGAAACGGTGAGGAATAGAAAGATGGCGTTTGCGGAATGTCATAGGGGGTGATCGGTGGTTGCCAGCGGACCGCTCATCCCCACCCCTTTCATACATTTTTTTTAAACTCCATACAACTTTTTTGAAATCTTCCAAGTGGAACGCCTCCTAAACCGTTGGGGATAGATGGGTGGCGTCTTCGGGGGGTGGCAGTTTCTCACAGAGGTCCGAGTACCGGGACCCTTGTTCTCCCCCCACCTCGCCCCCTTCGCCCCCCCTCCATACAAAAATGGCCATTTTTTTCGGAAGGATGGGAAAAACTCCAAAACCATAGAGGGTAGGTGGTCGGTCATTTTGGCGGATAACCATCACACCGCGATATCCACCCCCCGGGACCGTCGCCCTCCCCCCAACTTCCCCCCTTCACCCCCCCTCCATACAAATTTATGGTTTTTCGGAAAAGCGATTTATTTCAACCGGAAAGGGATTTTCCGAAGCGGTATATCCCCTCCCATCGTATAGAGGATGGCGTAGCGCACCTCAGGAATTTCCTCGATCCTCGGTCTACCGACCTGGTAAGAAGTTGGTGAGTGGTGCTGGGAAACTATGGGAGATGGAAAGGTGGCATTTGCAGAATGTCATAGAGGGTCATCGGCCATTACCAGCGGACGAGTCATCCCCACCCCTTTCATACATTTTTTTTAAACTCCATACAACTTTTTTGGACTCATCAAAGTGGAACGCCTCCTAAACCGTTGGAGATAGATGGGTGGCGTCTTCGGGGGATGATCACCTATCGTGGTGGTCCAAGTACCGGGATAGGTTTCATCCCCCCACCTCCCCCCCTTTGCCCCCCCTCCATACAAAAAGTGGCAATTTTTTCGGAAAAACGGGAATTTCTCCAAAACCATAGAGGATGCGAAGTCGGTCTCTATGGCGGATAGTCATCACCCCGCGGGGTCCACCCCCCGGGATAAACGCCCTGCCCCCGCTCCACCCCCTTCACCCCCCTCCATACAAATTTATGGTTTTTCGGAAAAGCGATTTATTTCAACCGGAAAGGGATTTTCCGAAGCGGTATATCCCATCCCATCGTATAGAGGATTGCGTAGCGCACCCCAGGAATTTCCTCGATCCTCGGTCCACCGACCTGGTACAAAGATGGCGACGAGATCTCGGAAACTATGAGGGATGGAAAGATGGCGTTTGCGGAATGTCATAGAGGGTCATCGGTGGTTGGCAGCGGACCGCTCATTCCCACCCCTTTCATACATTTTTTTTAAACTCCATACAACTTGTATGGACTTTGTGAGCCCCATAGCTCCTCAAGGGTGGCAGTTACCTGTACGGTCCCTTTGGGTGATAAAAGTTTCTCCCGGAGGTCCACCCCTTGGGACCGTCTCTTTCCCCCCACCTCCCCCCCTTTACACCCCCTCCATACAAAATCACACCTCGATGGCGATTTTGCACCTTTAAACGAGGGCGGTCGACCCGCCGCGGAGGGTCTCGAGGCCGGGGGGGCGAATGACGAGGAGGGGGGACAGGGGGGGACAGGGGAGCGCGCAGCGCGACCCGCCCCCCCGGCCCCCGTCCGAGGAATTTGCGACCCCGGACTCGAGGGCCGCAGCGGCGACAACGGTGGCCCGAGAGCCGCGAAAGTCCATCTCCTCGCCCTCCCCCTCACTCCCCCCTCCATACAAAATCACACCTAAAAGGGATTTTTCCACCCGCATAAGAGACGGCGGTCGACCCGTCGCGGAGCGACGGCAAGGGTCTACCGGGGCACCGAAAAAGCGAAAAGTTTGATCCCCTCCCCCTCGGACCCCCTCAGTCGTAACTCGGAGACGGCGCGCCGCAGAGGGGTCGTGTTTGGGCTCATCGGAGACGTCTCGAAGAGATAAAAAATTTAAACCCCCCTGCAACCCCCTCCGCCCGTAAAACGGAAACGGCTTGAAGCAACTGCTTCATGTTTGGGCTCATTTGAGATGTCTCGACGAGATAAAAAATTTGAACCCCCCTCCAACCCCCCCGGCTGTAGTTCGAAAACGGCTTGAAGCAACTGCTTCATGTTTGGGCTCATTTGAGACGTCTCCTCGAGATAAAAAATTTGAACCCCCCTCCAACCCCCCCGACTGTAAATCGAAAACGGCTTGAAGCAACTGCTTCATGTTTGGGCTCATTTGAAACGTCTCGACGAGATAAAAAATTTGAACCCCCCTCCAACCCCCCCGGCTGTAAATCGGAAACGACTTGACGCAGCCGGGTCATGTTTGGGCTCATCGGAGACGTCTCGGAAAGATGAATTTTTTTAAGTAGACAAAATTTCAAAATTTGACAATTTCGGTCTACTCAGTAGACCATGGCCAACGGTTACAGATAGACCCTTCGTGTTGGGTATCATTTGAAAGGTCTCAACGAGGGTAATCTATTGCCATCACACCCCCTCCCCCCTCCCCCCTTTCTTACCCCAATTTTTCACGATTTACAAAACGAAAGACCCAAAACCACACCAAAACAATTTATCATGGCAAAAGAATAGACAAAATACAACACACAACAACGCCCCCCCGCGGGCTGCAAGCCCGCGGAATCGAGCGACCCACTAGTTTTAATATACTATAAAACCGAAAGGCCACTGACAGAACTAGATACTGACATAATTGTTCTCCTAGAAGGAGGAGTGGGGGAAATCCCTTTTGTTGTGGGTCGCGTAGGGGGTTTCCCCGTGAGTTCCAGAAAAATCTGATATCCTCGGTATACCGTTCTGGTAAAAAGTTGGCGACGAGATCTCGAAAAGTATGAGTCGCAGAGGGATCGGGTTTGCGGAATGTCATAGAGGGTCAATGGCCGTTGCCACCGGATCACTCATCCCCACCCCTTTCATACATTTTTTTTAAACTCCATACAACTTTTTTGAAATCTTTTAAGTGGAACACCTCCTAAACCGTTGGGGATAGAGGGGTGGCGTCTTCGGGGGGTGGCAGTTTCTCGTCGAGGTCCACCCCCCGGGACCACCCCCCTCCCCTCAACTCCCCCCCTTCGCCCCCCCTCCATACAAAATTGACCCACACCAAAACAATTAATCATGGCAAAACAATAGACAAAAAAAACACAATCACCCCCCCCGCGGGCTGCAAGCCCGCGGAATCGAGCGACCCGCTAGTTAATTAATAAACTATAAAGCCGAAATTAAAACACTATAAAGCCGAAAGGCCACTCAACGATCTAGTGACTGACTCATCGAATTGTTCTCCTAGAAGGAGTAGTGGGGGGTTTCCCGTTTTTGGTGGGTCGCGTAGGGGGTTTCCCCGTGACCTCCAGAAAAATCTGATATCCTCGGTATACCGTTCTGGTAAAAAGTTGGTTAGCGGTCCTCGGAAACGGTGAGGGATGGAAAGGTGGCGTTTGCGGAATGTCATAGAGGGTCAATGGCCGTTGCCACAGAACGAGTCATCCCCACCCCTCTCATACATTTTTTTTAAACTCCATACAACTTTTTTGGACTCATCAAAGTTGAACGCCTCCTAAACCGTCGGGGATAGATGGGTGGCGTCTTCGGGGGGTGGCAGTTTCTCGTCGAGGTCCACCTCTTGGGACAGTCTCCCTCCCCCCACCTCCCCCCCTTCGCCCCCCCTCCATACAAAAATGGCCATTTTTTCGGAAAAACGGGAATATCTCCAAAACCATAGAGGATGAAAAGTCGGTGTCTATGGTGCGATTGTGTCCCACTGTGGGGTCCATCCCCCGGAATAATCGGCCTCCCCCCACTTCACCCCCTCGCCCCCCTATAAAGCCGAATCACCGCTGGCGGATTTTACGAGTCATCGAATTGTACACCCGGACGGAGAGGTAGGGGAAATTCCCTTTGTGATGGGTCGCATAGGGGATTCCCCGCTGAGTTCCAGAAAAATCCGATATCTTCGGTATACCGTTCTGGTAAAAAGTCGGTGAGTGGTCCTCGGAAACGGTGAGGAATAGAAAGATGGCGTTTGCGGAATGTCATAGGGGGTGATCGGTGGTTGCCAGCGGACCGCTCATCCCCACCCCTTTCATACATTTTTTTTAAACTCCATACAACTTTTTTGAAATCTTCCAAGTGGAACGCCTCCTAAACCGTTGGGGATAGATGGGTGGCGTCTTCGGGGGGTGGCAGTTTCTCACAGAGGTCCGAGTACCGGGACCCTTGTTCTCCCCCCACCTCGCCCCCTTCGCCCCCCCTCCATACAAAAATGGCCATTTTTTTCGGAAGGATGGGAAAAACTCCAAAACCATAGAGGGTAGGTGGTCGGTCATTTTGGCGGATAACCATCACACCGCGATATCCACCCCCCGGGACCGTCGCCCTCCCCCCAACTTCCCCCCTTCACCCCCCCTCCATACAAATTTATGGTTTTTCGGAAAAGCGATTTATTTCAACCGGAAAGGGATTTTCCGAAGCGGTATATCCCCTCCCATCGTATAGAGGATGGCGTAGCGCACCTCAGGAATTTCCTCGATCCTCGGTCTACCGACCTGGTAAGAAGTTGGTGAGTGGTGCTGGGAAACTATGGGAGATGGAAAGGTGGCATTTGCAGAATGTCATAGAGGGTCATCGGCCATTACCAGCGGACGAGTCATCCCCACCCCTTTCATACATTTTTTTTAAACTCCATACAACTTTTTTGGACTCATCAAAGTGGAACGCCTCCTAAACCGTTGGAGATAGATGGGTGGCGTCTTCGGGGGATGATCACCTATCGTGGTGGTCCAAGTACCGGGATAGGTTTCATCCCCCCACCTCCCCCCCTTTGCCCCCCCTCCATACAAAAAGTGGCAATTTTTTCGGAAAAACGGGAATTTCTCCAAAACCATAGAGGATGCGAAGTCGGTCTCTATGGCGGATAGTCATCACCCCGCGGGGTCCACCCCCCGGGATAAACGCCCTGCCCCCGCTCCACCCCCTTCACCCCCCTCCATACAAATTTATGGTTTTTCGGAAAAGCGATTTATTTCAACCGGAAAGGGATTTTCCGAAGCGGTATATCCCATCCCATCGTATAGAGGATTGCGTAGCGCACCCCAGGAATTTCCTCGATCCTCGGTCCACCGACCTGGTACAAAGATGGCGACGAGATCTCGGAAACTATGAGGGATGGAAAGATGGCGTTTGCGGAATGTCATAGAGGGTCATCGGTGGTTGGCAGCGGACCGCTCATTCCCACCCCTTTCATACATTTTTTTTAAACTCCATACAACTTGTATGGACTTTGTGAGCCCCATAGCTCCTCAAGGGTGGCAGTTACCTGTACGGTCCCTTTGGGTGATAAAAGTTTCTCCCGGAGGTCCACCCCTTGGGACCGTCTCTTTCCCCCCACCTCCCCCCCTTTACACCCCCTCCATACAAAATCACACCTCGATGGCGATTTTGCACCTTTAAACGAGGGCGGTCGACCCGCCGCGGAGGGTCTCGAGGCCGGGGGGGCGAATGACGAGGAGGGGGGACAGGGGGGGACAGGGGAGCGCGCAGCGCGACCCGCCCCCCCGGCCCCCGTCCGAGGAATTTGCGACCCCGGACTCGAGGGCCGCAGCGGCGACAACGGTGGCCCGAGAGCCGCGAAAGTCCATCTCCTCGCCCTCCCCCTCACTCCCCCCTCCATACAAAATCACACCTAAAAGGGATTTTTCCACCCGCATAAGAGACGGCGGTCGACCCGTCGCGGAGCGACGGCAAGGGTCTACCGGGGCACCGAAAAAGCGAAAAGTTTGATCCCCTCCCCCTCGGACCCCCTCAGTCGTAACTCGGAGACGGCGCGCCGCAGAGGGGTCGTGTTTGGGCTCATCGGAGACGTCTCGAAGAGATAAAAAATTTAAACCCCCCTGCAACCCCCTCCGCCCGTAAAACGGAAACGGCTTGAAGCAACTGCTTCATGTTTGGGCTCATTTGAGATGTCTCGACGAGATAAAAAATTTGAACCCCCCTCCAACCCCCCCGGCTGTAGTTCGAAAACGGCTTGAAGCAACTGCTTCATGTTTGGGCTCATTTGAGACGTCTCCTCGAGATAAAAAATTTGAACCCCCCTCCAACCCCCCCGACTGTAAATCGAAAACGGCTTGAAGCAACTGCTTCATGTTTGGGCTCATTTGAAACGTCTCGACGAGATAAAAAATTTGAACCCCCCTCCAACCCCCCCGGCTGTAAATCGGAAACGACTTGACGCAGCCGGGTCATGTTTGGGCTCATCGGAGACGTCTCGGAAAGATGAATTTTTTTAAGTAGACAAAATTTCAAAATTTGACAATTTCGGTCTACTCAGTAGACCATGGCCAACGGTTACAGATAGACCCTTCGTGTTGGGTATCATTTGAAAGGTCTCAACGAGGGTAATCTATTGCCATCACACCCCCTCCCCCCTCCCCCCTTTCTTACCCCAATTTTTCACGATTTACAAAACGAAAGACCCAAAACCACACCAAAACAATTTATCATGGCAAAAGAATAGACAAAATACAACACACAACAACGCCCCCCCGCGGGCTGCAAGCCCGCGGAATCGAGCGACCCACTAGTTTTAATATACTATAAAACCGAAAGGCCACTGACAGAACTAGATACTGACATAATTGTTCTCCTAGAAGGAGGAGTGGGGGAAATCCCTTTTGTTGTGGGTCGCGTAGGGGGTTTCCCCGTGAGTTCCAGAAAAATCTGATATCCTCGGTATACCGTTCTGGTAAAAAGTTGGCGACGAGATCTCGAAAAGTATGAGTCGCAGAGGGATCGGGTTTGCGGAATGTCATAGAGGGTCAATGGCCGTTGCCACCGGATCACTCATCCCCACCCCTTTCATACATTTTTTTTAAACTCCATACAACTTTTTTGAAATCTTTTAAGTGGAACACCTCCTAAACCGTTGGGGATAGAGGGGTGGCGTCTTCGGGGGGTGGCAGTTTCTCGTCGAGGTCCACCCCCCGGGACCACCCCCCTCCCCTCAACTCCCCCCCTTCGCCCCCCCTCCATACAAAATTGACCCACACCAAAACAATTAATCATGGCAAAACAATAGACAAAAAAAACACAATCACCCCCCCCGCGGGCTGCAAGCCCGCGGAATCGAGCGACCCGCTAGTTAATTAATAAACTATAAAGCCGAAATTAAAACACTATAAAGCCGAAAGGCCACTCAACGATCTAGTGACTGACTCATCGAATTGTTCTCCTAGAAGGAGTAGTGGGGGGTTTCCCGTTTTTGGTGGGTCGCGTAGGGGGTTTCCCCGTGACCTCCAGAAAAATCTGATATCCTCGGTATACCGTTCTGGTAAAAAGTTGGTTAGCGGTCCTCGGAAACGGTGAGGGATGGAAAGGTGGCGTTTGCGGAATGTCATAGAGGGTCAATGGCCGTTGCCACAGAACGAGTCATCCCCACCCCTCTCATACATTTTTTTTAAACTCCATACAACTTTTTTGGACTCATCAAAGTTGAACGCCTCCTAAACCGTCGGGGATAGATGGGTGGCGTCTTCGGGGGGTGGCAGTTTCTCGTCGAGGTCCACCTCTTGGGACAGTCTCCCTCCCCCCACCTCCCCCCCTTCGCCCCCCCTCCATACAAAAATGGCCATTTTTTCGGAAAAACGGGAATATCTCCAAAACCATAGAGGATGAAAAGTCGGTGTCTATGGTGCGATTGTGTCCCACTGTGGGGTCCATCCCCCGGAATAATCGGCCTCCCCCCACTTCACCCCCTCGCCCCCCTATAAAGCCGAATCACCGCTGGCGGATTTTACGAGTCATCGAATTGTACACCCGGACGGAGAGGTAGGGGAAATTCCCTTTGTGATGGGTCGCATAGGGGATTCCCCGCTGAGTTCCAGAAAAATCCGATATCTTCGGTATACCGTTCTGGTAAAAAGTCGGTGAGTGGTCCTCGGAAACGGTGAGGAATAGAAAGATGGCGTTTGCGGAATGTCATAGGGGGTGATCGGTGGTTGCCAGCGGACCGCTCATCCCCACCCCTTTCATACATTTTTTTTAAACTCCATACAACTTTTTTGAAATCTTCCAAGTGGAACGCCTCCTAAACCGTTGGGGATAGATGGGTGGCGTCTTCGGGGGGTGGCAGTTTCTCACAGAGGTCCGAGTACCGGGACCCTTGTTCTCCCCCCACCTCGCCCCCTTCGCCCCCCCTCCATACAAAAATGGCCATTTTTTTCGGAAGGATGGGAAAAACTCCAAAACCATAGAGGGTAGGTGGTCGGTCATTTTGGCGGATAACCATCACACCGCGATATCCACCCCCCGGGACCGTCGCCCTCCCCCCAACTTCCCCCCTTCACCCCCCCTCCATACAAATTTATGGTTTTTCGGAAAAGCGATTTATTTCAACCGGAAAGGGATTTTCCGAAGCGGTATATCCCCTCCCATCGTATAGAGGATGGCGTAGCGCACCTCAGGAATTTCCTCGATCCTCGGTCTACCGACCTGGTAAGAAGTTGGTGAGTGGTGCTGGGAAACTATGGGAGATGGAAAGGTGGCATTTGCAGAATGTCATAGAGGGTCATCGGCCATTACCAGCGGACGAGTCATCCCCACCCCTTTCATACATTTTTTTTAAACTCCATACAACTTTTTTGGACTCATCAAAGTGGAACGCCTCCTAAACCGTTGGAGATAGATGGGTGGCGTCTTCGGGGGATGATCACCTATCGTGGTGGTCCAAGTACCGGGATAGGTTTCATCCCCCCACCTCCCCCCCTTTGCCCCCCCTCCATACAAAAAGTGGCAATTTTTTCGGAAAAACGGGAATTTCTCCAAAACCATAGAGGATGCGAAGTCGGTCTCTATGGCGGATAGTCATCACCCCGCGGGGTCCACCCCCCGGGATAAACGCCCTGCCCCCGCTCCACCCCCTTCACCCCCCTCCATACAAATTTATGGTTTTTCGGAAAAGCGATTTATTTCAACCGGAAAGGGATTTTCCGAAGCGGTATATCCCATCCCATCGTATAGAGGATTGCGTAGCGCACCCCAGGAATTTCCTCGATCCTCGGTCCACCGACCTGGTACAAAGATGGCGACGAGATCTCGGAAACTATGAGGGATGGAAAGATGGCGTTTGCGGAATGTCATAGAGGGTCATCGGTGGTTGGCAGCGGACCGCTCATTCCCACCCCTTTCATACATTTTTTTTAAACTCCATACAACTTGTATGGACTTTGTGAGCCCCATAGCTCCTCAAGGGTGGCAGTTACCTGTACGGTCCCTTTGGGTGATAAAAGTTTCTCCCGGAGGTCCACCCCTTGGGACCGTCTCTTTCCCCCCACCTCCCCCCCTTTACACCCCCTCCATACAAAATCACACCTCGATGGCGATTTTGCACCTTTAAACGAGGGCGGTCGACCCGCCGCGGAGGGTCTCGAGGCCGGGGGGGCGAATGACGAGGAGGGGGGACAGGGGGGGACAGGGGAGCGCGCAGCGCGACCCGCCCCCCCGGCCCCCGTCCGAGGAATTTGCGACCCCGGACTCGAGGGCCGCAGCGGCGACAACGGTGGCCCGAGAGCCGCGAAAGTCCATCTCCTCGCCCTCCCCCTCACTCCCCCCTCCATACAAAATCACACCTAAAAGGGATTTTTCCACCCGCATAAGAGACGGCGGTCGACCCGTCGCGGAGCGACGGCAAGGGTCTACCGGGGCACCGAAAAAGCGAAAAGTTTGATCCCCTCCCCCTCGGACCCCCTCAGTCGTAACTCGGAGACGGCGCGCCGCAGAGGGGTCGTGTTTGGGCTCATCGGAGACGTCTCGAAGAGATAAAAAATTTAAACCCCCCTGCAACCCCCTCCGCCCGTAAAACGGAAACGGCTTGAAGCAACTGCTTCATGTTTGGGCTCATTTGAGATGTCTCGACGAGATAAAAAATTTGAACCCCCCTCCAACCCCCCCGGCTGTAGTTCGAAAACGGCTTGAAGCAACTGCTTCATGTTTGGGCTCATTTGAGACGTCTCCTCGAGATAAAAAATTTGAACCCCCCTCCAACCCCCCCGACTGTAAATCGAAAACGGCTTGAAGCAACTGCTTCATGTTTGGGCTCATTTGAAACGTCTCGACGAGATAAAAAATTTGAACCCCCCTCCAACCCCCCCGGCTGTAAATCGGAAACGACTTGACGCAGCCGGGTCATGTTTGGGCTCATCGGAGACGTCTCGGAAAGATGAATTTTTTTAAGTAGACAAAATTTCAAAATTTGACAATTTCGGTCTACTCAGTAGACCATGGCCAACGGTTACAGATAGACCCTTCGTGTTGGGTATCATTTGAAAGGTCTCAACGAGGGTAATCTATTGCCATCACACCCCCTCCCCCCTCCCCCCTTTCTTACCCCAATTTTTCACGATTTACAAAACGAAAGACCCAAAACCACACCAAAACAATTTATCATGGCAAAAGAATAGACAAAATACAACACACAACAACGCCCCCCCGCGGGCTGCAAGCCCGCGGAATCGAGCGACCCACTAGTTTTAATATACTATAAAACCGAAAGGCCACTGACAGAACTAGATACTGACATAATTGTTCTCCTAGAAGGAGGAGTGGGGGAAATCCCTTTTGTTGTGGGTCGCGTAGGGGGTTTCCCCGTGAGTTCCAGAAAAATCTGATATCCTCGGTATACCGTTCTGGTAAAAAGTTGGCGACGAGATCTCGAAAAGTATGAGTCGCAGAGGGATCGGGTTTGCGGAATGTCATAGAGGGTCAATGGCCGTTGCCACCGGATCACTCATCCCCACCCCTTTCATACATTTTTTTTAAACTCCATACAACTTTTTTGAAATCTTTTAAGTGGAACACCTCCTAAACCGTTGGGGATAGAGGGGTGGCGTCTTCGGGGGGTGGCAGTTTCTCGTCGAGGTCCACCCCCCGGGACCACCCCCCTCCCCTCAACTCCCCCCCTTCGCCCCCCCTCCATACAAAATTGACCCACACCAAAACAATTAATCATGGCAAAACAATAGACAAAACAAAACACAATCACCCCCCCGCGGGCTGCAAGCCCGCGGAATCGAGCGACCCGCTAGTTAATACACTATAAAGCCGAAAGGCCACTCACGCATCTAATGACTGACTGACATAATTGTTCTCCCAGAAGGAGTAGTGGGGGGTTTCCCGTTTTTGGCGGGTCGCGTAGGGGGTTCCCCGGTGAGTTCCAGAAAAATCTGATATCCTCGGTATACCGTTCTGGTAAAAAGTTGGTGACGGGATCTCGAAAAGTATGAGTCGCAGAGGGATCGGGTTTGCGGAATGTCATAGAGGGTCAATGGCCGTTGCCACCGGATCACTCATCCCCACCCCTTTCATACATTTTTTTTAAACTCCATACAACTTTTTTGAAATCTGCCAAGTGGAACACCTCCTAAACCGTTGGGGATAGAGGGGTGGCGTCTTCGGGGGGTGGCAGTTTCTCGTCGAGGTCCACCCCCCGGGACCGCCCCCCTCCCCTCAACTCCCCCCCTTCGCCCCCCCTCCATACAAAATTGACCCATTTTTACAAAACAAAGACCCAAAACCACACCTAAACAATTAATCATGGCAAAAGAATAGACAAAATAGAACACAGTACCACCCCCCCGCGGGCTGCAAGCCCGCGGAATCGAGCGACCCGCTAGTATATATATACACTTGATAAACGAACTTAAAGGTAATATATATAAAAAATAGGAATATAGAAATTCGTAATTTTCTAGAAATTATTTATTAGCATTTGTGTCGCTATCATAATTGTTCTCTGACAAATCGTCATCAGAACTGCCTTCTAACAAACTGCTCTCTTCATCTCGTTCAAATGTCTCCTTGTTTTTCTTTGCCGTTATCTGTAAATGAATTATTTAATCGTCAAAATTAGGCTACTCGAGATGCACACGATGAAAAAAGGTGTCACCAACAAAAATTCCATATCTTCAATATTTTCGCTGCTGTCCGTTATACTGGTAATTTATGGGGGTACTTGATCTCCCTCGAACCATTTAAATATATATTTATTTTCTTTTTCTTCCCATCCCCAGTCAGTGGGAGATAATTGCGAAGGGTTTTGAAGATGTGCTATATACAATATGTCGTGCGCAATAAATTCTGGCGTAGCTCGGATTTACATGGTGGGAAAATTGCTCCATCGATACGATTTTTCAATTTAAGCATATCGTTCTTGTCATTAACTTTGTGTTTTTTATAAACGTAGATACTCATGTAGCGTTGACATCGTTGATCACTTTGAATCCGTACAGGCGGCAAACAAATTCTCAATAAAGTTTTATAGAGATAAAAACTTTACTGCGTCAGCTGACGGTCTTTCCACCACTAGACACGCAGCTGATTGTTGTTTTCGTACTTTTAATTATGTAAACAATAACCTAGTTAAATTTCATCCGGCGTACTATTACTTTTTTTAAATTTTTTTTTTACAAGTTCATGCTAGCAGCTGACGCAAAACCCCCCCTCCGCGATGCAGCTGACGATTTTTTTTCATGTCACTAAGACGTCAACTATTTATGAAAAAAGTTTCAGTAGGCGTACTATTACTTTATTTCTTATTTTTTTTAACCACTTTCGCAGCCTCTCACACCCACACCCACCGCGGGTGCGTCAGCTGACGCTTGGTTCACTTATTAGGCATACCAGATCTATCGAACAATATAACAATTAAGCGGCGTAAAATGACTACCTGAAATGCAACGCAACCTCCCGGGCTAGTACACTGTGGTGGGTGGCGAGGGAAAGGGGGTTCGATGTGAATTTCTCTCAGTGCATATGTATGTAAATAAGTTGCCAAAAAACCTCATTTGTAAGTGCGGTTAAGGCTTCGTTCAAACCCCACCATTAGTTAACCGAACGAACGCAATTTTCATAAAATCTCCCCGCTTTCGCAAATTACTTTGGCTTAGCTCCTAATTTTGCTGCTTTTATATATTCACAAACATATTTATAAAACGGAAATGACCATTCGATTTTCACATTACGCCAACTCACCATTTTCTACCCTACGAACTCATAGAGACGAAATAATACCTAAGAAAAATATTTTTTAGTACCTAGTGGATGTTAAGAATTCTACATCGTTGCGGCAGATCGTAGTTCTTATTGTAGTTGAACATTATATCTTTGAGTTTTTTCAGTAGAATGATTTCAGGTGCGATTGAGCATGAATAATACTTGATTTAACGATGAAGAAAAATATTGCGAAGCCCCTTCCCTACTACACTCGTGGTCCCCTAGTGTACTTATCGGTTTAGTCCCTTTAGCTGACTGGAAATACAATGAGGTTCCAATAATTTACGATTCCAATTATTTGTAGGAAATCTTGTGAAATGTAATATACTACTATTTTTTTTTGCATGAAATGAAATTTTAATGTCTGTTGAAACGAAATAGTTTCATTACACTGTCAATGTAAAAATCTTCATTTTATTTTATGATTTCGAAATACAAAGCATTGTATGGATGCACGTTCGTTCTCTTGTACGGCTTATGCCAATTTTACAATTACATTCAAGCAAATTAACAATGCATTTATTTGAACGACACGTTTGGTCTAGTGGCTAGTAACCCTAGCTGTTAACCAAACGATCGCGGGTTCGAATCCCGCTAGGGACAAATGATTATGTGTTAACATTTTACCTTTGTACCTGAGTCATGGATGTTTTGTATTTATAATATGTATGTATTTACAAAAAAAAAGTAATCTATGTAGTATTTCATCTGTCTGGTATCCATAATACAAGCCTTAGTTGCTTACTGTGGAACTAGATGGCGCTGTTGGGGATGTGTGATATTTGTTTATTTATTTATTAACAATAGCCACTCAGATCAGGCGAGAACTGTTATCTTATTAAGAGGGTTGTCAGCCCAACTTTTGGCCTTTATAGAAATATTTCTTCTTAAGAGGATATAGGACATCAAAAAAGTATCCTATATTCAAGTGGGAACACTTGTCTGAAGTGTGTAATAATATTATTTTTACATCATATTATGATACTTAATAACATATTGTACTAGGTATATTAGATAACACCCAAGGTCTCAGAGGGATTTCAATAGAGCATTAGTGTTTATTTATTTATTTAAATCAGCAACAGCCTAGCACACTTCATTCCAAAATCCTATCACTTAACATCTAGGTTCAGTGTGCAAGCCAATTAGAGCTGAACACATTATTCAAATTGGTAAACAAATTCAAACCAATCAATTTAAAAAATTCAAAACGATAAAAAAAAAAAACTAACAAAATTAACTAACTACAAACAAAAACAGGTCAAACAATTATTAAGATACAATGTCAAATGTTAAAAAATGTCAAAAGTTAAAAAATTCTATCACTGTGTACCTAGGCAGAGTACCTAGGCTATCTTTATTGCTGTGAAGACGGTAGGTAATCCCTCGTGAACTTAACATTTTTCCAGAATAGCTTCTAGGTTCCAGGAAAAAGTATCCTATATTAATTATATGATTATGTTAATCCAGGTAATAAACTATCTGCATCCATAACGTTGCATAGTTTATAAGATCTAAGTGTACATATGGAAAGACAGACGGTGATACTTTGTTTTATATGTACTTAGACCATCGACTTTCTAACCCCAAGTTGGGTTACCTAAGTTCTTCATACATGTGAGATTAATTTTAATAGGTAATTGATTTGTTAAATGGAACGTATGATAGAGAAGATGAACAGAGTGAATGAGGTAGACGGGAGTGAGTTGAAAGATGGCGTACAATGGTCGTGTGTAAAGAATTGGTGTGCTAAATGTATGTTAATTTTAATAAAGACACAGTAATAAAGAAGACCCCCCACATACATATTATACATATATACATAAGTTCATAATATGTGAATTCATAATATCTTCATTCTTCATAATCTAAATATAACATAAATTCTTCATCTGTTGTGCTATAAAGAGTATAAAGAGTACATATTTCTATAATAATGACATAAAATATCTAAGATTAACCTTAACCTATGCCAGTAGGGAAATTTTGAAATATTCTGTATTCTGATATGATACTTATATGTATTCCTACCTATTTTAGTGAATAAAAATGCAACCAAACAAAAACTGTAATAAATAGGTTGATAATTACCTAGGTATATGAGTTAAAAATATGTTATAAGTAGTGCTAAAAACAAGAGACTGCTTCATACGTATGCTCTATTTTATAAAGTTACGCGGACGAAGTCACGGGCGCCGTCTAGTTTATAATATGTATACCTAGAATAAACAACGTATATCAATCTTAATAAGTATAAGAACAATAATAGAACAATATGCAAATAATGTTAATTGTTTACATAATTAAAAGTACGAAAACAACAATCAGCTGCGTGTCTAGTGGTGGAAAGACCGTCAGCTGACGCAGTAAAGTTTTTATCTCTATAAAACTTTATTGAGAATTTGTTTGCCGCCTGTACGGATTCAAAGTGATCAACGATGTCAACGCTACATGAGTATCTACGTTTATAAAAAACACAAAGTTAATGACAAGAACGATATGCTTAAATTGAAAAATCGTATCGATGGAGCAATTTTCCCACCATGTAAATCCGAGCTACGCCAGAATTTATTGCGCACGACATATTGTATATAGCACATCTTCAAAACCCTTCGCAATTATCTCCCACTGACTGGGGATGGGAAGAAAAAGAAAATAAATATATATTTAAATGGTTCGAGGGAGATCAAGTACCCCCATAAATTACCAGTATAACGGACAGCAGCGAAAATATTGAAGATATGGAATTTTTGTTGGTGACACCTTTTTTCATCGTGTGCATCTCGAGTAGCCTAATTTTGACGATTAAATAATTCATTTACAGATAACGGCAAAGAAAAACAAGGAGACATTTGAACGAGATGAAGAGAGCAGTTTGTTAGAAGGCAGTTCTGATGACGATTTGTCAGAGAACAATTATGATAGCGACACAAATGCTAATAAATAATTTCTAGAAAATTACGAATTTCTATATTCCTATTTTTTATATATATTACCTTTAAGTTCGTTTATCAAGTGTATATATATACTAGCGGGTCGCTCGATTCCGCGGGCTTGCAGCCCGCGGGGGGGTGGTACTGTGTTCTATTTTGTCTATTCTTTTGCCATGATTAATTGTTTAGGTGTGGTTTTGGGTCTTTGTTTTGTAAAAATGGGTCAATTTTGTATGGAGGGGGGGCGAAGGGGGGGAGTTGAGGGGAGGGGGGCGGTCCCGGGGGGTGGACCTCGACGAGAAACTGCCACCCCCCGAAGACGCCACCCCTCTATCCCCAACGGTTTAGGAGGTGTTCCACTTGGCAGATTTCAAAAAAGTTGTATGGAGTTTAAAAAAAATGTATGAAAGGGGTGGGGATGAGTGATCCGGTGGCAACGGCCATTGACCCTCTATGACATTCCGCAAACCCGATCCCTCTGCGACTCATACTTTTCGAGATCCCGTCACCAACTTTTTACCAGAACGGTATACCGAGGATATCAGATTTTTCTGGAACTCACCGGGGAACCCCCTACGCGACCCGCCAAAAACGGGAAACCCCCCACTACTCCTTCTGGGAGAACAATTATGTCAGTCAGTCATTAGATGCGTGAGTGGCCTTTCGGCTTTATAGTGTATTAATTAATGAAGATGTGTTGGGTTACCTAAGTTCTTCATACATGTGAGATTAATTTTAATAGGTAATTGATTTGTTAAATGGAACGTATGATAGAGAAGATGAACAGAGTGAATGAGGTAGACGGGAGTGAGTTGAAAGATGGCGTACAATGGTCGTGTGTAAAGAATTGGTGTGCTAAATGTATGTTAATTTTAATAAAGACACAGTAATAAAGAAGACCCCCCACATACATATTATACATATATACATAAGTTCATAATATGTGAATTCATAATATCTTCATTCTTCATAATCTAAATATAACATAAATTCTTCATCTGTTGTGCTATAAAGAGTATAAAGAGTACATATTTCTATAATAATGACATAAAATATCTAAGATTAACCTTAACCTATGCCAGTAGGGAAATTTTGAAATATTCTGTATTCTGATATGATACTTATATGTATTCCTACCTATTTTAGTGAATAAAAATGCAACCAAACAAAAACTGTAATAAATAGGTTGATAATTACCTAGGTATATGAGTTAAAAATATGTTATAAGTAGTGCTAAAAACAAGAGACTGCTTCATACGTATGCTCTATTTTATAAAGTTACGCGGACGAAGTCACGGGCGCCGTCTAGTTTATAATATGTATACCTAGAATAAACAACGTATATCAATCTTAATAAGTATAAGAACAATAATAGAACAATATGCAAATAATGCATTTGAACAGCGCAAACGCATGACTTGTTTATAAGTCACATTCCAATTTTATTTAAATAGTTATTCAATAAACAAATATAGTTTCTAAACTAAAATTGAAACTCACCGCGGAAATCCAAAACACTGCCAACGCCTCGAAAGAAAACAACATTTTTGTTTGTTAAAGTTTTAAAATAAAAAAATAAACAAAGACACAAAACTTTTACTAAACATCAAAACACGTTACAAGCAATAACTGAACTAATCTGACAGTCTGACACTGCTGTGCTGACAGCAGCTGTGATCGCCTCATTTGAATCATAAACTCAAGCGTCACTGTGTCGACACTGTAGCGAACTTTTATATTGGAGTAGCTACCTGTGTTTAACAGTTGGAAAGCCGTTCTGTGCAAGTGTGCACGGTGTGGCAACATGGCCTCAAACTTCAAGTAGTCTGTGCGCTGTGCGTCATTCAATGCATTGAGGAAAACGGATGCTCTTGCGAGCTCTTGCGTTGAACAACTCTTAGCTCCTACCAATAATTAAATAGCAATGATTTACAAACGCACGTGATTTTTATAAATCAGGCGTCTGGGTATCGCAGTGAACATTTTACGGTGGGCAAATCTGCCAGATCCGGCATATAATAGTGTGAATAGTTTCATATAAATTGTACAGCCACTGAACTTTCCGGCAGTTTTACCGGACCGGTAAATCCGCCGGTCTGGAATAGGAGTGTACCTAGCCTAAGTCTTCTTGCCGATTTTATTTAGGGATCGTATTTTTTTAGTTAACTAGCGACCCGCTCCCGGCTTCGCCCAGGAAAGAATTTAATTAGGTTTTATTATAATTATATATAAAAATTATCTAACTGATAGTGAAAACTGCATCAAAATCGGTTGCCTGGTTTAGGAGGAGGAGCAGCCTGTGGTATACTCGTATCGATTGTCTATGCAATTGTCACTCAACGAATTGTCTTGTAATATATATCTTCTATTTTAGCTGAATAAAGCCAGATTATTTGTCAATTATCTCTTGGTTATTATTTAACAATTTATTCAGCTAAAATAATAAAGCTCATAAAATAATTATACGATGAAATAATGTCTGAAAATAAAACAGAAAATATACATGGCGTTGAGATGTCACGGGCATCGAAATACTTAAGGCCTGAAAAATTCGAGACAGAGCCAAATGCGGTTGGAGCGGATATTAAGTGGACTCACTGGTATTTTACTTTTACAAATTTTATTAATGAAGAGGCATCTAATGCAAACTCTCGCATGAAATTAATGATTTTGGCGAACTTTTTAACGCCCGCTATTTTCGCTATTGTAAGAAGCTGCAAAGATTATGAAGATGCTATACAGACCCTTAAAGAGGCTTATATTAAACCTAAAAATCGAATTCTAGCTCGCCATGTATTAAGTACAAGACTACAACGCGCCGACGAATCAATATCAGACTACGTTCGTGCCTTAAAATTACTAGCTCAAGATTGTGAGTTTCAAAATGTCTCTAGAGAACAATATCAAAATGAATTTATTTGCAATGCTTTTATTTCGGGGATCCAATCGCAAAAGATTAGACAAAGACTTTTAGAAAATTTAAATTTGACATTAGAACAAGCCCAAAATCAAGCGGTTTCACTAGAGACTGCAGAAACGAGCTTACAAGCTTTTGCGAATAATACGGATACTTTGTTAAATGCTGTTCCAATACAAAAGTCACAATCAGGAAAACCTGTTTCCGGAACCGATTCAAGGTACACCAAAAATTATACATACAATAGAAACAGAAGTTGTTTCTTTTGTGGAGGCAATATACACAAACGTACTACGTGTCCAGCCTATAACGCTATTTGTCAATTATGTAACAAAGGAGGTCATTTTGCAATTGTTTGTCGAAGTAACAAAACAACAAATGCTATTGATGTACATAAAGAAATGTCAAGCTTGAATCATGATGTAAATACGGATTCAGCTGCAATCCTAGCCGCTTCACCGTCCAGTTTACGGAAAGCAACTATTCTTATTACTATTAACAATTATACTGCCGATGCACTAGTAGATACAGGAAGTTCCGTGAGTTTTATCGACGAAAATTTTGTGGATACAATTAAACTTAAGAAGACTCCTTGCAATCAAACTATTACATTAGCTTCTACGAGTCACGTTTCTCACATAAAAGGAAAGTGCTACGCAACGATTGGATTTTATAAACATGTACATAAACAAATTCCGTTGCTAATTGTCAGCAACCTCTGCGCGGATGTCATTATAGGTCATAACATACTTAAAAAACATAAATCCATAGAACTAGAATTCGGGGGTGAAAAAGACCCTCTTAGAATTTGTAGCGTAACGGAAGCATCAGTACCTCCAGTTTCGATTTTCACAAATTTATCTTCAAGTATAAAACCAATAGCAATAAAATCAAGGCGATACAGTCAGAACGAAGAAATGTTTATAGAGAAAGAAATAGCAACATTACTACGAGACGGCGTAATCAAGCCTAGTTCTTCACCTTGGCGTGCTCAAGTACTTGTAACAGGAGGTGATCAACATCGCAAACGATTAGTAATTGACTACTCCCGGACAATTAATAAGTTCACTGAATTAGATGCATATCCATTACCAAGCATTGAAACAATTGTTAGAAAAGTCGCTAACTACAATTATTTTAGCCAAATTGACTTAAAAAGTGCATATCATCAGGTGCCTCTAATAAAAAGAGAACAGAAGTATACCGCGTTTGAGGCTTGCGGAAAATTATATGAGTTTACTCGTATTCCATTCGGTGTGACTAACGGAGTTGCAGCTTTTCAAAGAACATTACAATTTATAATTGATTCAGAGGAATTAGAAGCTACATTCTCTTATTTAGATGACGTCACCGTGTGTGGAAAAACCAAAGAACAGCATGTCAAAAACCTAAAGAAATTCATGGAAGCTGCAGAAAAATATAAAATAACTCTCAATGAAAGTAAATCCAATTTCTCAAAAACTACTATAAATCTTTTGGGTTACACAATTTCGGAAAACACAATCAAACCAGATCAAAGTAGACTAACTCCGTTATTTGATTTACCTATACCAACAAACTCATCTTCTTTAAAACGTGCCTTAGGATTGTTTGCACATTACTCTAAATGGATACGCAATTTTTCGGAAAAAATAAAACCTCTCGTTTGTATCTCCAGCTTCCCTATCAATGACACTTCCATCGAGTGTTTTAACTCTCTGAAATCCGAAATAGCAAAGGCATCTTTATCAGCAATAGATCACAATGAAACTTTTACAGTAGAAACAGATGCCTCGGAGAATGCAATTGCTGCTACCCTGACACAAGGTGGACGTCCGGTAGCTTTTTTTTCACGTACGCTAAGTATTCCTGAACGACATCATTCTGCTATTGAAAAAGAAGCCTACGCTATTGTAGAGGCTCTCAGAAAGTGGAGGCATTATTTAATAGGGAGACACTTTATCCTTATAACAGATCAGCAATCTGTAGCCTTTATGTACGATCAGAAACATTCAAGTAAAATTAAAAACGATAAAATTGAGCGTTGGCGACTGGAAATGTCTTGTTATAAATATGAGATCATTTATAGAACAGGAAAGGAAAACCTAGCAGCTGATGCATTATCTCGCGTATGTGCATATATAACACAATCAAATAAACTTCAAGAATTACACAGTTCCCTCGGCCACCCCGGTATAGTTCGAATGGTACATTGGGTGCGAAATAAGAACTTACCGTACTCAGTTGATGATATAAAAACTGTCACTTCGGCATGCCCAGTGTGTGCTGAACTAAAACCACGTTTTGCAAAAACAAAGGGACAACTGATCAAAGCAACTGCACCTTTTGAGAGGCTAAATATAGATTTTAAAGGTCCAATTCCATCTAATACATCTAATAAATATATATTAACAATTATAGATGAATACTCGAGATTTCCTTTTGCGTATCCTTGCAAAGATATGACATCAGATACCGTTATAAGATGTTTAAAAGAATTATTCTTTGTATTTGGCACACCTCTATACATTCATTCAGATAGAGGATCTTCGTTTATGTCGGACCAATTAAAACAATTTCTCTCTTCACTTGGTGTCGCCTGCAGTAGAACTACGCCATATAACCCCCAGGGAAATGGACAAGTCGAAAGGCTCAACGGTACCCTCTGGAGGACCATACAACTTTACTTAAAATCAATGTCATTAGACACTATATCCTGGGAAGAGGTATTACCTATTGCACTACATTCCATACGTTCGTTACTGTGTACATCAACAAATGCAACTCCACATGAAAGAATTTTCAATCACCCTAGAAGATCAGCTAATGGCCAGTCTACTCCTTCATGGCTGATGTCTCCAGGTCCAGTATTGATGAAGAAGAATGTTAGAACTTCTAAATTTGACCCTTTGGTGGAGGAAGTTGAGTTGCTGCAAGGAAACCCAACATACTCACATGTTCGCATGGATAATGGACGAGAAACGACCGTTTCTAATAGACAATTAGCACCTCTTCCCGTTTCAGATACTTTTACTGAAGATGATGACAGCCCTCTCGAAACTTCAGAGTATGACAGCCCTCTCGAAACTTCAGAGCCTGAGGAGACACCACAGGTGCAACGTCCAGTAAGGACTAGAAGACCCCCTGCCTACCTTAGTGACTACACTGTTTAAATACGACGAAGGGGTAAATGTGGTATACTCGTATCGATTGTCTATGCAATTGTCACTCAACGAATTGTCTTGTAATATATATCTTCTATTTTAGCTGAATAAAGCCAGATTATTTGTCAATTATCTCTTGGTTATTATTTAACACAGCCATACAGACGGGGAAAGCGACTATTTATGTAAAAGATCTTTATTGATCGCCTAAATTCATAACTTTTATCCAAGTATAAGTAAGCAGAACGTGATGAACAAAGATTTAAAAATAGAATCATATCAAATATCTACAAATGTTGATTCTCCCCAAAGATTGCTCCTAATGGAATCTATTGTTGAGCAAAAATAACTCAATGAGAAGCTTACATTATTATAATATCTATAAATCTCAATTCAGATGAAATATTCGCCAGATATCGCGATTTGCAAAGACCGAAATTAAACCTTTGCAAGACTAGTAAGTAAGTCGGTGATATTTTTATTTTTTATATGTCAATAAAGTTTTGTATTGAAATTATTGTTTTAACTTGTAGTATTCGCCCAACCGGCGCCTATAAAACAAACAACGCCACAGGTAGGTCCTGCAAGTGCGCTGGCGACCATAGTAGAATAAGGATTAGGGCAATAACAATAGCAGACGGTGATTATTTTGGAAGTGACCATATAAATATCGAGATAAGAATAAATTTTTTTAATATAGTATTTTTATCTATATTTATAAATAAAAATGCAATGCGCACATAAAATTTATCACAGCTTCTTTGGTAAGAACAAATTAAAAAAGTTTAAATTGTTTAAGTTTTGGTGAACAATAAAGCCGACCCGAAGTAGGTACCTTCTACATTTATGTTCGACTTTCATTCGGCTTACCCGATCGGCAAAATCACGCGCGTTTTGTTTAGTATACACTGCGCGGGTAGGCCAAGAGGCCTTTCTAATTTTATAATTAACTAGCGAGCCGCTCCCGGCTTCGCCCAAAAATAAAAACCCGGGAATTGATAATAGGAATTTTACCTAAGTACAGACAGGGTATGAAAAGGTTCGTCACCTTGAAGTTGACATTAATTTGCTTGCAACTAGGGCTATTATCAGTCATGTCAAAATTTCATTTCTAACGTCCATCAGTTTTCTGCTTAGTGCTTTAGTTTTAAAACGTACTACTACAGTCCTACTACTTGATAATTACTTAATGAATTAGAAAACTTTTTGAAAGCGTTTTTGAGTGAAAGAGTTACAAATGTCTATACTTTACATCTTCACAAACTTTTACCTATATAAATATTTGTATATATTATTAGAATTTTTTTTAACATTCGTATCATTATCGTATAGATAGCGAAATGCATCAATGAATACAGAAGAAAGAGACAAACCTATGCGTAGGAATAACGTAGATATACTTACCTACGCGTATGTCTGGCGTCAAGGCGTCGTGGTTCAGACGAGTTGAGTTCGAGGTCATGGCGGCAGTCCTATAATAATATGAATTCAAAACAAAACAAGTCAAAGCGAAAACGCCACGCTTCGCGCAGTGATCATTTTCTGATAGTTCTCGTAATGTACATTTTGTGAAAGTGCTAAATTTTCTCCTTACAAACATGTGCCTATAATTAAACTTTAACCTCAAATCAACATTATATCAGTGTATTCTGGTTCAAAGACGCCTCACTTTCATTTTAGTGAATCGAAAAAGATGTCGCGGGAATATGAAACAATTATTATGTCCCCTTATCTGTTTTTATATCTGTTTATATTCGTTGTGGTGAGTTAAAGCCCTCTTTGTATTAATTTTAAATATTTTTGCTGTTGATATTATTTTTGACAACACAAACCAGCTTATATGTACATACATAAATAATTATACCTAACTACTAAAAGTAACTAGTAACTACTTAAATAAACTATAAATATCTTTTATCTAATATGGTTGGATATTACAAACGTTTTCTGAAAATCGGCCATAGATGGCACTAAACGATAAGCGCTAAATCCGAAATAATAATGCTGTAGTTTTTTCTTGTTAAAAATTATAATAAGATAGAAAGTAAATCTATTTTCAGAAAGTTTTCCTGGAAGTAAAAGTCAATGAAAGGGCCTACACTGATGCACTTATAACTAACAATTCTCATTTCTTTTCCAGATGTTATTACTCCTTGTTTTGTGCTTATGGTTGTGTCGGGATAAAGAAAAAACATCGAGTGAAATGCGGCCGGGAAGGATTCGTACACGATTCACGGGGAATAGAAACATGTACAGGGAAGAAGACACTTTCACATCGACACCTGCGTTTTATGAACCTGCCACTGTGTACAGTTGTCACGAAACAGTTGACACGTTCCTTGGTGCCACTGATTATAGTAGAGACGATGACAATAAAACGTGCCATAACACAAGCTCTTACAATCACCACGGTGGAGGGGCTAATGATAGTGGGGGATGGGGTGTATGTCATAGTGGAGGAGGGGGTGGTGATAGTGGGGGAGGGGGTGCGTGTGATAGTGGAGGAGTGGGTGATAGCGGTGGAGGAGGCTGTGATAGTGGTGGGTGTGATAGCGGAGGAGGTGGCGATAGCGGTGGATGTGATTAAAAGAAACAAATAATTTCTCCTTAACAAAGAAATCAAATTCTTCCCTCTTAAGCGCCTTCCTTCTACCACATGGGGCTAGTTAGTTTTTATACGAGTATTATCTGTTTTTTTTTTACATTTTTAGTATAATAAATGATCACTATTTTTCCAAAGGACTTTTTGATAGGTTTAAGTATAATAATTATGTAAAAAAATCTATATTTAGTGGATAATCGCTATCAAATTATAAACTTAAGTGCCTATTAATACGTATTATCAGATATAATAATAATTATAATAAATATTAAAAATATTTTTAATAATATTGTGTGCTTATGTAAATATTAAATATGCATGCAGTGTACTTACTGAGAATAATACTCGAATAAAGAACTGCCGGGAATAATAATTATTCGAAATAAAATAAGTACATCGAAATTAAAAATATTGAGTCACCTGCCTTATTAGTCTTCTAGATAAAATAGGATAATATATTTCTTTTCTGTAACGTTGTATGTACAGAACATGTAAAATTTCAAACCTCCGAACCTTATAAGGTTTACTATATAAGGTGTGCTACTAGTCAGTGATCTTTTTGTATGTCAATAAAGTTTTATATTTTAATTATTGTTTTAATTTTAGTGTATTTTTAATCTTGGAATATTCAAACAGGCTACATCTATTATAACTAATTCTTTGGCACATGTCTTATCATTATTTTTTTTATGTTAAGATTGACAGACAGGCTAGCATCCTCTTAATGATGGGTCTCAGGTACTGCAAGTGCGCTGCCGACCACAGTAGGATAAAGATTAGAGCAATAACAATAGCAGACGGTGATTAATTAGGAAGTGACGTTGTTAAAGAGGTGGGCCATGACGTTGTCGTGGTGGGGGGGGCTTACCCTCGACAATCCGATGGGGTCGCGGGAGGCCGGTGGTTCTCACCGGCCTTTCTTCGTCCCATGGGATTGTTGTTGGGGACCAAGATGACCCACACCCTTGTGCTCCGAGCGGGCTCCGTTCAGCGGAGCTCGTGGCGGAGCGCACATTGTTGATGGTACCCCCGGCGGCTGGGGCGGGACTTGTAGCCCTCCATGCATGTCTCGTCAGCTGTCGTCGGGGGTTAAGGTGGAGTTCAGGGGAACAGGGAGGCCTGGGGGGGTGGCCCCTGGTCCCCTGCTCGTTGGTGAGGTTTCCCCCCGGCGGCTGGGGCGGGGCATGTAGCCCTCCATGCATGTCTCGTCAGCTGTCGTCGGGGGTTAAGGTGGAGTTCAGGGGAACAGGGAGGCCTGGGGGGGGGGGAGGGGCTGGTCCCCTGCTCGTTGAGGGTCGGGGGGAGCCAATGGAAACAATTGGTGTCCATTGAGTCCCCCCTTAACATCATAGCAGATGGTCGGGCAGGAGAAGGCGGGCACTAGCCCGTCTTCAAATGCCCTTGGAGACCTGCGCACACAGCTGGCTAGCTGTGTGTGCCTGCACGGGTCGCCCCCGTCTGGGGATTGCTCAGGTGTCTTCGGGCAATCTCCCTCGTTGGCGTCAGCCTAGCCAGCAATGGCTAGGCCGCCCGAGGAGGGTGAGTCGGAGCAGTTGCCTCGGCAGAGCCCGTCCACCCCCCACTCAAGGGCAAGGAGACACCGGGGAGTTTTAGTGGGTAGGGGCCAGTTCTGCCTGCACGTGCGCACGCGGAGTACGCTGGTCGAGTCTCATACCCCTACCGCCTAGCCAGCGGTAGGGGATCAATAAGACGATTTCTCCTCGAAAAAAAAAGGAAGTGACGTTGTAAGTCCCTCTTTTTCGGACCAAGAACTTTAACATCCTTTATTTAGCGCACTGCCAAGGGTTGGAACTCCCTTCCTGCGTCTGTATTTCCGAGCTCATATAACCCAAATCTTTTCAAAGTTGGAGTGAGTAGGCATCTTCTGAGTGAGCTCGCTCCATCATAGGCCTCATCTTCGCTAAACAGCTGGATGTTGGCCAAGAGCAAACCCATCTCTAATAAAAAAAGGATATTTTTTTTAAATTTAGGTACTTACACAATTTCTGCGTATTTATTATCTATATTTATGAATAAACATGAAACGCGCACGTTTTTATCACAGCTTCTTTGGTAAGAACAAATTAAAAAAGTTTAAATTGTCAGGAGATGCAAAAAGCAATTTAATAAAACTGTTCGTCAGAACAGAAATTACATAAAGTATCACTGTCCTACATGTTCGCTGTAATATCATTTGTTTGAACTGAAAAATAAATAAAAAATTACTCTATTTTTTTTATTTCTAAACATGTAAAACAAATTTTCCCTGAGACTAATAACATAATATGGATCTACCATTTGACACCTTGCAAAGTCGAATTGTTAAAATTGTTGTCGATTCAATGCTCACACAGCAACAATTAGAACCACTTAGTTTAAGAAGAACTTAAGCTTAGTTTAAGCTTCTTTTTGTGCGTTCTACCGGCTGTACCTACCAGTAATGGTTGGTTCCAGCTTGAAAGAAAGGATAAATGCGGACCAAGTTGCTAGCATAAGCTAGTAATATACACAGTTATAATATAAAAGCTTGGTATAAAATTATAAGACCTGGATTGTGTGTGTGTATCTAGGTCTTTATTGTATGGTGATGCGAGTAAGTTCTCCAACCCATGGCATTACCTTATCCATACCATTATCCTATAGGTATGTATGGACCTGCATCGCCAGAGTACTGACCTCCAGAGTACTGACCTCCAGAGTACTGGCATCGCCCCTAACGGAATCGCTGTTGTCAATAACTGCACTGTCACTGTTGTATTAAAAAATATATAAATACCTACTTAGTAGAGAATAGCGAATATTTTGAATGGCAAAACTTTAATAGCTTTTTTGCCTTTTGCCCTTGTGAAGCTGGAGTTTTGCGTTTCAGTCTTGTATCTTGTACGCCAGACCGATCTTGTAATTTTGTGTTGAGTTTCCTTTGTGAAAATGCGAGTTAGGTTTGCAAAATAATTAAACATTTCAAATTGTTTAACTTTCTTCCAGGCGGAAGTCACTGCGAGGAAAACTTTTGGAACTCGTTCCATTTTTTATATTTTTATATATAGAACGAGATATAATAAATTAATATAGTATGAATTGAAGTCATTTTTCGCTAACTGATTCTGATGTAGTTTTCACTAATGGAGAGAGCGATCAATGCGAAAAGATTTTGTATATAATTACATTACCATGAATGAACGTATGAACGTACCAAAGGACAGGGGAGAGGGGATGGTCGTACAAAAAAGTTTTTTTATAGATACAGTATAAAAATATCGATTCACATCACATACATATAGGGAATCTACTTATTTCTAAGACTGAGGTTGAATAAAATTATTAACTTTTATAGTGACAGATGGCCTTTCCTTTTAGAGTTCAGAGACAGTTTGGTTTACCATAAAATCGTTTACTCGCTCTTGAGGCATTAGGAGCCTTCTTTTATAAATTAATTGTATAATTCAGCTTGGCCGAAATAGAATATTTCTGATGTAATTAAAAATATTGTCTTATAATAATGTATTCAAATTATTTTTTCCATCTACAATCGGTGTTAAAATCTGCATACTACGAGTACATATTAATAATTGTAACCTTTCATTAAGCAAACATTAGTTGGAATTAAGAAAAAAATACGAAAATTAAATATAAAAGTATCGTGACAAAAGGTTTTCCTCCATCTTTATTTTAGATTTTAAGAGATTTAGAGAAAAATAATATTGGTGTGCCGCTAAATATTTGTGAATATGCATTTTTGTAACTTTTTTCTTGAATTCACTTACTGTTGAATTGTATTTTAATCCGTCTGCTGATCATCGAAATTATAAAAAAAAGTGTAAGTAAATGGGATGACGCTTCAATATAGGTATAATATAATATTCTGTTTAATTATGGTTAGGGAGCCCACGATGCTAAATGTGTAGTCACTCGAGCGTCGTGGGGACCTATTAGATTTTGAAGATTGGATGGTAAGAAGAAAAAAAGGTTATATGAAGTTTTTCATTTCAGCGGTGGGGTGAGCGTCTACAGGCGTTCAAAATTTTGTAGGCGCTGTATTTTAAAAAATCCTCCATATAATCGTCAGATTAAGAATCAGCACGATCAGGAATTTAGGCTGAACCGTCTGTATGAAAATCTGATGCGCTCGAGTATTACAAAATGAGAATCGTCAAAAATATTTTTTGCATTTTCAAAAAGCTGCCACGAGCTTGTGTTACATCCGAATCGTCTGAATTTTAAATGGGAGCTTAGTTTAGGTTCACTTAACATCCCCTCTGAAAATCTGACGCGCTCGAGTTGTATTTAAAATTTTACCCCCATCCCCGCCAACCCCATCAACCAAACCGTCAGATTAATACATATCCGTTATTGAATATGCATTGGCATATTCATACGTGGGGAATATGCATTGGCAATATCTGACGTGCTCGAGTAAATCCAAAAATCCCCTCTTGGGCTCCCCTACCATTTGTAAAATCTATACTTAAACCTTCCTCGAGAACCACTCTATCCATTGGTGAAAACAGCATAAAAGTTCAAAGTCCAATAGGTTCCCACGACGCTCGAGTGACTACACATTTAGCATCGTGGGCTCCCTAACCAAAAGATACGCGGGCGAAGACTAGCTAGCTACAGTCAGTTGTTAAAATGTTGATATTTTGAGGTCTAGACGACTGCGTCTAAAATGATATTGATTGTTTATAAAATTTAATTAACTTAATAAATGATTATTAAATTATAGGTATGACCGACAAATTCTTTTTTCTTGAGCTAACTAAATGAATTTATTTTTTCTTAAAATTATTTACCTAATCTATTCATCATATAAGTATGTATAACCAAAATGGCATGAAGTGTAATAATAAGCTTAAGTATAAAATATGTCCGTAATCACTGCCTCCTTGGTAGCAACAAATTAAGAAAGTTCAAATTGCCAGGAGACCGCCAACAACAATTTATTGTAATGTTTCGTCAGAGGAGGTTCGTCAGAGAACGTGAACTTTGTGTAACTTCTGAATTTTTTAATATACATACTCGTAATATTAATGTTTTATGTACATTTTTATGCTCATGGAAATCTAGTCCACTTTATGGTACTCATATAGGTAGCTGATGGTATTTATTCGTCATAAAGAAAATAAGTTTAGAGGAGAAACTGACATTTTGAAATTCAAAATCTGACGATTTGAAACTGCAGACCAGATGAGACCGGACGAGTATCGAGTTCTGGTATTGAATACTGTCTTACCAAAACATTATTCACTGCAATATTCACTAGTTATAATTATGTCAAATTACAATTAAAATTATTCTATTCTTAAATCTATAAATAAATAAAAATGAATCCCTAAATGTGTTGCTAAGCGCAAAATTCGAGAACGGCTGGACCGATTTTGATTCTGTCTTCACTCATGGATAGAGGGATAGTCAGGGAATGTTTTTACGTAAAAAATGCACGCCGGGCGAAGCCGGGAGCGGGTCGCTAGTGTACAATAAATCAGGAAAATAATAAATGAAGCTGTAGTTACGAACACAAATTGTATTGAGGAAATTCCTTGGAGTGATGTATGTATGTACTACCTAAGTAATTAGTTAATAATAGATACTTTATGGTATCACACACAGACTACACTCAACACACACACGCATACACGCACACACATACATTGACGACAATCATTGTGTTTTATTAATTCACTGGGCTACAGCGACCTTCCTATGCTTTGACAAGTACCATATAATGTATGAGTAGTGAGTAGGTATATATTATTCCCAGCGAATATCATTTTGATCTTTCCTTAGTAAATAGTATAAAAATCATAATTTACTATTATAAAATCAGGCCACGAAAACAATTTGGAAAAATTCTTTGTGTGTGCAGGATGACTGAAAACTCCTGAAGACCTAGTTCTACGAGAGTGTTTCATTACAAGTTTGAATGAAGTTAGAATGCAAGCGAAGTAAGTAGTTTTGGATGAGAATGGTTAAGGGAATTTCGTATGTGCGGTAAGTCAATTAAGGCAGTAGACGCCCATGTCGAAGCCTACGGGCGGCGGGAAAATATAATTTGTCGCTCCATTAGTGCGTGCCATAAGTTACACATGTGGCTTGGACGATTATTGGTTAACGTACAGAGTAATGGTACAGTGCTCAATGGATTTTAACAGAAAAGTACTTCGATTACGGTTTAAACAAGTCGAATTCGAATCAACAAAGGAATGTTTTATTTAAAGTTGAAAGTTAAGACATTTCAAAATTAAACTTTTTCACAAAATTACTTAAATATTTAGGTTTTTTGATTTTTAATGGTTTTTTTAAATTGAAATGACTTAGTAATGTATATCCGACCAGATTCAAACTCGTATTTGTTTCAGCATGAAATTATGAAAATATTTACTAGTGAAAATGCCGAATTGCGTAAACCCTGGAACAAATAAAAAACAGGGTGTAATCACATTTAACACGTAAGTAAACTTGAAAACCAATCTATATAAATAAAAATTAACAGATACTGAGCTAATAGCTTGGAACTCAAAATCTCAATACCGCATACATCTTTATAAAACAAGCTTAACTATTTGTCCGTGAAATTCTGCCTATAAATCCTATTGGTCTGAGGTGGTAACTTTGTTTTTGCCTTTTCTGCATTACATCAATCGAACAGGTAAGGGTTGTCGATTAAATACGTATCGCCTCGGGTTCGTTTACTTTGTAGAGCCTGCGAGTTTGGAGTATAGTTCGGTGTGGAAAATTCGCACACAACGAAACGTTACATGAATAACGATAATAAAGGAACGAGTAGAGGAGCCCAGGTGACATTTTCAAAGGTCATTACGTATTCCGCGACCTTATTGAATAGAAGCCCTTGCGTCACAACGGTGACACGTTAAGGGCTTTCTATTGTTTCAGACACATTGTCACCCACTGCCGCTGCCTCGGCAACATTAGCGAGTCCTTTCACCAAGCGTAATTGGACTTTATTCGTGATTGAGTAAGGTTCATTCTGTGGAAATTGTGCGAACAATTACGCCAACGCGGCTGACAAATGACGTCTGAAACACTCGAACTTACCTTGTACGTTTGTTTATTGAGTGATGTCTTTGATCGTGGCTCGTATAAAGTGTTACAATTTCACATTCGCCATGTTTTCAAGAGTTTTGCTCGGAGGGAAGTAAGCACGAAGAATGCTGACGCTTATTGTCAGCCTTGAATGCAAAGTTTCAAGTACTTTTGCCCAAAACATAAGTACCTACTTTTCGAACATTCTAAGACCTAAAATTTATTTTGTGTGTCAAGTTTATTTCAAATTCTCTCATTAAGTATATGTTAATAGGAAGAATTTAATTAAACATCGGAATATTACTAGCTGCTGCCCGCGACTTCGCCCGCGTAACTTTATAAATTATATACTAAAACCTTCCTCGGGAACCACTCTATCCATTGGTGAAACAGCTTGAAAATCGGTGCAGTAGTTTATAAGTTTATCGCGAACAGATAGATAGACAGACGCGGCGGAGAACTTTGTTTTATAATATGTAAGGAGGATGTTACACAAATATTTTCCCGTAGGTACTAGATGAGACCCTGAAATTTGTGTGACCTTTTACACTTCTTGCACCAAAAGGGGGGTCACACGGGTGCGACAGAAGTGGGAACGGGGCAGAAGGGGGCGTTGCATTCGATTCGCAATACTTGCATCATTGTACAAATACATGTTCTGTCATTACAATTTGAAGTTTCTAAACCGTTTCTGCCCAGTCAGTGAATCTAAAGACCGACTGCAATATTATCTTCAGGTAAGTTACATTGATTAGGTTAAATAAAATATAAGCTGTGGCCTAGGGTTTTTCCAGATTTGAAATTTGACAGCATAAAATATTTTTAGTTTTTATAGATTAAATGAAATTTGACAACCACTGCTTGGGATTACGGATACTTAAAGCTGTACCACCCTTAAGTATTTCAAGGTGACATGCCTTACTGAGCACAACTTTAAACTACCACTAAGTACTTAGAGAAAATGACTAATTTTGATATATGTTTTACACTTAATGATCGAATAATTTATTTAGACAATAATTTAATTGCTTATGTCTTCAACTAAATATTTTTTTTTAATTTAAAAGCGATTTTTTTTATTATACAAAGATAACATTTGTTTTTTATTGATGACCATTGTGAATGATTGTAATCTCTAATTTGTTTGTAGAATTTAATATTTGAAAAATGAGAGCATTACCTAATTATTATTCACTTATTTATTATTTACATGGACAAATGAATAAAATGTAGTAAAATATAGTGTTTTGTTTTGTTTTCTCACTGTCACAGGACAAGGAATGTAATAAATAAATAGCCTGTGAAATAAATAAAACATTGTTTTAAAACGTTTTATCTTTGTCATCGGAGTTTTTAAAAAGTTTATTAATAACTGCGATAGCGGAAAGCCAAGTTGAGTGTAGAGTCTGCCCGCACAGCCAACTTAACAAGCAGTACCTCAACTTAATGTTATCCCGTACATTGACTTAACTGTCACTGTGGAATCACCCTGGACAACATTTGTAGTGTATTTTTTTTAAATTTCAAATTTTGCAGTTATTTTATTTTGTATAATCCTAAATAATTATGTTCTTGCTGATTGCAGTCGTAAATTCAATAATTGATTGTGTAAGTTTTGTATTAAAATATTAAGTTTAATTGAGCCATAGTTAAAAATATTTAACAGCCAACTTTCTTCGTATTTAAGACAAAAGTATGATCAGAGAAATAAAACTAAGAAATTGTCAATACAAGTAAATATTGAAAAAAATAAACATTACAAACAATAAACCAGAAAATAATCAAATAAAAAAAAGCGAATGTATTGACTAAATAAATGTGCTACTACACCTTAAACATAAGTTCCTTCAAATATACTCTTAATCTGCCCAATTGTGTAGCATAAAGGGTCCAAACTCCAAAATTTTTTATTTAGTCCTATATACATACGTGTTGGCCACATACGTAGTTGCATTTCGTATGTAAGTCATCAAAAAAGTTCATACATCTAGAGCCGCTTCAGGGACACCAGAAGTCAGGGTGCTAAGTACGTTGAGTAAATGTCGTTAGTCAAAAGTTTTAATAGAAACAGTTAGTGCCTCTTTCACAAACTACAAGTAATGTGTTGATTAGTTACTTTTAAAAATAATTTTCTGTTTTATTGAATTATGCACTCGGTTTACTGCATCATTCGATAGGCGGAATTTTTATTATTATTTTCTATTTAATGTTTGGGACGTTTACCGTACAAACAAAGCTATATTAGCTAAATTATTCCCGGTGACAGGTGACTTTAAGTGACGGTTTCGCCTACTTGACGTTCGTGAAATAGGCACTTAATCTTTCTATCTAATGATCTATGATCTATGATGAATCTAAGGATTCTTAAAATCAGTACATTGCATTATTGAATTACATTGAATCCTGCCCAAATATCTTTCGTGACGGTGATTTGGTTCTAGTTTTTCGAATCCTTGCAGTGTATGTGGTGTGAGTTAGTTGCGAGGTTATGGCACTGGCTGTGTTATTACTGTGCAGTAACATCAGCGTTAAGTGCCAGCTCAGCGGCAACACTCTGGCTTGACGCCAACCTGAACTAATTGAGTGGACCGATAGAGCACTAATTGAAACTGTACAGAAAAAGCTTTCGCTCTCGTCTCAACAACGTGACAAAGGTGCTTCATCCCCACAAATATCCACCATAATTATAACAGAATTTAGATTAGTTCCCCTCCTTTGAAATGGAGTCCTCAAATTAACTGGAGAGGCGTTCGTGTGTTGTAAGTCATGCATTCTTACATGAGAAGCACTTTGAAAGAATGGATAATAGTTAATAATATAACTAAGAACTAATAAAGCACTCTAGAAACGTATAGGAAGTGCTGAGACAAACACTAAATACGGGTTCAGATTAAACAAGATCTTCGAAAATTCCAAGATTCATATACAGTTATAACGTTGAAGAAACAACAAAATACCCTCGAGAATTCTACTATGGCAGATTTTGCTCACAAAACTATTCTTTACAAAAATACTCCGTGAAAGCGACACTATACGTTCTGTAGTAATAAATCGAGTATTCTGTCTGGCGTGACAGCAATTGTGCTGAAATAATAGCACAATAATACGTCGGTTTCAATTTGTGCCTAAGGTTTCTAGTGACTTATGAAATTCTACTTAGGGGTAACGCTGCAGACATAAACACTATATTCATTTTATTAAAAGGGTCCTTACAGCCTTGTAACTAACTAGTTCCGCCAGTCTTCTTTGAAGATTTTATTTGTTACCTATCAGTATATTTATGGTAATATTAATCAATTTATTAAAAGACCTAATATTTACAATCAAAATTTGAGGTTTTTAAAATATTATTGCATAATAGATAAAAGATAGATAAGATAAAAGTAATTCTGTTATGAGCCAATGTATACAATTTTTATAATAAAATTCCCGGTATAATTAGAGGTCTACCTATAAAAAAATTTAAAAGTGTAATCAAACCAAACTCTGTCCGAACCGCTGAATATTTAAGGGACAATAGTCTGGATTAAATCAATCTGAGCTCATACTGCATAATTATGTTTAGTATTATATAATTTTATGAACAGGAATATAATTGTAATTTTTGAAATGACTAAAAGAATTGTGTCTTGAGTTTCTTCGGGGTTTCTTCTCAGGCAATTCATTTTTCAAAAACATTGAAAAAAATTATGTTCCAAAGTGATTCTACGAAATCTACCTCATGAATAAATTAATGTTTCACATGACGTGGGGCATACTTCTACACTTTTCTTCGAAACGTACGCCTTGTCCAAACTGAAAGTCTAGAAACAAACGTTGTCTATTTCTCCGAAACTGTCACCGTCTTTGACACGGTTTGGAGTAGTGCGAACGCTTAAAATGCAGATGTTTTGTTTTTGGGTCTTAATGTCTCAGTTTTGTAAAAGGGTATGGGATTAGAGTGGGACATTTTGGCATTACTAGGACAGTTACAAGCGACGCACCGTACTGAAGAAACTTTTACGTTGATAAGCGAGAGCGGAGCGGTTTAAATACCATAAAAAAACTACAAAGAACTACCGGCTAGCCGCAAGCGGAGTACCGTTGTGGCAAACTTTATGTCAGCACTCAGTCGTCAATAGCTATTGGATAGAGGCTGCAGGAAGTTGTGACGTTTGAATATTGCAGCGTGGCATATAACCTCAATAATTTATCCTTTTTTTTTATTTGTAAGAAAACGTTTTCTACGATAATTTAAATAAATAACTGTGCAACCTACAAGTAATGAGCATTGCGGTGAGAACCAACAGAATCGAGACGATGCAGATAGCTGAACTACGTAGTGTCGGTATGTATGGTAGGCTGTTGCAATGGCCTGCCGCAATGCGTCTAGCCGGTAGTTTGTCAAAGGCCATAAAGCAGCGAAATGCTTTGACGCTTGAAAATTAATTTTAAATAGGATTCAAAGTATATTAATATTACTTTTGTAAAAAATACAAAATATATTTTTTTGCTAATATCTCGGAGAATTGTGGAGCAACCAGACATCTTCGTGTTAAAAAATCCTCGGTTACCATTTAGTCGAATGTAAATGTATCGCTCGCTATTTCCTCCGCTTTCGCTTATCAGGTTGCAATGAGGCTTATGAATATAAGAACGGGTGCTCGGTGTTGGTTGGACAGTGATTGAGACGGGTTACAGCGAATAGCGGATATTTCCACGATTACAACGCGGCTTGCGATGCAAAAACACTTAAGCACCTCACACCAATATTATACAAAATAAGGCAATAGCCGTCAAACAACAATCGGATTTAAATAATATACGTATTTCATATGTTAAAACAATAAAGGAATGGAAGTAATGCATGATTTATTACATAAGTCTAACACAATTTGTTATGATTATGTAACAGTAATAATATTTAGCGCCTCTTTCACTAACATTAAGTAGGCCAAACTGTCATTTAAAGTCACCGGTAACCGGGGATAATGGAGCTGATATACCTTTGTTTGTACGGTAAATGTCCCAATCATTAAATAGAAAATAATAAAAATAATTCGGCTATCGAATGATGCAGTAAACCGAGTGCATAATTCAATAAAACAGATTTTTTTTTAAAAAGTAACTAATCAACACATTACATGTAGTTTGTGAAAGAGGCCCTTAAACACATAAATTGACAAATTAATTAAGATAAAGTTCCCATTTTGTTAACATGATTTTTAGCAAAATACCTAAATAATTGGAAATCTCGACTACTCTCGTTCTCCGACGAATCCCCGTATCTCGGATCATATCTTACAGAAAAATGCCTATATCAAGGTGTATGACAATTTTGCCAACATTTCGCCAGTACAAATACCGATTTAATTAAGGGCAACTTAAAACCTTTTAAAGTAATATTTTTATTAATATTTGTGCGTGTCACATTTCCCATATTTTATTTATTATGGACTTGGGCGGACATCCATGGAATATTTATGTCAAGTACAAACTTAAATAAATTGCATATAAATTTAATTAGTTTTCAATATAAATAATTACGTGTTTGGTGTTTCTCCCAAATGGAATTTGTTTTCTTTTTTTTTCCTTTAGTCACATGTACAATTACAGAAATCACACTCTGGTAGAAAAAGGTAATTAGGAGGGTCGGTACTGAGGCAATAAATGGGCGGCTTGGCCTCAGGTATCACATATTATCGCGAAACACCCGGCTACGGTGAATTATGTGAAATCAGTATCAGGAAGGGGAGCCTTATTGGCGCTAAAATACTTGGCCTTTTTCTCTTTTATATACCCACATATTAGCCTGTGCCCGCGACTTGGTTTGCTTTAATAAATAAAATTTATAACGCCTGACAAAATATATGAGTAATAATTGATTTAATGTTATTGCTGTTACATATAACCCAAATCTTTTCAAAGTTGGAGTGAATAGGCATCTTCTGGGTGAGCTCGCTCCATCATAGGCCTCATCATCGCTACATAGCTGGTTGTTGGCCAAGAGCAAACCCTTATAAAAAAGAACTTGCTTCACAATTTTTTATTTACTATATTTTATTAATAACTAGCTGGTGCCTGCCACTTCGTCCGCGTTCTCTATGGCCTATAGCCTTCCTCGATAAATGGACTATCTAACACAAAAAGAATTTTTCAATTTGAATTAGTAGTTCTTGAGATTAGCGCGTACAACCAAACAAACAAACAAACTCTTCTTTTCTCTTCTCTCAACAAACAAATAACAAACTTTATATATTGGTATAGATAGGTTTGCTCTTGGCCAGCAGCTTAGTTCAAAAGTTCTTTCCATTAGTGAAAGAACTTTTGAAATCGGATGACAAGTTTCAGAGATCACCTACATACAAACTTACATTCACTATTGTACCTTCACTATATCTATAAATTTCCAGTTCCCCATCTCCAACTAATATTTTGCTACAGTTAACTATATTTTTCTATAGAAATTTATCAATTGGTTAAAATGAAGATTTATTGCTATCGCTACTTGGACATGGTACGAGTGAAATGTTATGGAAAACAACTTGTTGACCTTACCTAACAAATATGCCAATCAAAAACCGCTTCCCAAGTAAGTCGAGTTGTCACAGAGGCAACATTTCACCAAACTTTCCCAATAAATTATGCACCACCAGCTTATTTGTCCTCGAAGCCAATGTAGGTACAGACGGACGGACAAAATGTGTTTGTGATGTAAACAACCGAAAACTTACTTCATACTACCTGTTGCCCGCGGCGCTGCTTGTACTCTCTGTTAAATTTTTGGTACTATGGACTGTGAAAAAATATCATATGATACTATAAAAATATATATTCAGAAGTGCATTGCTTTATTTTCTTTTAAGCATTGGCTTACTCGCTGGTATCCGCAATGTCGTTCATCTTAAGATAAAAATATTATGAAATTTTACGTAGATATTACTACGTTTTCTTTGGAATGGAACGTTGAAAAACCTGCAGTTCTTATTCTCTTATTATTTGGCTCGGAAAATTTGAAGATTTCCTGAGTTAAAAAAATGCGGGCACAACGTAGTCAAATAAGTTTAATAATCAAATGTTAAGAATTGTCTAAAAAATATTTCAGATATCCGAATTTCAAAGTATTTGCTTTCAAATATAACCACTGTTCCTTTACATTATGTAAATATTATTTGTATATTATTACTAGCTGCTGTCTGCGACTTCGCCCGTGTATACAAAATAGATAAATACCTATTCTCAGACCTACCAAGTGTACATATAAAAATATATCAAAATCGGTTAAGCCGTTTCGGAAGAGTATGGCAACTGTGACACGTGAATTTTATATATTAGATTTATTTATTTGTATGTAATATTTGTACACACACAATCCCAAAGTTTTGATGCATGCAATAAAAGTTAGACACTGGATAACTAGCTATTAAATTCGTAGCTATTAAATATATATTTTTGTGGATTTCATTTACCTACTCTTCTTCGACCTTTCTCAATGCTAATGGTTGATTATATGTATCAATTGAATGTTATTAGTTGGGCCAATGATTATAATTATTGTATCATTTATATTCTAACCTTATATAATTACAAAATAAATATTTGCTTATTTAATATTACTCAGTACCAAAATTAAAAGGACAACTTTTTTCTAAAAAAATTCGCCTTTATGGTTCACAGTAATATTACTCTGGAACGATATTACTATGAAAATATGAGTCATTTATTTTGTTTTCCATGTATTGGTTCTTGTGATATTTTTGTTGCTTCAAAGTTTTGATTACGAACCTGTTGGTGCGTCGAATTCATGAGAAACTTATTTTTTAATTAGTTTTCCTCATTCGCCCGGTTATTCTCTCACTGGTCCAACCCCCTCACTCTACCCCTCAATGTATTTGAACGAGGATGGCAAAGTATTAAATTATCATGTTGCTCAAAATTACTTTTGTTTGGGTATAGTATTATGTTATGTATTCTCTCTTTTGAAATTATGATAAGAATAATTACTCATGGGGGATTTGGCATCAAAAAACTAAAAACTAAATTTATATTGACTATAAATCTCATTTTTGTATTCTTAGGGCCTCTCACCATCTCTGAGTAAAGTGTCAAGTAGGCGGTAAGAAAGCGTACGAGTTTCACCATCTTCGAGTAGCATTACTCAAGGGTAATACTAATACCTTCAATGAAATTGACACAAGATACTTGTAACATTTACTGGCCAATAAGCTTTACTTGGAAAGTAACTAATCAACACTAACTAACATTGTTTTTGTTATCCTACGCAGTAATCTGAGTAAGTTCGAAAAGTTAGCAAATGTGACGGAGATATGATAGGACGGAGACTAAACGTGTGCTCCGCCAGTATTGAAATATTTATTTACTATGTTGTACGCAACACAATTTATCCAAACCAAATAAATGTTTGTCGAAAATGAATTGAAAATAGAAATGGGCCCGATGCCGTTACACCGCACATCACAATGGCTCCAAATAGATTCGCCACAAAACTTCAATATCGTGACACACTAGATTGAAATCGGTAACAATCCGACCACAACGGATGACGAAACGAATTCGTGTATTGGCATGAAGGCTCCATCGTCTTATCCCTCTCGGCATGTAAAACGTGGCCCAGCTCGATTATGTTCCACCGATAGCTTCCACTGTAAAAGGCTTAGTGGCAGATGGAGCGGAGCATGTTTTTAATTTTACATTAGATGAAATATACGAAATATATTGCGTCGGCAAACGCTTTGTGATATAAAAAAAAACAATTATTAATTACAAATGCAGTTAATTTTAAGTATAAGTATAATGAATGCATAATAAATACATAGGGTAAATTCAATGTTTTTTACTTTTTTTAATTTCCTAAAAGTAAGATTGTCAAAGCACTCAAAACAGAGAATACTACATTATTAAACATACGACTTGATTTGATTATAGGTAAATAACGTTATAAATTATAAGTAGCATTTAAATTTATGTTAAAAAAATATAGATCTTTACTAAAATCACCTTTTTCATTGATGCATCCTTCGACCAAATAAAAACTAAAGACGGAATTTCACGGAAAGCCGCTTTTATGAACATGGCAGTGCGTAGGCCGGTGTTTCCATAATAATTAATTATTATTAATTTTTACTGAGTTCCATTTTTATTTATTATTGTTATTAAATTGGTTTCCAAGTTAAGTTAAGTGTGAAATGTGATTCGATCTTGCTTTTAATATTATTTTTTAAAGACTGGCTTTTAAACTTCTCTTTCGTTTTTAAATCCTTTATTAATTTTAGCATTGATTTTTCACTAGATCATGAATAAAATTATGTTTGGCCTTTTTTTAAATAAAGTAATGCAACTCGAAAGCGTCACGCTGCGTTTATGAACAAGTTGGTGGTCCGTATGTTTACTGCGACATACCGAAGCTAATTGCTTGAAGCGCTGGGGTTGAAGGTAGTTAAGAGCTTGCAGCTCCAATAAATTTAAATTAAACTTTATATGAACCGAGATTTGTGGGTAACTACTTTAAATGCACAAGAAAGAGATTATCTTCCGCACCTACACAGTTGGCTATTACATTTTATCCACTCTTTTACATCTGTTATCTCAATCGATCATTTTATGATTATGCACAGAAATATTAACCTTATTGAACCACTTATTAGGCTGAAACTAATTACTGACTAATTCCTGGCGAATATATTCCACAGACGGGTATAAGTAGAAGGCAAAAACCACCTTTTTTGGTGAGTGGTAAGTAGCTACTGTCCCCATTTCTCTATCCTCACCTAATTACTTATTATTAGGATAAAGGTAGGTACACTTCATGATAGCAACTGACTGTCATCAACTTTTATAAGTTAACTAAAATATATATTAACAGCGGTGACAGGTGACTTTAAGTGACGGTTTAGCCTACTTGACGTTAGTGAAAGAGGCGCTAAGTAAAATTAAATAATATATAACCGTCTCAACTGCTTTTACTAATATTATAAAAAATATTAAAAGCGTTAAAATTGAAAGAATAAAAATGAAAGCAAAAAGCATTGAAATTTCAATATATTATATGAATTTTAACAATTCGTCTTGAACTAGCTCCGTTAAAATGTCCACATATTTAGCGTCCATTGTAAAAGTTTTCTTTATTCGCAAGTCCCAAACGTGGCTTTGGGATATTTTCATTTTACAAATTCAGCCAGTTATATGTTGAGCGTTGATAGTTTGAATGGACGCTATGTGGGATTGAGTGGCGGCCGCAAACTCAATTTGGCCCTTTCCAATTGTCCACTGACAACTTTTTCATTTTTGATCACCATTCAATCCCTGATAATAGAATGTGACTGAAATGAATAACAAGTAAAAAAATATTTTCTTTAAGTAGGTAAAAGCTATTAAAATAATAAAATAACCTCCGACATTCTATTGCTGTATAGAGTTAGGTGCAACATCAGAATATCAAGGTTACCTTGTCATGGAAGTACCACCGAAGTAACAGATTGGTGTAAATATAATCAAACATGTGGAAGTGTCTGAAAGTATCTGATCTGAACTAATTACTTGAAAGCAAAGAGCAGTAAATGACAATCAACTAAGTTATTGATACATACATATAAGTAATATACCTATTTTAAATAATTTATAATCAAATCCAAAATTGACTGACTCCAAAATTAAATCACTATAAATTGTAAATAATTATAAATAAATAATTTCGTTGATTGTCTTTTAATGCTCTTTGCTTTGAAGTAATTAAAATATTATTTTCGTCTTTTTAGTTTAAGTTTGTATATGAAGGTCTTGAAGTCGGTTTTTGTTTTTTTTTTTTATAAAAATATATTTGCTTGTATGTATATTTTACATTTTTGTCTGTAATACAAGTTAGAGATTACAGCTATTAAATTGAAAATAATCTCTTCAAACGAAACAAACTCTAATGAGCGGCCATTCACGTACAAATGCTTCAAGTCGCGCTGAGTGTTGTTAGATGGTACTTTGTACAAAACTTTAGCTAAATTTTCATTCTAAACTAACTATAGAGAACCGACGTGACTATATGCATTAGGGTTCAACTAGCTAGGATCAAAAGCTGATTGTAAGTACATCGTGTATGTAGGAGGATGTCAACCATTTAATTTTCTTACTACACAGAGTATTTTATAAAGTTACGCGGATAAAATCGCGTGCAACATCTAATGTTAACAGAATAAAATCCATGAGCAAGTATCGAATCTTCTATCCTTCTACAAACCTTACAATCGGGAGTCTCGGATCGTAGCCTAAAATCTAATTTAAGCCTAGCATTTTAAGTTTTTTTATTATAGGATCCGATAAACCATAATGAAATCATATTCAAATCCAGGGCAAATCAAATAAAAAAATATTTATTAAAAAATAAATATTTTTATTAAATAATTATTAAAATTAATTTATAAAAAAAATAAAAAAAAAAAATATTTTTTCAATCTAAAAATAAATAACACTTGGTAATAAACTTGAGGAAATCTGCGTGTCCTAGAAGATTCTTTCCTAGGACTTCATTGGCGAAGGAAAGTGACGTCCTAGAAATGCACAGTGTGTTAGCGTTTCCAACAGAGTTACTTAATTTACATGTATATAGGCTGATGCAGATACTAATGATTGGCAAGCAAGGTTGATGTAACAGCCATACTAATATTATAATACGAAAGTAACTGTCTGTCTGTTTGCTACCTATTCACGCCCTAACTACTCAGCCGATAATCATGAAATTTTGCATACACGTTGTCAGGGATACAAGAAAGGACATAGGGTACCTTTTATGCAGAAAAAAAGTAGTGTTCCCGAGTGATCGTCTAAAAATATAAAAAATTGGGCGCCACTGCCGCGTGGCGGCGCCACCGTCGTCACAGCGATAACAATGCCAGGCGTTATTTTCTTATTATTTTCTTTTTCAATGCGGACGAAGTCGCGGGCACCAGCTAGTTATGGATAAAGCCCGTACTACACGAGAGAAATTAATGTAACATTTGTGAGAGAATAAAGAGCGAGTGAAGACAACAATGTAGATTAATTTTGCTGGTTAACTCTGTTAATTCTGCAGATAAGGTTTGAATTTAATTACTCACACCCTTCGACGCACTTCCCTCATGTTGTAATCATGTTTTACAATTCATTCATTACATCCACTGCTCGATTAATTCCATTTTCTTGCTTCATCAAAGGGTTTCATTAATGTATGTTGTAATATCATTCATTTTACAAACTACTCTATAATTAATTTGCCATTATATTCGAAGTCTCGGTTTACGGAAGACTCTTTATTGAAGACAAGCTGTTGTGCGCGACTTCGTTCGCGTAACTTTATAAAATGTAGCGTATGTTATTCGCTGATAATATAGCTTCCGAACAGTAAAAAAAAATTCAAATTGGTCCAGTAGTTTCGGAACCTGTTCAATGCAAACAAACAAACAAACAATAAAAAAAATTCCACTTTATAATATTAGTATAGACTGCAGATAATTTGTCAGTACAAATTGTAACTAGGGATGCTCTAGGGCCCATAATATCCCCTTCTAATCCCATATAATTCATCCTTTGTTAAGACAAATTGCTTGTTCGATCTGTTTTGTCTCTCCCATGTCGAGAGTATCCAATCAGACAGATAACCTATTTCTTAGCTTTCAAGAAGTAAGTAAAGTAACCAGAAGTTCTAGCAAATCAATGTCAACTTTTCCCACAACAATCGATCAGCTTGCTGGCATCTCGCTAGTGTTGGCAAAATTTTCGGCATACGATGGAAAAAGAGAATTTTGATAAAAAAACTACTTTTTCCATGTCCTGTGTCACTGCAAAATTTTACGATGATCTATTGTGTAGTTAAGGCGTAAAAGCGTAACTTTCGCATTTATAATTTAGTAGGGATTCTATTCCACTAAATAGTATTTTTAATTAAATATTTGTAGAAAAAAATTTTACCCGTGAATTACGCCTTTTCATCGCCTCAGTAATATGTGCTAATGAGCGTACTTGTCAAATTGTTGTTTGCTCATCACAGAACTCGCACGCTTTCACGAAAAGCTCTGAAAAAGTTGAGAATGCTGAAAGTTTTGACTTAATATTTATCTAGAGTGGAGCGGTGTGCTGTGGTGTGGGTGCGGGCAGCCATATTTGTAATGTAAATAGCTGCCGGTGTCCGAGTCGGGTAGCGTCGGCCAGAGCCGAGGCCGTGTTTACTTTCTACCTCCCAATTTGTTTAAGTTTACCCTCTTCGAGTTCTCTGTGAGTCGCAAATATAACAGATGATAAAAACAAGTTGGAAATTAAATCTGAAAACGTTTTACAAATGGTCACGAACGATCCGCATCTTTGGCGACAATCACATAATTGCAGTAACTGTGCTGTGTGAGTACAAATAAATTTTATAATTAGAAGGACTGAAGAGAGATATTTTTTTATATAATAAACTACTTGTGCTCGCGACTTCGTACGCGTTAAAGTTATTTTTTGAATATTTTTCCAAGATAGAAATTCTATATGTTAATCCAGGTAATAATTATCTTTGTGTCAAATTTCATTCAAATCTGTTTTACCGTTTTTGCATTTATGAAGTACTAGCTGGTGCGCGTTGAAAAAGAAAAAAGTAGCCTATTTTGTGTCATGTACATCGAAATGTTTATTTACCAAGTTTCGAAAATCAGTTAATTCGTTTAAGAGTTATGGAGGAACATACATACATACATACACTTACAGATTGATTATTAGTTTTGATTGATTAAGATTGTTTATGGACGAATTTCGACCTTTGAGCGACCTCTAGTAGTTATAATTGTATAGCCAAACAAAAGCAGGTGAAGAAAAAAGGCTTATGTTTATAAATATAATTTAAGAAAAGGCTATAGGTAGGCTATACTCGTAGTTGTGTGGGTGAAGTAAATTTGCGTTCCGTCGAAGTGATGTCTGAGTTCGAAGTTGGAAGCGCAGCTCTTTTGGCGGGTCTGTGCAACTCGGGCGACTTTGCAAACTTGTTTTCTCCTTTCATGTTAACTCTTTGATAATACGAGTATTCTAACATAGGCCCGTATACAATCTTCTTTATATTTACTTACAAAGTAAACCCTAAATAGCTATACACCAAACGCACCTATTAACCTATGGCCGAAATTCAAAGTTCAGAAAGAACTATTAAAAAATGAACTCTTTAAACACTAAAACTCGTTAAAAGATGCTAAATAAAAAAAATGGGGTAAACACCCAAATAAGAAAAAAACATTTACATAATATTTGAAGCATACCCAAAAGAATATTTATGACTATGTAGATTAAAACTTGTTTATAAAGGCTAGTTAAGTAATATACTTCAAATCGCTGGGGCTGGAAAATATTTAAGTGTAGATTAAGTCATATAAAAAAATAATAATTGTGACCCTTATCTATAAATTATATCTATTTATTACGAACACAATATCCAAATAAAAGCATTCTACATGCGAATTGAAAGACACTGTTTTATTAAGCGATAAATCATCAATGTACTACAACAATGGATTTCGCAATCTATACAAAACACTACGAACTTTCTTCTTCTTCTCTTTTAATGTCTTCGTTCCATCAGATCTTCTCCGATGATTTTGCCAGTTTCATTAGTAAAAATAGCAATTTTTAATAGCCTTTTTTAAGATAAAAAAAATAAAAAGAAATTAAAATCAAAAGTAGCAGATCCCGAGTCAAGTCTATAATTTTTCTTAGTTTTCCATAACAAGTCCAGTTCAAAGCAGTCAGGTCCCATAACGAACTTTATTTATTTTAATTTCAATTATATGTCATCAGGAACATCTGTCATTTAAAGAAAATGTGACTACGTCAACAAATTGGAGTTTAAAATGGGGAATAGTAGAAGTTGGTCGTTACTAATACCTTTTACCATTGACTCCGCTATCATTCTGTTTTAGGCGTAGGTACTTTTCATGTGCCGCTTCGATGCAAAAATCAATTATTAAATTGACCACTTCAGATGTCCGCACTGTGCTTGTCTGCCAATACCCCTATCGGCCACTTATTCCCAACTTTTCGGCTCAACTTTGAGAACTAGTTTGGATTCTGGTTTCTTCAAACTACGCCACACAACGTTGACGCGATTTTAAAACGCGAACAACACTGCGGACGTCAACAATATTTTCAGGAGTCGCCACAAACAATTTTCATTCCATCTCCCACTAAACTTGAGTCTAGGAACAGCTGGTTCCTTGACAGTTAGAAGGTTAACTCTTAATGACGTAAAATGAAGATAATTAAACAATCTTTAGTTATCTTAGTTCTTATTTTATCACAGTTAGTAACTAAAGACGGTAGCAAAGTAGATCTGTTTCAAAAGGGGACAAACACATAAATAATAATTAGTTGTTTAATAAACGTAAGGGTTCATTTGTATTATTTACTAGCTATGCCCGCAACTTCGTACGTGCGGTTTACGTACGCATGGGATTTCGTTATTAGGTACGAGTATAACTTTTTTTTGTTTGTGAACCGATTGGAATGAAACAAACATTAAATGTCACGGGAAACTTACTATAATACGCCATTGTAAACCTCATTTAAATGGGTATTGCCGTTTCTGAGATTAGCGTGCACAGATATACGGACAATTTTTTTTTTTAATGTACAATACACGACTCCTTTGCGATTTTATTATACTAAAGCAGTGATAACCCAGTGGGTAAGCTCTAGTCTGGCCAAACAGCAGACCCAGGTTCTAATTCCAGTTGGGTATGCTCTCAAATAATGATCACTTGCTTTTACGGCGAACTAATAAATTGTGAGCAAACTCGCGTGTGTTAGAAAGCTTGTATTCTTTGTAAATGTTAACAAAAGCTACCCAATTTATATATTCAAATTTGAACATAATAATAATATGTTTTATCCTCATTTTCAAACTAAACAATATTAATATATATCTGTTTTGGAATCATTACAAAAATGTATCTCAATTTAATGGGCCCAAGTTTATTACATATAAGAGTACATATAGTATATTACATATAATACATGAGGTAGGTACGTTGTCGCGTCGCGGAGATATTTGATTTCCTCTCGAATATCATTATGTAAGAGGAGATTATTGGCATTCTATGAGATGTGTTCTCCCATTTTCAATATCACGTTTAATAAGCTGAGAAGTCTTGAAAGGTTTCTTTGATCCGATTTGATTTCTCAAAATTGAAGGCTTACAAAGTGTGCCCCATATCGATTCGCACAATATGTCCGCACACTTTCTTTCTTTATTTAAAAAAACACTTGCCGTTTGTATACATACTACTTATTAGTATACTAATTCTTGTATACAACAAGAAACAGTTGTTTCCTTGCGAACTACGAAGTAACAAATTAATAATGCCTGGATGGGTTCGCGTTGTTAACAAAACAACCGAACTTTAAACCTCTTATTACGAGATTTACACGAGGCTCAAGTACTTTGTTTATACCTATTACTTTCAGTAACGGAACCAGTCTATGGCCTTGTACGACATGTTATAAAAAAGCCTAAGTTTCAAATTTCAATTTTCTAGTAGTTTGGGCTGTGCATTGACAGTCAGTCAGGATAAACTTGTTAATCTCTGATACTTAATTATGGTTTGAAAATTTTTCAAAAAGTTCAAATATCAAACAAACATTTTTTATGTAATGAATAATGAAAGAGGCGACTAAGATGAACTAGGTACCTATATCGTGTATTTGCCATATAATAATTATATGCTGACCATGCAGTGTATTTGCTATAGGAAGCTCGGCTTCAACATTTGGATACTTATTGTCTTCGAGTATATTTTATGTATCAATAAAATTTTGAAATAAAATTTCATATTTACAATCCTCTGCGGCGATCTCAGTTTTATACGTTCCAAAAATTTATGATACGCTATGCAATTTTAAAAGGTCGTAAAATATATTAATAAATTGGAAAATGTTTACATAACATGAACAGAACAATAAAAATGAACGAAGGGTAGGAAATTATAGCGCAGTTTTCAGAGCGATACCGAACTCACTGGCGCCTGGCTGTTAATTAAACATATATTTGGGTTATGAAGCACGTTTCACAAAATATTTTTGGAATATTTTTGACTAATTAGTAATAAAATTATCACAGTTGAGTCGAAATTACTAGAAATTTAACTTTAGGCTCTTAACTGTTTGGCGTTCAATTATCAATGTTTTTTTTTTATTTCTTTTATTACAATGACAAAGATCATGTCATTGTATGTATATTAATTTAATATTAAGTGTTGCCTGCGGGCAATTTTCATATTAATTTTCAATTAATATAATTTGTGTTACTGTTTCGAGTAAAGTTTTATTAGTAATATGAACATTGTAATAAAATAAATATGTAAGTACAAAAACAATGGAAAATATTACATGAAATATGAACGCTATTAAACACCTATCTCGGATATCTCGAATATATTTAGAGAACCTAGTGAGTAGTCCTTTTATTTCAACATTAAAAATACAGAATATTGTAGAACAAAGTTATGTACACATATTTGCCTCTAAATTTAACAGTCTATTTATGACTTACTATTTAATTTCAAAATATATGAATACTTACTTAATTAATCTTATCGAGGCTCTTAATATGAAAAGCGAAGAGGCAAGTTAGGTACAAAATGTAAGTAATAATTTGGCAACGCCCCATTCAGTAAACAAATTCATAAATTTTTGTGCTTATCAAGAAAATTTTTGCCAAGTTATTAACTTGATCATTTGCTATGAACCAAAAGAAAAAGGAAGTCAACAGGATATCTTTTCTTTCCTTCCTTTTTTTATGTTAAGGTCGAGAGACAGGGTGACCGTCTACTTGATGGTAGGTGGCAACCATCGCCTATAACACAAGCAACGAAACAGGGGCTGTAGGTATGCTGCCGAATGCAGTAGGATTAAGGATAGGTATGGGGAAGGGGTAAGAAAAATGGGCTTACATATCCTATACTCTCACCGAAACACAACAGCACACGTGCTGTTATTGTACCGAGGTCTTTTGTAAAAGTGTGTTTCTCCAGCCAGATATATGGGCTGTTCAAATGACTGCGAAACGCAGTGTGCCATGCCACTACAAAGAATATACTACTTTTTTTATAAATAAATACACCATCTAGTTCCACAGTAAGCAACTATACGCTTGTATTATGGATACCAGACAGTTGATATACTAAATAGATTACTTTTTTTTTGTAAATACATACATATTATATTTTCATTTGCCCCTAGCGGGATTCAAACCTGTGACCGTTTGGTTGACAGCCAGGGTTACTACCCACTAGACCAAACGCGTTGTCAAGCTTATTTTATTTATTTCTTCTTTAAATAATCTTTACCCCATCAAAGCTGAAAGCGCACATGAGGCCTCCCTAAATTTTCTACTGTTTATTGGCACTTAATGGTCAAGTGAAGGACGCCATCACATCGGTTCAAGCCAACATCAAAAAGGTCGCTTCTTTTTTTACCAATTCAAAACTTGACTCCTTTTAGTATCAATTGAAGTGATTTGTATACATTTGCTTACAAAGGGCATAATAAAAAACTCGTAAAATCTTCTTCGCAGCAATGTCCTTTTTCTATTTACCGCTACGGTTATTTGCAGGCCTCAGTATAATAAATACGTATCTCATACCATTTATCATTAAATATGAAATAAATATAGTTCATCTCATCTCACGAATAAGATACGTAAAGGTTGCAAGACAATGTAAACTTCTCACTTACTTAGAATAACAATAATAATTATATTGTGAATATCACATTTTTTATCTTATTTATTAGAATCAAGGAACTGTTACTGAGGATATTATATTTAGGGCCTCTTTGATACTCGTACTATACTATATTTTGATAGGATACTATAATTAGGCCTAAAGTGTCAAGTAGGCTAACCGCCATTTAAAGTCACCGGTAAGAAAGCGTACGAGTTTCACCATCTTCGAGTAGCATTGGGTAATTCAATGGGTAATTTCAATGAAATTGAAACAAGATACTCGATTTACTTGCCAATTAGCTTTATTTAAAAAGTAACTAATCAACACTTTATTTGTAGTTGGTGAAAGAGGCCCTTAGTGTAGGTATGAGAACAGAAAGAAAAAATGCGTACAACTTATTTACATCGAATGAAAGAATATTTTGTAAAACGTGCGTATAACGGCGGAGTATTAAAGAAGTGGATATTCGATGGTTTCACTTCAGTACCAAATACTTTTATCTACACATAAAAAGAACACATCCGCTCCTAACGACTGGGCCGTTTTCAAATCTTTGCAACGCTTAGCATTCGTGCCCTGCTTTGGCTGCTTTCCAACAACAAAAACACGTGGCTTCTAAACCAACAGGGCACTTTGTTTATTCAAATAAAACTATTCCATATTCTTCTATGAAATTAGATAAAAAAATAACCGAACTCTATTGAAATTTAGGTTTGAAAGCCTATATTTTAATTCTCTTCAAACTCAATTTCATGAAACTAAACCAGGTTTGTCTACGTCAATCCAGCACTAACGTTGTTTATATACTACCTAAAGTTTTTTTAACCTTTATTTTTGTGCGATGAATTGTGTCGATATAACATCGAAATGAAATGAAATGTTACTGTAATATTTATTTTCTAAATAAACTAGATTTTATTAACTGTGTGTGAATAGGTAAAATTGATACCTAGTTTATCAATAGAGCATAAATGCAAATTACTGTGAGTAGTGGCAGTATACGTTCAGCAGAGCAACCATCCCTCGCAGAAAAGACTACCGTGAGTTTCAGTCAGGATGCCAGAACCATTATTTCCTTATCACTTCCCAGCCCCTTATTATTTCAATCCACAGGGTGTTGCCTATGTTATAGGCGACGGTAGCCACCTACCATCAAGTGGACCGTCAGCCTGTATATCGACCATAACAAAAGATTCCCATTATTTCAAATTATCTTTAATTATCTTGTAAGTTGTAACAATCGGATACTCACACAGACAGAAGCACAAGCCATTTGAAGCGATCGTTGACTAAATATCGATGTCTAAAAAACATCGAAACTTTTTTAAAATTATTTACTTAAATGGTGTCTGTAAAATCGCTTTAGTTACGGACGACATTTTTACATGATAACGTCATATCGTACCTCTCTATCGTTTGTTCCGCGCTCTCGCTTGCACGCGGAACGTGACACTTTTTCGTGCGTGCAGCCGGTGTTCATCAATTTATAAGACGTTATCACGTCAAAAAATAGAAATATTTTTTTATATCACAAAAGAACTTCTCCACGTCGAAATGATTTTATATTTAATTTTGGATCCTAAGATATTGGATACGGATGTTTACACAGAGCATCTGCAAGTAGGAGAATGTTGTCATGCAATAAATATGACAGTTTAATATAAGCCAGTTCAAATATAAACAGACAGACAGCGGAACAGATCCTTTCATTATTGATACATATTGGAAACATGGTCTCGGTGGGAGGCATCAGTTCGACATTAGCATCGCTATCGCATCCTCTATTGATATAACCGAATATTGCTCCCGGAGGGACGATTCTTTTTTGTGTAGCAAAAATATGCCTCCAACTTACATATCGGTATCAATTAAATGCGTAAGGGCATGTTTTTATTATTAACCCTAAAAAATGAGACTGAGGCTTTTAGCCCTGAGCACCCTTGAGTTATAATAAAATATAATATTTTATTATTACTATTATTAAGACTATAGATCTTTGCCTGATCTTACATTTATCGAGAAAAGTTATTACAGGCAAGGAAATTGACTAACTAATGCAATCACCTCTGACGTCTTTTTAGGACTAGAACCCTTCTAGGATTTTCATTTAATGTACCTACTCATTTACAATAAAAATTAGATAAAAGCAAAAATATTAAATTAAGTATATATCAAGGTATTTAAAAAAGCGTGACTATCCATTCTACATATATTCAAATGCTAAATTTGTGCAAATTAACTTAAGCTAAATGCGATGAATGGAAAATCTGATAAGTTATTCTGAAGAGCGATAAATCCCGTCGCTCGCCACCTATGTACCAGGGAATTATGAATAATAGTCTCTCCCAGGAACCGGTTTCCAACCGATTGTTTTCCACATCGTGTTCCGGTACAGTTTGAAATTGCTCGATACACTGTAATGGAGATAGGAAACCGCTTAACTCAAAACATGTCTGTCCAAGATTTATACACTAATTGCAGCAATCTCGCTCAACTGTTGAGTAAGCTCGCAAACTTACCGTGTCATTAACATTAACTCTATTTTAAGGGGCAGAAGATTTATTTTGGCTTGTTCCAGCCGTAGTACTATGGATTCTTGACTGTGCTTGGCAAAGACAATTGTGCGGCTGTAATGAGCGTTATGTGGAAGGTGTAAGATTGAAAATGGAATATTTTAGTCGCAATCGCGTTGGTGTGAAGTTGGAATGCATGCGAAATTGAGATTCGGTAGCGAGCATGGTTTTCTCAAAGGCTCGAAGCGAATCTCAAGAGTCTCCTTGGTCGAGTAAACGTAGTTCTGGCTTGCAATCTAATTTGAGGATTAACGCTAAATATGTACAATGATTAGTGTTAGCACAAGCTAATTTTATACACTCGCTGTTCCTTGCTGAGCGTGGAAAACATGCTCAGCATCACAGGGAATACTGGAATTGAGTAAATTTGTAAATTGTACCGATCAAACTTTTATATTGTAATCAGAATGTAATCTTTGATGAAACTTACATAAGATAAGATAAGAAAAGTGCTAATATGGCATATTATGTTACCATAATTTAATATGAAAATTATTATGTAAGACCAGCGTTTACCAGAATGAATAAAGCATTTAATTTATAGGCGACGGTAGCCACCTACCATCAAGTGGACCGTCAGACTGTCTGTCGATGTTAACTTTTAAAAAACCAGTTTGCATTGAACTAGATTAGAAATTGTTGATATGAGAGTAATAGGTATGTCGCGCGAGTGTAATGGGTGGAAGTTGCAACTGGCGAAGTATGAATTGCAGCACAAAATGCGGCCGAACTTGTGGGTAAAACGAAAAACTTCCGAGTGGAGAAGTTTGGAGTTGTGCGAATGAGAGCCGCGCTCTCGTCTCGTGCTTGTAATATTACTTTTTTTAAAACACTTACAAAACAAACACTTTGTGTATACTATATTTATAACGAACATTTTCACAGAGGGCTAATTTGTGGGTATTTTTACATTACATTCCTAAAGTTTCAGCATCAGAAGTATCGCTATTGCTTGTGATAATATTTGTCTATTAAAATTCTTATAGACACCATTTTGGTTTACTTTTTTATACCAATATAATGTATGTATGTGTTTATAATGTACCAAATAAAAAAAAATCTTTCTTTCTTTTTAACATGTAAAGTTTTTCTTATAAACAAAAGTCGTGGGAAATATATTATGAGATTTGTTCACTGCACTGATCTAAATTAACTAAAGTATTTATTAACAAAATAAAACAATTAAACATAGTTCTATCAAATACCAACCACTACTAAATTGAATGAAAGAAATCGATTTACGAGTATGTAGGGGAGGCGAGTGTTGATGTCAGTTTATAGGACAAATAGCGACAAATGTCGCGGCGGCAGTCGCCTGTCGCGAGTCCGGCCGCGACATGAATAATTCACGGCAGACAAAACGAACGCGACTGTTATTATACTTACACCTGGTGCTCACACTGAAGGGTTCCCATATGACACCTAACCGCGAACCCCCGGTTAGCAAAAATATTAGCAAGTATCTCGAACTGTCTTCGCACAACTGACTAAAAGGCAATTCATCTTTGAAAAAAATTCTGAACAGCGAACTGTGTTGTTTCTTCAACTTTGAAATAACCATGATAAAACTTCGATCAGTGAGCGAACAATCTGTCTAACTTCGGAAATTATGCATACTTTTCCAAAAAAGGAAAGATACAGTACAAATAAAACAAGAGTAGAGTCACAGTAGGACCGATACAAGAAAGGACATAGGGTACCTACCTAGTTTTCTTTCAGAAAAAGTACTGTTCAGAAAAAAACTAAAGTGGCCAGTGTTATAGCAGTAAGAGGTCAAGCGTTATATCTAGAAATAAGCGCGAAAGGGTCACGTGACAGAGTTGGTAGCGGAAGAGGCTCGCTCCGCGCGCACTGAGGACGGATTAGTAGGGGACAGGTCCGCTCTCCCAAACTTTATACGGGATAACATTGTGCGACAGTAACATATTATATAGATTTATAGTCTGCGGCAACATATATCACACAATATTACGTCGATTTCCTTTCATTTTTATCACATATCGTTTGTTCGAATAAACGTTATTGTCTTAGTATAGCTTTTGCCCGCGACAGGAGTTGAATGTCAGATTAATTTTAATTTTAGATGACTTTTTCTGTACTTCACGACGGTTTGTTATGGCGCGAAAACGTCACAAACAAACAAATTCGCTTTCGCATATTTTATATCTGAAAATAACTACCCTATCTGTCTGTTTTTCAACCGATAAAATAAAGCATTTTATTGCTTAAAAATTTTCACCTGAAATATCGTACCTTAACTGAATTCGCAGACAGTGAAGTAAAAAGTAAGTCTGCAAAAAAAAATATAGTATTCTCAACGCTAGAACCAGCTCTAAATTTAAAAATTATAAACGTCGTTTTAAAAATGTGTAGCTTCAAACAGCACCGGATGGTTCGTTTTCTTTTGTTCCTTTACCTAGAGGCGCCAATCTCTTGTCAAAACCAAATTTACCTAACTCTGTTGCGAAACGAGCTTTTTCACACCTAGGCACTCTAGAAATTTAGTGTTTTAAGTATATATTATATTTTAATCACTAGAAAAACTTGATATAAACTAGCTAGTACTCGCGACATCGTGAAATATTACACAGGTTACGACAGATATCTTTATCGCTTTGAAGACGGTGGCGACGCCATTTTTTTATGTTTTTTTTATGCCTCGGAAACTAACATTTTTCAAGGATACAAAGTATCCTATATTAAAGTCCAGGTAATACCTGTGTGCTATATTTAATAAAAATCCGTTTAGTCGTTCTTGCGTTATTCAAGAACAAACATCCAAAAATCCAAATATTCGAACATACAAAATTTCCCATTTATATTAACATATTTAATATTAATTAAAAGAAATTGTATACACACACTTGTCCCGTTTATCCCTCTTTCCATAAGGAAAAACCGAATTAAAATGGGTTGAGCGGTTTTGAAAACACGAGATTAAACCTCAGTGGTTTTTAGTGTTTACATTATAATATATTTTAATGTATATTTGGTATGTTATATGTTATTTGTTAACTGGTGTATTTGTTTCTTTTTCTCTTTCTTTTTCTTTTTTGTTTGCCTTTGTGTATGTTTTCTCTCAGCTTTAATGTTATGTGTACTGTAGTCTTGTAATATGTTTTAGTAATTTAGTGGAAACTTTGCTGATTTATTTTTTTCATGTATGTATGTGTATAATGTGTATCGAGTTATTGTATGTTTCCCTAAAATAAATAAATAAAAAAATATAATATAATATTAGTCTTAAAAGTATCCAGCTCTCGATTAAAAGACGAAGTGATAGAGTATTCAACAAATAACTTTCAAAACATAATAATATAATAATTGGTACCAATTGTGATGTCAGCTTCTCCAGGGAGCGAAATCTTTGTTCTATACTATTTGACTATTGCAATAAGCGTACTAATTAATCAAAGGCCCGTCATGTTGCGGACGGATTCCGCGCCATTCCCCCTTCTACTCGTAATTACTGCGTAGCTACGCAAACACTAACCTATGCATCGATATTCTCCAACATCTGGACCTGAGTGGTGTCTTTTAAAAGTTTAAACATGTTTATAATGAACGTAAGTGAACCGTCACGCTCAGGTCGGTGACGCTAAACCGTGTTAAATTGGCTCCATTCGATATTAATGTTCAGTAGACACCTCGCACGAATTTATTTCGTACAAAATGTGCGAAAAGCCAACTTTAAATTTAAATATATTTTTAGTGGTCATCTCGCTCACTTTGGGTTTAATAAGCGTGCGAGGATTAGTGTTTTTAATTATATCGTATTCATAAGTATATACACCCATTTTTTTACATCACATGAGAGATGAGTATAAGATAGGTATATTATGTCCGTAGTAATGAGTTTACTAATAATTAATGAACTTATCGCTTGATGTTGAAATTCAGATAAAAATACAAGTTAATAAATTAAGTCAACAACTAAGCACAACAATGAGCACGCGTGCTTTTAGTGACGTGATGCCAAACTGCCTCTGTTTCCTTCGTCTCAATTAGCGATGATTGTAATACTATAACAAAAACTTCTAAGTATTATCTCAATAATACATCAATCATTACAAAGTTGTTGATATATGTTTGGTATTTGGCATTGACCTTTGGTATATCTGGTATTAAATAAATCACGAAGTTACTATAATGATTTATGATTTCATTTCGCATTAGATAGTTTTCAATAAATAGCACTTGAAAATAACAGTTCAGAAATAAGGTTCCATAATTTAATTACATATTAGTACTAGTTGAACCCGGCCAAGGATACTGCTTATAATATAATATATTTTTTTAGAATAAAAGTAGCCTAAATTACTTTTTACAACAGTGAATGTCTCGTCAAAATCGGTCCAGCCGTTTCAGAGATAACACGAAACATACAGACAGACAGACAGTCAACAATTAAAAAAAAACATTTTCTTTATAAGTACCGTATTACAAACAAACCCTTCAAGTATATTCATTACTATAGATAATTTTTTATGCCTTTTTGTCCACTGGATTCACATGCAAAGCTTTGGTACAACCAAGGATAAAGTTAGAGAGGATCCGGAAATGGGTTTTGGTATCCTTTACTCACTCACTGAAACACAATAAGGGATGGTCACTCTCTTCAGACGAGCCGCCCAATGTACAACTAAAGAACTCCAGCGTGGCTAGAGACAGTTTTTAGATGTCATTTTAAAATCATTTGCTCAAAAGTAAGTGGCTATGAAAATGTATATCCTACGAACATTTTGCCCCTAAAAGCTAGCCTTAATTGTTAAGGCTAGATGTCTCCACTGGTTACAAGTTATGAATTAGTTGAGTAATGCTTGTCTTAAATTAGTTATTTGCTAATATTTAACGTAAATGGACCATCAAAGAACAGTGTAAACCAATTAGCGTGAAATGTTTCGGTGGAGGCCTACATTATGTGCTTCATAATTAACTGGAATTAAGTGAAATCGCGTGTAAGACCTGAACGAAAAAAGGATGAATATGTGATCCTGTTAAAGCGTTTCAAAGAGGCTCCGTACAAGTCTCTATACCTATGCAATACACTGCCTATTAGAAGTACCACTCATTACAATTTTTTACTCAAATATTATAGTGGCAAAAAATTAAGTATAATTGATTGCTTATTTCTACTTTTTATTTTACAATTTTACCGGGTTGATTTCCAGTTCGAGCAGATTATTTAAAAAAAAATGTAATAATACTATTACTGAATACAAAATTTTGTTACCTATCAGTAAAATGATACATAATTAACATAGGCTCAATGTATATTTCCAAAACGACAAATGATTTTGTTAGTTTTCTTTTTAAAAACGCAAGTTTTCCTTGAACTCACCAGAGAGTCTACGCTGGTTGATTCAATATGACACCCTCGTCAGTCTGTTCCCCGTGACATAATCCACTATTGTTGAATGTTGATGCATTTTGCCAACTGTTAAGAGGCGGTCTTAGAGGAGTAATTTGCGCTTGGCGGTTTTCCACGTAGATTGTTCAAACACTCGGCTGAAATGTTTGCAAGGGAACTCCAACAGGTCTTGTGCCAAATTGTCCTCGACTCGTTACGATACCTCCTCGAAACAATAAACACGAGCTCGAGATTGTTTGCAGTGTTGCCAACATTGAGGCCACACATTACACGGATCACTAACTAGATGCTCAACCACCATGCCTTCACAATCTTCACATATTTATATGTTTAGAATGACTTAGAAGCCAAGTGTGAAGCGACGACTTCACACTTGCCTCCGAAGTCAGCTTACTCCTAAAAAAGTATCACATATGTATATTTTGAGTCATTATATCAGAATTTTTGACCTACCTGGATTTTGGTCTTTTCGGTTTTATATCTGGATCAGTAAAGTCGACCTAACTACGAGTATATTACTTATTATCACAGAAAATTTGCTCGTATACATCAGTTGCACATAATATTATTTAGGTAATATTACAAATTAATATAAATATAGATCAATTCAGATACAGTTGAATTAAATTAATTCATTTCCATATATAATGCTGTTAATTAAGCCAATCTATAAAATTAGTTGTCAATATCTATATTAAAGCGGTCTCATTATTGGCTGTACGTTCGAATAGGAACCATATTCAAATTTAACTTCCGGAATACTAAAACCTTTATTGTGGTCGTGAGTTAATGGATGTGGTTGACGATTTATTAGACTTGCATTTTGAACCTAATATTGCAGCTTGTTCCGAAGTCCTGTAAAGACATGGTACAGACCCTTACACCCAATAATCTTACAAAAGCCCAAATAATTAGTGTATTTTAGATGAATGGGCACTACATTTGTCCCTTAAATTTTTATCTATCGTGCTCATCAAAGTGAAAGTTCAGTTATTTTTGAAAAAGGGAAACCATTTTCCAAAAGATAAATAAGGCAGTAAAAACAATTTTAGTTGGTAATGTGATAACTATTGTTTTATTGCTAACACTTTTTCTCTGCGAGATTAATGAAGGCGCCGCGTCACCGCGACTTATTTTTATGTAAAGAATTGTGGTGGTTATGGAAAATATGATTTTATCTAAAGTAAAAACAATAAGGCTCTTTTAAATCCTTCCCACCTTTTCCTGAGGTCCATTGTTGCGCGCACTAACAATGGGCTTGGAACAAATAGACGGTGGCGAAGCGCGAGAGTGGGACGTAGGGGCGTTCCTGCTTTTTATATTTAAACTGATGATTTACGAGCTCCGGTCTGGGGGTGCACCGTGCACCCACCTGCTTTTCATATTCTCGCTTTAGATAATTCATCAAGCAATATTTTCACTTTGACGTTCGATTTTCGCATTGTTTATGATATACTAGCTGCTGCCCGCGACTTCGTCCGCGTTCTGGATGAAAGATATTCTATGTTCTTTCTGGTGTCCCAGACAACTGTATGCAAAATTTCATGGCGATCAGTTCAGTAGCTTTCATGGCGATCAGTTCAGTAGCTTGTTCGTGAGAGCGTAACAAATAAACAAACTCATATTCACATTTATAATAATTAGTAAGGATTAGTAGGTAAGGATAGGATGGGATTTTGTAATGACAGGAACAACTGCAATTACCGCAAACAAAGCTGTTACTGACCACTAACCAGTTACTGCAGGTTTCAGTAGTTGCTAGGCTAAATCCCAATTTATTAATCTTTTTTAAAGGCAATCTCCGACACACTAAAAACAAGCTAGCTGCAGAAAGTTAGCTCTCATGCAAAAACGGTGCATGGATTTGGATGAAATTTGGGACACAGATAGTTTATTACCTTGATTAACAAATAGATTACTTTTGAACTTGAAAAATTATAGGTTCTTGTGGGATTTTCAAAATACGAAATACAGTCCGTACGTAGTCGGGGGCACAGATAGTGTCAAATTACTCTTAAGTCTGGAGTACTTTTTTCTGGATGAAAGGTACAAATTTCACGATAATCGCTTGAGTAGTTGGGTGTAAAAAGATAACCTATAAACAGACAGACATAGAGTTACTTTCATATTTATAATACTAGCATGGATTATTTCGTTATTAGTATGGAAAAATAATATGTACATTCCGCAGATCGTTTTAAAAAAGCCCAAGGCTTTATTATAAGATGTTTGTGGACTATAAAAACCTTTCTAGGGTTCAAATAATAAAATGGCTAGTACAAGGAAAACGTTTGCCTGTAGGCAATTTGGAAAGCGATCTGCACAGATATACGAGTGTAACAAAAATATATCTTTTTACTTAATAATACTAATGGACTAAAAAAAAATTACAAATTCTGGATACTAAGCAGTAAACTCAACCATCTCACTTTAATTGCTACGATTATATTATAATATAATAGAATCAATCTATATAATAATTTGCTTATTTCAGGTTTAACCCACTTTGTTCTCCAGTCGCACAAATAACTATGAAATATTTCACCACGAAAATAGAGACAAAATACGTTTTTATTATAATTACAAGGATAATAAGGTACTTGTTCCATGTAGATTGTCGTAAGAGGACAATGGAACGCGTCTCGAGTGGTAAGTGGTAAGGGCAAGACTCTGCCTGCAGCTCTAATGGGCGTCCTCAGAAACACAAAACCTACTTACAATACTACAAGAGCCCCAAGAGCCTGTGCCTGTTCTTTCTCTAATTACACATCTCCAGTTACTGCTATTGACACAGCTACTAGGACATCTCTTTAAAACTTTAATTACATACCAACTAGGATATGCTGCAAAAATCAACTATAAAATTTATAGTGAAATAGCGATTATGCTAAATAAATGAATATATTCACACATCGCACACAGCACCATCTAGTTCCACACTAAGCAACTAATGTTGTATTATGGATGCCAGACAGTTGATATACTACATAGATTACTTTTTTGTAAATATATACCTACATATTATAAATACAAACAAAAGGTAAAATGTTAACATATAAACATTTGCCCCTAGCGGGATTTGAACTCGCGACCGTTTGGTTACTAGTCACTAAACCAAACGTATCGTCAATTTGTTAAACACGTTTAAGAATCCATCTTGAAAATTAAGAAGGCTGCTCTCGATTCTAAGATCTTGTATATGTGTCACAATTGATTTAAGTGTGATTTCCTACACAACCAAGTTGTGAATTATCTATTAAATTGTGATATTAGCATTATTCTAAAAAAAAAAACTAGTAGAGAAAAAAGTTCTAAATTGCTGTCACATTAATTTATAATGACGTCATAATACAACACAGTTACATTATGTGTATTGGTCATATTTGTGTTTCCCAGCGCTATATTGTAAAAGCCTATTTCCTTTTATTTCAACAATTATATTACATAAAAAATTAAAATAATATTAAAATTTCCTTGTGAACTCGATACTCCAACATTAAATATTCTTAATGGGTCTAAGTAGTCAAGGCTTAGGAGATATTGCTGAAGTACTTTTTTATATATTTTTCAGGTCATGTTTGATTTTATATAAACAAAAAAGGGGATACGCATATAATAATAAAATAATAAAACATTTTTATTATAATATTAACAGGAAAAAAATGCGAATGTCGTCTAGCGAATTTCCCAAGGCGATTTAAACTGCGTATATATTTCGATTTCGATGGCAGACTCGAATTTACTTTACGTTATTTGATGTTATAAAAGTTCACTCAAGTTATTATGTCACTGAAAGGCTTATAAATATGATTTGCTTATGGTTGAGAACCGATTGCAAGATACTATATAGCAAAAAGTACCTACATCAAAGAAACTGACATCAAATTGAAATCTGTTGTTGTGTAGATGTTACTGAAAAATTAAACGCCAATAATTATTTGCTTACTTCAGATGTTCCCCTACTTCTGACGCTGACTGTACTTACATATTCAACTGAATAAAAGGCAAAAGTAGACAACCGTATCATAAATCGTTAGGTTGTTTAAAAGAAGTTAGATTATATCTTAATTCATTGAAAATATATACACAGACGTGGTACTAAATCATACTGTGATGTTAAATAGCCTATAATAATGTCCCTGGAAAACTTTTAGTAAGAAGATATACCTTACTTTTATATTATTAATAGAAAAAAAAACTTTACCCTCAGTCTATAGATTTTTTTATTTTATTTTTTATTACAGATGGGTTCGCTCTTGGCCAACAACCAAAGTCAAGTATAAGGATAAAGTTAAGTTAATATAAAGAGAAAGTCAATGATGTGCTTAAAAAGTGCATCATGAAAGGTGAGGCGGTACGAGAGGGTGTGGGGAGGCTCTATTGTGCATTTCCTTCGCAAACGTGGAGGTTTCGGCGGATGACAAAGTGCCGGATGCACGTCCGAACTAGACTCAAACCCCGAACCAATACCGGATAATACACCTTAATTCTTCCCAAGAAATGTGTGAAAACCTTAGGTACGTGTGAGGCATTTTACATGCATAACATTACTACTAATTTTGTGGCATAGTATAATAGGTAATTTATAAGATTTAATTGTGTGAGAAATGTGATGACACACAGTGATGCCTACGCTTTTTATGCAAAGTTATGTCTATTTGAAAAAAAATTAAACTAAAAGAATAGCACGCGGAGAATCCATTTGATGGTAGGCACCTGGTTGCCGTCGCCTATTAATACAAAAAAACATGAATAGGTTTATCACTCCTGTATTTGCGTTTGGATAAAAAAGTATGGGCTAGAAATTTTTTAACCTGGAGGGAAAATTCTCTAAATACTGAAGATATCTAATTACCGAATCTTTATTCTTAAAAATTAACAAAACTGCATTCAAAGGTTTTTTTAAAAATACGCTTGCCTCGCCCAGGAATCTAACAAGCTAAAATACGAAAAAAATAACATAAAAATTAAATATCTCGAACAAACATCGGTTTCCCTTCGGTAATTTAACTGAAAGGAAAACCATTAAATCTAAACTTTAAATTTAACGGGACAAGATATTCTTATTCAAGGTCCTTAATTTAAGAGGCAATCTACTCCATAACCCCTTTATTTGTCACTTTTTCTGACACAACAATACTATAGAGAAACGTACATGGTCCCGACATGTTTAAAAGTGGCCATGCACTCGATCATCTGTAACACAATTTCTGCACAGTAGAAAATAAATAAGAAAGTATGTCACTTTTATTTTGCGACTCGGATAATTTCATATGAACGTGCTGTCAGGGTTAGATGTAGTTATATCCGGTTCCGGTCCGCCCGCTTCCCAGCATCCACAAAGAACGTTGCTATTCAATTTATTAAACATAAAACGTGTTTAGAGTTTATCCACATTTCGCAGTGACCCACATCCGCATGCCGAGCTTCATTACAACGGATCCATCAAACAGACTATACCACAATGTTTCAATGGAACTATTTCATTAAGTGCATCGCTCAAATATTACTAAGCGAACTGAATATAGGTATTTTTAAACCATAATTACATGTAAATTGCTTGTTATTACTCATTAAAACATTTTCATAAGGTACTTAACTAGCCACACATCAGATATAAAATCACAATCACAAATAATTACTACAAGGTAATGTACAATAAGTATGTTCTATTTTATTTATTTATTTTATTATTTTATTTATATTAGGGAAACATATAATATCTCGATACACATTATACACATACATACAAGAAAAACATAGATCAGCAAAGTTTCCACTAAATTACTAAAACATTTTATAAGTTATGTACACGTCACTACAGAATATTGGAGCTGGAAGAAAACGTACAAAAAGGTAAACAAAAAAAAGAAATAGAAAAACAAATAAATAAAACAGTTAACAAATAACATATAACATATAAAATAAACAAATAAACTGACCGTTACAAAAAGAAGACTACACAACTATATTTTCGACGGCTTGTTTAAGGCTTCGTTTATAGGCTCCTATAGGACAACTGAAAATATACAGATCTAGCAAGTGTTCATAACACTTAACCTATAACGCGAACAACGCCATAGGTGCTGCAAATGCGTTGCCGACCATTATTCATATTAATTTCATACAGTAGGCCGACGCCTTTGAAGTTGGGCGATACCGTATTTTTTGATCAACTTATGTATTTAAGGGTTGTTACAAATTGAAAATTTTGCATTGAAATTTTCTAAAATGATATCCATATCTATATTTATATAAAATGCATGTCCGCCTTTTTGGATTTGAAAATGGGTGTCATTTTCAAACCCAAGAAACCTTAAAAATGACATCCATCTGTATTTATCAAAAAATTCATATCCGCCATCTTGGATTTCAAAATGGGTGTCATTTTCATAATCTTCAATCTAATAAACCTCGAAAATGATATCCATATCTATATTTTAAAAATGCATGTCCGCCATCTTGGATTTGAAAATGGGTGTCATTTTCATAACCGGCACCCCAAGAAACCTTAAAAATGACATTAATATATACTGTGGTAGAGGTATTAGGGGAAGGGCTCTAGCATCCCTTACCGAAACACAACAGCACACATGCAGTAAAGTTATTTCAAGGTGGTCCATAAGTTAGAATTCACAGTTTGTCATTATTTACATAAAAAAATGCCCTTGTTCTGTCCCTGCTCCGTTGTGATGTCATTCAGCCTTATGCATATATGCAAAGTGTCAAATGCATCCCGCGCATTTGATCGATAGAGCCCAAACAAAAGAAAAAAGTAACTAAACATGACGCGAGGACCGCAATAAATAATGTTAGGAATATAACACACACATACAATTTTACTTTTTGTAATTTTACCAGAATTTAAAAAATGGTTACTTTTGAGGGAGCACAGCTTTTTAACAGATTACCTTTAAATATAAAACAAGCAAAATTTTTTAGAGAATACAGATCCAGGCAGTTTAAACACTTTATGTCAAATGTGTAAATGTTTTGTCGTGTTATTGTTAAAGATGAGGAATAAATATTGTTTAATTTTAGTTAGTTTTGTCTGCCTGTTTAATGTTTCGCTTCTTAATTAAGTATTTTGTTATATTTCTCATGTAAGTAGCTTTAAGCTTTAATGAGAATAAAGAAAATATAAACCTATTTATTTTGTAGGTGCCTTTATTTAACAGCCTCCTAGACTTGATGACCTTGATGACAATAACTCAATACTTGATGACTTGATGGTCAATAAAGATAAAAAAACATCAGAAGAATTCAAGTTCGATGATGATCCTTATACAATAAAAAAAGGGTAAGGGTCAAGGGTAAGTGATAGGACCAAATCAGAGGATTTATTTATGTGCGCAAATGCTGTTATTTTAAGGTCGCCTTTACAAATTGAGTTACTAAGGATAAACGTATTTTGCACATTATGAGTGCAAAAATCAACTGATGAAATATAAAGTAATAATAATTAATATAATAAAAAATATTTTTATTAAGCTACTACTTATAAAAATAATTTTTTAAATAATAAGAAAATTCTTGCATCATATTTACTTACAACTGTAAAAGTTGTTTCATTTTTACAACAAAAATTTACATTCAGAGTTACTTAGTTCCGTTTGTGGAGAGAAATATTTACCGTTGCATTTGTTAACATAAAACGAATTCGTATTGCAACATGAACCCTTTAAAATATATTTGTACTATGCAGTAATACATTATATAATTTATTTAAGATGCATAATTCATTTGGTGTTCAACAGTCAACAGTCGTTTGTTGGTCGTGCTCGCACGGATCGGATCGATGTCGCATTCATTTACATTCTGAACACGTTCATTTATTATTTATATCATTTTTACACACAAAGCAAATGACATTCATCAGGCGCACGCTTCTGAACATAGGCCTCTGCCATAGACCATCTGATTGGGGGCAGTCCAGCATAGCACTCATTTACCAGTACTACTTGACAACTTTTCTTCTCTAAATTGTCGATTCTACGAGCTATACTGTCCTCTCTCTCTCTCCCTCTATGTGCCTCTTCAGTCCTGAAGGTTAGCCATCAATGAATAGGTCCCTGTCAAGAGCCAACTGGAGCAGCTGCTCGACCGAGGCAATCCCAATCCACTCTCGGATATTTCTGAGCCACGACTGTCACCTCAGGTTGCCAATTCTAAAAGCTATCTACGGATTTCCTCGTTTTAAATTTGTCTTGCAAAGAAATCGCGCTAATTGAACAATTGAAGACGTGAGTGGATGAAGGTGGTATGTCGCATAATTCCAATTTTGAATAAATCGAGGTTAAAGTTTTACTTTTAATTTTTGAGATAAGTCGTCACGGAACTGTTTTTTGTACTAAATTATGATGCAAAGTTGTGAAAACAACCTAAAATATTAATGGTATGACAGCAATTAAACACTTCTATTATTTAATTAAAAAAAAAGTGAACCAAGCTCCCTCTTCCATTGACAAAAGTATACTTTTTCTGCACTCTTTGGTTTTTTAAAATTAACTGTACATAACACCTTTTTCAACTTTTTATTTTCCAAAAATGTCTTAAATCGACGATCTTAAGGTCTGTAATCATTCATAAGGACATATTAGCTTCATCAACGCGAAAAAACGAAAAAACCCAAAAATGCGACAACAGCTTCATCCACTCACGTCTTCAATTGGTAGGAGCAAAGCATACTTATTTGCTCTGAGGCAGTAAGAAAACACTACCTTACAACCGCGAAATCATTAAGCTCCCAAATCTTCCTCTTGCGTTGCTTCTGTTAATTGGTAGCTACTTACTACCGAGTGGACGATGTCAGCCTGTCTGTCGCTTTTTGTTTAACTTTAGATATGGCAATTACCGCGGCATTATACATTTCTAGATACTTGAGGTGACTGCGAAATTAATTAAATAATCAACGCAATCAGAATTGTTTATTTATTTTAAACAATCAGTAACAAGTTCGACAACAATTTGTTTCTTTGTTTTGTAAACAATAAATTAATTGGGATTAATTGTAATACAGACGAGCCCGTTGGATGAGTGGTTAGGATGCTGGCATTAACGCTTTGTCTCAGGGGTCCCAGGTTCAATTCACGGTGGGGTCATTTCTCAGTGACGCTGCATTTCGCAGTTATTTGTGTGAATATAAACCATGTGTGTTGTGTTTCCATCTGTTAAAAATAAAATAAAAAGAACATAGATACACATGAAATCCATTCTAGAAGGCAATCCAAGTCTAGAAAGTCTATTCTAGAAGTGATCACTGCCTCACTGGCCAATTTAAGATAATAAATCCACGTACTTACCTATAGTTATTCCTAAGCACAATTGTGCCGCGTCAGATGGTTTGGCAATTAGGCCTGTCGCGATGTAACATCGATGTAGGCGAATGCATACACAATACGTGTGGTGATTAATGAAATGAAATGGTATGCAAAATCCAATTAGTTTAGTTTAGTTTAGTTTAGTCGGTATCGGGTGTGCGCTATTGTGCAAACGTCGGATTAGCCATCGCGCTTGACGGCTGCAGATAACGCGTAGCGACAACAAGCTCTGTTCATTAACATGTGGACTGCGGTTAGCACAACTTACTGTAAAAGTTAACATTAGTTTTAATCTGACCGTCATAAATTATTGTCTTTATTATAAAATATTTTTAGGTTAGTGAAACGGCATGTCTTTAGGAGGAACATACAAATGACAATCTACACTCTATTTACTTGCTATTTCCGTTAATATTCTCTTCCTCTTTTTATTTAAATAAATGTTTCGTGGATCATGATTTTTTTATATAATACAAAATAGTATAAAAGAACAAAGGATTTATATAAAAATTTGAATACGTTAACGTATAAAAAAAAACTAGTCGAATTCTAAAAACTATAATATTTTATTTATTGGAAAAACTAAACTAAAGAGTGTGTAACTAAACTTCTGTGTGTGCATTTGAGAGAGGTATATTTACCTATTAGAGTCTAGAATTTAGTAGGGGGGTAGTACGAGTGTGGAACAAACTTTCCCTGAACTGTGTTCTATGTGCATTTTTCTCAACGTTGCAATAGATTCTTTGTCGGGATCTAAACTGCTGAGAGCAAAATATCTTAGATAAATTGTTATCGGTTCGAGCACGTATTCCCGTTGGCTATCTCGCTTCTCTGATTGGTGGATTCCCGCCGGTGCAAGACAACGTTTGCCTTCCAACTTCTAACTGTCCTTTGTACTTCTCGGCTTTGGGAATTACGCTTCCGAGCTTACACAGCCCAATACAAGCAACGCCGTATGCACGTGTACTGACTGAAGGCATATTTATGTATGTTATCTTCATCCATACTTCCATACTCTCTGTCTGTCAGTCTGTCTGTACCTTTCATCCAGAAGAAAAGTACTGTTCCCAAGGGATATTCTAAAATAATAAAAAAAGGGATCTTCAAAGTGTTCAAATAGCAACAATAGCAACAAGAGGTTTTTAACGCGGACGAAGTCGCGGGCACCAACTAGTACATTCTTGAGCCAAGAAGTACGTCGTCTGCCCGGCTGGCGTCTCCCTTGTATTTTCCCCTGCATGATCAGCTGCAGGAGATTATACTTTGGACTATTCCTGTCTTTAAGTTTCCATTTCCCTGACTTTAATAGTTTTCAAAACCTCAACCTTCTTGTTCATTCTCTGCAAAACCGTCTCGTTCCTTATCCGATCTGTCCAGGACATGCGCCTGTATACCTAGCACATCTAAAAACCTTCTAAGCATCTGGTCATTGTATAGGTGAGTGTCCAGGCCTTGACCTCGTACAACAACACAGAGAATACGGGTCACAATATCGAGGGAACGGTTGCAGAGAAGGTGGCTCAACTTTATGAAGGAGCTGCGTGCCTGTTCTATACGACACCTTATCTCAATACTGTGATATTCATTGATAAATTAATATTAACGGAGCTTAGTGATTCCCATTTAGTCAACAGCATTCAATGAAAAGATTAAAAGCGATTACCGCGAATTTATTAGCAATAAGCGTTAGTTTGATCGAATCAAATTTATATCGGCAAATAGAATAATGCATGAGTTATTACAAAAATAATAACTCGGTTTATATTATGAATACAAATTATAAATATTGATAATTTATTAGACATAATAGTGGGAGTTGACTGTAAATATTTTTAATTTGCACGATGCTACTATAAAACTGATCCATGTACAAAGGACCGGTCAAACCTGACGATTTACCAACAAAATTGAAAATGAAAAAGTATTACACTATTAAATAAAAACACTTAATTTTTGTATTTTTTTTTAGAATACATAAGACATATACACTTAGAAAATCGAAAATAGATTACAATTAAATTTAAAATAGTAGTGAAATTCCCTACCTAAAAAGATAATTATTATCTTAGTGTATAAAATTTAAATAAATAATTTACAAATCTTGAAATAATTATTTGGAAATCTGTTTCCGCTGTGTTTTATTTTTATTTTTGAAATCAATATTTTTGTCAATAATCTCAAAAACGCGCGAGTTGTATTGTGCAAACATAGTAAGTTCATATTGATTTCCTGAAATACGTTTAAAATAAAAATGAAAATTCTGACAAAAAAGTACAAGCAATAAAGATTGAATAAATGTTTTAACATCAACCGCAAATGAATTTGCGGGCAAGAGCTAGTATGGAATAAGAGTTAGTTCTTTTCGAATTTATTTACAACGTATTAACAAAAAAAGTAATTTATGTAGTACAAGTACATCAACTGTCTGATATTTATAATACAAGGATTAGTTACTTAGTGTGGAACTAGATGGTGCTGTGTGGAATGTGTGAAGATATTTATATTTCGAACTGACAGACGAACGAACTTGTTTCAGTCTGACGAAGGCCTAAAATGTAAATGTTTGGCGCATCGCTTAATTGGAACGATGCGTCCTTTCATTTGACGAAACAAAAGTGACGTCGTCGTAACTCGGCGACAATGTTGTTAACCTTTACAAGAAAACGGTTCTCTTTCATTTTCCCTCTTAACTCCATCTAATGATACTAGTAAGAGTATTCGAATGCTTATCACACCGAAATTCTCTGCTACAACTATTACATAACGATAACATGTGTTTCTTATTATCGTACTTTGATGTGCTCAATCTTAATATAAAAAAAAAACACTATAAAATTATAGTTACAAGTTATCTCCTCAATTTTCTTCTTCTATCTTATCTAAATAATATGAAGCAAAGCCGGTGTCAAACCTTTGTCTATTTTCGGCTTGGTTCTTCTAACTCTTGAGCGACGAGACCAACACTCTAAGGAAATTTGCAATGCCATGTTGTAGCCTCTTACATGAACTACAATTTTGTTTTTGACGCTCGATGCCCGCTTTCAGCGCAAAGCGAATAGCCATGCAAAGTAATTTTTCTAAATTTTTTACAAATGGAAAGAGCGATAAATGAATTGTTATCGGTTCGAGCACGTATTCCCGTTGGCTATCTCGCTTCTCTGATTGGTGGATTCCCGCCGGTGCAAGACAACGTTTGCCTTCCAACTTCTAACTGTCCTTTGTACTTCTCGGCTTTGGGAATTACGCTTCCGAGCTTACGATTTATCGATATACGATAATAAGAACACATTAATATTAAGATTTAATAAGAAGATTACGGATTTCTAAAATAGAGAAGAGACCTCGCTTGATGTTACACAACGGTGTGACATCCGCCCGGGTCTTGTCTATCCTCATCAAGTTTAAATCGAGTTCGCGTCGCCTTCGCCTCCTCTCTCCTCTGCACGCGATGCTTTCGCAACAACTTTGTCATTTGCAATCGGCTAATCTTTATTAACTTTGTTACTCAGATATTACTTCGGGTTTCTTCAACTTCTTGACGTGTTCTTAACACATGTTAGTCATTTGTTTCACTAACAACAAAACATCTCTAAGAATTGTTCTCACAGAAATATTCATTTCATATTACAATACGTTGTTATGCAAAGGTCGTCAGACAGGCTGACGGTGTCCTTAATACCATAAAATTCACGGTAGCCTTTTTAAATATGTAACTGCCATCAGATCTAATACCCAAATGACTCAAAAACGCAGCCTGCTCTGCCACTACTTAACAGATTCAGACGAGGGCCCACTTTAAAAATTTCATTCCCAAAGTTGCCAGGAATCGAACTCGGGACCCCTGAAACAAAGCGCTAGAGTTACATAAGTTACGGCGTCTGTATTTCCGAGCTCATATAACCCAAATCTTTTCAAAGTTTGAGTGAATAGGCATCTTCTGAATGATCTCTCATAGGCCTCATCTTCGCTACACGGCTACATTGGCCAAGAGCAAACCCATTTAATAAAAATAAAAAAAATATAAAATATATATATAGTATATGTTTATTAATTTTTATTAAATATTTATTAAAATTGGTTCAGAAGTTTTTAAATAGATTATTATAAACTTCATAAACTTAATTATATGAATAAAATATTAGTATAGAATTCAACATTAGTTGAATAATTTGCTGTGACACTAATAGGTGATTTAACGAGTTATGTAACGAGCTCTCCCCTTTTTGTCTGAACATGATTCAGATTCACCAAAGTATTTTCTTGAACGCTCGAAGCTATCTACAAGCTTATTATATTTGTATATAAAATAAAATCCAATAATATTTCAGATAAAATGAAATTGGGCAAAAAATCACGTCATAAATCAAATGTGACGAGAATTACTCAAAAGATAAAGCGTGACAAAGTCGTCAAAAGTCAGATCAGGTACATTAGAAAATCCTTTGTCTTTCAGCTGACTTTGTACCTAAGTAACTAAAATAAACAGCAGAATATTCAGGTACAGTGACGCTATAACATCTTGTGGAAAAACTTACCTCTCCTTTTTCAAAGGTAAAGTTACATGACAGAATAAACCTTGCCCTTAATAACCCTTTTTAAAAAGGCCCATCAAATAATTAAACGGGGCGGGTATCCCTCAATGCTTTTTGCTTCGTGGTTTGCCTTTGATTTATTATGGCTTCCGTAATACTCGTGCAATATTAATCAGAAATTTTAATTTGTTGCTAAAATATTACAGTAATTTTCTGTGTATATCTTACATTTTTTTAACTTAATTAAATGTAAAAATTCCAACAAATAGTATCGCGTAAGAAAAATGTTTTAATGAATTTTTAACTAATATTGTGTAAACCTTTGAAGGAAATATTCCGCTTCGAGAATATAAAAATGTTTTCAAGTTTCCAAGGTGAACATAAATTTATTTATTTACTCGTAACTTAACAAGTATAATATAATACATAAAATTATTTCTTGAGCAATGTTTAAGTATAGTTGAAAACAATTAGTTTCTTCTTTTACGGAAAATTATAATTGGCTTAGCAACACCTATTGCCGGTTATCTGTCAAACGAGTGTAGTATTTAAAATTGACGGATCCCGGGTTCGATTCTCGACAGGCAAATCATAGTTGTCTCTGTCCTGGCAATTCTGGCAGACATATTCCATTTTTTTAATCCCTTGCTTGTGATATAGACGACGGTAGCCTTTTATCATCAAGTAATTCGTCAGACTATCTGACGATCTTAATATGTAAAAAAAATCATCGTATTGGGTAGGAGGTTTAGTGTATATTTAAAAAAGGCATTGCTGGAAATTCTCTGTATAAGACCAGACTCAATGGTACTCGTACAATCTAATAGTGGGAACATTGCTGTAACTGATATAAATTGTGTAATAGATTAGACTTATCGGGTGGCGCATAGTACTTACACGTATCCGCATTCGTAGCACTTATCGTAGCATTTGTAGAACTTCGTAGCTCATAGCCGTAGCACACCAGCGCTACGTTAAACTGTAATTTACGTAATTGTAATTGGAAAATTGTAAATTGTAAAATTGTGTAAATAAAAAAGTAAAAGTGAATAATAAAGTTAATTTCAAATGCAATGGTATCTCTGTAGTTCTTTTACACAAATCTTGATTGGGCCTGCACTTCTTAGGGCCTCTTTCACCGTCTGTCAAGTAGGCTAACCGTCATTTTAAGTCACCTGTCACCGGGAATATACCTTTGTTTGTACAGTAAAAGTCCCAAACATTAAAAAGAAAATTAAAAATAAATCGCCTATCGAATGATGCACTAAACCGAGTGTATAATTTAATAAAATATATTATTTTTTAAAGTAACTAATTAATGCTTTATTTGTAGTTGGCGAAAGAGGCCCTTAGTCTGACTATATATACTTACCACAGAAAATTGGCTCGTATACATAAATTACACAAAATATAATTTAGGTAATTGTATAAATTAATAGAAATATAAGCCGATTCAGATACAGTTAAATTAAATTAATTCATTTCCATATATAATGCTGTTAATTAATCCAATCTATGAAATTAGTTTAATTAATAAATGTTTTATTAATTAATGTTATTTCTGTATAATTTAATAAAACATAATATTATTTCTAAAAGTAACTAATTAACACTTTACTTGTAGTTGGTGAAAGAGGCCCTTAGTCTTTTAATTAATACTAATATTATAAGTGTGAAAGTAACTGTCGGTCAGTCTGTTACATTTTCACGCCTTAACTACTCAACCGGTCATCATGAAATTTTGCACACACGTATTTAGGGTACCAAAGGAAAGGACACAGGGTACCAAAGATAAACTAACGCCTGACAAGTGTTATACTGGTATATTGCTTATATATTTATTATTTTCCAACACGGAGCAAGACGCGGGCACAAGTTAGTTTTATATTAACAGTGTAGTGTAAATTTTATATTAACAGAAATAATTTCTACTTGAAACCCAATTTGATAAAAAATAATGAGATCCATGATAATAAAACTTAACGCGTAGCTTGTTCTTAATGAAATAAAGAAGGTCACACTGTAAAATAAAAAAATACTTTTAATACTAATTGTCGTCAAAGTAATAAGCTTTTAGCGGGAGACGTAAAATATAAGAGGAAACTTAAGGAATGTCAACCAAAATGGGACAAAAGTAATTTTATTTAAGTATATACCCAGTAGCTTTTTATCCGCAGCTTCTGGCGTGATCAATCAGTAGGTCTATGTATCTTATGTTAACTCACAGGCTTAATAGCAGCTTGACACTCTATTTCATTTACTTTGACTACAAAACAAATTGTGCAGAGTAGTTAAATAAAGAATAATACTCGCTGACTTATAAACAATAACATGTCTGTATGAGGTCTTTGTATCTGACCCAATATCTACAATCTACTCCCCGCTGAGTTGTTTGTTGCCATATTCTTAACCTTTGAATCGTAAACTGATATTCAATATGCAGATAATTAAAAATACGTTTCAATACCTTTTACCATACAAAAATTATTTTTTATTGACATTTTGTTTTCATTACATAGTTTCCGTAGTTATTTACAAGAAATCATCAGATACAAAGAGTAGAATAATTACAAGCCAATCATAGGTGTGCTAAAAAAAAACAAGGTACTAAATTTGAATGACATGTGATATTACATACTGCGTAAATAAATCAGAATACTAAATATATTTACATATATACAGGAATATGGTTCAATTCTCAAAAGTATTAAATATTAAAGGTATTCATAATGTTTCTGCCGCGTTCTACGAGTATAAAGAAAACGTCTTCCGCGGTGTCAGACATATAATATATTTGAGACATCTTCCCTTCACTACGATTGAATCAAAAACTCTGCCTGGTTGTCTGTATATTTGAAAAAATACTGTTTTTTATGTGCTATTCATAAACCTTGTAAAATTGCCGAAAAATGAGGCAGAAATCCGTTGAATGCAATACGACCGGGGTGGCCGGCGTTCAAAGGAGTAATTACAAAGTATGGCGGCGTCAATCAGTGCAAACAAAAAGACAATTTCACATGATTTCGAGTCAAAATGGCCGGATGCGCGGCCCTGCTCATTCGAACAAAATGTAGATGACATTCGTATTCAAAAGAGATTTTTTTTATTAGCCTCCATTTTATTTACATTAAAACAGATATGAAATTCTGAAGCCCAAAGGTCGCAATTAATACATCTCTAATAATATTGAATTTATGAGTGATAAAAAAATACCGTACTGATTCTTACATTTACTTTCCGTACATTTATTCAATAACTACAAAGATTTGGGAAAGAAATAGTTTTTGAAACCAATTCTAACATATTATTTTATTGTATATATATTTACTAGCTGTGTCCGCTACTAACGTAACATTTTTCTATGATAAAAAGTATCCAGGTAATAAGCTATCTGTATGCCAATTTTCATCCTAGTCCGTTCAGCCGATTCTGAGATTGGCTTGCACAGACAAACAGACAAGTTTTAAAAACAATTTTTTGAGCTCTCAGTAACATATTGTTTACTAGCTGGCGCCCGCGACTTCGTCCGCGTTGAAAAAGAAAAGAGTAGCCTATCCTGTGTCCTGTACGTCTATATGTTTATCTGCCAAGTTTAATGAAAATCAGTTAATTCGTTTAAGAGTTATGGAGGAACATACATACGAGTACATACAGAAAAAAAATCTAAAAATCGTCAATTTAGTTTCAGTACCATGTATAGAGCCTATAAATGCGATGACTCTATGACCAACCCTTACAGATTTGTTATTAGTATTGATATTAATGATATTGTACAAATGGTTTTATTTTATTTTATTTAATATGCAGACACGGTCCGTTTACAATAATTTTATCATTGGATCCAATTAAAAAGAGTTGGCGAAGTTTCGTAACGGTTGGTACATTTGCTTTTACAATTTGGAATCTCGAATCGCAACCCACATTCACGGCTATCTGCACTTTGGACAAGTAATGCGATCGAAACAACATTTGCATCCAACATTATATTGCACACGGTCACTTTGTACTGAGTACATTTGGGATTGGGAGTAAAGAAAATCTCTATTTTTATATACCTTTGTAAATTTACGATATACTCGTATCAGTTGTATGATCCCTTGTATATGTGGTTTGCTGAATTAAAAACCACAAGAAGATAACGAGACAATGTGAGAGTTAGTTTAGATTTTACAATATTTATGAAAATCAAAATTGTCGTAAAGACAAGCGATAATCTGAACAAATAAATACATAACATCAAAAGAAATTTTTTATAACATGTATAGAATCACAATGAAATACATACGTTAATATAATTATATTTTATGGACGTTTCTAGATACACTTTTATCATACTAAATCAACGTACTTAAATACCTTGAGGTAGTTTTGTAACATTTTTTTTGGAGACCATCTGCGCAGTAGTGACTGCTCTCATAAGTTGTTCTACAGGAATCCGGATGGGTAGAAACTTCATCACGCGAATGCGCGAACTTTAGAACTTACTCCTTTCTGAGGTGTTTCCGTTCCATTAAAGATTTATTCAAGCGTGCTGTAAACAAATTCTTCGAGTCAGAGCTCAGCTGCATCTTAAACAACGATAACCTCTTGACATCATACCTGCCATCGTACTTCTTATATATAAAATTCTTGTGGCACAGTGTTTGTAACAAAACTCCTCCAAAACGACTTGACCGATTTTTATGATTTTTTAGTAGGCCTGAGAATAGGTCATAAACTATTTTTTATACCCCTAAAAATTTTTTTTTGGCATAACAAAATTACATAAAATAAAAGAAAAACATTTTTCAGAGTTTTTCAACTAACATATTCTAATTTCATTTTCTTGTGTACAAATTAATTTCGACCAGTACTTGAGGGTCGTATAAAATTATCGTCTAGCCCAAAAGAATACTCAATCGCTAATCGCTAACCAGAAAATTCCGTAAGCGTTCGGATTATTGAAATTACCGGATTGAAACGACCTAATTTATTCAACGATTCGAGTTTGAAAATAAATAAATTAGTCAAAAAAGCAAAGTTAAGTTATATTTTGTAATTAATTTTGCTTTGTGTCTTAAGAATGTGTTTTGACGGAAACATTCTCATGTTATCTGTATGTTAAGCGTATTAAACTAACAATAGCGGAACCTCTCATTTGGAATTCCCTCACTATGTATTAACATAATAATATGTAACACTTCAATTACACGGGAACAATGATAATGAGTCGAAATTGTGTTGAAAATGTTTGCTGAAACGCAAAAGCAGGTCCTAAATCTGATGGGCCTAGACCATTCGTGCGTTGATTGGAAACTAAATACTATAACAAAAACCAATTTTGTTAGTGCAGTCATGATTGTAGTTTTTCAAAGAATTCAACCACAATATACGAGCGTTTGAAAGGAAATATATGTGTCAGTATATATGTTTCAGTAAACGATTGTGGTTAATAAGGATTTCGGAGCTGTGTATTCGAAAGTGGCTGTGAAAAGAAAATGGAATTCACTCGTTCATCAAGTCATTAATCTTGTCCGCTGTTCGGAATTAGAAATCGTTGAGGGACTACCTCCCCCCAACCCCCCTCCCCATGGTCCAACCGTTACTTGCGACCACGACAGGATAAAAAGGTTCAATGCAAGGCGAAGTTTTAATTGCATGTGCACGAAGGACCAAATGTGCATATTTTGGTCACTTGTGAAGAGGAATTCATGGCTCATATATACATTGAAGAATTTGTACTTACTATATATTTTTTAACCCTAACAAGTCATAAATCTGAGGGTACAAGGAACACCGTCACAAACATACCAATAAGAAAATCAGTGTCAACATAAAAAATATGCAAATAAGTAATTACACCGCTCCAGGGTCATCGAACCAGATGCGGTCGCGCGCCTTTTTCGTTTAGTTATAAAAGTTTTCTATTTTTGTAAAGAATGTCATAAGAAAAGTTAAAATTTAACCTGCTTAATGAGGAGCTTTATTTTGAGTGCGAAAGATATTAATTGACGATTAGTTGAAAATGTATTACTCTTTCTAGTCATTATTATAAAAAAATATTTATTTAGCATAATTATGAAGACTAAAGCTGTATGCTCTTACCCAAGTAAACTTGTTGAAAAGAGTTAATATCGGTGGCTGCGTTTCTTTTATTTAGTTTACTTGGATTTCATCATGAAAGAAATATTACTCCGCTGTTTTGCACAATAAGTGCAGTTCAAGGAAAAACGAGAGATTTGTTTGAATGTACTGTCAACTTAGAGGTAGCACAAAGAATTTCTCTTCAGTGTGACAGTTATGAGTTAATTTCGCTTGTTACTCGTACATAACCGAGTTACATAACCAGCAATGTACAAGGAAAAATATTCTATGCACAGAACCGGGTAATGTATAAAGAAATATTTGTTCTTTGCACATTACCGATTACATTTCCAGTTTTGTATAAGGATGTAAATATTCTTCCTACATTACTCGGTTTTGTTCAAAGAGATCGTTGTTCTGTGTACAAAACCAAGAAGGTTCTCCGAGTGAACAATAAAATTAGTAATAATTTTTAAAACAATTTACATGTTTTTCGTAACAAGCGGATATTTTGACTTTGGGTTTGCTTTGGGTTGACACTATTCGAATTCGAACCTGCACTCACTATGTTGGCAGCCAGTAAGTCGACACATTGGCTCGGCACTTGTGCAGAATAGTTTTCTGGCAAGGAGTGGCACGTCCTCCGTCTAAATTCCATCGCTAATGGAAGCGTGCCTCGCTCTATTTACATACTACCACAAACACATCAAGCGAGACACAACGCCAGTACGATAACTTCGAAAGAGGCAGTGCGATTTTTATCATTATGGATTTTTATTCATTTGTTAAGATGAAGGCTTACGAAAATCAATAGTTCTATTTATTCTTACACTTTTGTATAAGAATTCTTCACCACCAATATTTTTTACCACCATTCTTCACTTCACTTCACTTCAATTCAATTCACTTACCAATATTCTTCACTACCATTATACAAATTTAAAAGATTATTGGAACAGAAACTACGACAAGCTATAAATTATTCGTATAATGATTATTTGATTGATAAAGCTGCTTGGGTCTGATGGCTGATTATTTTATGATAATCAGTAATCATGGTTTTATGAGTCTTTCCTCATAAAACCTCATAGCCTCAAAGACATACTGTTTGTCGTTGTGAGTGCGGCCGCGATGCAAGAAGCGGAATTCGCTCTGTTCACTTCCAGACTGTACACAGGGTGCTCGAGAATTTTAATCGGCATCCAACAGCTCGCCAATTATTTACACTTATTTAACGAGTAAATTGGGAATTTCATGCAATCTCCGCTGAAAGCTATTTTAAACCTTTTGTTACAATAATGACACTACGTTTCTCCAGTGACTACAATATTTTCTTGGAACATAAGAAGCATAAATATGCTTAAGTTGTAGCTCTATTGAGTTATATTGATTATTTTAGAATTAAAGTGTACTTAAGTAACGTTAAAAGTAAAGTATTTTTAAAGTACTAAATTTTTGACATATCCATTTTTATAACTTATGGGTCACTAGTGAGTTTATAAAAAAATCAGTTCTAAGTACCATGGCATTTATGGAAAAACTGAATTATACAAAGACCACAATCACTTAAGTCACAGTGAAGTTTATTTATTGGAGTAAAAAAATAACACACTTTGGACACTGTAATTTCTTTGGATGAAAATTTCTCTATGTTCTTTTCTGTATTCGTAACAAACAAACAAACTCCCTTTCTCTTTTATAATATTAGTTATAATAAGATATAGTTATGTTTCTATTTCGTGAGCGTGTGGTCCATGAATTGCTTAGTTCTTTACGAAGAATGAATTTGTGGTGAGACGAAGTAGTTTTTGTAGAGTGTATAAATGGAATAAACCCACTTAATGCAAAGTATAACTGATCCGCTAATGCCAGACAGATTGTAATGTAGATTGGGTTGAAATGCAAGCGGATGAAACAAGCGGATTTGATGGTGATGTATTATAGGGGCTTGGTCTCTTGTGGGCCACTAAACCAGCGTTTATTCTAAACACTATACCTTCTTTGTATACGAATATAAAACATTATTATTTTCCTTGAGCAAGTGAATATAATTATTAGAAATGAAAAAAAAAAAAAATTGAATAAAATACATTTTATCATAGTATTAATTTGTATGGAACAGGTTTTTTACTTTAAGGCGGTACGAAGTTTGCCGAATCAGCTTGTATGATATTTTTATAATATTATATTTAAAATAAAAATATATATAGCTTTAGTAAAAAGTGTAATATTTTGTCGTTAATTTGACTTCGCTGTTTTAATGGTGCCGCCGCGAAGCCACTAGGGTCTGGTCGTAGACAACGACCCTCGTCAATCAGCAGTATCGACTGATAATTAACAACCCCCAGACGTTGATATCAGTATGCTTAACAGCGTGTTGAGTTAGCTTACAACTCTGATGGGTAGGCATTCTGGAAAGGCTCTATAATCGCATGCTAATGCAATAGAACCTTAAATATTCACACAATGGCACAAACAGATCAGTGGCGAATTAATCGTTCTCAATTTACCTTTCACCTCTTAGGGCATCTTTCACCAACTACAAGTAAGGCGTTGATTAGTTACTTTTAGAAATCATTTTCTGTTTTATTGAATTATGCACTCGGTTTATTGCATCATACGATGGGCGTATTTTTATTATTATTTTCTTTTCAATGTTTGGGACTTTTACTGTACAAACAAAGGTATCAGGTCTATTATTCCCGGTTACCGGTGACTTTAAATGACAGATAGTCTACTTGACAGTTGGTGAAAGAGGCGCTTAGTCTAACAGCACATGTGCTGTTGCGTTTTCATTTTATAAACAAAAAGTAAGTTCAAAAACTCGACTAAAACTAGAAAATTATCATCTGAGCGTGTTAAACATAGGTAATTATTATAGCCGTAGTCATACCAAGAAAGTTCTGCTTTGCTTTATCAATACTAATAATAAATCTGTAAGGTTTGGTCATGGAGTAAGTTACTTTGTTTTCAGAGATATCGTGTTTATAGGCTCTATACATCATACTGAAACTAAATTGACCATTTTTAGAATTTTTTTCTGTATGTATGTATGTACGGGCACCAGCTAGTTATTATTAAAACTTTAAACCACAAATGTAAAGAAATAATATGAATATTTAGCGCTATTTATTTTTGATTTTCAGTAAAACGTTTGTAATGTCTGCGTTAAAATGCATTTAGTTGAGTTGTAATAACCGGTGAGTAGTTTGTGTCGCTGACGTTTTAATTAAAGGACTGAGTAAAGCAAATGACAATATTTCTTGGGAATAACTATCGCAGTCTAAAGAATAGACCACCTCTACTTTAGTACTGATTAATTAAAAAGTGTATTATTCAGATTATACTTAAATTTTTAGCCTTTCTTTAGCAATGGCGTTGACAAACTAAAGACATCAAAATGCCTTTTCTTCGTCAATTGTCTAAACGAATTCGCATTTAAATGCGGGAATAAATTATTGTAAGGAATAATATTAATTAGTTGTTTTAATTTTGATAATATTTTAATTCGTGACGATGTTTTTATGACGAACTAAAATATTATCCTTTATAAAAATAAAAAAAAAATACCTGTGTATAGTGCTTATATTTTTTTTAAATGCAATTAATTGTGATTCAAATTTACAGATAGATAGATACTTCATATTTTAAAAGTACAATAATATTAAGCTTTTTACAAGACTTAAATAAAAAGTCGAAACTTTCGAAAGTTCTATTTAAAAAGTGAAGCCTTGCTGCAGAAGTTTTTAAAAACTATTTACGATTTTCCAAATCCGGGGGATTAGCGATGGGATAATTGCGTTATGATTGCGCAGTGTGAACGCACCTTTAGAGATTAGACGTGGGACGCTAATCGCGGCTTTAATGACTCATGATGTGGAACCTTTGTTTGTGAATTAGCTATTAGGATGTGTTGTGCGGTTAACGGCGGTTTCTAAGGAAAATGCACACTCACTGATTCATTCTGCGGTGTGTCCCACTAGGGACGTTCCTCGGGTACGCTTCTGATGAGAAATGTTCCAAGTGTTACCAAAGTTTCACTTGCAAAGTTACGGTTTGGAAATTAAACTAATTAACAGCTCTTAACGGTCTTAATCTTAACAGTCTTCAAATAGATTTTAATTGCGGTAAAATAACTACTGAATCGCGAATGGTCTGAAAGTGCAAAATGGTCTGAAAGTATAAGTTTAAAGTAAAAGGTGTAGTATTTAATTTACCTTTTAGATACCTACTATTTAGATTACGAATATTCAAAATTTAATAAAATTAACTGCTAAGTTATTATAATATGATATAATTTTTAAAAAGCTACTTACTTTTGTTGAATTTATTTAGCTTTACTCGAAAATGGATATCAACAATCTTCATGTACGAGTATAGATGCGAGACGTATTGTTAGAAGACATGTTATATTTTTCTTTTAACCAGAGCGGAGCCAACTTTGTAAAGGTTATTTCCAAAGTTGACCCTTCCAGGAATTGAACCCAAGAACCCTGGAACAGAACGTTAAAGCAAGTACCATAACCGTTTATCCAACTTGCTCGTCATAACCCCATACCTGATAATTTACACAACCACATTATTAATTTATTACAGGCTCTATCATAATTTAAACAAAGTATTACTCGTACATAAGGTTTTCATGCATACATTGCGACTTGCATACACAGCGGTATCACAATTTTATTGAAGTGATCCATCAGAAAGGGAGTATTTACTGAGCACACCCTCACACACACACACACACACAAAGTGTATAATGTGCGTGAGTGTGTGTGTAATTATATCAATTTCCTGTTGAGAAATTTGATCAAACTGAAAATCGAGAGGGTGGAATTTTACTGTGACCTTGACGCCATCGCCTCGCCTCTTACGTGAGGTGTTTAACATGTTACAGCGTACACTCTATCGGGAATTATCCTGCACTGTATTGCGTAGATCGTACGCACTCTTTTATCACTGGTATCGGAGAATCTCCCTCCATTTGTCATTTTTCTCAAACCATAATTAAACTACCAAATAGAGCTAAATGGACTTTTTATAAGATTCTATTCAATCAATAGAACTAGATGAAAAAATATCTATTTAATTCTACGGTTGAACCAAACTAGTGTGGTTAGGGTGATTGCCTTAACGCTCCGTTCCAGGATTCCCGGGTTCGATTCCCGGCAAGTTCAATTTTGAAAATGAACTATTCAAAGTTGGCTCTGAAAAGTATTGGCAGAGCACATTGCTTTTCGTACTTAGTCATTTGGGCAGCCCGTTTGACAGCAGTAACCATCTCTTACATTACAGAAGACCACCGTGAAATAACGGCACTTTTTGTGTTGTGTTTCTGTGAGTGAGTAAGGGGTCAGAGCCTATTTCCCTATCCCTTCCCATTCCCTAATCCTTGTTTTTATAAATTATCTAATAAATATAATAAATAAATAATATAATAACAAATAATAATAAATTTATCTTCACACATTCCACACAGCACCATTAGTTCCACAGTAAGCACTAAAGCTTGTATTATGGATACCAGACAATTGATACATACATTACTTTTTTGTAAATACATACATACTATAAATAAAAAACATCCATGACTCAGGTACACATAAACATAAAACGTAAAATGCTAACACATAATAAACATTTGCCCCTAGCGGGATTCGAACTCGCGACCATTTGGTTAACAGCTAGGGTTACTAGCCACTAGACCAAACGTGTCGTCAAAATCCTTAATCCTACTATAGTCGGTAGCGAATTGGAATGCTTGTGACATTGCTTGTGTTATAGGCGACGGTAGCAACATACCATCAAGTGGACCGTCAGCCTGTGTGCTGGCCTTAACATAAAAAAAATCAGCAAAAAGACTGTAAATACATTATTTCATATTGAAATGTATCAGCAATATTTTCACGTCAAATAACAACGCAAAAGTCTATCTTAAGTGGATCAGAATATAATAAAGAAATATAAAAATTTTATCCCAAAAAGTGTGTGGGTATTATATATACCTAATATATAATATTTTTAGGTGGAGTGTACAACGTTGATCAAGGCTCACGTCGGATGTCGTTCTGAACTCTCGCCTGATTGATCACCTTGATAATCTTATCTTTGTTCTCTAACGTCAAACCTTTTCTCTTGCCTTTCTACCTTTTAGATGCTACATCTACATCTATATGATATTAAAATACATTAATACGTAGTAAACAGCAGTGGCTATACAAATAATAGTGAAAATATCTATGTGCCTTGACATTACATCTTACTGTACTGTCTTTACATCTTTAGCAGTTGACTATAACTAAGAATAAATTTAATATAAAAACCACCTAAACTGATAGGAAACTTTGACATCTTTTGCTGTAATGATGGCGATGCTGCCACATTTTTTTATATTTTAAGATGATCCCTCGAGGATAGTTCTTTTTTTCTGAATGAAATATACCCTATGTCCTTTCCTGTATTCTTGACAACGTGTATGCAAAATTTTTATAATATTAAGTATGGTTGTAGTATGAAGTAACTCCGTCTGTCTCCCTGTCTCCTTTTCACGCCTTAACTACGCAACCAAACTAAACTTGGGCCACCCAAATTTAAAATATTTACTAGGACTCCTACTACATAAACTTTCCCACAGCACTACATTCAGGTTTAAGATTAATATGGGAGTCTCGTGCGAAATTAGATCACTGTTTAAAAGTAACCACAGAACTTGAGAAATATTGTGTACTAGCTGGCGCCCGCGACTTCGTCCGCGTTGAAAAAGAAAAAAGTAGCCTATCCCGTGTCCCGTACGTCTAAATGTTCATCTACCAAGTTTCATGAAAATCAGTTGATTCGTGTAAGAGTTATGGAGGAACATACATACTTACATACATACATGGTCAATTTAGTTTCAGTATCATGTATAGAGCCTATAAACACGATATCTCTGAAAACAAAGTAACTTACTCCATGACCGACCCTTACAGATTTATTATTAGTATTGATAATTAACAGAGAAATGTTGTTAAAAGCGAGTGATCCAAATTGGCTGTTGGGATCAATTTATTTAAAGTCGCCGACAGACGAAGTGACACCATTCATTAAGCTATCGTCATGTTTACCAATTTCACTAATTTTAATGAGACTCAAACGAGCCACTAAATCTCCGCAGCGACCTTTGATCTTTCATTCACATTCATTTCACATTTTATCAGCAAAACCTTTACGCTTCTTTATAGATGTGAGTGCTCATAATAGGAGGACTGTATTATATACACGTATCACACATATATTCGAATGATTGGAAATGTTTCATTTCTATACAAAACCCATGAGGATTATATAGACCAATTTAAATGACATACTATATTTAAAAGAAAAATGAAATAATAAAAAAACATAAATAATAATTTTAATATTTGTTATACCTATTATATGTATTTATTTATGTATATAATTTATTATTTTTTTCATTTATTTATTTATTTATACATAAATATAAGTGTTTTACTATTTCACAAAATGTCTTTAACAAAGCTAAAATCAATGAGATTTATCAAGGTACTTCGGTCAGTATGGTAACGTCCGAAACTATATTCATTCGATATTGGTTCTAAGGAAAAAAACCGAAAGTTCAAGGTCAGGACTATATAATGGATGAATTATCACTTGCCAACTATTCTCGTCAGTTGTTGGCATCGAGTTTCGTCAGATTAAAATCGATGAGTTTTTTCCGCTTGCAAAAGTTCGTACTGACATCGTGTCTTCCCTAAAGTGTGAGGAGTGATCCCATTATTTTAACTACAGCAGTCCATGGATTTTTCTACTGATTTTCTTAACGTTAAAAGTAAACCTAATAAAAAAAAAGAATAATCATGATTCATGTCACCACTCCTCAAGATGTCATAAGATAAGAAAAATAATTACCTAAACAAAGGCATGTTTCTTTCTGTAGGAAAAAAATGCGGTCGCACTAAGATTAAGTAAATCCAAAACAATCCATTTGACACTTGTTAAGCCACAATGTAAACCTCTATTGCAAGATCTCGTATATTGTAACATTTTGCTCCAGTATCACCTTCTCAAGTGCGATGTCGACTTTACCAGGATTAGGGGGATTAGAGGGGGGTAAGGAAATGTAAGAAAATATAGGGAAATCATCGAACAATTCTACTGGGAACTATCGCATACATATAATCATGGCAGTGATTATCCTTTTAACCAGTGTTCGGTAATTTTGACAATTTAAAAATATATAAAATACAGGGTTATTTTTTATGTTAAAGTAAAAAAGACATAAATAAAAGTTTTATTTATGTTAAGGTCTTATTTCAGACAGGTTAACGGTCCATTTTATGGTAGGTGGCTACCGTCGCCTATAACACAAGCAACGCCACAGGTGCTGAAAGTGCGCTGCCGACCATAGTAGAATCAAGGATAAAGGATCAGCATGTGTGCCGTTTTGGATCGAAACACAACGACACATATTATGCTGTAATTACACGGTGGTTGGTCTTTTGTAAGGGATTTTACTGCTGTCAGATGAGCTCCCCAAATGACTGCAAAAGTCCAAACAAACAAGATACTCGTATTATAATAACATCAAGTTTTATATTAATGTTATTAATTTACTGCAGTTGTGTTCATACTGATGAGTATGAAAATATATTTAGAGTATCATCGGTGCAAGCCAAATTAAATTGCAAATAGTACATTTCTAAAATAGGATTCCTTAATTCATTAAAATAGAGTTAAGTTAAAATAGAGTAAATTGCACTTTAGCGAGTGCAGATAAGGCAACGATCGCCAAATATTTAAACGTAGCATACGGTGGCAAAAGTGTTTGTATTTAACAAGCATTTGTGCCAAACTGCCGCAACTAGCTAAAGGGGGAGGGGATATGTGGAACTTTGCCAAAACATCTTTCATAGAGCTTTTGTTTTTCTTTTTCAAGAAAAGTTACCAACAGAATTTTCTTAAAAAATCTACCTACTTAAGAAAAGTTTACTCCGACCGCAAACAGAAATTTTGATTATATTTTTAATAATAAATCATCAAATTTTATGATAATTAGTGCAACGTAAAACTACAGTGAGGTATATCTGCTTTTACTTACAATTATAACATAAAAGAGTTTGCTTAATTAAACAAATGAAAATGTAATATGATCATGAAATGAATTTAATTAAAAAATAATGAATGAATGAATGAGCGAAGATTCTGTATTATAAAATGATTTTCATATCTGATATGAAACGAAATATGTACCGATTGTAAAGTATGAATACATCATTATATTCTCAACCCGATGAGCTGAAAATTCTACGAAAATGAGAATTGCTTTATCGAAATGCACAGACCAAACGGTTTAATACACGCGAAAAAATATTATTTTTTTATATTTAAACTACACGTTACTGCTTAATTAAAAAAAATATCCAAATTACTAGACCACGTTCAGTTTAAGACATTAACAATAAAATATGAACTTTTTTTTTTAAATAAATATGGCTTAATCATAAGTTTCAAATAGGTACAGATAAACTTAACCATTCAATCTAAGTAAGTAGTTAGATACTCGTAGTATAGTTTCAGAGACATCATGCAAGTGTGCAAGCATGCGCCTGAAATACTCGGCTTGGGCTATTTAAAAATAGAACCCAAGCTGTAGCAACACCAACCGAGGAAAAACATTTCATGCAGCCAAATATCAAGACGGGAAAAGCCGCGGGGCACAGCTTCTTAATTATATAACAGGGTTCCAAGCAATATCTAGTTTCCAATTTGATATTTATTTTAATTTTATATAAAACTTATTGTGACCAAGTTGACTAATGAAATAATAGGTAAATTACAAGCATAATAGCTCGAGAGCGCGAGCAAGTTTATTATCCTCGAGTTGACTAATAACACATAAAATTTCAATAAGCTAATTCGACACAAATCAATTGTTGAGCATGACAAACTGACAATACTAATGTGTGTGTATTTTATATGTATATATTTTTGTCGTGGCAACACTGGCTCTCTTCCTGGTCATCTTTGTAGAAAGACCGGAAATAATCCCTTTTTTTCGGACCAAGCGCTTTAAAACATCATTTATAATGCCGAGGTTCGGAACTCCCTCTCGGCGTCTGTTTCCGAGCTCATATAAAATAATTCTTTACAAAGTTGGATAATAGTCATCTTCTGGGTGAGCTCCCTCCAGCATAGGCCTCATCTACGCTACTCAGGTGGATGTTGGCCAAGAGCAAACCCATCTCTAATAAAAAAAAAGCTAGTTCGGTCCCGTCATATTAAATGTTTTAAAGCGCAGGAGTAAAGTTGTTTTACTCACGAAACCACCATTAGGAAATGTAAACACCAATCCATTGCTGAATAAAATCACCTTGGTTTGGCAACGAATTGAAATAGAACCCGTAAATAAGGAAGACGGCCAATATAAACGTCACCAGTATCCACGGGATTTACCGTTAGTCCACAACTATGCCGATTTGATCCCGCTTTCCCCTCTGGCCACCGCAATCGTGATTTATTCCAACGTAGATTTCGAGCTGTCAGCTGACGACGTACCAAATTCATTTTCAAGTTCTTTTTTTATTTATTAAGGCGAGTATCATTCCGTATAGTATATATCCTTATCCGTACGGAAGAATACTATGTAATAACAGCACTTATGTCTGCTGTGTTTCAATTTAAACTATTAGAGCAATGTTTTTATAGTATTAGGGAATATTTTGACATTTAATTACATTTTACAATTGACTACGATATCTTTTTTATTTTTATTATTTTCATTTTATATAATTCTTATTTAACTAGGTAGATATGTAAGTTATGATTTTACTGGCCAGACTTGGCAGTACATGAGTTTGCATATTCAAACTAATAAGAAATGGTTCACATTGACCCATGTTACTTGTAAATAAATTATTTGAATTTCAATTTGAACTACATTCAAAATTTCGTTATCAATGATAAATACTTAAACACACATTAATTAAATAAAGGAAAAGCTGACAGCTAATTCAAGAATTGAAAAGAGCTGGCCAGGTAGCTTAGTAGTTCCACATAATCTGCATAATTCAAACAGCTCGACTACCGGTGCTCTGGAAACTAGGTGAAAGTGGTCACTATTGAAATTTGTTTCATACGAACTAACGGCCAGTTGTTTGCTCATAATAAATATTTATGAAGAAAGTTATTTAATTTAGTGTCCGTCCCGTCCTCGCGCTTTATCCCTTCTGAATAATGTTACTCCGAACACGAGCCGAGGTTTTATGTTAAACACCTCTTGAAGTTTTTGTTTATCGATTACCAGAGTAATTAGATACGTTATGTTCACCTCGTCTAGAAGAAGTGAAATTCTGCTGGTATTGTAATAGGGGTTCGTTGGAATGGAGCCAGAAACGGATGTGAACAGATGATGTATGTATGGACGCGGGACAGCCTTCAGGAGCTGGATTACTATGCTCTATAACAAACAACTTTACCCGGGTTTTAAATTATATTCAAGTTAAATTCATTTTTTAATTCATTATTTTATTGTCATGTTGCTATATAATTTGTAAACGTCATTAAACTTCCATAAAGAGAAGAAAATCCATAAAAAGAAAGAAAAATATATTATTAAGGTTGAAAAATGGAATGCCACATACCTCACACTTTGACGCATATTTATCGTTATAGGCGATGTTAAGGTTATAGGCATCACAAGATTTGTAAATCTTTTTTACTTATATTTTCACAAAATATAATATGTTATTTTACATACGTTTGTATGATTATAGAACTCAATATTTCAACAAATGTTGTTTGACAAGAAAACCACTGTCGCTAAGGAAAATCGACCCAGTTATATTCTTAGCTTTATCACTCGCCACCAACAGAACTAAATCTGCTATTTCTTTTGCTTCCGCAACTCTATTCAGAGTAGTTGATTTACTGATTCCATCCCAGACGTCTCCTGCTGCCCCTGATGCTGTGAAAATGTCAGTTCTCACTGGTCCTGGATTGACACTGTTAACCCTAACACCCTTGGGCGACAGCTCAACAGCAGCTCCCTTAGTAAAATTATTCAAAGCGCGCCTTATATTGTATTCTTTTTTCATTGATCAAAAAGGTAAACAAACAATTCACGATATAGAACTAAACAATCTATATGAACAAATTCTAAATGAGTTAATCACTGAGTCAACTCTCTTTGATAATGCCTAAAGTACAAATTCCATCTTTAAAACAGTCCAGTGACCATGGCGACGCTATATTTGTTTACGTTTTTGATCAATAGAAAAAGAATAGATCATAGATACGCAATACACCAACAAGTTTGGTAAAGGGGTATAGCCACAACACTGAATATGTTCACGATGTTGCCTTTGGTGTCTATAAGTTGTGGCGCGGCCATTGAGGTGATGAGCATAACAGCTTTTAGATTTGTGTTAATTATCTCGTCGTAAGAGTCCATGAGATTTCCATCCAAAATCGTACCGTATCTAACCACACCCGCATTGTTAACGAGAATGTCAAGTCTTCCATATCGATCAACAGTTGCTTTCACAACAGGCTTTGCCTCGGTTTCGTTGGACAGGTCTGCTTAAATCACGAAGTGCTTTATACCATTCTTCTCGCATTCTTTCAGAACCTTTGCAAGATTCTTCTCGTTCCTTCCAGCAATAGCAACATTGGCGCCTTCCTTAGCGAAGAGCTCAGCAGTCGCGGTTCCGATGCCAGCGTTAGCTCCTGTGACGAGGGCGACTTTGTTCTTCAAACTCATTTTACTACGTCTTTCAACAAGATCTTCAGTTAACTGTTTCTATCGTTGTAGAAATGCTATTATGATTAACTGCATGCGCCAGTAAATTTATAACTAGTCACTTCATTTTATCATTAACATAAAGACTGCGCACATAATCATCATTGCAAACTAAGATATTAATAACATAGATAAAATACTGCTTACATAATTTTAACAACACTCCAGAACTTTAACTCCAGAAATTGATTGTCATTTATATTCTTTAAGTTTTTTTAATTATTACAACACTTCCTGATTACAATTATGTAAATTTTTTGATACCTTTAACATAATTTTGTTGAACGATGTTATTTCTCTGGGAATCGGAATAGCATAACTATGCTATTTTACTACCCATTTTTGTTTTTATTCATCGCCAATATCAGAAGGGACGGATAGGAAGTTTATTTAAGAAGTGTATTTGCAAGATCAATAGATTTCTGACGGCTACGTTCCTTGAAAAGCTAGAAAGTAGGACAACTTATCATCTGCAGACATCTGCTTGAGAATACTAGAAACTGCTTTAGGATGAAAACAAACACATTATTGATGATTAAGAATTAGGTTCATAGTCGCAGTCAACTTAATAACATAACTAAAGTTTCATTACGTGTAAAATAGAAAGTAATGAATTTTGTGTTTCTTTTATAAATAGAAATAGTACAGATAATATTGACTTAATTTAATATGTAAGATATTAATGCAATTTTTATATTAGAATTAAATTTAGACAAATAGCATACCAAAAAAAGCCTGAAATTGATGATGCTACTAATGTACATTATGTTGGACGTGAATTCAATTTGGACAATTTCAAATGTCATGTCATTTTATTAATGTTACGAGGGAGGCAATCGAAAAACTAATTACCGTCTGGCTAGTTTAATAATAGTCGTAACGTTATTGGACTCGAAATGAAATAAATTCTTTAATTTTATTCAAAATGTGTAATATTTTAAAACGAAAAAATTAGGAGCAGCGCCAACGTCTAGGCCAATTAATTATATTTTACTCGTTTGGAGTGAAACACAGTTGTAAAACAGTGCATGGTGCAAGCGATAAGGACTACTTATTGTTCATAGTCCTTCACTAGTCCCTGAAAATGTTCCGATGAGATGTAAGTAGGATGTGTTGGCAATAGTCCACTAAGCTAGCCCTCTGCTGTATAGAATCAGTGATTAGCACATCAGAACTTTTCGCAAACAGTGCCAACTGATGACTACTTTTCATTTTCCTGATCTTCTATGCTGTACTGCAGGAAGGTGAGCTGTAATGCTCAGTTTAGATATACAAAATTTCACAGCCTTAGATTGGACAACCAGTGAGGCGGCACTTGCATGCCTGTTTTGTCAGTTTTTTTGTCTAAATATACTATTTTTTTTTTAAAAACTTATCCCTGAAATAAACGAAACACTACATGCAAAAGAGCGACGAGAGGTCTCCGAGTGATGACGGTCCAGTTTGTCTTGCCTCTCACTTGTACCAAACTGAATCCAAGTTTTGTTATTCATTCAACTTGGAACCATTTCAATTAGCGCAAGTCTTGTGTTCATACGTATTTACCTACAACTTTGTAAACTATTTAATTTGCTTACTTGCAGAACTAAAATTTTATTGCAGCTACATAGCTGCACTGATATTTGTATTGGAGATGCACAGTATTCCTGCAGAAATAGTTGGGGAATCCTAATAGAACGTTCCTGACATAGACGTCGAAGTCGTCGAGTTGTATTTTGTTATTCAACAAATAATCTCTTTGTTCTTTCTCCCTTGCTTGTCTAGCATACCATATAAAACAACCGTCACAAAGTACTCGTTTTCTGAAATCTATTTTCGCCGTCAAGTTAAAGATAAACAAAATGACAAATTGCTAAATTGTTTGGTTTTAAACATAAACAGAGCCGACGAAAAATGTAGTTATCTTTTCGATCTGAGGGTCGCGCACTTTGTCCCTCGACGTTGAAAGAGGTGTAGGGGGAGGAAATTAAAATATTTGCATGACTCGGCACAGGCCTACACAGAGGCGAACTCACGAGCTGGTTTCAACAGCACAAAACGGACGGACGGAACTTAACACATTGAGAAACTTGCCTCCAAGTCATCATCATTTTCACCTCAACCACAGGACGTCCACTGCTGGATATAGGCTCCTCTACAATAAGACCGGTCAGGTGGAGCCTGGATCCACTGTCGACCCGTGGCCCTATTCAGGTCATCTGTCTACCTTGTAGGTACCGAACGCGGCCCATCTTAGATGGATTCAAGTAGTGTGCTAAAATCAGCGACTTACTTTATAGAATTAGCAAGTTGAAGATCACTTCAACCTTTCCTTTCTTCAAGTCGCCACTGTCTAGTGGGCAGGAAAACTGCTGAAGCTCGAAAAACCTAAATGTTCTAAACTGGCATGTTAATATGAATATTAACTGTCGCAGCAGTACTACCGGCTGTACCAATGAAGAATATTCTGACAAGCTGTGTTTCATTCATTTCAATGACCCAATTGAGGCAGTCATTTTCATGAATATACTTGAGGTGGGTCCACTCATTTTAATTGGGTGTCCTGTAATTACATGTATGTGGATATACTTGTATCTTAATTTATACGTGACATTGTGAGAGGACGATGTAATGTAAATACGTGGGAACGGACGATAATGGGTTGACGGAAATTGACGCGGAAAAAACCGCAAGTCGGTTATTGTGTTGAAAATTGAATAATCGTTCGATCGCCCAACTTACACACAGTGTTGTGTCCACATATCTGACTTTATTAAATGTCAGCAACAATTAGCCCATCGGAAATTCTCTTTTTTTAATTAAATTTTTAAGTGCTTTTGTGTGCTTTTAATAAAGTAATGAACGTATACTTTGCAATAGGTATATATCTGTTTATAGTCTTATTAATAGTAATTTGTGTAAAATTGTGCGCTTTCCTGTAGACTCTGTAGTGTCGCTATGCCTGACTAGACTGAAACATTATTTTTGAAAAAAAAAATGGGAGGAATTATGAGAATTAAGACCTTAAATCATGTGAGATTCTTTGTACTGTAAATAATTTTATAAAACTTATTAACATCTAGCGAAATTATTTATTATTTTATTTAACTTCGTATGCGTGGTACTCGGAATAGAGCGTTATTTTGTTGCTTGTAAACCGATTGTACTGACTAACACGTAACATTCCTGTAAGCTTGCCCCAATACAATTATAAGTAAAAACCGCATTCAAATCAGTTAAGCCGTTTTTGAGATTAACGTGCACAAACATACAGATAAATAACGATTTTATAATACGAGTATGTAAGTATGATAAGTTTGAGCTGTAAGATGTTTTAGGTCGAATAAACATTACCTCATTACTTTCTTTCCTTTTTATCTCTCTGTTCCAGAGGCGATGATAGTCTTTAAGATGGAAGATTGTCTGACGTATTTTGGGTCTAAAAAAATACATTTAATTGCTAAGTAACATTTTAGCGTTGGTTTCGTTCAGAGAAGGCATATTTATTCAGTAGGCGAACACGATACGAGTGCTCATGTATTATTTAGATTTTCCCTCTCCCTGGCTGCCCATCTGGCTCACACAAATAAAGTGTGCTTACAAAAAACAATCCGCATCTACATAATACTGAGAAACTCCAAGTTAGACGAGTGAGGAGTAAGTTGGAGGGTGGAAAGGCGATTGAAATCACGACACCTGCTGTTAGCGCAACCTTTTCACTTTAATGAGAATTTAACGATGTCAAACAGGTAATATAAGGGAGAAACCCTCCAACGGGTCTAGCATAAAAATATGCTTCCTCAGTGAAATTATTATACTCTTTACTTACTCTCTACTGGCCACAGTGTCTTTCGAAATATATATATTATGACAGTTTCAAAATGTTAAAAAGCTCACAGATCACGGTCAAGTCTCTCAACTTCTATTATATTTAGGCTAGTCTATGCTATATTTACTATCATTCTAACTGCAAAAGTAACTATCAGTTGATGTGAGGTATTATATGAAGACAGTTGAAACATTGAGTTGGGTTGAAAGTTTCTTGGTGAAAATGTGTGGATTGTTAGATATTTGTCAGTAGGTAGATTTATTGTAACCTGTGCGTAACCAGTTTCAGATTGTTAGGTAATCATGTTAATTCAGTATCAACTAGTCTGCGGGATACCAAACTCTTCAACACCTTACACAAAGTGTTTGATGTCAATAAAAAATCGGGGGTTACTATTTAATTTGTAATTATAGCTTTTTAATTAGCTACTACTCAGATTGCTACTTATAACTCTTATAATGCTTACAATTATACTTAAGTGTATATATTTTTTGTCGATAATCGATAATAGTCTATAGAGATAATAATATAATTCACCTCACTATTATAATGAGTCAAAACGGTGCTGCTTTTGTAAAGTGTTCTTTAATGGGGTAAAGAAGCTCTTCAAGCACACCAGTCAGAATTTAAAAAGTATGTTGTATAACTAATAAAAAAAATCTATGGTCATTATAAATGAAACATTCGCTTGAAATCAATACATATTTAATTTATACGAAAGTGTTGGCGACGCAAAAGTTGTCACTTTTGATTGAGTAAATTGATTTGTATTGAGCGGCAGAGAGATGGCGCACTATCCGTGCATCCCCCGAGGGCCACCCCTATTCATTTACTGCTTAACGCGCCAACTCCATTCAATACTTTATGGAGTTCGCGTAATCACTTTTATATCGAGGGTCGTAAACATACACCAACACACACACGAATACATACTATTACATTAAATGCTACGAGAAAGTACAATACCTACTTGTTTCTAGCCACTTCAAAATTTAATTATGGTAAGTGGATTGGAGTATTTAATTATGATGATTTATTAAAGTAAGATAAGGGTGATCACTCAAAAAATGTAAGTCTTTAAATCTCCAACATAGGCATTGAGTCTTTGCTACACAGCTGGATGTTGGCCAAGAGCAAACCCATCTCTAATAAAAAAAAAAAAAACAAAATTTTCAAATTTCAAAAGTTTGAATATAATAAGTCTTTTGAACATTTTCTGGACTGGATTAACAGACGACGTTTCTCTTGGGAATTTGTATAAAATCTCGCATAATTTTTTAACAATATGGCTTCAGTATTTTAACCGTGATGCCATCAAAGAGTTATTTTCGCACTAGACTGAGTCAGCGTCTTTGCCCGAGTGAAAATTAAACATTTTGTGTCTTGTGACGTGATGGTAATTAAAATCTACTAGGTGGTATGAAAGTAGTAAACTTCTAAATACTAAACCCTTTTTTTTAAAAAAGGGTTTGTCAGATCTGAATACTCACTTGATGGTAGTTGTAAGACCATGTGAATTGAACCTGTAGAATAGAAGTAAACATTTTTGATGACCTTTTTCATAGTAGCTCTCTAGGCATTAATAAAACAGACAAAAAATATGTAGGAAGTGCAGAATATAATTATAGCGGAGAATCACTAAGTTATTGTCGTTATCCAAATTGATGTTCCCTCGTTAAACATCCTCACTGCATCCGTCGCTAGCCTTTGGCCGACTGCCAACAGACCGTTCCACAGTTGTTCTTCTGGTCACCTCACGTCTCCAAGTCTCCAAAATAGCGAGGATTAGGATTCTGGCATTTTCTCGAGAATTCACAAGCTAAGCTTACACTAGGTGAAGTATCTGACAACTGAATATCTGCTGCAGTTATTCGCTGCATCAGGATTTCGCGGTGAGTTGTAGCTTTTAATCGTGATACAGTTGGTTTTTCATAAGAAATTATTTTTAAGTTTTTAATACCAACAAATCTAAAGAAATTCACTCATTACTTAGATTTACTCCTGTGTAATTATATTTTATTCCAATAACGGCTACGCTGCAGACCATAAAATAGTTACTAAATCACAATTAATGGAGCCGTAAACATTTGTGTGTAGCTGAAAATGTACCATACACGCACATTTGCCAAATTATTGCATACATTATATCTGCTAACTTCACTGCTGGTTGTTCTCTATGTTCCAATCATACAGAACAACAAACGAAATTTCGGCTTTTCTCGATAATCGTCGGCCACCGACTTACCGTACCAAATCTACCTACTTTTAATTTTATTTTCACTATGGACATTTTCTGACTTATTTTTCTTTGACTGATGGCAGCAATTGCCCAATTACAAGCGAGATAACCAGAACCAGCAAGTTTTCCAGAAACTACCCCACCTTGTCCCTTATCCTTTATAATCCTTATCTAAGCCGTTATATTTCCGACATTGAATGGTCGGAAACATAACGCCTGAGATAAATTGAAGCCTGATATTATACTTTTACCCAGCGTTGGATCTTTATTTTTAGATAGCTGGTGCCAGCTCTTGATCTTTATTTTGTCCATCCTGAAATTCTATTCAATTTTTTTAAAAATCGAATGAGGAGTTTTGAAGATTAGCTACATACACACATAGATACAATCTTTATCTCTTTATAATTATTATTATCATAGACAACGTTTTTATATGCAATATGCTAATGGACACATAGATAGCTCGCCTCGCATAAAAGTACAGATAAAATAGAAATGTAAGAAAATACTCCAATATTGTTATTGGTTATAAGTTTCTCCTGAATTCAGTGAAAGCAAAGCAATAAATTTTAAACTATCCATAAAGTTGGTCAGAAGCAGAATTACCAGTTTCGGACATGATCTGACTTTTCCCTCGTCAGTGAAAAGCTCCACTGTGTAAACTTACATTCGTTGACCGAACTAAACATGGTCTCAATAAAACTTCTTTCCATTAATCACAAAATAAACTTTTTCTAGACCTTATCAATACGTTAGCAACACGTTATCAGAGCGGTAGAGTTGTCTTTAACCATGTCCAGTTGATCTTAACCAGATTGAAGTATTTGGTGATAAATAATGCACAATAAACTTGACGGTTATGACTTTATTTTAAGACTAAACATTTACAGATTGCTTTTTAACTTATACCTACACTTTAACCAATACCTTCATACATTGCACAGATGTCCAGGACATCCTAATCTACGTGTGTTGGGTCACACGCCAAATAATGTACTGAATATTCAAGATAGGACATTAGGGTGTCTAGACTTTGCTGCTGTCTTTTGTTTTAGTGCAAGTCTCTATATTTGCATGACTATTTCTATATTTGCATTAACACTTTTGATCTTTTCTTGAGTTAAACATATTTTTTATTAGAGATGGGTTTGCCCTTGGCCAACATCTACTAGCTAGCTGAGGAGGCTTCTCTGTAAGGAACTTTAGATTTAATGGTTCATGCTTGGACAGTTACCAGTCTTCTTGCATACGCAGATTTAGTTACTCGTAATATTTTCTTTACATAAGAGAGAGTATAATCGTCATTGCAAATCGAGTCATTTACTTGAAAACATATTTAGCTACAGGCCAGACTAATAGGATTCGATCCTTAGTTTGTCGTATCAAAATAGTCGATCGACCGTAACATTAAGCTTTTAATGTTTTGAAATAACTACTTTAACAAAACAGATTTAGCGTTACTGACCGGGCAAGTTATGGATACCGACTTTAATAAAAAAGTAAAATATATTTTTTTGCCTTATTTAACAATTTTAACAATATTACGATGTCATTTAAATAAGTAAAAATGTTCCACTCGACCGTGACCACCGACAAAGAAAGGAGGCATGTCGTTCGACGCCGTCCCTCGACGAGCACTTTTGCTAAGTTTTTTCATCAAAATCCTATTATTGCCCGAGGGGTATGATTTTAGAATTTTCAGATAATACATTTGTTAAAACTTTTGTAGTACTTGAAAGTTTAGAAAAGAATTTTGAGAGAATTTTTACGAGTTCTTAATGATGTTATTCGATTGCGTTGAAGGTCTGCACAAGTTATTGAACTAGGCTTTACTTAGTTTGTGTCACAATTTATAAAATTCATCAAATTATGAATGGTATAATAATTCTAATAATATGAAATATAATAATTCTATCATTAGAAAACCAATTCACACTCAAATAATATTTATGTTATAAAGACATAATAAAATAAAAAAATAAAAAATAAATATTTAAAGGTAATTATAAAATTGTTGATCCTGAATGATTTATCAACGCACAATCAAGTCTTTCTTAGTCTAAAAAGCTTAAATTTGGAACATTTTTATCAACAAGTTTGAAATCCGTGCGAAGCAAGCGGCGGGTCACTAGTTTTAGAATATAGCTACAGTCATTATTATGCCTACTTATTATTAAAATATAATTAAATACAATACTTTACTTATCGGCAATCGGTCCGTTGACTGTAACAGCTTGTCGTACAACAAAGTTGTAGCTTGTCCTTTTTTTATGTTAAATTATGTTAAATTGACGACAGATGGTAAAAAGGCGTGCAATTGTAGCTCAGATGGGATAAATGTAAGGGGCAATGTGTGAATTATAATAAACTAGCTGGTGCTCGCGACTTCGCCCGCGTTAAAAGTAAGGAATGTGTAGCGTCTGACTAAATGTATAAAGCAATATAATGTCTAAAATTTTCAAGGGTTGCATCTTTATTTTTAGTAAATAGCTGGTGCCCGCGACTTCGCCTGCTTTGAAAATTATAACCTTCCTCTTGAATCACTCTATATCTATTAAAAAAAACCGCATCAAAATCCGTTGCGTAGTTTTTAATATCTAAGCATACATAGGAACAGACAGACAGCAGGAAGCGACTTTGTTTTATACTATGTAGTGACTAGCGACCCGCTTCCGGTTTGGCATGGGTTCTTTTTTTTCTGCCTATTAGAAACCTTCCTAGTTTAATGCTCTTTCCGTTAATGAAAATAGCTGTGTAGTTAAAAAAAATCTAAGCGTAATACAGACGGCGGGAAAGACATAAAAATTCCGTAAAAAAATTAGCTAACTGACGGATTTCTACCTCATAAAAAATAGGAATACAAGAGGCTTTCAACAACACTACCTCGTCTATATCATGACACTTTTGGGAAGTTGAACAAGATGTTATTTTATGATCGTCCAACGCAAACTTTCGTTTAAAGCCTGCAAGAAAAGGCCTCGAGAAGGTCAAGTATTTGCACGAGCTTTAACAAAGTTCATGGCACCCTTATAATTCTGTTTGTCCACTTGTCACTTGCAAATAGGGCTGTCAAAACAATGTTTAAGAAACGGTTTTAAGCGAATGTTTGCCGAGCGACAAGAGCTCAATAAACATACAAAAACCTGCTTGACGTGTCAATCGTAAACAAATATGAGGCATCCCTAGAGAGCAACACTCTCAATACCCATTGAGAATAAATCGCATAGGGAAAATTTTACTTACTGACTGTATACCTACTTATTACTGCACTGCTCAGACGGTCTGCTAAGGTAACGAGCTTAGGTTATGAGCTCAACAACATGCGTATGCTTTGTACAGTCATATTTTTGTAATGCTTAATGAAAATAAATATGACGTGTCGACTTATTTAACCCCAAAATACCCAAACCGCATTAAGGATAAGGAAAATTATATGTATAAATAGATAGTTTAGAATAAGGATAGACAGGCGGGCATCCCACCCGTAATGGAATGAAAGAAAAGATGGATGAAAGAAAGACAAAGTATGCAGAATGAATATGCGAGAGGCAAGCAAGCGAGAACTGGAATGAAAGAGATATGTAAAACATAGGCTTCAACCGCATAGTGCTGGAGGGATTCAAGTAAAAAAAACACATGCGTAGATACTGTTAGGGTTATTATCACATATTTTTTATCTTAAAGGTGACATCCCTATAAAAGAGACGAGCTTCACTTAAGATATCTATCTAGATATAAAATAAAATATGTTGACTGATGGATCTATAGGCAAATATTTCAATTTCGGAGTCCACCCTTAAAAGTTTCAATAACTAACTTTACAAACGATTTTCCCTGCTATCTAAATACCATTAAATCTGTTTGCACTGAAATTTTCTCAGATTCAATCTCAGAGATGCACATGTTAGAATAAGTACACGCGACGTTCGTACCAAGCGAGAGCCTAGTACTGCCTGTCAAACGAATATGTTGTGTGGATGTGACATAAATAATCATGAGGATGCCAAAGGATGTACCAAATACCTATAGAGGATAATGTCTTAGTGCATAAAAACCACTTCTCCAGAGTTCAAAGCAATTTCTTTATTTATGTAAGCAGTAAAAACTGAATCAAGTCTATCCCTCATCTTTAATCCGACTAAAGTCAACAGTGCTCTTGCAGCACCTGTGACATTGTGTCTCATCAGCCACCTACCATCAAGTGGGCCGCAAGCCTGTCTCTTGACTTTTTCTTTTTGTAATAAATCCTAAATAAATAACTCCAAGCGAACTAAATTTACACTCCTCCAAGGTTTTCGCTTCACGTATTATTATAATTTAATAATATGCTTATTTAAAGATTGAGAATGTTCCATCCAACGGATAAAATTTATAATTCAATGGTTCGAAAAGCGGTCGGTCGGCGGGGTTGTACGTTTTTCATAATAAGCCTCTTGAGGCTTCAGGCGAACCTCTTGAAACATTCATTGCGCACGAAAGCTACAGCCGTAGCCTCACAACTGATGCTAATTCGTCTCTAAAGGACTTTGTATGGACAGATGAACAGTCGATTACGCAATATTTCTGGTCGCTTCAGCTCATTCAGACAACTCTTCTGGGCAGTATATAAAGTAGGAATTTCAGGTGGGCAGAAGAACTAAATATAAAAGTACAAGACGGACATTTAAACTAATATTATCCAAAATATGAGGTACTAGGAAAAGTAAAAACGAAATTGTGGCTTAAAACCAAATACGAGTGTGAAAAATTAATATTTTCCTTCTATTTGCTTATTATGTTTCTTCCTTAATTTTTCGGACCGATATTTTTGAAAGAACCACGAAGAGGCTTTTATTTTTATACTAGCTGCTGCCCGCGACTTCGCCCGCGTAACTTTGTAAATACTATACTAAAACCTTCCTCGAGAACCACTCTATCTATTGCTGAAAACAGCATGAAAATCGGTGCAGTAGTTTTTGAGTTTATCGCGAACAGACAGACAGACAGACGGGGCGGAGAACTTTGCTTTATAATATGTAAGGGAAGATAAACTAGCAATCATTATTTAAACTACGTATATTATTATAATATCATATTATCTTCATACTAGACATTTTCTTTACGGCAGTAGTCACCCTTCTTACAGAATAACACCGTGAAATAACAGCATGTGTGCTGTTGTGTTTCGGTGAGTGAGTTATCCCTTCTAAATTCCTTATCCTTGATACTACTATGATCGACACCTGTGACTTACAGCTTGTGACATTAAGTGGCTCGTCAGCCTGTCTGTCGAACTTAACATTAAAAAAACCTCACGCTTCATGATTGGAAAAGGATTTCAAGATTACAAACACATTTGCCTTCGCTCACAAATGGCATTTCAATAAATAGAATTGAAAATTGCATAGTTGGCACGAACGCAACGCTTATACCACCTGCGTCGCTATAAAAGCTGAATCAGCGATAATAATATCCATAATCGTAGTATTCGCTAATTCGATTCCATTAAATTTGGATTACTGCTAAGCTTTAGCTGGTAATTAATCGAGTCGACGTGTTTCCGCCACTGATTCGATTGTTTCCGCAAAATGAACAAGAAAAATACCAAACGGGATATTTAACTTCCATAGACATTTCGTGCCTAACTTTTAGGTACGGTACCTAACACATTTATTTAGGGTCGGCATACGATTTTAATTACAACATTTGCTTCGTAAGTATTAAAAATAAATGCTAATATCATGTCTGTCTGTGTCATCTTAGTATGGTAGCGAATATCATTATAAATCCCTACATATTATAAAACAAACTCCTCCGCCACGTCCTTCTGTCTGTCTGTTCGTGATAAACTTAAAAACTACTGTACCGATTTTCATGCTGTTTTCACCAATGGATAGGTGGTTCTCGAGGAAGTTTTTTGGTATATAATTTGCATCCGTGCGAAGCCGGGAACAGGCCGCTAGTTTGGAATAAAACATGAACTATTAGTTTTTAGCTTATTTAAGAATAAAGTGGCAATAGAGATTTAGCCATTTGAGTAGGAATTTCTGAATCCTGCGTCTGTTTGTCTGTATAGACTCTGAGGTATTCTTAAACTGCTGCAAAGTTTTCTCTTGCAGTATACTTGAATGGACTGTCTACCTGCTTGTGGCCCCTTATCATAAGAAAACGCAGACGGATCCGCGGCTACAGCTAGTAGTTCAACGTTACCACACATTTTGATTATTTGATATAATTCTGAGAAACGTTTGTCTCATATTCCGTGAACAGAAAAGCACACAGCCACGTTTAAGGGTAGTAGTCTAAAGTTTGTTTGAGTTCCATATTCGATTGGCCCCTCTTAAATTGAATGAAAGCTCGCCTTCATGGACGCTAAACTAATTTCTGACCCAGGATGTCCACTCGGACGTACCGCTCGCTCTCGCATAACACACTAACTACTCTAATTTCATGCTAACACATGGCACTTTATTATTATTTTTATTTTTAATATAACGATACATGTACTCGTCTGCTGCTTCGATTGATTGCGAAAGTCAAGGTTGAAGGTGAAGGCTTAAATGTCTGATCAGGCTGTAAATGTATTGGAGTTCAGGAAACTGAAGGTAACGTTCGGGACTGCACAAGGAGGTACACAAAGAGAGAGAGAGAGAGAGATATGTGGTCACCTTTTTGTAAAATATAACAGAAAATTTTATTATACCATAAATTTTATTATACTACGCGCGAATTTTGGAAAAATCTCCCTCCTGAGGTGTACAATATAGGCCACCTAGCAACAATATAGGCTACTTAAAGCGAGCTATCACTCCCCTTGATGTTGCTTGTATCCTTAGGCGGCGGTAACCAACTCCCATCAAGTGAGCCGCCAGCCTGTCTGCCACTTCAAAATTATAAAAAAAAAGTGATTTGGATATTAAATCCCAGTCACCTAGGCATTATTCTATGCGTGTAATTAAAAAAAAAAACCTTTTCGCATTTATAAACATTTCTCGAATCGAGATAAATTACGATTTATTGTATAAATTATATACCTAATTGTACACATACAAACGCAGAATGTTTTTTAAAAATATTTTTATACAATGACGAATACGCGATAAAATATTCACTTGAAGGCAAACGACTGCTCGGCTACGATCCTCCGCAAAATGTATAAAAGAATTTCCTAGACGATATCCTACGTAATTATGTTAATAATATTATGATGGATTTACTCGTACATAATAATGTCGAGTCTTACATCATTGCTTCATTGTACGACTGCTGCCGATAGAATCAGTTTGCTACAAATGGCTTCCTTCAATTTAATCCGCTGTATTTTATTTCCGCGGATAATTATTGCTAGACTTATATTGTGATTTCTGGACACATTTATCTTTTTGATATTAGGAATGTGGGCTATAACTCATGTGATTTTTTTATTTACATAAGAAATGAAAATTGATTAAATTTTAGTTATACCGGAACCGGAATATTTCCTTTTATTTAGATACTTATAACGCAAAAACGTCTTTAGAATAAAACGAATGACGCAATGAAATGTAACTTTATGGATTTGATGAAAACTCCACAGACAAGTTCGAGCTGCGAGTAATCCATCTTTGGTTGTTGAGCGAACTTGGAATTAAATAAATCGCCTTTCTATCTTCATTTTCTTTGCGATCACGTGTTCACTATCGTACCTATAACATAGAAAAACTGTATATTACCTATTAGTTTCAATACATCAACTGGCTTTGCGGATTTACTTACTTTGATACGGCATCTAAGAGAAGACCATACAAAGTTGAGGCCTCAGCCATAGCTAGTGGGACACTGTATTATATATATTTTTTGTCCTGACTGACTATCAACGCATAGCCAAAACTACTAAGTTTATTTTATAACGTAAGCATCAGCTAATAATGCACTTTTAACTCCGTGCGAAACCATGGGCGGATCGCTAGTAGGTACTTTATAAAAGCTGATCCAGAGAGGTGTTCGCAATTTTCTAGATGAACTAGAACGCTTCCACTCGGAGAGCAAATAGAACCATTTTACATTTTCACGTTGCAACACGTGATAACGTGACCGCTGCTGCTATGCATTCCTATTCGATTACTGTCGCCACTCGTACCGAGCCTCCGCTCCGACGACTAACGCAAAGCCATCGTACATCGCTCGCTTTGTACACTCTTCTGAGCAGGTGCGAGAGGCAGACGCGCCGCTGTATCCCTCGCAGCGTGAAGGAGTCGGTGGTGCTCGAAGCAGTCCGTGGTCCGCGCCGTGGTTAGTAGTCGGCAAACGAATGAACAAACAAAGATAGATGCCGCCACTGCGCCACGTGGCCGCAACTCGCACACAGATAATACGATTTGTTCATAACGAACCGCGCTCTGTGAACGAATTAGCGTTGCTATCATGCACCTTCCCAAAACACTATTACTAATGGAATCCTGCATTGGTTGGGACTATTTACAACGGGAATTTCGTTTTAGTACACTAAACGGGTTACAAACTAAATACAACTGATGATTTATGTATCAGCCTGTATATCATTGCAAACATTATGTCCCAGAGAGGGACTCCTCTGAAATATAGCAAGAGATAAGGCAGTAGACTTAATTCACCTGGGTATATTAAATTGTAATACTTCGTAGATTTAACTCACCTCAGACTTATGTACCCTTTAGTGATTTTAGGGTAATTAAGTACGTATACTAATTACCCCAAGTAGGTTTACTAGAACATTAATTAGACATATCTGGAAAATATGAAATCGGAGAAAAACTTGTTACTTAGCTAACATTTACATTTGACATCGGATTTATTATTTTTCGGAAGAGGCCAGCTAATGTATAAAATAATGAATACATAAATTTAATTGTAAGGAAACAGATACGCTAATGTGCAAAGTACCAAACAGATAACAGGGTATAACTGAATTAGTTTAATCAAAGCAATTGAATTCTATCATGTCGAATAAAGAAAATTTTTCAAATTGGTGTTTTCATCTTTTCTATTTTTAAGATTTAATTAAAAACTAATGTCTCCCTTTGTAAAGTTACTCACACAAATTGAGCTTTGTTCTAAATCAATCAAAACTTTTAATGAAATCGTAAACGAGCTGTGTCTGTACATTAAATATTTAAAAAAGACAATCTGTACACGTTGTACTTATGTTAGAGGTGAAACAAATAGTTTTTAGAATTTTTGTCTGTTGTGCACGCTAATCTCGGAAATGGTAGGGGAGCCCACGAAAAGTGGATTCACTCGAGCGTCGTGGGGACCTATTGGATTTTAAAGACTAGATGGTAGGAAAAGAAAAAAGGTTATATGATGTTTTTCTTTTCAGCGGTGGGGTGAGCGTCTACAGGTGTTCAAAATTTTGTAAACGCTGTATTTAAAAAAATCCTCCGAATAATCGTCAGATTAAGAATCACCACGATTAGAAATTCAGGCTGAACCGTCCGTATGAAAACCTGACGCGCTCGAGAATTAGAAAAAGGCAATCGCCAAAAATTTTTTTTGCACTTTCAAAATGCTGCCACGAGCTTGTATTTCAAATGGGAGCTTAGTTTGGGTTCACTTAACATTCCCTGTGAAAATCTGACGCGCTCAAGTTGTATTTAAATTTTTACCCCAACCCCCACCAACCCCACCAACCAAACCGGTAGATTAATACATATCCGTTATCGGAGACACTTGGGGAATATACATTGGCAATATCTGACGCGCTCGAGTAAATCCCAAAATCCCCTCTTGGGCTCCCCTACTAAAACTGCTTAATCTAATTTAATGCGGTTTTCACTTATGTATTCATTGTAACAAGTTTCCCATAACCTTTAATGTTAGTTTCATTTCAGCTTTCAAACAAACAAGTTAACTTCATTGAAATAATATATGCTGTTATTCATTACGAGTGCGAAGTCGCGTGCAACCGCTAGTATTGACGAAAAATACTCATAAGTCAAATATTTACTTATAGATTAGTTAAAGATAATTCCGTTGAACGGAAGTCCGTTTAATATAAATAATTAGGAGTACAATATGCTGTTCGCTCCTCTGAGGCCCAATGAGATTGCCTTATTAATTTTGATGAACCAAATAATCCGTGAGATGAATTTAGTCATCTCGACGCTATCACGTTGTAAGTAGGTATATTCGTATATAGGCGACTTAACGGCGAAATTAGAAGCTCACCCTTAGGTGAAGGCTACAACGTATTATAATATAATGGTAGTATAGAAGAGACAGCTCGCCTTGTAATTCGGGTACAGCGTCGCCGACTTTAATTAAAAGTGTTTACCGTTTTCACTGTGAACTTTGCAGGACTCTTTATGTGGCCTCTTCCACGCTTTCAACTTACCTTGTTTAATCCATTGAGGCTGAGGGAGGCACAGACGGAAGGAGTAATTCCATACATTCTTCAAAGGTTCAAAGGTTCAAAGGTTCGTGAGTAAGTGTTTACACCAGATGCCTTGCGAAGCTATGAAACTATACATGTTCCTTTTCAACAAAACCGATCTATGCTCGGAGTTTTTTTGATGGATAGAATTAGAAATTCTGAAATTACCGAAAAACCACGGTTGTCTACATAGCTGAGGAAATTAGCAAGTTGGCAATGGGCCGGTCACATCTGTCGCAGATCGGATAACCGATGGGGTAGATGAGTTCTTGAATGTAAGTCAGGAATTGGAAAACGCAATGTGGGACGCCTTGCGGTCAGGTAGACCTGAAAGGCTTCGCAGGAAGCGGCTGTGTGCGAAGTATAGAAGACCGTGCGTGGTAGCGAGTCTGGTGAGAGGCCTTCATCCAGCAGTGCAGAGACAAAGGCTGATGAAGATGATGGTGATAACATACTGTCATACTAGCGCTCGCTTCGCATAGAATTTGCAAAGATGCTGTTATAAAATAAACCTATGTTACAAATTTCAGATTTCTAAATTCAGTAGATGTCATTTGGCGCATCAGTCAGGACATACCATTTTATATTATAAGTTTAGATTAAGTATAAGATTTTCTGGGGTATCGTTTTCTAGATTGTTAGAACGAGTGTTTATTGAGTTTGTAATATCGGATCAGGGACGCTAACATTTAAATCTACATAGTCAAACCGCTGTGTGAAATATTTTTGGTAGATTACTGAAGCTGAAGCTTTAAAAATTTTGGTCTCATCCATGCTAGGTGGAAAAAGATCCCAACACAACGAGTTTTACATCTGATTTTTGTTATAGCAAACACATTTATCGGTTGCTTTCAATTTGCATTTATTGGATAGGTTACTGAAGTAATCCTGTTTGTTGATTTCTTTCACACTTCTCTTATCGAATTGTCGCCTCAGAAATAGATGTACAGTATCCTAAAAGTCATGCATAGTGTGTAATGTTGGCCGTTGATTTACTGACTTGGCCCCTTGACTAACGCTGCTTCTTCATACACAACTTCAATATCTTACAGTATAGTGTTCTAGCAATAGTAATTCTTAATGTGATTTGTGAGGAGGGCACACACACACTCACACTCTCACTCACTCACACTCATCATGAAAATACACAAGCAGACACAATCTATATAAGTAAGTATATATTTTAAAATTCTTAAGATATAAAAAAACTAATAAGACTGCTGCATTGTTTTCATATATTTTTTGTTAAGAATAAAATAAATAAATTTATGGTAAAAAAAAAACTTTTTAAAAACAAGCTTTTTATTTAAGTGCCCTAAAAAGAAGAAAATAATCTTTAAATTAAATATAAAAGCTTGTCGCGAGATTTACCTGTGTACTAACTATGTAGTCTTGCTTAATTCTATGAAAGAAATGTTTCCTATAAAATATGCAAATCTCTCGACAAACTTTTATATTTAATTTAAAGATTATTTTCTTCTTTTTAGGGTTCTTAAATAGCTTGTTTTAAAAAAGTTTTTTTTTACCATTAACTTATTTGATTGAACTTATTTAACTTAGCTATGTTTGGGGACTAAAAAGTTGTATTAGTTTTTCGTGTTCTCAACAAGCCCTTTCATTTGATATCCATATTGTGGTAGTGCAGAAAAAACAACTAGTCTGCCATCTTGGATGATCCGCCATATTGGAATTAGAATGACGTCACATAGCTAAGCATTCATTTGTCATCCAAAGTAAGCGTGTATACCAAATTTCAGCTGAATCGGTTAGAGATAACTGCTTTAAAATTCAGTTGCAAAATTCCACCCCGGACAAACAAACATACATACATACATTGCAAGTTAATAAAAAGCTTGTAAAAAATAATAAAAATCGATATGTAAGATACACACAAGCGGCCGTGTATTTGTTTACGTTACGAGTAATATTTTCTTTGAGTGTCGTTATTATATTATCTATAATACCACACGAATACGGAATTTTCAATTTATACCAAAAACCTTTGATCCTTTAGCTTTAGAGAGGTTTAATTAAATTTTGGATCAAACTGTACCCCTGATTTCGTTATCATCACTTTTCTGAATTGCCTTCCACTTTGGAAGCTAAGTAATCACGTTAGAAACATTATCGTTTGATATGAACATAATCTATACTTACTAATATTATAAAGAGGAAAGATTTGTTTGTTTGTTTGTTTGCATTGTATAGGCTCCGAAACTACTGGAACGTTTTGAAAAATTCTTTTACTGTTGGGAAACTACGAGTATATTATTAGCGAGTAATATCGACTAAATTTTATAAAGTTACGCGGACGAAATCGCGTGCAACATTTTTAATATTTGGTATATCCGCTTTCGTTTGTACTCTGTGGCAAAGTCGAAATTGTTACCAAAGAAGGCTAACTTTGACGTCATTGTAAAGTGGGGTCGAGTTTGTGTTAGATTTGTTGGCGAGATGCGAATTTTTTAATAAAATTACAAAGTTCAGTGTCACGATGAAATATTCGCACAATATGCGCGGAATCCACTTCCCCACTTTCAGCGGAAGTATTTTCACGAAACAAAGAGGATTTTGTTGTTTTAGTATTATAAGGAATTTATCAATATTTGTTTTGCACAGTCTTATTATATGTATAAAATATTAAAGCTATATTTTTTCAATTTTAGTTCACAGGTATGTAATTCCCTATATGTTTTTTTATTTTCTAACAATAGCAGGTTTTTCATTGAGTCAAAATTGGCAGTTAATTTTGGTAAAAAGAGGAACACAGGGTTAATTCCTGGTTAGGTCTTCACATTTTGAAAACAAATGTCACTTTTCTTCAATAAACTAGCAATTTTTGAACACGTGGGAAGTTTCGCCTGTTCCACTTTGACTATCCCTACTAAGGTATTCCCACTTATCCCTACTGCCAGTAGGTTAGGTGGAAAGTTTTCTTCCACCTGTCACGGTAGTACTTAAAGTTACCTTAAATACCTACTTAAATACCAAGAAAAATTAAAGTTTAAAGAAAACTTTAAACTTAAGAAAACTTAAAGCCGTCCCTTTGTTTCATTTGAATTCATGTTACATAGTATTTATTACATAGTAATATTTTTTCTACAATTATATGTTATCTACATACTCCTATGACAATATTTAACAACAACTCGTAATCTTTAAATATATATACTTACAGCTCATTAATTACCTTGTGAATATTAACAAGCTGTTAGTCACATATGATCGTTAATATACAATAGAGGATGTTTACAAGTAATTAGTAATTGTAAGTAAGTAATAACTTTGTGCTACAATGAAAATGTGAAAGAAATATAAAAGAAAAATATAAATAAAAAACGATAAAAAATCCTTCTGAAACATAACTTCAGAGGGAATAGTAAAAACATTGTATCAGTTATCAAAAGAAATGCGATACTCTACAATTTCTGTTTGCGCAATGACTTTAATTGTTATCCATAAATTGGAAAGCGATCAAACTTTATGATGGTTATAGCTTTGGCTCATCGCTTGCACCACATTTATTTAACTTTCTTAGTTTGTAGCTACTTTGGGAAATTCTGCATTTTCAAATTGCTGTACTTTTGTTTGTTGACTAAACGTATTTTTATATATATGTAATTCTAGTTGGTGCTTTCAACTTCGGTGCGTTTTTTAAAAATACCAAAGGAACCTAACATTTTTTCAGAAAAAAAAGTATTTTATAGTTACCATCCAGATATCCAGGTATCCAGGTAATTATCAATACATTAGTGTAATAATACAAATCGGTTAAGCCACTTTTGAGCACAAATGACAAAAATTCTAAAAACTATTTTTTTGAACGTGTACATTTTTTTTAAACATTCCATCTGTACAGATACGGCTCGTTTACTATTTTATTTTATAACATATATCTCAGATATAGATCAGGTTATTACTTATTGAAATCATTAAAACAAAATTTACAAATTTTCTTTCTAAACTCAAAAGTGGCCTTAACTATTATTTGACGCCATCTGTTGCAAATTTTAATTTAAGAAATTATAGGTCTAGTAGTCTTAATCCTAAAGCAGTTATTGAAGAAAGTTTATTCGTAGGTAGAGGTATCTGAATCAGTTGGCGTAACTGCGTCGCTCTGTCCGACCTCTATTGTCGTTTCGCTTCTTTTCATCGTCCCACTTAACTTAAAAACTCCCTGTTCCGACAATAAAACCTTAGTGGAGACATCCTTCGGCTACCTCACCGCCTCACCCCTACCGCCTTGGAAATACGGCTCCGACGGTCACGTTTCGCGCCAACACTCAACTTTGCAGGATTACCTGGCTTCTTAAAATTCTTTCTAATTAAAAATAAATAGCTCGTTTTCGTTGGCGGAAAGAGAATTTATTGTGCGGATAAAGGCTGATTTAAACGGTTTGGGTGCCTTTAATAAACTGAGATTTGTAGACGCTAAACATTTTCTGAGGTAAAATTTGAGAAGGAAAATCTTTATAATTTCATCATACCTTTTCATTAAAACAGATACAAAATTATTAAAATGGCTGACAAGATAATAAAAGACAATAAGTGTTTTGCGTTTGTAATAATGCAGTACATTTTTTTTTAAGAAATACGCAGATTTTGTGTAAAGTCATCATGAGACCGAGTATAGAAGATTCATCTGAAACAACCCTCCTCATTCTGAAGGCACGTAGATGAATAGGACTTGACATGTCCTTGAAAAGCGCTGGATAGTACATTATGCCAGGAATTCCAATATTTAAAAATGTTAACATAAAGAAAGGACAGACAACCTTACATCTGACAGGAGAGTGTGTTGAAATGAGACAAAGATGAGAGTAATGAACGCTGGAGTAAGTAACTTCAGCCGCGACCGCAGTCCGCGGTTTCACTCGTCAGACGGCTCATTCTCATGTACAAGTGATGTGGGCTTATGCTACATTGGCATAAATTGGCCCCTAAAAAAAGGTGTAAATACTAATGTATATGTTTAATTGCAAATAAGAAATAGATCGAACACAAAATCGAACCTGAAAGGTGGTTCAATTCTTCCACTAGAGAGGGCAATTATAGTATTTTGTATGCAGAATATTGACAGATCTATTCTCTATATAAAAAAGTTTCGGCGTAATAATTGCTTCCTTTGAGCTTTGAGAAATACACGCTTAAAACAAAAATTTCGTAAATTTTTAAGTTCAATACTTAATTATCTAATAATTTGTAGAAATACTATGCATTTCTATGCAGTCAGTTTTTGAACTTGGCTAAGTTCCGCTTAGTTTACTCGGTTGATTAAAAATTTTACAATGATGGCAGCAACATTCTAATGCAGAACCATGTATTATACATTGTTTTCATTGTGCCAAAGTCAGACAAAGTCCGTTAGGGCGAGGACCCTCACCGTTTCGGTCTCTCTGTGAGTTCATCCAACTGTTTCATTTTAGATACTGTCTGTCTGTACGGCGTTCTGTTTTATTAGGTATCTGATCAAATATTTTGATTCTCATTCGTTCTCATACTTGCGACTAAAAGAAACTTTAAATTCAATGAATATTTCTTATATGAAATAGGATGAGAGACAGTCTGACAATCCACTCGATGGCTTGAGGTTACCGTTGTCTAGAAAGTGACACCAGGTAAAGACAGGGAGGGCAGTTGTATAGGCTCTGGCACCTTTAACTGGTAGTCCGCCCAGAAAATTAGAGATTTAAGACATTTTTATTGAAAAATGAAAATATATTATGAGCACTAAAAATATAATTAATTGGATTAATCATATTTTATATATTTTTTTAAAATATTGGGATACCATTTAATATTCTTTTCATAGAAATTACAAACCTTGTTATTGAAGACATATTTTCAATATAATACTTGAAAGACGGTTTGAGTTACTATTTAACCGACTGTACAAACTCTTAAAAAATATTTATTTGTGTAAAGGAAATAAGAAAAATGTCTGTCGGCTCGTGCTACCTTTTCGTGTACCGTCAAATAATGGATGCCTCGAGATTATCTTCTCATTTTCCCGTTGATAATGATCTGCCATTCAAAAACCTTTTAGTCCACTTCGAATCCCGCTTCGTGCAGGATATGACATGACAGCCAACATAAATAAAAGCATAAATTTTTCAGGTGGAGTTCCATTATTTATGATGAATGTTCTGTGCACCAATTTATTGTCGCCAATACACCGCGTAACAAAGTCATCAATATATTCCGACGCGACGCATATTTTGTGTCCTGTGCCACTCGTTTCTTGACGAAGATTTATGACCCTCACAACCTCCACTCTTTTTTGACCCTCCACCACCATAGTCTGTATACTCGTGTGGAGCTCTATCTACGCCGGTAAAGGTATTTTATTTGTTTGCCTACATGAAAGTGCGGATATCGGATTAGTCGACGATACATCCATGTTTGAACGAACTACAAAAAACGTTCCAAAGCAAATTGTTTTTCGAAAACCACTATTCATTTATTATATTAAATGTATGCGGTGTACCGGAAACTTTCACGTGTTTTATGTAGCCAATATTTATTTTCAAATAATTAATTCAAAACGAAATTACAACCATAATGGAGAGTGAAAATGGATGAAAACAATTTTCATTTATCATTTTGAAACTTTATCAATTTAGATTTTACAATCGAATGCCGCCTACTTGTTCACATTGAGGGAGCACAATCCTTAATAATCGCAAGCATACTGTTTTGCTTGAACACAGTCCTCTCTTTTGTCATCTTGTTATAATTTATTATTTAATAATAACAATTTATTGGCATATAAAAAAATAATTCAAGTGTTAATTTAAATGCCAATCACAAAAAGTTTCAATTCATATGATACAAATTGTAAGGCAGATTGATGGCCAACGTCATCACGTGACGATGACGTGACGTGGTAGGTGGATACCATTTTAATACTGTACGACTAGAAAATCTGTTTGACAAATACGATAAATACTTCAAAATTTGTATATATAAAAAAAACAACGTTAACTCTTATTGATACTAACTCTGCCAAAGCTACACAAGATCCTTAAACCTCTTCAGGTCTTTCTGGAATGAAATTTCCAAAATATAATATTGTAATTACGAAAATAATATTTAAATGAAGATCATGTAAGATAAAAAATAATGGATAAGCTAGTTGGTGGCTGCTTAGTTTGTGACTGCGTAACTGTGAGCTGGCACTACAAAAATGTCCGCGAGATTCGAGCGCCTTGGTTAGAAGCTGAGATAGTATCGAAGCTCGAAGCAGAGCTGAAATATTATACAAGCTAGCCCGAAGTGAGGACGATACTCGTAATATCAGCGTAATATGTGTCCGGAGGCTACTCCGTCTTGCTACTTTAATATTTGTGCGCTATCGTAAGGATTACCCTCGTAACCGGTATATTTTATCTGGTAGTTAGAGGGAGCCGGATAAGAATTTAGTAAAGCGATAAGCCAATGTTTCGCCGCCTTTCGCCGGACGCTTACTGTACCTGAGCCGGATGAAATTAGGATAAGTACAGGCGACCACTAAACACTTACACTATTTTAGTTTAGCCTTCATCTAACTCGGCCTATATTTATTTAACTAGCAATAATTCAACCTTTATATATTTTTATTTATTGATAATGCCTCGAAAACAGTACTTTCTTTGGATGTAAGGTCCTATGTCCTTATTTGTATCCATGACGTGTATGCAAAATTTCATAATGATCGGTAGTATAATGAGTCTTAAAATCGTAAAAAATAATAAACAAACAAACTCACTTCCGTATTTACCAATAGTATTTAGTTAGGATTATATTACGTAGACTTTAGATTCAAGCCTCTCCTCTGTTTCAGACGTCGTAAGCATCTCACTAGCTGCCGTGGACTGACATGACTGTCAAAGCAGGTTTTCTAAATATTAGAACTATCATCACAGCTTTACAATCCATACAGTTGGGCAACGCCTTTGATGTCGGGCGACGCCGCCACTTACGCGCGGATGTGCTAGGGTTGTCACAATATTGAGGGGGTACCGTACCATCTCTTTTGAGGCGGCGTGTGTACTGGCTGGTACCCCTCCGTGGGAGTTGGATGCCGAAGTGTTGGCGGCGGTGTACCATGAAGTCGCGGACGCACGATCGCGCGGCTCGGTTTTGACATCGGAGGAGGTTGTCAGGTTGAGGAGACACTCCCAGACGATCTTCCTCCAAAAGTGGAAGGAAAGGCTGGCGGAGCCCAGTGCCGGCCGCCTGACGATTGAGGCTATTCGCCCCTCCCTAGAGGAATGGCTGGCGAAGCGGTGCGGGGCCCTCACGTTCCGCCTGGTGCAGGTGCTCTCGGGGCACGGTTGCTTCGGTCGTTACCTTCACCGGGTGGCCGTGAGAGAGCCGACGGAGGAATGCCACCATTGTGGCTACGCGGTTGACACTGCGCAGCACACTTTGGCGGAATGCCCCGAATGGGCAGAGCAGCGCGCCGCTCTGTCTCTCGTCGTGGGCTCCGATCTCTCGCTGCCGGCCGTCGTGAAATCGATGGTTGGCAGTGATCTTGCGTGGCAGGCGATGCTCACGTTCTGTGAGCACGTTATGTCGCGCAAGGAAGCGGCGGAAAGGCAGCGGGAAGAGGATCCCCTCTCCCAGCCAATTCGCCGGAGAAGGCTCGGGCGCAGGCGGGTGGCCTATATCCGCCGCCTTCCACCCTAACCGGGACCAGGGCGGTGGTCTTGGGGGAGACTGCCGCCCGTCGTAAGGTCCCCCGAGTAGGCCGGCGTACCTCCACTTTCGGGTACGCCGAGGTTCTGACAGGGAGCATAGGCTCCCCGCGTTGGATAGCCGTGGCGGGGCACCGAAGTCGTGTAATAACGTCCCCACGACCCCGCCCATCAACGGCCGCGATAGAATGAAAGTCGTTGGGTTTTAGCCGGTAGAAATCCGGCATAACCCCGCAGTGTCCCTTCACTGTCGGGTATCCAAGAGGATTTCCCAACGTTAAAAAAAAAAAAGGGTTGTCACAATATGGAAAATCCGCGACCGCTCACTCAACTCAAAAACATGTACGCACCAGCCTTGAAAGTTGGAAATGCAGACTGTGTGAGTTCGCCGTGGCGGCCCGCGCCAGCCCCCACCGTTGCTCTGTGCAAGTACATTCGTTGCCCAACTGTATGGATTGTAAAGCTGTGCTATCATGTTGGTTTCTAAGTCATACATAAAACTTGAAAAAAGTCATTGGTGCGTTTGTTTACTGTTCAACAACCAGTCGTCTGTCACATTGGTTCTTTTATTACAATAAAATCTTAAATTTTTTGATGGCTGCCATTGCTTATCAATGGTCTTCTGAAAAACCATTTTAATGCTATCAGGTAGTAAATGCTATCAGGTAACGGGCTGCCTATACCACCAAATTTTTGAATAAATAATTTAAAGACGATGATCCTTTTGCATTCGGTTGTACCAATCGCGGTACCGCCCAGCGGGGGTCGGCGGAGATAGGAGGACGAGCTCCGTACAGAAATTGTTGTAAATTGACAGCAACGCTATGCTCATCTGTAAGGAATTGGTTAAAATCTTTACCGTGGACGTATTTTCTTCAACATAAATAAATAACTTTAATATAAAAACAACCATACTGACTTTTGGTTGGTGTGTTGGTCACTGCATAGAGAAATTGGGAGCAATCAGCGCTTTTTCTTTCGAGTTGCTTCTCGAATGTTTCAATTCGATAGAAATACGAACTGAAAACAAGATTTTATCAAATGAAATCAGCGTTGATCTGGTCAAAGAATTTTTTGGAATGGGTTCTCTGTTTTTCCGTTCATATAAACAAACAAATAAAATTTAACTTTTACATACTTGAAGAACACCAAACTATACTCAGAGAGTGCATAGTAGGTAAAGGTAAGTATCTGATAACCTGTACCTAGGCATTGATATTTAAGTTCTGCTATTAATATTATTTTTAAGAGGCCATGCATACTACTTTTACACAAATATTTCCAAAAAATCTCGCTCACCATTGAGCAGTTAGGTCGTCGTGTGCTTTTTTAAATTTTCTTTTATAATTTGTATAACTTTATTATGAGTCGAGAATGAATAATTCTCGATTTCTCTAATGGCGTACAACATTCATTAATAAATTAACTATGCCTTTTAGATGGGAATTAATAACTGAGAAACCTACATGTTATTTCCATGTAGGTCTCTCAGTAAGTAACCAGCATCAAAAATATTTAAATTTTATTTATTACTTTAATTAAAATTAAGTCGAGCTTAATATAAGTCTATTATAGCTGTTTTCCCACCCTTAGGGTAGGAATTCATTTTCCAAAATTATACGAGACCAACTTCGAGGTATACCCTATCCATTAAAAAAAGAATTATCAAAATCAGACTACTCTGTAAAAAGTTATGCGCTACTTGGTGAGTATTTGAGATGGCCGCTCACGCGGCATGTGACGGCTTAATACGAGTATGTGCACTCTACTTATAAGATACGAGGTTGTAATACTTTATCAGTGAGTTTGTTAGAAATATAAACACGTAAGTAAGTGCAAGCATGCTTCACTCGTGAACATAACTCACAGTATATAGAACAACAAGATACGTGTAAGATTATAATTGCAGTTTATTGGAACCATATCAGTGTATTTCTTTGAAAAAAAAAACTATTATTACATCAGGTTGACTATTACTGAATAGTCTGTGAATGACATTGTTACTTCCCATAACGTAGTCATTCATTTATGCAACACTAGCGACCCGATCCCGGCTTCACATGGGTGAAATTTTTTTTCTGAAAATTATTTTACAAAAACATTTCTCGTTTAACACTTTTTGTAATTTAAAATATCTAAGTGTATATACAGAGCAAGACAGCGGGAGTTACTTTGTTTAATACTATGAAAAAAAAAAAACTAAAAACAGTGTTTTGTCAAATTTAATTAATGTTTATTTATTTATTAAGATTACATACATTATATATTATATCTATTATATATAAAAATTATATGATTTTTTTATTTATTGATTACACTGTTTTTAGGTTTCATGAAATTTAGCCGTCTTCTCTGTAATATATCGGAAGGTATAGGGTATTCATGTTTATCAAATTCCAACCTAAAGAATTTGGATGTCATAATAATGCGGAAGTGTTGTATCATACAATAGGCGTCCATTAGTTCAACAGAGATGATGTTGCAAAAACGTGTAATCAATAGTAGTGCATCGTAATTACAACGCTACAAAAACACTCAAGGCCTGTCCGTCAGTTAATATTTACAAACACTTATCTTAATGACAATGTTGTATGAATAGTAATAAGCATACTGGTACTTGACGTTTGTTTATAAATAGCGTCCCCATAGCGGCAAAAACAGTATTTCAGTATTCGACCTAGTTGAAAGACGTGGTAAAATGAGTTTGGAAAACAAAGTCGCTCTCGTCACAGGAGCTAGCGCTGGAATCGGAGCCGCGATTGCTGAGCTCTTCGCTAAGGAAGGCGCCAATGTTGCTATTGTTGGAAGAAACGAGAAGAATCTTGCGAAGATTCTGAAAGAATGCGAGAAGAATGGCAAAAAGCACTTGTTGATTAAAGCAGACCTGTCCAACGAAACCGAGGCGAAGTCAATTGTGAAAGCAACTGTTGAACAATATGGGAGACTTGACATTCTGGTAAACAATGCGGGTGTGGTTAGATACGGCACCATTTTGGATGGAAAACTCATGGACTCTTACGATGAGATACTTAACACGAATCTTAAGGCCGTGATGCTCATTACCTCACTGGCCGCGCCTCATCTTATTAAAACCAAAGGCAATATAGTAAACATATCTAGTATTGCAGCTCTTAGCGTGGCCTTACCGAACTTCCTGGTATACTGCGTGTCCAAGGCCGCGTTAGATCATTTCACTAAGGGAGCAGCTGTGGAGCTGTCGCCTAAGGGCGTCAGGGTTAACAGTATCAATCCAGGACCAGTGAGAACAGATATCTTAACTAAAGCAGGGTCAGCAGAAGATGTCTGGGACGATTGGAGTAAATCAACTCCACTAAATAGAGTTGCGGAAGCAAAAGAAATAGCAGATTTAGTTCTGTTCGTGGCGAGTGATAAGGCGAAGAATATAACTGGGTCGGTCTTCGTCAGCGACAGTGGTGTTCTTGTCAAGCAAAATTAAGTTAAATTTAAAATCTAAGTAATAAGTAATATCATCGAGGATTCAAATTATGTAAATTGTTGAAAATACCTATGTGATATGAACATTTTAAGATAATTTGTAATTAGTTAATAACTTATCTAAAATTACAGACAAGATATATTTATATCCGGTTCGGTTTCTTAGATTTTTATACTGGGTAATTAGCCGGTATATATGTTTATTTATTACAAATCTCTTGAATCCCTAATGTTCTTTATAATGGTCTGACTCTTGATTACTTAAGCCATATATGCATAAATTATCGTCGAATTGCAACGTTCAAACAGTATATAAGTCGACTAGAGCTAGTTGCTGATTAGTATTTAATTATACTTGTTCTTCGTGTGAGATGAGTAATTTTTCATTTTCATTTTTATTTTTATTTTTGACTGTACTACATGAGCAAGTGTGATTGACTTGCCACAATGAGAATTAGAAGCGAATGCAGATCACGCTCTTGCTCGACGGTTAGTCTACCGGACGTATAGGTCCGACGGACACTGAATCTGGTTGTAGATCTTAAGACCTCGAAGTACATCCCGATTAAAATTTGAATTATCCACGGACTTAACCATCTCTAATAAGCGTAATGTCATGATTGTTCTCTCCGGCGCACCATTATGTACACTTATGTCTCTGTTTATTGACATTGACAGAGCACAATGAGCACAGCAAAGTAGCACTATCCACTACTGGTAAGGTAACTAACTCAAAGACTAAATAATACAGATAAATATTTATTTATTTTTTCCCAGTCTATTACTACTACAAATAAAACAAGATATAATATTTTTGTGATGTTAATTTTTCATACAAAACAAAAATATGTCAGTAATTGGAGAGGCGACACTTGCTTGATGGTAAATGGTTCGGTCAGCTACAGCTACGAGCAGAGTGTATTTTAGTTTCATCACGATAATCGCACAGTCGATGGATGTGACGGCTGTCAAATATTGATAATTGGCTTCAATCGCAAAAGTATGTTCGGCTGCATCTGGCTGCAAATGCTCCAATGGCCGCTGTGCCGTCGACAGCTGATTCTGTCGGGATAATCCGCCATTAACATGACAGCTCGCACAGTTGTCGCCTCAAATGCACAACTACAACTACCTTGTTAAATGGGAACATTATTTTATAATTTCCTTTTTTAAGTGAAAAATTATTTAAACGGACTTGGGCAGTTGTTTGTATGGGAACTGGGGCAAAACAATATTTAGACCGACATGCGACAGGCTCGGTGCGATCGTCTTGCTCGTAATGCTCATATAAAAATCTTGTATGAAAAGTGTAAGGATTTTGAAAAACGAAACCATAGCGCGTTATAACCTGCAGGCGCAATGACACCTATCATCGAAAAAATAAAATATATCCTAATTAATATCCTTAATCTTGTGTTATAGGCGATAGTAGCCACCTCCCATCAAGTGGACCGTCAGCCACTTATATGTATTATATGTAAATATTTATTTAATCGTCGTCTGTCGCCTGTTATTGTACAGAATCATTAAATGCTAGGATAATTAACAATATGTCACATTTATTTGTCATGTTACTAAACAGCACAAATATTAATTTGATATTTGTGCTTTCGCCTGCAGCTTTATGGAATTTATGGGAAGCCATTTGTGGCATTTGAAGCCAATGTTATGACATTTATACTTAATTGGGGTACTATTTCACGTAATGGCCTAATAGCTATTGCGGACTCCATTATTTTATATTCATACATTCATGTCCAATATTTTGTGCCTATTTTTAGCCTTAAATTTACGCGCGATAAATAGAGCCTGAATTCTGACTATCGGTAAAAGAATCTTCTATAATTCGTTTAATATTGGTAAGAAGGAACCGCCTCTTACGTTTGGTTCGAATTTCCAGCGCCAAGTCACACACTCCTGACTTTTCGAACCAGGCCATACACTTTATTTGTGTTTGTGTGTGTGTTCAAATAGTCTGCGGAATACCCAACAATGTCAGGGGTTAGCTTATAATTTTAATTAATTTTCCTTTGAGGTATTTGTAGAGAAGTTGTTTTATTATGTAATGGAAGTAAACAATACTTGGTTTGTGTTTGAGCGGTTCGACTCTCAAAGGCGACCACAATAAAAGAGCTGAAAATGTAAATGTTGGGAACAGCTCATCGCGAAACGGCTTCAAGCAAAGTTGAAAAGTTTAAATCCTTCTTTGAACTACAAATGAGCGAATGAATGCGAGGTAATGTATTCATTCGAATTAAACTGAGTAATGGCGTATGTACTGTCGGCAGCGTCAGATATAATACTTGTCCGAACTGCTAAGGAGCGGAACTCATTGCCTGCGTCCGTGTTTCCTCAAAATTACAATCTCGGGGTCTTCATATCCAGGGTAAATTGGCACTTACTGGGTAAGCTTGGTCCACCTTTGGCCGCATTTGCACCTTACATCAAGTGAGATCGCGGCCAAGCGCTGCCTTGATTTTATAAAAAAAAATATCTTCCTGCATCTAGTGATTGTCCAGTTGTTAAGGGACAAGGTTTGGGGATAGATCCGGCATTGTGTTCCCAACAAAAAATACATATTTGTGAGTCGATCTCAAGCTAATATCGCTATCACATTAAATATAAACCTCTTAAACTCGTCCTCGTAGGTAAGTACAACGCTGCGAGGGTCTCGGGGTTAAACTAATATTTATATTTGTAATCCACTTTATGTGATTTCATATAATACAAGTACAGGTATTCTGTTTTCATTTATTTAACAAACCAACGTCTGTTGCATTTGTGGTACTCCAAATTTTCAAATGTGGTCTTTTTGTAAGTCTTAATAAAAATAACTTGAAATGTTTAATTGAATGAGTTCGGAGATTACATCTACAAATAAATTCTAAGCTATACCTAAATGGGGTTTCTTTTGTTTTGAAAGAAAGAGAGAGAAACCTATAAACACCATGTCGTTTATTAAATATCTCACGTCAGAATATAATTAATTGGTTAGTGGCCATTGCTTGAATACTAATATACCTAGACGAGTGATTATTCCCTGTACTAGTTAGCAGTGATTCGGTTGAATGTTGACTAACTTTTAACTGTTGAATAAGTTCAATAAGTACAAAGCATTTATTTGTTCACCCATAGAAATTATTATCTGACATCTTTATCGGTGTAAATACGGCGACATTAGCGCATATTTTTTTTAGACGATCCCTCAGGAACCTAACACATTTTCAGGATAAAAAGTCTATTATTTGTTATTCCAGGTTATTAACTATATGTGTGCCAAATTTCATCCAATACAGTTCAACCGTATTTTCGTGAAAGAGTAGAAATATCCACACATCCTCACAAACTTTCGCATTTATAATAATAAGTAACTAGCTGGTGCCCGCGACTTCGTCCGCGTTCTCTATAGCTTATATCCTTCTTCGATAAATGGACTATCCAACACAAAAAGAATGTTTCAATTCAAACCACTAGTTCCTGAGACTAGCGCGTACAACCAAACAAACAAACAAACTCTTCAGCTTTATATATTGGTATAGATATTCAATAAGCGAAAAAGATATATATATTATATTATTCATTTCATCTCAAAAGTTAAGTTTTAAGGCGAGACTGCTAACTGTACAGTCGAGGAACAGGTAATGAAATAAAATGTATTTGTAGAGTTTTAGCGTTTGAATGCAGAGTTCGTTCGCTCTATTTAGGTATTTCGTGCACCACTTTTTACGAGCCAAGTACATTATCTCCCTTAAATGAGTCTTTTTCAAGCACCTTTCTAAAGATATTCAAGCGCTATTCAACTAAATGACCGTCCCGTTTACAAATGTACCAGTGGCACCCTTTCTAAAAGGCTGCGGCACATATCCAACGAGATGGACTAGAAACTCTACTGTGTCATTTTCAGTATATATTATATGTAAAAGTTCAAAGCACTGCAACTACTAGAGACTCGCTCCGTCGGATATGTGATCAAACCTTTATTCTCATCTTGGGAGCTTCGACTTGTAATACCTATGTATGTATTTCAATGCAATATTTTTACTGCAATACTCTCGCGTTTTCCGGCGAATGGTTGAAGATTTTCTTTCAAAAATATTGCTTCACAAACAAGTAACATTTTTATTTGTTGTTAGCTATAAACTGGGTCGCTGGAAGAATGTAATACAGTTGTACATGCGGACTCTCTATTATTTAAAATAAGTCTTGACTTCCAATACCTAGAAACCTTATGATGATTCCACACGTGGTCCAAACTTTTGTTTAATGCTTCATGTATTCTTATGCTATGCTATTTGTAAAAGGTTATGCATTCATTTTCCTTGCAATTTCAGTTAAACGTTTACTCAGAAGTAATTGAATAATTTTCCTATTGTATATAAGTTGAAGTCTATAAGTTGAAAAACCTCTTGGTCAAGTGATTAAGGTTTAACGCTGTCTCAAGGATCTCGAGTTTTGAGTCCCGGTAGGGCCAACTTTAAAAATGAACTTTCCGTAGTTGGTTCTAATTTGAATTTGAAATGTAGTGGAAGTCGCATGCACTAGCTAGTAGTTATATAATATAGATAATATACCTATTCAAAACCTATTCAAGACCTATACGTCTGCCTGGTAAAAGCCAAAGGGAGGCCACACTTCATTATTGTGTGAGTGCTTAAAAAAAGGATTCACTGTTCCATTTCCTCCTCTCAATATTTCGCATATTGCATTTTTCAGTTGGAGCTGCTATTCTGGCTTTTACAATTTATATGAAGCTGAAGTCGGCTCTCCGCTCGGATAAAGCTCTCTGTTCTTTGTTGAGCTTCTAATTCGCTCAAACTGATGGACCACTTTCTCATCATAATCTGTAATGCTATGGAAGCGGTTCCACTGGGAAAGATATTGGATGTGGGTTAACACGGTGTTTTTAATAATAATAATTTATTTATTTCAGACATATTAGTCCATACGTAGTACATTACATAAAAAAATTAACATACATTAAACTAAACTTAACTATTTACATCTTCAAGTAAAAATAAAAATAATAAAAAAACAAAATACACAGTGATCAAGCCACCGTTCATCACAAAAATCTCACCGGTCAAGCTTCTTTTTATCTTGAAAAACACGGAGGCCTTAGAGTGACACCATATTCGGTGTTGGACAGGAACAGAGCTCATTAGGACTCAGATAAAAATCTATTTAAAACTAGAGATCAGATCTGGTGACTCCAAAAATTTGCAAGTAAATTAGTATATAGGGAGATGGAGAAAGATCGTATTGGTTATTTGATATTTGATGCAAAAAAAAATCAACTAATTATAATTGGTATAATAAAAACTTTTTTCATTTATATAACGCTCGTTCAATTAGTCGAAAACCGCATGAAAATTAGTTCACTAGTTTTTTAGATCATTGTAAACATACATACTTACAGACAGACAGATGGGGCAAAAACTTTGTTTTAAAAAGTATCGTAAAAATACTTTTATGATTATCATAAAAGTATGATAATCACAATTACTACTGGACAGATATTAAAAATTCTTTCACCTATAGAAGCTTCATTTTCAGCGAGTTATATTTTATAGCTAGTCTATTATAAATAACTATATTTATTTTCGAAGTAAATTGAAGACGCTTGACTTTATAAAGAGTTATTCATGTCTGTAATGTTTTAGTTCAAATTAAAGTTTTGATGAGTAATAAAACTTCTATAAATTAAATTAACAAATCATGAATTAGTTTCGTAATGTTTAGAATCTCAATATTCTCCCAACAATCAAACTTTTTTCTGATACTGTAATCCTTATGCGGCTCGTAATAAAGAACGTTTTCGAATGTTTGAACAGAAGAATATTTGTAAAATATAATGAGTAAAAGTATATTCTCGCTGATCAAATTGGAAGAAGTTTTTCGATTTGATAACTTATTACTGCGAAGCTTGAAACTAATGGCGATCAATCAGACCTCTCGGCCTCACCATCAACGCCGACTCGCTTTTAACTTATAGGTAAGATATCTTCACAGAATTTGCTTCATACGATTGTATCGCGAGACTCAAGGATCGCAGGTTCAATTACAAGCAATCTAACAGTTAGAACCATTTGAGCTGTCCTTCTGCTGGTAGTAACCACGCGTTTACAGAAGTATGTGTGTTGATTTGTGCCGGTGAGTGAGTAAGGGATGCCCGAGCCCATTTTCTTGTCCCTTATCCTAAATCCTGGCCATGGCATTGCACATGCAACACTTGTGGGAAGCTTTCGTTATAGGCGTCGGTGGCCTACCATCAAGTAGAACTTCAGTCTAAATCTGTTATAGTTTCTATTGTGCAATACCATTGTCATAACATAATTATGTACTTCATTTATGGCATATCATCGATGCAATCGCCTATATATATTTAAAGCCTAAACATTGTTATGTTAGTAATTTTATATAAATGATCAATTGATTTTCAAATCTTGCAAAATTATTATAATATTAATATATAAAATATTTATTGATGTTCTATTAAGCTAAATTATGTTGGCATATTTTGTGGAGACGATAATTTCATTATTTGACTTGTGTAGTTAACACAATCGCGAATCGTTGGATCTCTCAGCCTGGATTGTAAGCCTCATCATATCTCTCAGTGAAGTACTACGTGTCAAACTATTGCTTTCTGACAAAATACTGATTTTTATTTAAGAAATCATCTAACATTTAAAAATATCATAAATTTATCATATTTGAACATAAATTATGTTAAAAAAACTATTAGATTATTCATTAATTTGGTTTGAATTTCTAGTTTTTATTCCAATTCGTAATGAAAACAATGAAATGAAATTTTTGCAAACAAATCGGGTCTTATTTATGAGTATTCCAACAATTAAAGTAGGCAACTTATTCAAAACAAAACAAAACCAATCAATCAAAAGAAAACAAACAAAAGTTAAGTTTAACAATAAAAATGGTGATACGTATCCGGTAGATATAATACCTACTTGCTGGCTCAGAGGGAGTCTAATATAAAATTCATAATTAAGTATTTTTCCCTACACAGTATAAATTTAAGTCGCTTTCTTCATCAGCTGTCTGTCTATCTATACATTCTGCTAACTCCCCTAAACTGAGCAACGGATTTTGAGCGATATATACAGGGTGTGGCCTGTAATAAGAGCAATAAATAAAAATATAGATCCTTTAACAAATCAGTAATTAATTCCAAATGGTTTCAATTAATTAAAATGAAAAACTAATTTACTGTTATTTTCTAACAAACTTAATCCAGCCAGCAATGTAATGTGTCCAGTCATAATGTGTCCAGTCATAATGTGTCCAGTCAGACATTGACATTGACATTTACGATCGTTCTCGTCCCAGTACCCTGTACCAAGACATCTAACGGCTGATAACCGACAATTTTGCGGATCATGAAATTCATAGGTTATGTATTGTAACTTTGGGTTGCTATAATTCTTGAGTATAAGCACTCTATAGAATCGTCGTTTAAATTTATTGCTCTTATTACTGGCCACACCCTTTATAATAAAACCAAAATAAGGCTTTATTTAAGTAAAAAAAAAAACAACTGCCTGTCCGAAACTGTGCGCGTCTCTCTGTTTCTCCGCTAACCACTTCTGAACCACCTTTCGTTTTAATTTAATTCATTTCATTTTAATTCGATTTTTAAAAATGGAAAGAGGGATAAACGTGGTTTGTGTGATAAAAAATCAATCCCATGCAAAGGCGAGAACGGGTTGTTAGTATTTTATTAATGGAAAAGTAACCGGCTGTCTGATATCTGTGCAATCGGATTAGGCCGCGGGAAAATCTTGTATAGATAAATATAGGCCCTATAAAGCTTTTGGATAAAATATTTAAAATATAAATGAGTGGTGTAAAGATGAATAAAACACCTCAAGTGCAATGTAGAGCTCGCTCATCGCTTTTTGAAGTGTTAATTTGAGTAGAGCGAAGCGAAGCAAAGCGCACTTCTGGAAAATAGGAAATGTGAAATCGAGCTTAGTCCGTGTTGGTCCGTAGACTAACCAAATGAAATGAAATGGACCTTCCCCAAATAATTTTACATCGATGTATCACTATATACATAAAGAAATAATTTATAAATATAATGTGCAACTTTATTTGCATTAACACTTACAATGAATATAATTGTTACTTACTCGTCGTTTAAAAATCAGTCTAAAGGATGATACTTGCATAAAAAGATAATTGCCTTTCTGTCATTTTATATTCGTACTATACGAGAAGACACGAACAAGCGTCTTCTCATCGTGTCATACGGCACACACCAAAAACTGGGGAAAATATATTGTTACAATAATCCTTCTGAGGTATATTCTTTTGCGTTGTTTAATTGGCAAACCATTTGTAAAGAGTAACCACAATCTTCAGAAGACCAACATGGAATAAAACCTTCATTGAAAGAATAAGAATGCTAGATCCCATACGTCTGAACTATCCTGAAACCCCAGCCGTTAACATGAAAAGCACTAGTAGAAGGTCGATATTTAAAACAGTGCATGTCTATAGTTTGTGCTGTGACATGAGGTGGAGAGCCGCCTGGCCGGATTAACCGCTTTTTAGAGGTTTAGGTCTTGTCCGATGTTTTTTCTTTTTCTTTTTTATAATGATGAAAAAGGGACAGACTATTTATAGGGATGATAAGAGGTGACCTATTCTCGCTTAAGCATACGCAAAAGTGTCATGTGTGGAGATCAGAAACCTTAAAAACACAGGAATAATTGTAAATAAAATTATTTATTTATTTGTTTATTTAAATTCAAACCTGACAGGATATAACATAACAGTTTACAACTCAATAAAAAATATTTTTTGACACTTAACTAGGTTTGATATGTTTGATTTAGCCATTAAAATTTATAAGCAAAAAATTATAAACATATACCTACATTAGGGCACATAATAATCGAAATTATAATTATATGTTTGCACATACATATAATATAAACATATATAGCTTGTATGTGTGTGTGCGTACGAATGTTTTGTATTGTCGAGTATGTGGTACCGCTCAGTTTTCAGTGCTCAGTCTTATTGTGAAGACTGCTTGTAATGCTTGAAATGTTCACCATGGCTCATGGCTAAAGAAGTTGTATTTGAAATTAGTTTGAGACCCCAGCGAATGCAAGGAATTCCGTGGCTCTCGCATTTCATTTCACGTAAAATAAAGAAAGTTTTATTAGATCTGAAGACGCTCTCGGTACGAGTTTACACAGTCCGATATCCTATCACAACAACTACCTACTTTATAACTACATTTTTATAAATATTTTAACTCATTATAGAGAAAGCATAAAAATAAGATATTCCTGTTTTGACTTGAATTTTGAATTTCTTGAATTTATGGCTTTAAGACACATAGTACTCGGAATTATATTTAGAAAAAAAATTGGTATTGATTTTTATCTGCTTGTTCTGCTTTCGGCTATACAATAGTCTTATAGAAATAAAAGATGTCAGTAATCCACTTTAATCTACGTAGATATAGGAGATGTCGTCAATTAAGGTAATTCGGTGGCGCGATGATAGTAAATCCCGTTCGCTTCCGGCCGTCCATTGTGTGTCGGACATAAAAAGAGCACAGATTCTAGCTCTTTTGTCTGCAATACAAACTGTTTGAATTATGTACGAGACAGTTTGTCCGCGTGACAGCGCCATCTGTTGGGGTTACGCGGGAAAATAAAATATTGCTTTCCTTTCAAAGGCAAAAGGTCAACGACGTTCGGTGTGCCGCCACATTTCAAAATGGTTTTGCTTAACACAAAATAACAGTATGCTGTAAGAATACAAAATAACTACCATGTTAACATACATTCAGCGAATCCTGAAGACATTTTTTGTACTGCAGAAAAGGGAAAGATAACCAAAATTCATAACAAATGTGCTTTCGTCAAAACGTTTTTCAAACATTTTGTAATTTTTTTTTCAGTTGGAATTTTATTTTAGTTCTAAATCTAAACTGATTTCCGTAGGTAGAGCTTACAATGGAAGCACTTTTCCAATCGAATTTGCAGAAACTTAAAGTGTTTGACCGAGTTGATGTAGTACCTGCATATACTGCACCTGTGACTTCCATCTAATCTCGTCGACAAACTTATTACATCGCCGGACAAACAAACGGACCTATTCTAACAAAGAAGGTCGATTGATCCTTTCCTTTCTCTTTTCTACTTCTTTCGAGTTGTCCTTGTTGTCTGTGGTAACATTGAAGGACGGGGTTCGTTATAATAGCTATGTACTCGTATCAATATGTGTGTAAAGAATAAACAAAAGATTTGTTTTAAAAGTAGTGAAATCTATAATGACGATAAAGGTCATATACACTCTCACAAAAGTTTTAAAGAAAGATAATGAAACAATTTCTTTTTATCTACAGTGTCACTTCACGCCAAAGATATTATGTACTAGCTGGTGCCCGCGACTTCGTCCGCGTTGAACGATGAAAGGTACCCTATGTCCTTTCTGGTGTCCCAGGCAACGTCTATGCAAAATTTCATGGTGATCGGTTTAGTAGTTTTTGCGTGAAAGCGTAAAAAACAAACAAACTCACATTCACATTTATAATAGTAAGGATTTTTATGCTTTACGCTGAAGCAATTCGATTTCCTAAATCATAATGAATTCTCATTTTAATATTAAAGTGTAAGTTCCGTCTCGCATTTTATTGAGCTTAATATAAAAAATATATATGATATTTCTTGAATTACAAGAATCCCTTTCATTTGAGATACTACTATTTACTGTGGATTTCTCAGTATTAATATTTTAGACCTTTTTGAGATATGTATTCATAAGTAAGGCCGCCTTCCTTGAAATTCGAATACCTCCCGAAAGAAATATTTCCTCTTTTACATGTGCCAAACACGTTCCATGACAGACGTGTGAGGCTCATGTCACAACTACAATTCAAATTTGCCGCCACTTTACTACACCTAATTAATTTACCTAATGTTTGAACATTGAATATTAATAATAAATATTTAATAATACTAATTTGATTAGATATTTAAATAATAATTTAAATAAATATTGTAGATCTCCATTTGGTGAAAGGAAATGAACTTTCCAAAGTTAGCTCTGGGTTTTAGCTAAGTTACTACCTATATTAATATGCAAAAATAGAGTTTACAATTATAAATTTTACATAATAATGTGTAAACACTCGTGCATGTTTATACATTATGAGTGGGTGAACGTTTATAACCCATGATTTCAGGTACATGTAATAGGTACTGAAAATATTACGAGTGCATGTTGACCTAGTTCGGTCAACAGTTGGACAAATAAAGAAGACCGCGTACAATGTCGGAAAGACTGGCTAATGAAATTACTAAAGCTAAAGACACAGTCTTCTGTGTACTACACAGTTTCCTTTGCACTTTATCCGATAAAAGTTTAACTTTTGACGCAACTACTCACTGAATATTTTCCGCAGAGCATACTCCGGCATAATAATATTATGTCGTCTTCTGTAGCTATTACATTTTGACCCTAAACACTGCAAAAAGAGGCAATTTGTTAGAAATAGTGTGTTGAGAAAAGTAATTATATTGATTTGATACTGTACTTTCCTCTGTAAGGGGTAAGATATTTATAAAATAAAATTATTCGAAACCCCCAGTAATGTTTAATTGTATGAATTAGCGCCATCTACCCCAATTAGTACGTATTTATTGGTTTATAATAAGCTTAACTTCGTCAGTAGTTTGTTAGGAATGTTAATAATGGCGTAGTTTTAACTTCTGATGTGCAGTTAGGATGTGCAGTCATAGGTGACTGACAGATTTTTTCTCTACTTCCAGCAGTTTTTAATGAAGAAAAACGGAATTAGTACCGCGTTGGGAAAAAGTAGTAAACAAATCGTCATCGGCGTACTCACATTTCACTTGCAAATCTTGAAACTCAGTTATTAGCCAAACACTTTCCATCGTTTTCATTTAAATATTTCCCATAATAATATTGTATCTTTTCTGCAAATGGATTTAGATAAGTAGAAGCTACGCTTCGCTTAATAATTCAGCAATCCGGAGTTCGTCCATTAACTTTACACTAATTTATATCATATTCTACATTAAATATTACATCAGATTAGTTCCCGAATCCTAGAACAAAAGGCTTTTAGTCAGATCTGTACGAGTTTGAACTATTTATAAATAATTCATGCGGTCGCTATTATATGAAATAAATTAATATTTTTGACTCAATAAGCAACTTACTTGAAGTCAACTCGAAGTATTGTCATTTGGAACCTAACGGAGGCAGTGATGAGGACTGCCGACAGAAGTGAAAACGTCCAACGCACACACACACACAATCGGGAATATGCAATGTGTTGGCGTGATCGCGTACGTAGGCAGCTGCGCGCGCATTTACTGTGAGCATTAGCATGTTGCTGACGCGAACCCATACATTTTTTCCCTACCCAAAGTCGTATAACGCGGCTATAGAAGTTTTCACTTCAAAAAAATATATATATAACGCCTAACAAATAATAATTTATTCAATCTTTATTGAAGTCATAATTTTTTCCAGCGTTATATTTTTATGTTATATAATCACTCGGAAACAGTAGATTCTTAGTGAAAAGTACCCATGTCGCAAATATTGAGTATGCGAAATTTCATGACTATCGCTTGAGTAGTTAAGGCGTGAAAGGTAACAGACAGATAGAGTTATCTTCACATTTATAATTTTAGATATATGTATGTATATGCCGCGGAGTATGAGATACGACGCATATGCACAGCGTGAGGAGGCGGAGTAGCGGACAGGGGTATGGGGACGAAGTAACCGAATAAAAGGTAATAAGTTATTGCAAATGGCCCGTCCCGCTTCCGACCCGACGCTCCATACGCATTCTGATATTTATTTCGCCAGCTGTACTGACCTCTCCTCGGGAACACTCGCCTTCACGAGAGGGCTCTACAATTTCGGTCGAGTCTGCTAACTATACAGCGAATATACAATAGCCCCACTTTGGGTGAAATTAGAGGCAACCGACCGTGCTCGGATTCCTATTATTTTATTTCTTGTTTAATATTGGGAAACAATATTTTTATTGTTTATTTTCTTCGCAGAATCAGATGATCTCAGAATAAATATACGTAAGGAGAATTTACTGTACCTACCCTCAGGCTAGTCACATTTATATTAACGAAGGCAGGCTTTGTTTCTTATCTCTATCGTCTCTAGGAAATCGTCATAGTCTATCTGATAACATATTTCTGCTTTTAAAATAAAAAAAATGTATTGAAGATTGCCCGTTAAACTACTTGAAACTAGAAATTTCTCGGACGGACCTATAACTGTACCTAACAATTATTATGATATAAATTCGTGGGTGTCGAGATGGGAATGTGAGGAGATGGGAATAAACCGCCTTCAATGGGCCAATTCCAAAGCATTTTCAAAATTTGTTTATTCTCTTTTTAAACTTTTTTGGTACGTTGTTATTTGATTTTTTTAATATTTTTCATTTTATTTATTTATATTACAAGTGCTTGTTTTATTGCTTTATTCAAGCTATTTAAATTGGGCAGCCCGTCTGGCAGCAGTTTTTGCATTTTGATTCTATCTATCCTGTTTTTGCATTTTGAAAAAGTGACTTTTTCAGACTTTAATGTTTTTATTTTAACTGTAAAAAAATACTAAATCACATTATTCGAAGCTTATCATAACATAGAAGCGAGATTTTTTTTGCTTTGTCAAAAAATCAGACAGGTTTCTCTGTTGTTCTAAATTTTTGTTAAAATTAAAGTAACAAATAATCATCCATTAGAGTTCAATTTTGAATCAACAAATGGCGAAAACAGCGAACTAAATTAATAACCGGACATCATAAAACACTTTTAGAAACAATTATTATTTAAAAGCTTATAATGAAGCGACGGAGGAAGCATGGAAGTTAGCAGCACGAGTGCTACTAATGTAATAATAATGTGGCGGAACTCAATAAAGCGGTGGGCGTAAGTGGAAGCACACATAACTCATTGATAGTAGGAGATACGAGTACTCGTAGTTCGCGTAGAGGAACTCTAGGAACGGAAACAGTTCGCCCGAGATTGGCTCCGCGTCTAACCTCCGCTATACGAGTATCAACTCGATACAGGGAGAGGCAAACATGACATCCTATCTAATTTATCTCCGCGTCATTTATTCACCAATATAAAATCCCGTTTAGCCAAAATATAATGTTCCATTTAAAAGCAGACACGGAAAGCTACGTCCATTACATTGACAAATTAGACAATTCGCAATAAATTATAAGTGAGATCATTATGAACAGGATCAGTTAAGACATCACTCTTCGGTGAAAAAAATAAAATAAAATAAAACATTTATTTTGATAATATTTTAAAATAAATTATTAAATTGAAAATTTATAGTCATTGCATCAAAATAACCTGTCACAGTTTTAAATGTATTTATTGTGTTAAATTGTGTGATTTAAAGACTGTCATCAAAATCTTCATCTCAGCCGTAGGAATAAAGTTGAGTAATAATATCTAGGTACTGCTAAAATTTAATTATCAAATATTTTTCTATTGCTCTCTTAATCTTTTGTAATAAATGAATAACAGTTTTTATCTACGACCACGTGACACGTGACAATAGTTTTACAATAATATTGTCATTGTATAGAATTGTACCGGCTCGTTGTATGTTTGTGGCGACGCGATTCTGAAAACGTTGCCTCTGCTCCATTTCGACCAAACATTCTGATGTAGCTGAATGGGGATTTGGAAAATCATTAATCTTGCGTTTCAAATGCTGTGTAATGTTGATAAATTTTCATGTGATGTTATTCTGTTACAAGGTTAATAGCCTCGTAGCCTATTTGTTACCGTCTCTCTTACAAGGGATTAGATCTCCTCCAATCTGACTTCACCGCAACTACACCTGAATTCAATTATTAGATATCCCTTTTCCATCCAAGCATATAAAAACTACACATCCTATGACAATCCCTTGGTTAGGATGTGTCGCACTTATAATGGTGATTAACATGGTGATCGGATATAAATATGGGGTGGAATTTGATATATTCAACAGTAGGTTTTCTTTATTTAAAAGTAGAAAGTCTAATATTTAAGTATATAGGCTAGTGTTTTATTGTTTTAACATTATTTTAGTGTTTAGTTAAAATTAAGTTAATCATGCTATGTACACTAGTTCGGAATGCAATTTAGTAAATTATCATATACACGACATACGTATTTTATAGTATTCATGTACATTACTGCATTCTGTCTGTGTACTTTATTAAATAAATAAATAGGTATAATTAAAGAAATAAAATAATATAAATTTGCAATTCGTGTCAATATCCACGAAGGGAGTCGCAGGTGTGAAAGTTGTACTAATATAATTTTCTGTTGCAGTGAATGGGTCACAAAGTGCTCTTTGATCGTACTCGGGATCTTTATTCGGAGCGCGTGCCTCATTCAGACCCTAATTGGGAATGCATCATTAAAACGCCATTTCAATTAGACGGACTTGTTGCCAAACTATCCCTACACCCTCATTTGTATTCGTCGAGGGTTTTGAGCGCAGGGAGGGAAAAACAGCAGCCGGTGCTACGACGGCGGACCCCTGGCCCACAAAACCTCCTTAACTTACTTGTTCATATTGACATATAGGCTCATCGATTCATGATTCAAAATGTGGAAACGAGTTAATGATCAACAAAGCCGGGTGCGGATCGCTACTTATTTATAATTATACATAATTATATTGTATCAATCAACTATACATTCTTATCCCAACCTTAATAATTATGTTAAATTAAAAAGAAAACTCAAATATTGATTGTAAATTTTAATTTACGCTGCGACAGTAGCTTTTATTCGATGTACGCGTGAATTATGTACAATAAAAAAAAATGTTTTCATCAGGTTGATTTGTTGTGGTAATCCAATTTCCTCCTATCTTTTGAGTCTACTCGGACGCTCGGATGAAATAACTAAAAAACATGAAGCGACGGCAATGTTTCACTTTTGGATACTACCAACTTCAATAGAGCGTTATTTTTTTTAGTTCGGATAGATATCTATTTTGAAAACCACTGGTGCTATAAATGAAAAATTTAAAATAGCGAACATTTATTTTCAGTACTGCAGATGCAGTTCAAATTCACAGTTGCAAGCCCCTGGAATTTTTTTTAATAGAGATGGGTTTGCTCTTGGCCAACATCCACCTGTTTAGCGAAGATGAGGCCTATGATGGAGCGAGCTCACTCAGAAGATGCCTACTCACTCCAACTTTGAAAAGATTTGGATTATATGAGCTCGGAAATACTGACGCCGGAAGGGAGTTCCAAGCCCCTGGAATACCTTGATTTTAATTTTTGATTAAAATTTAATTATTAAATAATATTATAATAATTTTTAAATTACTAATCTATACATTCAATAAAATTGTAAACGAGCTGTTTTATTTTTTAATAATTTTTTATTTTTATTTTTAATATGAATACAAGCCATTATAATTTATTTCCAAAAATGTACTTGTTGTTCGGGCCTTTACATTAACAGATACATACAACAACGAAACACCTAATAGTTTTCAGAGTAGTTTGTGGCTAAAAGCAGGGTTAGCGGTTACTTCGTACGAATTAAAGGTCAGTGAAGCCTTTTGTGAGAAATTCAAATAATGCAAAACATTAATTTCTCTAATTAATAATATAAGTACCAGTTTGTTTTAATTTTCGATTTTTAATTTTAAACATAGGTTTTGTTTGTTGTTGGAGAATGTTGTCACAGCAGTAATTGGCTTGCATAACCAATATCTATCTGTTATTTTAATGTACCGAAACTGTCAAATTATTGTTATTTTACGCTATTGGTGTGCTAATAATAACTTTTCTCGTTTACGAAAATATTTTGTTCCAAAAAAGGAGGAGGTTCTCAATTCAACTGTATTTTTTTTATGTTTGTAACCTCAGAACTTTCGACTGGGTGAAACGATTCTAATGATTCTTTTTTTATTTGAAAGCTGGTTCCTCCCGTGTGGTCCGGTTTCAATTTGGTCCAATTCTGACAATCGCATCCATTGGAAAACTATACTCACTTTACATAATTGAAAAAATGTTTTGTTGTGTAATTAGAAATTATAAAATATGGTTAACTAGCTTCTGCGAGCGACTTCGCCTGCGTAACTTTATAAAATATACCCTATGTCCCTTCTGGTGTCCCAGACAACGTGTATGCAAAATTTCATGGTGATCGGTTCAGTAGTTTTTGCGTGAAAGAGTAACAAACATCCATACAAACTTTCGCATTTATAATATTATTATGGATACGGATTTTCAGTCGAGTAATGTACGATACGAACCTCGAGTTGACGAGTACGCAACTGGTATTCGACTGGAGTATCTTATCTAATGTGCGGAAGGGCCTAAGAGAAATAAATTGGCTTCAATATCGCTATAGGCAACCATGAAGATTTACCAGATTAGACAAATAGTGCTTGTTTTGTTAGTCGGTAATATCGCGCCGCAACAACGATGGATGTGCCTAACTTAGGTTTTAGATTAACACTATCTTTCGAACGAAAAACAAATGGCTGTGTTTGTCTGTTCAAGCTACGAATGTACGTATTACGTATATCTCACACGTCAGTAGTTTTAAGCAATAGGGGACAAGTCTATCCGTGTGCGGTTTCCAGCTCCGCCATCGGACGCGTCCCCAGGTTGCGGATAGGGGAACGCCCTCCAGATATGGGGGGTACCGGCTGCGGCCGGCGTGGACAAAAACTGGCTTGTGGCTGCCTGGTCTTTTCAAGGGCGGGCATTGCACAGCCACATGAACCCGTAGCCCCGCACTGAGTGGGGTCGGGAGTCCAGCGCACTGAGCGTTGGACTGCGAGGAAGAAAACCTCTCTAAAAAATCATCGTCGAGGGCGAAGCAATAGCTTCTTATCTAAGAAACTATACGCTGTCGCTAGGAGACCTCTCATGGGTCGTAGGATGACCAGAGCTTGTGGAGGCGCGATCTGCGCAGGCGCTGTTGTGAAGGCCCCAAAAGGGGGCAGCGGAGCTTCGGCTCGCAGGTAGCGGACCTGCTAGGTCCGCGGGCGCGACGCGTGGCCTAGGTCACCGTCGGGCGACCCGTAACTTCGCACTTTGCGAGGCCGGGGGTCTGGCACACTGAGCGCCAGGCCGCGTGGAAGAAAACCACTATAAAAAATCACCCCAAACCTAAGGTCGGCGTGCCGAGGGGTTGAATGGCTGGGGGGGACCCAGTCCCAAGCGCACCTGCGGCCCCTTGGGAAAGGGCCGTAGGCGTTCCTTCCCATACTAATATGGATATGTCATTTAAGGAAACAGGTATGTCATGTGATCCCGCTGACGCCGGGCGCTCGGAGCTAGCTCGGGCTCCGAGTGTGAAATATGTTACGAGTGGCCAATGCGCTCCGTCTGGCCAACGGCGCCGAGGGATATCCGGGTCCCTTGGTGTGAAATCTGCTACCGAGGAGACCGTAGGAGTGCGCACGCGTGCGCGAGCGAAGGTAGGGTCGACGCGCGACCCCGCCGACGGTGGAAGCAGCGGGGCATCGAGCCCCGCGTTCGTGCTTCAGCCGGAAGATATGCCTCTTATATCGCCAAGGGATAGTAGTCTAGCAAGCGACAGTGCCATGTCTGACTTTGGTTCTGCTCGCTCTATGGACACTGCCTCTTCGGCAAGAATCTCGGACAAATCCCGGTCCAAACTTAAAAGGCCCATCCAACCGGTTCCGAACCAGATTCAGAGCTCCGGTTCAGAATCTGGGGGCTCGAGAGAAATGCTCGCCCCCAAACCTCGGTCAAAGCCCAAACGTGGGCGCCCGCCCACGACGGGCGACTACGTTTGTTTGGAGACCAAGGGGAAGGCCACAATGAAGGAGCGTCTACGGGCTATGGCGGATAGTATCAAGGCGGTGTCCGCCAAATCAGGCCAATTGGAAGAGACATCTCAAAAAGCTCTTAACGAGACAGTGGACGGCATATATCAGATAGCGTCTGACCTGGACCACGAAGTAGTCTCAGCCTCCACGAAGGTGAAAAGGGTCCAGGAAGACAATGCTCGTTTACGGGCTGAGCTGGCTACTGTCCGCGAGGAGATGGCTAGCATGAGAAGGGACTTTTTGAAGGCTAGGCCTTCCACGGAAGTAACGCAGGCCGGACAACCCTCCGTGCCTAAAACAGACGGTATCCTAGACACAATAATGGAGAGTGTCAGCTCTATTATTGATGCCAAATTCAAGGCTCTGGAAGAACGTCTGTTTCCTAACACGACAGTGCGTCCAACATCCTTGGACGCTAACAGGAGGCAGTCGGTGCTGGCAGCTGATATACCTCCCGCTGTGATGGTCAAGGCCTTGACCGCGAAACCGTCTCCACGTCGAGGCGCTGCTCGCGAGGCGGCACCCACACGCCCTGCAAAGGGAAAGGGAGCGGGAAAATCCAGCAAAAAGATGGAAAAAGAGCCGCGCCCGCTACCTCCAGCCCCTAAGTCCATGGACGAAGGCTGGACCACAGTGGTAAAGCGTGGCCTAAAGAAGAAGACGACCGCGGCGGTAGCCAGGCAGCCCGCGCAAGCCGGCGCGCGCTCACGGGCAACTGCGCCCAAGTTACGCCCCCCTCGCTCCTCAGCAGTGGTGGTTACACTGTCTCCCGCGGCGATAGAAAGGGGCGAGAAATATAAAGAGACTCTGGAGGAGTTGAGGTCAAAGATTGACCTTGAGCAGCTCGGAATCCCGTCTGTCCGATTTAGACCTGCTAAACGGACAGACGCGAGAATCTTCGAGCTGCCAGGTACGTCGACCGAAAAAAAAGCCGACGCCTTGGCTGCGAAATGCCGAGAGATCTTGGGAGACCGAGCGGTGGTAACGAGGCCGATGAAAACTGCAGACATGCGGATCACTGGCTTCGATGACTCGGTCTCAAAGGAAGAAGTAGCTGCTGCTATCGCTCGGGTGGGTGGCTGCTCTCCCGACGCCGTAAGGACGGGAGAGATACAAATCTCCAGCGGAGGATCGGCCTCACTCTGGCTGCGATGTCCTACCACCGCAGCCGATAAAGTGGTAAAAGGCGGTCGCCTATTGGTTGGCTGGGTATCTGCCCAAGTCAAACTGTTGGCACCCAGACCGCCAAGATGTTATAGGTGCCTCGAGACAGGGCACGCCCGTCATAAATGTACTGGTACTGACCGCAGCGCGCTGTGCTTCCGCTGCGGAAAGCCCGGTCATAAAGCGCGAGAGTGCACATCGGAGCCAGAATGCCCCGTGTGCATTTCAATGAAAAGACCTGCGGGGCACAGCGTGGGCAGCAGATCGTGTGCTGCCCCCCGCAAAAGGTCAAAAAACAAAAGGAATGGAGGGAAACCCGGCAATGGTCCTGAGATCATTCCGCAGCCCGCGACCGAGCCTGCCGCTCTGGCAGACGGTGCGATGGACGTGGAAACCGTTGCTAAATAATGGCCCTTCATGTTTTGCAAGCGAATATTAACCACTGCGCCAGGGCACAGGATCTTTTGTGCCAGAGTCTGGCGCAGTGGTCGATACACGTCGCAATAGTGGCCGAGCCATATCTGGTCCCGGCAAACTGGGTTGGAGACAAAGATGGGGTAGTAGCGCTTGCGTCGCAACCTGCTGCTGGCTCCTCCCCCTTCGCGAACATAGTCCGGGGAAGGGGGTACGTCGCTGCTTTAGTAGGTGAAACTGTAGTTGTGGGAGTGTATTTCTCCCCCAACAAAAGTATCGCCGATTTCGAAAGATCCTTGTTGGATCTGGGCGAGGTTGTCCTTCGGAGCAGGCCGCATTCGGTTCTCGTCGCCGGAGACTTCAACGCCAAGTCCTTGGCTTGGGGCTGTCCGGCTTCGAATAACCGTGGGCGGCGGCTCGAAAGGTGGGCCGTTTCCGTTGGCCTCTCGTTACTGAATAGGGGGTCGACACAGACATGCGTGCGCAGGCAGGGCGGGTCCATTGTGGACCTCTCATTTGCCAGTCCTGACCTGGCACGCCGTGTCCGTGGTTGGAAGGTCCTTGATGGCGTCGAGACCTTGTCGGACCATCGCTACATATGGTTCGATATCTCCGCCTCTCGGGTTCCGCCGAATGACTCTCATTCGGTAGCGGGATGGAATGGCCCACGGTGGTCAATAAAGGATCTCAACAAGGATCTCATCGAAGAGGCAGCGATCGTGCAAGCGTGGGTATCCGGTCCTGTGGATCCGGCGAACGCCGACACTTCTGCGCACTGGTTCGCAGAAGCCTTGAAGCAGGTGTGCGACGCGGCGATGCCTCGCCGTAGTTGTGGAGCTCCCCAAAGGCGACAGGTCTACTGGTGGACAGAGGAGATAGCGCAGCTCCGTCGGGATTGCGTGAGGGCGAGACGCCGATTCACCCGAAGCCGTAGGCGAAGGAACAGGGACGAAGCGCAGGAGTCCCTACTGTACTCCGAGTACAGAGAGCGATCCCTACGGTTGAAGGCGGCTATCGCCGAAGCGAAGTCTCGCTCATGGACGGAGCTGTTGGACAGCATAGACGGTGACCCGTGGGGCAGGCCTTACAGGCTTGTGAGGCAGAAAATGCGCCCATGGACACCTCCAGTGACGAGTAGTCTGGAGCCACAGCTCCTGGAGAGAGTAGTTGATAACCTCTTCCCCGACCGGGTCGAACATTCACTGGGACCGGTTCCGCTGCTGGAAGCTACGGTCGAGGGAAGAGAAGACGAGGCTCTCCCTCCGGAGGTGACCGAGGCTGAGCTGGATGCCGCCCTACTGCGTCTACGCAGGAAAGCGGCAACTGCCCCGGGGCCCGATGGCGTGCCTGGCCGAGCACTAGCTGTGGCCGCGGGGCCACTCGGGTGCCGTCTCAGAGAGCTAATGGACCTCTGTCTCCGGAACGGTTGCTATCCGCGCAAGTGGAAGGAAGGCCGGCTGGTGCTGATCAAGAAGGAAGGACGACCGGCGGACTCCCCGTCGGCTTACCGCCCCATCGTCTTGCTGAATGAGGTGAACAAGTTGTTTGAGCGAGTTATCGCCACTCGCCTCATTAAGCACATCGAAGGAACTGGGCCGAACATCAGCACCAGCCAATATGGATTCCGTCGTGGTCGGTCCACAATAGATGCGATAGCAAACGTGCGAGACCTGTCGCACGATGCAGTAGCCAATGGTCAGGTTGTGATGGCGGTGTCGTTGGACATTGCTAACGCCTTCAACAGCCTACCGTGGCGATACATCATGAATGGATTAGAGTACCACAGAGTGCCAGGATACCTGCGTAGGATGGTCGCTGCGTACCTCACTGACCGCTCAGTGAGCTATCCGACACAGACGGGACTCAGACACCGTCATATTACGTGCGGAGTTCCACAGGGGTCGGTCCTCGGGCCGCTCCTGTGGAACATTGGCTATGACTCGGTGCTCAGAGGCGCTAACCTGCCGGGCGTCGGTGTGACATGTTACGCTGACGACACCCTGGTAACCGCCCGAGCACCGGATTACAGATGGGCTGCCATTCTGGCTACGGCTGGCGTGGCTCACGTTGTCGAACGAATCCGGCGGTTGGGGCTCACCGTAGCCTTAAACAAGACCGAAGCCATGTGTTTTCACGGGCCTCGGAATGCACCACCGCCGGATTCAGAGATTATTATCGGGGGAGTCTCTGTGGACGTGAAGCCCACGATGAAATACCTCGGTCTTGTCCTGGACAGCCGCTGGAGTTTTGAGGGACACTTTCGGCTCCTGGAACCGAAGTTGGTGGGAGCCGCTGCTGCTTTGGGCAGGTTGCTTCCAAACCTGGGTGGGCCAAACGCCGCCTGTCGTCGCTTGTATGCGGGGGCAGTGCGGTCAATGGCTCTTTACGGAGCCCCAATCTGGGCGGACGGTCTGAGGCAGAAATGCAGGGCGCACCTGCGACGCGCGCAACGCACGTTAGCGCTCAGGATCGTCCGGGGCTATCGGACAGTGTCCTTCGAGGCTGCATGCGTCATGGCGGGCACACCACCGTGGGATCTCGAGGCCGAGGTACAGGCGACCGTATACCTGGGCATTGCAGATGTACGGTCTCGGGGAGCTCAGCCTCCGCAAGAGGTCGTTTCGCGAATCCGTTCGCGTGCACGCGAAAACCTCCTCCTGAAATGGAGTGAGAGGTTAGCCGAGCCTAGTGCCGGCCACCGCACCGTGGAGGCTATTCGTCCAGTGTTGGACGAGTGGCTCCAGAGGAGACACGGAGCTCTCACGTTCCGCCTGGTGCAGGTGCTCTCGGGACACGGCTGTTTCGGAAGCTATCTCCACCGGGTGGCTCGTAGGGAGCCAACCCCAGAATGTCACTCGTGTGCATGCGCTGAGGACAGCGCACAGCACACTCTTGCGGAGTGCCCTAGATGGTCGGCGCAGCGAACTGAGCTCGCTGCGACCATTGGATTGGATTTCTCTCTGCCGGCCGTAGTAAAAGCTATGGTCGGCAGCAGAGCCGCTTGGCGAGCGACTCAATCCTTCTGCGAAGATGTCATCTCGCAGAAGGAGGCGGCGGAGAGAGAACGGGAGGACGACGTCCTGTCCCATCCGCTCCGTCGCCGACGAACTGGACGCAGGCGGCTGGCGTACGCTCGCCACCTGGATCCCTGACAGGACTAGGGCGGTAGATGGGGACTCTACCGCCCGCTTCATCCTGAGAGGCACGGCGCACTTTGGCAGTTCGGGTGCGCCGTCCCAATGAGCAGTGTCCGGCTACGGACCTCCGCGGTGGAGTTGCGGAAGAGTGTTCGTCCGACCTCGCAACTCCGCCTTATAGCGGACGCGGAGGACGCCAAGGGGTTTAGTCGGTAGGTCTTCCCCAATACCATCTCGGGGCAGGAGTCCGACATAACCCACCGGTCTGTCCCCAGGCCGGTGAGTATCCATGATGGATTCCTCTTGTAAAAAAAAAAAAAAAAAAAAAAAAAAAAAAAAAGGGGACAAGTCTACATTTAAGGACATGATTTCGTTAAATAAACAAAAATACTCGCAATGACATTTATCTAACTTTAAAGATAAGTAGCTAAAAAATAGGATTAAGATTAGGTTAAATCTATTCTTATCTATTAAGAAATTCTATTGTAACTAATATCCAAAGGTTTTTTTTGGAATAAGATTAGTAGTTTGGAAGATTACCTCCTAAGTACGAGTATATACAAAGAAACATACAAATATCTCTTTATAATATCTATTAGTATAGATGGTAATACGCTTCTGACTAAAATTTATGCGTGCTGAGGACGAATACTCGTAACTTTGCGGGTTGACCTATTATGGTATTCCGTGCCACAGCCAACCACTCTACTCGTATTTATTTAATAATATTATATCCTTTCGTAACGCATTTGTTTTCGTCAAACATAAAGATTGGAGGCTAAATAATAAGCAGTAAAGATTAATCGAAGCGAAGAACAAAGAAACAGACCGTTGTTATCAGCGGACGCGAGGCTTACTCACAAACACAGCGGATGGAGATAGGGATGAGCATTAGAGCCAACTTGAATATCTCTCCCCAGTGCAAAGTATTGAGTACGACCAACGTAATACTAAGACAGTTGGATTTGTTAGTGAACCAGTAAACACCCGATAAACAACGCAAAAGATTTGAGAGAAAATTTGCGATCTTATTTAAAACTACTTAGCTGGCGCTTGAAAAAGAAAAAAAGTAGCCTATCTTGTGTCCTGTACGTCTAAATGTTTATCTACCAAGTTTCATGAAAATCAGTTAATTCGTTTAAGAGTTATGGAGGAATATACATATATACATTACCTACACTTACAGATTTTATTATTAGTATTGACTAGCTGGTGACCGCGACTTCTGATACGTAAATAATCTGATAATACGTAAATAACGCCTTCATCTTAATCGTTAAGATGACGGAGGCGCTACCATGGCCTTGGCAATCTAACATTTTTTCAGGATAAAAAGTATTTTGAAATAATGTAAAAATAGAAAGCAAAAAAGTATGCCAAATGTTAATCCTAATGGATTCATCCAAATCCGTTAGGCTGTTTTTGAGGTTAGTTTGCACAAACAAACATACAAAAATACATCCCCGTTAACATAAGTACAACGTGTATGATTTTACATTTAGCTTGTTTCACATTCGAAATGGTGAGTAGAGATAGTAAAGTAAGTCTGGGCGAAGAGTTTCAATTTCGCGCGTCGTCGCCACTTTTTTTCCTAATATCCGCTGTGAGGATGTGAGAGCGATCAAATGCAGTTCGTTCGCTCATGAAATTCCCCATAAACTATGATTCGGTTTCACGATAGTAAACAAAGAGCAAGCACCGACTGCCTTCATGGAACTTATACAAATTTCAATCCTTCTAGATTCCTATTGAAATCAATCTAATTTCTAGATTTTTATTGAAATGTTATTACATTTCTTTGATTTATACGCATTAGTAAAATTGACAAAACGTCAAAGTAAAAGTTTGTGTATAAAAATATACACTGTACTTCTTTTGTTCATTCATTATCACAAATAAATCGCATACTGCAAAGAGTAGCATATTGGTAAGCCAGATGCCAGCAGCCGATTTGCAATTGTAAATGAGTAAAAGAATCAGACGGAAGCGATGTCTGATGGTGGAAATTATGCGCGTCTATTTTACTTGAAATGTGTGCTACACGTGAGGTTACCAGGGCGGAGGAATAAATCCCGCAAATTTTCCAGAAAATCCGCTCAATTCAGCTCACGTGGCGGACACATATGACACCGTGTGTCCGACCAATGCACCAGAATATTCAGAGAGGGCTCGATGCCGCCGCAGATAATCTATGCATGCACTGCTGCTTCGCTACTATCGGAACATTCATTCGATTCCCAAAAATGTTCCTATTAGAAGATTCAAGAAAAAATGCCATATTACAACACGAGCAATTATAATAATGTAAACAGGTGGAATTTCCATTACGCAAAATGGTTGAAAATAAAAATCTCACGATATTTGATATTTGTTTTTTGGTCGACATAAAATTTTACTACAACTTATAGATCATAATAAAACACTGTAAAATATTGCTTTATATTTAAAAGTTGTGTTCGGACTAATAATAATGTAATAAATAACTTTTGTAACTCACATGTTACAAAAGGTTCAAAATGAACTATTCCTAACATCAAACTGAATTTCAGGCACTGCGACAGATTTAATCTAGTGTTGGTAATGAATGTATAGTGGGTGCGACACTAAAATGTACAAAAGAGTGACAGTTCGCTGAGCACGGCAGTGGGGATGGGGATGGGGATGGGGATGGCGCTGCAATTATTTGTTTGTTCGCCAATTAAATTCACCAACCCTCAAATATCAACTTATTTATCAAACAGATGTTGAAACAGCGTCTCAAAGTTTTTCTGCATGTTTTGTTTGAAAGGTTTCAAAGTTTTTCTGCATTGAAACCTTTCAAACAAAACAAGTTCATACAATAGGCAACGATGATAATTTAAAAGGTTTTTTAAATACTTTTTAAGTAATAGTCAGCAGACAGGTCGACGGTCCTATCATTTCTTATAGAAAGGATCTGACTTCTAACCTTAATAGGATAAAGAGTAAGGACAATGGACTAGGCTCTGGCTTTTCTTACTCAGCTCAAGTAACAATCACCGTAGACATGGGCCCTCCTATGATTTTCCAATAAGACCGGTCAGAAGCAGCCTGGATCCACCGACGGCATTGTGCGGTTCTTATTAGGCCAATTATAATATTAAAATAAATATTTATCATTATTATAATAAGTCGCCATTGCTCGCACACTGCTGTACGTAGAACTTCATGGCAGACCCGATTGTTGCGGTTTTCCGATATACATAGTTCTTTCTTGGCACACTGAGTAACCTTAATTTGTAAAGCAGTATTTTTTAGAATAGGTACCTTAGAATGGCAAAATTTTTGTAATTTCCTAAGAACTTAAACTGTGTGGTCGTAATTTGGCAGAAGAATGTATAACTGTGCAGCGAAGTGAAAAAGATTGAAATAGACTGAATATTCATTCGAGTTCTCCTTAATTGCAGACATTAAAGAGTGGCTTGTAATATTTTAAAAGTAAATGTAGTCGCGGCTCGTTGCGAGTCGAGTTCCATCGCTTTAGACAGGGGTTCCATTGAAACGGAATTAGCAGAAAATTTCAATTACGCTTTGGCGGCGAACTCCGACGGCGGAGTGGAGTGGACACCGAACTTTACAACGGCCGATTCTCCAATTGCACTAACTAGAGCTTTTCGCACTAATACTTTTTTGTGTCGCAATGGTACGATTGCCTTGGTGAGCGTCACGTCTCATCACTTCCAGAAAATAATATTAAGCTCTTGCCTGTATTCACATGTGACGCTAGCCACGAAGGGTAATACTCATGTTTATGAGTTTATAGAGGAGTGGGCTCTAGCATTCTATACTCACTCAACGAAACACAATAGCGCACATGTTATTCTACTGTAATCTTCTTCAAGTGTGTGGCTACAACCACTAGACGGGCTCTATAACTGTGAAACGCCGTTACCTCTGCCACCACTGACTGTATGGATAGATAGATTTGCACATCGGTTGGATAACTTTCGAGAAGAGTATTCCGCTCTCGCTTATCACTAAGACCGTCGGCGCCGCGTCTGAAGATGCCATTAGGCTGGTCATTATTACTTCTTGTGGCCATTATGGGAATTAAGGTGCGTCTCACGGGTGATGCATGTTCTATGATAATTTACTGAATTACAAAACGTTAGGAAACTCGACTTTTATTCCACTTATATGAAGTCTAGTAAAGAGCTTCGTACATCAATTGTATCTTCAGACTGTCTGCGGCCATTCATCGTAAAACTTTAGTGGGTACTAAAAAGCGACTAATGACAGCATTAACACAAAATGCGGAGTCGCGATTCGGCTTTCACCGCACGCCTCGCTTCAACTTTCGTCAGTGGCGGAGGATTGTCTGGCCGCATGTGGAGCCGTTTTAAAGCCAGAACCAAAATGTAATCCCGATTTAATGGAACAATTTAACGGATAAACTATATACACTTTCATGGAACTGTTTAAATGTCGAATCGCTTTTTTTTAAACACACTTCATAACGTGTCGGTTTTTGTATATTGTGTTTTCTGTCAAGTAGAAATATCATGTTTAACTACTTTTTACATAAGATATTGACTATGTAACTATTCACGTATTGTTTTATGAATTGATTTTTTTATCTTTTGTTGTACTAGAATTGAATGAAATTCGTCTGAAGTAAGTTTGCAAGTGATCTCTGAATATTAATGTTTATTGTGAAAGGAACTAACGCTTAATTAACTTGATAGAGTAATTGGAATCGCATCAAACAACAATTTGCGACCTAATCAATATTGGCTTTCAGAGTCTACTACATTGATATAATCTGTAGTGTAGTTTTGTCAAAACATATTCTATTACAAATAGGCGCCAGAGCTCGGGGTGGCTCGGGAGGATTCTAACTCCTGCCAATCCACAAAATGAGCGTACTATCCCCATAACACCTGTGTATGTATGTATGTTTGTTTGTATTTGTAACATTTTTTATACTTATACTTTCGGACTTGCAGGGTATATTCTCTTAAATAGGAAATGGCTAGGGGCGGTTCCTAGCCCCCCTAGCCTTTTCTCCTATATTTTTCATATAGACGCACATTTTGGATGGTAATAGGCGATCGATCCTTAATATAAAAGTATTTATAAGAAATGTGAGTTTGTATTGAGACGAAAATAAACCACAGGATTAGTGTATTCCGTTTGAATTCACTTGAACATCAATCAAACTTATTCAACGAGAAGAAGAAAATTAATTATGTTCGTGTCTCGGTTTTCGGTTAGTGGAATTTACAGTCGTTCGTTTCTGCGATACATTGCAATCAATTTTACAATAAATGTCACTAAGGCCAAATTTATTTGAAGCCATGTCAGGAAACAGTCGCTTGAACGATGAAATCGGAATGCGTGGATATTTTTAATGTCAAGTTCGACACAGGCTGACGGTTCACTTTATGATAGGTGGCTAGGGCTACCGTCGCATATAGCACAAGCAACGCTGTTGCAAATACACAATAAAAATGTCCTTTACACAAAAAAAAAAATGTTCTATGTAGTATGATTCTACACATATTTTGGAGTTATTTTTTAATGTCATCTTCCCTACCAAATCTTCATAGATTGTGTTCGCACTCACATAAGCGTTACCTGAATTCGTCGCGAAAGCGATTATTTACATTAAAATAAATGCGGCGAAAAGTAACACCACATTTTTATGACAAATCACGTAACATGCGTCGACGTACAAAAGACGAAATAACATAAAATGTGTTCCCTCGAGTTATTACGGCAAATAGTTTATACACACTTGCTCACTGTGCCGATGTACTTACTGTACAGACGAATGATATTCTCGTATACAGTGAAGGCACAAATACAGTACAGTTCCGCACAAACATGTAAATCCCAGTGCGGCGGGCGTCGCAAACTTTTTCCATATAAAAAGGTGTTTCGCGAAACAAGTCGGCCGAAACGAACCATTTCTTCACAATGCAAACTGATAAGCATTCTTCGCTGCTCCCTGTCGAAGTGTCGACGGCCAAAACGTTCCGTTTCTTCTATCTACCACGCACCATCTCAATTCTAATATTACTGGTACTAACTGATGTTCGCAGTTTCGCTTACGCCATCTTGTTGGAAAAAAACTTATATTTGGGGTCAAATTTTAACAGGAAGTTCAATAGGTTTTTATTTAAGTATAATTTATATTATACGTTGTATATTTATACGGGTCGATTTAAAGTCCTCAGGAAAAGTGGTTAAGAAATGTACAAAATTTCTAGTCTCTTGAAATAGTCGATTCTTTTATAAATTCACATTGTGTGAGACTGTCGAGAGAGCTTTTTCAACATCAAATTGCAATACCTACAAATACAACACAGTAAGGCGAATATCAGTCACTAGTCATACTAGCGGCTTCATTATAGGTACCCATAATTTGTTATGTCATCATATTCATAATCTCAGCTGCGGGACGTCCACTGCTGGACATAGGCTTCCCACATAATTTTCCAACAGTACCGGTCGACCCTATCAATTGGCCCTTATCAGGTCGTCGTTCACCTTGTGGGTAGACGTCCAAGCTGCACTTTTCCGGACCGTACTATGTGTCCTGTCCACTGCTACTTCAACTTACTGATCTGCCTGCTTTGACGACGCTTTTGGTCTATTATTAACCCTTTTTTTTTTTTTTTTTTTTTAACGTTGGGAAATCCTCTTGGATACCCGGCAGTGAAGGGGACACTGCGGGGTTATGCCGGATTCCTACCGGCTAAAACCCAACGACTTTCATTCTATCGCGGCCGTTGATGGGCGGGGTCGTGGGGACGTTATTACACGACTTCGGTGCCCCGCCACGGCTATCCAACGCGGGGAGTCTGTGCTCCCTGTCAGAACCTCGGCGTACCCGAAAGTGGAGGTACGCCGGCCTACTCGGGGGACCTTACGACGGGCGGCAGTCTCCCCCAAGACCACCGCCCTGGTCCCGGTTAGGGTGGAAGGCGGCGGATATAGGCCACCCGCCTGCGCCCGAGCCTTCTCCGGCGGATTGGCTGGGAGAGGGGATCCTCTTCCCGCTGCCTTTCCGCCGCTTCCTTGCGCGACATAACGTGCTCACAGAACGTGAGCATCGCCTGCCACGCAAGGTCACTGCCAACCATCGATTTCACGACGGCCGGCAGCGAGAGATCAGAGCCCACGACGAGAGACAGAGCGGCGCGCTGCTCTGCCCATTCGGGGCATTCCGCCAAAGTGTGCTGCGCAGTGTCAACTGCGTAGCCACAATGGTGGCATTCCTCCGTCAGTCTATTATTAACCCTAGCTGTTAACCAAACGGTCGCGGGTTCGAATCCCGCTAGGAGCAAATGTTTATTTACCTTTGTATCTGAGTCAGGGATGTTTTGTATTTAAAAAAAAAGTAATCTATGTAGTATATCAACTGTCTGATATCCATAATACAAGTCTCAATTGCTTAGTGTGGAACTAGATGGTGCTGTGTGGAATGTGTAAAGCAAAGCAAAGCTTACGTCGTCGGTAAGCTACGTCTACGGATCACATCTGATTCTATTACGCAGTGTAACGCCGAGCATAGCCCTCTTCATAGCTCGTTGAGCTTTCGTACGAAACCCATGGTTAGAGAGGAGGTTTCAGCGAAATATGTCATCACTGGCAACACACAATACACATTGGTCGAAAACTTTTGATTGAGTTTTGAAACACCGATTATTGGTATAAAATTTTGTATACATTTTTTGTGTTATTTCTCTTTAAAAATTGTAAATACGAACTTATGGACCGAGCTTATACATTTGTATTATGTTTATTTACGTTTTTTCATAAAGAAATTGAAAGTACAAATTATAAAGTTTCTACTAAGCTTGTTTTCTAACTAGTTTCGATATGAAACCTGGATCAGAGCTTTACCAGTAATTATTCATTTATTCTAAATACACATATCTTAAATTTTCCATTTACAGATGAAAAATTCATAACAGCAAATTACGAATAAATAAGTTAAGTATCACGTAAAAACGGCAGAATGGATTTAGATGAAAATTGACAGACAGATAGTTCGTTAGCTGGATTAACATAAAATTATATAATACTTTTTATCCCGGAAAAGTGTTAGGTACCTGTGGGATTTACAAGAAACAATTTTAAATTAAGTTATTTAAAATGTATGTGACTTTATTTGTACTTTGTGGAGCGAAGCTGTGGATCCAAGTGGAAGGAAGCTTTTCATTCGGTTCTCATAAGAGCATAACCACTGCAAAACCGTTAAGACGCCTGTACTTACTATTTTTACATTACTTCAAAATACTTATTCAGATTTTACTACTTTATAAAATAACACATTCCTACTACATAGGTCAGACTCACAATATCAGTGTTCAATATAAAAATGTTCAGCAAATGAATCTCATAGTTATAAAATTTCTGAACAAATGGAATACAATAAGTAATAGTGTATGTTTCGACAACTCAGAGGATGGATGTAAAAGTTTTCGATGTGAATCTCAAGAATCCTCGCTGCAATCGCAATATTGTTAACGAATGCCTTTGTTATCTATATCTAGTACATCTAAAGATCAATTGGAGGAGCAATACTTATTTTGAAAAATGTGTAAAATGAAAGGTAGATCAGAATGACGCTCTTGTACAATATTACAAGCCTACGTTGCTTTCCCTATACTTTTTATTATCTTGAACTACTACTACTATAATGGTTTAAATTTACATTATTAACTAGCTGAACGCAAAGAGCGCGCGCGGTACTTGTCTAAACTAATGTTATAAAGAGAGAAGAGAGGGAAGACTATATTTTATAAAGTTACGCGAGCGAAGTCGCGTGCTAGTTAATAATAAAATAAACGCTTCCTCCCCCACACGTTCACATAAAAGGAGAATATAGCATTAAATTTTAATCATTACTCTCACATTGATGTAAAACGAAGTGAGGCTTTTGTGGTTCAACGACTGTTTGGGAGAGGAGGCTTTAATCGGCGCTCAGTCTAAAAATAGCTCGACATTTGTACTAAGCTTAATTAAACGAGGATAACGAAAGTAAACACACAGGCTCAAGGATCATGCTTCACACGTTGAATCTGTTCAGTATTTGGAAAGGAATTGTTTCGCCCTGAGGACACGGCTTAATGAACCTTCCCACTGGTAAGTGTTTATAATTTACCAATTACCACCAACAGTCTACCATCGTCTTAGCGTACTAAAGGGGCGTTTACACACACTCGTTTACTCCATTTTCTGTTTAGAATTTTTATTGATTGAGAATGCGATAAAAATGATAAAAAAAAAAAATACAACAGGCTTTGTCTGTCTGTTGTAGTTTCGCAGAGCAGCATCAACACACTGACAAAGAGATCCAAATATTATCATGATTTATAATTAATTTCAAATTTGTCGCTCGCCTTCTAAGTATGCTTAGCAAACTGTTAAGAGTTGGATTTTTGTTGCAAAGTTCGAAAACTTTTGGATCGTTTCTCTACAAATATAACTTTCACATAAATTAGGTACTTACTGTAATGGAAGAAAAAATATATGTGAATCGTTATACCTACATAGTTTAGCTACTCCAAAAATTAGATTAGATGACGGCAACGACAAAGGTTTTTGAGGTCGCACCGTATAATATAATAAAAATTGCAAACAATAATAATTGTTTTACATTAAGTACAGGAAAACTGATGAGAATGTCACGTTCTACGAGTACATATCTCATCATCTCATCATGCCCTAATATATTTTATATTATTTTAAATATGACAAAAGGAATGATAACCTGAGTTTCTTTCGGGTTTTCTTCTCAGGATTGTCATAATTTTGGCTTTTTCTTTTCGAAAACCTGGTAAAATATATAATGATCCATTAAAAGTGTTTCTTACAAACCTATTTGATGAATAAATATTAAAATAAACACTTGATTGTTCTTCGTTTGACGCGAATGAAGTCGCGCACACCGGCTTGTCTATTAGTAATAAGAATAACACAGTAATTATACTTACACAGTAAATTATACTTTTTTATGAAAGCCTTATTCTATTTTAATATAGATCCAGATAAAGTTACCCAGATGAGGAAAGAGGCATCACTTGCTAACCTTCCGCATTAAACATTGAAACGAATTCTCTCTTAGACAAATTAGAAAAAAAGTGGCTATTTTCGTTTAACTCTGCTATTTAATTAATAATACATCGCGTACCTCTTATTATTAGTACTCGTTGAACTATTAAAGCCACACAACACATAGTAACTAATGGAAAGTTAATAATGTAGGGGTTTAAAATAAGGGTTAATATTGTAGGAGACGCGGGAGGTAAAAGGCGGAGGCATAATGTAAATATAATTAAACCTATGTCCGGGCGAAACCTTTGGATTAAAAACTTGTACTGGGACCCTTATTTGTGTCACAGCTATTACCTGTGTGGTGAAAACACAACAATCTCTTCAAAAACATATTTTGCAAATTCGAATTCAGTCATTCTTTCGTCATTATCTAATTTTGCTTAAATACATTGTGTATAGAAACTTTATTTTATTAATTTTACATTTTACACAAACGCAGTATATGGTATAATGAGCCCCTTGGTCTAGTAGTTAATATTTGGCTTTGCATTAGTATTTATTATTTGACGAATGTCAACAGTCGAAAATGTGCCTTTTTATGCGTAGACCGCGCACGGTGTACCACTCTGTGGATTCACCACTTAAGTTTCCATATAATTATTACTTACATATAAAATAATTAGAGAAGATGTGCAGTGCATGCCTGGCCAGTGTTCGAACCGCCATCTGCGCCATACAGCCGAAAAACGCCTCAATGATCAAAATTAATAGACTAAATATTAATTTTGGTTTTCCTCGATAAAGTGAAATAAGAGAGCTCATTTCGGCTCTTTTCGGTAAGTCTCGATACCACCGCATCTACAGCTCTGTCAGTTCGCTTTCTGACCTTTTTCCTTCTTCTAGGCATCTAAGGGTCGTAGCACGATGTCAACATTCTATAAGTTTCCTAAAAAATACTATTTCCAGATATAAACACGTTCAAACAAAAAGAAACATACTTTTGTTACATTAAGGGCCTCTTTCACCAACTACAAGTAAAGTGGTGATTAGTTACTTTTATAAACAATTTTATTTTTTATTAAATTATGCACTCGGTTTACTGCATCCTTCGAAGGCGAAACTTTTACCGTACAAACAAAGGTATATCAGCTCCATTATCCCCGGTTAGCGGTGACTTTAAATGACAGTTAGCCTACTTGACAGATGGTGAAAAAGGCCCTTATATAGATAGATTTTCCATTAAACCTTGAGGAGAAGAAAATTAATTATAATGTGTACGCAACTAATAATAACAAAAGTGGCTACGGTTACGAATAACGCGAAATGAAAAAATAATAGTATTAGAAAAAAGCTTCGTATTAGATATTTAGGTATATGTGCGGACGGCAATGAAACGTTGTTCATGTTTTAGCGTATATTTAATGACTGTCGGACAACTTATAAGCTACCCTATATATTAAAACATAATAATAATAGATACCCTACATTACATCTCTCCACCCTAATTAACACTACCTAAAACTAATAACTAACAATATATATAAAAATCAAAACATTAAAAGTTAAAGTTAAGTTAACTTAAAATCTAACCTTATAATTAATATTCTTTAACCTACACTTTCGAATTGGTCGGGCTTCGGCCGGTACAGGGGCGGCAGGTGGCGTAGTGAAAACCTCTTGATCGTCACGAACTGGTGAAGGAGATGCCACGTGAACCGGTGAAACCGCCGCCGCCGGCCGCTCCGGCTGTTCCCCGACTGGGCTCTCATCCCGTCCATCCCCACAGGGACTAGCGACCGATTGCGGTCGTGGTGACGGCAGCGATGACGAACCTGTAGGGACCACAAGCGAGCTCCGCGACCTACGCTTTAGCTGATCGACATGCCTATGCCACCGATTCCCACTACTATCTATAACGCTATAGTCGTTTAACCCTGCCGAACTTACGACCGTTCCCGGAGCCCATTTCTCTCCCTTAATGTACTGACGATACCATACGTGCTCCCCTTCTTTCATTTCCCTGCTCGTCCCCCCCGCACATTCCACCTGCTTCTGTTGCGCATTTCCTACCCTCGCCTCTCTATCGGGTTTCAGTGCGTCCAGTCTTGTACGCAATCGCCTGCCCAGAAGTATCACGGAAGGGGGTTCTCCCGTTGTAGCATGTTCCGTATTTCTATAATATAGCAGATATGTGTTTAATGCTTCATTGATATCATTTTTTTCTGCTATGGCTTTTTTAATTACCCTTTTTAAGATTTTTACGGCATTTTCAGCCGCCCCGTTCGATGATGGATGATATGGAGAAATAAACACATGTCTGATTCCACAATATTTAATAAAATTTGCGAATTCTGTACTCGTGAATGGCGGTCCATTGTCGGTGACTATCTGTCTAGGTATACCCCACCTACTCCATAACTCCCTAAGCTTCCCTATGGTGCTACCCGCGGCTGTACTGGGAACTGGGAAAACTTCCAACCATTTAGACGTCGAGTCTACGACTACTAAATAAATTTTACCAGCCATTGGGCCCATAAAGTCCAAATGCAACCGGGTCCAGGGTCGTGGGTGCCAGGGCCAGGGCTTCGGCGGCGCGCGCGCCGGTGCATCCGCCACGGCCGCACACACCTCGCAGGCGCGGCACTCACGCTCCACTGCCTCGTCCACGCCGGGCCACCACACGTAGCTACGCGCCAACGATTTCGATCTTACGATGCCCATATGCGGTTCATGAATTATTTTTAACACTTTTTTGTAGCAAGTCTCCGGAATGACAACCCTGTGACCCCACATTATGCAATTTAGTTCCTCGTACAGCTCTTTTCTACGATTAAAGTAAGGCATTAAATTTCTTATTTCGCATGTGTGCGGCCAACCATCCCTTATGTAACTTAACACCCTACCCAATATTGGAGCTTTTTCTGTTTCTGTTTTTAACTCGTTATAATCCAACAACAAGGCATCCTGAGCAAAATGTAAATATGTTTGTTCCGGGATAGTCTTTTTAACTACAGTCTGGTCACCTGTGTTCACCGGTAGGCGCGATAAGCCGTCAGCGCAGTTTTCGTCGGTTCTAATATATTCTATGTCGTAATTGTACGCCGAAAGAATTATTGCCCACCGTTGCATTCGACTGGCCGTCATAGTAGGTATACCTGTATGAGGTCCGAATATAGATACTAGCGGTTTATGATCCGTGCGTAATATAAATTTCCTTCCGTAAACATACTGATGAAATTTTTGCATACAAAACACTATCGCCAATGCTTCCCGATGAATCTGTGAATAATTAGCCTCCGCCTGTGTGAGTGAGCGCGACACATAGGCTACCGGCCGCTCCCCACCCCCGTCGGGCTGCGATAAAACTCCACCGATTCCTCGTGCGCTTGCGTCGCACGTAACTATCAAAGGTCGCTTTGGATCATAATGCGCGAGTACATCTGTACTAGTTAAAACCCGTTTTATTTTTATAAACGCCTCATTACATTCTTTGTTCCAATGCCATTTGACTCCCTTTTGCAATAATTTATTCAAAGGTAATAACAAAATGCTAAAATTTTTTATAAATCTAGAAAAGAAATTTACCATTCCGAGAAAGGAGCGTAACTCACTAACGTTTTCGGGTGGTAAAATTTTCAGAATTGATTTTATTTTTGATTGGTCTGCTTTTATCCCTTGCTTAGAAACAATGTAGCCTAAATATTTTACTTCATCGACTAAGAAAACGCATTTTTGTTTTTTTTAATTTTAAACCGTTTTCCGACACCCTTCTAAAAACCTCTCCGAGCGCCTTTAAATGTTCCCTCTTAGTCTTCCCGCCCACGATCACATCGTCTAAGAAGACCTGGACGTCTGGGATCCCCTGGAAAAGATTCGTCATAATACGCTGGAAGATACCCACACTCGAGGATAAGCCATATACTAATCTATTATAACGGAATAATCCCCTATGAGTATTTATTACAGTGTACATTTTAGACTCGTCTAACTCCACCTGGTTATATGCTTGTGAAAAATCAATTTTACTAAAATATTGCGCCCCGTTTAACCCTACCAGTACGTCTTCGATTCGGGGTAACGGAAATCGGTCGATCAGTAAAACGGGGTTAACGGTCGCTTTGTAGTCCGCACAAATTCGCAACGTACCGTCAGCCTTATTGACAGGCACCAGCGGCGAGGCCCAGTCAGAGCAGTCGACCGGCTCGATGACGCCGGTGTCCAGCATGGCATCCAGCTCGGCGTCGACGCGCTCGCGCAGTGCGTACGGCAACGGCCGCGCGCGGTGAAATACAGGCACCGCCCCCTCTCTCACGCGCAGTGTCGCCCTGCCGCCCGTATACCGCCCGAGCCCGCCGCTGAATACTTCTTTATATCTGTCGAGTATATTATACACGTCCTTGTCAATATGTTCAATACACAAATTATTTATTTTTGAAACTTTTTTAAACATGGGAATATCAATATTTAGTTCCGCTAACCACTGTCTACCTATTAATGGAGTGGCCCCTTGGTTCATTACAAACAATTCTAAATGCTTTCCTCGTTGACCTTGGTACTGAACATAGGGCCGTATTATACCTAACGGCTTGACCCTTGTGCCATCATAAAATCTCAAAACAGTATTGTCCTTTTTAATGGGAAATTCCGGAAAATATTTATTGTATGTCTCCTTGCTTATACACGACACCGCTGTTCCGGTGTCTATTTCCATGTATATTGTGGTATTGTTTATACAAATAGGTACACTTACTGCCTTATAATTGTTCAGAGCCAGAAGGTTTAGGCTTTCCTCGGCATCGTGGTCCTCCTCGCTAGACTCGCGGTCCACGCCGCCAAAATGAAGTTGCCGCCGCTGACCTTGACCCTTGGCACCACCAAGACTGCTGGGCTGCCTGTCACGCTCTGTACAAACTCGACGTAAATGCCCGAAGCGTCGACACTTGCTGCACATGAATTTCCGGTAACGACAAGTGCCATACGCATGGTCGTTGGCTCCACACGCCCCACAATTAACCGCCTCATTTCCCGCTGGATGAGCAGGCCCTGTCATTTCCGCGCTGCCGTTTTTGGGTGCGCGTGAGCCCCTCCCGCCGCTCGTCGTGCCTCTCCAGCCGCCCGAGCTCTTCTGCATCTGCCCGTGAGCCAGTGCATGTACCGCACTGGTAACCGCCGATGACAGTGGTGCGCCATCGACCTCCGCTGCATTTCTCTCCGCAGCTTCCAGGGAACTCGCCAGAAGAACGGCCCGGGAGAACGTGATTGAGTCATCCTCCGCGAACAACCGTTGCCTAATTAAATCACTCTTGAGTCCGCACACAAACTGGTCACGTAAATTTTCATTTAGATTAGCAGCGAATTTGCAGTTACGTGACATCTTCTTTAAGTCCGCTACGTAGGCCGCCACGTCTTCTGACGCAGCCTGACGCTTTTGTCTGAACCGGAATCTCTCCGCTAACGCTGATGGTGTTGGTTGTAAATGGTCCTTCATTAATTTAACGACTTGTGCATATGTCAGTTCCGATGGCTTATTTGGACTGGCAAGGCTTACCAGCAGTTCATAAGCCTCGTCCCCCATGCTGGCTATTAATGAGGGTAAGTGTAAATCACCCGCCACATTGTTGGCCTTGAAATACATTTCTAGCCTGTCGATGTATGATGACCATTGTCCGTTATTTACATCGAACGCACTTAATTTTCCGATCGACATTTTTTTCTTACTTTACTTCTAACAGTACGCGCACAAATTAGTTCTATTACTCGTCGCCAGTATTAGATATTTAGGTATATGTGCGGACGGCAATGAAACGTTGTTCATGTTTTAGCGTATATTTAATGACTGTCGGACAACTTATAAGCTACCCTATATATTAAAACATAATAATAATAGATACCCTACATTACACTTCGCATTACGTTTTGCAGATTGAAATTAATTATCTAATATTCTAGTCTAATAATCTAATAGAAATTTTGTGTTTGGATATTGTGCACTTTCTATTTAATATATAAAACATAATATATGATACAACTCAAAATTAGCTAGGAAGTAGTTGGGTCTTTAGCCGATAGGAGTCCGGCATATCACTGCCGGGTATCCATGAGGATTTCCCAATGTTAAAAAAAAGTTTGATTGCTATAAATGTCAAGTTTTTTAATAAACTATTAGTAAATTTTACAGACAATGTATATAATCGAACAAACTTCACCTTTAGTCTAAATCCAGGGATCGACTAAATATAACCTAAAATCGATAAGATAAAATGTTATTAGGTCGGCAATTGTTAAATTGAGACAATGGAGCAAACTGGTAGAGAGAAACCGCGGAAGAGATGTTATTGTTATGAAGGCGCACCTTTGTTTCACACTAATCTTTTACGAACCAAGTACGGAGCTGAAACAAAGCGCATTGTTCAGCACAATTGTGCAACGTCAGCCGAGGGACTACAGCTTTTTACAGCGATAATGCGTTCCCCTCGGATTATTTTAATGTGGCGCCAGGGAAGACGCACTAAACCATTCAAAGAACTTCCCTTAGCCGTACACTTACACATATTCATAGTAGCTTAGAGTGACCTCTCTTTAAAATAAAATTTATATACCAGGAAAGAGTTTAACTGCCACTATTAAGTAATGAACTTTAGGTTAAACAGATAACCTTTGGGACCTTCCGCCAAAAAGTTATGTAATATCTTGGAAATAAATAACCTGTATTGGCGAGAACTAATATATCTGGTCAATTATTAACATATTACAGAGGCGACGGGGATTGTGTGTTACAGTGAATATATTTAATGTTCTTGAAAATGAATGGATTCCCAAAGGTTGAGTGCAGTATGAGCTCTGTGACAAAGGGCCCGAACCGAACCGCGTGTGTAATCAAAATGCCGCTGCTATACAATTCTATCAAAGCGGCAACGTTCATAAATTTAAATTTCCTTTCTATTTCCCAGGGCACGAGCCACGAGGCGCGAAGCGAGGGCCTCACTCAAGAGTGATGCCTCACACCTCAATAGGTGTGAGGCGAGAGCGAGTCGCCTTGTATCTCATCAAAGCGTTGCGGAACTGTATGGATTTTAAAACTGGACAACATTCGATACAGGGCCCATCAAGGTAAATATAATACTGTCATTCTATCTTTTTTGATTTGAGTTAATAAAGAAAGAAAGAAAGACCTATCTAGCTATGATAAATTCTCCGAAGGGAAATGATATTATGAATTAACGCGCGGCAAGTGGAGTTTCTGTGTAAAGCAACTCGGCGTGTCTAAGGCATTAAAACGTCCGTTCTACTCGTAGTTGTCGCTGCGGCCCCACTTGAGCGCTCAACCAGGATAAGGCGGCGGATAAAGCCGGAACAAGTGATCGGGGGAGGGGGCGCTAACTTAATTAGTTGCGATGACAGCATCATGAACTGGTAATGGCTGCACTCGCTTATTACACAGAATCTCGGCTGCCGGTGGAGAGACGTTTACGATATCTTTATATAAGAGCTTATTATTTTGGGGTTTCTCTAGAAGGTGATATACAGACGCGTCGCTCGTTCTAATGTAATTAAAGGATTGAATTAAATCAATGAAAACTTTATCGAGACGGTTATGTACACTTGGTTAACAGTTTTTCGAAGAAATCGCAGCAAAAACAATGTACACCTACAAAAATCTACAATTTTTGTTATTATAGTAAAGAGGTCTAGTAAGATTAGTGGTAACAAACCATTGTCAGCGGTAGTAACTGCTTAATACCTACTTCACAAAATAACTGTCAGATGAAATCACTGCCACCTATACACGGCCGCTTCGTGAACTCCGTATGCAATATCGCACACCAGTACTTGCAGAATCCGGGATATTGAAATGTCGGAATCTCGCGTGCAGATGCGAGTCTGTTTTCGCTCGTCAATTGAGTTGGGATTCCGTGACGTTTTGCTCATTTTAAAAGGAAAGGCCAATTTTATACAACTACTAGCTGTGCTTGCTACGTCGTATGCGCTGTAGTTCGTTTTTTGAAAATTCTACAGGAACCTAACATTTTTTCAAAATAAAAAGTATCCTATTGGTTCTGTGCACGAGTTTAGCGTCACCTAGCGTCCGCAACTTTGTTGGCTCTGATGTTTTGAAATTTAATCGTGACATTGTGACAAAATATTATTATAATCCAAAATTATCTATTAATTTATTTCCAAAATTACTGTGATACCTTGATTTGGGTAGAGGGTAAGATTTGGGTTGATTTGGGTGATACCTCATTCAAATCAAATGAGGTAAGTAAAATTTATTCAAAAAGTGTGTTTTATTTTGAATATGTCAAGGTTTGTTTACGTCATTTTTAGTTGTAGTTTTATATTACCTAGTACTTCGCACCCAGCGAATATGTCAATCTAAGTAACAAACTATCTGTGTAACAAGTTTCATCCAAATACAAACTTTCGCATTTATAATTATACTTAATACTAGGATTAGGATAGAAAATTCACCACATATCCGACTAATCGATTTAAGACAAACAACTAGACCCGAAGCCGTTAAAACGTGGTAAATTAAGGCTAAAATAAGTCTTAAATGTAGACTCTAATTACAATAAAACTTCGGGATTCAGAGAACCTTCAAATCGTAAATTGGAATTGTATTCTCCTCTAACACCTGTTGAGATCACATTACATTTATCAGAGTTTAACATACGAGTAGTTATTTATTGACAAAGATTAGCCGCAAACAAGAGAGTTATTTGAACGAATGGACGAAAACGTTCGACTGTACACCTTCGAAATATATGGCGACCCATTTCGACCCGGCTCAGAGCGGCACTACAACAAACAGTAAAAAAAACCAGCACGTTTCAGCCTCTAATGTGTTTAGTTTGTCTATTTAAACAGAAAACAGCAAATATTATATAACATAATAGTCGGATTTGTAAGCACTATTATAGGTATCTGTTTTTGAACATAGGCATAGGCATATTATAATACCTTTTGAAGACAATGAAGGCATTAATATCTAAATGATGGTGATAACTTTAATAAATTTTAAGTTTACTTAATTTTTTTTATTCCATAACAGTTATCAGAAATGAAAAAAAGAAAGAAAGAAGAAAGAAAATACCTTTCTATATTTTAATTTAAAAATTCCAAGTAAGTAAAAAATGCCAAACTCATTCTCTTAGTGACTGACAGGTCTCTCCACAGTCCATTGGGCCAGTTTGTTCTTTAAATTAATTTTGAGTAACGTTTGATCATTTCATTAGACTACTTTCTTTGTGCAACATTTTTAATACATTTCAGTCATAAAAAACAACATACAAAATTGACCCTGCCGGGAATCAAACCCGGGAACCCTGGAACGGAGCGTTAAGGCAAGCACCATAGCCACAACCAATGGGTTGTTTGTAATCAGAATAACAAAGGCTAAATGCTTAAGAAATCTCATAAGCGGGCGCAACAATTTGTGCATTGCATGTATATTAAGGCGTCACATGGCTTTTTTGATTGTTTCACATTATTATAAGAATTTTCGCACGAACAAAGTTTAATGAGGAATTTCGCGTGAATGTTGAACAAAATCTGTGCGAAGTGTTATTAATTTATATAAGGTTTCGCACGAGTCGTGTTCGCAATTACACTCCCCCGAACTCTTTGTAAGTTACTGTGCGTCCTACATGTGGTAGTTTAATATGCTTTTTAAATTTAAATCAAAAGCAACAATTTTTAAATTGGTAAAGAAGTAGTCAAAAGAACACCATTCCAAAATTTCGAACTGGTTTACAAAATGACATTGCGATATTTATGTATAATATAATTCTATAAGTAGAATTTATTGTTGTTTTTTCAACAGTTTGTACACGTTGTACCTACTTAATACCGAAGATAAAAAAAAGATTTTAGAATTTTTATATGTTTTCCGTGCGTTTGTCGACGATAATCCCAGAAACGGCTTAACCATTCTTTACTATAAACTCAACCTCTCAAAAGACAAAGAAACCTTCATGGCCACGACCAGAGAGAAAGAATTTGTGTCTATAATTAGGCCTTATCCCAAAACGAATGTTATTAAAAGGTACTTAAAATTCTATCTAAATACAAATCGAATAACTTGTAAGGGAGAGAGCTCTAATTGGGTGAAATTAGAGCTAAAGGCTTTAGCGAATGGAAATCCGGCTCACAAAGAGCGTTAAGCGTCTACAGACGTTGGAAAACACGAACTCGTTCCAAATGAAAGGGTTGCGTACCTTTCAGATGGCAACTTAATAAAAATTAGGTTAAAAAAGCCCCCGGCGTCGGCCACAAAGGCCGCGAAGACCACAATGGGGCCTCTATTCAAAAGACGACTTTGTAAAGATGTCTTCCTCCATATTTTGTGATGCACCCCCTAAATACTCGTAAGTCGTTAGGATATTTTTCACCTCGGGCGAGACAATTATTTCTCCATTAACGATTCGCTGTGGGGCCACTGAGACGGCGGGAGACTTCACTCGTACGGCCATCTGTGCTAGAATTAGCGTTATGGCCAAAGTTATCCTCATTTGCGCAATCCTCGAAGACGATCGTTTTCAAATTGGAGACGAATATTTCGCTATAATTTTAAATTACATTCTGTTAGGTGAAGCCGGTGGTCGGTGGGTTTGTTTCGCGAGGCGGCCTCGTGCCTCGAGAGTGCCTCGTTACTGGGATTAATTAATTTCACCCCTTCTACAAATACCTACGTTTTTCCATTTTCTTTCAGATGTTTAACACTACATCTAGCCCCCACCAGTTAATAAAATTATATAATGAATTAAATTCCAAAAAAAACCTTCTTTCGTCCGTGTGCCTGATTTTTTAACGAGGCTTATATTCGGTAAACTGCTTAGTCGAACACTTTTTTCTAGCTAGATTTTATATAAATGTGGTTTCGCCCTATTAGTTAGCCAAAAAGTAGTAAATATTCTTCTCTGCAGTTCAAGTTTTCATCAAAATCTATTAAACGGTAGAATATTAGTCGAGTAGTAGCTTTATACGAGTATGCCGAAAATCAACAAGACTAAATTTCGAAATGATCTTTTCAAAGTTGGCTCTGCTCTGGATCTAACAACTAATTTCACTTCAAAATTAATGGCAGGGCACGCTGCATTTCGCCGCCTGTCTGTAGCCATGCCCTTACAGAATACCACCGTGAAATAATAGCACGTGTGCTGTTGTGTTTCGTTGAGTGTTCCCTTCCTAATTATTATCCTTAATCTTATTATCGTCGGCAGCGCACTTACAAAAGCATTCTCGTTGCTTGTATTATAGGCGATGGCAGCCACTTATCATTAAATAGTCAGCCTGTCTGTCAAGTTTAACACAAAAAACGGATAATCGTTTGATAAACATAAAAAAGAATTTACTAACTGAACTGTTTTGCCTTTGCATATAGACTTTATAAAAGTGAGAGCTTGCTACCGTCGCGCAATAAAGGCTGCAACCTTCGAAAGTTAGTCCACGAGGAAGGTACAAGTTAGTACAATGCTAGAGGCATTTGTAACAACTTGGTTACAAAGTGGGCCCTTAAATCCATTCGACGTCGCAGCTCTACTTGTACGAAGCCCCTCTGCCCTTCGCTAATTATATCGGCGAGGGTCACGCCAACGTCGCAAGCAAATTAAATTAAGACGTATCGCAATGCCACATGATTCACTGTGACTTGTTTTCTTCGCTTTCATCTAACATTCCGACTCATCACACGACTTGGGACTTTGTAGTTTTGGCTTTAGAGCACAAACTTGTTCGTCGCAGTTATATACACTTGCTTGGAAACTGCTGCTGTACTAGTTGTTAAGCCATCAGTTTAACATGGAACCTTAAGATTTAGAGAGGAGCATAATGAACCGAGATCAAATAGTGATAGGTCTAAGCCATGTTGACGATCTGTACAATATTATTAGCAGCATAACATCAGGCAACGAGATAAATAACAGTCCCTTTTTTTCTGGATGAACGTACTCTATGTCCTTTTCTGTAACGTGCATGCAAAATTTTATGATGATCGACTGAGTAGTTGAGGCGTAAAAAGGTAGCAGACAGATAAATTCGTGTCTTTCATAAAACGTTATGATAAACAAAAGAAAAGAAAAGCAATTAATATATTCAGAAAGTACAATTCAGAATTCGCTCTGAATGATGAAAAATGTTATTATTAACAAGCGTAAGGACCAAGAGTGAAGTTGTGGCTCACTTTCGAACGCATTGTTTCAGAATTGTCTGAAACTCATCGGAAATTTTAAATTTCATCGCTGTGGAGCCTTTAACCCATGAAAAACTTAACACTCAAACAATTATGAAAGTGTGGCGTCACTCTGCTCGCGGCTTAATTGTGTTCGTGGAGACAAAAGCCCCGGCGACGATCAGATATTTATAAATACATCGGTATACATGTATCCTGTTGGACTAATGGACTAATATACAGTCATGTGCAATAAAGCCATTTGCATTTTTACAAAATACTATCCTATTTAATCGCCAATTATCTAGCGTTCTATAGAAAAAATCATTTTTGAAATAGATCCAGTAGTTTTTGATTTATTCATTACAAACAAAAATTCAAATATATATATATACAAATTCTCTCACTTTATAATATTAGTATATACAATCTCATTTTGTTCACAAATAATGTAACATTATATCAATTTAGAGAGTCAAATGTCTGTTACTGGATTGATTTGGAAAGGCGAGGTGATATAATGGTAAATGCAACCAGCCAAGCAGAAGACCTTTTAGATACGATGTCAGCCTGTAGAACTGCAGAATCATTCAAAGGCCAATCATTCGTAGGCAAAAAGTAAAGTCAGGGCCAAGATGAGCTCGCTTTAATTCTAGTTTTTTTCAAACTTCAAGAAGTTATTTATTATAATCTTGTATAATCTATTATCTATTAAAAAGGAACAAGATGATCAAAACACTGAACCGTTTCAATATGTTATTAATCTTCTGTTTTGCCTGTTGGACACATTCCACAAATGTGGTATGTGTGCGACACTCGCTGTGAAAAGTGTCGAGGAATAAGGTTAACGTGGGAGCATTATGTAGTGTAATGAAATTTACACGAGAATCTCGTGCCATTACTCCATAATGGATTCTCGTTTCACTCGTTTCGCGTAAGTAGTCACCTTGACTCACCTGAATGTGCCTGAATGCCGAATGTCGTTTCATGCTCCGTCAGACGCGAACTCCTGCTCCCTTTCATATTGGTTTGTTCACCGACAGCTTTTCCTTCTTAACTAGCTGAACCCGGCCACACTTCGGACCTAGTATTAACCTAAATTACTCCTTATAACATTAGCTATCTGCCAGTGAAAGTCCCGTCAAAATCGGTCTATCCGTTTAGCCGGAACAGACAGACAAAATAGGTTTTTTTCGTTATACATTGCCTAGGTATTGTATAGAATACCTGAATTATACAGATTGCCAGTAACATAAACATTTGATAAAAAGCAGTTATTTTGACATTACAGACACTTCAATTGTATAGATTACAATGAGAGTACGTTCAACAAATGATATTTTATTTCATCTCTCATTTCAAGCCTTAGGTTTTGGACTCGATAAATGTTTTGGTTTACCTCAATATTTTGTGCTTGTGCTACGTCTTATAGATGTTCCTTCAGATGGGTGAGCGCCCGCTGTGCACATTTCGGAAGTGTATAAACTCCTCGCTAGCGCTCCAAGTGCGAGCTTTAAATAAATTCTCGTTGGCAGCGCATTTGCATTTGTTAGTGTTAGGAGTCAGAAAATGCACTTAGCTATTATCTTACATCACTTTATTTACTTAATCTTTTTTTGAGATAGACCACAAAATATTCCACTGCTGGACTCAGCCCTCTCCTCAGAGTAAACAGTTTTTGGTCATTGTTTTCTAACACGTTAGTGAAGCATGTCCCCTACAAATTCGCATTAGTACTTCAAAAGTACATCGCCACACATTTTGCATAATACCAATCTGTACTGTTACACTACTTTCACATCTATCATACGGATGTAAATTCAGCACAAGTGGCTTAATGCCCTCTTTAAAGCCAATACGTGGGATGAAATTCAATTCACACAACTTCGTGGTTCGTTTCCTGGCTTGCCTTGCCGGAAATCGGCTAAAGAATTGGAGAGCTATTTATAATAGCTTAAATATTGTAAAGAAGCAACAATTGTAATTCGAAAAATGATAGGAGATAATATCTGAAATAAATACTGAACAACAAATCCCTTTACTAGCTACTGTTTTTATAAAATATGTTACATTTGTAAACCAAGTCGGAAGAAGAGACCGCCTCTGTTTTTTTTATAATTAAGATTATGAAGATGCCTAATCACTTCGAACTTCAAATATACAAATTTGAGTCATATGACCTCGGAAATACAGACGCCGGCAAGAAGTTCCAATCCTTGAAAATGCGCATTATAAAAGATTTCTTATATAGCGCTTGGTCCGAAACGTTGGATTTCTGCTGGTGGCTTTACCGGCGTAATAAACGCACTACAGACCAGGGGGATTCGAAGTCGCACAGTATTAAAAGGTTAGCAGCCATAAAGATTCCAAGACCGTCCCTCATGAACCTAATAAAATAAATTTATCATCCAAACTTTCGCGTTCACTCAAACTTATTTTACCGACGTATTTCAGACGTGACCATCTGCCAGTACCAATAAAGGGAAAAGTAGTTTTTTCCAGAGATCACTCCCTCGGGATGCGACTGTGGAAACTTAACTGATGGAGGGACAGCGGTCGGGGATGAAGCCCGCTTCGCGCTGGATTTATGTTTCTAAATTGCGATATAACAAAACAGGTGTTACATAATTTACTTTAGTTATTTATCATGCCCATCGCGTCAATCTGTTTGTGGGGCGGCGGCAGGTGCGTAACACAAGTAGTGATTCAGGCAACTTTGTTGTTGAATCAGAAACGAATCACGTAAATGTGCTCCAACAAGCCGCTAACAAGGTAAAACAAACTAACTTTTGCCACACAATCACAACAAGAATATAGACGAATATTATTCGTAGAAACTCCTAATGGTGGCACTTCACATGGCTATTTGTGTTCGCTATTGGGTGTTTGTTTTATATGGCATAAAATTGGCGTTCTGGTAATCATGCAAATAACAGCAAATACCAACATCCACACATGGCAGTCAAACTCACAAACATTTGGAAGGAATTCATTTCGTACAACTCTAAAAATTTTAGCACTGTTTCATTGTCCCAATTTATTTTCAAGAATAATTATTTTCTTGCTAACAGCACAAACACAAAAATACTGCACGTCCGTACAGGTTCACGGCGCACGCGCTTCTGAATATGGCCATTGTGTGGACGGTATATTTGCGTATTTGCCTATTTGACCCTTTTGATGTGTCATGGTAATTGTTTGCCAAATATGCCAAATACACAAATACAAATAGCCATGTGAAGTGCCACCGTTACACACAATTAAATCATTACTACGTTCTAAATGAATTCTGTTTTCCGAGATGTGAATAAACACTTTAGAATAAGTTCCACGTTTGATTTGTTGTGCTCGATAAACATAACAGATCGCGTATATCCTATAGAGGACAGAAAGGGACGCGAACGAATGTCAAGTCGAAATTGATTCATAAGCTCTCGGGGCTTCGCATCCCTTTGAGCACCTTCATGTTTTATGGCGGTTTGGAAACACTTGGCCCCGAGAACGTGTCTTATCTTCGCCGATCGACTTGGCGTTCGTCGTCTATTAAATTTATTAGAGCATAATCATTGTGCCTCGTATATTATGCCTATATGTGTAGTAATACAATTCCTGATTTCAGTGCTTGATTCTGAGCGAAATTAATTAAAATAAAAGAAATTTCCTTTATCTTAAAATAAAAATTATAAGAAATAAAGGAATTTCTTTTGTGATTTAACAAATGTTAGCCATTGCTGTAAATCGTTCAGAACTTATCAGTTGTACTTACCCGAATATGGAATTCGTAAATTGTTCGATTGCCAGAACGTTATTCCCAAAATATTTTATGGCCTTGTACATCTTTACTTACAGCAAACATCACTTAAGTATCAGACTAACGGTAGACTAGTTGTGGCTCTGCGGCTTCATAATAGATGATAAAATAGATGATTTGAATTTGTATACTGGAAAATTACGAAATTCGGCCTCATGCTTAAGAAAGTCCTGGTAACCCATGATGATGGCAAAACACGTGATTATTAAGTAAAATTTTATATTTATTTATGTAACAAATCGTGTCCAAACAAACAAACTTACTCGCACACTTAAGCTTATCGCGCGTCGTCGTCACATGAAAACGTCATCACCCAGAGACTTGGTTGGTGGAGGAGGCGAACGATCATCTTCGAAGGTCACCATCTTGTCCCGCGTCTTCGCAACCTTGTTCCCGAGTCCTCGGCTTCGGTCGCCGAAGGACGACATTGACAAATTGTAAACCTCGTCCGACACTCCGCTCAGGTTAAACTCGCTCAAACTCCGCGGAACAAAATATTCGACGCATTTGTCGGCATGTCCGGCCGACCGCCTCGCGGGCGTGTTGCGCTGAAAGCTCTCTTCCGCGTAGTTCGAAGACTTCCGCCTCGGAAGGCTGCTGAATTTGGTCGGATTGGAACTATCAATCCTGAACGTGACCTGTGGCCGTTTTTCAGGACAGCTCGCGAACGCTACGGACGGCCCGGACTCGGCCGTCGGCCTGTGTCAAGAAACCACAGAAAGCGCCAGTCTGTCTTCGTTGGCTTTCTCCGCTGTGTGCACTGCGCGGGACTTGGAGCCGCCGGAGCACAGAATAGTGAAAGTTTTCAACGCTGAACTCATGTCTTCTTGTATAAGATTGAAGCACATGGCGATGACTACGATACCGACTAGGATGTAGATGCAGCACACGCCAACGGCGACGTCCTCCGCTTTGGCGGATACCGTGCTGGCGTACACTCCGGGTTTCAAGTCTCCGAAACCGATGGTGGCGAGACTCGAAAACGAAAAATAACAACCGTCTGTGAAACTCCACTTTTCTGTCTTATGAAATACGAACGTGCCTAACGCTATGTATAGTGCAATCACAAACAAACTGAGCACAATGGGCACCCGCGTGTGGTCACGACACGTCCAATGATACCCTCCACTAAAACTGTCCAGATTCAAAGCCGCTTGGAAAGGAGTGCGTTTCTGTCTCTCGCTGTAGTACTCTTCTCTTTTATCCCAATCGGGATACTGTTTGTATTCGATCCCGGGCAAAGTGTATCTGTTCAAGCAATCAGCTCTCGAGTGAAAGTTGCCACTTTTTAACCTTGACGGACATATTTTAGAGTAAAGAACACGAAAGTTCCGCGCGAGTGCTTCTCCTATCGTAGACAAATACAGCATTATGATGGGAATACCGACGCAAGCGTACGCTACCGCTACTAGCTTTCCAACGGGAGACTTCGGAGTCACGTTCCCATGACCTGCCGACAAAAATACACATTTCTTTCATAAATTGTCGAGTATAGACATGTACTTGGTTTTTGTTTTTGTCGGTAATATGGATTTAGAAGACAAAAACTGAATTTGAAAACAAAGAACTTGGTCGTTCGGGGTCACACCCATAAACAAGAACTATAACAGCGCATTTCTAATTAATCGGTACTGTTGATGACGGTCGCCTGTAAGCTATATGTGTGTATAAATATGTAATATATAAATAAATGTAAGCTACCTGTTTTTAGGATTTAGTATTTAGTTGTTTACCGTCAATTTTAATTGTGTTGCTGTAATTGTTATTTTTGTTTATCAATAAATGAGGGTGGACCGAGATTGCGGGCGGCAAATTGTTAACTTTTTGAGCTAGTTACCCACGTGCTGCGACAATATACATACGGGAAAAACTGAGCCGCTCGTATCTCGGACATCGACGTACTAAATGTTAAAGTATTTTTCTTTCGCAAACCGCGGCCACATTGCATCACCAACAGGTACATAAGTGTTAAATTTTGGTACTTACCGATGGTAGTGATGAGCGTAAGAGCGTACAGAAAGCTGCTGGAAAAGGTCCAACGGTAATCAGCCTCGTGATCAAACGCGAGACGGCTCTCGAAAGTCGCGCCTCCGCTCAACGACTTTATTAAAGTCTTTTGGAAGTCCATCAACTCTTTTGCGGCGAGCTTAGTCCAATTCTCCTTGTATAAAATGTTGAGATCTTCCGTTATCGACCACAACCTTTCGACAGCCTTCGAACGCAAATCGTCACTCGCCCCTCGCGATTGGCTTAGATTCGGTTTGGACGCAGCGACCGCCGTCTCCTCGGCCGACGGGTTCCCTTCAATGGCCAGGAAGAGAAATCCGCCGAGCAGGTTGTAAGTGAGCACTAAGAAGCATATAGCCAGACAAGTGAGAGGCGAGGCCCTGCGCTTGTGCGCGCAACGGCAGCAGAATAGCCGAGAATCGTCGAAGCTGTTGGCGGCGAAGCAGCAGCCCGTCTCTTCGGCGAGTCCGTCGTTGCAGTACGCTCGTTTGGGCCCCTCGCGCGCCTCCTTTACCATGGTGTCGCCGGCGCTCACATCTCAGCGCGCTTTGTATTTCTTGTGATGTCGTCTTTTTTTCATTCTTAACATTATTATTTTTAATTTCTACCTAATTTTCTTGGCCAGTCTTACCTGAAACAAGACATACGCCTATTACATTTTAAATTATTATTATCGCGTTTATAAACGGATTAAAAAAATATTTATTTCAAACTTTTTCGTAATAGGTTACTAATCTAAAGTTCATAGAGATATTTACACTAAAGAACAAGATTATTGGTTAAAGTTTGGTTCATATACTTGTAAATCCAGTAATTTGTGGATTTGTAATGTGACAACATAAAACATAATTTTATGATTTCATGTAGACATTTAATTGACCCATTGATAATTTTCATGTATTAAAAAATGCTATGCTACGAGAACCTGAGACCAGTTTTTTAACAAATATATTAGTGTATTTGTAATCTATTCTCTTACAATGATGTACACACATATACGTATTTGTACAAATTACTTGACACAAATTTAACTTTAAATACTTAAAAAAAGGTTTTTCTGAAATTTTGCATTAATGATCTATTTAAGCGTTTTAAGCGTGACTTATATTTGAGTCAAAAATACTTATTTTACTTGTAATTATGTGTGACGGTTTGTCACACTTAAAAGTAGTGTAGATTTAGACCAAAGCTATTTTACTGTACATTTTATGTGGTTAGGAAAATATTAGCGGTAAGATGTGCTTAAATATTTATATGATAATCTCGTCTAGATCCAGACGAGGGTTGTGTTACAAGGCAAGCAGTTACGATACAAGACTCGAACAGACGAGAGAGTTAACAACCGAACGAGCAGCAACGTGCCGTCCGGTAAGAGGCGCAACCGCCTTATCAGCAACTCTCGTATATCGCATTTCCTCGCTAAGAACCTCGTTACTCGATTTGTGCATTTTTTTTCTCGACGAGGGCCCACATTATGTGTTCCGTAATGGCCTGAGGCTTTGCCGGGTCTCAGAGCTTCGGGATCTTAGCCTCGTTTCGCTTCCCGAGACCGTTCCACTTTTTGCGTGTAAATCTTTATGGAAAACCGCTAAATCGGAGTTTCCTCGCTGTTGTTCTTATTTAAAGCCCGTCCGAATACACGAGTGTTATTTTCCAAACCCTAGCCTCCGTTCGAGACATTTCCCCGCTTTGTCTACATTGCGAGGCATTTATATTCAGCGCTCGGCGCCTTTCATTCAATTTATAACATGTAAAGGCGGAGGTCGACGGACATCATTACGGTTGAGGGTAATTTAACCGAATATTTTTACTCGACAGCCTCACGAATAAGTGATCGCTCTTCACAGCGTCACACTGCCCTCGGAGTAAATTTTATTTAAATTGTAATTTCACTCTTGCTAAATAATAATATAATTTGTTCATTTATTGTTATCAACTAGCTGAATTCGGCTTCGCTTTGCTGTTGGCTCGTTTTAAATTTCTGCTTCAGTTTGAACTTTGGAATAAAAAGTATAAAAACAAGTAGTGTAAAAATTTCTATTCAATCCATCGGCTAGTTGTCGAGAGTTATGTGGACAATAACGTACAGAAGCTAAATTTTATATGTTAATACTAGCTGGCGCCCGCGACTTCGTCCGCGATGAAAATTAAATAATGTAATATATAAGCAATATAACGCCTGACATCTGCAATGCTATTATAATTTTACCAGCTGTTATTTTTATTTTATTTTTTAAGTCCTTTTTTCCTGAATGAAAGGTACCCTATGTCCTTTCCTGTATCCCTGACAGCGTGTATGCAAAATTTCATGATGATCAGTTTGGTTTGTGTAGTTAGAGTGAAAAGGTAACAGACAGTGAGTTACTTACTTCACAAATACAATATTAGTATGGACAAAAGATTATCCTTATGTGCTATCTAAATAGTCGATAGTGTTCGCGCATACAGCATACAAAGAGATAGCTTCTTTTTGAGGCCAACCTAGTTAGCGAGAACTACGCCACTACATTTCTGCACTGAGAGCCCATTGGGACTCCAGGCCGACCTGAGTTGAGCTTCCCCAAATAACGGTTATTGAATCCGAACGGAGCATGACGACGGTCTGTTCGTATTTTAGGCCCATCTTTTGTGTATCTTAGCCAATTCCCAAACCTATTAATTGGGAACAATAAAGGCAACGTTTAATAAGGGAAGCGATCAATATTTACTTTGCTAAATTTATTAGCAGCGCCCTCGCACTATCCTCCATATATAGGTATAATACATCTGCTAACAATATATCTCAGTATCGCGACTACAAAAGGGTGTCTACCGTTGAGGTACACCATGCTCAGGTAAAAATTACACGAGCGATATTTCATCAATATACCTCGAGATATGGTTAACTTTATTTACTATTTAAAATTATCTTGATGTCTAAGTAATGTAGTTGTAAATTTATTTCGGTACTAGCGACCGTCTCCCATCTTTGCACAGAAGCATTTTTTTATACAAATTACATACTTCGTATTTTTCTCCATATCCTGTTTTCACTTATGGAAAGAGGGATACACGAGAAATATTTGTATATTTATAAATAAAACTAGTACTATAAATTAATAATAGTCTAAAAGAGTTAGAATTTAAAAAGACACCTATTCTCATGAAACGGCTTTTGTGGTACATCGAATTGACTTGGGATCTGTGTTCAAGTAGGTAATTGAGGTTGAAAATATCGGGTGGACAATAAGCGAGTTCACGTTGTTAGCAAAGTGCGTCGCTCCGCGGTTTATCTTTCCGCATCCAATTAAAATCTGCTGTAAAATCAAATAATTTTCCGAACGTTAGCGCGCCTGGTCGCAACGAGCGTCGGCTCTTTTTAAATTCAGATGACGAGGGTACATTGGCTTGCGGCTGGGACTGGAAGGGGAACAGGAAAATAGAAGAAATGTTTAACATTTAAGAAGTTATGACAGCCGCACAAATTGCAGCGGTGCAAAAGTTGAGGTGCATTATACGGCGCGACGACTTTTTCAATTAACGCTTCTGTCTGAAACACTCGTTTATTATTCATTCCGCAATTCTCTCAAGTCGGACGACCTCGTGCATCAACATTTGCCACTTCCACTATACCGTATTGTATAGTATATCAGCCAATATTTGCAATGGTATAGAACAAAGATGTGGTATGTATTTTTTTTAAATTATTAGTTAAGTACACGAAGAACTTTGTAACATAAATTTTGCTGTGCGTATCCAGAGTACAGGTTAGGAGTAACTAATAGCTCCAAGGGTGGTAACTTCATTAAACGGCCTAGATATATGTATCTTGGTATTCCGCTATCTTTAATCTGTTTAGTTTACTTAAATGATTCAAATTTTTTTTTAAAGGAGGGGGAATATTGTGCCTACTTGTACTCATTTAATCATATTATTGCATCATTCTTTATGCACTCATCACGCGGCCATGTATGTACCAAAATATTTAGGACAGATGGATCATATAATTATTCCATCGTGATTTGCACTCGGCACCATGCCCAAATTTGTAATATGCTAGTTTTCCTTTTATATTTAATTAATTAAGCACTCACTCTCTGTATAGCTCTGACACGAGCAACATCAAATATATTCATCAATAATTGTCCGGTGTTTTATCTACAATCTCCCAACTCTTCACAAACTTAATAATCTACCAGGATATGTCCATTTAGGGCCCACCAGTGGTGCAAGCCGGTGGTGCCATAGGCCCTAAACGATAGGTGCCTTTCCTTGGTCTACGGATATATTCATTCCTGATTCTGATCTGATTCGAGTTCGGGGTTTCTCAACTCAACCCATAGAAGCCACGTTTTAACGCCTTATGTCACCACTGGCAACACACACTACTCTGGTTAGGTATATTGACAACAAGTACATATTGTTTCGTAGCATGTTTTAAATCATTCAATGTAAATAAAATTCAAAATAATTAGAGTAAACACAGAGAGAGAGAACAAATGTTTAACTGAAAAATTTAATTCTCTGCGGTCGGTTTTGGGGCGTCAGTCGGATGTCAACAAGTAAAGGGCGGGGTGACAGAGACGTGACGACATCTCAAAACAATTGAAGTGAGAGGTGCGCAAATTGATAGACGCCACATTCTAGACTCCAGTCACGTTCGTCTCAGCGCCGCTCCAGTACCCGCTACAATAGCTTTTCGCCAAAGCCGTCAAACAAGGTACCACCGAATAAAATAGGTGTTCCTTTTGCGCGATTGAAACATCAGAGCCACAAGATACGGTTTACACACATCCTTTGGGCAAGATCAATTAGTACATTCCGCTTTTGAGCCATTCCCATCTGGTCGGTCTTTTACACTAAAATTAGTAAAAATTCCATTTAACTCGTAGTCTATATTATGGTTCTGAACATAATTTACACTATTTTCACCGAAAACATTAAAGAGAAGGTTATATTATATTGAAAAACAATTAGGAATAATATAGGTAGTATATGCAGTAATATCGCATATTTGGTACAGGTTGGAATGTTATAAAAAAAGAAATGCGTCTCAAAAACGAGGAAGGGGATTCCAAAAATTTTTTTAACATATATATAGAAATTACATAATATTTGAAACTAAAATCTCGATCAAAATGTACATTTCATTATTAATTGATGATGCGGTTTACACTTATCATGAAATATAACCAAACTTAATTTTTTCGCGTTCATTTTCAGACACTTTAATTATATATTTTATAACATACACTATTGTATTTTTTATATTTTTCTAAAAAAAACTGTCCTCAAGTTTTATATGAGAAATAATGAAACTGAACTTCCCATTAGATATGCTCGTAGCTAGGTATATTACAATGACGTTAATGATAAACCTCAGTATATTAAATTGTGAATCTGTCCATGATTGATTGGTTTACTTAATAGTCCATTGTGATGTTAGTTTTAGTTACAACAATGTCACTTAAAATGTAACTACTGGTATTGATTATTGTAAAAATTTATAAGGTGTTGTGCTGCCCAGCGTTTATTAAAGAACACTCATTGTCAATAAGCAGCTTTATCCGTTCGTTAGAGTTTAACATAATATTATGTGTTAGCATGGATCCATCCACTCCAGTTTCATGTTTATGATTTCAGCTATACAAAAATGCAAGAACTTCCATAGATTAGAAGACTTCCTCGGATAGTAGGATACTCTTTAGGTAGAATCCGAAGAGACTGTAATTCCGATAAGTACTAATTCCCATTTACTAGGGGTGTTCAATAAAAAGTGAGAATGAAATAGATATTCCTTGGTAAGCAAAAAAATTTATACTTCCAGGCAAAGCCTTTTTTTTTTTTTTTTTTTTTTTTTTACGTGGGGAAATCAGCGAACCTGATTCACTGCCAGCAATGGGGCGCTGGCAGGATATGCGGGATTTCTACCCGCTAAAACCCCACGGTGTTCCTTGGCCACGCACGCACATGGGGCGGGAGAGAGGTGTCAGCGCGAGCATTTCGTCCTGCTCTCCCGCCTGCGTTAGCCCAGATCGGGCACCTCAATGAGGTCATCGGTAGGAGGAGGGATGGTAGGCTCCCTCCTCCCCGGGTCTCAAATATGTGGGAAGACGTGCCGGAACACGAGCACGTCTTTCACCAAGGCCGGGTTGGTAGGTGAGCGAATCCCCATATCCGCTCACCCTCCGGCCGATCACGGGGGCACTTGGAGTTGGCCGTACAGCCTCCTCCGCCTCCCGGGTTCCAGGCAAAGCCTAGCCATTTAATATAATAATAATTAAATAAGCTTTCGATTTTCATTTGTATTTTAAAAATTGTAGTCATTTGTTTTCTACGTTTAGAAACGTGTTCTGGAAAATGAAGAAAATTGAAATTCGCGCGGTAATTAAATATCTCTGCTTAAAAAAATTCTACTACGGAGCAGGTAAATCAAGAACTTGCAAGAAACATTATTAGGGGTTCATGCTCCTCCATACTCTACAGTTGCTCGTTGGTGTGCTGAGTATAAGTGAGGAAGATCTTACACCAACGCACCAACGATGTCCCACGCTCGGGGCGCCCTGCGAGTAGTAACCAACAAATTATAAAAAAAGTTGGAAAAATTGTTTGAAAAGATCATCGTGTTACAGTTCGTTTTATAGCTGAAGAAATGAAGATTTCGATAGGAAGTGTCTATAATATTATGCATAACGACCTGGGCATGAAAGATGTGTCCGCGCGCTGAGTGCTTACGGAGGCGTAGAAACAACCGAAACTAAGGATTTCGCGAAGCTGTTTGGATTTGTTGCAACAAGATCCTGATCGATTTTTGTGCCGATTCATAACCATTGATGAAATGAGGCTTCATCATTAAGACCCGGAAATGAAACAGCAGTCCATAAATTGGAAGAGACCGTCATCTCCAACTCCTAAGAAATTTAAGGCAACTCCATTCGCCGGTAAGATCATGGGCTCTCTTTTCTAGGACAGCCAAGGGGTGGTAATGATCTAATACCTCAATCATGGAGCCACGTTCAAAATCAAAAGTCCAACGTTGCGATAGCTGCCATCGAAGATGCTGGCTTTGAACTGATGGAACATCCTTCATATTCACCGGACTTCTCCCCTAGTTATTTCTATCTTTTTCGCGGTTGAGAGAGTACCTCAGAGGCCAAAAATTTTAAGACGATGAGGCAACAGTCGCCGTACTGCGGCGACCGTATGGTTTTTTAGAGGCTTAGGATATTTTTTTTTACTAAGGGAATCTAGAAGTGGAAGTGGGAAGTATATATATATATATATATATATATATATATAAAGATATAATTATATATAACTTAAAAGGTGACATGCTGAAAAATAAAATCAGTTGTATTAAAAGATAACTGCGTCTTTGTCATTCTCACTTTTTATTGAACGCCCCTCGTACTTACATTGCTAATAAGAATGTGAGACCTACCTACTTAATTTGGAATTACACAAAAGTGGTGTTTTCAAATATTCGTAAATAACCTCTTTTTTTAAATATTGAAACACATAACTAAAATTTCGAACACTTCTGCTTACAGGGATCAACTAGGTACAGACTAAACTATATTTGGACTAACGCTGAATTTGTCTAAATTGCGTTGACATTTCCGTTTCTACGTCTCATTGAGAACGTTGTTATAGAAAATGTATTTCTAAATATTTTCGTGGACGCTTGGTACGTAAGTATGAAATAAATTTTGAATTCAGTACATTCCCTGTAGGGCAAGCGACGGGTAAACCCTGAATTATGTGCGGGATGTGAGAGGTGATGGACCAAAGTTTTGCTACAAATGTTGAAATCCGACTCTTTTTTTATATGACACGATGTTCTCATTTCAATAAAATACCTACATTATAAAAGTTACAATTAAAAAATACTTTATACATATTCAATGATATTTTACCTAGCTGTAAATATATTTTTAACAAATAGTAATACATATTTAATTTCTCATGAAAAGTGCCTAATATTCAAATGTCTTGTTAATATAAATAACAAAACGTGCATTCTAGAGAATGAATTATTTCCAACCCTCCTTTGAGAAACTCAAATTATTGTTATAATATATATTAATATTAATTATAGACTAAATATTAAATTAAGTTGAAGGCTTCGATATAAGTACTCAATAACTTACACGAAACGTGGCTTCTTTTCTACACATTTAGGGAACATCCACATTTAAAAACTTCTCTATAGAAACATTGAGTCACTTCCACTGGCACTAGTGCTTTTTCACTTCCAGTCATCCAAAATCACAAACTAATTGGCAAATATGCAAGGGGCCAGTCGGTCGAATAAGTTTGGAAACATTTTCGTGTGCAGCACTGAAGCGAAACACGTCCGCTAGATCGCGCCCTTTGTCGGTTTGCTCGGAGAGAAGGCGTCCGCACCGCGCGGGCCGCGGTGGTTACTGCTGCCAGCCACCGCCAGCCATCGCTTCGATGCCTGCGCGCGCACCTGCACTCGGCTTCGCTCTAAACCTGCATCGCGACTCATTTACATTGTACTCCGCTCCATCTCTACTTCGACTCATTTTGTAACAGCTATTTATTCATTAATCACCTTTCATCAGGGTTTCAGAAAGCGAAGTAGACCCTGAAAAGAAACCCCGAAAGAAACTTGGATTTGCTTTGATTTTTAGTGTTAAGGGTCGTACATTAATCTGGTTATGACTTGTACCCTTTACGCGTTAAAGGTGATATAATATAATATAACAACCATTGGGGTTTCAGAACGCTCAATCTACATAGTGGCTGATTAAATTGATATCTTTACTTGTACTCTTTGTGAATTCACAGAAGCAACGTTATTTATACTATGTTATACATATTGTCATATTAGATTGTCTGTCTTTCGAGAACAAAACAAAAAAAAAAAAAACTGTGCCACTCAAGCACAGTTTAATTTTCAGACTCCGAAATTAACTGTTTATAAATTGTTAATAGGTACGAGTATATAAGTATCAATAATCAAAAAATACTTTTTTTGAAGTCGGTTGATGATATAAATACAATTATGTATATTACAATTATGTAATATATTATGTAGGTCTAGATAAATAATTTTTTCTAAATTAATATTATATTTATGACAAATCGCGTTAGTTTTAACCTGAAAAGATAAGGTAGGTACAAAAGTATGGAAATAAATAAATATTTGACTTGGAAAGTTAAAAACCATTTTGTAATTTGTAAGTAGGTAATTATACCTACTTATTACTATTATAAATTATATAAATTATTATAAATTATTATAAATTATTACCAAAAGGTAAATGTTAAACCTTTTACCGTGCAAAGTCCGAAGTAAATCCGCCTTTAATTACAAGAACATTATGATACATTCTATTTAGATGAACGGAGTAAAAAGTGGTAACAGTTATATAGGGCGTTAATATAGATCGTTTGTTGGTATGTTGAAAGTGTGTCGTGGCACATTTCACACGAGACAACATCTGCATTATTAAAGAGGTGTTTAGAGAGTGCGCGGGGTCGAGGTCTTGTCACTATTTTAAGCCGACACCCTTTCCTCTTTCAGGGCGATCGTCGTAACAAACGCGTCCGCTCCTATTAGTGCTGTAATCAAAAGCCTCTTCCGGGCACCAGAGCCTACTGCTGCCAACGTAAAGCTTTGCGATCCGTTATTGGGGCGTCTGACATACTTTTTCGCCTCAAAAAGAGGCGTCCTACTTCACTCCCTATCGCTAGACTCGTGTTTTGACTTTAGATTCAATACAATTACAATGCACAGAACTCTTTTTGACGTCTTTAAAGCTTCCGTAGTGAGAGACATTTCAGAAAAGAGACGATAACAAAATCGGGGGATATAGTTTGATGTTGTAGTTACATAATATCTACATCCATAATTTTATTACACCACTCGATAGCTAAGTAATAGCACAATAGATTTTTTTTGTATATAAATTATAAACTAAAACCTTCCTCGAGAACCACTCTAAGCATGTTGTAGGGCGACTCAAAATTACTTAGGTACGAGTATACTTACATTAGTTTAAGAACTTAGTTATTATAAAGTTAAATAAAATTATTTTTTGCTTTTCAGTTTTTTCGGAGGTTTAATTTGTCGTTAAAAAGTTTTATTTATTCCGAGAAATTAGATACCGCTTATTAAATTTTATCCCCTATTAAAAAAGCACAGGAGTAGGTAAAAATGCCTGAAACCAGTCCCTGTATCAATGTCAATATTTCGAACGGATGTTTTATCATATAGACATCCATAATTTGTTTGTTCAATGGATAAATAATACCTACGTTCTACGTTAACAGAGAATTTGCACAATTTATCTCGGAACTAAGCAAATAAGTAGTAAATAATGACTAAAATGAACTGTCCATTACTGGCTAGTATTGTAGGCTGGCTGATGCGTACCAACCCTGCAGTGGTATTTTGGTTACATACTTTTTTTTATAAATTGTACCAATACTTTACAACTAGTGTACGAAATAAACATTTTTTCTTTCCTTCTTTCTTTCTCTTTCAGTGCCCGCATTTTACCAGAACCGTTGTTTTCGATAATATTGAAAGGGAACCAGAAATTTAAAGGGGGTTGTTTTTAATAGATGAAAAGTCTTTTACAGATTAATAAGTACGTTATATATTATGTGTATTGATTTTTACATACATTTCTAATAATTATTATAACTAAGTGCATGAGTTTGTATATGCAGTTGAGTCGTTTTTGCGTTAATATTTGTTACACATTTAGATAAAATTTGGCACTTAGATAGTTTATTGTCTGGATTAACATTTAGGGTACTTTTAATCCTATATATTTTTATTTTATCCTATCAAAGTATGAATTGAAATTATTTGTTTGTGTGTATTTTAGAAAACTAGCGATCTTGACCCAGTTTCATAAGTATGCAATTTTTTTACAACCTCTCTCAGTTTTATCGTTCGCTCACTTAATATAATATTAAATTCGATTCACCATAGATGACTGTATTAATAGAATAGATTTTAAAACAGTTTGTGTTGAGTGTCATCTGTTAAAATTGAGTGAAATGATTTTGTTAAGGTGTGTTCAGTTCATCTAACTTACCCAAGACTAGATGGCGCTAGCAGGTAGATCTTACACAAGACACCTGACATCATCAAAATTGTAATTTACTTCTAAGCAGTTTTATAAAAAACTTAAATTTGAAGTAAGGAAAAAATTAAAAATCTAGAATTTAATTATTCATTAAATGAAAAATAGCGTCTTTAAAACTTTTAAATAGCGTCCGCAAGTTGGTTTCTTAAATTGTGCCGGTCAAATGAGTATGCTACTTATACTTTACGATTTTCGTTTTATAATTTCGATAGTTATTTTTTTTATTGATTTGACGATTGTGAGGCTTACTTATATGATATAATATAATATTGATATTATTTCAATATTGTTTTTATACTTTTATAATAGACATAGATACATACTTTTCGGTAAGCTGTGCTTAAACTGCAAAAACTTATTTTAGGTATATTTTCATTCATTCCATTTCATTCCAAAATCGAAACAGCCGAAAATCGAACCCGAAAACTCTGGAACAGAGGGTTAAGAAAAAATCCCTAGCAACTCATCCAAAGGAGTCGTCAAATCGTTTGTTATTCCATGGGAGGACTTGCAATGGGCATATCTATTGAAAAGAAACCAAACACTATCCGTTCCCGATCGAAAGAGCTCCGTGCGTCGTTTGTTTCTGGGCTCAGTAACTCAGTAGTCGTCTTTGATTATGTTCGCGTTTTAAAACGGGCTGATACAAGAAGTGGGTGCATTTCAGAGAAATGTGATAACTACATTTCTTTACACATTTTGATAAACATCTACAAAATGTATGGAACTTCGACATAAAAACCTATAAACAACCTATAAAAAATGCAAACATAATATATTTTATACAAAATACAAACATATTTAATAAGTAGACGTACTCGTCAACTTTCGTGTTTTGAATACTTTTGTACTTACTCTACATATGGTTTTGTTTCGCCAACTTTTATACATCTTCATAGAGAAGGTTCCATGTTGTCAAATTTCTTATTTCGCCAACTATTAATTATGTTAATATTGGTAATTCTTGTTACGTAGGTGATTTTCAACAGGCTGTAACTTGGAAGAAAATGGTCGTACAGGGCTAACTAAAAAAGGATATTGTAGCTTCAAGTCTCTAGTTTGTAAATCCGAGCTTCAAATATTTTTCTCGTTAGCGGTTTATGAGTAATCGTCAGAGGTGATGCGGCTGAAGGACCACAGCACAATGACGCTGATACGGGTTGAAGATCAGATGAAAGATCTACATGTGTTTTTATAGCCCCCGTTGGCGAAATATTCAAAATTATGCATCTTTTTATAACAGTTACATTATTAGGAAAATACTCCTGTTGTTGTAATAATTGTCGAAACAATAATATTAATTACGAATTCCTACAAAAGTTGTAAAAACTACATGTAGGAGTAAGTACAAAATGTTCAAAACAAAGTTGGGGAGTGCGTCTACGCTCAATTATTTATATAATAATATATGGAAACAAATAAATTAAACAATTGAAGGATATAGGATACCGAATAGTTAGCGGAAATAGCGGATATCCGTATCATTCTAATATAAATATTTTTATATTGACATTTTTATGCACTGCTAGTGAAACTAAAAAGTTATATTTTCAGTACGCTGCAGCCGTATATGTATCGAAAGACAGAAACGAAATGAACGCTCTGACGGCGCGCTCGTGCGGCGTTGGCAATGTTCGTGTTTTACAGTGCGTACGCGCACAGTGCAAAGAATTTGTTTACACCTTTCGAAAACACTGTTAATGCTTATTCGATGTTTGCGTCTTTGTTACTTTAAAAACAATAGAGTGCGAACAAGGCCCAATATTGTTGGGTTTCGAGATTGTGCACTTGTGTGGGCATTGCAACCGATTGAATAATTTAGTGAGGTCTTCGGATCGACACGCGATGGCTTCACGGCCGTTGGCGTTGTTGGGATGTTGACCGAACTTTTGATCATTAATTTAAAGAAAGTAAAAATCTGTATGGGGAATCTGCGGAAAGATCATTAACGTGTGTGTTGTCTTAACCGAGACTGGTACACATCACGATAATAAATATTTTAAGACGCAGATTGTTGAAAATCCGCACAGTCTCGAGTCTTCTATCATAGAGCGGTAATTCTTTTTAATAATTATTGTTTTCGTTATTGTCTTAAAGACAAACATTACCCTGGACGGTGGGTCACTTGGCTCGTTGACTTCAAATCAGAATGCCTTGGAGGAGAGTCAACATAGTGTGAAACCGATCAGGGGTAAACTTACGAAACCTGAATGAATGATCGGAGAGATTTGTTGCTGTTGCGCAGCGTACGAACGAGAGCGTTTCGCAATGTCGCGCCCGGTGGATTTATCAACGGGTGATGACACGCTTGCGCCCACGTCGACGTTCGCGGATGGCGTGCTCTTTTCTCCTAGTAATTGAATCGCGCCGCCCGCTCAATATCTGTCTAACGGCCGCTGTACCGAGATTCAATGGAAGACGGTTGGATCGAACACCAGCGGTCGGACAGTAAATTACGAATCGCGCATGCGTTTGTGACGCGGCCAGGCCCGACGCAATGTCATCTGTTGTCACAGCCCTGTTACGAATGCGTGTGCTTTTCGGAGGGCGATGATTCCAGTTTCGGGTGACTCGTAGAAATATAGATTGATTTCAAAATGGTGTTGGGTAGTGCAAACGACCAAAGTCCTCATAATTACCGTTGATTTAGTAAGGTCTTCATGCGTGCTTGTCTCCGTCGACGTTGTTGGGGAGTTGATTTGATCATTTAGAGGAAGTAAAATTCGTAATAAGGTTTCGGTGGAGAACCTACAAAGAAATCGTTAACGTGTTTGTGTTGTCTTGATAGAGCCGTTTCGTAAATGAATTAAGACTAATAGATTGGTAAAAGTCCGCACCAACTAGTCTTTGAATTTTAAGACAAATTTGAAGAGTTTTAATAAAAGGGGACCACTTAAATGGGGAGTGCAAGGGGCGAACGGGTAATCCGGCCCAAGTCAACCTCACCTGCCAGCGTGCCCAGTGGCGGCGTCTTAGGACGTCGTGGTGCTTCCTGCTATTAAACCAACGAGGCTCTGGCGACTTGTCTGTCTGCATGCGGTTCACACATCAACATGATTTAAATATCACTGTTAGCTGAACAATTTTCACAAATTGAGCGTACTGTTTAATTAAATTATTGAATCTATCAGAGGTCAAAAGAAACCAACACGACACTAAGTGTCGCAGTATTTAAAAAAGTTCTGGTTTTTTTAATTATACTATGATGATTCTATTGAAGTGAATGTAATATGGCAAACAAAAAACACAGTTTGAACTCATTCTTGTAAACCAAACGTGAGTCCCTTTTTATAAAAAACGTCACAAAAACGTGAACTGAGCTTATGTCGTTTGTAAACAACTAATACATGTTCTTATGAATTAGACCAGGAACAGTTGACCCCCAATCAGGATCAGCTGCTTCCTATAAAAAAATACAAAACGTGAACTAACCCTATGTCATTGTCTAAGGGCAACAAGGCGTGTAAGTTACCATTTAAATATCTTGTCTATTCTACCAACCTCATAAATAATTAGGTGGTGGTGAAATACAAGGGAAGAGACGTTGACATCTTTACTTACTAACCGAAATAACACAGAATAGTTACGCTCCCACATTTTATGATCAAGGCTTTAAAATCAAACATAAATAATCGGTATAAACATTATCTGAACTATTTTTAAGATTGAAAATTTGTCATATTACAAGCTTTTTATTAACTTGCAATGTATATTATGTAAGTTTGTCCGGGTCGAATCTTGCAACTGAATTTTAAATCAGTTATATTTAACTGATTGAGCTGAAATTTGGTATACACGCTTATTTTGGATGACAATGCATGCTTAGCTATGTGACGTCATTCTAATTGCAATATGGCGGATCATCCAATATAGCGGACTAGTTATTTTTTCCGCACTACATGGGTATCAAATGAAAGGGCTTGTTGAGAACACGAAAAACTAATACAACTAAACTTTTTTTAGTCCGCAATCAAAACTAAAATATAAAAAATAAATTTATGGTAAAAAAAACTTTTTAAAAACAAGCTTTTATTTAAGTGCCCTAAAAAGAAGAAAATAAACTTTAAATTAAATATAAAAGCTTGTCGCGAGATTTGCATACCTATTTTATAGGAAACATTTATTTCATAGAATTACTTATATTAAGAAGGTCAAGCAAGACTAGATAGTCACAGGTAAATCTTTTTTTTACCATTAATTTATTATAGTTAGCGCCTCTTTCACCAACTACAAGTAAAGTGTTGATTAGTTACTTTTAGAAATCATTTTCTGTTTTATTGAATTATGCACTCGGTAAACTGCATCATTCGATAGGCGATTTTTTTAAATTATTTTCATTTAATGTTTGGGACGTTTACCGTACAAACAAAGGTATATCAGCAGTTGATGACGGTCGCCTGTAAGCTATGTGTATATAAATATGTAATATATAAATAAATATAAGCTACCTGTTTCTAGTATTTAGTATTTAGCTGTTTACCGTCAATTTGAATTGTGTTGCTGTAATTGTTATTTTTTGTTTATTAATAAATGAGGGTGGACCGAGATTGCGGGCGGCAAATTGTTAACTTTTTGAGTTAGTTACCCACGAGCAGCGACACAATATACATACGGTCAAAAACTGAGCCGCTCGTATCTCGGACATCGACGTACTAAATGTTCTATTATTTTTCTTTCGCAAACCGCGGCCACATTGCATCACCAACATCAGCTAAATTATTCCCGGTGACAGGTGACTTAGTGACGGTTTAGCCTACTCGACGTTGGAGAAAGAGCGCTACCTAATATCATGAAGAAGAAAAAAGTCAGAGCTGACTATATAAGTAGTGGTGGACTACGAGTATAAGTGGTGGTTCGCGTTTTGAATGGGTGACGTTGTCATTGTCCACGTTTTCGTGTTTCGGGATCTGAATCGGATACGAAAATGTGATGCGTTTCGGAGAAATGTTTTAACTACTTTTCTATTCACATTTTTGATAAACATCTACAAAATGTATGGAACTTCTTTAAAAAGCATATTTAAAAAAAATACACAGTCATGTTTCAAAAGACGAAATCCAAGGCACGAAGGTTAATAGCGACGAGCACCGTCAGCGCCACCGGCACCGTCGCTATTAACTGATTGAATGAGTTAGTGAGCTCTTCGGACCGTCACGCGTCACGCGGCGTCTTCACGGTCATCGACGTCGTTTGGAAGTTGACGACCGTTGACCAAGTTGACGATTTAGAGGAAGTAAAAGTCGTAACCAAATATCCGTAGGGAAATCTGCGAAAAGATCATCAATGTGTCTGTGTCGAGACATACACACAACGTTAATAAATATTTTAAGACTCAGAAATGGTTTTGACGACTGCCAGTGTACGCTAACACTATAGTAACGGAAGGTCATCTTAAGGCGTTGGTTTATATTTTTGTTCATGGATAAGTAGAACGCTTTAACATTCAAGTGGCGCGGAAGAAGACTGGAGTAAAAGTGAGATCTCAATAAATAAAAAAATAATAATAATTTATTGCTCAAAATAAAAGTATCAAGTAAAGGTAGCTTACAGGTTCTATAGTAAAACTTAGTAGAAGTGTTCGCGGCTTCGGTCGCCTAGTATACGGTATTATTTATATTAATAATGTATATTTTTTATTTTGTAAACTGTCCTGAGGAAAAAATACAAAGCTTGCTATTAGGTAAAAATAGGTAAAAACCGTATTAAAAATCGGCTTAGCCGTTTCCAAGATTAGAGTACAACAAACGCAGTCTTCTTTTTTTTTAAATTTCTTAGATTTATTTTATTAACATTACACTTCAAAGTGTTGAGACCTGCATAGAAAGAAACCATTCTGTGTACCGTTAAAGGTGATACGCGTGTGTAGTTTGATTCGGGGCTCAGTAGGCGATGGCGGGGCTCAGAACATCGTGGTTGGCGAAGTTAAAATATCCTGTTATTAATTACAGACAGGTTTGTTATTTAATGTTCGCGTTTAGAAAACACGAATCTGTTAAATACAGGAACAACGGTTTTAGCGAGGTGAAGCTTTTTCGATGTTCGCGTTTTGAAAACACGAATTTGACTCATACAAAAAAAATTCAGGTTGGAGCAAACATGCGAGCTATTAAATCTGCCCTAGATATTTTGTGGAACTGAAAAGCTATATTCTCAGTATGCTGAAATCGTATATATGTTTTCGAGAGCTGAAATTGAAATCGCTCAAATTTTTCTTTTTCAAATTCAGAATATTTATTTACAAGTAACGGGTCAATGTGAACCAGTTCTTATTAGTTTGAATATGCAAACTCATTTACTTCTGGCGTGTAAAAATTGAATCGAAGCTTGGTGCACAAATTAAACAAAACACTGTTCCGAAAAAATGACGACCGACTCTCTTCGTGCGTCGTTTGTTTCAGAGCTAAGTAGTCGTTCATATTGGATGTTTTTTTTTAAATTTATCGTGTGCTTTTTGCGCATACGCAGAGAATGTTTCGTCTTTCGAAAACACCTTGGTATCGCTTGTCCGATTGATGTTTGCAACTTCTGTTACTGTAATAACAGAGCGCAAACGCTCATAAGTATTTAACTTTTGAGTTTATCGCAGATTTCCGCACTCGTTGTGTGGTGTATCTATTTAACAGAGGTTTCTTTTGATACTCTCTGTCCCCGGGCGTGTTTCGTTCGTTTGTCATATAAATACCGAATTCGAGACCAGTTTTACAAAATCTGGGTTTTACAATCTTATCACGCCCTGTGGTGTGAAAGAAAACTGTCCGTTGCGAACGTTCGTACCGAGAGCGATTGTGCATTTGCCAAGGGCGTTTTATCAAACAAGAACGAAAGTTAGAGATTCGAAGGTGATTAGATACCGCCCTAGTTCTAACCATAAATAATTATGTCTATCTAGCGATCCGCCGACGCTTGCTACAGTGGCTCGGCGGGCAGCTTCCGGGAAGCCAAAGATTTTTGACTCCATGGAGAGTATGGTTGTAAAGCTGAAACTTAACGAAATTGACCATCAGGGATGGAGCCTGCGGCTTAAATTAAATCAACACAGAAATTCTCACCAGGCCTGGAAACCGGAAGGAGTGACAGATTTACAGCTCTTTCTTGATTCGATGGGCAAGTGCATGGCTATTCCTCCAACGAGACTATAACAGGCGCACGATATTGAGCAATAAACAGGTCTGTGATGCAAAACTTGATAATTTAGAGGAATAAAAGTCGTAAAGTGGATCGAAGGGGACTCTTGTGCCGAGTCGATCGGTTCGAAGACACAACGAGGAGTTTGACGGGGGCGGTACATCTATCAAAGAATAACGCAGCTAAGGCCCAGCTCAGCGAGGACAGAAACTTCGCGTAGAGCAAACAAAGGCAGTAAAAATATAGCCGCAAGTCCAAATAACCTAAACGAGTTCATTTATGCAAGAGCATTTAGCAGAATGTGCTCTGAAATTGAGAGCAAAAAGTTCCTTAGTAGTTGAGCGAACAGGAAGGCAATAAAAATATTGTCCGCGAGACTGATTAGTGAACAAGTACCGTGAGGGAAAGTTCTCGAGGATTTAGTTCAAAAAATAAAGTAAAAAAAAAAAATTAAAGCGTAGTTCGACTAGTTAGATTTCGCGTAGGATTCGCGTAGCGTAGGTGTAACGTAAATGTAGCGTAGGTTTAGCAGAGTAGGTTTCGCGTAGGTAAAGAGTAAGTAGGTTTAGTCAGTTTAGCGTAGGTGCAGCGTAGGTGTAGCGTAGGTGTAGCGTAGGTGTAGCGTAGGTGTAGCGTAGGTGTAGCGTAGGTGTAGCGTAGGTGTAGCGTAGGTGTAGCGTAGGTGTAGCGTAGGTGTAGCGTAGGTTTCGCAGAGTAGGTTTCGCGTAGGTATAGAGTAGGTTTAGAGTCAGTTTAGCGTAGGTGTAGCGTAAGTGTAGCGTAGGTGTAGCGTAGTTGTAGCGTAAATGTAGCGTAGGTTTCGCAGAGTAGGTTTCGCGTAGGTATAGAGTAGGTTTAGAGTCAGTTTAGCGTAGGTGCAGCGTAGGTGTAGCGTAGGTCCTGTAGCGTAAATGTAGCGTAGGTTTTGCAGAGTAGGTTTCGCGTAGGTATAGAGTAGGTTTAGAGTCAGTTTAGCGTAGGTGCAGCGTAGGTGTAGCGTAGGTGTAGCGTAGGTGTAGCGTAGGTGTAGCGTAGGTTTCGCAGAGTAGGTTTCGCGTAGGTATAGAGTAGGTTTAGAGTCAGTTTAGCGTAGGTGTAGCGTAAGTGTAGCGTAGGTGTAGCGTAGTTGTAGCGTAAATGTAGCGTAGGTTTCGCAGAGTAGGTTTCGCGTAGGTATAGAGTAGGTTTAGAGTCAGTTTAGCGTAGGTGCAGCGTAGGTGTAGCGTAGGTCCTGTAGCGTAAATGTAGCGTAAAAGTGGAGTGAGGAGGCCAACGGAAGGGGGGAGGCTGTTGTTGCGGTGTCGCTCGACATCCGCAACGCTTTCAACAGCCTCCCTCACGAATGCATAAAGGCGGCACTGCGATTTCACCGGGTGCCGCCTTATCTCTGCGCCCTCGTCGATGACTACCTCGCTGAGCGGGTAGTGCTGTACGAGGGCGCAGACGGGAAAGTTCATCGCCGTCCAATGGCGGCAGGGGTTCCCCAGGGGGCCGTCCTCGGTCCCCTCCTCTGGAATTTGGGCTACAATTGGGTCCTGCGAGGCAATCTCCGTCCCAAAATGGAGATTGTCTGCTTCGCCGACGACACTCTAGTCGCGGCGAAAGCAAAGACGTGGGAGAAGGCAGCACGATTAGCGTCGGTCGGCACCTCGATGGTCGTCCGGCGCATCCGTCTGCTCGGGTTGGAGGTGGCCCTGGAAAAAACCAGGGCCATGGGTTTCCACCCCCCACGCCGCAGGATCCTCCCGGGGCTCCACGTCCGAGTGGAGGGGGTCCGGATTGAGGTCGAGAGACACATAAAGTACCTCGGCCTTACGTTGGACCCCCGATGGAGTTTCGAGGAGCATTTCAGGCTCCTCGCTCCACGGCTGACTGCAGCCGCGGCCGCACTCGGACGGCTCCTCCCTAACCAGGGAGGACCTAATTCAGCGTGTCGTCGGCTTTACCACGGGGTGGTAAGGTCGATGGCACTCTATGGAGCCCCGGTCTGGGCGGAGAGTCTCTCTTCGCGCACCCGGCCCCTCCTGTGGAGGCCTCAAAGGGCCATAGCGACCCGGGCCGTGCGAGCCTATCGCACGGTCAGCCACGGGGCAGCCTGCGTGCTTGCAGGCATGCTCCCGTGGGATGTCGATGCCCTGGTCTTATCCCAGGTGCATCGGCATCGGGCCGCCGCTAGGGCCCTTGGAGAGAGACCCGTTGCCGAGGACGTGCAACGGGTCCGGGCTGAAGCACAGGAGAGGGCTATGGAGGCGTGGAGCGAGGCTCTCCGCGAGCCCAGTTTCGGCCACCGGACGATCCGTGCGATCCGTCCGGTGCTAAGAGAGTGGGCGAAACGCCGAAAAGGGGAACTCACCTTCCGAATGGTACAGATAATGACCGGACACGGCTGCTTCGGCCATTATCTGTACAAGATAAAAAGAGAGGAAACGCCGCAGTGCCACCACTGCGGCGAACAGGACGACACGGCCGAGCATACGTTACAAGTGTGCTCGGCCTGGATACCCCAGCGCAGCGAGCTGAGAGCGGCGTTGGGCGGTGGTGACGTCTCGCTGTCAAGCATGGTCGTAGCCATGCTTGATAGCGAGACTGCCTGGAAAGCAGTGGCCTCCTTCTGCGAAAACGTAATTTCGCAGAAGGAGGATGCTGAGAGGGAGCGGGAGGAAGCGGCTGGTCCCGCTTCCCTCAGACGTAGACGGCTGGGCAGGAGAAGGCGGGCGTACCAAGCCCGTCTTTAAATGTCCAAGGGCGACCTGCGCACATGGCTGGCCAGCCATGTGTGCCTGCACAAGGTCTCCCCGTCTGGGGATTGCCTGGGTGTCTCTGGGCAATCCCCCCTTTGGCGTTAGCCTAGTCAGAAATGACTAGGCTGTCCTGGGGTGGATCGGAGTTGTTGCCTCGGCAGAACCCGGTCCACCCTGCTCAAAGGACAAGGAGGCACCGGGGAGTTTTAGTGGGTAGGGGCCAGTTCCGCCTGCAACCTGCATGCGGCGGAGTAGACTGGTCGACCCCCACATACCCCTGCCGTCTAGCCAGCGGCAGGGGATCAATAAAAGGATTTCTCCTCGTCAAAAAAAAAAAAAAAAAAAAAAAAAAAAAAAAAAAAAAAAAAAAAAAAAAAAAAAAAAAAAAAAAAAAAAAAAAAAAAAAAAAAAAAAAAGGTTAGGTTAGGTTAGGTTAGGTTAGGTTAGGTTAGGTTAGGTTAGGTTAGGTTCCCCTCCCCTCCATGGGTGCACGCCTTGTCGTGGCGGAGGGGCTTAGTAGCGTCCGGCAATCCGGCCGGGCGTGAAGCTAAGTGCACCTGGGGGGCGCAGCTATGGCTTCTTGGTTAAGAAGCCATAGGCTGTCGCCTGGTGACCAGCAATGGTCATGGGATGGCACCCGAGCATTCCGAGCGGGTTCCCTCGCGGGAGCCCGTAGCGGAGCGCTCATGAGCGGAAAAACCTCCACTCTTCTGTGAGTGAGGTGGCGCACTAGCGCATTTGGAGGGGCCCAGAGATGGGCCAGCGGAGCTTCGGCTCGTAGTAGCGGGCCTGACAAGGTCCGCGGGCGCGGCGTGTGGTTTAGGCCACCGTCGGGCAAACCGTAACCCCGCACTTGCGGGGCCGGGGGTCCGGCGCACTGAGCGTCGGACTGCGAGGAAGAAAACCTCTCTAAAAAATTACACTCGGAGGGCGGAGCCATGGCTTCTTGTTAAAGAAGCCTACGGCTGTTGCCAGTGGACCCCTCGTGGGTCGTGGGTTGGCCAGCGGGAGCTGGCGGTCCGGTTCGCCCGGACACGATCGTGGCGCGCGCGTCAGCGCTGTTGTTGGGCCCAGAGATGGGCCAGCGGAGCTTAGGCTCGTGGTTGCGGGCCTGATAAGGCCCGCGGGCGCGGCGTGTGGTCTAGGCCACCGTCGGGCAAACCGTAACCCCGCAATCGCGGGGCCGGGGGTCCGGCGCACTGAGCGTCGGGCCGCGTGGAAGAAAACCACTATAAAAAATTACCCCAAAGCCTAAGGTCGGCGTGCCGAGGGGCTGAATGGCTGGGGGGGACCCGGTCCCAAGCGCTCCTGCGGCCTGTTGGGAAAGGGCCGCAGGTATCGCTCCCAAACAACTATGGAAATGTCAAGCAAGGAAAAGAGTATGTCGAGCGATCCGGCTAACGCCCGGCGCTCGGGGGTAGCTCGGCCCCCGAGTGTGAAATCGGTTACGAGCGGCGCATGCGACCCGCCTCGCCAGCGGCGTCGACCGGTATCCGGGCCGGTCGATGTGAAATCGGTTACCGGCAACTGCGATTGTGGCGGAGAGCGCCAACCCTGCGCCTGGTGTGACGCCAGGCAGCAGGCGCTCCAGGCAGCGGCTCCCGGGCTGCCTGGTGTGAAGAACGCAACCGGAGTGCGCACTCGTGCGAAGAGTGCCTTAACGCAGAAGAGGGCTGACGGTGAGAATAGCAGGGCGCCTACCCCTGTGGTGCTTCTTCACCGCATGGCGACGCCAGTACCGTCGTCAAGAGACGCAAGCCCAGCAAGCGTCGGGGCAGATGTCTGCCCCAGCTTGTCTGACATGGACACGGCGGTGTCCGTGTCAACGGGCAGCGAATGTGAGGAGTCGGTCCCAGTTTCGGGGGATCGACTGAAGAGGAAAAGGGGCAAGGCCCCACCTGTGCCGTCCCCGGAGGTCTCCCCGGAGAACTCAGGAGAGGAGCGACCCGGCATCGCGACTGGATTACTCCAGAAGCGCGGTCGCGGTCGCCCTCCCACTACGGGTGAGTACGTCGGCCTCGCCGAAGCGAAGGCCGAACTGGCTCGAGCGAAGAGGGAGGAGCTCAAGCTCCAGGCTGAGCGGGAAGTGCTCGCCTCGCTGGCCGAGGCTCGAGCTACCCGCTCCCACCTCTCGGAGATGGAGTCCGGGGACGACGATGTCCAGTCGTCCTCGCTCGTCTTCGAGAGGTTGATGACGAGAGTGGCGGCCATCCGCAAGGTGGCCGACGTCTCCAAAAGTTTGAAGGGCACTTGCGTTAAGGCGCTCCGCGACAACGCCGAGGCGATTATCGCGGACGCCAAATGCCTGGCCGCCCTGACCTCGACCGAGGAGACTGCTGCGCTGCGTCGCGAGCTTAAAGAAGCTCGGGCGCAGAACAAGCGTCTCCAGGCAGGGCTGGATGAACTGCGGAGGGAGTTTGCTTCGTTCAAAGCCGCCCCCGCCGCCGCCTCCGGGACTCCGGTTACACTGGAGCACTTGGAGGCATGGGAGACAGCGATCATGGATAGGATCCATACTCGGCTGAGCGCGCGGTTCGCAAACCTGGAGCCGCGCCTAAACCCAGCGCCGAGGGTGAGCCCGCCATTGGCCACTCGGAGGGAGGCCCCCCCTTCGAAGCCTGCTCCCCCCAGACGAGACCCGCCTCCCCCTCCCACCGCACCGCCCAAAGCCTCTACCAGTGGCCAAAAGGCGAAGGCGCCTGCCGGAGGGCCACGGACAAAGAAAACGCGGAGAAGGAGAGCGACGCGTGGTCGCAAAGCGACCGAAAAATCGGAGCCGCGTCCGCTCCCACCCGCTCCCACCTCTATGGACAAGCCATGGAGCCTGGTGGCCAGAGGTGGGAAACACCAAGAGCGAGCACTTGCGTCGCCAAAGAAGAGCCGGGCGCCGCAGCCTGCCCCTCGAAAGGCCAGGCCCCATAAGACCGCGGCCGTTGTCGTCACCCTGCAGCCAGGAGCTGCCGAGAGGGGGGTGACGTACAAACTGGTCATCGAGGAGGCGAAGAAGAACATCGACATTGCGGAGCTAGGGATTGAGTATGTCCGCAACCGCCGAGCGGTGACGGGGGCCGCCATCATGGAGGTCTCCGGCGATGACAGGGACACAAAGGCGGACAAACTTGCCGCTAAACTTCGGGAAGTCCTGAGTGCGGAGTCGGTCCGCATCTCGCGGCCCTTCAAGGCCACCGAGATGCTAGTATCGGGCCTGGACGACTCCGTCACTGCAGAGGAGGTGGCCGCAGCCATAGCCAAGCTTGGCGACTGTCACAGGGAGGCAGTGAAGGTGGGGACCATCCGTAACTCGTACTACGGTATGGGTTCGGTTTGGGCGAGCTGCCCCGTGACAGCCGCCAAGAAAGTCGTCGAAGGCAGATTGCTGGTCGGGTGGACGGCAGCACACGTAAAGTTGCTGCAGCCCCGCGAGTTGCGCTGCTTCCGGTGCCTAAACACAGGGCACGTCCGGTCGCAGTGCACCGCGGCCGTCGACCGGAGCCAGCTCTGTTACAGGTGTGGTGACGATGACCATCGCGCATCGGTGTGCAGGGCAGACCCTCGCTGCCCTCTCTGCGCCGATGCTAAAAAAGAGGCCAACCATCGCTTGGGGAGCAAAAAATGTTCGGCCCCCAAGCCTAAGATTAACAGACGGAGGCCCGTGGGTCCTGCGGTTCCGACGCAGGGCTCCACGACCTGCCCCCCGGACGGGACCTCAGAGACACTCATGGACATACAATCAGTATGTCCATGAGCTGTCTACAAACGAATGTTAACCACTGCGCCAGTGCTCAGGACCTGCTAGTCCAGACACTGGCGCAGTGGGGGATTCAGGTGGCGATCGTCGCGGAGCCGTACCTGGTAGTCCCTCGGGACAACTGGGTCGGCGACCGCGACGGTCTCGTCGCCATTGTTTTGGCCACGGGGGAGGGAGCCCCCACTGTCGACCGAACGTTCAGTGGTCGAGGGTTTGTCGCCGTTTTCTGCGGCGACATCGTGTTTGTAGGTGTCTATTTCTCGCCGAACCGCACGCTCGCGGAGTTTGAGCGCTTCTTGGCGGAAATAGACATCCTGCTGGGGCGGTGTCGCCCGCATCAGGTGCTCCTCGCCGGAGACCTGAATGCTAAGTCGACAGTGTGGGGCTCTGCTCTCACCGACGCGAGGGGCGCGGCTGTGGAGGAGTGGCTCTCCAGCAACAACCTGTGGGTGCTGAACAGGGGCACGGCCAACACGTGCGTGCGGCAACAGGGTGGATCAGTCGTGGACGTATCGTTTGCGTCTCCCGCCCTGGCCCGCCGTGTTCGGGGCTGGGTGGTCGAGGAGGGGGTCGAGACGCTCTCGGATCACCGATACATTCGGTTTTCCTTCTCCCCCCACTCGACAAGCCCGAACAGCCCGAGTCGTGCTCCGTCAGAGATCGGGCCCAGATGGGCACTCAAAATGTTGGAGAGGGACTCCCTCATAGAGGCGTCCCTCGTTGAATCATGGAATTCAGGACCCGAAGTGATCGATGCGGACACGGAGGCGCGGTGGTTCCGCGAGGCGATGACGCACGTCTGCGACGTCGCCATGCCCCGCGTGGGCAAACCGCAGCCCCGTCGGCAGGTGTACTGGTGGTCGCCGGAGCTTCAGCACCTCCGGACGACGTGCGTCAAGGCACGACGCCGGTACACCCACGCCCGTCGACGCCACCGATCCGCATCGACAATTGCCGAACTTTTTGCCGCCTTCCAAGGGGCCAAGAAGGCGCTAAGAATCGAAATCGCTGCAGCGAAGGAGCGCGCCTGGCAGGAGCTGGTGAACTCTCTCGAGCAGGACCCATGGGGCAGGCCGTACAAGCTTGTGATGAGCAAGCTTCGCCCATGGGCCCCTCCGCTGTCGTCCACCATGGACACGGAGACGCTCGAGAGAGTCGTGGTGAATCTGTTCCCTGCCAGGGCGGAGGGCGACGCTCCTCTTCCCGTGCGGCGCCAGATCCCGGCGGAGGATCCCCCCCCCGAGGTGTCGGAGGGCGAGTTGGACAGGGCGGTTCTTCGCCTCAGCGCGAAGAACACGGCGCCCGGTCCCGACGGCATCCCGGGGAAGGCTCTTGTCTTGGCCTTGAAAGAAGGCGGCCTCGGAAGGAGATTCCGTGAGCTGCTCACAACTTGTGCGACGGATGGCCACTTTCCCAACGAGTGGAAGCTCGGTAAGCTTGTCCTCATCCGCAAGCCCGGGCGTCCGGTGGACTCACCATCGGCCTATCGCCCCATAGTCCTACTGAGTGAGGCGGGCAAGCTCTTTGAGCGGGTTATCGCCGCTCGCCTCACTCAGCATATGGAGGAGACCGGGCCGAACTTGGCCGGCGTCCAGTTCGGTTTCCGGAGGGGCAGGTCCACCGTGGACGCGATTGCGCGGGTGAGGACCTTAGCGGAGGAGGAGATTGGGAAAGGCGGGGTCGTCCTGGCGGTGTCCCTCGACATCTCCAACGCGTTTAACACTCTGCCCCACAGAGTGATCATGGAGGCAATGGGGTACCACGGCTTCCCGGAGTACCTCCGACGGCTTGTCGGGGATTATCTCTCGGGTCGCTCGGTTGTGTACCCCACGCGCGTTGGAGATCGTCAGCGGGAAGTGTCGTGCGGTGTCCCACAGGGGTCGGTTCTCGGGCCGCTCCTGTGGAACATCGGCTACGACTGGGTGCTGCGGGGCGCTACCCTGCGCGGGGTCGACGTCACGTGCTACGCGGACGACACCTTGGTGACCGCCCGCGGTCGCACGTACCGTGACGCGGCCCTGTTGGCAACCGCTGGAGTCGCACAAGTTGTGAAGCGCATACGGCGCTTGGGCCTGACGGTGGCCCTTGAGAAGTCGGAAGCGATATGCTTCCGCGGGCCTCGCAAGGCGCCACCGCCGGATGCCCACATAATTATTGGTGGCGTTTCCATCGGCGTCGGGTCGACGCTGAAATATCTCGGCGTCGTACTCGATAGCCGATGGAATTTCTGTGAACATTTCCGGAGCCTAGCTCCCAAACTTACGAACGTGACATTTTCCTTGAGCAGACTGATGCCCAACCTGGGCGGCCCCAACGTCGGGTGCCGCCGTCTCTTCGCGGGCGTGGTGCGCTCGATGGCCCTGTACGGGGCGCCCATCTGGGTCGACCGCCTGTCGGCTCAGAACCTGGCCGTGCTGCGGCGTTTGCAGCGGGTCATGGCGTCCAGGGTCATCAGAGCGTATCGCACCACCTCGTGGAGAGCGGCATGCGCGATCGCCGGCACGCTCCCCTGGGAGCTGGATGCCGAGGTCCTCGCTGCGGTCTACCGTAGGACCGCCGATGCGAGGGCTAGCGGCGCGAGTCTACTCCCGGAGGAGACGACTCGATGGAGGAGGGAACTCCAGGAGGAGGCGCTCGGGCGCTGGCGCGACGATTTGATGCAGGCGGGGTCGGGTTTCCGCACCACGTCTGCGATCGCGCCAGTGCTGAACGAGTGGGTGAGCAGGAGGACCGGCTCGCTCACGTTCCGGCTTGTGCAGGTGCTGACGGGGCATGGCTGCTTCGGTCGGTACCTGTGCAACGTCGCGCGGAGGGAGCCGACTCCCTCCTGCCACGAGTGCGGAGCCGCCGAAGACACGGCGCAACATCTACTGGAGGAGTGCCCAGGTTGGGACAATGAGAGAGCGGCTCTGACGGCAGTCGTGGGACACGACCTGTCCTTACCGGCTGTCGTCAGAGCGATGATTGAGACTCCTGACTGCTGGAATGCAGTCAGGGCATTTTGCGAAGCGGCCCTGAGTGGTAAAGAGGCCAGGGAGCGGTCCCGAGAAGAGGACCCCCAGGCGGTCCCACTCAGGCGCCGTAGAGTTGGAAGACGACGTCGCGCCTACGCTGCGGCGCAGACTTGACAGTGACTACCGGGCGTCAGGTAGGACGACTGGCGCCCGGCTTACATTGATTTGACGGCGTGGCGGCCTAGAGATGCTCCCTAGGTCGCCACCATGACGATGGTTCCCTCGCGGGATTTTGCGGTGTGCGGGGTCCGCAGACATGGCCTCGCTGTTATTCGGCCCCGCACATCACCGCCGATGGAGGAGCATGGGGGGGTTTTAGTGGGTATTACCGGCACTCTGCCGGTCGAGTCCCACACTCTCCCTCGCCGGCGCGTCCTATGCCGACGGGGGAGGCTAGTCCGTAAAAGTGATTTCCCCTCCTCAAAAAAAAAAAAAAAAAAAAAAGGTTAGGTTCCCCTCCATGGGTGCACGCCTTGTCGTGGCGGAGGGGCTTAGTAGCGTCCGGCAATCCAGCCGGGCGTGAAGCTAAGTGCACCTGGGGGGCGCAGCTATGGCTTCTTGGTTAAGAAGCCATAGGCTGTCGCCTGGTGACCAGCAATGGTCGTGCGATGGCACCCGAGCATTCCGAGCGGGCTCCCTCGCGGGAGCCCGTAGCGGAGCGCTCATGAGCGGAAAAACCTCCACTCTTCTGTGAGTGAGGTGGCGCACTAGCGCATTTGGAGGGGCCCAGAGATGGGCCAGCGGAGCTTCGGCTCGTAGTAGCGGGCCTGATAAGGTCCGCGGGCGCGGCGTGTGGTTTAGGCCACCGTCGGGCAAACCGTAACCCCGCACTTGCGGGGCCGGGGGTCCGGCGCACTGAGCGTCGGACTGCGAGGAAGAAAACCTCTCTAAAAAATCACTCTCGCGCTCAGCGCTTTTGGAGGGGCCCAGAGATGGGCCAGCGGAGCTTAGGCTCGTGGTTGCGGGCCTGATAAGGCCCGCGGGCGCGGCGTGTGGTCTAGGCCACCGTCGGGCAAACCGTAACCCCGCAATCGCGGGGCCGGGGGTCCGGCGCACTGAGCGTCGGGCCGCGTGGAAGAAAACCACTATAAAAAATTACCCCAAAGCCTAAGGTCGGCGTGCCGAGGGGCTGAATGGCTGGGGGGGACCCGGTCCCAAGCGCTCCTGCGGCCTGTTGGGAAAGGGCCGCAGGTATCGCTCCCAAACAACTATGGAAATGTCAAGCAAGGAAAAGAGTATGTCGAGCGATCCGGCTAACGCCCGGCGCTCGGGGGTAGCTCGGCCCCCGAGTGTGAAATCGGTTACGAGCGGCGCATGCGACCCGCCTCGCCAGCGGCGTCGACCGGTATCCGGGCCGGTCGATGTGAAATTGGTTACCGGCAATTGCGATTGTGGCGGAGAGCGCCAACCCTGCGCCTGGTGTGACGCCAGGCAGCAGGCGCTCCAGGCAGCGGCTCCCGGGCTGCCTGGTGTGAAGAACGCATCCGGAGTGCGCACTCGTGCGAAGAGTGCCTTAACGCAGAAGAGGGCTGACGGTGAGAATAGCAGGGCGCCTACCCCTGTGGTGCTTCTTCACCGCATGGCGACGCCAGTACCGTCGTCAAGAGACGCAAGCCCAGCAAGCGTCGGGGCAGATGTCTGCCCCAGCTTGTCTGACATGGACACGGCGGTGTCCGTGTCAACGGGCAGCGAATGTGAGGAGTCGGTCCCAGTTTCGGGGGATCGACTGAAGAGGAAAAGGGGCAAGGCCCCACCTGTGCCGTCCCCGGAGGTCTCCCCGGAGAACTCAGGAGAGGAGCGACCCGGCATCGCGACTGGATTACTCCAGAAGCGCGGTCGCGGTCGCCCTCCCACTACGGGTGAGTACGTCGGCCTCGCCGAAGCGAAGGCCGAACTGGCTCGAGCGAAGAGGGAGGAGCTCAAGCTCCAGGCTGAGCGGGAAGTGCTCGCCTCGCTGGCCGAGGCTCGAGCTACCCGCTCCCACCTCTCGGAGATGGAGTCCGGGGACGACGATGTCCAGTCGTCCTCGCTCGTCTTCGAGAGGTTGATGACGAGAGTGGCGGCCATCCGCAAGGTGGCCGACGTCTCCAAAAGTTTGAAGGGCACTTGCGTTAAGGCGCTCCGCGACAACGCCGAGGCGATTATCGCGGACGCCAAATGCCTGGCCGCCCTGACCTCGACCGAGGAGACTGCTGCGCTGCGTCGCGAGCTTAAAGAAGCTCGGGCGCAGAACAAGCGTCTCCAGGCAGGGCTGGATGAACTGCGGAGGGATTTTGCGGCATTCAAAGCCGCTCCCGCCGCCGCCTCCGGGACTCCGGTCACACTGGAGCATTTGGAGGCATTTGAGACGGCGATAATGGACAGGCTCCATGCTCGGCTGAGCGCGCGGCTCGCGAACCTGGAGCCGCGCCTAAACCCAGCGCCGAGGGTGAGCCCGCCATTGGCCACTCGGAGGGAGCCCCCTTCGAAGCCTGCCCCCCCCGGACGAGACCCGCCTCTCCCTCCCATCGCACCGCCCAAAGCCTCCACCAGTGGCCAAAAGGCGAAGGCGCCTGTTGGAGGGAAATCGGCACCGAAAGAAGAGACAAAGAAAAGACAGAAGACACGGAGAAGGAGAGCGACGCGTGGTCGCAAAGCGCCCGAGAAATCGGAGCCGCGTCCTCTCCCGCCCGCCCCCACCTCTATGGACAAGCCATGGAGCCTGGTGGCCAGAGGTGGGAAACACCAAGAGCGTCCACTTGCGTCGCCAAAGAAGAGCCGGGCGCCGCAGCCTGCCCCTCGAAAGGCCAGGCCCCATAAGACCGCGGCCGTTGTCGTCACCCTGCAGCCAGGAGCTGCCGAGAGGGGGGTGACGTACAAACTGGTCATCGAGGAGGCGAAGAAAAACATCGATATTGCGGAGCTAGGAATTGAGTATGTCCGCAACCGCCGAGCGGTGACGGGGGCCGCCATCATGGAGGTCTCCGGGGAAGATAGGGACGCCAAGGCGGACAAACTCGCCGCCAAATTACGGGAGGTCCTGAGTGCGGAGTCGGTTCGCATCTCGCGGCCCTTCAAGGCCACCGAGATGCTCGTGTCGGGCCTGGACGACTCCGTCACTGCAGAGGAGGTGGCCGCAGCCATAGCCAAGCTTGGCGACTGTCACAGGGAGGCAGTAAAGGTGGGGACCATCCGCAACTCATATTACGGTATGGGTTCGGTTTGGGCGAGCTGCCCCGTGACAGCCGCCAAGAAAGTTGCCGAAGGCAGATTGCTGGTCGGGTGGACGGCAGCACACGTAAAGGTGCTGCAGCCTCGCGAGCTGCGCTGTTTCCGGTGCCTAAACACAGGGCACGTCCGGTCGCAGTGCACCGCGGCCGTCGACCGGAGCCAGCTCTGTTACAGGTGTGGTGACGATGACCATCGCGCATCGGTGTGCAGGGCAGACCCTCGCTGCCCTCTCTGCGCCGATGCCAAAAAAGAGGCCAACCATCGCTTGGGGAGCAAAAAATGTTCGGCCCCCAAGCCTAAGATTAACAGACGGAGGCCCGTGGGTCCTGCGGTTCCGACGCAGGGCTCCACGACCTGCCCCCCGGACGGGACCTCAGAGACACTCATGGACATACAATCAGTATGTCCATGAGCTGTCTACAAACGAATGTTAACCACTGCGCCAGTGCTCAGGACCTGCTAGTCCAGACACTGGCGCAGTGGGATATTCAGGTGGCGATCGTCGCGGAGCCGTACCTGGTCGTCCCTCGGGACAACTGGGTCGGCGACCGCGACGGTCTCGTCGCCATTGTTTTGGCCACGGGGGAGGGAGCCCCCACTGTCGACCGATCGTTCAGTGGTCGAGGGTTTGTCGCCGTTTTCTGCGGCGACATCGTGTACGTAGGTGTCTATTTCTCGCCGAACCGCACGCTCGCGGAGTTTGAGCGCTTCTTGGCGGAAATAGACATCCTGCTGGGGCGGTGTCGCCCGCATCAGGTGCTCCTCGCCGGAGACCTGAATGCTAAGTCGACAGTGTGGGGCTCCGCTCTCACCGACGCGAGGGGCGCGGCTGTGGAGGAGTGGCTCTCCAGCAACAACCTGTGGGTGCTGAACAGGGGCACGGCCAACACGTGCGTGCGGCAACAGGGTGGATCAGTCGTGGACGTATCGTTTGCGTCTCCCGCCCTGGCCCGCCGTGTTCGGGGCTGGGTGGTCGAGGAGGGGGTCGAGACGCTCTCGGATCACCGATACATTCGGTTTTCCTTCTCCCCCCACTCGACAAGCCCGAACAGCCCGAGTCGTGCTCCGTCAGAGATCGGGCCCAGATGGGCACTCAAAATGTTGGAGAGGGACTCCCTCATAGAGGCGTCCCTCGTTGAATCATGGAATTCAAGACCTGAAGTGATCGATGCGGACACGGAGGCGCGGTGGTTCCGCGAGGCGATGACGCACGTCTGCGACGTCGCCATGCCCCGCGTGGGCAAACCGCAGCCCCGTCGGCAGGTGTACTGGTGGTCGCCGGAGCTTCAGCACCTCCGGACGACGTGCGTCAAGGCACGACGCCGGTACACCCACGCCCGTCGACGCCACCGATCCGCATCGACAATTGCCGAACTTTTTGCCGCCTTCCAAGGGGCCAAGAAGGCGCTAAGAATCGAAATCGCTGCAGCGAAGGAGCGCGCCTGGCAGGAGCTGGTGAACTCTCTCGAGCAGGACCCATGGGGCAGGCCGTACAAGCTTGTGATGAGCAAGCTTCGCCCATGGGCCCCTCCGCTGTCGTCCACCATGGACACGGAGATGCTCGAGAGAGTCGTGGTGAATCTGTTCCCTGCCAGGGCGGAGGGCGACGCTCCTCTTCCCGTGCGGCGCCAGGTCCCGGCGGAGGATCCCCCCCCCGAGGTGTCGGAGGGCGAGTTGGACAGGGCGGTTCTTCGCCTCAGCGCGAAGAACACGGCGCCCGGTCCCGACGGCATCCCGGGGAAGGCTCTTGTCTTGGCCTTGAAAGAAGGCGGCCTCGGAAGGAGATTCCGTGAGCTGCTCACAACTTGTGCGACGGATGGCCACTTTCCCAACGAGTGGAAGCTCGGTAAGCTTGTCCTCATCCGCAAGCCCGGGCGTCCGGTGGACTCACCATCGGCCTATCGCCCCATAGTCCTACTGAGTGAGGCGGGCAAGCTCTTTGAGCGGGTTATCGCCGCTCGCCTCACTCAGCATATGGAGGAGACCGGGCCGAACTTGGCCGGCGTCCAGTTCGGTTTCCGGAGGGGCAGGTCCACCGTGGACGCGATTGCGCGGGTGAGGACCTTAGCGGAGGAGGAGATTGGGAAAGGCGGGGTCGTCCTGGCGGTGTCCCTCGACATCTCCAACGCGTTTAACACTCTGCCCCACAGAGTGATCATGGAGGCAATGGGGTACCACGGCTTCCCGGAGTACCTCCGACGGCTTGTCGGGGATTATCTCTCGGGTCGCTCGGTTGTGTGCCCCACGCGCGTTGGAGATCGTCGGCGGGAAGTGTCGTGCGGTGTCCCACAGGGGTCGGTTCTCGGGCCGCTCCTGTGGAACATCGGCTACGACTGGGTGCTGCGGGGCGCTACCCTGCGCGGGGTCGACGTCACGTGCTACGCGGACGACACCTTGGTGACCGCCCGCGGTCGCACGTACCGTGACGCGGCCCTGTTGGCAACCGCTGGAGTCGCACAAGTTGTGAAGCGCATACGGCGCTTGGGCCTGACGGTGGCCCTTGAGAAATCGGAAGCGATATGCTTCCGCGGGCCTCGCAAGGCGCCACCGCCGGATGCCCATATAATTATTGGTGGCGTTTCCATCGGCGTCGGGTCGACGCTGAAATATCTCGGCGTCGTACTCGATAGTCGGTGGAATTTCTGTGAACATTTCCGGAGCCTAGCTCCCAAACTTACGAACGTGACATTTTCCTTGAGCAGGCTGATGCCCAACCTGGGCGGCCCCAACGTCGGGTGCCGCCGTCTCTTCGCGGGCGTGGTGCGCTCGATGGCCCTGTACGGGGCGCCCATCTGGGTCGACCGCCTGTCGGCTCAGAACCTGGCCGTGCTGCGGCGTTTGCAGCGGGTCATGGCGTCCAGGGTCATCAGAGCGTATCGCACCACCTCGTGGAGAGCGGCATGCGCGATCGCCGGCACGCTCCCCTGGGAGCTGGATGCCGAGGTCCTCGCAGCGGTCTACCGTAGGACCGCCGATGCGAGGGCTAGCGGCGCGAGTCTACTCCCGGAGGAGACGACTCGATGGAGGAGGGAACTCCAGGAGGAGGCACTCGGGCGCTGGCGCGACGATTTGATGCAGGCGGGGTCGGGTTTCCGCACCACGTCTGCGATCGCGCCAGTGCTGAACGAGTGGGTGAGCAGGAGGACCGGCTCGCTCACGTTCCGGCTTGTGCAGGTGCTGACGGGGCACGGCTGCTTCGGTCGGTACCTGTGCAACGTCGCGCGGAGGGAGCCGACTCCCTCCTGCCACGAGTGCGGAGCCGCCGAAGACACGGCGCAGCATACGCTGGAGGTATGCCCAGGTTGGGACAACGAGAGAGCGGCTCTGACGGCAGTCGTGGGACACGACCTGTCCTTACCGGCTGTCGTCAGAGCAATGATTGAGACTCCTGGCGGCTGGGAAGCCGTCAGAACATTTTGCGAAGCGGCCCTGAGTGGCAAAGAGGCCAGGGAGCGGTCCCGCGAAGAGGACCCCCAGGCGGACCCACTCAGGCGCCGTAGAGTTGGAAGACGACGTCGCGCCTACGCTGCGGCGCAGACTTGACAGTGACTACCGGGCGTCAGGTAGGACGACTGGCGCCCGGCTTACATTGATTTGACGGCGTGGCGGCCTAGAGATGCTCCCTAGGTCGCCACCATGAAGATGGTTCCCTCGCGGGATTTCGCGGTGTGCGGGGTCCGCAGACATGGCCTCGCTGTTATTCGGCCCCGCACATCACCGCCGATGGAGGAGCATGGGGGGGTTTTAGTGGGTATTACCGGCACTCTGCCGGTCGAGTCCCACACTCTCCCTCGCCGGCGCGTCCTATGCCGACGGGGGAGGCTAGTCCGTAAAAGTGATTTCCCCTCCTCAAAAAAAAAAAAAAAAAAAAAAAAAAAAAAAAAAAAAAAAAAAAAAAAAAAAAAAAAAAGGTTAGGTTAGGTTAGGTTAGGTTAGGTTCGCCCGGGACGATCAGAGAGGAGAGACCCTCCTCGAGTGGGCGGCACAGCTGGACCTCCGGCTTCTAAACCGGGGGTCAACCAGCACCTGCGTGCGTTGGCAGGGGGAGTCCATCATTGACTTGTCATGGGCGTCTCCCCCTGCGGCACGCATGGTGACGGGATGGAGGGTTGCCGAGGAGGTGGTCACCATGTCTGACCACCGATACATTTTCATGGATGTCTCGCTCGGCAACCACCGTCGCCCACGACAGGACGGTCTCCGTCCGCGACGTTGGTCCCTCAAGCGGCTCGACCGAGACATGGTCGTCGCCGCTGCCCACGTCGCCGACTGGTCGGAAGGACAGATTCCGCCCGATCCGGAGGCGCAAGCGGCCCGGTTCGGGGACATCATGGCGTCGATCTGCGACGCCTCGATGCCCCGGGTCAGGCCCCCCAGAAAGGGCGCTGCGTACTGGTGGTCGGTGGAGATCTCCCGATTGCGTGTCGCAGTCGGGAGGGCGCGCCGCCAGTACTTACGCGCCCGAAGAAGACGGCGAGCCACAGCCGAGGAAACGGCCAGAGCACGAGAGGTGTACGGAGCCGCCACGAAGGCCCTCTGCGTCGCTATCGCGGAGGCCAAGGCTCGGTCCTGGAGAGAGCTCATAGAGGGACTGGATAGGGACCCATGGGGGCGCCCATACAAGATGGTCTTGGGCAAGCTCCGCCCATGGGTCCCTCCGATGACGGAAACCCTGGACCCCGAGTTCCTGGGAAGAGTGGTCGACACGCTCTTCCCGGTGGTCCAGGACAGTCCCTCTGACCCTCCGTCCTCCACCTGGTTGGAAGAATACGAGGTGACGGAGGGTGAGCTGGACCGAGCCGTGAGGCGGCTCGCCTCTCGCAGCGCCGCGCCAGGCCCCGACGGGGTTCCGGGCCGCGTGTTGGTGCTGGCTCTGGGCGTTCTGGGGGACAGACTCAGGCGGCTGTTCACCAGCTGCCTGCGCCTGGGAGTGTTCCCCCTCGGCTGGAAAAAAGCCAGGCTGGTGCTCCTGAAAAAGGAAGGAAGGGCCGCAGACTCTCCCTCTGCGTTCCGGCCAATATGTCTGCTGGACGAGGTGGCGAAGCTCTTTGAGAGAGTGATCGCCGCTCGTCTCAGCAGACACCTGTCGTGCACGGGCCCCGATCTCTCGGACTGCCAATTTGGCTTCCGACAGGGGCGTTCGACGCTGGATGCGTTAAAACGCGTCCGCGCCCTGTCGGAGTCGGCAGTCCGAGCGGGGGGGGTGGCGCTGGCGGTTAGCCTTGACATCGTCAACGCATTCGGCACCCTCCCCTGGAAGGCGATACGGGAGGCACTCGTTTTTCATGAGGCGCCTCCCTATCTTCAGAAGATCATCGGGGCCTACCTGCACGACAGGAGCATTCACTATGTTGGCCGGGACGGAGAAAGATTCGAGAGGGAGGTCAGGTGCGGTGTTCCCCAGGGGTCCGTCTTAGGACCACTGCTGTGGAACATCGCCTACGATGCGGTCCTTCGCACCAGCCTCCCCCCTGGACTGGACGTCGTCTGCTATGCAGACGACACTCTAGTATTGGCCAGGGGGGTCGGCTTCCGAGAGGTAGCCGGGCTCGCCGAACTGGGGGTGGCATTGGTCGTCCGTAAAATCACCGGGATCGGTCTCAGGGTAGCGCCTCAAAAAACTGAGGCGCTGTGGTTCCACTCCCTACGCAGAGGAGTGGAGCCTCCCATCCCGGTGATTAGGGTAGGTAACGCAGAAGTCCAGGTGGGGCGGTACATGAGGTACCTGGGCCTCATCCTGGACGGGAGGTGGAGCTTCGAGGGACACTTCGAGCGCCTAGTCCCCCGAATCAGAGGAACAGCTGGTGCGTTGCACCGGCTGCTGCCCAATCTCGGGGGACCAAAGGAGGAAGTTCGCCGCCTCTACATGGGCGTCGTGCGATCCATGGCCCTCTACGGGGCGCCCGTCTGGTCTAACGACCTGGCGGGCTCCTCCCGCTGCAGAGCTCTACTCAACAGCCTGCAGCGGTTGATGGCCATCAGGATCGTACGCGCATACCGTACGGTATCTTTTGAGGCGGCGACAGTCCTGGCACGTTCCCCTCCTTTTGACATCCTGGCCGAAATGGACGCGACTGTGTACGAGCAGTCGCGGGCCGGCGGCCAGGGAGGGGACGAGCCGGGGCCTGCGCTCGGAGTGCTGCGGCGGGACGCCCACCGGCGGGCCATGGAGATTTGGCGCGCGAGGCTCGAGGAGCCTCGTGGTGCGCGCCAACGCGCCGTCGGTGCCGTCTTGCCGAACCTCGAAGCTTGGCTTCGAAAGAAGGGAGTCTGCGTTACTTACAGATTGACTCAGATACTCACCGGGCACGGGTGCTTCGGTGAGTATCTGAGTCGAATCGGACGAGAAAGGACGGCTCAATGCCATCACTGCGCCTCCGACCAGGACTCCGCCCAACATACGTTGGAGGTCTGCCCTGCCTGGGCGGACGAGCGTAGAGTCCTGGTAGATAAGATCGGGCGGAATCTGTCCCCGCCAGCATTGGTTTCGGCAATGCTGGCGGACGCCGACAATTGGAGGGCTGTGGTCTCCTTCTGCGAGCATGTAATGCTCCAGAAGGAGGCCGCCGAGCGGGATCGGGAGAGGGCCGATCCCGCTCGGAGGAGGCGGCGCAGAGCTGCCATCGCCAGGTAACTCTGTCGCCGCCAACACGGGCCGCGGACGGCGCTCATCGGGGACGATGCGCCGTCAGACGCGGCCCGGGAATGGCCAACACCCCTATGTGGCGGGGGGGTGCGGCCAGGTGTGGGGGATTCCTCGCGGAATCCCCCAACACAAACCCGGGGGGAGGCACGTTGCTTCCCCCGGGAGGAGCCTCCCCGACTTTTGAGGGAGGCATAGCGGATGTGGAGGGCTCCGGTGCGCTGATGCGAGCCCGGGGTCCTCACACCTCGCTGTGGACTGCCACCGCGGGGGTTTTAGTGGGTATACCCAGGGCCACCTTCCCTGGGGGAGTCCCACATAACCGCACCGTTTTCCCCCATAACGGTGCGGTATGCGTAACTGTCATTTCCCCCGCGGTACCAAAAAAAAAAAAAAAAAAAAAAAGGTTAGGTTAGGTTAGGTTAGGTTAGGTTGGCCTGTCCCAAGCTCGTCGAGAGTTACGGGACTATGAGGATGACTCAGATCTGGATGAGTTTCGCTCCACGGCTGACGAGTACTACTCGTCGCGCTCGGCATCCCCCTCTGACCCGCTCAGTGGGCTAACCAGAAAGGTAGAAGACAGCGCTGCGGTAATCTTGGATGAGGTTCGGAAGTCAACCAATTTGAAAGGCACAACGCAAAAGAAAATCAAGAATGAAACTAACGCGATCGTCGAAGCGGTGAAGGCGATTGCGCTCAAGTCGTCCAAGGAGATTCGCCGGCTGGAAGGAGATAACAGGCGTGTCTGTGCAAAGATGCAGACTCTCCGGTCAGAGGTGGAGGAGTTGAGAAAGTCGATTGCTGAGGGGCTCCGCCCTGAGAAGGCGGCTGAGCCCCAACCTGAAACGGAGAGGCCCAAAACAGTGGCTGATGGCCAATTTTTGTCGCGAGGCGAGTTCTTGGAGGCCTTTGATTCGCTGCAGAATGAGCTCCTAGAGTATCTGGGAGGCATGGTCAGTGCCCGCCTTGAGGGCCTTGAGATTGACGGGAGGCTTCTGTCCGCTCAGAAGAATCGGCCGCCCCTTAGTGCGGATAGTAGAGCACCGGATAGCGTGGCGACAGCGGAAGCGGTAACCACGCTTACTCCCCCGGCCAACTTGCCGAGAAAAGCGAGGGCGGTTAAGGCAGCCAAGCCTGTCTCTGGTCGCACGGCTGAGCCTCTGCCCGGGCCATCCACTCAACCGGGTGGACCCGCTCCTACCTGGACAGAGGTTGTTAGGAGGAAAAAGCGTGCCCCTGTCGCTCCGGCCCCGACCGTGGCCAAATCTGCTATCGGAAAACTCCCTAGGGAGATCAAGAAGTTGGCCGTAGTGGTGGCCCTGACGCCAGAGGCGGTGGCGAAAGGTGTCACCTACAAGAAGGCAATCGAAAAGACGAAGGCTGCTGTTTCCCTTGAGGCCCTCGGAATCGGTCCAGCCCGCTTCCGTGAGAGCTTCACGGGAGCTCGTATCTTAGAGCTCCCAAAGGAGACTACCATAACCCAGGCGGACACCCTAGCGGCGCAAATCGGTGCAGCATTGGGTACGGAGGCGAAGGTGACGCGCCCCATCAAATCGGCCGACATCCGGGTCACCGGTCTGGATGACTCGGTGACGGCCGACGAGCTGAGGACAGCCCTGGCGTCAAGCACTGCCTGCCCCCCTGAACACTTCAGGGTGGGTAAGGTGCATCCTGGTGCTGGAGGACTGGGTTCGGCCTTTGTGTCGTGCCCAGTTGCAGCCGCTAGAAAGCTGGCGACTGATGGCCGCACCACTGTAGGATGGTGTTCAGCCACTATCCAAGTCCTGGAACAGAAGCCCATGCGGTGTTATCGCTGCATGGGGCTCGGCCACCCGATGGTCAGATGCCCATCAAGGAAGGACCGCAGCGGACTGTGTTTCCGCTGTGGATTGGAGGGTCACTCTGCCTTCCAGTGCGAGGCGGAGTACAGATGTGGTGTCTGTGCCGACGCTGGGCTTAAGGCCAGCCACCGTATGGGGGGCAGCAATTGCTCCCCCCCAGTAGTAAGGGGCCGCCTCGGTGAGGCGCGGCCGGCAGCCACTAGAGCTGCCAGCGTTACAAGGGAGGAGCCAATGGACACTCATGGTGTCCATTGAGTCCTTCCTCTCGACAGAGCAGATGGTGGGGCAGGAGAAGGCGGGCTCAGCCCGTCTTCAAATGTCCCTGGGGACCTGCGCACACAGCTGGCCAGCTGTGTGTGCCTGCACGGGTCCTCACCGTCTGGGGATTGCTCGGGTGCCTCCGAGCAATCCTCCGTTGGCGACAGCTTAGCCAGAAATGGCTAAGCCGCTCGAGGGGGGTGGGTCGGAGCAAGTGCCTCGGCAGAACCCGTCCACCCTCCACATTATGGGCAAGGAGGCACCGGGGAGTTTTAGTGGGTAGGGGCCAGTTCCGCCTGCAACCTGCATGCGGCGGAGTTTGCTGGTCGAGTCCCACATACCCCTACCGCCTAGCCAGCGGTAGGGGATCAATAAAACGATTTCTCCTCGTCAAAAAAAAAAAAAAAAAAAAAAAAAAAAAAAAAAAAAAAAAAAAAAAAAAAAAAGGTTAGGTTAGGTTAGGTTAGGTTAGGTTAGGTTAGGTTAGGTTAGGTTAGGTTAGGTTAGGTTAGGTTAGGTTAGGTTAGGTTAGGTTAGGTTCCCTGGGAGTTGGATGCCGAGGTCCTCGCTGCGGTCTACCGTAGGACCGCCGATGCGAGGGCTCGCGGCGCGAGTCTACTCCCAGAGGAGGTGACTCGATGGAGGAGGGAGCTCCAGGAGGAGGCACTCGGGCGCTGGCGCGACGATTTGATGCAGGCGGGGTCGGGTTCCCGCACCACGTCTGCGATCGCGCCAGTGCTGAACGAGTGGGTGAGCAGGAGGACCGGCTCGCTCACGTTCCGGCTTGTGCAGGTGCTGACGGGGCATGGCTGCTTCGGTCGGTACCTGTGCAACGTCGCGCGGAGGGAGCCGACTCCCTCCTGCCACGAGTGCGGAGCCGCCGAAGACACGGCGCAACATCTACTGGAGGAGTGCCCAGGTTGGGACAATGAGAGAGCGGCTCTGACGGCAGTCGTGGGACACGACCTGTCCTTACCGGCTGTCGTCAGAGCGATGATTGAGACTCCTGGCGGCTGGGAAGCCGTCAGAACATTTTGCGAAGCGGCCCTGAGTGGCAAAGAGGCCAGGGAGCGGTCCCGCGAAGAGGACCCCCAGGCGGACCCACTCAGGCGCCGTAGAGTCGGAAGACGGCGTCGCGCATACGCTGCGGCGCACACTTAACAGTGACTACCGGGCGTCAGGTAGGACGACTGGTGCCCGGCTTACATTGATTTGACGGCGTGGCGGCCTAGAGATGCTCCCTAGGTCGCCACCATGAAGATGGTTCCCTCGCGGGATTTTGCGGTGTGCGGGGTCCGCAGACATGGCCTCGCTGTTATTCGGCCCCGCACATCACCGCCGATGGAGGAGCATGGGGGGGTTTTAGTGGGTATTACCGGCACTCTGCCGGTCGAGTCCCACACTCTCCCTCGCCGGCGCGTCCTATGCCGACGGGGGAGGCTAGTCCGTAAAAGTGATTTCCCCTCCTCAAAAAAAAAAAAAAAAAAAAAAAAAAAAAAGGTTAGGTTAGGTTAGGTTAGGTTAGGTTAGGTTAGGTTAGGTTAGGTTAGGTTAGGTTAGGTTAGGTTAGGTTAGGTTAGGTTAGGTTAGGTTAGGTTAGGTTAGGTTTTTTTTTTTTTTTTTTTTTTTTTTTTTTTTTTTTTTTTTTTTTTTTTTAATCTAATCCCTCCGACACATGGTCGCAGCCTATATTTACTTGACTCTTTCATACTAGTTCTCGCTTTTATTCTTCTCGCACTTTCATTCCTCATACTTTTTCTTTCTAGCATACATCTCTTTCACACTGTAGCGGGTGGGATTCCCGCCTAACTGCTATTCTGATAATCTGTCCTTATTCTATTTCTCTTTATTTAGGGTATGTAGTCAAATGATTGTACACGAAATTCATATTATACACATTAAAATCATTTAAAAACATTAACAATAATAAATAATTTAAAAACATTAAGAATAAAAAGATAAAACGGTTAAAAACATTAAAATACAAATAAATAATTAATAACAATAATTAGAATAATTTAAAACATTGCGAGTATTAAAATATCATTATACAATTAAACAATTTAAAATTTAGATAAAATAATTAAAACATCTGTGTATAATAAGTTAAAAATTTTTTGAAAACTACTATTCATTGTTTATTTCTGCTAATTACCCTAATCGCTACACTTTTGCAATAGTCTATAAACTTCTGTCTTTGCTCTCCGGTGATCATCGCATTTAGGTTGGCTGGGCACACTTCCATATCCATCACGTATTCCAGCTCCATCCTCTCCTTGGCGAAGACAGGGCACTCCAGCAGAACGTGCGGGACATCCTCATCATCGCTGGAACAAATGCACGATGGGCTCTCCTTGCACTTGAACCGATGCAAGTACTCGGAGAACCCACCGTGCCCCGTTAAGACCTGGGTCATAACACCTTCAAGTCTCACCTTCCTCAGGGTCTTATAGGCGTCTATGGCTCGAGGGAAGAACAGCTTTGTAATGCTGGCCGTAGCGCCGTCCCTGTATCTTTGGTCCCATTCGTCAAGCGAGCGCATTCGGATGCACCGCTTGACGAATGAGACCGGACACAGGTCGTACGCCGGCTTCCGCTTACATTTCAGTGCGGCCTCCCTCGCGAGGCAGTCCGCTCTCTCGTTCCCCTCTAGACCAGCGTGTGCTTTAATCCAAAAGAATTTCAATATTCTTTCTTGCTTACAGATCTTTGTTAAGTTCGCTCGAGTTTCAGCTGCTAGAGGGTGCAGACATTTACTCGCCGCGACAGACTGCAATGCGGACCTTGAATCGCTGTAAATTGCAACGGTAGTTTCGCTGCGACCGAGAGCTATCCTCGACGCCTCACATAGCGCCAAGAGTTCTGCCTGGTAGACGGTACAGTACGGCGGCAGACCAAGCTTGACGGCCCTGGTTTCGGCGTCGCCCTTCCATAAGGATAGAGCGGCGCCAACCCGACCCTCAATCTTGCTGCCGTCCGTAAAGATGCGAAGGTGGTAGTCGCTGTTTGCGTTTAGCTCGTCCTCGTCCACCAGGCTTCCGAACTCAAGGTTAGCCAGTTCGGCGGGGTGGGGAGCCTCGATCGCAAGAACCCCCCGTTCGATGACCCTGTCCCCTAGCCCAGGCTGCGGTACTCCCCTCTTGGCCTCGTATAATGAGGCTGCCTCACGAACTCGCAAGTCAAGGGGGAGTATCCCAGCCAGTAGCAAGGCTGAGTTCAGGGACACCGTTCGGTAGGCTCTGCAGATTTTCTGCGCAAAACCCCGTTGCACAGCGTTCAAGATCCGCATAATCCCCACTCTGCGAGTGGCGGGTGCCCACGCACTCGCAGAGTAGGTGATTATTGGCTCCACCGCGGCGATGTAAATGGAGCGAACAACCTCGGGATGGAGACCCCAGCTGACTTTAGCTGCCCTCCCGAGCTGCTTATAGACCCCGAGGGCCTTCTTGGTCACGTTTTTCACGTGATCCTTGAAGGTGAGACCCCTGTCTATGGTAAGTCCCAGCAATTTGATTCTGTCCGTCATGGCAATGTCAATCCCGCCCATGGTAAGTCGTGGCGTGTCAAATTTAAGCTTTCTGGTTAGCACCATGGCATTAGTCTTGCCTGGTGCGAACCTCAGCTTATTTTTGACACCCCACTCCAGAACATGCGCGAGAGTGGCATTGGCATTCTGTTCTATCTGGAGTGCTCTGTCTCCATCAAAGACGAGGACCACGTCGTCCGCGAAAGCCTGGCAGTAGACGCCTCTACCGTCCAGGCTCCGCAGCAACGGGTCGAGCGTCAGGTTCCAGAGCAAGGGTCCGGCTATTGACCCTTGGATGCAGCCCCTGCTTGGCTCAGCATTATGAGCCTCGCCGCAGTATCTGACGCTGACCGTCCTGTCGGCGAGGTAGCTGTCAAAGACTCGCCTCAGATTCACCGGGCATCCAGCCTCCGCCAGTCTGACTCTGACCATAGGCCACCAGACGCTGTCGAAGGCCCCCTCTATGTCCAATGACACCAATACTACAATTTTCTTTGCATCAAGTCTATTGTGTATCCGCGACATTAGGTCATAGAGGGCGCCTTCGGTGCTCTTCTGGGGCACAAAGCCATACTGGCGGCCGCTGATCCCCGGCAAAAGATGGTATTTGAGGCGAGCCACTAGCATTTTCTCATATACTTTTCCAAGCACGGGCAGCAGTCCAATTGGTCGGAACGCCTTGGGGACGGTGTAGCTATCCCTCCCCGGTTTCCGAAGAACGATCACTGCCGCTTCCTTCCATATCTTTGGGAAGATATGGTGGGCCATACAGCTGTTCAGTAACCCCAAAAAAGCTTTGGGGTTACAGCCGATGGCCCTGGCGCAGATGTCGGCAGTGAGCCCATCGGAACCGGGGGCCTTCTTCGGATTGAAGGACTTCACCGCCATCTCCAGCTCGGTCAGCGTGAACGGGGGGTCGCAGGGCGAGTCTTGCTCCCCCACGTTCACCCCGTCCGCCTCCGCTCTGATCTGGCGGTGAATTCCTTCATCCGAAGTCGCGTGGTCTTTCGGGTAGAACACCTCCGCAAGCCACTCCGCCGATTCCCTCGCGTCGAGAACCCTTCCGTCCCGAACCAGCGGCGGGTCCTCCTCCCTGACTGCCGTTCTACCGATCACTCTGTAGATGCCATCCCACACGCTCTCGCCACTCTGTCGCTCGCAGAAGGACTTCCAGGAGTCTGTTTGAGCTTGCCTCACGGCCTGCTCGTACTCCGCCTTCTTCTGAACGTATTGCTCAACGACAAACGACCGTCGGACGGGTGCGGCGTTCCTGATTCTATTTTTCCTGGTGGCGACCTCCTTCTTCAAGGGTTAGGTTAGGTTAGGTTAGGTTAGGTTAGGTTAGGTTAGGTTAGGTTAGGTTAGGTTAGGTTAGGTTAGGTTAGGTTAGGTTAGGTTAGGTTAGGTTAGGTTAGGTTAGGTTAGGTTAGGTTAGGTTAGGTTAGGTTAGGTTAGGTTAGGTTAGGTTAGGTTAGGTTAGGTTAGGTTAGGTTAGGTTAGGTTAGGTTAGGTTAGGTTAGGTTAGGTTAGGTTAGGTTAGGTTAGGTTAGGTTAGGTTAGGTTAGGTTAGGTTAGGTTAGGTTAGGTTAGGTTAGGTTAGGTTAGGTTAGGTTAGGTTAGGTTAGGTTAGGTTAGGTTAGGTTAGGTTAGGTTAGGTTAGGTTAGGTTAGGTTAGGTTAGGTTAGGTTAGGTTAGGTTAGGTTAGGTTAGGTTAGGTTAGGTTAGGTTAGGTTAGGTTAGGTTAGGTTAGGTTAGGTTAGGTTGAGGTTAGGTTGGTGCTCGATTTTGGTCCAAAATCACAAATTTTGAAGACGAATATCTTTTGATCTAACCGGTGCTTTTTGGTGCAAAGCGGCTCTTTGGACGCCTTTTTCAAGGCGCTATCGAACTGCCGAGGCCATTTGTTGTTGTTGTTTCTGTTGTTGGAGTTATTGTTGTTTTTGTTGTTTTTTGTTAAGTTTGGAAAAGGTTAAAACCGGCGATAACTTTCGTTCCTGTGAACGGATCTTGTCGCCGGTTTAGGACGGAAGAGGCTCCTTCGGGGGCGCTTTCGGCCTGCCTAGACCAAACTTAAATATCTGTTGTTGTTAAGTTTTTATCGTTGTTTTTGTTACTAGTTTTTTAAAGAATTTGTTGTTTTCTGTTAATATCTTTGTTGGTTGTTAGTACAATTTGTCGTGGGCTGGCTCGAGAGAAGCGCCTTCGGGAGCTCTTTCGGCCAGCTCAAACCAAATTTTGCTGACTGTTGTTGTTCAAAAGATATGATTGTTTTTGTTGATGGTTTTTGGGAATTTTCGTAAAACTACTCTTTTTTCGTTAATTCCTATCACTAACCCAATCAAGGTCCTCGACCAATCAGTGTGGATTCGCCCACGGGCTCGGAGATCGACAGGGCCGTAAACTGGCCTATGTCGGACTCCACCGAGTCTGCTGGACTTGAGTCGAAAGGGAGAAACGCTGGGAAAGTGCAGCTTCGCGACACTCCTGTAACAAGGGCGATGACGCGCAAGAGGGCTGCCCCGTCGAAGTCTCAGGACAAGGAGATGTTTGCCGGGAAGGGGTCGGAGTCGGAGGACGGGGAGGAGTCCCCTGCGAGTCCGACGAAATTCAAAAAAGGGGGTAAAGGCCGCGGCAAAACGTCGCTTGGCCACGATGTTGGTGTGTCACAGGCCCGTCGCGAGCTTGCGGAGGACTCGTATTACGATTCCGACGCCGACTCCGACGCCGGCTCCGACACCTCCAGGTCGGTGAGATCCTTCAGATCAGCCAAGTCGTCGGCCGGATCTATGGAGGCTCTGACGCAGGAAGCGGAGTCTAGTGCGAATAAAATTCTTGAGGTTGTCCGCAAGTCGGGCAACCTCAAGGGTACATGTCAACGGGACATAAAGGAGAACATCAAAAATATCATGGATGCGCTCAAGACGGTTGTTGACCGCAAGGCGTCAAAGGAAATAAAACGTCTGCGGGCCGACAACAAGCGTCTCAGTGGCCAGCTTGCTGCTCTCCAACAAGATCTAGCGGCGATACGCAGGGACGTTGCTGAAAAGTCCTTATCTTTGTCCCCGGCCACGCAAGAGGCTCCAGAGGTCGCTCCGATGACCGAGCCGCAGGCCCTCTCCCGCGCGGAATTCCTGCAGGCCCTTTCGGCTCTACAGACGGACTTGACGGCTCATGTAGGAGGAGTCGTCCGCGCCCATCTGGACAGCTTGGAAGCGGACGGAAGACTGCTTCCGTCGCGACAGTTCCGTATGCCACTACAGGCGGGAAAAAAGAGGGAGGCTAGCGTAACGGCGCCACCGCAGCAAACGACGGGCTCCACTCTCGCCCCCCCTGCCAACTTGCCTAAGGCAATGAGGGGAAAAAAGATGCCGGCTCAGACCCCAAAGGCCCTGGAGCCGACTCCGAGCACCTCGCAGGAGCCGTTAGAGAGGCCGTCGGAAACCTGGACGGAGGTTGTGAGACGTAAGAAGAAAGTCGCAGCCGCGGTAGCCACACCTGCCGCCCAGGCCCCCAAAAAGACTATTAGCCTCCCGAAGGAGCCGAAAACTTTGGCAGTTGTGGTGGCCCTCAAACCAGAGGCGTTGGAGAAAGGTGCTACCTACAACGAGGCCATCACCCTGACCAAAGCCTCTGTGTCGCTAGAGGCTCTGGGTATTGGCCCAGCGAAGTTTCGCACAAGCGTCACGGGAGCTCGTATCCTTGAGCTCCCCAAAGCTACCACGGTCGCCCAAGCCGACAAGCTGGCTGAAAAGATTGGCGAAGTCCTGGGGGACTCGGCCAAAGTCACTCGCCCCACTAAATCGGTCGACATCCGAGTCAACGGACTCGACGACTCCGTGTCGGCCGAGGAGGTGAAGGCGGCTCTGGCCCTCAGCACAGGCTGCGCCCCCGAGCTGTTCAGGGTGGGCAAAGTCCACCCGGGACTTAGAGGGATGGGCTCGGCCTACGCCTCCTGCCCCATCGAAGCGGCCAAAAAGTTAGCAGCGGTCGGTCGGCTGACGGTTGGATGGAGCTCAGCCTCCGTCCTCATCCTCGAGCAGCGACCGATGCGCTGCTACAAGTGTATGGGGCTGGGTCACCCAGTGGCTCGGTGCCCATCCGGCAAGGATCGCAGCACCTTGTGCTTCCGTTGCGGCTTGGATGGGCACACGGCCAGCGACTGTGAGGCGGATTTCAAATGCGCAGTGTGTGCGGACGCTGGGCTCCCGGCCAGCCATCGCATGGGGGGCGCAAATTGCTCCCCCCCTGCTGCAAGGGGCCGTCTTGTAGCGGCGACCAAGGCGGGAAAGACGGGGGCAACCCCCACTGCTAGGGAGGAGCCAATGGAAACCACCAATGTCTAATAGGCCCACTGCAAGTTTCCTCCAGGCGAACACCAACCACTCCGCTGGGGCACAGGACCTACTGTGTCAGGCCATGGCGGAGTGGGAGGTACACCTGGCGGTGGTGGCGGAGCCATATCACGTTCCCCAAAACCCCCATTGGTTGGGGGATCTGGATGACTCCGCTGCCCTTGCAGTGAGGCCTGGTAGTGGGGCTCCTCCCCTCTCCCTGAGAGAGAGAGGGTCTGGATTTGTGGCGGCGAACTGGGGGAAGATGGTGGTCGTGTCCGCCTACTTCTCCCCCAACCGCGGTCGGGCGGACTTCGTGGCCTTTTTGGCCGCGGTGGAGGGAGTGGTGAGGCGGGCGGCCCCACTCCCAGTTCTGGTGGCAGGGGATCTCAACGCCAAATCCGCGGCGTGGGGGTCCCCCAAAACAGACGTGAGGGGGAGTATCCTGGAGACCTGGGCGCTGGGCCTGGGCCTTCAGGTGCTCAACCGCGGAACTTCCCCCACGTGTTTACGGTGGCAGGGTACGTCGATTGTCGACGTATCCTTCGCCACTGCCGCCCTTGCTGCCCAAATCCAGGGATGGAAGGTGGAGGAAAACGTGGAGACCATGTCGGACCACCGCTATGTCCGATATCAGGTCTCCACACTGGCCGCTGGGGCACCACAGCCTCGGGATCCCACGGCGGGTGTCGCCTTCCCCAGGTGGGCACTCGCCAAGCTCCGCCCTGATGTGGCGGAGGAGGCAGCGATGGTGAGGGAATGGTCCCCTCTCCCCCCTCACCTCGCAGGGGATCCTGACGGCATGGCGGACTACTTTGCGGACGACCTTCGGGAAGTCTGCAATGCTGCCATGCCGCTGTGGCGCCCTCCTCCCCGCTGGAGGAGGGTGTACTGGTGGGCGCAGGAGATTGGCTCCCTGCGCTCCGCTTGCCTAGCGGCCAGACGTGCTCTCCTCCGATGCCGGAGAAGACGATCCAGGAGGGCGCCTGACGAAGAGATCCTCCTTCGTCAGGCATACAGGGAGGCTCATAACGCCCTGAAGAAGGGCATTTGCAGAGCCAAGGAGGAGGCTCACGAGCGCTTCCTGGCCCTCCTGGATGCCGACCCTTGGGGCCGTCCGTATAGGGCTGTGAGGGGGAAGCTTGGTTCTGGCTCCCCTTCCACGGCCCAACTCGACCCGGCGCTGCTCGACAAGGTCGTGGGGTCTCTTTTCCCGACCCCGGGCCCTTTCGAGCCCCCGTCGATGGTTCCTCGGGAGCCACTCTCAGAGGTGGAATTGAGGGGCCCTCCCGTCTCAGACATCGAGTTCGAGGCGGTGAGGGAGCGCACGGGGAGGAAAAAGACGGCCCCGGGTCCGGACGGAGTCCCGGCGAAGGCCCTGGCGATTGCGCTGGGGCCACTGGAGGAGAGGTTCCGGGCGGTGCTCGACGCGTGCATCGCCCGGGGCAAGTTCCCGAAGAGATGGAAGGTGGGGCGTCTCTGCCTTCTTCGCAAGGAGGGCCGCCCTGCCGACTCGCCGTCGGGGTACCGACCGGTGGTCCTGCTCGACGACTCCGGCAAGGTCATGGAGAGGATCATGGCCTGGCGGATCGTCGAGCACCTCGAGACGGAGGGGCCGAACTTGGACGAGCGCCAGTTCGGCTTCCGCACCGGTCGGTCCACAATGGACGCGGTGGGCCTCCTCAAAAAGTGGAGTGAGGAGGCCAACGGAAGGGGGGAGGCTGTTGTTGCGGTGTCGCTCGACATCCGCAACGCTTTCAACAGCCTCCCTCACGAATGCATCAAGGCGGCACTAAGATTTCATCGGGTGCCGCCATACCTCTGCGCCCTCGTCGATGACTACCTCGCTGAGCGGGTAGTGCTGTACGAGGGTGCAGACGGGAAAGTCCACCGCCGCCCAATGGCGGCAGGGGTTCCCCAGGGGGCCGTCCTCGGTCCCCTCCTATGGAATCTAGGCTATAATTGGGTCCTGCGAGGCAATCTCCGACCCAAAATGGAGATTGTCTGCTTCGCCGACGACACCCTAGTCGCGGCGAGAGCAAAGACGTGGGAGAAGGCAGCACGGTTAGCCTCGGTCGGCACTTCGATGGTCGTCCGGCGCATCCGTCTGCTCGGGTTGGAGGTGGCCCTGGAAAAAACCAGGGCCATGGGTTTCCACCCCCCACGCCGCAGGATCCTTCCGGGGCTCCACGTCCGAGTGGAGGGGGTCCGGATCGAGGTCGAGAGACACATCAAGTACCTCGGCCTTACATTGGACCCCCGATGGAGTTTCGAGGAGCATTTCAGGCTCCTCGCTCCACGGCTGACTGCAGCCGCGGCCGCACTCGGACGGCTCCTCCCTAATCAGGGAGGACCTAATTCAGCGTGCCGTCGGCTTTACCACGGGGTGGTAAGGTCGATGGCACTCTATGGAGCCCCGGTCTGGGCGGAGAGTCTCTCTTCGCGCACCCGGCCCCTCCTGTGGAGGCCTCAAAGGGCCATAGCGACCCGGGCCGTGCGGGCTTATCGCACGGTCAGCCACGGGGCGGCCTGCGTGCTCGCAGGCATGCTCCCGTGGGATGTCGATGCCCTGGTCTTATCCCAGGTGCATCGGCATCGGGCCGCCGCTAGGGCCCTTGGAGAGAGACCCGTTGCCGAGGACGTGCAGCGGGTCCGGGCTGAAGCACAGGAGAGGGCTATGGAGACGTGGAGCGAGGCTCTCCGCGAGCCTAGTTTCGGCCACCGGACGATCCGCGCGATCCGTCCGGTGTTAAGAGAGTGGGCGAAACGCCGGAAAGGTGAACTCACCTTCAGAATGGTACAGATAATGACCGGACATGGCTGCTTCGGTCATTATCTGTACAAAATAAAAAGAGAGGAGACGCCGCAGTGTCACCACTGCGGCGAACAGGACGACACGGCCGAGCATACGCTACAAGTGTGCTCGGCCTGGATACCCCAGCGCCGCGAGTTGAGTGCGGCGCTGGGCGGTGGTGACGTCTCGCTGTCAAGCATGGTTGAAGCCATGCTTGATAGCGAGACTGCCTGGAAAGCAGTAGCCTCCTTCTGCGAAGCCGTATTTTCGCAGAAGGAGGATGCTGAGAGGGAGCGGGAGGAAGCGGCTGGTCTCGCTTCCCTCAGACGTAGACGGTTGGGCAGGAGAAGGCGGGCATACCAAGCCCGTCTTTAAATGTCCAAGGGGGACCTGCGCACATGGCTGGCCAGCCATGTGCGCCTGCACAAGGTCTCCCCGTCTGGGGATTGCCTGGGTGTCTCTGGGCAATCCCCCTTTGGCGCTAGCCTAGTCAGAAATGACTAGGCTGTCCTGGGGTGGATCGGAGTTGTTGCCTCGGCAGAACCCGGTCCACCCTGCTCAAAGGACAAGGAGGCACCGGGGAGTTTTAGTGGGTAGGGGCCAGTTCCGCCTGCAACCTGCATGCGGCGGAGTAGGCTGGTCGACCCCCACATACCCCTGCCGTCTAGCCAACGGCAGGGGATCAATAAAAGGATTTCTCCTCGTCAAAAAAAAAAAAAAGGTTAGGTTAGGTTAGGTTAGGTTAGGTTAGGTTAGGTTAGGTTAGGTTAGGTTAGGTTAGGTTAGGTTAGGTTAGGTTAGGTTAGGTTAGGTTAGGTTAGGTTAGGTTAGGTTAGGTTAGGTTAGGTTAGGTTAGGTTAGGTTAGGTTAGGTTAGGTTAGGTTAGGTTAGGTTAGGTTAGGTTAGGTTAGGTTAGGTTAGGTTAGGTTAGGTTAGGTTAGGTTAGGTTAGGTTAGGTTAGGTTAGGTTAGGTTAGGTTAGGTTAGGTTAGGTTAGGTTAGGTTAGGTTAGGTTAGGTTAGGTTAGGTTAGGTTAGGTTAGGTTAGGTTAGGTTAGGTTAGGTTAGGTTAGGTTAGGTTAGGTTAGGTTAGGTTAGGTTAGGTTAGGTTAGGTTAGGTTAGGTTAGGTTAGGTTAGGTTAGGTTAGGTTAGGTTAGGTTAGGTTAGGTTAGGTTAGGTTAGGTTAGGTTAGGTTAGGTTAGGTTAGGTTAGGTTAGGTTAGGTTAGGTTAGGTTAGGTTAGGTTAGGTTAGGTTAGGTTAGGTTAGGTTAGGTTAGGTTAGGTTAGGTTAGGTTAGGTTAGGTTAGGTTAGGTTAGGTTAGGTTAGGTTAGGTTAGGTTAGGTTAGGTTAGGTTAGGTTAGGTTAGGTTAGGTTAGGTTAGGTTAGGTTAGGTTAGGTTAGGTTAGGTTAGGTTAGGTTAGGTTAGGTTAGGTTAGGTTAGGTTAGGTTAGGTTAGGTTAGGTTAGGTTAGGTTAGGTTAGGTTAGGTTAGGTTAGGTTAGGTTAGGTTAGGTTAGGTTAGGTTAGGTTAGGTTAGGTTAGGTTAGGTTAGGTTAGGTTAGGTTAGGTTAGGTTAGGTTAGGTTAGGTTAGGTTAGGTTAGGTTAGGTTAGGTTAGGTTAGGTTAGGTTAGGTTAGGTTAGGTTAGGTTAGGTTAGGTTAGGTTAGGTTAGGTTAGGTTAGGTTAGGTTAGGTTAGGTTAGGTTAGGTTAGGTTAGGTTAGGTTAGGTTAGGTTAGGTTAGGTTAGGTTAGGTTAGGTTAGGTTAGGTTAGGTTAGGTTAGGTTAGGTTAGGTTAGGTTAGGTTAGGTTAGGTTAGGTTAGGTTAGGTTAGGTTAGGTTAGGTTAGGTTAGGTTAGGTTAGGTTAGGTTAGGTTAGGTTAGGTTAGGTTAGGTTAGGTTAGGTTAGGTTAGGTTAGGTTAGGTTAGGTTAGGTTAGGTTAGGTTAGGTTAGGTTAGGTTAGGTTAGGTTAGGTTAGGTTAGGTTAGGTTAGGTTAGGTTAGGTTAGGTTAGGTTAGGTTAGGTTAGGTTAGGTTAGGTTAGGTTAGGTTAGGTTAGGTTAGGTTAGGTTAGGTTAGGTTAGGTTAGGTTAGGTTAGGTTAGGTTAGGTTAGGTTAGGTTAGGTTAGGTTAGGTTAGGTTAGGTTAGGTTAGGTTAGGTTAGGTTAGGTTAGGTTAGGTTAGGTTAGGTTAGGTTAGGTTAGGTTAGGTTAGGTTAGGTTAGGTTAGGTTAGGTTAGGTTAGGTTAGGTTAGGTTAGGTTAGGTTAGGTTAGGTTAGGTTAGGTTAGGTTAGGTTAGGTTAGGTTAGGTTAGGTTAGGTTAGGTTAGGTTAGGTTAGGTTAGGTTAGGTTAGGTTAGGTTAGGTTAGGTTAGGTTAGGTTAGGTTAGGTTAGGTTAGGTTAGGTTAGGTTAGGTTAGGTTAGGTTAGGTTAGGTTAGGTTAGGTTAGGTTAGGTTAGGTTAGGTTAGGTTAGGTTAGGTTAGGTTAGGTTAGGTTAGGTTAGGTTAGGTTAGGTTAGGTTAGGTTAGGTTAGGTTAGGTTAGGTTAGGTTAGGTTAGGTTAGGTTAGGTTAGGTTAGGTTAGGTTAGGTTAGGTTAGGTTAGGTTAGGTTAGGTTAGGTTAGGTTAGGTTAGGTTAGGTTAGGTTAGGTTAGGTTAGGTTAGGTTAGGTTAGGTTAGGTTAGGTTAGGTTAGGTTAGGTTAGGTTAGGTTAGGTTAGGTTAGGTTAGGTTAGGTTAGGTTAGGTTAGGTTAGGTTAGGTTAGGTTAGGTTAGGTTAGGTTAGGTTAGGTTAGGTTAGGTTAGGTTAGGTTAGGTTAGGTTAGGTTAGGTTAGGTTAGGTTAGGTTAGGTTAGGTTAGGTTAGGTTAGGTTAGGTTAGGTTAGGTTAGGTTAGGTTAGGTTAGGTTAGGTTAGGTTAGGTTAGGTTAGGTTAGGTTAGGTTAGGTTAGGTTAGGTTAGGTTAGGTTAGGTTAGGTTAGGTTAGGTTAGGTTAGGTTAGGTTAGGTTAGGTTAGGTTAGGTTAGGTTAGGTTAGGTTAGGTTAGGTTAGGTTAGGTTAGGTTAGGTTAGGTTAGGTTAGGTTAGGTTAGGTTAGGTTAGGTTAGGTTAGGTTAGGTTAGGTTAGGTTAGGTTAGGTTAGGTTAGGTTAGGTTAGGTTAGGTTAGGTTAGGTTAGGTTAGGTTAGGTTAGGTTAGGTTAGGTTAGGTTAGGTTAGGTTAGGTTAGGTTAGGTTAGGTTAGGTTAGGTTAGGTTAGGTTAGGTTAGGTTAGGTTAGGTTAGGTTAGGTTAGGTTAGGTTAGGTTAGGTTAGGTTAGGTTAGGTTAGGTTAGGTTAGGTTAGGTTAGGTTAGGTTAGGTTAGGTTAGGTTAGGTTAGGTTAGGTTAGGTTAGGTTAGGTTAGGTTAGGTTAGGTTAGGTTAGGTTAGGTTAGGTTAGGTTAGGTTAGGTTAGGTTAGGTTAGGTTAGGTTAGGTTAGGTTAGGTTAGGTTAGGTTAGGTTAGGTTAGGTTAGGTTAGGTTAGGTTAGGTTAGGTTAGGTTAGGTTAGGTTAGGTTAGGTTAGGTTAGGTTAGGTTAGGTTAGGTTAGGTTAGGTTAGGTTAGGTTAGGTTAGGTTAGGTTAGGTTAGGTTAGGTTAGGTTAGGTTAGGTTAGGTTAGGTTAGGTTAGGTTAGGTTAGGTTAGGTTAGGTTAGGTTAGGTTAGGTTAGGTTAGGTTAGGTTAGGTTAGGTTAGGTTAGGTTAGGTTAGGTTAGGTTAGGTTAGGTTAGGTTAGGTTAGGTTAGGTTAGGTTAGGTTAGGTTAGGTTAGGTTAGGTTAGGTTAGGTTAGGTTAGGTTAGGTTAGGTTAGGTTAGGTTAGGTTAGGTTAGGTTAGGTTAGGTTAGGTTAGGTTAGGTTAGGTTAGGTTAGGTTAGGTTAGGTTAGGTTAGGTTAGGTTAGGTTAGGTTAGGTTAGGTTAGGTTAGGTTAGGTTAGGTTAGGTTAGGTTAGGTTAGGTTAGGTTAGGTTAGGTTAGGTTAGGTTAGGTTAGGTTAGGTTAGGTTAGGTTAGGTTAGGTTAGGTTAGGTTAGGTTAGGTTAGGTTAGGTTAGGTTAGGTTAGGTTAGGTTAGGTTAGGTTAGGTTAGGTTAGGTTAGGTTAGGTTAGGTTAGGTTAGGTTAGGTTAGGTTAGGTTAGGTTAGGTTAGGTTAGGTTAGGTTAGGTTAGGTTAGGTTAGGTTAGGTTAGGTTAGGTTAGGTTAGGTTAGGTTAGGTTAGGTTAGGTTAGGTTAGGTTAGGTTAGGTTAGGTTAGGTTAGGTTAGGTTAGGTTAGGTTAGGTTAGGTTAGGTTAGGTTAGGTTAGGTTAGGTTAGGTTAGGTTAGGTTAGGTTAGGTTAGGTTAGGTTAGGTTAGGTTAGGTTAGGTTAGGTTAGGTTAGGTTAGGTTAGGTTAGGTTAGGTTAGGTTAGGTTAGGTTAGGTTAGGTTAGGTTAGGTTAGGTTAGGTTAGGTTAGGTTAGGTTAGGTTAGGTTAGGTTAGGTTAGGTTAGGTTAGGTTAGGTTAGGTTAGGTTAGGTTAGGTTAGGTTAGGTTAGGTTAGGTTAGGTTAGGTTAGGTTAGGTTAGGTTAGGTTAGGTTAGGTTAGGTTAGGTTAGGTTAGGTTAGGTTAGGTTAGGTTAGGTTAGGTTAGGTTAGGTTAGGTTAGGTTAGGTTAGGTTAGGTTAGGTTAGGTTAGGTTAGGTTAGGTTAGGTTAGGTTAGGTTAGGTTAGGTTAGGTTAGGTTAGGTTAGGTTAGGTTAGGTTAGGTTAGGTTAGGTTAGGTTAGGTTAGGTTAGGTTAGGTTAGGTTAGGTTAGGTTAGGTTAGGTTAGGTTAGGTTAGGTTAGGTTAGGTTAGGTTAGGTTAGGTTAGGTTAGGTTAGGTTAGGTTAGGTTAGGTTAGGTTAGGTTAGGTTAGGTTAGGTTAGGTTAGGTTAGGTTAGGTTAGGTTAGGTTAGGTTAGGTTAGGTTAGGTTAGGTTAGGTTAGGTTAGGTTAGGTTAGGTTAGGTTAGGTTAGGTTAGGTTAGGTTAGGTTAGGTTAGGTTAGGTTAGGTTAGGTTAGGTTAGGTTAGGTTAGGTTAGGTTAGGTTAGGTTAGGTTAGGTTAGGTTAGGTTAGGTTAGGTTAGGTTAGGTTAGGTTAGGTTAGGTTAGGTTAGGTTAGGTTAGGTTAGGTTAGGTTAGGTTAGGTTAGGTTAGGTTAGGTTAGGTTAGGTTAGGTTAGGTTAGGTTAGGTTAGGTTAGGTTAGGTTAGGTTAGGTTAGGTTAGGTTAGGTTAGGTTAGGTTAGGTTAGGTTAGGTTAGGTTAGGTTAGGTTAGGTTAGGTTAGGTTAGGTTAGGTTAGGTTAGGTTAGGTTAGGTTAGGTTAGGTTAGGTTAGGTTAGGTTAGGTTAGGTTAGGTTAGGTTAGGTTAGGTTAGGTTAGGTTAGGTTAGGTTAGGTTAGGTTAGGTTAGGTTAGGTTAGGTTAGGTTAGGTTAGGTTAGGTTAGGTTAGGTTAGGTTAGGTTAGGTTAGGTTAGGTTAGGTTAGGTTAGGTTAGGTTAGGTTAGGTTAGGTTAGGTTAGGTTAGGTTAGGTTAGGTTAGGTTAGGTTAGGTTAGGTTAGGTTAGGTTAGGTTAGGTTAGGTTAGGTTAGGTTAGGTTAGGTTAGGTTAGGTTAGGTTAGGTTAGGTTAGGTTAGGTTAGGTTAGGTTAGGTTAGGTTAGGTTAGGTTAGGTTAGGTTAGGTTAGGTTAGGTTAGGTTAGGTTAGGTTAGGTTAGGTTAGGTTAGGTTAGGTTAGGTTAGGTTAGGTTAGGTTAGGTTAGGTTAGGTTAGGTTAGGTTAGGTTAGGTTAGGTTAGGTTAGGTTAGGTTAGGTTAGGTTAGGTTAGGTTAGGTTAGGTTAGGTTAGGTTAGGTTAGGTTAGGTTAGGTTAGGTTAGGTTAGGTTAGGTTAGGTTAGGTTAGGTTAGGTTAGGTTAGGTTAGGTTAGGTTAGGTTAGGTTAGGTTAGGTTAGGTTAGGTTAGGTTAGGTTAGGTTAGGTTAGGTTAGGTTAGGTTAGGTTAGGTTAGGTTAGGTTAGGTTAGGTTAGGTTAGGTTAGGTTAGGTTAGGTTAGGTTAGGTTAGGTTAGGTTAGGTTAGGTTAGGTTAGGTTAGGTTAGGTTAGGTTAGGTTAGGTTAGGTTAGGTTAGGTTAGGTTAGGTTAGGTTAGGTTAGGTTAGGTTAGGTTAGGTTAGGTTAGGTTAGGTTAGGTTAGGTTAGGTTAGGTTAGGTTAGGTTAGGTTAGGTTAGGTTAGGTTAGGTTAGGTTAGGTTAGGTTAGGTTAGGTTAGGTTAGGTTAGGTTAGGTTAGGTTAGGTTAGGTTAGGTTAGGTTAGGTTAGGTTAGGTTAGGTTAGGTTAGGTTAGGTTAGGTTAGGTTAGGTTAGGTTAGGTTAGGTTAGGTTAGGTTAGGTTAGGTTAGGTTAGGTTAGGTTAGGTTAGGTTAGGTTAGGTTAGGTTAGGTTAGGTTAGGTTAGGTTAGGTTAGGTTAGGTTAGGTTAGGTTAGGTTAGGTTAGGTTAGGTTAGGTTAGGTTAGGTTAGGTTAGGTTAGGTTAGGTTAGGTTAGGTTAGGTTAGGTTAGGTTAGGTTAGGTTAGGTTAGGTTAGGTTAGGTTAGGT